>OZ024878.1:19976350-22376350 GCA_964017185.1 Rugalucina vietnamica | reverse complement strand
CAGGATGCACTTTCGGGAAAATTGTTTGACAAAAACTGGATTCCTAGCCAGTCATCAAATTAAAAAAGAAAATATTTACCTCACAAAATTGCAATATATTTTTGGGGGTGGGGTGGGGGTAAAAAAGGGGTAGGTAGGTGGAGGACAAACAAACACAATTTTATTTTCAGCCTTGCATAATTTTGTATTTTTGTAATTTAAGGCTAAAGCTCTCCCATACATTTTACATCAACCTTTAGAGTGTGACCGGAGCGTTGCGTTTAAAGAGTGCCTAAGCGATCATTCACAAACCACTACAGACATAGAGATTTGTTTTTGGACATAGCGGACATAGCATCTATTGCAATTGTTGTTATTGTTTGTTTGGATGCCATGTTTGTGCTTTTTAGTATTTTATACTTTATATAAGCGAAACAAGTATATGTATTTCAATAGACATTTAAGTGTCACTTCGAACACATGAGTGTTATCTTGCTGCGGAAGTGGGGTCACTTGCACGATGTACTTGCGTGGCGGTGTCTTTCTCGGACGCTTAGAAAAATGACCTTTTATATTACCAAGCGAATTCTATACTAATGGCATAAAGTTAAGTATATTTTTGATGTCTATTGCATATAAGAAATAAATGTTATTCTGAATTAAACACTGCCGTGGTATGATGTTCTTATTGTCCATATGACGTCATGGTAGTTCTGTTAATAACATTGACACCCCATAAGCTTCATTTCCATTTTTCTTTCAAGTTTTCTGTCAAAGGTTTACATATTAAGTACCATTGTTAATAAACTGGTTTATTTACCCTAACTATGTCCTTAATTAGTTACGCCTTCTGCAGATATTTCCAAGGATAATGACTTGATAATTGTTTGACACCTTCGATTTTACTTTAATATCGCTGTGCCGCAAGTTCATTCTGTATGACCAGACATTATTTTCTAACAAACAACGTCAGTAAACAAATTTACTGATGAACAAACTTTGATTCAATGATACTTTTTTTCCTTTTATTGTTACACTCAATTTCAACATGATAAACAAAGCACAAATAATTGATATCAACGTACAGTATGGTACATCAACAAATTGTTTTGTTCACCAGCACTCTCAACAGTTAGGTTGCTACAATTTCATATCTGAGATAGATAAAATAGAGCATATGTTTGAAATAAACTAAATATTATATGTCTATATTTGCCAGAAATAAACTAATTTCCGTCTATATCCTGTTGTCTTAATTTTTAGCCATGAAGTAATGAAATAGAGATGACCATTTGCCTAAAAATTTATCAAATGTATTATTCAATTTTGAAAAGGTACAAGTAAGCAAAGATCAGGAAAAGGCGCAATCAGGAAATGATTCCCACTCCAAAAACCGAGGTGGGAAAAAACCAAATTAACAATCAGGTACTTATACCATGAAACATATCGCAAGCCGAATGAGCAGCTATTTTCCCAATAGGTGGTCACTCAGTTACCTTAACTTAACTAAAAATATGAAAACATACATAAGACGCCAACAGCATAAAAAAATTTAAACACCAAGACATAAAACAAAAAGAACCACCACAGAAGTATCGCCTTGGAACGATCAGTAACACAAAGATACTGGCGGGCTTAAACCGGTTTTACATGGCCATAACCTCACCCTCAGCTTCTGCAGTGGTTCATAACATTTAGTTAGTTCTTCGGACCTCGTGGTGAATCTCTAACTAGTCAATGAATCATCAAGAACAAACAAATAAATCATGATAAACATCCTGATGAATCAAAAACCAAGACTCACAGACTGAGTAAGCTGCCCGACGATGGAGATCCCTGGGCGCCGAATAACCTACTAACTCCGGAGCAAAAGAAAAACACCAGTTGGACCCCGGTGGGCCAAGCAACAGACAAGAAGCTCCGGCCCCAACCAACTAAAATGAATAGCTTTAAGTCGGGGCCGTCATAGAGTCTGACGCCCAACTGAAATATACATTTCGTTCACAAATTTTGATTTAACATACAATTCACAACCCAAAATGTTTAAGGCTTGTGTATAAAACTTGTTCTTATATATATAATATTTTGCAAGAATAGTTAAGTAATTTATTAATGAACACTTTGAAAAACTTGAAAACAATATGTTTTTATCATTTATTTCCAGAGTTGTGTTTATTTTATCCGTTAACCATCTTTTGAAATTTTCCCAAAATTCTTTAACTAAGTCGCACCTTGCAAATAAGTGTATGATACTTTCACTTTCCTTATGACAATATGAGCAAAGATCGGTTTCTTTCCTTTTTATTTTTAATAGAAATGAATTTGTTACCAATATTCTATGATTGATTTTGGATTGAAAGTCTCTCAATTTTATTTCCTTGACATATTTAAGATTCCTATTATAAACTTTCATTTCTTCGCTTGTAATGTTGCCTAGTTCCTTAGTCCATTTATTTGTTAATAGTAATTGGTTTACTGAAACTATTTTATCATAAATTGACCTACAACCTTTCTTGTCTTTCAAAATAAATTTCAATATAAGGGTTTATTAGAACATAATACTTCAAATTTATACAAATATCAGTATTGGCATTAATCTTTTCTAGCCATGCTCTAGATATTTTCCTTATAACTGCCTCGAAATCCAAATATGTTCCCCTTATTTCGTGTATTTCTTTTAATCCTTCAAATGTATATATGTTGCCATTACTATCAATAAGGTCATTAACAGTTCTTATACCTTTATTAAACCAATGTTTATAGAGAAAATTGTCCGTATTTGATACGTGAGAATTGCACCATATGGGAGAACTAAGGATATCATCTAGGTTTTGAATTTTGGAGGAAGAGTAATATTTATACAGACTTTCTAAAACATCTTTCCAGAAAGGGTTATCTAAGTCCTTACTGAGAAATCTAAAGTATGTATCCCCTAGGCTACAAAGACTATTAAAATTTATATTTGATAGAGTACTCCAATTATTGTTATTAGAATTTGTAATTATACGTCTTAACCATGTAACCTTTAAAGATGTTATACAAGCTTTAACATTTGTCATTCTCAAACCTCCGGCTTCAATATTTTTTACAATTTGCATTCTACTTATTCTATCAGGACCTTTATTCCATAAGAATTCAAATAACATTTTTTCTAAAGATTTAACTAAGGATCCTGGTGGGTTTGGTAATGCTAAAAACAAATAGGCAAATTTAGACAACGTTAATGACTTAATAATGGTTACTCTTCCAATTAAAATTAATTTTCTTCTGGACCAAGTCTTAATCATACTATTGATTTTCTCTAAAATAATGTCCGAGTTCTGGTCCCATATATCAAATACTTCTGCGGTAAAAATCACCCCTAAAATCTTTATAGGTCTTTGTTCCCAATCTAAATTAAATTGTTTGCACATTGTTTTTGATGATTTACACATAGATCCTATCCATACAGCTCTTGTTTTTTCTAAGTTAATATCTAAGCCTGACATATAATAATATTTTTTTTTCAATATAGATAAAGCACTATGTAATGAAAGTTCTGACCCGTCTAAAAATAACTGAGTATCATCAGCATATCATGACTTAAATTGTATTCCTTTCCAGTTATTTTAATACCTTTTACATTTTCATCTTTCCTAATCATTAATGATTCAAAAAAAGTTCAAGTAGGCAAAGATCAGGAAAAGGCGCAATCAGAAAAAGACTCCCACTCCAAAAACCAAGGTGGGAAAAAACCAAACTAACAATCAGGCACTTATACCATGAAAACACTTCGTAAGCCGAATGAGCAGCTATTTTCCCAATAGGTGGCCACTCAGTTACCTTAACTTAACTAAAATATGCAAACATAGATAAGGCGCTAACAGCACAAAAATATTTTAAACACCAAGACATAAAACAAAAAGAACCACCACAGAAGTATCGACTTGGAACGATCAGTAACACAAAGTTACTGGCGGGTTTAAATCGATTTTACACGGCCGTAACCTCACCCTCAGCTTCTGCAGTGGTTCATAACATTTAGTTAGTTCTTCGGTCCTCGTGGTGAATCTCTAACTAGTAAATGAATCATCAAGAACAAACAAATAAATCATGATAAACATCCCAATGATCCTTTAAGTGATTGAAATTTGTGAATCGTCCAATTCTTTTTTTTTTTTGATATGGTTTGTTTTGCTAATGGCTTAGCATCCAAGTCTACAGTCAACGTCGTTTTGGGCATAGATAAAAATCGTATTTGTGATGTTCTAATCATTAACCGTCGCTGTCCATCTAATCATTAACCGTCGCTGTCCATCTAATCATTAACCGCTGTTGTCCATACAACCTCCTAACATTTGTCCATATGTATATTTATGCACCATAGGCTAGGTTGCAATCAGTTCATAATCTAATAAACCCACGCTATCTTTTGTCTATGATTATTGTCCAATTATAAATATGGATACGTAGTCTCTAGGCTGGCACTATGTTATTGGGCGTATGCGATTCCTTTAAAGAAAATCGGCTACACCGTTTAGCTTGAATTGCATGAGATTAATACTCCGTGTTATCCGTTATTGCTGTATAATGACGAAATTGTAATTGCTTGTTTTGTTTAAGGAGAAGATTTGGAACTTCTAATTTTTTCATTAAAAGGTGACGCGTTTCAACGTGACGAACCCAAATTTTCAGGGACAACGGGGTATTTTGATTTTAGTAACGGATATTCTTAAAAGGAGAAAAGCGCGTTTGGACTGATTCAAAAGTTGGAAATGAAGACTAAAATAGGTAAGAAGTGTAAAAAAAATAGTATAAATGATAAAATTGTAAAATAAAACAAAAATATAGAAGCAAAATAAGTCTTTGCTTAGATTAGATACCACGGGTGCGACTTTGCATTTTGTTTAACAAAATTTTAACGAATTTAGGATAGGAAAAAAAACACAACATAAATAGTAAAATTGAAAGAAACTAAACTATATGACCCAAATTAATTTATTATACATAAAAGGAGAGAAAGCGCTGTTTTGTAACTCTTTTGATTTTAAAGTCAGAATCATTTACAAATATTTCTCATAAATAGGCAACATTTGAACAAAGGATAATGTTTAAAATAATGAAAAATGATTTTCATTGGAAAATTAAAGAAAATTTATCTCCTATTTTGAATTATTTTCTCCAGCAGTTACTGTTAAAAATCCGACATGTTTATTTAAATTTATTTCAGACTTTAAAACTGTACTATCATCGGTAATTATACTGTTGATTGTGTGTGAACTATGCACATCATCAGCGAAACCTGTAAAAGACACACACGTGAACAGACATAACAAAGTACACAGATCAGAGAAAAAACACAGGTAAGGGAAATGATAAGTTTCATTCTAAACTCGAAAATGTATTTATGAAACAATATGCCACCAACAGGTTTAATGCCGCCTACGTGGCCGTGTGGTTGAGAGTGCTGGTTTTATTGCTGCGCTTAATAATTCGATCATGCCACCGCTGTGTCTTGTGTGGATTCGAGGGACACATGTAAGACTCACTGAAAATGCCCGAAAAATGACTACGTTTAAATTGTAAAAAACAATAACAAAAAAAATCTGAGAATTACATCGAAACCACATGCATATCTTCAAATCATGTCTAAAACAACAGTAAAGTTTTAAACTAATTTACATGAAACTGTAGGAGGAGTTGCGAACACAAGGTACCTCTTTTTCATAATGGAAATGTCCGAGAAATGACTAAGTTCAAATTGCAAACAAGTGACAAAAATTAATTATTCCAACCATACGCGTATCTTCAAAGCATGATCACAGCATCTGTAAAGTTTCAAATGTATCGGTATTAAACGGTAGGAGGAGTTGCGCACACAAGTTACCCTCAAAACATTCACTGAAATGCCCGAAAAAAATGACTAAGTTCACATAAGTTCACATTGTAAAGAAAATGGCAAAAAATAATCTGAAAAGTATATAAACCCAAACCGCATGCATATGTTTAAACCATGTCCATAACACATGTAAAGTTTAAAAAAAAAGAAAACAAAATTGGCATGAAACTCTAGGAGTTGCGCACACAAGGTGCCCCCTGTCCATTCACTTTCACCGGCAAAATGCCCGAAGAAAAGTGACAAAAATTAATGAGAATTATATCCAACCCACATGCATATTTTCAAAGCATGGTCAAAACAATTGTAAAGTTTCAAAAGAAATTGTTTTAAACTTTAGGAGTTGCGCATAAAAGGTACCCACTATCTATGCACTTTAACAAAAATTAAAAAGGGAAATAACTCTCACAGAGGCACCTAGCCCCTTGAATTTACCTAAAAGATAAAAATACGGGTCCTATTAATTTCCAGATACAAACCACATACCAAATTTCAAGATCCTACATGTACCTCTAACGAATCTTGACCGAGTGCTAAGCGTAACTCACGCACTGGACTGCATTGGACGGACAGACCAAAACTAATATGCCCCTCATCTTCTTCATAATATAATGAAACACTTCAGAAAGGCAACTCTTTGTTTTTCGGGATTTCTTATCGGTTAAAAGATATTGACCCGATTGTTTTAGCATACCTGGCGCAAAAATATGGCCCTCATCGCGCTGTTCGTTTTAACGCTATCTTGGTGTTAGTACATTCGGTAAATTTCACCAACAATACGGCGCTCGCGAATGCATCGTTTTCTTTCTTTTTTCTTTTTTTTACTTCAGGCAATATCGGGTAGTATATCGGGTAGTAATGTTAAAGCAAACGTTAAAGTGCCGGCCCCACTGAATCGTAAGCAATCGTACGATTGTTAAATCATAGGGTTATCGATTTTAGACTGCGTAAGCAAAATTTATAAAATGTTTCCAAAGGTGTTTGCATATCGGGGTCAAAGAAATGATCCCCGAATTAATATCTAGAAGACAACCTTAAGCGATCTTAAGCACAGTCGCACTGGGATTTAAATTAGCTACATATGTACATAACTTGTGGTCGTGACGCAATACTTTTGTCGAAAATGATATACGTTGCATGGTGTCTCCTGGCACCAAAGGAATACGCTTGTATAGCTTTTTATCGGCGAATAACGACAAATTAACGTAAAAATATATGACGTCAGTCGTATACCAAACTGACAACCGCTCATTGCCATATTTTAGTGATTTAGCTGTCACGGCCATTGATATACTCGGTTTGCATGTCATGTTACGGACGAGAGCAGAGGTAGTACATACTTGTATACGTGGATCATTTGAATTTGTTTGTTTGTTTGAATTGATGCTTTACGTTTTAAATATTTTATGCTTTGAATTGTTGCCGAATCTATAGGGTCACTGAAGATGCCCAAGTAGCCGAAACCGCGGTATGGTCCATCACCTTTCTCATTAATATGTTCGCTGCTCTTATAGGATCTCAGTTTTATTTTTATTTACTATTACTGCAGCTGGTGTTGTGCCGTAAGGCGGCCCTGAAAAGTCTTCCCGTACATCATCCAAAGTGCAGATTATATTTTCTGTTTGGTCCTTTGAGATCAACGAGGGTATTCTGAGAAATCAGAAACTTATTATCGGTTGAAATTCATTTTCTTACCATCGTTTAACATGTTTGGTTCCATTTGGATTATACTTGTTTTTGTATCGACTACCCTGATGAAAGTTGCATTACAGTAGTTCTCTTTGGTTCCGTGATGCCGAATCTATAGGGCCAATGAAGAGGCTTAAGTAGCCGAAACCGCGGTATGGTCCATCACCTTTCTCATTAATATGTTCACTGCTCTTAAAGGATCTCCGTTTTGTTTTAGTTCCTATTACTGCAGCTTGTGTTGTGCCGTGTAGCGGCCCTAAAAAGTCGCCAGTACATTATCCATTTATATTTTCCCTTTGGACCTTTGAGATCAGCGAGGGTATTCTTAGAAATCAAAAAAATATTACCGGTTTAGATTTGTTTTCTTACCATCGTTAAATACGTTTGGTCCCATTTGGATTACACTTGTCTTTGTATCGACTACACTGTTGAAAGTTGCAAAATTACACTAATTCTCTTTGGCTCAATTGCTAAATTACAGTAATTCTCTTTGATTCCATGTTGCCGAATCTATAGGACCACTGAAGAGGCTTAAGTATCCGAAACCGCGGTATGGCCCATCACTTTTCTTATTAATATGTTCACTGCTCTCAAAGGATCTCAGGTTTTTAGTTCCTATTACTGCAGCTGGTGTTGTGCCGTGTAGCGGTCCTGAAAAATTCGCCAGTACATTATCCATGGTGCAGATTATATTTTCCCTACGGACCTTTGAGATCAGCGAGTGCATTCTTAGAAATCAAAAAATTATTATCGGTTTAGATTCGTTTTCTAACCATCGTTAAATATGTTTGGTCCAATTTGGATTATACTTGTCCTTGTATCGACTACACTGTTGAAAGTTGCAAAAGTACAGTAATTCTCTTTGGCTTCATGTTGCCGAATCAATAGGGTCACTGAAGAGGTTAAAGTAGCCGCCCATCCCCTTTCTAAATATATTCACTGCTCTAAAAGGATATCAACTTACCGTTTTATTAGTTTATAGCAGAGCCATTGGCATCATAAACTTCTGTTCTAAATGTTGTCGCCAACTCTACGAATTGACTCCCAAAGACATTTTGCGTCAAGGCCTTTCGGGATCAAAATTGTATGGTGACATGGTATATGCAAATTTAAGGAACTTATGGAAAAGATGATTTTTGTTGTTTATTTTTTCTGACCGTTTAAGAATCAGAAGGCTCTGGTATTTGTTCGCTGCATTTAATTTGCTGTTGCGATACAGCTCAATTTATTCCTACATTTGTATTTCAAAGAGTTTAAAGAAATGCCACAGAAAAATGTTCCGTTTGAATGGGTTGATGAGACTATTCTATCGAACCTTTCCAATGATAAGACATATATCATACCACATATCATACTGCAAGTCACGTGTGCCAGGAAATAGCTTCAGATCACGATGGTGCATGCACAGCCAGTGGCCTCCTTTGTAATAAGAACCCTGTAACACAATCATACGAAGTGGCTTGTATGTCTTTTAGGAAAACGTTAGTAAATAATTGTCAAGCCTCACATTTTGTCAGGTTTCTTTAAATTGAAACCAATGAGCCAACCAATCTTGGAATTGCAGATCGCAATATTATCTAAGAATGAATATGTTGGCCTGTCTTCAAATCTCCAAATAACATTGGAATGAAATATATCGTCTTCTGGTGAATTGTTTAGCCAGTTTGGCCGTATTTTTATCGTATTTTATTACGACAAATCCGAAATGAATTAAACCAGACTGTTTTGAAATGAAATGGTTTGGTTAAGGGAAATGAATATTTACAAAGCTTACGATCCATAGACTTGTGCTTCTCCCGATGGGCTCAAATATTATAAAACGCGAGGTTAGGTGTCTGTATAATAGATTTAACCCCCAAGTAGTTTAATATTACTGTCCGTTTGAAGACAGTATTTTTGTCGTGGATCTACGCGTTAAATGTGGTTTGATGTACGTTTTTATGCTGTTTGTGCATTTTGTGAGTTATTCAGGTAACTGTTAGGCCACCTTTAAGGACTCACTCTTACCGATGTTCTTCTTGTATTTTGTATCGGTACCTATTAGTTGTTTTGGTCGTTTCTCACCACGGTTTTAGGGTGGGACTTTCATTCTGATTTCACCGGTGTCCGTTTTTTTATTGCATACTTTTAACTTATTACATTTGTTTCACTTGTTTGAAACTGTTTAAAGCTGTTATTTAATATGACGAAAATGTGGAAATCTACTTTCATCAATATCACCTATAAGCGGCATGCGAGGATCCAAAAGCAAATCACAGACAAACGTCCCAGCTTTCTCGTGCCGGGGTAGGGGGCGGTACTGCTTCAACCCAGGTTGGGCACAACAATTTTTGTACAATTTCAAGAGCATTTTCGTTTTTAAAATTCAGAGCTGGAGTCCAAATCCCACTACTAATCAAACTAAAGAAATCATGTTTGTACACTGTATATGTGGCACTACAGATACTATGTATATCACTGGAAATTCAAGTAACCCATATTTGACGAATGGATTTTCCCATCATTATCATTTGGGTGAGTCCACTTTCATTTCTAGGGGCGTTAGGAGTTATTTTAAAATTTTATTCAGTTTTTCGATGAAAATTCTCTAAGCAAACAGAATAGCCCCAGATGGGACGCCGCGTTCTGCGGCGTCCCATCTGGGTCTATTTCTGTTTGCCTATGTCCCATAAAAGGGACGCCAGGCTTAAATGAGTTAAAAATGAACATCAGGACCATTAGATGTTTCGATACCGAGATAAAATCAACAATCTGCATATGCGAAACCAGAGGCGCAGATCAGCTTCGATGCGAAGCTGATGATCGCCAGCCTTTGTTTTCGCTGCACGGATAGTACAATCCCTCTTCTTAAATTCGAAATGTCAAGGTTCAACTGGTGTTTCTATTTTGCTCCAGAGTTTCAGTAAGTTAGTGGGCGCCCAGGGATCTCCATCGTCGGGCAGCTTACTGAATCTGTGAGTCCTCGTATTTGATTCGTCATCATGGTGGTTAGCATGATTAATTTGTTTTTCCTTGATGATTCACTGACTAGTTAGAGATTCACCACGAGGACTGAACAGCTACTATATGTTGTGAACCACTGCAAAAGCTGGGGGTGAGGTTATGGCCATGTAAAACTAGTTTAAGCCCGCCAGTAATTTTATATTACTGATCGTTCCAATGCGATACTTCTGTTTTGGTTCTTATTGTTTTATGCCTTGGTGTTGAATTTTTGTGCTGCTTGCACCTTATGTGCGTTTTCATATTTTAATTAGGGTTAGATGGCCGCCTATTGGGAAATAGTTGGTCACTCGGCTTACAATTTGTTTTCTTAGTATCTTAGTATCTAATTGCCAATTTAGTTTTTTCCCACCTCAGTTTTTGAAGTGGGAATTTTCATTCTGATTGCGCCTTTTCCTGATCATTGCCTACTTGTACCTTTCCGACTATTTTCTTTGGCTGCACAGCCCGGGTTTTGTTGGATCTGTTCAAAAATCACATTGTTGGTTTTCTCATGTGGTCGCTCAGATGTTTCGATATCGATAACAAATACAATCATCGCTTGTGCAATAATTACTGCTTCTACTACACTTTTTTGTTCTTAACGAATTTCGATAAGTGATCTTAATGAAATTCTGATTAATAAATACATTCCAAAACACTTAACGCTCAGCGTGAAGTTGAAATATTTTAGTAGTTGATCATTTGAGCCGCATCGTGAGAAAACCGGTCTTCGGGGTTTCCGACCAGGTGCGACACAAATCGGTCTGTACAGTCACAGGAGCAGGTTAGATACTTGACATTTTGGCTATGAGTAGAAGAGGAATTATACTATCCGAGTAGCGAAAACAAAGGCGCTGATCAGCTTCGCGGTTACCGCGAAGCTGATCTGCGCCTTTGTTTTCGCCTAGGCAAAAATCCGGTTTTCTCACGATGCGGCTCATTTTGTAAAAAGAAATAAAGGTCCAGACAAATGAGTTATGTCAGTAAAATGAGATACATGTAAACATCCTATTTTAGGTATGTTCTGATTAGTCTCTGACAAAGAACTATTATATAACAGTATATTTTTTCGGAAGGTTTTTATGTTATATTTCATTCAGTTTTAGGTTTTATTTTATTTAGTTTTAGGTTTTGTTTTATAGATGTGGACTGTGAAATATCAATTAAAAATATTACGTCATCCGCGTGCACAGTTGGTCTGAAACCGAAGGAAGTACTCTTGGCCCCGTTTACATTTCCAGCATATTCATGATATTCGTGTTTTGATGTGATTAGCTTGTATTTAAATTGACGTAACTTGAGGAAATGCATGTACTTGTATAGGAGAAAATGTTTTTGTACCCTTTAGGGTTTACAAATCTGTTGTATTAATTTCTCGAGAATCATTTCTTATAACATTATGTCACGCCATTGGCATGAAAATCGTATCTCTTTCGCTGCTCAAAGTACAATCAAGATAATTTTTCTCAGTGGATTTCGAGTAATTAGCTAATTTTCTTGTTGTAAAGTGAGCATCTTAATTCAATAGAAATGCTACGAAACGTCAAAGTGGTACAGACATGCAAGTTTAAAGAGCGACCTGTAGCGGTACCAAGCTTTAATTATAGATTGTGTTTTCATGAGAACAGTTCAAGTCTTGCAAATCTTACGACTATGGTTAATTAATGTCTGGTTGCACAAAATTGCCAATTTCTTTTCATTTCCCATGTATTTAAAAGGCTAGCAGTTGAAAAACGAGTACGTGGGGCCTCTGTATAACACTGATAAGCTTTATTTAGTAGGAGTATCGATGGGTAAATTTGGCTGACTAAAACCTCAACTAAAATGCATTGTCAATTTGTAGCAGATCATTTAAGTATATCGAATGACGACAGCATCATATTCACTATGTGAGATTGACTACATGCTCTCGTAGCAAAAAAGATACATATCAGATAAAAGTGCACAATTACATTTAGTTACCATTGGAATCTCGACAACTTATCCGTATATCTTACATGTACTTTCAAACCGAAGTCTGTGATCATTGATAATTTTTATAGATTTCAATAGCCTTTCGTGATTGGAGTTTATCTCATTCGTATCATACCTAGCTTAACCCATATTTGACGAATGAGTGTTCCTATCATTATGATTTGGGTGAGTCCACTTTCACTTTTAGAGGCTTCAGGTAGGATTTTCAAATTTCATTCCATTTTTGCGATGAAATTCCTATTAGCAAACAGAATAACCTCCAGATGGGACGCCGCCTTCTGCGGCGTCACATCTGGGGCTATTCTGTTTGCCTATGTCCCATTAAAAGGGCGTCAGGCTAATACGGGTTAACGATCTGAAATTCCTGATATATCAGAACAGATTTGAAAGAACTCAAACATAATGTGACCTTTCGAGTAATGTAGGACCGTTTTTTCATCACCTTTAAAACATAATATTTTCTCAACCATACGCGCACACACTTTAAAAGTGAGTTCATTGAGAAAATAAAAAAGACAGAAAGGAGAAAAAAAGAAAGAAAAGAAAACAAAAAAAGAAAACGGTACATCGTGGATTAAAGCTCAGGTGTATGATTCGTTTTAAAAGACTATTTAGGTTGTCCTTTTCATATTTTCTCATTTTCGAAGAAGATTAACATTAACCTTTATCTTCTAACCAATTTCTAACCAATGTTTAATATATTTGATTTCATTTAGATAATACTAGTTTTTGTATCGACTACCCTGTTGAAAGTTGCGAAATTTCAGTTATTCTCTTTGGCTCCATATTGCCAAATTCTAAAGGGTCACTGACGAGACTTTAATAGTCGAAACCGCGGTATGGCCCACCCTCTTTCTCATTAATATGTTCACTGCTCTTAAAGGATCTCAGTTTTAATTTTATTTATATCAAACCCTAGGTCACAAAGTCAGAGCGTGTATGAAAAGAAAATACGAATCCTTTGATAGGGTTAATTTTTTGTGAGATTTGGGCGTTTCATTCCTTCAGATTAGCCTTTAACGATTCATGCCAGTTTCAAACAATCCGTGGCAGAAACTTTTGGTTCGACTTTGAAAAATTGGTCTAATGGAAATTTGCATGGTGTTTTAAACAATAAACCATTTGTAAATGCGTATAGACCAGATCATTTGACATCATCATAAAGAATACAGTGTCAAAATGTAACAATGCCGTGAATAATGTTATATTCATGCGTACAATATATGACAGTAGGTGATAAATATAGTTTTTGTGTATAATCAGTTATTTTCAAGTAAGGAGACGCTATAAAACATTCTGTTCAAACACTTTCTCAAAAGATGGAAACAAAAAATGGCAGTTTGCGATTTCGTTAAAAAAAAGAGCCGTTTGTCCGTAAATGCGTATCAGAAAAAATGAATGTACCTCAGTCCTCGGATCCATGGATCCGAGCTCAAACACAATGCAATATAACTGCAAAGCCGATCAGCGCCTTTGGTTTCGCTTCACGGATAGTACAATTCCTCTAGTTTTATTATTCAAAATTTCCAGCCTCTAGCCATCTTCTGTGTATGTGTCTGGCTTTTTCGGAAACTTTTTCGGAAACCAACTTGTTTGTTTTCCCACGAGGCGGCTCAAATTATATCGTGTGTGTGTTTGGTAATTGCAGTTTCTATACCTTCCAGAATGCCAGATTTCAAACAATCATGTGCTGAAACTTTTGGTTCGACTTTGAAAAATGGGTCCGATGGAAATTTGCATGGTGTTTTAAACAATAGCCTATTTTCAAATGCGTCTAGACCAGATCAATAGACATAATAAAGAATACTGTGTCAAAATTTTACATTTCTGTGAATAATGTTATATTCATGCGTATAATATTAGACAGTAGGTGAAACATAGTTTTTAGCGTATTATCCACGTTATAGAAAGTAATGAAACGCTTTAACATGTTTTGATCAAGCCCTATCAAAAGATGGGAACAAGAATGGTAACGTTATTAAAATCACTGATTTAGATGCACCATAGTTTATAAGAAAGAAAAAAAAAGTTGAATGCATAAAGTTTCTCTCTTAAACGGATGAGCAACAAACGGTCTTTTCTGTATAGGTTGGATTATTTCTATTCAATGCGTATCTAACAATGTCCTGCAACACCAGACACTATCTAAGATGGTAATCAAAGTTCATGAACACTACCAATTATAGCTTTACCAAGAATTAAACGGTATTTAATGATTTACATTTATTTTATACATAGCTATGTTCTTTCGCCATACATGCATGTGATATCCTCCCATTTCATAGAAATTTCCCTATTGTCAGACAATCCCCCTACTTGGAATATACTTTTACTTTCAATTTCTTCTTTAATTAATAACAATAAATTCTTTTCAACTATAGATATTCGCATTTTAAAAAAAAACTTTCATTCAGAAAAATAGCAAGAAAAAGAACGTTTTTCGAGTAATGGCTACACGGAATCTAGCCACTCCTTTGTTTATATTTTATTATATACATTCTGAGGTTTAGTGCACCGAGGGCTACGCATTGATGATTTCAGTTGCATCGGGAATTAAGATGCCGTTGCAATTAATGCTAACACAATAATCTTAAGTTTTGGTCCATCAGTATTCAATTTCACTCGTTTATTATAGATAATGTTGTAACTGGCCGCTTGGCTTAAAATAAACAAAAGCATACTGGAGACGAATTGGATAAACCTAACCAAAGGGATTAAAGAAAATGCGTTTAATTGCTTTAGTGACATTTCCTTGTTCAACCTTTGTAAACTCGGGGGCACTCTGGTAAACTTTTGAATTAGCGCAGGCATACTTTTAGCTGAGACACTGAAAAAAGTGAAAAAAAAAAAAATCACTTCCTCTGACCAAAGTCGATATACACTTTGGTCATGTCAGAATGTATGCGATGCCTTATCCTATCTCCTGGATAATATTTATATTAGATTCGGAACCAAACTGAACAGGCAAATTGTTTGAATTCCGATGGGTACAAATTGCACCCCTCTCGTAGCTGATTTATTTTTATACTGCTGCGAAAGAGAGTTCGTGAATTCTCTTAACCATGGCAATCACTATGAGCTGATTTTCAAATTTAATGTTGGGCTAAAGCCGCTTTTACGTGAGAGCCTTTCGGAACCAGAATTTAATGGTGACTTGGTTTACAAATTTAAGCTTATAGCAAGGAACGATTTCCCTTTTCAGTTCAGAAAAAATCATATCACGTTACAGACGTATAGGCTATAACTTGAATGTTATGCGACAGTCTGCATGCTTAGTTTTTAACCCAGTCATGGCTGATAACTATGCTACCTTCTTAAATTGCACGCCGGTGGGCCGGGTGTCAGACTCTATGATGGCTTCGACATAAAACTATTTATTTTAGTTGGTTGGGGCTGGAGCTTTTTGTCTGGTGCTTGGCCCGTCGGGGTTCAACTGGTGTTTTTCTTTTGCTCCGGGTTTCAGTAAGTTATTCGGCGCCCAGGAAACTCCATCGTCGGGCAGCTTACTGAATCTGTTGTCCTCGTTTTTTATTCATCAAGGTGATTATCATGATTTATTCGTTTGTCCTTGATGATTTTATACTTGATGACTAGTTAGAGATTCACCACGATGACCGAACAACTAACTAAATGTTGTGAATCACTGCAGATGACGAGGGTGAGGTGAGGCGCCTGTTAAACCGGTTTAAGCCCCCCCCCCAGTAATTTTATATTACTGATCGTCCCAAGGCGATGCTTCTGTTGTGGTTCTAATTGTTTTGTGTTTTGAAGTCGATTTTGTGCTGTTTGAGCCTTAATTATGTACGTTTTCCTATTTTTAGTTCAGTTCGGGTAACTGAGTGGCACTGAGTGCTCACTCGGCTTACGATATGTTTTCTTGGTATAAGTACCTAAGTGTCATTTTGGTGTTTTTCAACCCTCGGTTTATGGAGTGGGAGTTTCTTTCTGATTGCGCCATTTCCTCATCATTGCCTACTTGTACCCTTTTTCTAATTGTCAAACGTATAGGTGTTAATATAGTTTTTTTTTAACTCAGCCTTATTTCTTTTTCCGGCGGGAGTTTGGGTTAGTATAATTTACTGGTGTAACTTTCTCTTTTCAGCAGTGAACAATGTCAGCAGAGTTGAATCTAATGCACATTTCATGTACATGTAACCTGAGGTATGAAGATTAAACATAAAGCAAAGATACGGGTAACAAACTGAATACACTGGTGTTTACATGTTATATACGATGCAGTGATATAAAATTTGAACGAGTAGCCAATGATTCGAATAGATATAAGGTACTTTTAAGCAACAAATGGTGCCATTTATTACCAAAATTTGTCCTACATACACGTTCGAATTTCTCAGTCTCTCTAATACTTGCTCAGAATGGTTCAAAAAGGAATCACAACAAATGAAGATAAATTAAATGTGATGTAGTGACAGATTGTGTCAGTCAATATATGTTTTTACTTCTACGTACTTTGAGAGTTCGTTCAGAAAAAAAAAACAAACAAAAAAACTCAGGTGTATGATGTTTTATTCAGATTATTTAGAGGACCCTTTGTCATTTATTTTTAGTTTCAGTTTAGTTTTAGTTTAGTTTTAGATTTAGATAATTCTTTTGTCTGATCAAGTCAATGAATACGTTTATGAAACCAAAACGAAAATACTTTTGAGTAAA
This sequence comes from Rugalucina vietnamica, assembly GCA_964017185.1. NCBI lineage: Eukaryota > Metazoa > Mollusca > Bivalvia > Lucinida > Lucinidae > Rugalucina > Rugalucina vietnamica. The sequence continues at coordinate 22,359,180 of OZ024878.1, read as the reverse complement.
AATGTTATTTAGAGCGTTTTGTTTTTCAGATGTATTCAAAGATTTTAACATTTCTAGATTGTCAATCTTAAGGAATCTGTGACTGAAACTTTTGTTTTGACTTTGATAAGTAGGTTTGATGGACGAAATTTGCACATGCGTTTGCAAATGCGTCTAGACCACATTATTGTCATCATAAAGAAAAACATTGTCAAATTTTAAAAAATTCAGTGAATCATGTTATATTCATGCGTGCAATAGCAGACAGTAGGTGATAAATATAATTTCTTTACATAATTCAAGTGATGTTCAGACAGGAGACACTATAAAATATACTGTTCAAGCACTTTCTCAAAAACATGGAAACAAGAATAAATTTATTCGATTAGTAAAGAGTTAAAGACACTGATTTGGTGTATATGTATATCAGAGAAACAATGTTGATTTAATAAAATCGAAGATCATTTTGGTATAAAATAATTGCATTTTTTCTAAAACGAATAAGCCAAGCGGGGTTTCTTCAGTATTTGTTAGATCATTTCTATTCATTTCGATATCGAGCGTTGTCCTGCAATATCTAAAATGGTAATCTAAGTTCACGAACACTGCCAATGATATCTTTGCCAAGAACCAAATGTTATTTTGTTTGGTATTTACGTCTATTTTATAAATAGCGATGCCCTTTGTGAGAGTCTTTTTGTCCAGAGGATCCTGAATTCCATCACAAGTACCATAAGGGATGCGTTTATTCAAACTGTTACATTCATACGAATATGTGCATTTATTTTTATAAGAATTGCATAAGCTGATTGAATTATAGTTTATGGGACCCTTACTGTCTGTTTAAATTGAATCAGTTGCCAAATAAAGTGAATGTTGCTAAACTGATACTTTAACTTGCATTTTGCATCTGTTGTCTGAGTCCGGCGTTTGATGTGCTGTGTTGGGCGCAATCGGTCCAAGATTAAGCTTCAGCTAATTCTCATTGTAAGATAATATCACTAATAATTTGTCAACTATATCCTAGCAATAAGCTCGCTTGTAAACAGAAATTGGAACCGTTTTGCGGTTGTCGATATTGAAGCAACATCCCAATCCAACATACACCTACAACGGTGTCAAGACACCTACAACGGTGTCAAGAAAAAAAGATGCAAATGTCCTTATTCGTACAAACCTACTGAGTTTACATATCGAAGAAGTCACCAATTAAATGACATTGGTTTTTATTGTGTCCTTTCCTTGAATATGGCACTAGCGCTAATTATTATTTTCATACGGTATGTGAAAATGTGGTGTATGATGAAGGCGTAAAAGTACAGTACAGCAAAGTGTAAAGTCAAGTCCAGTCAATTAAATGTAAAATAAGAAACCTGTAATATACAGAGTAATGATATTCTTGAGAGAAAGGTAATCTTCCCAGAAGTTTTTGTCTTTCCCTTTTCAGCTGTATGTATCTAAGAACGCAAGCCAAATTCAGGGAATCTTTGACAGAATTATTTTTCGCCGGACTTTGAAAAATGGATATGATGGAAATTCGCATGGTGTTTTAAATAGAAGGCCGTTTGCAATTGCGTCTAGACCATATCAATTAACTCATAAAGAATTCTGTATCAAAAATTAACAATTCCGTGAATAATGTTATACCCATGCGCACAATTGCAGACAGTAGGTGATGAATATAATTTTTGTTTTAATCCACGTTACTTTTAAGGAAGGAGACGCTATAAAATATTTTCGTATCAACCCCTTTTGGAACAAGTTTGATTACAGTAAAATCGCTGGCTTTGGTGCATCATACATGTAGTTTATCAGAGCAAAAAAAAATGAATGCAATCTCTAACTAGTTAATGAATCATCAAGAACAAACAAATAAATCATGATAAACATCCTGATGAATCAAAAACAAGGACTCACAGATTGAGTAAGCTGCCCGACGATGGAGATCCCTGGGCGCCGAATAACCTACTAACTCCGGAGCAAAAGAAAAACACCAGTTGGACCCCGGTGGGCCAAGCAACAGACAAGAAGCTCCGGCCCCAACCAACTAAAATGAATAGCTTTATGTCGGGGCCATCATAGAGTCTGACGCCTGACCCACCGGCGTGCAATTAAAGAAGGCAGCATAGTTATCAACCATGATTGGGTTAAAAACTAAGCATGCAGACTGTCGCATAACATTCAAGTTATAACTTATACGTCTGTAACGTGTTATGATTTTTCTGAACTGAAAAGAAAAATCATTAATTCCTATAAGTTTCTTAAATTTGTAAACAAAGTCACAATAAAATTCAGGTTCCGAAAGGCCCTCACTTAAAAGCGTCTTTAATCAAACATTATATTTGGAAATCAATTCATAGTGTCTACGATAAAATTTAGAAAAGGTTTTTCGAAGTTTATGATACCGATAGCCGTGTTGGAGAAGTTTTGCCGTTAAACATTTATTTCGAGCGTTGAAGTCTGTAACATGATTGCAGACTCTAGCAAACCTAATAAGTTGCGAAATGTAAACACCATAAGAAGCACGACGAGGAAAAAGGAAAATTTACTATATCAAAATCAAAGTCATCGCGCTTATAAATTTTAGAAGAAACAAATCCATTTGCAACAGAAAGATGTAGATCTAAAAAGGGGGCTTCGGTATCTGAGATATTGGCTTTGTTCAACTGAAATTCAGGTGGATAAATTTGATTGACCATACCTTCAAAATAAGGGTTGTCAATGTTCAAAAGGTCATCGAGGTACCTAGATGTGGAATGAAAAGCCTCGATAACATCAGCTTGATTATCATGGTTAAGAGAATCCATGAAATCTCTTTCGTAGCAGTATAAAAATAAATCAGCTACGAGAGGTGCGCAATTTGTACCCATCGGAATTCCAACAATTTGTCTGTATAACTTGGTCCCAAATCTAATATAAATATTATCAAGGAGATAGGACAAGGCGTCGCACACATTCTGACATGACCAAAGTGTATACCGACTTTGGTCAGAGGAAGTGAAAAAAGCCTTTCTGTCATTACATGCCAAATAAAGTGAACCATAGTTTTTTAATGCCCTTTTGAAGGTCCACTCTATCTAATCCAGAAGTTGTTCTTTTATTAGATTATGTGGTAATGTTGTATACAGAGTAGAAAAATCATACGTGGACAAGCTTGTCGCACGGAACCCTCTACACTTCAATTTATTGACCAAAACCAATTTTTATTTGAAGTTTCATACACTGTCTCACAGTATCTTATAACATGAGATTTGATAGCAGTAAGACAGGAAGTTAATAATTTAGAAAGTTCAGTGGTAGAACAAGAGCTCGAATTTGCAATAAATCTAGCTTTGTATGGTCTTTTGTGGAGCTTAGGTAACCAATACATCGTAGGAAGTTTGTCTTGGCCTTCATTGACACAAACAGAAAACTTAACAGGTAAATCGTTTAAGTGGGCATTAACTACAGACACTTCATCAGTATCTGTCTCCAGATAAGCCCTGGTACCATCAAGCTCCTGTTTTAAGGTGTTAACGTAGTGAAGCCTACAAACGACAACAACATTGTTTGCGGCTTTGTCTGCCGGAACCAAGACATACTTTCTATGAAATTCTTGGATACCCTGCTTCAAATGCCTAAATGACGATTTGGGTTTAGGAGGTAAAAGATTAGTGTTTTGTGAATAAAACTTAATACTCTTAATCATTCAATCACTGACCGCTGTGAGTTCAAGCCATTCTCAGGGTAACCAGTGGAGCAAGCCAAGTCTACTTGCGGGTTTGTCAAGTATTTGTTCTGGGGTTCTCCCGTTTTTCGCCCAACCTATCGATGGAGTCGTCTCGGTATGTCTGAAACAACCTTGGAAAGGTGAAAGGGACATCAGACAACAACAACAACAATAATAATGATAATAATTATAATAATAATAACTAGTAATAATAATAATAATAATTGAGCGACCGCATCAGAAAATCAACAATTATAGCTTAACTCGTCTAAATTTCTGAAACATAATTCAAACTGTCAAAAAAGGGAGATATAGACGAAGTATCATCAGCTCTTGAAAGAAAACCATTCTGCATGTTCAAGTAAAAACGTGTGCACAAGATTTTTCAGATCGATCGAGTTCAAACGCAGACAAGGGTTCTGACAAAAATATCCTCCCCTCTCCCTATTTCTTTTCTCCCAATCGAAAGTTGGCAAAGAAAATTCAGTATCGGCCGTTTTATAAGCTATAAAACCGGTTTAAGCCCGCCAGTAACTTTGTGTTACTGATCGTTCCAAGTCGATACTTCTGTAGTGGTTCTTTTTGTTTTATGTCTTGGTGTTTAATTTTTTTGTGCTGTTGGCGCCTTATGTATGTTTTCATATTTTTAGTTAAGTTAAGGTAACTGAGTGGCCACCTATTGGGAAAATAGCTGCTCATTCGGCTTACGATATGTTTTATGGTATAAAGTACCTGATTGTTACTTTGGTTTTTTCCCACCTCGATTTTTGGAGTGGGAATCTTTCTCTGATTGCGTCTTTTCCTGATCTTTGCCTACTTGTACCTTTTTATAAGCTGTAAAAATGACAAATTTTCAGGTGATTTGTTTTTTTCATGTGCATCATTAAAAGGTTCTAACGAGTACCCAGTCAATAAAATGAATAAAAATTAATAATGCACACAAAATGGGATGTAAGGGGTTTAGATTACACAGACGGTAGCTTGCTTGTTGATCATCTCCTTTCCTAGTATACATCACCCCCATACGTACGGCGGCGTATCGCTCACGCAATCAAAATTTCGATACGCCGAGGTCTGAGACGTATTTTGCTCGAGCGACGTATGTAACACGTACGTGTGACGTTCCCGTGGCGTATCAGTGACGTATTTGTATGGGATTTCACTTACGGCGTATCAAGGCGTATGTGCCAGGTACGTGTGACGTATGTATGGCGTATGAAGTGTACGCGTGACATATCTACTGCGTGTGTAAGTACGTTCTATCCGTATCTGCGGCATATCTGTTCTGTATCAATTGCTTTTAATAAATATGAGAACAAACGGTTGTGTTCACTTTGTTCATGCAATTTGCACATTACAGTTACCAATTATCAGAGGTCGAAGATGCCACCGGAGAAATCTAGATTAACACCGAAGAAAAAAACCCAAGGTGGTGGTGGGGGTAGGAGGGGGTGCATCTCCAAGCTCCCCATCCTGGTCGTAAGACGACATGAACAAAGACAGAGGCTACACCAAGCGTAGCCCTGAAATAACCCTGCACGGCAACCCCGAACCGTGAGAAACATCTGATCCATGACTTCGGAAAAACGAAAACATGTACATGTATACTGTACAGAAGCATTAAGATTCTCTTGGAATGTCACCAAATGTTCCTAATACTCTTAATATGTCACACATACTCCACAGCAGCGAAACGAACGTGGCACATACGTAGCACATATGCCATTGATACGCGAGATACGCCACACGTACGTCGCTGATACGCCGTAGATACGAAAAGATAGTCGAGGATACGCCACCCATACGTAGCAGATATGAAAGGTACGCTGTAAATACGTCACGGTTACGTGGCATGTTAACTGCGACGTAAGTGTGGCGTATGAGGAGTATGAGCTACGTATCTACGGCGTACCTGCCAAGTTGCTCTCGTATGTACGACGTATGTGTGACGTATGTACGGCGTATCGGACCTGCCACGTACGTGTTACGAATTTTTAAGTGCACACATAAAAGACGTTGCACCTCGGCGTATGATGAGTATGAGCTACGTATTGAGGAGTATCAGCTACGTATACTCACATATGTACGACGTACGTGTGACATACCTTTCGTATCTTGATACGCCGTACACGTAGATACGGGAGTCGATACGCGATAGTGTGACAGCGGTTTTACCGTGTCACAACCCTCATAATAAACGTGTTGTGCTTACATTTCCTTAATTCGTAGGCAAATTGAAGTGATTCATACAAATGTACACGCAGATAAGCTTTATGAAGAAAAGAGAAGAGGAAAAACAGCTCTTCAAATGTTTAATCACCTCCGAATCTCCAAAACCGTCCCTCCGAGTTCCCAATATTACATTTCAAAACATTATTAGAGCATCCTAGCAGTGACCAGTAAAAAGATCGTGACAAAGTGTCCTCACCCTTAATTACCCATTGTATTTTCAAAGTACTAGATGAGTTGTCCAAATGCAATTGGTTTTAGAACCTTGAGGCCCAGTAAGACTATTTAGGGAAATTGGGTTTTGAATTTTGGTGATGTTTGATGAAGGCCACATATATACCACATTGTAACAGACAGGAATAATAGAGTCTGTGCAATTATTCGTCGTCTTCAGCAAGGTCTTTGGCTTTCATATATATAACCCAAGAGTCATCCAGTAGTACAGAAATAAACAAGATAGACAACCACAATAAATTCCAACAGATACGTCAGGACCCGAAGCTGTCAGTATTAGCATTACTTTACTTTACTCAGAATCCTTGGTTTCATGACAACCCGGAGAAAATCATCGACCTTGGATGGGCGACCACTACCCTGCCATATGCATTGATGCTGATTTGAACCCGGAGCGTAGAGGTGACACGTTATCCACCACGCTGTCCATACTCCTCTAAGGTCAGTCATACCTGACAATCGGCTGAGATTCAGAGCGTTTGGTCATGCAAAATCATATTAAGTTCGACGGTTTCGGTATCTGTCTCACACTGAGCACGCCAGTTGTAGCGAAGCTTATGAACATGTGATGTAGATGCACATTTTATGGTTCATCAGTTACATGTACGTGAATGATATAACATAATTATGTAGATCACATGTTTGAGCCCGTATTTGATATATATGTATATATTTCGCTCGCTAACAATTTGATACAAAGGTCGCTTGAAACAAATCTGTCAATTGTGCCAAATCATGAAAAATCCCGACATTTTTACCGATCTGGTATGTAATTATCACCAGGCTTGTTTTAGACATTCTAATATCTAACTTCAAGCTCATCTGGTTTGAAATACGTCTCCTTACTTTCTCCGAGATCATCAACAGTTTTATCCATTGTATGTTCATTCTTCAGCTAATCTAAATTTCGGGGCGCTAGATTAGCACAGTTCATTGACAGTTGGTTGTCTCGTTTACCAGTTTACCATTGAATAGCATTACACTATTTAACCATCAACTGACAACTGTCCTAAGTCGGCGCACTTCCGGCTTTACATGAGGCAGGAGACTGATGTTCATGTCTTTACCGTCATCCTAATCTTATTTGCCTTTAAACAAAATGCCTTTTTTACTAGACGTGGCCTATGACTATGACACATTCCAAAAGTTAATTTTCCGAATAAGATAATGTAACATCTCGTCCACAATTCATTTCTTGTTTTGACTGTAAGTGAATACATTGCAACTATGGCGTTGCTATTCAGCGGAATAAGAATAGCGTTTCTGTTCGTCGCAGTTTGTCTCGGTATTTGCCTTGGACAACGTGGTTATATCAAAAACGCAGCTTTGTTTAAACCAATAGTAAAATCACCCTTCTTCAGATCGTTGCGGGTTCACAAGGCGGTGAAAGTACTCTTAACAGGCGCAAAACACATCGAGCACGCAGAAAACCACGCGGAATGGTACGTCAAAGCAGGAGGAAAGGAAAGAGCGGATAAGGATTTCTTCTTGATAAACGCTTTTGGCGTAACGGAAGGATTTTCTTTGGAGTCTGGTGGTGTATGGAAGCAGGGTATGGTTGGTGATTACGTTGTACGATTCACCGAAACATTTTCCGACCAGTTTCCCTACCCAGCCATTCATATGTACAGAAAGTCATTCGACAGTTCTCGAGAAAATGAGATAGTAGCTTTGTACAAGGGACAGAATTTCTGAAAGTGAATGCAAGGAATAGTGTAAGAACAGTGAAAGCAAACGTTTCTGTAGACATAACGTGGCATTACGCAGCCGAATTAACAATGGTAATAGTGCATACCAAAGTAGCCCTATACGACACCAGTTTGTTTACCGTGCGCAATGCTTTCAGTTCTACGCCGCGAAGGCGATTCTCTTTGAAGCCACGTCAGATTATGGGCGATCGAGACCACTAGATGCGGCCGAATTGTACTTTTATGTCCATATATATATTTTAATCAGATCATATTAACATTCAAAGAAAACAGTGTAACTTGGAATACTATCAGTTACCTTTTCAATTAAACAACATTGTGACATTGTGGTAGAGACGAAAATGTGAGTTCGCGAAGTTGTCAATTTTGAGAAAGACGAGAAAACATTTCTCATGCAACATTTCACCTTGTGATAATATGATTAAACAACCTTAGTACACCATATTCCCCAACTTTGGAGCTAAATTTCGGATCCGAGCTTCCGAGAGACATTTGTGGATCAGATAGCCTTCGTGCCGACACAAAGACAGTGCTTAAAATGGACAGATGCTATACTGTAGAGCCTCCCAAGATTCACCACCTAAACGAGTACCCTCATATACATCTTGATATAATGAAAAATAAAAAGATGCCTTAGGCTGCGTTCACATAGAAATATACGGTATACGGTATACAGTATTCGCTATACGCTATTCGGTATTCGCTATACGCTATAAGGGCACGGCGGTTCACATAGAAGTAGCCAGTGTTTTCAATGCGCTCTTTTTGTGAGTATGAAAAAAGTTGCGAGTTCGGTATTTTGAAAACAAAAATATGGATTCCTCAGGAGAAGATATTTGCTTTGCTTTCACTAGCCGAGGAGGAAGAGGCGACGGCAATACAGACGCATATTGGTTCGAAAGCACTTTGGAATGCGGTCTGGGTTTGGTCGAATTTAACACAACATTCCAGAATCTCCTGAATTATTTCAGCCATCCGCTCTCATTGAAAACGTGGAAACTTTCTGATATGATTGTCATTATTTATTATCAATACTAGAAAATCGTACCCGTTCTGACTACAATTCATACACTCAGCAACTTTTATCCAAATCGAACCAAGGACCTCCGAGAAACAGAAATTTGATATACAGCATTGTCCTTTAATGAAATCTTCCAATGACACACCCGGGCCCCACCACATTTGGTGAAGATAGGCACCTAAACACCTGGGAGGAGTATGGGGACAAACAAACAGACGTTACTTGAATTAGAGTGTTATGAGAAGTTATTTAGGTTATTTACGTTGTTTCACATACTCGTGAGGATTCAAATATTTGACTTTATTGTGTAAAAATTGTTTTTAACTTAGTTTCCTAGCAAAACGCTCTGTAACTTGTGTAAATAAAAAATTAAGACCAGCAAAACCACTATACGCTATACGAAAATCGAACATGTTCGATTCCCACTATACTATACTATACGCACCTATACGCGCCTATACGAACTTTTCGAATAGTGTCCTCCTATGTAACCCGGTATAAGGAAATTATAATGTTTGATTTCAAGTATTCGCGTGCCCTCAAAAACGTACACCGTATACCCGAATAGTCTACTCCTATGTGACCGCAGCCTTACAGTACATTGGCTTTTTTACCGAAGGAAATTAACAAATGGCTTTTGTACCTTTATTTATCCTTAATATAATTGAAAACGACAAAGATTTCGATTCATTTGGGTTTTAACTTGCCCTCAACAGCTTAAGTCAAACAGAGACAGGGCCTATGTCACCGACTGGAGGAGCCCAGAACCTGCGACCTATGGTTTACAAGTCGAGTAACTTAACCGCGACGCCACAGAGGCTTCAGGAAAGTGACAAACAAATAAGACAAGACATTAAATTGATTAATTAGTGTCGATGTGTGTTTGTTTACAGCCCAGTCAACATTTTTTAGTAATGTCGGGACGGAGCCACCGCTTCCTGTATACATGTAGGGACCACTTCTACCGGTATTAAATATATACTGAGTCAAACTTAAATGGCAACACGGTTATGGTATCATTTTCGCATTTTAATGTAATGCAAGGCGGTCTACCAGACATACGACCAATATCGCCAGTGAACAAATTGAGTACAAAAATTTTGGTTTTCAGAGCATGTGTCACTGAGCTCGAATCTGATTGGTCAAAACGGTTATTTGGCTTGCATGCGCCTCATGAGAGATTCTGGAAGTCAGTTTTAACATAGTGAGGCTCGGCTCGGCGAGGTAATTGCAAAATGCCATCCATTTGTACTCAAAATTTTAAATCAACGTTTGCATCATTGAAAATTGAACATTTAATACCGAGCATTCCATTGAACACAATAGCAAATGGAATTGGAGAAAAATTCTAACGGCGAATGTTTTAAGGAATCCTTTGTGGAAACATGTACATTGCGTCATTCAGCATTTTTAGAAAACACAATAGTATCAAATTGCAATTGATGGATCAAGCACGTTTGTAACAAATCATTAAAATGTGAGTAAACTTCAATGGTTGGGGGCAAAAGTGAGTCTTCAACTCTGCTCAAAATTAAGCAAAATTGATCTTTTGGCAGGTATTCATTTCTAAAGTGGAGCAGGTGTAATCCTGAAAACCGACATTTTTTTCTAGGGTACGAATACACGTCACATGCCGCGTTCTGGAAAACTACAATGCATTTCATTTTTTACCAAGACCCTACCGCTGAAAATTGATTAATTTATTGAGACGCATAACACAAAATGTTAAAACTAAGATGTTGTGAGATTTGTCGATCGTCCGGCAATCTAATTCAGTAGAGACAAAGTTAATTGGATAACGTGCCGGAGTATAACATTAAAAATAAACCGATGTTGCTTTATAAGTTTGGCTCCGTATACCATGATTAATGCTACATCCCGATGTTAGTTAGGTTCGAACACGGGACATCATGATTTGAATGCAGAGTTTTGTCACTTGACAGTCGCGCTCCAAAACTTTTGTTTATCTCTTTAATTCCAATTCGCATGTGCCAGTACATAAGCATGTACGTTTATGAATGCAAATTACATGTACAAGCATGAGTATTTGGCGCTTGTTAAATGGAATAAAGACTGACACGATTTTGTTTATCTTTTGAGTCTGACAAGATTTTGTTTATCATTTGAGCCAGACTGGATTTTGTTTATTATTTTGAATAGATAGGATTTTGTTTATCATTTGTGTCAGACAAGATAACCAGAGGACCAATGGTCCTGTAAACGCTCACCTGAGACCTGAGATATATACATGTACCAATAAACTTGTTAGACTAGAATTGTACAATGCATGTATATAACCCTAGGGCAGGGTCAGAATAACTCGTGGAGTCAATGTCTTTTTCAAATCATAAAATTTCAGTCCATTTGCCAATTAACTGCAAGTTTTGTCCTTCAAATGACATTTTAACAATTTTCTTCATTCAAATGCATGGGCGATCTAAGTTGACCTTGCCGTGAAATAGGTCAAGGTCATCCCAGTGTCATGATTTATATAAATTTTGTAGACCTCCGTTCCGTAATGTTTCATGCCAAGTTTCAAAATCATAGGCCTTCTGGTTCTGAAGAAGAAGATTTTTAAAATTTTTGCTATTTATAGCCATGACGGCCATCTTGGTCATGTGACCTTAAACATTTATATAAACTTTCATTTACTTTTCCTAAGGATGCTCCACATAAAGTTTGGCTTTGATTGGCTAAGCAGTTTCTGAGAAAAAGCTGTTTGAATATTATGGTCATCTACGTGTATATAGCTCCGGGGCAGGGGCAGACAACCCCTGAGCCTAAAATATTTTCATAAGCATAAATTTTCTGTCTATTTGCTCATTCCTAGCAAGTTTTCTGCCATTATATGACATTTACCTACTTTTTCCCATTCAAATGCATGGGCGACCTAAGTTGGCCTTGCCGTAAAATAGGTCAAGGTCATCCCAGGGTCATGATTTATAGAAACTTTGTAGAGATCCATTCCCAGATGCTTCATACCAAGTTTCAAAATCATATGCCTTCTGGTTCTGAAGAAGAAGATATTTAAACGTGTTTGCTATTTATAGCCATGGCGGCCATCTTGGTCATGTGACCTTGACCATTTATACAAACTTTCATTCCCTCTTCCTAAGGATGCTCCACAAAAAGTTTGGCTTTGATTGGCCTAGCGGTTTCAGAGAAGATGTTTTAATATTATGGTCATATACATGTACAATAGCCCCTGGGCAGGGGCAGACAACCCCCTGGGCCCAAAATATTTTCTTAAACATAAATCTTCTGTCCATTTGCTCATTTCTAGCAAGTTTTCTGCCATTTGATTACATTTTCCTATTTTTTCCCATTCCAATGCATGGGAGACCTAAGTTGACCTTGCCGTAAAATAGGTCAAGGTCATCCCAGGGTCATGATTTATATAAACTTTGTAGAGCTCTATTCCCAGTTGCTTCACACCAAGTTTCAAAATCATAGGCCTTCTGGTTCTGAAGAAGAAGATTTTTAAAGGTTTTAGTTATTTATAGCCATGGTGACCATCTTAGTCATGTGACCTTGACCATTTATATAAACTTTCATTCCCCCTCCCCAAGAATGCTCCACATGAAGTTTGGCTTTGATTGGCCTAGCGATTTCAGAGAAGAAGATGTTTGAATATTATGGTCATATACATGTATATAGCCACGGGGCAGGGGCAGACAACCCCCCAGGGGCTAAAATTTTCCATTTACATTAATCTTCTGTCCATTTGCCTGTTCCCAGTAAGTTTTACCCATTAAATAGCATTTTACCATTTTTTCCCATTCAAAAGCATTGGCAACCTAAGTTGACCTTGCCGTAAAATAGGTCAAAGTCATCATAGGGTCATGATTTATATACATTATAATGGGCCCGTGTCCCTGATGCTACATACCAATTTTCGTGGAAATCGGCTCACTGGTTCTGGAGAAGAAGATTTATAAAGGTTTTTGCAATTTATAGCCATGGTGGCCATCTTGGTCATGTGACCTGGACCATTTATATGAACTTTAGTTCCCCTTTTCTAAGGATGCTCCACATGAAGTTTGGCTTTGATTGGCCTAGCGGTTTCAGAGGAGAAGATCTTTGAAATTGTGAACGACGACGACGGACGACGACGGACGCCGGAGCATGGGTATACTATAAGCTCACCTGTGAGCCTTCGGCTCAGGTGAGCTAATGATTACCATTTGAGTCAGACTGGATTTTGTTTATTATTTTTAATAGATAAGATTTTGTTTATCATTTTTGTCAGACAAGATTTTGATTATCATTTGTGTCAGACAAGATTTTGATTATCATTTGTGTCAGACAAGATTTTGATTATCATTTGTGTCAGACAAGATTTTGATTATCATTTGTGTCAGACAAGATTTTGTTTATCATTTGTGTCAGACAAGATTTTTTTTTGTCATTTGAGTCAGAATGGATTTCGTTTATCATTTTAGTCAGACAATATTTTGTTTATCATTTGAGCTTGACAAGATATCGTTTATCATTTTAAGCCAGAAGAAATTTTGTTTATCATTTTAGTCAGACTGGATTTCGTTCATCATTTCACGTGTAATTAGTGCCAGACTAATGTCCTTTACCCATCTTTAAGAGTAAAAATAAAAATCTTTAAGAGCACTGAGCATATTAATAAGAAAACGGATGGCCCATACCGCGGGTTCGGCTATCAAAGCTTCGACATGACCCTTTAGATTTGGAGACAGGGAGTCAAGGTGGATTATTGTAATTTTGCAAATTTCAACAGAATAGCCGATAGAAAGACACGTATAATCCGAAAGAAGCCAAACATTCTAGCAGTTGGTTAGAAAATGAATCTAAAACGATTATTATTTCCGATGTCTCAGAATATCCTCGCTGACCTCAAAGGACAAAAAGTAATATATAATAATCTGCACTATGGATGATGTACGGGGAGACTTTTCTGAAAAACAATGACCAAGTTATCATTTTGCATTCTCAATGTCTTTAAAAGTGTACATGCTTTTGAAATCTGTGCAAAAATAAATTGTGTTAAGTGTGCCCGAACTAGCCCTAAATATGCCTTGTGTACAAAGAGGTTTCAAGTTCTTGCAAATTTTGAGAGTTAGTGTAATTGTTTAAACCACATACATGTAATCTTAGCCATTCTGTTTCTGTTTGGTGCATTTCAAAACAAAACTAAGCAGTCTTGATTTTAGTTAGTTCCTTTACTTACATTTTCGCAATGTAAAATACCCTGGTCAAAAATGTTTTGGTATAATTTTATTTATGAACCTCTTCCTCACCCCCACCCCCACCAAATACATTGTGTCACTTTTTGAGACGCGTGGAATGCAAAAATATTTTAAGTCATACTAAACATTTACGTATCATTTGAATCTGACAAGATGTTGTTTATCATTTGAGTCTGGCAAGATATCGTTTATCATTTGGGTCTGACAAGATTTTGTTTATCATTTAATTAAGACTTGTTTTTGTTCATCTGTTTATTCAGACAAGATTTTGTTTATCATTTGAGTCTGACAAGATATCGTTTATCATTTACGTCAGATAAGGTTTTGTCAAACCAGATTTTGTTCATTATTTTAGTCAAACAAGACTTTGTTTATCATTTTAGTCAGATAAGATTTTGTTTATCATTTGAGTCTGACAAGATGTCGTTTATCATTGGAGTCGGACAAGACTTATTTAGATTTTAGTCTGACAGCATTTTTGTCTATACGTGTAATTCGTGTCGTACTAATGTCCTTAAACCATCTTTAAGAAACCGCCTTTTCCATAATCACTCTTTTGGAAAAAAATGACCAAGTTATCATTTTGCATTCTCAATGTCTTTAAAAGTGTACATGCTTTTGAAATCTGTTCATTAATACATTGTGTTAATTGTGCTCGAACTAGCCCTAAATATGCTTTGTGTACATAGAGGTATTTCAAGTGAAGTTCTTGCAAATTTTGAGAGTAAGTTTAACAGTTTGAACCACATACGTACAAGTTATCTTAGCCATTTTGTTTCCGTTCGATGCATTTAAACCAAAACAAAGCAGTCTTGATTGTTTAATAATATTTATTTGCATATAATACAATGGGGTTGGGTCACAAGTGCTCACCACATTAGTTACACCCCTTCCCCAAGCAGTCTTGATTTTAGTAGCCAGTTCCTTTACTTACATTTTCACAATGTAAACATACCCTGGTCAAAAATATTTTCGTTTTTATTTGTGAACCTATCCTTGCCCCCCCCCCCCCCCCCCGCCACCAAATAAAATGTGGCACTTTTTGAGACGTGTGGACTGCAAAAATGTGCGTCGAAGCGATGGAAATTGCGCGAAAGATTACCTTTTTTCCGTGGATAGGATGAAATTAAACTTGAAAAAAAAAAAAAAAAAAAAAAAACTGTTGTAAGGAGAGTAGATTTTGCTCATCGCTAATGTCAGAGCCAAACGAGATTTTGTTTATCATTTGAGTTCGCTTAGTTTATAATTTGAGTATGACTAGATTTTGTTAACGTTTAAGATATAGAACAGCCCTAGCAGTGAATAATTGTTGAGTAATAATTCAGTAATTCAGTGGTTGGAGATCAGTTGTAAAGATGATCAAATCACGAGCGCGTAGCTCGAGTGAGTTATTTTTTTACAACTGTCCGACAGACAGTGAATTATTACTTAACAATTCACGCAGCTGAGCCGATCTATTTCAATTCTAATACACTGTAGTAGGAGGAGAAATATAGACCTATAAAAATAAAAACATCCAGCCAGAGCTGGCCTCGAACCCCGATCGCCGGGGTGAAAATCAGGCGTCATAACCACGAGGCTAAAAGGTCCGGACTAGTTAGACTGGTCAATTATGCACCCTATATACTATATACACTATATACAACGTACTTCGCTAGCCGCACTACCACAACACAATAAACCCAGTAGTATCTACTTGCAACATCCTTGCCGAGTACGTCGTTGCTGGGTACGGTTTAATATCATTGCCCAGTACGGTAAAAGCTATTTTAAGCTAATTATAAATAGAATCGTTAAAAAGCTATTTATAAATAAAATCGTTTAGATATATTGACAGTGTAACTTACATAATGAGTACCTTTGATGGTCCAATTTTACATGTATATAGATTTTTTATTTTTGTTTTCATTTAATTACGTTCAAGTTTAAAATTCATTATCAAGAAGATTAAATATTATTGTATTCTGCAGACTCTTAAACCCACTTGTATAAAGTAAAACTTAAAATTGAAGGGTATATATATTTTATTTATTTTTTTTTTTTTTTGGCCGACAAGAGATAGTCTAGCAGATATGCATTTTTATACAGTCATGACAGTGAGTTTGGCGTTTTTGTGGATTAACGCCCCAGTCAACGATGTTTCAGTCACTGTCATGTCTAGCAAGAGCTCAAGTTTTTAACAGTGTTAAAGATTCAGCGTGTTTTGTGAAAGGCCTCATACCTGCTATCCATTTGGGTTCTCACCCAAAGACCTTTTCGTTCTGAGTCCGATCATCGACCGATAGGCGACCGCGCTACCCTGAACGAACAATTTAAATAAAATGTTTTTCCAACATGCAAAATTCATTGATTAAAGATTTGGGTGCACATTAAGTGTTTTGTTTGTTTGTCTGTTTGTTTCATCACGAAAACATGTCCGTGTAAAGTTTGTTTGTTTGTTTGTATCAAGGGTTAACGAGGGAGTCAACAAATTTTCAATCATGTCGGCAAAGCGGCAATGTTCCATGGGTATAAGACAGTTATGGGCCAATGTGTCTTGCTCAATGACACAACACGGCAGCCCAAGTGGGGATCGAACACAGGCCCTCTCGATTTGGAGTTAGTTGGTCTACCGCTAGGCCGTGCTTGGGATTGCCGTTTATCCTGAGTGACGTGGAGTCTATTTCTAAAGCCATGTTCATGTGCAACATTTGAACTCGGGTGTATTTTTGCACACTGGATGTAAATTTGAACCCCGGGTGTATGGTAAGGCATGAAAACTACACCCTGAAAAACTACACTCTGGTGCAAATTTTCTCCTACTTTCCAGGTGGAGCAAATTGAATTGCAGCCGGGTGTATTTTTGCACCCGTGTGTATTGTGTGTATATGAACGCAAAACGCTTAATCGTTACACATTTTTGTTTGTTTGAATTGATACTTTACGTCCCAGACAATAGCTTAGGTCATATCTGGAGATTGTATCCACTTTATGGGCCTTTCACTCAAAGTTAGGATATCATGAAATCCAAAAATGCTAAAGATATAATTACACAGCTAAGCCAATAAGGCTTATAGGTATGACCAGTTTGACTTGAAACCATTTTTCTTGGGCAGGCTCAAGCCGCAGCGGTTTACCAGTAGTCAGATTACCAGTCAGTAGCGAACATGCTTTGCCTGAGGCACAAACAGCACATCTACATCAAATGACCTCTGCTAATAAGGAGCATTTTAGTCAAAATTTAATGTCAAAACCAGGCGAATATGAACATGATCTCGCTGCATATGGCCGCTACACAAGCGGATGAAAAATTACACCCGGTTGCAAATACAGCATATGAACACGGCTTTAGATTGTAATTTAGTACTGCAGATCTATTGAACAGCGAAAGACAACGTGTTTGTCCTAAACACCGCGATTTTCATTGTTGGCATATAGTATGCCATATAGAGGCTATCTGAAGAGCCTAAAGTAGCCTAAACACCCATTTTCACTGCTCTTAAACATCTAAGTTTTATATTTATATTCTACAATGGAGAACTATCAGTGGTTTAAGGGTGATGTCGTAACAATGTCCCCAGTAGACATATACAGTGTCATTCTCTTTAGCATCGTCCCCAGTAGGGATCTACAACACCATTCCCTACCATTCCGTCCCCAGTAGAGATCTATCGCCCCATTCCCTACCACACCGTCTCCAGTAAGGATCCACAGCGCCATAACCTACCACACCATCCCCAGTAGAGATCCACAGCACCATATTCTACTGGACCGTCCCCAGTAGAGATCTACAGTACGGTATTCTACCACACCGTCTCCAGAAGAGATATACAGCGCCATACCCTACCACACCGTCTCCAGTAGAGATCTAAAGCGACATACCCTACCACACCGTCCCCAGTAGAGATCTACAGCACCATATTCTACTGGACCGTCCCCAGTAGAGATCTACAGTACGGTATTCTACCACACCGTCTCCAGTAGAGATATACAACGCCATATCCTACCACACCGTCCCCAGTAGAGATATAATGTGTCAGTCTCTTCAGCATCGTCCCCAGTAGGGATCAACAACACCACACCCTACCATTCCGTCCCCAGTAGAGATCTATCGGCCCATTTCCTACTACAACGTCCCCAGTAGAGATCTAAAGCGACATACCCTACCACACCGTCCTCAGTAGAGATCTAAAGCACCATATTCTACTGGACCGTCCCCAGTAGATATCTACAGTCGGGTATGCTACCACACCGTCCCCAGTAAAGATAAACAGCGCCATATCCTACCACACCGTCCCAGTAGAGATATGCAGTGTCATTCTCTTCAGCATCGTCCCCAGTAGGGATCTACAACACCTGCCCCACCATTGCGTCCCCAGTAGAGATCTTTTGCCCCGTTCCCTACCACAACGTCCCCAGTAGAGATCTACCACACCGTCTCTAGTAAAGACATACAGCGCCAAACCCTACCACAGCGTCCCCAGTAGGGATTAACAGTGTCATTCTCTTCATCGTCGTCCCAAGTAGGGATCAACAACACCATACCCTTCCATTCCGTCCCCAGTAGAGATCTATCGCCCCATTTCCTACCACAACGTCCCCAGTAGAGATCTACAGCGACATACCCTACCACACCGTCCCCAGTAGAGATCTACAGCACTATATTCTACTGGACCGTCCCCAGTAGAGATCTACAATGCGGGGTACTGTACCACACCGACTCCAGTAGAGATATACAGCGCCATACCCTACCACTCCGTCCCCAGTAGAGATATACAGTGACATTCTCTTCAGCATCGTCCCCTGTAGGGATCTACAACACCATACCCCACCATTGCGTCCTCAGTAGAGATCTATTGCCCCATTCCCTAGCACAACGTCCCCAGTAGAGATCTACATTGCGGTAGTCTACCACACCGTCTCCAGTAGAGACATACAGCGCCATACCCTACCACACTGTCGATATCGTTCAGCTTTCCACCACTGCATTGCAGATATCTCGCCAAATATTTAAGAAATATACTCGGCAAAACTTTTTCTACCAGACACAGTTTTTTTCAAATTGTCTTTTTTTTTTACATATGTTTGACATTTAAGGATCTCAAAATGATTTTTCAGCTTTAGAGTTATTCAGAAGGGTAAACGACATAACATTAGCAAAATCAAAAGTTGGGTTGTCCAAAAAGTGAACCAAAATTTACTAGGTGATAATGCATACTTATCACAGTTTTACAAAGTTTCTTTATAAACTTTCAAAAATTTATGTCATTCTCTTGTGACTTTGATGTAAGCGAACAATTCCATTTAAATGCCATTCAGTCATTTACCCGAGACTTCAGAATTCATCCCAAAGTCTTGAGTTTTACTCCAACCAAGACTACGGTTTCAGCAATTTTGCATGCATTTAAACCAAGCTCAAAATCAAATCAGTCCCAAAAGATTTTCCAAAATGAAAATGTCAGACCTCATCGATTTTTAAAAATAAAAAAGTCAGTCCTGATCATGTCGCTTCCCTTATTCCAAGACGAAAATGACAGGTAATATCGATCATGTATTGTTAATGACTTCTTACTTAAGAATAGTATTGCCTGCAGTTACGGCTTTTGTCAGATTTATCAGGCGGAGAGCATATTGGGGACATCCTCAGGTTGGCTGTTTTGGTTCCCCTACGATTCAGTGGGACTGGGCCTTTAACGGCCAGGTGTATGGTGTATGATGATTTCTATTCAATGTATTTTTAGTTCGACATTTACAATTTGGTTTGATTTTATCCATTGTTACGATAAGTCTTTTCTTTTCTATCAAACACGAGGTCAGAAAATGCGTTTGGGTTATGATGTTAAAATCCTTCTATTTTTTTTTTTAAGTTTTGTGAGAGATAACAAATTATATCGCGTGTGTTTAAGTAATTGCAGCTTTTATCACTTCCAGAATGCCAGTTTCAAACAATCATGGACTGAAACTGTGGTTCGACTTTAAAAAATGGGTCCGATAGAAATTTGCATGGCGTTTTAAACAATAGCCTATTTTCAAATGCGTCTAGCCCAGATCAATTTACATAATGCAGAATACTGTGTCAAAATTTAACAATTCTGTGAATAATGTTATATTCATGCGTATATAATATCAGACAGCATGTGATAAATAGATTTTTTGCTTATTATCTACATTATATAAGGTAATGAGACACTACAACATATTTTGATCAAGCCCAATCAAAAATGGGAACAAGAATGTTAACGTTAAAATCATTATTAGGTGCATCATAGTTTAACGTTGACAAAAGCATACTGGAGATGAATTGCATAAATCTAACCAACGTGATTTAAGAAAGTGAATTTAATTGTTTTAGTGACATTGCTCTGTTAAACTATGTTAACTCGGAGACACTCTGGTAAAGTTGAACGCCGAATTCGTGCAGGCGTTCTTGTAGCAGAGACACTGAAAAAAAAACCTGTTTCTATTTGCCAAACGTATAGACGGCTAACAAACCTTTAAATGCGTAACCGCGGTTAAGAAAAGAAATCCGATTCACGTCCTTCCGGTTTCGCATCAGATGACCAACAAAAGGTAAACAAACTTTTGCAGCTCGAGTTTCCGAGTAAAATATTTTGATTCGAAGTCAGATATTATAATTCTCTCAATGCTATTTTATTAGTTAGACATTGCTACATTTGGAACCCAAAGGATTTCCAGAAACTTTTCTTTATAATCAGGATTTTTATTCCCTACTCCAAAACACATGTTGGGATTGCATTGTACACGATGAAAATGTGGGTCAGTCGCAAGGATATTTTTAGATTTCCGCTCATTACATCCATATTAACGGAAAGCAATACAGCGCGCAGATGATTTTAACATAGTGTGAGGTCTGTTGACAGTTTCGTTGCCTCTGGCCACTGCATTCTATGCATATGTGGTTAAAAGCTGTGTCAACATTTCGGTTACGAATTTAATCATTAGAATGATAGCAATATATAATCATTATAAAACACATGTATTAAAGTTTTTGTTTTTGTTAATAGTTTTACGCTGAAGTTTTAATTGTCACATTCTCTCGTCGTCTCTTAATAGGTGCTAACTCAAATTGGTGTGTTTGTGATATTTGTAGTGAAAATGTTTGATATAAAATAATACAAACTGTCTATGCAATACATGTAATTCAATAGTTCACATGCATGGTATTCCTGTTCATGAAAACATTTTTACAGCATTCTGTATACTTTAATTTATTTTTTTCCTGGTTTTATGTCTTTCAAAACGCTTAACAGGGAAAATAAATACCATAACTTGAACCGGTAGAGGTTTTCAAACGTATCTTGAAATATATCCTTCATATTTTAATGATTAAGTGCGTAACCATCTTTTCCTTCCCTTCAAATCGATAATGCCGGACACTAACACAACGAAATACTGGCACAGACATCAGATGCAATTTAGTTAATATATATCTGTAAATTTGTCGTGTTGGAATAATCACTAAAATGTGATATTTACCAGCAACTTGTCCAATTTTTAGTTGTATTTCGCCGACTTTGGCCGTGTTGTAACACCAGGTTCGAAGAAGGGAATAAGTAACTCAAAGACCATTAAATTATTTTGCGAGCTACTTTGGTGCTGACTTACAATAGTAAATAAGTGACAAAATAGCATTCATAGATAATCGATATATTTCTGTACTAAAACATAATCATCAATCAATCGTAGTAGTGTATGTTTTGTTTACCTTTTTTGGTCTTCATATGCGGAACCGGAAGGGCGTGAATCGGATTTTCTTTCTTAACCGGCGGTTACGCATTTAAAGGTTTGTTAGCCGTGGTATAGGTGTTAGTATTAAACATTGTCAAACATAATTGATTTTTTTTATTTCAGCCTTTCCGTCGGGAGTTTTTGTTAGTATTGTTTACTGGTGTAACTTTAACTTTTCGTCAGTGAGTAGATTTAATCATTTCATGTACATGTAACCTGAGGTATAAATGTTAACACGGGCAGTCGTAACTGAATACTCTGGTGTTTATATACGATGAAGTGCTATAAAATTTGAACGTGTAGCCAATGCTTCGAACAAAAGATTCTTTTAAGCAACAAATGGTGCCGTTTATAACCAAAAGCTGCCAAAGGTACACGTTCGTTTTCCTCAGCCTCTCTAATACCTGATCAGAATGGTTTAGAAACAAGTAGCCCAAGGGCAACGATCGCTCACATGAGAGTCAACAAGTACAGTCACTGGACAAAGTGTGTTTTTTTTTTCATATATGGGTATGACGGTCATCTTGGTCAGGCCTATGGCTGAAATGGTTTCCATAGGATCATTGGTCCTGTAAATGCTTACCCGAGACCTAGTTGTCACTTTTTCCCATGTTTCCATGTTTGCTTATGTTTCCAAAATCGACCTTTACCTACATTAATCACATACCTTCATCTACTCTATCAGTTGTTTGCATCTATCACTTTTCAGTTCACAGGCTGCAATAGTTTTTACAAAATAACATTTTAAAAGCAGATGGGCTCCTGGGGTCCATTTTTTTTTTCAGACTCATTAAATTTCAGTCCTACTGCCCATTTCCTACAAGACATTCACTTAAAATGACATTTTGAAAGTTTTTCCCATTCAAATGCATTGACGACCTATGTTGACCTTGCCATAAAATAGGTCAAGGTCACAACAGGGTCATGTTTTATATATACATTGTAGTACTTGAGTCATCCATACTTCATGCAAAGTTTCGTTGAAATCGGTTCACCGGTTCTGGAGAAGAAGATATTTTAATGGTTTTTAACATATATGGGCATGGCGGCCAGCTTAGTCATGTGACCTGGATTATTTATATACACATTGGTTCCCACTTCCTATAGATGCTTCATATAAAATTTGGCTTTGATTGGTCAAGTAGTTTCAGAGAAAAAAAACTTTGAAAAGTGTGTATGGACGACAGACCGACCAAGGTCAAGAGATGACCTTGACCTAAATTAATCATATACCTTCATCTAATCCATTAGTTGTTTGCATCTACCACTTTTCAGATCTCAGGCTGCAATAGTTTTCAAAAAATAGCTAATTTCCACTTTTCCCATTATAAGTCTATGGAAACTTAAAGTTACCATAGCAACCAGAGTTCTTATCCAACTGGAATAAAAAACATACATTATGTAGAGGCTACTGTCTGGAACATGTATACAAAGTACAGGATTCATCCACTTGACAGTTTCTGAGGAGAAGATTTTTGAATGTTTTTTTTTTTTTTTTTTTTTTCAAAATTTTGCCCTTTATGGGGCCCCAGCAACCAATCAAAATAAAGGATTAGGACAAAACTCGCAAGAAACTTTGAGGACTACTCAATAAACATTTCTGCAAAAACAAAATTCAAATATCTCAAACAAGACGGCAAAAATAGGCAACTTTCACTTTTCTCCATTATAAGTCTATGGGAAGCATAAGTTGCCATAGCAACCAGAGTTCTTATCCGATCAAGATAAAAAAACACACACAAAAAAACTTTCATTCCCCCTACCCATGGATGCTCCACATAAAATTTGGCTTTGATCGGCCAAGCCGTTTCAGAGAAGAAGATCTTTGAAAATGTGAACGGACGCACGCACGCACGCACGGACGCCGGCTCGACTACCATACTATAAGCTCCCCATGAGCCTTCGGCTCAGGTGAGCTAAAAATCCAACAACCTAACATAATGTGACTTTTCAAGTGATGTATTGAAAGATTGTGTCAGTCAATACTTTTACTTTTACAGTTTTTTTCTTAACATTTCAAACAAATTTACATTTTATCCATACGCGCCTTTGATGCACCTTGAGAGTTCGATCAGAAATAAAATAGAAAGGAACATAGGACGTCGTAACTTAAAGCTCAGGTGTATGATGTTTTTATTCAGAGTGTCAAGATGATTCTTTTGTCTGATCAAGTCAATGAATACGTTTATGAAACCAAATGAAAATAATTTTGAGTAAAAATGTTATATAGAGCGTTTTGTTTTTCAGATGTATTCAAAGTTTTTAACATTTCTAGAATGTCAGTCTCAAGGAATCAGTGACTGAAAGTTTTGTTTTGACTTTGATAAGTAGGTTTGATGGACGAAATTTGCACATGCGTTTGCAAATGCGTCTAGACCACATTATTGTCATTATAAAGAAAAACATTGTCAAATTTTAACAATTTCAGTGAATCATGTAATATTCATGCGTACAATAGCAGACAGTAGGTGATAAATATAATTTCTTTACATAATTCAAGTGATTTTCAGACAGGAGACACTATAAAATATACTGTTCACGTACTTCCTCAAAAACATGGAAACAAGAATAAAATTTATTCGATTAGTAAAGAGTTAAAGACACTGATTTGGTGTATATCAGAGAAACAATGTTGATTTAATAAAATCGAAGATCATAAAGTAAGCATTTTGGTAGAAAATAATTGCATTTTTTCTAAAACAATAAGCCAAGCGGGGTCTCTTCAGTATTTGTTAGATCATTTCTATTCATTTCGATATCGAGCACTGTCCTGCAATATCTAAGATGGTAATCTAAGTTCACGAACACGGCCAATGATATCTTTGCCAAGAACCAAATGCTATTTTGTATAGTTTTTACGTCTATTAAAAGTAATCATCCCGGAAGTTTTTGTCTTTCCGTTTTCAGCTATATGTGATCTAAGAACGCAAGCCAAATTCAAGGAATCGCTGACAGAAACTTTTTTCGCCGGACTTTGAAAAATGGGTATGATGGAAATCTGCATGGTGTTTTAAACAATAAACCGTTTATAAATGCGCTTAGACCAGCTCAATTACCATCATGAAGAATACTGCGTCAAAATTTAACAATTCCGTGAATAATGTTATATTCATGCGTATAATATCAGACAATAGGTGATCATTGTTTTCTGTGTATAATCCAAGTTATTTTAAGTAAGGAAACGCTATAAAATATTTTGTATCAATCCCTTTTTAAGATGGGGAAAAGAATGATTATGTTAAAATCACTGATTTGGTGCATCATATTAATCAGAGAAAAAAGGTTGAATACATAAAATTGAAGATCGCTTTTAGTAAACGTTTAGGCCGCACAGAATTACAAACGAATGAGCAACGGACGGTATTTTCTGTATCGGTTGGATTATTTCTATTCACTGCGTATCGAACAATATCCTGCAACACCAGCCACTATCTAAGATGGTAATCAAAGTTCATGAACAAATATAGCTTTGCCAAGAAGCAAACGCTATTTAATGATTTTATATCTACGTGTTTTATAAATAGCGATGTTGTTTCGCAATAAATGGTTTCTTCGAATACTTGCATGTGATATCCTATTTCGTAGTTGTTTCCCCATTTTCAGGCAATATCCCTACTTGGAATATACTTTTACTTTCACTTTCTTCTTTACTTTTTAAGCATACCTTCTTTTCAACCATAGATGTTCGCATTTTGGAAAACAAAAACACTTTTCATTCAGAAAAAAAGAAAATGTACCTTTTTTTTCGAGTATCGGCTACACGGAATCTAGCAATTCATTTGTCTATTTTTTTTGTATATACATTCTATACAAGACAGTGAGGTTTAGAGGGCTATGCATTGCTGATTCCAGTTGCATCGGGAATTAAGATGCTGTTGCAATTAATGCCAACACAATTATCTAAAGGTTTGTTCCATCAGTATTTATTTCCACTCGTTTATTATAAATACTGCTTTAAATGACCGCTTGGATTAAGGTTCACAAAAGCATGCTGGAGATGAATTGCATAAACCTGAGCAAAGGGATTTAAGAAAGTGCATTCAATTGTTTTAGTGACATTTCCGTGTTCAACTCAGAGACACTCTGTTTTTAAACATTAAATCTTTGAATCGAATTCGCACAGATGTACTTTTAGCAGAGACAGTGAAAGAAAAAAAGGGGGGGGGGGGGCAGTACCCTTTTCTGTGACGTGTGATTGACCTTTTTTAAAGTCTGTGATTTGTGAAAAAGCAAAATTTAACTCTGTGATTTGTGACAGAGGTATTTTCTGTGATGTGTGAAACACAAATTTAAATCCCTGTGATCTGTGATTTGTAAATTTTCAAGTCTGTGAATTGTGATTATCATCATTCCTTGCGATTGTAAAACCAGTACATTAAAATCGCATACATGGACCTCCAGAATTGTAAAATTTTCTCGGGGGAGGTCCCCCGAATCCCCCCTTTTAACAATAAGAATACCCCATTTCCATGGTCACTCATGAATTACTTTAGACCTGTCGCACGTTAATCGTTCCTGTTAGCGTAACATGACGTTACGTCAATATGACGCTTAAAAAGTTGTGATTGAATCGCGATGATGGTTTTTCATTCGCAGATTTGCGACCCGCTGCAACCGTTCTGCGACTTTTTTCGCATAAAAGAAAAGAACACAATGTGACCATAAATTGGCATAATGCAGCTTAAGTGATGTTTTCCGTTATTTCAGAAAATGATCCGCCGTATGTTCGATTGCATTTTCCAATGATTTTACACTTGTTTATGTTGAATACGTGCCAAAATCAGGTAAATGTTTAGTAAATGTACATCTAAAATACCTATATATGCTTCCATTTTACAGCAAGAGTAATTGTGAACAAATAATACATGACCAGAGTTGTTGAGTATTATGTAATTCATACATTCTTCTTACTGACAAATTTGCGAAAAATACAAGATGCGCGTGGAAATTACATGTACGTTATCATGACGTCTATTAAAATCACACTGACAAATTTGCGAAAAATACAAGATGCGCGTGGAAATTACGTTATCATGACGTCTATTAAAATCACACTTTCTTATCTGCATAGGGGACATACGTTCAGGCGGAGTAAACTAAGAAACTCAAATCATAATATAACAAAATTTTAATATGTAATTGCAAACACATTTTACTTTATAACTGCAGGACACAAAACTTTTATGGCAACCATAAATAGTCAAATTTTGCGACAATTATGGTAAGAAATCAATGGATTTTGGCGGAAATGCGTAATTGTGTAGGGGGACAAGAAACAGAACAAGAAAAAAATTGAGAACATGCTGTTTTTTCTATGTTACTGTATCCAACACATCTGCTAGAAATTTTACTTTCAGGAAATATATAATTTTTATATGTTCTTACAAAGATATGCATAAGATTAACTCTTAATTCTGCACCAAAACATACAAAAACGTAATATACAGAGCAGGCGGACATTGACAAAGTTTTTATTAAATATTTCATTAAATATTTCATTTTTATTGTACATTACGAAAACTTGCCCATGCAATATACAGATAATTTTTTTTTTCAGTAAAAAATGAAAATTTCATCAGAAATATTTTGATATTTTTCTTATTTTTGCTCAGGCGGTTCTAACGAGTACCCACAATCTATGTTTTAGAGTAAAAATAAGAAAAATAGGTATACCCCTGCATACCCCAGTTTTGCTATATAAAAGTGGGGTTCAAAGGGGTATACATTACACGGACATGTTTTCCTGATGATATAACAAGACGACTTTAATAATGCCTCGAATTTGTGAGTAATTTCGTATACTCTTTTGTATCATATGACAGATTTTACCATCAGATAAAGATTTAAACCACCAACACCCCGTTTTATCAGCCGTATATTCAAATATTCTGTTAAAATGACGTACCGGACATTTTCAAGAAGTGTTTATACATTCTGTAATTTGTATTAAGATTTAGCCTGAATTGTTTAAAATTCGGCCAGTTGGTAGAAGGATATAAACGTTTTATTCTGGCAAAACTTCGTCACATTAGATTGTAATCTTCATTTCCAAAATCAAGTGCACATCCAACAAACCCTTAGTCGGAAATTGATGGGGACAGTTAACAGCAGTCGCGTTTCTTTGAATTTTCATAGTTTTAAAACTTACCGAAGGCCATCTTATTTTTTCTGTCGAAATTGGAAATGACGTGGCTGCGTCAAGTACAAAATGCAGACGACAATCTTTTGGAGCAACGAAAATATGGGCAAAATCCTGTTCTATAATGCAAACAAATGTTACGCGGGACAGCGTAAAAATGACGTTTGGTTATGACTTCTGTGTTTTTGGCAATAAAAGTACAAAAGATATTATTCTATGGTTATAACCAAAAGAATACAAATTTTAATAGGATTCTTTAGAATAATTTGAAGCAAAATATCTTAATATTTCACATTTTTATGGGAATTTGAAGGCGGGTAGATGGGATTTTTTTCAAACCAAAGTCATTAACGTGCGACAGGTCTTTAACATTTTGTGGCCGACAGGTCTGGTGACTAATAGAAATAAACCTATGCATAGATTACCATTTTCATTTTGAAGTTTAAGACTGTTAATATACTGGCCAACACCAGAATAAAATATTGATGCATATAATATAAAGTTTAAATAGAGGTTTTTGTTATACTTTTTAGGCAGTTAGTAAAATGATTCCATTTTCCTCTGCACCGCCGTGACTGAAAGAGTCTCTTCCATACATGTAATGTAAGGCTAAGGTATTCTTATTTTGCAAGTAACTATGAAATAATGAGTTAAAATGACACCTTCCTTTGATACGAATAGTTGTTTTTTTAGTAACTGAAAGGTTATATGCTGTAAATCAGTCAATACAGTGCAAAACATTGGCCAAATTGCCGTATTCTCTGTGATTACTAAAATTCATTCTCTGTGATTTGTGAAATAATCATTTGAAAACTCTGTGATTTGTGATTTTGTGTTTTAAATCTCTGTGATCTGTGACCAGACCCCCCTCCTGCCCCCCCTCAAAAAAAGTGTTTCTATAATTCAAACGTATAGATGTTAGTATGAAACATTGTCAAATATAGTTGATTTTTTAAAAACTCAGCCTTATTATTTTTTCCGTCGGGAGTTTGTGTAAGTATAGTTTACTTGAGTCCGACACAGGTGTAACTTTCACTGTTCAGCAGTGGACAATGTCAGTAAAGTTGAATCTGCCTTACACGTAAACATTTCATCATTACATGTAACCTGAGGTATGAAGGTTAAACATAAAGCGAAGATACAGGTAAAAAACTGAATACTCTGGTGTTTACATGTTATATACGATGTAGTGATATACAATTTGAACGTGTAGCCAATGATTCGAATATATATAAGGGTACTTTTAAGCAACAAATGGTGCCATCTATTACCAAAATTTGTCCTACGTACACGGTTGAATTTCTCAGTCTCTCTAATACTTGCTCAGAATGGTTTAAAAAAGGAATCCCAACAACTGAATATAATGTGATGTAGTGACAGATTGTGTCAGTCAATATATACTTTATACTTTTACTTCTACGTTATTTACATTTCATACCAATCCGCTTTTTACACATACGCGGACGCACTTTGAGAGTTCGTTCAGAAAAAAAAAAAACAAAAAAAAAGGGAAGGACATCATGATTTACAGCTCAGGTGTATGTTTTAATGATGTTTTATTTAGATTATTAACCCATATTTGACGAATGGATTTTCCCATCATTATCAATTGGTTGAGCCCACTTTCCTTTTTAGGGGTGTTAGGAGTGATTTTTATTTTTTATCTCATTTTTGGATGAAATTTCTCTGTGCAAACAGAATAGCCCCAATTGGGACGCCGCGTTCTGCGGCGTCACATCTGGGGTTATGCTGTTTGCCTTTGTCCCATAAAAGGGACGCCAGGCTTGGACCCTTTGTCATTTATTTTTAGTTTCAAATCAGATTTTGATAATTATTTTGTCTGATCAAGTCAATGAATACGTTTATGAAACCGAACGAAAATACTTTTGGGTAAAAATGTTATTTAGAGCGTTTTGTTTTTCAGATGTATTCAAAGTTTTTAACATTTCTAGAATATCAGTCTCAAGGAATCAGTGACTGAAAATTTTGTTTTGACTTTGATAAGTAGGTTTGATGGACGAAATTTGCACATGCGTTTGCAAATGCGTCTAGACCACATTATTGTCATCATAAAGAAAAAGATTGTCAAATTTTAACAAATTCAGTGAATCATGTTATATTCAAACGTGCAATAGCAGACAGTAGGTAATAAATATAATTTCTTTATATAATTCAAGTGATTTTCAGACAGGAGACACTATAAAATATACTGTTCAAACACTTTCTCAAAAACATGGAAACAAGAATAAATTTATTCGATTAGTAAAGAGTTAAAGACACTGATTTGGTGTATATCAGAGAAAAAATGTTGATTTAATAAAATCGAAGATCATAAATAATTGCATTTTTTTCTAAAACGAAAAAGCCAAGTGGGGTCTCTTCAGTATTTGTTAGATCATTTCTATTCATTTTGATATCGAGCACTGTCCTGCAATATCTAAGATGGTAATCTAAGTTCACGAACACTGCCAATGATATCTTTGCCAAGAACCAAATGCTATTTTGTCTGGTATTAACGTCTATTTTATAAACAGCGATGCCCTTTGTGAGAGTCTTTTTGTCCACATGATCCTGAATTCCATCACAAGTACCATAAAGGATGAGTTTATTCAAACTGTTACATACATACATACATACATACATACATACGAATATGTGCATTTCTTTTTATAAGACTTGCATAAGCTGATTGAATTATAGTTCATGGGACCCTTACTGTCTGTTTAAAGTGAATTAGTTGCCAGATAAAGTGAATGTTGCTAAAGTGATACTTTAACATCATGAAAACATGTCCGTGTAAAGTATACCCCCTCAAACCCCACTTTTATATGGTAAAACTGGGGTATGCAGGGGTATACCTATTTTTCTTATTTTTGCTCCAAAACATAGATTGTGGGTACTCGTTAGAACCGCATCGGCGAGGCGGTTCTAACGTGTACCCACAATCTATGTTTTGAGCAAAAATAAGAAAAATATCAATTTTTTTCCAATGAAATTTTCGCTTTTTTAAGCTGAAAATTTTTTCTGTATATTGCATGGGCAAGTTTTCGTAATGACTTGCATTTTGCATCTGTTGTCTGAGTTCGGTGTTTCTTGTGCTCTGTTGAGCGCAATCGGTCCAAGATTAAGCATCAGCTAATTTTCATTGTAAGATAATATCACTAATAATTTGTCAACTATATCCTAGCAATAAGCTCGCTAGTAAACAGAAAATGGAACCGTTTTGCGGTGGTCGATATTGAAGCAAGATCCCAATCCAACATACACCTACAACGGTGTCAAGAAAAAAAGATGCAAATGTCCTTATTCGTACAAACCTGTTGAGTTTACATATCCAAGAAGTCACCAATTAAATGGCATTAGTTTTTAATGCGTCTTTTGAGCCTATCATGCCCTTGAATATGGCACTAGCGCTAAATATTATTTTCATACGGTATTTAAACTTAAACGATTTACCTGTTAAGTTTTCTGTTTGTGTCAATGAAGGCCAAGACAAACTTCCTACGATGTATTGGTTACCTAAGCTCCACAAAAGACCATACAAAGCTAGATTTATTGCAAATTCTAGCTCTTGTACTACCACTGAACTTCCTGTCTTACTGCTATCAAATCTCATGTTATAAGATACTGTGAGACAGTGTATGAAACTTCAAATAAAAATTGGTTTTGGTCAATAAAAAATTCTGGTGAGGTGCTCAGTAAATTGAAGTGTAGAGGGTTTCCATGCGACAAGCTTGTCCACGTATGATTTTTCTACTCTGTATACAACATTACCACATAATCTAATAAAAGAAAAACTTCTGGATTTGATAGAGTGGACCTTCAAAAGGGCATTAAAAACTATGGTTCACTTTATTTGGCATGTAATGACAGAAAGGCTTTTTTCACTTCCTCTGACCAAAGTCGGTATACCTTTGGTCATGTCAGAATATGTGCGACGCCTTGTCCTATCTTCTTGATAATATTTATATTAGATTTGGGACCAAGTTATACAGACAAATTGTTGGAATTCCGATGGGTACAAATTGCGCACCTCTCGTAGCTGATTTATTTTTATACTGCTACGAAAGAGATTTCATGGATTCTCTTAACCATGATAATCAAGCTGATGTTATCGAGGCTTTTCATTCCACATCTAGGTACCTCGATGACCTTTTGAACATCGACAACCCTTATTTTGAAGGTATGGTCAATCAAATTTATCCACCTGAACTTCAGTTGAACAAAGCCAATATCTCAGATACCGAAGCCCCCTTTTTAGATCTACATCTTTCTGTTGCAAATGGATTTGTTTCTTCTAAAATTTATGATAAGCGCGATGACTTTGATTTTGATATAGTAAATTTTCCTTTTTTGTATGGTGACGTTCCTCGTCGTGCTTCTTATGGTGTTTACATTTCGCAACTTATTAGGTTTGCTAGAGTCTGCAATCATGTTACAGACTTCAACGCTCGAAATAAATGTTTAACGGCAAAACTTCTCCAACAGGGCTATCGGTATAATAAACTTCGAAAAACCTTTTCTAAATTTTATCGTAGACACTATGAATTGATTTCCAAATATAATGTTGGGTTAAAGACGCTTTTAAGTGAGGGCCTTTCGGAACCTGAATTTTATGGTGACTTAGTTTACAAATTTAAGAAACTTATAGGAATTAATGATTTTTCTTTTCAGTTCAGAAAAATCATAACATGTTACAGACGTATAGGTTATAACTTGAATGTTATGCGACAGTCTGCATGCTTAGTTTTTAACCCAATCATGGTTGATAACTATGCTGCCTTCTTTAATTGCACGCGGGTGGGTCGGGCGTCAGACTCTATGATGGCCCCGACTTAAAGCTATTCATTTTAGTTGGTTGGGGCCGGAGCTTCGTGTCTGTTGCTTGGCCCACCGGGGTCCAACTGGTGTTTTTCTTTTGCTCCGGAGTTAGTAGGTTATTCGGCGCCCAGGGATCTCCATCGTCGGGCAGCTTACTCAATCTGTGAGTCCTTGTTTTTGATTCATCAGGATGTTTATCATGATTTATTTGTTTGTTCTTGATGATTCATTGACTAGTTAGAGATTCACCACGAGGACCGAAGAACTTACTAAATGTTATGAACCACTGCAGAAGCTGAGGGTGAGGTTAGGATCCTGTAAAACCGGTTTAACCCCGCCAGTAACTTTGTGTTACTGATCGTTCTAAGGCGATACTTCTGTGGTGGTTCTTTTTGTTTTATGTCTTGGTGTTTAAATTTTTTTTTATGCTGTTGGCGCCTTATGTATGTTTTCATATTTTTAATTAAGTTAAGGTAACTGAGTGGCCACCTATTGGGAAAATAGCTGCTCATTCGGCTTACGATATGTTTCATGGTACAAGTGCCTGATTGTTAGTTTGGTTTTTTTCACACCTCGGTTTTTGGAGTCGGAATCTCTTTCTGATTGCGCCTTTTCCTGATCTTTGCCTACTTGTACCTTTGTGAAAATGTGATGTATGATGAAGGCGTAAAAGTACAGTACAGCAAAGTGTAAAGTCAAGTCCAGTCAAGTAAATGTAAATTAAGAAACCTGTAAGATACAGAGTATTAAAATGAGAGAAAAGTAATCATCCCGGAAGTTGTTGTTTTTCCGTTTTAAGCTATATGTGTTCTAAGAACGCAAGCCAAATTCAAGGAATCGTTGACAGAAACTTTTTTCGGCGGACTTTGAAAAATGGGTATGATGGAAATTTGCATGGTGTTTTAAACAATAGACCGTTTATACGTAAATGCGCTCATACCAGATCAATTACCATCATGAAGAATACTGTGTCAAAATTTAACAATTCCGTGAATAATGTTATATTCATGCGGATAATATCAGACAATAGGTGACCATTGTAATTTCTGTGTATAATCCAAGTTATTTTAAGTAAGGAAACGCTACAAAATATTTTGTATCAAGCCCTTTCTTAAGATAGGAAAAAGAACGATTACGTTAAAATCACTGATCTGATGCATCATATTAATCAGAGAAAAAAGGTTGAATGCATAAAATTGAAGATCGATTTTAGTAAACGTTTAGGCCGCACAGAATTACATTCATTTTCTCTTAAACGGATGAGCAACGGACGGTATTTTCTTGTATTGGTTGGATTATTTCTATTCACTGCGTATCGAAGAATATCCTGCAACACCAGCCACTATCTAAGATGGTAATCAAAGTTCATGAACAAATATAGCTTTGCCAAGAAGCAAACGCTATTTGATTTATATCTACGCGTTTAATAAATAGCGATGTTATTTCGCAATAAGTGGTTTCTTCGAATACTTGCATGTGATATCCTATTTCGTAGTTGTTTCCCCATTTTCAGGCAATCTCCCTACTTGGAATATACTTTTACTTTCACTTTCTTCTTTACTTTTTATACATACCCTCTTTTCAAGAATAGATATTCGCATTTTGGGGAACAAAAAAGTACATTTTTCTAATAACGGCTACACGGAATCTAGCAATTCCCTTGTTTATATTTTATTATAAACATTCTATACACGACACTGAGGTTTAGTGCACCGAGGGCTATGCATTGTTGATTCCTGTTGCATCGGGAATTAAGATGCTGTTGCAATGAATGCTAACACAATCATCTTTACGTTTTGGTCCATCAGTGTTTATTTCCACTCGTTTATTATAAATAATTCTGTAACTGACAGCTTGACGGAAAGTTAACAAAAACATACTGGAGATGAATTGCATAAACTGAGTAAAGGGATTTAAGAAAGTGCATTTAATTGTTTTAGTGACATTTCCTTGTTCAACCTATGTAAACTCGGGAACACTCTGGTAAAGTTGAACGTTTGAACTTTTGAATTGAATTAGTAGTGCAAGCATGCTTTTAGTAGAGATAATGAAAAAAAGTGCTTCTATTTGTCAAACGTATAGGTGTTATTATGAAATATTGTCAAATAATTATAGTTGATCTTTTAACTCAGCCTTATTTCTTTTTCCGTCAGGAGTTTGGGTTAGTATAGTTTACTTCCTCTTTTCAGCATTGAAATATAAATACAGGATCCTAACCTCACCCTCAGCTTCTGCAGTGGTTCATAACATTTAGTAAGTTCTTCGGTCCTCGTGGTGAATCTCTAACTAGTCAATGAATCATCAAGATAGTTATCTCGAGCGTTTTGTTTTTCAGATGTATTCAAATTAATTAACATTTCCAGAATGTCAGTTTTAAGGAATCACTGACTGAAACTTTTGCTTTGACTTTGAAAAATAGGTTTGATGGGCACATAATGTTTTTATCAACAGAACGTTTGCAAATGTGTCTAGACCATGTATGAATTGGCATCATAAAGAAAACAGTGTCAAAATTAAACGAATTCTGTGAATAATGTTATATTCATGCGCACAATAGCAGACAGTAGGTGATAAATATAATTTCTTTATATAATTCAAGTTATTGTTTAGTCAGGAGACACTATAAAATATTATACTATTCAAGCACTTTCTCAAAAACATGGAAACAAGAATACATTTATTTGATTAGTAGTAAATCGTTAAAGACACTGATTTGGTGCATATCAGAGATCATAAAGTAAGCATTTTGGTAGAAAATAATTCCACTTTATTTTTCTAAAATGAATAAGCCAAGTGGGGTCTCTTCAGTATTTGTTAGGTCATTTCTATTCATTTATAATCGAGCAATGTACTGCAATATCTCAGATGGTAATCTAAGTTCACGAACACTGCTAAATATATCTTTGCCACGAGTCAAATGCTATTAATTTGTCCCTTGCTTACGTCTATTTTATAAACAACGATGTTCTTTATCAGAGTGAGGTTTGTCCAGAGGATCTTCGACTCGAATATCGTTATGGATGCGTTTATTCAAAATATATACGTTTTTCCTACCCATGTGCATTTCTGTTCGTACGTCTTCCATAAAAATGAACTATAGTTCACGGGACCCATTCCCGCCTGTTTAATTAGCATCAGTTGCCAAATACGTGTGAAAACAATTGTAAATGCCATTAAAAAGAATGCTGCTAAAGTGACATGTTAACTTGTGTTTTTTATGTGTGTCAGGTCAGATTATCTGCTACTGTAACATGTAATCAGTACTACCTTGTGTTTTTTATGTGTGTTAGGTCAGATTATCTGCTACTGTAACATGTAATCAGTACTACCTGTTGCCATGCGGTGCAGATGGGGCTCGTTAGCCTTGGACGGCAACCCATGTAGGAGTTTGCTAGTTCTCTACACAAAAACCTAGCTGGGCAGGGGGAACTCATTACTTTTGGTTGACAGTCCTCCTAGGAGTTTACAGGTCTCTAAACAAAACCTATGAAAGAGTAGATGGAGCCCTTCAGCTGTGGCCAGCAATTCATCTAGGAAAAGGTAATTCCAAAATAAAACCTGTGTGTCTGGATATGCCTGGTCCAGATATGCAAAGACTGTTTCGGTAGACGGAGCGGAAGAAATCATCAGATTCAACGGTTCGGAAAGCGATACAGCAACATGTTGTGGAACATGCAGAGCGTGATAAGGCACTATAGATGTTACGGTCATCCACTGCATCCAAACCTAACTCCAGACGTCTTGACCTGTGTCTTGCCTCTGGGCACAGTTGGGTGAGGACGAGTGAGTGAGGTTGACGCTGCGCACCTCTTCCTCACTATAATCCAATTTCATAGCGCACGTCATCTTATTTCTCAACACACAAGCACTTGCATACACAACAATTTCATCACACATGCACCCACATACCTACAAAAGTCCTGTGGCGATGGGCGAGCGGCGAAGCAGCAGGTGTAGGACACACTGGGAGCTGTAGTTGCAGACCTGCACGCAGGCGGCTCAGTTCTATATGGTCGTTTTCCGTGAGGAGAAGCAGTAAGCGAAATTCGGCAGTCGGCTGAGCGACTGAGCAGACCTATTTAGGACCGCACTGCTCACCCCCGTAGCATGGGGAAGGGGCTAGAAAAGGTGCCCTAAACAATTGCCTGCTTCAAACCCCCTGGCTGGTTAACCGCGATCAGCGGGGATCCCTTTTTAGCGGTCGAAAAAATAAGAAAAAAACAAAGATAATCCCTTTGAGGATTGGCGCATGGAATGTGCGAACATTGATGGACAGTGCTGGGTCAAATAGACCGCAGCGCAGAACGGCCCTTGTGGGCAGAGAACTTGGGAGGTATGGAATTCAGATAGCAGCTCTGAGTGAGACTCGGTTAGCAGATGTTGGGGAGATCAAAGAAGTTGGTGCTGGATACACCTTCTTCTGGAGTGGACTCAAAAGTGAAGAGAGGCGTGAAGCAGGAGTTGGCTTTGCCATTAAAACAGAACTTGTTGGTAAGCTTTCAGGATTGCCAAAAGGCATCAATGACCGCCTAATGACATTGAGACTTCCTCTGTCAGGCAATAAACATGCAACTATTGTCAGTGCCTATGCACCCACGATGACCAATCCAGATGAGGTTAAAGACAAGGTCTATAATGACTTAGATGACATTATTTCTGCTAGACCCCGTACAGACAAACTTATCCTTCTTGGAGACTTTAATGCCAGAGTTGGTACAGACCATCAGACCTGGGAAGGAGTTATAGGTCCAGAAGGTGTTGGAAAGTGCAACAGCAATGGTCTCTTGCTTCTAAGGAAGTGTGCTGAACATGATCTTCTAATCACCAACACAGTCTTTCGTCTACCTAACAGAAATAAAACATCCTGGATGCATCCCCGTTCCAAACATTGGCATCTCATAGACTATGTTATAGTGCGGAGAACAGATAGGCAGGATGTCAGAGTGACAAAGACTATGTGTGGTGCAGACTGCTGGACAGACCATAGACTGGTTGTCAGCAAACTCAATCTTAGAATCCAGCCTGCGAGGCGACCTCAAGGCAAGAAAGCTGCTAAAAGACTGGATGTCTCAAAGCTGAATCAAGACAGCATGCGACAAGCTTTCTTAACAGACATTTGAAACCAACTGGATGCAATCAATCTCAGTTCAGAGAACCTAGAAGAAAACTGGACAGTCTTCCATAAAACAGTTCATTCTTCAGCTGCTACTACTTTAGGACATCCATCTCGCAAACATCAAGACTGGTTTGATGAGAATGATGACGAAATTCAGAAGCTTCTTGAAGAAAAACACAGATTGCACAAGGCACATCAAGATGATACTAGCTCAGTATCCAAGAAAGCAGCCTACAGCAACGTTTGTAAGACAGTCCAGACCAAGCTTAGGGACATGCAAGATTCCTGGCTGAGGAAGAAAACAGAAGAAATTCAGTCTTTTGCAGACAGAAAGGACATGAAGAAATTTCATGATGCACTGAAAACCATTTATGGCCCTAAGAGTTCTGGAGCCACCACATTACTCAGTGCAGATGGAAACACTCTTCTCACAGACAAAGAGGCTATCTTGAAAAGGTGGGCAGAACATTTCAATAGTGTGCTAAATCGACCATCAAGCATCAATGAGGATGCAATTGACAGACTGCCACAGATAGAGTGCAATGTTCTGTTAGATGAATTTCCAACCGTCATGGAAACAAGAAAAGCAGTTCAATAACTGTCTTCTGGCAAAGCTCCAGGTGCAGATGCAATTCCTGCAGAGGTTTATAAGGCCGGGGGGCTACCCATGGCAGAGAAACTGACCGAGCTGTTTCACTGTATGTGGAGGAAGGAGGCCATCCCACAAGAATTTAAGGATGCATCCATAATCCACCTATACAAGCGGAAAGGAAATCCACAAGTCTGTGATAACCACAGAGGCATTTCCCTCCTATCGATTGCTGGGAAGATACTAGCAAAAATTTTGTTGAACCGCCTGAATGTTCATCTTGATCAGAAGGGACTTATCCCAGAAAGTCAATGTGGATTCAGAAAGGACAGGGGGACGATAGACATGATCTTCACAGCAAGACAGCTTCAGGAGAAATGCCAAGAGCAGAATGTAGATCTATACATGACGTTTGTCGACCTCACCAAAGCGTTTGACACAGTAAGTCGTGATGGACTGTGGAAAATCATGGCCAAGTTTGGCTGTCCACCCAGAGTCATAGCAATGGTGCGGCAATTTCATGATGGCATGCAGGCACGTGTGCAAAATGATGGAGAGTTCTCTGAACCCTTTGAGGTAACAAATGGGGTCAAACAGGGCTGTGTTATGGCACCAACACTGTTCAGCATGATGTTTTCTGCCATGCTCATGGATGCTTTTCAGGACAGTGACACTGGTTTTCCAATCAGGTACCGTTTTGATGGCAATATATTCAACCTTAGAAGGTTGCAAGCCAAAACTAAGGTGCAGACCGATGTGCTAGATGAGCTCCTCTATGCAGATGATATGGATAAGAATGCCAGCTCAGAGGCAAAAATGCAAAGAGCCATGGATCAAGTCTCACAGTCATGTGATAACTATGATCTCACAATCAGCACAAAAAAGACAGAGGTTGTACACCAGCCAGCACCTGGAAAACCGTACAATGAACCAACCATCACTGTGAATGGAGAAAACTGAAAGTTGTTGATAAATTCACCTACCTGGGAAGCACTCTTTCCAGAGCAGTGCACATTGATGATGAGGTCACTGCAAGAATTGCAAAAGCCAGTGTGGCATTCGGAAGACTCCGTGCAAATGTCTGGGAGCGAAATGGAATCAAGCTTGACACCAAGCTGAAAGTCTACAAGGCTGTGGTACTTCCAACCCTCTTGTATGCATGTGAGACCTGGACAGTATACCAGCGTCATGCAAAGAGACTTAACCATTTCCACTTAAGCTGTTTGAGAAAGCTGTTAAAAATCAAGTGGCAAGACAAGATCCCAGACACAGAGGTCCTGAAGAAAGCAGGGATGCAAAGCATGCATACTGTCTTAAAGCTAGCACAGCTAAGGTGGACCGGCCATGTTATAAGAATGCCTGATGAGCGACTTCCAAAGAAAGTCTTCTATGGAGAACTACAAGAGGGAAAGCGCTCTCAAGGTGGCCAGAAGAAACGCTACAAAGACACCCTGGAAGCCTCTCTGAAGGATTTTGACATACCAATTGGGTCTTGGGAACAGACTGCACAGGAGCGACCAAAGTGGCGAGGTCTCATCAACAAAGGAGCAGCTCTCCATGAAAAAAAGAGAATCTGTGAAGCTGAAAGAAAGCGCAGAGAACGCAAAGCCAATACCAATGGGCCACCAGCTGATTCAATGACATTGACTTGCTCTACTTGCAACCGACAGTTTAGAGCTAGAATTGGCCTAGTCAGCCATC
Organism: Rugalucina vietnamica; assembly: GCA_964017185.1. Taxonomy (NCBI): domain Eukaryota; kingdom Metazoa; phylum Mollusca; class Bivalvia; order Lucinida; family Lucinidae; genus Rugalucina; species Rugalucina vietnamica. The sequence goes on along the minus strand of OZ024878.1, from coordinate 22,318,986 downwards.
AAAGAACTCACCAACACACACGAACCTATTCAAGAAATAATGATGGTCTTTCTCATTAGTGAGAGACGAACCACACGGTACCGCCAGTGAGGGATTGAACCCAGGACATCTCGATGCGGAGTCCGATGTTAAAACACTATAGCACCGCGCTTCCCGACTTGCATGGTGCATCTGTTGTATGAGTGAGGCGTTTGATGTGCTTTGTCGTATAAAATGTCCGAAGATTAAGCATCATCTGTTGTATGAGTGAGGCGTTTGATGTGCTTTGTCGAATAAAATGTCCGAAGATTAAGCATCATAACATCACCAATAATTTGTCAACTATATCCTAGCAATATGCTCGCTAGTAAACAGAAAATGGAACCGTTTCTCGGTGGTCAATGTTGAAGCAACATTACAATACAACATATGTACCTACACAACAAGATACAAAATGTCCGTATTCGTACAAACCTATTGAGTTTACAAACCCAAGAAGTAGCCAATTAAATGACATTGTTTTCCATTGTGTCTTTCGAGCCTATCATGCATTGAATTTGGCACTAGCGCTAAATATTATTTTCAGAAGTGATGTGAAAATGTGATGTGTGATGAAGGCGTAAAAAGTAAAGTACAGCAAAGTGTAAAGTCAAGTCCAATCAAGTAAATGTGAAATAAGAAACCCGTACTATAAAGAGTAATAATATACTTGAGATAAAAGTTATCTTCCCGGAAACTTTTGTCTCAGCTGTATGTATTCTAAGAACGCAAGCCAAATTCAAGGAATCGTTGACAGAATCTTTTTTCGCCAGACTTTGAAAAATGGGTCTGATGGAAATTCGCATGGTGTTTGAAACAGAAGGCCGTTTGCAAATGCGTCTAGACCAGATTAATTAACATCATAAAAAGGTACAAGTAGGCAAAGATCAGGAAAAGGCGCAATCAGAAAAAGATTCCCACTCCAAAAACCGAGGTGGGAAAAAAACCAAACTAACAATCAGGTACTTATACCATGAAACATATCGTAAGCCGAATGAGCAGCTATTTTCCCAATAGGTGGCCACTCAGTTACCTTAACTTAACTAAAAATATGAAAACATACATAAGGCGCCAACAGCACAAAAAATTTTAAACTCCAAGACATAAAACAAAAAGAACCACTACAGAAGTATCGACTTGGAACGATCAGTAACACAAAAGTACTGGCGGGCTTAAACCGGTTTTACAGGTACCTAACCTCACCCTCAGCTTCTGCAGTGGTTCACAACATTTAGTTAGTTCTTCGGTCCTCGTGGTGAATCTCTAACTAGTCAATGAATCACCAAGAACAAACAAATAAATCATGATAAACATCCTGATGAATCAAAAACCAGGACTCACAGATTGAGTAAGCTGCCCGACGATGGAGATCCCTGGGCGCCGAATAACCTACTAACTCCGGAGCAAAAGAAAAACACCAGTTGGACCCCGGTGGGCCAAGCAACAGACAAGAAGCTCCGGCCCCAACCAACTAAAATGAATAGCTTTAAGTCGGGGCCATCATAGAGTCTGAAGCCCGACCCACCGGCGTGCAATTAAAGAAGGCAGCATAGTTATCAACCATGATTGGGTTAAAAACTAAGCATGCAGACTGTCGCATAACATTCAAGTTATAACCTATACGTCTGTAACGTGTTATGATTTTTCCGAACTGAAGAGAAAAATCATTTATTCCTTTAAGTTTCTTTAATTTGTAAACCAAGTCACCATAAAATTCAGGTTCCGAAAGGCCCTCACTTAAAAGTGTCTTTAACCCAACATTATATTTGGAAATCAATTCATAGTGTCTACGATAAAATTTAGAAAAGGTTTTTCGAAGTTTATGATACCGATAGCCCTGTTGGAGAAGTTTTGCCGTTAAACATTTATTTCGAGCGTTGAAGTCTGTAACATGATTGCAGACTCTAGCAAACCTAATAAGTTGCGAAATGTATACACCATAAGAAGCACGACGAGGAACGTCACCATCCAAAAAAGGAAAATTTACTATATCAAAATCAAAGTCATCGCGCTTATCATAAATTTTAGAAGAAACAAATCCATTTGCAACAGAAAGATGTAGATCTAAAAAGGGGGCTTCGGTATCTGAGATATTAGCTTTGTTCAACTGAAGTTCAGGTGGATAAATTTGATTGACCATACCTTCAAAATAAGGGTTGTCAATGTTCAAAAGGTCATCGAGGTACCTAGATGTGGAATTAAAAGCCTCGATAACATCAGCTTGATTATCATGGTTAAGAGAATCCATGAAATCTCTTTCGTAGCAGTATAAAAATAAATCAGCTACGAGAGGTGCGCAATTTGTACCCATCGGAATTCCAACAATTTGTCTGTATAACTTGGTCCCAAATCTAATATAAATATTATCAAGGAGATAGGATAAGGCGTCGCACACATTCTGACATGACCAAAGGGTATACCGACTTTGGTCAGAGGAAGTGAAAAAAGCCTTTCTGTCATTACATGCCAAATAAAGTGAACCATAGTTTTTTAATGCCCTTTTGAAGGTCCACTCTATCAAATCCAGAAGTTTTTCTTTAATTAGATTATGTGGTAATGTTGTATACAGAGTAGAAAAATCATATGTGGACAAGCTTGTCGCACGGAACCCTCTACACTTCAATTTACTGAGCACCTCACCAGAATTTTTTATTGACCAAAACCAATTTTTATTTGAAGTTTCATACACTGTCTCACAGTATCTTATAACATGAGATTTGATAGCAGTAAGACAAGAAGTTAATAATTTAGAAAGTTCAGTGGTAGTACAAGAGCTAGAATTTGCAATAAATCTAGCTTTGTATGGTCTTTTGTGAAGCTTAGGTAACCAATACATCGTAGGAAGTTTGTCTTGGCCTTCATTGACACAAACAGAAAACTTAACAGGTAAATCGTTTAAGTGGGCATTTACTTAAGAATGCTGTATCAAAAATTAACTATTCTGTGAATAATGTTATATTCATGCGCACATTAGCAGACAGTAAGTAGGTGATGAATATAATTTTTGTTTTGATCCACATTATTTTTAAGGAAGGAGACGCTATAAAATATTTCGTATCAAGCCCTTTCGGAACAAGATTGATTACAGTAAAATCGCTGGCTTTGGTACATCATAGTTTATCAGAGCAAAAAAAAGGAATGCATAAAATTGAAGATCGCTTTTAGAAAACATTTAGTCTGGACAGAATTACATTCGTTTTCTCTAAAATGGATGAACATCGAACGGTCTTATGTGTTTTGGTTGGATTATTTCTATTGGTTGCGTATCTAACAATGTTCTGTAACACCAGACACTATCTAAGATGGTAATCAAAGTTCTTGAACACTGCCAAATATAGCTTTGACAAGAATCAAATGCTATTTAATGATTTATATCTATTTTATAAATAGCGATGTTCTTTCGCCATAAATGGTTCCTTTACGGAATCTAGCAATTCCTTTGTTTATATTTTATCATATACATTCTATACAAGACAGTGAGGCTTAAGTGCACCGAGGGCTATGCATTGCTGACTTCATTTGCATCGGGAATTAATGATGCTGTTGCAATTAATGCTAACATAATCATCTAAAGGTCCGTTCCATCAGTATTTGTTTCCACTCGTTTATTTTAACTAATGCTGTAACTGGCCGCTTGACTTCATGTTGACAAAAGCATACTGGAGATTAATTGCATAAACCTAACCAACGGGATTTAAGAAAGTGCATATAATTGTTTTAGTGACATTGCTCTGTTCAACCCATGGTAACTCGAAGACACTCTGGTAAAAAAGTAGAAGTAGGCAAAGATCAGGAAAAGGCGCAATCAGAAAAAGACTCCCACTCCAAAAACCAAGGTGGGAAAAAACCAAACTAACAATCAGGTACTTATACCATGAAAACATTTCGTAAGCCGAATGAGCAGCTATTTTCCCAATAGGTGGCCACTCAGTTACCTTAACTTAACTAAAAATATGCAAACATACATAAGGCGCCAACAGCACAAACATATTTTAAACACCAAGACATAAAACAAAAAGAACCACCACAGAAGTATCGACTTGGAACGATCAGTAACACAAAGTTACTGGCGGGTTTAAAGTTGAACGTCGAATTCCTGCAGGCGTACTTTTAGCATAGGCACTGAAAAAAATGTTTCTATTTGCCAAAACGTATAGGTGTAAGTATGAAACATTGTCAAGCATTGTTATTTTTTAACACAGCTCGGGAGAGTGAGTTAGTAATTAATTGAGCCGCGACGTGAGAAAACCGGTCTTCGGGGTTTCCGACCAGGGCCGACACAAACCGGCCTGTACAAGCTCAGAAAAGAGCTAGAAGCTTGAAATTTCGGATTTAAGTAGAAGAGGAATTGTACTATCCGAGTAGCGAAAACAAAGGCGCTGATCAGCTTCGCAGTTACTGCGAAGCTGATCTGCGCCTTTGTTTTCGCATAGGCAATAATCCCGTTTTCTCACGATGTGGCTCAATTATAGTTTACTGGACACAGGTGTAATTTCAGCAGTGAACAATGTTAGTAAAGTTGAGTCTGCCTTACACGTAAACATTTCATGTACATGTAACCTGAGGTATGAAGGTTAGCCATAAAGCAAAGATACGGGCAAGGGTAACTAAATATTCTTTTTACGTTTGTTTACCTATACGCGCACGCACTTTGAGAGTTCGTTCAAAAAAAAAAAAAAAAAAAAAAAAAAAAAAAAAAAAAAAAAACAGAAGACATCATGACTTAAAGCTCAGGTGTATGATGTTTTAATCAGATTATTTAGAGGACCCTTTGTCATATTTTTTCTAACTTCGAACCACATTTAGATGATTCTTTTGTCTGATCAAGTCAATGAATACGTTTATGAAACCAACTGAAAATACTTTTGAGTCTTAGGAGTGGGCTTTGTTTATGATTTCGCCATTTCCTGATCATTGCCTACTCTTACCTTTCTGTATTTTTTATTTTTCATATGAGTAAAATAGTTATTTCGAGCGTGTTTTTTTTTTTTGTTTTTTTTGTTTTTTTGTTTTGTTTTGTTTTTTTTTTTTCAGACGTATTCAAAGTTTTTAACATTTCCAGAATGTCAGTTTCAAGAAATCAATGACTGAAACTTTTGTTTCGACTTTGATAAGTAGGTTTGATAGACGAAATTTGTACATGGTGTTTATAACAACAGGCCGTTTGCAAATGCGTCTAGACCACATTTATGTCATCATAAAGAAAACCGTGTCAAAATTTAACAAATTCAGTGAATAATGTTATATTCATGCGCACAATAGCAGACAGTAGGTGATAAATATAATTTCTTAATATAATTCAAGTGATTTTTAGCCAGGAGACACTATAAATTTTTATTGCCAAGCACTTTCTTAAAACATGCTAACAAAAATAGATTTATTGGGTTTAACTTAGTAAATAGAGGATATTCAAGTTTTTGGAGGGAATATGAGTTTTATTTCATTGAGTGAAGTGAAAAAATTTTATATTTCATGAGTGCCGAAGGCACGAATGAAATATATAATTTTTCACTTCACGAGATGAAATAAAAGTCATATTCACGACAAAAACTTGAATTTTCTTTTTATTATATTGCATGTAGTCATGGTAACGTTGCGCGCTAAAGCATATGACGTCAAAATCTTAAATGACGTCATTAAGTCACGTCATTACGTCGCTATTGTGTGTGAACGTTCATTGCGTCAACAATAACATAGATTATAAAATTTAGTTATGTATAAATTAGAAATGAAACGGTGGAATCGTAATTTGCGTATTCCCAAATCTTATATTTTCACATGTGAAAATATAACTTTTTTATATTTTCACATGAGAAAATATAACTTTTTCAAATATGGGTTATATTTAATACATATTTCTCTATATTTCATCACTTGCCATATAGTAAAACATTAAAATCACTGATTTGGTGCATCGGGAAACCAAGGCTGATTGCATAAAATCGGAGGTCGTAACGGAAGTATTTTGGTCCCCAAACATTATTGCAAACATGTTTTTTTTTCTGAAATGAAAAAAAAAAACTACGTGGGTCTCTTCAGTATTTGTTAGATCATTTCTATTCATTACGATATCGAGCAATGTCCTGCAATATCTCAGATGGTAATCTAAGTTCACGAACACTGCCAAATATATCTTTGCCAAGAATCAAATGCTATTTTGTCCGGTGTTTACGTCTATTTTTATTAACAGCGATGTCCTTTGTTACAGTCATTTTTGTCCTGAATCCTGGATTCCATTACCATGAGGGATGCGTTCATTCAAACTGTTACATACATACATGTACGAGTATCATTGCATCTCTTTTCATAAGACTTGCATAAGACTGAATACAGCGCATAGAATCATTATGAACCAATTGCCAAGTATATGTGATGAATTGTAAATTGTCGTAAAGGAAAAAGTAAGCAATGATCAGGAAATGGTACAATCAGAAAGAAATTCCCCACGCCAAAAACCGAGGTGGGAAAAAACTAAATTAACACTCAAGTACTTATACTGAGAAAACCTATCGTAAGCCGAGTGAGCAGCTATTTTCCAACAGACGGCCACTCAGTTAACTCAGGATATTATTGAAAGTGAATGTTGCTAAAGTTACTTCAACGTGCATGTTGCATCTATTGTCTGAGTACGGCGCTTTGATGTTCTCAGTTTGTTAAGCGCAATCGGTCCAAGATTAAGCATCAGCTAATTCACATTGTAAGATAGTATCACCAATAATTTGTCAACTACTTATATCATAGCAATAAGCTCGCTAGTAAACAGAAAATGGAACCTTTTCGCGGTGGTCGATATTTAAGCATCATCCCAAGACACACCCAGCAGTGACCAGTAAAAAGATACAAATCTTACCCATTGAGTTAAAGTACTAGATGAGTTGTCCAAATGCAATTGTTTTTTAAAACCTTGAGGCCCAATAAGGCTATTTAGGGAAATTGGGTTTTTGAATTTTGGTGATGTTTGATGAAGACTACATGTAAATCAAACAGGAATAATAGAGTCTGTGCAATTATCTTTCAGCAAGGTATTGGGTTTTCATATATAACCCAAGACTCAGTCAGTACTCAGTAGTACAGAATACTCAGTAGTACAGAAATGAGCAAGATAGATAATCAAGATAAATTCCAACAGAGACGTCGCCAACGAAGCTGTCAGTATCAGCATTACTTTACTCACAATCCGTGTTTTCGTGCAGACTGTTCTGTGTATGGATTCAAATAGTCACTGAATGCACATTAAAATGGTTCTGATTTGTGTGAACCAACAGTTACTATAGAAACTCTTTTATGTTTGGCAAATACGTGAGCTGCTCCAGCCTTCAATGTCAATGCGATGGTGAACTTTACTGGAACAATAGAATTTATTACAAGTCATTAACAGTTTAGCTTTCAGTTCAAACATGTATTTCAATCTCGTGGGATAGCTCTTCTAGGCAGTCTACATTTATCGCCACACTATTGGTTATCTGCTTAGTGTCAAATTCCTATGTTTTCATTGAGATCCGTAAAATGACGCCTGCCTCACGGTAAAACATAACAATGATATTATGCAAATTATATCGCAGTTGGAACTACGCTTTCATTAGGAAACATGTCCGTGCTATTACACTCCCATTGAACCCCAATTTTATGTAGTAAAACTGGGTTACAAAAGGGGTAAACAACATATAGATTGTAGGTACTAACTTGTACCCACAATCAATCATGTATGAAAAATCCAATGAAGTTTTTATTTTTTCCTGCTGAAAAATTCTCTGTATATTGCATGGGTATTTTTTTTTATAATGTCAGAAAACGAAATACTTTGGTGCCGGCTGTTTCGTTCTTGAGTCGTTTCTCCCATGGGTCGTTTGCCGCCGCGATTCGATTCAACCTGTTTTGTTCTGTACGTGAGTCGTTTCGTCCCAGATGATTCGGTGTTTTCGTCCTACATTTTACCAGAAGTCTGATGACATGTCAGTACAATACAATACAAAGGTTACTATAAACTACTGTAGGCGTTCGGTTCGAAAAAAACATGTTTGTTAACATGATGTACGGCGTAAATTACATGTATAGCAAGGAAGTGACAATAAAACGATGTTAATACGAGAATGAAAATTAATGATACAAGTTAATATGCACTGATAGGTGACAAATTATATTATATCGAGACACTTGGGGCATAGAACTCTTCATGAATACAAAGGAAATATGCTACAATGGAACAATTATTATGTTGTTAAGTTGAACAAGTAGCTCAAAAAGGGCAATGATCGCTAACCTAACCTGAACGGTTGTATTTTCATTCCGTTTGATTCCTCTATGATCATATGTTGTTTTCCGTCCAGACATGCAGGAACATTATCTTGATAAGTTATTAAGCTAAAGAAGCACTGGGAACCACCCACCCCTATGATTTCTTAATGCATTTGCATTCCGTTTATTCAGTTATTTTGTCAGACATAGACGACAAGCGACTGGCATAATCTTGATGAGTTATTAAGCTAAAGAAGCACTGGGAACCACCCACCCCTATGATTTCTTAATGCATTTGCATTCCGTTTATTCAGTTATTTTGTCAGACATAGACGACAAGCGACTGGCATAATCTTGATGAGTTATTAAGCTAAAGAAGCACTGGGAACCACCCACCCCTATGATTTCTTAATGCATTTGCATTCCGTTTATTCAGTTATTTTGTCAGACATAGACGACAAGCGACTGGCATAATCTTGATGAGTTATTAAGCTAAAGAAGCACTGGGAACCACCCATCCCTATGATTTCTTTATGCATTTGCATTCCGTTTATTCAGTTATTGTGTCAGACATAGACGACAAGCGACTGGCATAATATTGATGAGTTATTAAGCTAAAGAAGCACTGGGAACCACCCATCCCTATGATTTCTTTATGCATTTGCATTCCGTTTATTCAGTTATTGTGTCAGACATAGACGACAAGCGACTGGCATAATCTTGATGAGTTATTAAGCTAAAGAAGCACTGGGAACCACCCATCCCTATGATTTCTTTATGCATTTGCATTCCGTTTATTCAGTTATTGTGTCAGACATAGACGACAAGCGACTGGCATAATCTTGATGAGTTATTAAGCTAAAGAAGCACTGGGAACCACCCATCCCTATGATTTCTTTATGCATTTGCATTCCGTTTATTCAGTTATTGTGTCAGACATAGACGACAAGCGACTGGCATAATATTGATGGGTTATAAAGCTAAAGGAGCACTGGGAACCACCCACCCCTCTGATTTCTCATTGATGTTTCATTCCGATTTATTCCGTTACTGATTCAGACACTGGTGGCAAGCGACTGGCATAATATTGATGTGTTATAAAGCTACTTAATTGATCATTAGCAACACCCACACCATACGATTTCTTATACTTGCATTCCGTTTAAATTGTTTTAGACATAGGCGACAGGTGGCAGATATACGGAGTATTGGAACCCACTCAACCCTCAGATTCTTGAACATATTTTCATTCCGTTATTTTCAGCTATTTTATGTTGTATCCATTTTATTCCGTTATTCATTCAGACATCGGCAGCGGCTGACAAATTGATAGGTTGTTAAGCTACATGTAGAGGAGCACTGGGTGGGTACCCATCATGAAAACATGTTTTCGTGAAACAAATATCTCCTTATACCCCACTTTTATATAGCAAAACTGGGGCATGCAGGGGTATGCCTATTTTTCTTATTGTTGCTCCAAAACATAAAGTGTGGGCACTCGTTAGAACCGCCTCGTCGATGCGGTTCTAACGTGAATCCACGATCTATGCTTTGAGCAAAAATAAGAAAAATAAAAAAGAAATGTTTTACTGAAAATTTTCACTTTTTACCACTTAGCAAAAAATCTGTATTGTACATGGACGTGTTAAATTACATGCCCCGTCCATTGTATTTTCATTTAGTTTTATTCCGTCCTTCTATATTGTTTGCTATATTCCGTTTTATTTCTTATTCCGTTATTGTTTCAGACATAGACGACAAGCGGCTGATATAATATTGATGGGTTATAAAGCTAAAGGAGCACTGGGCACCACCCATCCCTCTGATTTCTTCCGACGCATGTAAGTATATGGAGGCGTAATGAAATGTTTGCAGTAAACAATATGCAGCTGTAATTTCTATTATTTTGAATACTTATTCTGCTCGGTATGCAACTTGCCTACAAGGACTCATGAGGCAAAATGGCAATGGCCCGACAAACAAGTGACACCAGAAAAAAAAACGATTGAATGCTGAGTTACTGTATTGTATGACAGTGCGATTGATATGTACGTAATGATTACATCGAAAGGTGTAAATTTCATTACCGTTTAGAGTCCCTGAGACAGAAATTGATTAGATTCTTACACTCCAACCCTGACTAGAAGACAGTCAACATGACGATGCTATGATTGAGACTTTTGGATCAGCGTCATTTGAAAATGTGATTTGGTTTGCAAAGCAGAACATCATGCCCTACACTTGAATAGGCTAGCTTGAACTGTTTAATGTATACAGCATTGCCTAACACAGGCTTTCAAGTGGGTTTTGATGAAAAAGTAGGAGAAAAGTAGGAGCCAATTCAAGAAAAAAGTAGGAGAAAAGTAGGAAAAAGTAGGAATCTGATGATAAAAAGTAGGAATCATTATATTCAACTTACCAACAAAACTGTATATAAACTCACTATAATGGCACAGGACAGCTTGGAAAAATCCAGTCACAAGACATAAGGGCTGTATTGCTTCGGGATGATCTAAGATCTTGCTGTACATGCTGCTGTCAACCTGGAATTTTTTTTAATTTATTACTCAAATTGAACATTAAAACAAACCATAAAACACAGTGAATTAACTGTTCAGTGTTATTCCAGTGAGAGACAAATGCTTAGATGTTTTAATAAGCTTGCTTTGAGTTAGAAATGGTAGATTATATCAAATATGATATTCCTGAGTGTGACCTGTCAGGTAACAGAAACAAGTACACAGACCAGGAAATCATATTTCAGAGTTGAATGAGCTAGTCAACCAGCTTCCCAATGTCAATCTCATAGATTTATGCAACAACCTATAGAGCATGTGGGTTTGAGTTACAATGGGCTAGATAGTCAACCAGCACTGTCTCTCTCTAGAACATGCATGTTTATGTTTATCATCCATAGAAACTTTTAAAAAGCAAAGCTACTGTCACTATAAATCAAAAAAGATTTATACATGTACATATTCAAACTTGCAAGATATGAAGCATTTGTGAGTTTGTAATATAATTGATCATTAGCTAATTACTACAAAGTAACTAAAGAGCATCAAAACAACTGAACACAAAGGATGTGCACTCTAGAACAACTCTTTTAAAGCAAAACTTTTGCATGTATAAAAATAGTGATTATCTAAGAAAAAAAAACGAAAAAATGACTAGGTTCTAAATGATGACTAGAGTCCTAGTCTTGTATCACTCTAAGCAAAGTACAAGGCATCACAGTTGAGTCCTTCAGATAGTCTTTAGTTATTTTTCCTTTTGACCTGACTTATCCCTTGTCATGGATGAATTTACTGAGGATCTCTGTTTGTAGATGTAATTGTCTAACATTTTTTGCCGCTTACTATCTATGTCTTGCCTTTGTTCTGAAAGTATCAGCTGCAAATGGACAGGGTACAGGCAAAGCAACACTGCTACAATAAATTCTAGTCTTCCATCATGGAGACAGAACTAAAATTGGTCACTGCAGTTTGCCCTACCTAAACCTTTCTGAAATCACTGACCAACAAAATTGAAAAGACATAGCAAGTTGAACAAAATGATCCTCAATTACATAGATCTTGCCACTTTTCGTTCCTTTTACTAATTATCTTTTAAATTGTGACAGCCAGTGATTTCCTGAGTGGTAAGGATTACTTGAATATTACCTGATGATGTTAAGTTTTAGGTATATTCTAGTATTTCTTTCCACTCATGATGCACCTATCTATGTTTATTTCCAGAGTGGGGGTTCAGGAAAGGAAATCAGAAATTTTAAGAAAGAAAAAATATTTCCTTTGCCAGTCTGTCTTGTAAATTCTCTATATGATAACATAAAATTGCTCAGGAAAATTTCTTACAATGTTTGGTGGATCCAACATAATACTCCAATGGCAATGTGTTCTGCTCATTTCCAGTTAAAAGGAAATATTAAGCTACCCAATCACTGTTATCCATACAAACACTCTTCAGAGATAAACATTGATAGCTGCATAATTGTCCCTCATTTGCTAATCATTGGGACATACATCTACAGTGCACATCCTTCACATTTATCAATATAATTATATGTTCTAAGTGTTCAACTCTGAAACATACCTCTCATATCTGATGGATCAGTAGTCAAAAACATGTTTCGCTGGCATAAGAGGTCAACAGCTGCATGCTCAAAGACAGCTAGAACAGCTACAGCCTTAGCAGTTGAATATGTCATCAGCCCTTATATCATGTAGCTGGTTCCATTCTGCAACAGACTAGAATATTTTGAATTATAACACATTTACTTTTTTTTTTCATTTTTTATACAAAAAGTAGGAATAGTAGGAGTTTTTTGAAGAAAAGTAGGAAAAAAGTAGGAAAGGTACCAAAAAGTAGGAAAAGTAGGAAAAAGTAGGACTACTTGAAAGCCTGCTAACACTGCTTGATGTCACCTTTCGCAGATTTGCAATACGGAATGGTTTCCTCGTTACTCGTGAGACCTTGAAAATATTTGCATGTCTTGCCTCGTGAGACCTTGAAAATATTTACATGTCTTGCCTCGTGGGACCTTGAAAATATTTGCATGTCTTGCCTCATGAGACCTTGAAAATATTTGTCTTGCCTCATGAGACCTTGAAAATATTTGCTTGTCTTGCCTCGTGGGACCTTGAAAATATTTGCATGTCTTGCCTCATGAGACCTTGAAAATATTTCCATGTCTTGCCTCGTGGGACCTTCAAAATATTTGCACGTATATCATTTGCGTGTTAAACGCGTAGAATTAAAAATACTGGACTGAACTACATTTAAAAAACTGGACTTACCTTTACATGTGTACATCTGCGTTCAGTTATTAATATAACCCTGCAATATTCAGAAATAAATTGACAACTTCTCTTGTTTTTGAACAATCGTCACTGGCAAGAAATGGACAACTGGAGGAATTTGTTTATATATTATTTTGTTAAGTATAAGGGTAAATATTTACTCTGTATATAAACTTTCAGATCTTGTGCTGCTGTATGTCTATATTGGTTACATAGTATATGGAGCCTAATTTTTAACAAAAACTTGGATTAATATGTTTCGAGACAAAAAATCGCATATAGTATAGTTTCAAAGATTTTACAAGGAACCATGGTTAATGGTTTGTAATTTTATTTGTAATTTATGAACGAATAATCATTTTTGTACTAAGGCTGAAAATTTGGTGTCTTTATGGGCACGTTTTACAAAGTTCTTTGTATTAATCCTTAACTCATTTAAGCCTGGCGTCCTTTTTGTGGGACATAGGCAAACAGCATAGCCCCAGATGTGACGCCGTAGAACGCGGCGTCCCATCTGGGGCTATTCTGTTTGCTTAACGAAAACTCATGGAAAAATGGGATAAAAATTAAAAATCACTCCTAACACCCCTAAAATTGAAAGTGGACTCACCCAATTGATAACGATGGGAGAATCCATTCGTCAAATGTGGGTTAATCATGAAATTCTAACCCGCATATTGGCGGAATTCAAAGCCAGAGGTAACTCAACAATACTTTAAGACATGCTAACCTCATGAAGGAACCCATTAGCATGAATTCTTTGTACAAACGTCCTGGTGGAATATTGTTTTTTTCCTTGCAAAATAACAATGACATGCTTAGTCTTATATTGTAACAACCACTCTACCGTGAAATTCTATTTTTAATGCACATTGAATGAAAATCAGGGTGTAACTTTGTGAATAGTGCTCATAAATACACCAAATTTTCTACCTTTGTACAAAAATGATTATTCTTTCATAAATTACAAATACAATTACAAACCATTAACGATGGTTCCTTGTGTAATCTTTGAAACTCTAATATCAGCGAATTTTGTTAAAGAATTGGGCTCCACATATTATGTAATCAATTCAGACATATCACGTCAGAAGATCTAGAAGTTTTATATTCAGAGTAAATATTTACCCTCATGCTTAACAAAATATATAAACAAATTCCTCCAGCCAGTGACTATTGTTCAAAAACAAGAAGAGTTGTCAATTTATTTCTGAATATCGCAGGGGTATATTGATAACTGAACGCAGCTGTATAAGAAGGCAGTGCCACAGTTTCCCCGGAATACGATTTCCAGTGCAGTTAGGTCACCGATAATGACATTTTTCTGAAAAGTCGGGCGCACTGAATCAAATATACGTCATATCGTGTACAATTGTGACACAGTTTGGAACCACTGTGAAGCAGACTTTTAGAATTAGTGATTTTAAAGAAAGTTGCTCATTTAATAAACGCTCCTTAACTGGATAAAAAAACGACCCTTTTCAAAGTGATAAGATAATATCCGATCATAAATATAAATTCAGATATGTAGCATATCAAAATATTTGTTCGTTTGTACTGTGGTTTAACACACCAGTCAACAATTTTTCAGTCAAGTCTGGACCGTAGCTACTACTTCCTACATATTAATCAGTGGATGTAAAACTGAATGACACAACATGGGGATTCCAGTAGGAATCGAATTCAGGACCTATATTTTCGGATGCTCTACCACTAGGCCACCACGCTCCCTTATTTATTATTTTTTTTTTAATTCAGTTTTACGTTTTATGAGACTAACCAATCAGAAGGTGGGGCGAAAACGGGAGAACCCCGAGAAAAACCACCTGGCACATTCCGGCGCAAGCAGATTTTGGCTTGTCTCACGTGTGGCTAGCGCGGGGCTCGAACCCACATCAGACACAGCGGTGAGATGATCGAGTGATTAAGAAACAGCGCTCTTAAACGCTCGGCCACGTGGACCGCCGGATTGTATCGGTGAACTTATAGTATGCTGTTACGCGTGTCCTGTGCCTAACTTCGTCATGAGGTATTTCTTGAAGTAGCTCAAACAACAAGGCGCGTGATACAGCATAGTGCTTGTTCATTTAAAATCTATAAAACAATGTACGAAGTGGCTTAATTTTAAGGTTTCTTTTAAAAGCAAGCAATAAATCTGATCAATGTACGAGGGCCATTCAGAAACAATGGAGACGTATTTTCTTGCAGAATGCAGTAAATGAGAACTAAAAAAAAACATATTAATAAAATCCCTAAAATACTAAGTGAAAATCTATAGGAAATTTCATATAATTATGATAAAATGACCGTCTGTCTCGTGTGTTGTTTTTCCACACCACATCAAGAAAAAATGTCCGTGAAATGTATACCCCCTTAAACCCCACTTTTACATGTATATAGAAAAACTGGGGTTTGCAGGGGTATACCTAATTTTCTTATTTTTGATCCAAAACATACATTGTGGGTACTCGTTAGAACCGCCTCGGCGAGGCGGTTCTAACGTGTACAACAATCTATGTTTTGAGCAAAAATAAGAAAAATATCAAAATAAATTTTTCAGCTGAAAATTTTCAATTTTTAAAGCTAAAAAATCTCTGTTTATTGCATAGGCATGTTTTCGTAATGAGTTGATAAATTGTACGTCACATGATCGAGTCACCATTTTTAAATATTGAAGCCGACGCTATGATACGAGTACATCAGGAAAACATGTCCGTGCAATATATACCCCCTTAAACCCAACTTTTATATAGTAAAACTGGGGTATGCAGGGGTATACCTATTTTTCTTATTTTTGCTCGAAAACATAGATTGTGGGTACTCGTTAGAACCGCCTCGGCGAGGCGCGCGGCGGTTCTAGCGTGTACCCACAACCTATGTTTTGAGCAAAATAAGAAAAATATCGATTTTTTTTTCTACAGGAAAACATGTCCGTGCAATACATACCCCCTTAAACCCCACTTTTATATAGTAAAACTGGGGTATGCAGGGGTATACCTATTTTTCTTATTTTTGCTCGAAAACATAGATTGTGAGTACTCGTTAAAACCGCCTCGGCGAGGCAGTTCTAGCGTGTACCCACAATCTATGTTTTGAGCAAAAATAAGAAAAATATCAAATTTTTCTACTGAAATATTTTCATTTTTTACAACTTTAAAAATCTCTGTAGTTTTCGTAATGATTTCCGAGTATATTCAGTGGACGGAGGTGCAAATGCTGTCACTGTTTATCTCAACGGTATGTGTGTAAGCAAGGTTTCACTACTTCTGAAACGACCCTCGTACAACATTAAAAAAAAAAAATAAAGAAATAAAAAGAATCTATTTGGACTAACCCATTCAAATGAAGTGAATCTTTTCCTACCAACATTGCCATTAATTAATCGGATTTTAAAAGACAATAATGTACTTGTAAATTTTTCAAAATGGAATGTTATGAGAATGACAGTTTTCCTTATCATCATCAGGAAAACGTCCGTGAAATGTATTCCCCCTTATACCCCACTTTTATATAGAAAAACTGGGGTATGCAGGGGTATACCTATTTTTCTTATTTTTGCTCCAAAACATTGATTGTGGGTACTCGTTAAAACCGCCTCAGCGAGGCGGTTCTAACTTGTACCCACAATCTATGTTTTGAGCAAAAATAAGAAAACTATCAAATTTTTTCAGCTAAAAATTTTCAATTTTTAAAGCTCAAAAATTCTCTGTATATTGCATGGGCAAGTTTTCCTTATATTAGGTAAATTACCGTTCACTTGTCATATTTCCTTTCGACGTATCCGGTAAGACGTTGCGTTGTGGCACGCGTTCAACTATGAGGGCGCTCGCGTACGCTTGTCCGTATACCAGTTCAAAGTTTTACACCTGTCGAGTTAGAGGACACGCCTGTGAACGTTCGCATTATTGAGAGCACCACTTTGCATGTACATTTATAGAAGAGGGCCGACCGACTGATGTAAATGACACTCCTTCAGATCTACCTGGGACGGTTTCTATAGTTTTGGATTCCTCAACGGAGTTACGGAGATACCCCTCGTTTGTATATCTGAGAGAAGAAGCGGGCTGACCAACAGGCCTTGCCCGAACTCTGGAACATAAAGGCGGTCTGGTTTTCCTCTAAGAAGTTTATGATACCGATAGCCCAGTTTAAAAGTTGTTTGCATTTCAGAGGTAACAAGAAAAATATAATATGAAGTTCATATTATATATGGCGTTGCTACATGCAAAATGAATTATCTCCATCATATTACTAGAAAGTTTTTAGAAACGAAGGCAGATTTGACATAGTTTATAACCCAGAAAGTAGTGGCTTCTCACTTTGACAAAATAATTTGACTGGAAAGTTAAATAAGCTATCATTTAACTAAAGTAAACCAAACAAAACTGGAAAAGCAGTCACTATTTGATCCAATGATGACTTTAACCCATTTTGTGGCGATGTCAAATTTTGTTTCTTAGGCATTTCCAAGATATTACTGTGGGAAACGTTGTAACAAATTGGAATAAGACTTCGATTGAAAGTTGGTTAATATACACCATGAGGTTTAGAGGAGACTTTCATTTATCATGTACAAATAAAATTGACAAAGCCGACTGACGCCATGACATGCCAATCCTTTTAGCTTAACTAGCACCTATTAGCTCACCAGTGAGTCTTTGGCTCAGTTGAGGTAGAACTTGTTTTTGAGTTGGCATATGTGTTGGACTGATTTCCCTCCTGGTGCACCCCCTAGTGAAGTATTGTCAATTTGGCGAGTCACTGGTAAACCATTCAGATTCAGATGCAAACTTCTGTGGTGCTTCTTTTTGTTTTATGTCTTGGTGTTTAATACTTTTGTGCTGTTGGCGCTTTATGTATGTTTTCATATTTTAGTTAACTGATTGGCCGCCTATTGGGAAAATAGCTGCTCATTCGGCTTACGAAATGTTTTCATGGTATAAGTACCTGATTGTTAGCTTGGTTTTTTCCCACTTCGGGTTTTTGGAGTGGGATTCTTTTTCTGATTGTGCCTTTTCCTGATCTTTGCCTACTTGTACCTTTTTTAAAATACTGTATGTGTTCTGTGAAGGATGTTATGATATGTAATCAGATTTTAAGAGTTCAATATCACAGACATTGCCGGTTTTAATAAGAAAATGACACAGTATCCATTTATCATTTACTTAAACTGAGCATTTCAGCATTTCACTATTTTCTTTTGTACTGGACATTAATGTGTAGAACAAGAATAGCCGCGTTGTCTGAAGCATTCTCATCATACACTCTCACTGTTTCAGTTATGTTTGCAGTCCATCTCAATTCATATCTTTTCACCATTTACTAAAACTGTCATGGTTTTTGGTATACTTGTCATTTTCAAGCCAATGAGCTCAACAAATTTTGAAAATTATCATCAAATTCCATGAATGACAAAGTAATTTCTTTCAGTAATCTTTTCCAAGGAATATCTCTGCATTTAGCACTGCCTGAGTTGATGAGCTGGTGGTTGAAGGAAATGGCCTAATTTGAGACTGGCAGGTTCTCTGAAACGAAAGGGTCAATGGTCTAGTAAATGATAACCTGAGGTCTGGTATATACATGTGTAACAATATTAAAACATGTATGAATACTATAGATGGTCAAATGCATGTATATAAATCCAAGGTGCTGACAGATAAATTCTTGGGATCCTTTTTTGTTGTTGTTGTTGTTGGTCAGACTCATGCAGCATATTCTGTCAATTTGCTAATTTTGTGCAAGATTTTCCCTCTCAAGTTTTCCCAAACCAAATGCCCAGGGAACCTAGAGTTCACTATTGCCTCAAGTACTAGGTCAATGACAGTGAAAGTCGTAATTTATAAGCATAGATTGTTTCCGCCTGCAACATCCCAAGTTCTGTTGAAACTGGTGCACTAGCTCTGGAGTAGAAGATTTTAGATACTTCTGTGGTGGTTCTTTTTGTTTTATGTAAAATTTTTGGTGCTGTTGTCGCCTTATGTATGTTTTCATATTTTTAGTTAAGGTAACTGAGTGGCCACCTATTGGGAAAATAGCTGCTCATTTGGATTACAATACTTTACCGGTCCCCCATGGTAAACAGCTAAGGTCCATTCTATCCTATAAGCCCTCCAGCTCACAGGTTAGCTTCCCATAGGCAGGTTACTAGTGTTTAATGCAAATTTCTTTCACAATAGACAAATGTTACATTTGTATGAGCAGAAGAGGAAGAATATTTTCATGAGCAAATCTACATACCAATAAAAGATTTGATGATTTAGGGCTGTTCTTGGGTTCACCTCAGTGCTAATCACACATATTACCATGAAGTTGCAACATTATAATTGCAGGAAGCAGAAAAATGTTCTCCAGCCTGAAATTAAAAAGTTACTAATTTTGAGTGTCTATCCTTGGACTTTCTAACTTTTGACCCAGGCTCAAAATTATCTGTACATGGCATTTACAGCATTTGTATTGACACTCTTCTAATCAAATTAGGAATCAATATGATTTTAAACAGGTTTTTGCAAATTTTCAGTTGAGATTAAAAGCTGAGTTATTATATGATATTAGTTTTGGCCTGACATCGCAGCTACATCCTGTCTGATATACCAGCAACACCCCTTGTGAAAAATATTTAAAGGTGCTTTAGAATCAAGTAACTCATTCATAGGAATTAGGAATCTCAACAAGTAGCCCAAATGCAATGAACGCTCTCCTGAGAGTCAAAAAATACAAATGTACATTCACTGGGCAAAAGAAAAGAAGTCGTGGATTTTACCATGCATGGGCATGGCAGCCATCTTGACCAGGATTTTTTGTATACACATTGGTTCCCACTTCCTTTAAGTTGGCATTGATAAGCCAAGCAGTTTCAGAGAAGAGGTTTAAAATTATGGTTGTATACATAATATTGCCCCCAGGTGGAAGCAGATGAACCCCTGAGGTCTAATCTTTTTTAAAATCATTGATATTCAGTCCTACTTCTTCACAAAATGGGGGGAGGGGCAGATGAGCCTGTGGGGTGGAAAGTTTTCAGAATCATTTATATTCAGTCCTGCTGCCCATTCCATGCAAGATATTCTTTTTAAATGACATTTAACCAGTTTTTCCCATTCAAATGCATAAGCGACCTATGATGATCTTGCAGTAAAATATGCCAAGGTCTAAACAGGGTCATGATTTATATATACTTTGTAGTACTTTAGTGATTCATGCTTCACGCAAAGTTGAGCATCTTGCTCATGTGAACTGAATTATTTATATAGACGTTGGACTTTGGTCCCAACATCCTATAGATGCTCATACGAAATTTGGCTTTGATTGGTCAAGCTGTTTCAGAGAAGAAAATCTTTGAAAATGTGAACGCACACATGCAGGGATGCCGGCTTGAGTACCATACTATATAATAAGCTCTCCATTAGCCTTCAGCTCAGGTGAGCTGATAAGCTTTGACAAAAGCTAACCATTTCCATCTGAGAGAAACCTCTTCCTGACTCTCTTCTCTGGCATATCTTCATCTTTGTGTTCTCAACCATGCTTGAAATAGCATCAATGTCAGTCATCTTCTTCATGGTGATAAAATCATTCTTGTCAATGTCATACAAATTGAAAGCCTCTGGAAAAATCAATGAATGATATATGAGCCACCACATGGGAAAAACAACAATCTTTATAGTAAATAAGAGCTGTCGCAGGACAGCGTAGCTCGCCTGACTTGTGCCTTGCCACTACATCTGTTAAAATCTTTGACCCATGACCTTGACCTCAAGGTCACTCAGGTGGGTCATGATGGTACAACATAAAGCTTCAGACCAATGCAAAGTATCAACTTGATCAATCTACATGTTCAAGAGATAGACTTACCGGTATAAAAACATTAACCAAAACTTAAACACAAAACTTCAAAGTCCGTGAGCCTGACCTCAAGGTCATCCAGGTGTGTTGTGTTGTACAGCATAAAAACTGAGACCAATATCTATCAACATGCAAGTATCAACTTTATCCATCAACATGTTCAAGAGATTTAGACTTTAACCAAAAAATTTAACACAAAATTTCTAAGTCTGTGCCCTTGACCTCAAGGTCACCCAGGGTAGGCCATGATGGTACTGCATAAAACTTCAGACCAATATCTACTAACATGCAAAGTATCAACTCGATCAATCAACATGGTCAAGATATATAGACTTACAAAAACTTCAATCAAAAACTTTAACACAAAATTTCTAAGTCTGTGACCTTGACCTCTCAAGGTCACCGAGAGTGGGTCATGATGGTACTGCATAAAACTTCAGACCAATATCTAGCAACATGCAAAGTATCAACTCAATCCATCAATATGGTGTAGAGATATAGACTTACAAAAACTTTTACCAAGAACTTAAACACAAAATTTCTAAGTCCGTGACCTTGACCTCATGGTCACCCAGGGTGGGTCATGATGGTACTGCGTAAAACTTCAGACCAATATCTAGCAACATGCAAAGTATCAACTCAATCCATCAATATGGTCAAGAGATATAGACTTACAAAAACTTTAATAACCAAAAACTTTTAAAAACACAAAATTTCTAAGACCGTGACCTTGACCTCAAGGTCACCCATGGTGGGTCATGATGGTACTGCGTAAAACTTCAGACCAATATCTAGCAACATGCAAAGTATCAACTTGATCCATCTACATGGTCAAGAGATATAGACTTTAACCGAAAGTGTGACGCGGACGTACACGTAAACGGAGACGACCGAGGTGAGTACAATAGCTCTATGTACTTCGCGCAGGCGAGCTAAAAACAAAGGCACAGATCAGCTTCGCAGTAACTGCTGATCGGCGCCTTTGTTTTCCCTACTCGGATAGTACAATTCTTCTTCTACTGAAATCTGAAATTTCAACGTTCTAGCTCTTGTCTGTGCTTGTACAAGTCGGTTTGTGTCAGGCCTGTTCGGAAACCACATTGTTGCTTTTTATACAAGGCAGCTCATATAAAACAGTAAAAGTTACTAAAACTACAGCTAAAAAGTTTACAAATGTCATGAACATGTACATTATATCAATATACCTACCTTTGCAGAAGTTCTTTGTAACTACATGTATTTATTTATAATTTAAGACTAAAGCAGCATGCCATTTTTTTCAAAAAGATTTTTATCAAATGCTTCATTTAATATGATGCCACAAAATATCAAACTTCCAGTCCCCTTAGGTCCTGTACGATATGTTTGCTATATGCCTTTCATCATTAGGTCCCATTAAATGAGATGCTAACATTTGAATGAAGTCCTGGAATTTCCTATAACATTGTCAATATGCATGTATTTAGATTACCTCCCTTATATATATTAGATGCATGGTTAAGCTCACTTTTAGCCTTTACTGATTATTTGATAACCATTTTCAGATACATTCACAGTTTGGTGAATTATATTTGTCTGTAACTATTTCTGAAGAAGGTGAAATACAAAAGGTGGTTTCCAAACATTTTATATTACTATACTGATTGTTCAAAGGCCATACTTCTGTTGTGGTTCTAATTGTTTATGGTTATTGGTTCACATTATGTGCTGTTTGCTCTTTATGCAACAGTTTACACATTTTTAGTTAAGTTCAATTTGCTGAGTGACCACCTTGGAAGCAGCTGCTCATTCGCTTACCATAATTATGCTTTCTTGGTACAAGTACCTGATTGTCAATTTAGTTTTTTTCCCATTTGGGTGGGAATTTCTTTCCAGTTGTGCCATTTCATGACCATTGCCCACTTTTGCCTCTTTATAAAAAGAATCTGATATAGAACTATAAACTTGTTGCTCTATATTTCACCAATAAATAAACTTCATGACCATCTTCACTTTCCAACATGCTCTTACCCATTTACTACATCTGTGCCACCCATCAAACAAATTCCTTCATGTGTTCATGTCAGATAGTAAACTGTCTACAGACTCTGTATGACTGATTGACCTGAAAAAAAAAAAAAGAGAACTAGAAATGCGTGTTTGTAAAACACCATGCTCCCAACTGTATGCTTGTCCCTAAACTGGCACTTTGTATGATTCATTTATTTCATATGAATGAAGCGAAATTTGATTTCCTGAAGAAGTTGTTCGGACCAGAAACAGAATGTAAGCTTTTTGCAGACAATTTAGAAATGGAGTAAAAATCAAAAAAGGAGTAATTTTGTCCAAATTTGGCTGAAGTCCTCAAAAGTTTACCAGGTGAGCTTCTCAGCATCAACCAGTATACCAAATATGAAGACTCTAGCTCAAGTACTTTTTGAGATATCTTGCACACAAGATTTTCAAATTTTGTTTTCAAAGGGACGTAACTCCAAAAAGGGGCATAACTTAGACATGAAAAAATATGGGTCAAATATTTTTTCATGAGGAATTTGTATATGAAATCACCATTCAAAAGTTTCAAGTTGACCGAAAAGTGGAAAGAAAATCAATGAAATTTTCAAAATTGCATAATTTTGTCAAAATTTGACAGAAAGTGCTAAAAAATTATTCATGTCATCTACTCCTCAGCCCCAACCAGTGTACTAAATATGATGGCTCTAGCTTTAATACCTTTTGAGATTTCTTGCACACAAGATTTTCAAATTTTGTTTTCAAAGGGACATAACTCCTAAAAGGGGCATGACTTAGACATGAAAAAATATGGGTTGAATATTTTACATGAGGAATATACATTTGTAATTTCAAAATCCTAATTTTCACCATTCAAAAGTTCCAAATAAATCAATGACATTTTCAAAATTGCATAATTTTGTCAAAATTTTAAAGAAAGTTCTCAAAAGCTAATCGTGGTCCCAACCAGTGTACCAAATTTGATGGCTTTGTAGAACTCCGTTCCTTAATGCTTCATGCCAAGTTTCAAAATCATAGGCCTTCTGGTTCTGAAGAAGATTTTTAAACGTTTTTGCTATTTATAGCCATGGCGGCCATCTTGGTCATGTGACCTTGACCATTCATACAAACTTTCATTCCCTCTTCCTAAGGATGCTCCACAAAAAGTTTGGCTTTGATTGGCCTAGTGGTTTCAGCCTCGGGGAAAAGCCGGGACTCTACTTTTGGTCCAGCAAATGCCCGCTAAAATCCCCACCACATGCCAGGACTTCTCATTGGCAAAACCACCACTGTTTTCCCCCGTAGCCTGCTATCTTTCCTTTTTCACAGCCCTTTTTGACTTTATAAAGCAAACCCTGCAAATATCTTCCCCGCATTGCCATGGCAAAATTTTGGTCTAAGCCTTGCTCATTTTTACAGCTATCTGTGTCTTACCAGTGCCAAAAACATCTAGTACCACCGTTTTTATAGGGTGAACCAACATCATAAGGCCTAAAAAAAAAATAGCTGTGTTTCCGCTAACAGTCTGAAAAAAATTAGGGTAGGTAGGTAGGAAAATCTTTTTATTTTCATTTTAATTTTTACGCAAAAAAATCCAGGGTAGGTAGGTAAATGTATTTTTTTTATACACAGTTTTTATTGAAAAAGGTCAAAATGGTCAATGGCGCGCAAAGGTATGAGGTCTACGTTCTTCAGCCATGTGAACCCATCAATGTCAAAGACTGGCAACATATTTTATAATAAGATTCAGTCTCCTTGCCTCAAATGCGGTTGATAAACTTTCAGTCTCATCTTGTTCATAGACCACTATCTGAGAGCAGGGTGGCCTAGTGGTAGAGCTTGCTGAACTGTAAAGTACTGTGTTGGAATCCCACCAGCACTGGGTCTTGTCCTCCAGAAAGAAACCTTCTCTCAGATATGCATCCCAACAATGGCAACATGACCTAAATAAAGTTGACTGCGATGCAAAACCCCAATACAAACAATAATCTGACATATTTCACACAACAATACTCTTATTGCATGCAACTTAGCAGGAAAGGCCAGTATTGACAAAATAATAAGAAATTAACAGCTTTATTTTCAAAACGAAATCTGAAGAACACAAACCATCAACATGTACGATAAAAAGACTACTCCCGAATTCAAAACTATAACTGTAACTGCATATCTGTTCCCATTGTACAACTGCAACTGAACCAACGAAAATGCCAAATGCAGGGTCTCCCTTTATAAGGGATTACTGAATCTGAATACATGTAGTTTACTGGTGACACGCCAAATGACATCATTTCACCAGGGATTTGGATGGGGGAGTATTTAGTCCCTAGAACGCACAACTGAAGAATTCTCTGAAAGCAACACCTGTTTATTCTGATTGTATTATCCTCCAACTGCTAGGAGGTCTCTGCTATCCCCGAGTTACGGTATGATTACCATCACAAGTCTCCGATGATAGAACTACATTACCCGCCACTTACTATCATCTTAACATATTTACCGTATGCCATACTCTATCATTGAAGTCATTTTATTTTGCGGGGGAGGTAGTAGGTGGAGAGAAGCCAGTGTTCGCCTTATAAATGCTGAGCGCATTTTAGCAAGATAGCCACTGGTACCATTTTTTAACGTCTTTGGAATGACGCGGCCTTGGATCGAACCCACAGCCTCCCGCTTCTGCAACGGACCCTGTAACCATTACGTTATCGGGATCGGTATATCATATTGCAGAAAGACAGGTTAGACCCAGATGAGTAAAGTTTGTTTAATTAAGAACACCTTGAAGTGTTGTGACATGCCTTCGGTATATTCACTTTTAGAACAAGACATTTCTAATTCACAGTGGAATTAACTCCTGATTGGCTCAGTTAACTCGTATGCCAGTTGAAGACGCATGAAGTCAGTGTGAGTGTGTGTGGGTACAGATTTTGTCCGTAAGTCATGTCTGAAGACTATTCACAGCACAGTCTTCAGCCTCGTCACAGTATGTCCTTGTGAGCAGTTTGTTCTGGAAAATTGTAATGGGGCCTCGGTTTATAGTCTCAATACGAAGGACTTGAGAAACCCGGGATCGTATCTACAATCTCTGGTTTACAAGGCAAATGGCTTAACCACAGCACCACGGTGGCTTCTAAATGACACCAAATTCTACGTCATTTCGACGGAGTCTCGCTAAATAATCGGGGGAACTCTTCGATACTACAGAATAGACGCTGAAACTATCAGAGACATATCAGAAAAACCAACAAAACCCACGACACGAATTGCTTGGGTCGGGCTACAGAAAATGCTGGGTCGGATGTCGTAATTTTTATTTTTTTTTATTTTAACCATAAAAATAGCAGAGTCGGCGGGTTGAGACAGGGTCGGTCGGGTTAGCGGAAACATAGCTATTATTTTTTTACGCCTAACTCAGTTAAACTGATGCGTTAGGCTGTTAAATAAACATATAAACACTTTGAAAAAACACAGGCATGCATCTCGAGAAAAATCTGTAAGCCAAACAATGCATTTTAGCCCAAGTTCTATTGTCCCAAGATGCCAAATAAAAAAATGTTCATACAATGACAATGCAAAACAGTGCAGAGAAGTAATTAAGCATTTTCGAAAAGTTTTAACTTGTCATTCGTTTTGTTTTGTTTTTGTTTTGTTTTCCTGTTACTCCCATCAATCAATTTCTGATTATTCTTGGGAGGTGTACATTGTACACTCCGGTGTGTTTGCAGGATGAGCCTACATGCATGAGGATAGAACCTGTGTAGGGATCTTTAACCTGCACAGGGGATGACTGTCCCTGCACAGGGGGCCTCCAGTTAACGTCCCGATCCGAAGGACGGCGCACTGTATCATGTCATTCGACTTCACTGACACTGTTAAATAAACTGATCATCGAGCAGATTATGAGATAGAAACTTACAAATATCAGCTACTTCAAGCATCATTATGCTTCAAGCTGACATAAAATGTATGATATTCCATAAAAAGAGCTACTCGGCCATGTGTTATTTCCGGTCAAAATGAAAGTAGAAAACGAACCACATCGGAGCGATTTTTAACAAAATTACAAACGGTTTTCTGCCTGTTAAAACACACCTTTAACCAAGGCTGAGGTAGTGACCTAAAGTAGTGAATGAAAAATAAATGGGCCAATTAAGAAAATTAGCCAGATACTGATTTCACTTCTTTCGACCACTCTATTTATTGTCAATTTAGCGTATCAACAGTAAACCATTCAGATTCAGCATAAACTGTATAATGTGGTAAACTTGTTAGACTGAATTGACATCGAAGAAAACTTAGTTAATCATTCACCATTTTTGCATTATCCGCTGGTTCCTTGCTTTAAAAAAATCAATATTGGATATGCAGGTAACCAGAACCCCCCTGAGGGGGGTTCTGGTTACCTGTTTTTCCAATATTGATTTTTTGTTAGCAGGAAACCAGCCGATAATGCAAAAATGGTGAATAATGTCATTACAAGCCTCGGAAATCATGTTGTTACATTATAGTGCACCGGTCACAGCAGCTTGACACACATTCTTCACGTCAGTTGTGCATTTGATTGGTCGACAGAGCCACACCTCCAAATCGACGGCATTTGATTGGTCTACAGTGCCGTAGGTGATTTAACGAAACCAGGTCAAACACAAATCGAGACCCAAATCTAACGTTTTATACCCTCGTTTGCGAAAAACTCACTAAACATGCAAAGAAAAATTTACTCACCGCACGTCAGTCCAATAAACACACAAATTCGCCAATTAAAAGCACGAAATTTCCGTCGAGGATAAGCTATGGAATCACCGACTCGAGAAAACAAAATGGCGACGTAAGTCAAGCTTGTCATGAATCAAAAACCCAACTGATTGGTTCCCCGCAGCAGGTATTGAAACCCATTGTAAAATTATTGAAACGAGTACCAGAGGGCTCTCTATGGCGTAATTTTGGACTGATCCATTTAATAAAAGGGGACAGCAGGTTATTTTAACTGTATTTCAATACATCAAATAACGAATTCATAGTGACTAACCATAATAACATTCTACAAAATAACAATATAAAGCTGCTCCGACATTTTAGTTCTCTATCTTCTTCGAATTTTATTAAAATAAACAGCTAGTCAAATCTAAACACCCACCAAGAAGATACCAATCGAATTTTGATTATAAGATTAGGCACTATAAGACTAATTCTTTAAATAATTATTCTATTAATTAATCTAGAGAATTATTTATATTTTGAATAATTATAACAGTAATAATTAACGCCTAGAAAAACGGGCTGACTGACTTTACCGAACCCGACATCAAGGCGGTTGCTATAGACAGGTTTGCACTCCTATAACCAAGGAGTTTCCACACACACAGAAAGTCCTTGCTATAACGATATGGCCCAGTTTCAAAGTTCTGTTATTTGCATTTCAGAGGCAAGAAGCGAGCTGACAGACCGGCCTTACCGGAACTCCGTAAGACATACATGGAACCTGACATCAAGGCGGTCGCTATAGATAGGTCTGGTTTCCTGCTGGATAATGATGAGTACCCTAAAAGATGGTAGACAGGGATTCTCCTGAGGTAGATGTATAGGTGCAATTCTGGAGTGTTCCAATTGTAACTGTTATACAATTATTGCACTTTTCACAGATTTATAAATGAAGTTTTGTTAATATTTTGTATGATTTTGACAAAATTGACTCAGTGATAATACATATATATACACTGAACAAAAAAACTGCTTTTACATGGAAAAAATAACTAAACACGAACTTTTAAACATTGACATGATCTAAACTTGCGCGAAATATTTTTATCACTAGGTTAAAGCGATAGTCACAAAGGACCGTAGCAATAAATTTTGGTTCGTGTCTCATATGGCCCAAAGCTTATAAAACTTTTTATGACATGAAATTTACCACGCACATGTCGGCACGTGTTTACATTAATTTGCAGAATACAGCCCCTTTCACTCGAGTTTGCCGTTTGAGCATTTAGGTCAATCAAGATTTTAGCTCACCTGAGCCGAAGGCTCACAAGGTGAGCTTATAGGATAGCCATGCTCCGGCGTCCGTCCGTCCACAATTTCAAAGATCTTCTCTGAAACCGCCTGGCCAATCAAAGCCAAATTTTATATGAAGCATCTATAGGAAGGGGGAACCAATGTGTATATAAATGATCCGGGTCACGTGACCAAGATGGCCGCCATGCCCATATATGGTAAAAACCCTTCAAAAACCTTCTTCTCCGGAACTGGTTGGCCGATTTCAACGAAACTTGGCATGAAGCATCGATGACTCAAGTACTACAATGAGTATCTAAATCATGACCCTGTGATGACCTCGACCTATTTTACGGCAACTATTTAAAGGTCAACATAGGTCGCCTATGCATTTGAAGGGGGAAAAACTGTTAAAATGTCCTTTAGAGGGGAAAACTTGCAGGAAATGAGCAACAGGACTGAATATTAATGATTCTGAAAAACATTTGACCCCAGGGGCTCATATGCCCCCACCCCTGGGCAATATACACTATATTACCTTAATATTCAAACATCTCTGAAACTGCTTAGCCAATCAAAGCAAAATTTTATATGAAGCATGTATAGGGAAAGGAATCAATGTATATATAAATAATTCAGGTCACATGACCAAGATGGCCGCCATGCTCATATAATGTAAAAACCCTTCAAAAATCATCTCCGGAACCGATTTCAATGAAACTTGGCATGAAGTATTGATGCCTCAACTACTACAATGTATATATAAATCATGACCCTGCAATGACCTTGACCTATTTTACGGCAAGGTCAACATAGGACGCCAATGCATTTGAATGGGGAAAACTTTTAAAATGTCGTTTAAAGTGAAAGTCTTGCAGGAAATGCGCAGATTGACTGAATATTAATGATTCTGAAAAAAAAAAAAATGGACCCCAGGAGCTCATATCCCCCACCCCGGGGCAGTATACATGTATATTTCCATAATATTCAAACATCTTCTCCTCTTAAACCACTTGGCCAATCAAAGCCAATTTTTTTGTGAAGCGTCTATAGGATGGGGTTACCAAATGTATTAATAATCCAGGTCACATGACCAAGATGGCCACCATGCCCATTTATGGTAAAAAGCCTTCAAAAATCTTCTTCTCGGGAACTGGTGAACCGATTTCAAAGAAATTTGGCATGAAGCATCGATGGCTAAAATACTACAATGTGTAAATAAATCATGACCCTGTGGTGACCTTGACCTATTTTACAAGGTCAACATAGGTCACCTATGCCTTTGAATGGGTAAACTGTTAAAATGTCAGTTGAAGGGAAATACTTGCAGGAAATTGGCAAATGGACAGGATATTATGAAAAAAAAATGGTCCCAGGACTTCATCTGCCCCTTTTCACGGGCTATTTTCCATAATATTCAAATATGTTTATTGGTATATACAACAGATCTCAGGTGAGCGTTTACAGGACCATTGGTCCTCTAGTTATGTACATCGGGTAACTTTTTATTCTATTTTGGAACTGAAACGGAGTCCCACGTGCCAAGTGTTCTTAAAATCTATTCAGTATTTGTCTTTAGGTAATGATGTCACCTCTTCTGATAATTGTTTGGTTAAAGCACATTTTACTTCGAAATTATTTGCACAACATATACAATGTATATTAAGAACACACATTTGAAATAGGATACGGACAACAGCAGAATTTTATCAATTTTAGCAGTTACCTATCGGTATCTACAACGCCAAAATTCCACATAGTAATAGATAAAAAAAAATCACACCAGTATGCAGTTTTAAAGGTCACTGAGTTTGAAACTGTCACTCAAATCAGCAGATAAATCAATCCAGATGTCTTTGTGGACAACATGAAAAGAAACTCAGATCTTCAGAACACATGGTCTTCTTGTGTAATGCAAATGCTCAAATGGCAAACTCGAGTAAAAGGGGCTGTATCTTGTTATGAAGTCGATCGATTTCTTATCAACCTTATGAATTGGCTCAAATATTCCTCCCTATATATTTCAGATCCTACTTTTTATCGAGAGGGGCCAGTCTTGTCTTCAACTAGTGCATTGTCTTAAATCCTAATATGCCTGGAGCAAAACCTACTGTATTATTGTACATTTCTTGCCAGTCCTTACCTGGGTCTCATCTTTGTCATTGGAACATTATCTCAAACAAATGTAGCATTTTCCTGTTTGTCCATTTGAGAAAAAAGGGGAAAAAAAACATTTAAATCTGAAAAAAAGTATATTAACCATTAGAAGGTGCAATTTGTTTTGTATATTTTTGGTCCAAAACAGTCCGTCTTAGTGAAATGACTTGAAAACATTCTTGTTGCATTTGTGTTCAAGACAGATACATGTAAATGTACAGGGTGATTCAGAATATCTGATACCATTTTAAGAGTACATATAACTTTGTGCAGCAAACACACACCATCAAAAACTAAAAGCACTATGCTCTGTGATAATTCAAATTGTGTTTGGTATATTATGTTAAATATTAACATTTTGAAAAAAAAGGTCAAACATTTTGACAGTTTTAGCATGATGCTTTATTTTACGTCAAATTTATGTTATAACAATGTCAAGTTCAATCCTTGTGCGAATGTTAGGTACCACAGATGCACAAATGTGTGCCATTAATTTTCAAACCCTTCAATAAATACAGTGGTTCAGCTTTCAAACATTATTTGGTTTAGGTGAATATGCATTTTCATTCAAGTGTCCTCCCAAGAAAATGCAAACTATCAAAATAAGTTTGACGCCATTATACTCCAATATGGAAGTCACACAATGCTTTTATGTAAATAACGTGAAATTGTTTGACCTATTCTATTTAACATGTTAATGGTTTATATATCTAACATTGTATACCAAACAAAACTTGAATCATTGTAGATTAATTTGATATACATTTAAATAGTGTATGTGCTGCTAAAGGTTGAATTAGAGGCCTGTAGCTTGAAAAAAAAAGGAAAACTTCCTTTAAAAATTTTGTCATCTTGATTTATATTTTGGCAGCAAAAAATAGCTTTACAAAAGAGTTTGAATACTTTTTCATTGGCATCGGAGTAAAACACATTTGCATATACATGTACATGTCAGATTTTGAAAAAATCTGTTTTCATGTCATTTCCACTAGGCTTTGACATACCGAAGAAGCAAAATAAACACATTTATATAAAACATAAAGTATACCTTGCATTTGCATGTTCTTGCACATGCCATTTACATAATAAAACATATAAAATATAATTTTAGACTGTTTTGTATGCATGCTTTTGTGTACTTAAATTTGTCACTTAACTAAGGAAGCATTATATATAGTAATTCTAGGTCCTGTAATTTATATTCAGGACCATTTGAAACATTTATTTTCTGCATGCTTATAAAAAAGAACAGGCATTTTTCAAGTGTTGTGCTTTTGACATATTACATTTTTTGTTGGACTTGCAAAAACAAACACCTGACAGATATCATGGTAATGGCAAATAATTTACGTACTCAGCAAACAAGTCTTCAGAGGTAGGGGAATATACACCCAAGCAAAATGCTGACATTTTTCAGAGAAAGGCTTATATTTTATCCTAGTTTTTTTTTTATAGCTAGATCAAGGGTACTCTTTATTGCAACAGGTATTGTTTTAAATGGCTTTAAATATATACAGTCGGACAAAAGTTAAGCATCACTTGGATATTTTCCGAAATAATCAGTAAAACCTTCAATACAGAAATATTTTCTTTTAATTTTTTTGACATTTGTTATATTGGTAATAAATTAAAGCAAACGCGGATGAGGTTGTTCTTAAGGTAAACATAGGCGTTGTTTAAGCAGACACATCCCCACTTAGCCAAAAATCGCTATTTCCTAATCCATATGACGCTGCTAAACGGCTTTAACTTTGACCTCGAAATGTTTAGTGCTATGGAGTTCTTTGTTTCTCTGTCCTTTGTGTGTGTCATAGAACCAATCTGGCTTGAATGACAGGCTGTCAACTTTGGACAATTCTTGCAATTCGCATAAATCTAAGATGGCCGCCAGAAAAAATGCGTATTTTTTAAACCGCCAAACAGTGTATAAAGATAATGCCATTTTGTTACAATATCAAAACCATAATCAGATCTGAAAATTTCAGATAAATATCTCTAAAACATCAACAGTTATGGCCGTTTAAAGAATGGCATGTTACATAGCAAAAACATCGTGCTAATAAACAAGGAAATAAGTTTGCCTGAATCAGCATGTAACTGCCATTAAACCTTTAGTAGAAGAAAACTTTTTTGGGGACATTTTTACATGATACTACTTTCTTTCCATGTCTATAGAAACCCATTTACGATCATATAGGGGACTTTAATACAACTTTCAATGGCAACCCCACAAAATAGGGGTAGGTGTATGTAGTACACCATATAACTTGAGCGACATGGTAAAAAGCCATTCGGACAGACCTAAACAGTCAGGGATAGACATGAGTTAAAGAGCCTTACAAATTTATTGTGGTTTTGAAGTTATTTTTAATGAAAAATACATTTAGAAAAAATGTTAGGGTGATGCTTAACTTATATCTGACTGTATATAATTAAGAATAACAAAAATAAAATACAAAAAGAATAATAGTTCTTTGTAGTTTGTATTATGACCTGTCCAATTGGCAGCCTGATGATGCATGTTCCTTGTCATTGCTTACTTTTTACTTTTTGTTAGACCTAGTCATAACCATTGTTTTGGTTGCATTTTTCATTCTAGCCCACATATTTTTCACAGCCCTGATGAATGGGGTCCAAAATGAGAGAACATGAGCCAAAATTACATGCACGCATGATGCCTGGACATGAAAAACAACACAGCATGTGAATATGTATTGTCTTCATACAAAAAGACAAAAAGATTATTTTATTTTTCAAAATACACATTCATATAGTTGCAAGCACAATAAATATACTGAGCTGGAGCATGAAGAAGAAGAAAAAGAAGAAGAAGAAACATATTAAAGGTCTGTCTTTGCTTTAATAAAGGATTTTAACCACATCCAAAACAAACCAGGATATTATGCAATGATATGAGCAGTCTCGTGAGAAAACCAACAATATGGTTTACAAACAGGTAAGACACAATCGAGCTGTACAAGCACAGAAGAAAGTTAGAGTCTAGAAATTTTGGATTTAGAAAGAAGAGGAAATGTATTATCCGTGTAGCGAAATCAAAGGCACTGATGAGTTGTTGCGAAGCTGATCTGCGCCTCTGTTTTCGCAAATGCAAAAATCCGGTTTTCTCAGGACGTGGCTCATTTAATGAAAACTGTTCTTTTTGAATTAGCAGAGAGGAACTATAGTCACAGAAGTATTACATGACCTGATCTTCTCAACCAGGCCATAATTTAAGTGGATTCTATGCTAAGGAAGAACAATGAAGCACAACTAAAACAGTACTGATCAGAAAGAACAGAAAATCATGCAGTATTACTTTGATAGAAATCAAAGAATGAAAAGCTATTGCACAAATATATAAACCCTTTCCTTGAAAAGCAAATCCATACACAATCCATGCATGAAGTACAAAAATGAATATGAGAAACAGCAGTATTATGTGTCACATGGAAAAAAAAGTTTGTGTTGTGAGCCGCCGCATGAGAAAACCAACAATCTGCATATGCGAAAACAAAGGCGCAGATCAGCTTCGCAGTAACTGCGAAGCTGATCAGCGCCTTTGTTTTCGCTACAGGGATAGTACAATTCCTCTACTTTCTAAATCAAAATTTCCAGCCTCTAACCATCTTCTGTGACTGTACTGCGAAGCTGATCAGCGCCTTTGTTTTCGCTACAGGGATAGTACAATTCCTCTACTTTCTAAATCAAAATTTCCAGCCTCTAACCATCTTCTGTGACTGTACAGCTTGGTTTATGTCTGACCTGGTCGGAAACCAAATTGTTGTTTTTCTCACGCACAGGCTCTTGTTATTTAAAGTCCCAAAACAATATTCCACCATCATTATTCTAGGATATTTTTTTTAATCCAGATGGAGCCACAGCTTTCTGGGTATTCAAAGTACAAAGGGGAGTTTTTAGGTCTTGACATGGACACTCCACAGCAGAGGTAGGGTTTTGAATCCCCGGCCACTCTCCCCAGAGTACAACACTACCACTAAGTTACCACACCAACCATATACATGTACAAGAAGTGATTCGAGAAAACCGATCTTCAGGGTTTCTGACCAGGTTTGACACAAACCGGGCTTTACAGTCTAAGAAGATGCCTAGAAGCTTGAAATTTTGTATATGAGTAGAAAAGGGATTATACTATCCAAGTAGTGAAAACAAAGGCACTGTTCAGCTTTGCAGTTACTGTGAAGCTGATCTGCGCCTTTGTTTTTACATAGGCAAAATCCGGTTTTCTCATAACACAGCTCATACAATAATTTGTCTATGTAGTTTAATATAACAGTCATGTTCAACTTCTATGTTTCATCTTTTTAAGTCCTTTTAGCCCTTCTACCCCCTTTGGCAGGTTTTGCTTTAGGTCTATTTCTTGATTTTGACTGGTTGGAAGCACTGGTATTGTCCACTGATTGGTTGCCCTTTGAAGCATTTTGATTGGCTGCCTCCTGGGAATTTTCAGCCAATGGGAGAGGGTCTTCTTCCTCTATTGCTTCTGCGATTGTTTTTCTTGACCTTACAGGAGCCTGCAGGAAAAATACAATCTAATGTCATCCAAATGTAGAGCAAAAGTGCCACCAATAAACAGGGAGATTTACCAAGTCTTTTTTTCCATGACATTTAGAGACAAAAACATCTTATTGCAGCAGCACTGCAAAGGATTCTCACATTTTATCAACAAGAAATAACAGTGTATTGTAACATTCATGTTTGAAATTTTAACGAATTGTTAACTAGCAATGTCATTAATTTTGAACAACTAGGCCAAGAGTGAGGATCTTGTGTTTAATACTTACTGTCAACTAGTCCAAGACACTTAAAACTTCCAAGAGTAATGTGAACACCCAGGAAGCAGCAGCTCAATCCTGGCATGACTGAATGATTGTTAAGTAGGAAGTGAAGCCATAGCCAAACCATTTTTCACAGTCCTGGGCCACATTGTTCAAAATTAACTTCAGTTAACACTTTATTAAAACTTCAAACAAAAATATTACAAATACACTGTTATTTTCTGTTGCAATGCAAAGGATTCTCACATTTTATCAACAAAAAATAATAGTGTATTTGCTTAAGTAGTCAGCATTTACTTAACGAGTTGTCTTATCAACAGCCTTAAGCAAACAGTTTTGAACAACTGGGCCCAGCATTATGAAAACACACCCATACAATATATAAAATTTTCTTAAGTTATGAAATGAAAATATTATGTATAAAATGTTTGTTGTTTTTCTTATTTTTGATCAAAACATAGATTTTGGGAACATGTTCTAACAAGTTCCCACAATCTATGTTTTGAAGCAAAAATAAGAAACAGGTAGCCCAGGGGCAACGATCGCTCACCTGAGAGTCAACAAGTACAGTAACTGGACAAAGTAATTGGGGTTTTTACCATATATGGGTATGGTGGCCATCTTGGTCATGTGACCATGAAACCCTACTTAATCAGCAGAAGAGCTCTTGTCTGGATTGTGTATCCTCTTTTCTGCCATTTTG
Source organism: Rugalucina vietnamica (assembly GCA_964017185.1). Classification (NCBI taxonomy): domain Eukaryota; kingdom Metazoa; phylum Mollusca; class Bivalvia; order Lucinida; family Lucinidae; genus Rugalucina; species Rugalucina vietnamica. The sequence continues at coordinate 22,282,456 of OZ024878.1, read as the reverse complement.
GTTCACTTGAAACAATCATCTAACAAGGTCAGGGTCCTATAATGACCCCCGTGGTGGGGCCATATTTGACCCCAGGGGCAAGATTGGCAGGATTTATGTAGAGCTCCACATGACAATGTTGTATATCAAATATACAAGCTTTGTGTCATGCTGTTGCAGAGAAGATTTTTTCATATATTTCCATTATAAGTCATGGTAGATAATGACATGCCTGGGGTGTGGCCTGTATGGACCCCAGGGGCACCGTTGGCAGCATTTATAAAGGAAAGTATCATATATTGGTCCACACAACATATGAAAGCTCTGGGCCATATGGTTTCGGAGAAGAAGATTTTTTTTTTTTCCCATGACGCCACCGGGGCGGGGCCCATATGGACCCCAGGGGCACGGTTGGCAGGATTTATAAAGAGGGCCACTATACATTACTACTGACAAAATATGAAAGCTCTGGGCCTTGTGGTTTTGGAGAAGAAGATTTTTTTATGTTTTTCCCATTGTTAAGTCTATGGGAGCTGTTGACCCCCGGGGCGCGGCCATTTTTGACCCCAGGGGCATGATTGGCAGGATTTATAAAGAGGACCACTATACATTGCTACATACAAAATATGAAAGCTTTGGGCCTTGTGGTTTTGGAGAAGAAGATTTTTTTTTGTTTTTCCCATGACACCCCCGGGGCGTGGCCCGTATAGACCCCAGGGGCACGGTTGGCAGGATTTATAAAGAGGACCATTATACATTGCTACACACAAAATATGAAAGCTCTAGGCCTTGTGGTTTCCGAGAAGATTTTTTTAAAGTTTTTCCCATTGTATGTCTATGGGAGCTAATGACCCCCAGGGCGGGGTAATTTTTGACCCCAGGGCCATGGTTGGCAGGATTTATAAAGAGGACCACTAAACACTGCTACACACAAAATATGAAAGCTCTGGGCCTTCTGGTTTCAGAGAAGAAGATTTTTTTTATATTTTCCCAAAGACGCCCCCGGGGCGGGGCCCGTTTAGACCCCAGGGGCACTGTTGGCACGATTTATGAAGAGGACCACTAGACATTGCTACACACAAAATATGAGAGGTCTTGGCCTTATGGTTTCAGAGAAGAAGATTTTTAAATGTTTTTCCATTGTAAGTCTATGGGAGCTATCTGTTGCCATGGAAACCAGAGTTCTGATCCCACCTGGCCCAAAACCTAGTATAAACTTTCCCCCTCCTCAATGATGCTTTAAATAAAATTTGGTCACATTTGGCCTTGTCGTCTTAGAGATATTCAAGACGCACGGACGGACGAACGGACGCCGGCTCGACTACTATACTATAAGCTCACCTTGTGAGCCTTCGGCTCAGGTGAGCTAAAAATAGATATACCTATATACCACAGTTTTGCTGTATAAAAGTGGGGTATAAGGGGGTATACATTTCACTCACATGTTTTCATAATGTGGTGGGCAGGGTGAATATGACAAAGACTTACTGGTGATGATACATTCCACACTCTCGGCTTTTCTTGTCTGAAAAGGAAAAAAGAAGTCATGAAAAAAACAAAAACTAGCTAGAGGCTTTTTATTGAAGTTTTATGCAAAGTTGGTTGATTGATTTGGGGTTTAACGTCCCACCAACAACAAAGGTCAAATGGAGACAGGACCTTGCTTTAATTTATTTTGCAGTGACATATCCACTGCGCCACTGAAGCTTCTATAATGCAAAGGAGGTTGGATGATAAAATTTTGTTTCGCATCCCATTCAACAGCCTGGGTGATATAGAGATAGAAGAGTCATGAGATATCACATAACACTAACATCTATCAGCATCTATAAAGAATTAACTCTTATAATCCTCTTACACAATGTCTTACAATATAAATTAACTTATCATATATTTACTACAAAATACGTTCTTTTTGCATATGCGATAAAGACAAGAGTTAAGTTCACGTATCGCGGCACAGTATCTCGAAAGCCGTATCCGTTCCAAAATTGATAAAACCCGTATCACTCCCTTGGGAGAAAAAGCCATATCACCAAATGATTGGCTCACATACCCACGTGACCCATATCATCCCTAGGGAGAAAAAGCCGTATCACCAAATGATTGGCTAATAAAATTATATTCGGAGCACTCGGCTCCTATTGTATTGAGTTCAATAGGTAGTGTACCGCAGGCATTTTAGATTTGTTTGGATGAAGTTTTATGTCACAGGCAACAGTATTTTGTCATGTCGAGACGAATTTTCGATTTGTGCTAATGTGGAAATAATGTGCGCTCTACTGCACGCTTTGGCGGTATGTCAAAATAAATAAATAAAATAAAATAAAATAAATAAATAAAACAAAGAAAGGGAAAAATGGTCATGAATTAAAATATATGATAAAAAGATTACGATATGACAATTTTCATATAGTACCCACGTGTCAACCCTCGAATCCCGTATCAGCCCTCGACTCTCGCATCAGCCCTCGGGCTGATACGGGATTCTCGGGTTGATACGAGGTACGATATGAAAATTGTCATATGACAATCTCTATTTATCAAAACTACAAAAATTTTCAGTTTCAAAAAGTCTCTGGCAAAGTTCACACAAGCAAATTTTCTTTGCCAAAGATGACATACACTATAATTAATTCATCATTATACTGTAAGTTTGGAAAAGTTACTGAGACCTAAAATTCACTTATTTCTGTGAATTTGATGCCTTGTGAGCTCAGAGTTCTCACTTATAAAAACTTACAGAAGCTTTTAAGAACAAACAATCACCCTCTCACGAAGTCAAAAGCTCCTGCGAAAACATGTCTCACACAAAATTTCCAAATTTACAGAATTTCATCAGAAAAACATGTCCATGCAATGTATACCCCCTTAAACCCCACTTTTATAAAACAAAACAGGGTTTGCAGGGGTGTACCTAATTTTCTTCTTTTTGATCCAAAACATACATTGTGGGTACTCGTTAGAACCACCTTGGTGAGGCGTGGTTCTAACGTGTACCCACAATGTATGCTGTGAGCAAAAATATTAAAAACATCAATTTTTTGGCTTATGTAATTTTCAGTTATTACAGCTTTTACAGATCAATATATATTGCATGGGCAAATTTTCGTAATGGCTTAGAAATCCAAAGACTTACGGAGCAGTAGGTGACTTCATGAGTATCAGCTGATCTTCGTTCTCCTCGTCTTCCTGGTTCCCCTTCTCTCTCCTCTCTCTAGGGGTCCGTGGGGTACCTGCAGTATCATAAGTCATACAATTTGAGCCAGTGCATGAGTAAACCAACAATCTGCATAGGCGAAAACAAAGACGCAGATCAGCTTCGCAGTAACTGCGAAGCTGATCAGCGCCTTTGTTTTCGCTACACAGATAGTACAATCTCTCTTCTTCTTAAATCCAAAATTTCAAGCTTCTAGCCTGCTTCTGTGACTGTACAGCCTGGTTTGTGTCAGACCTGGTCGGAACCCCAAATTCTTGCTTTTCTCATGCACAGGCTATTTTTTTTTTCAAATTTACAATATCTGCTCATAATCATTGACTTTTTTTCCTTGTTCCCCTTCTCTCTTGGCGTCCTTGGGGTACGGAGACATAACATGGGGTTGAGATCAAAATGACCCTTCTCATTATTAAGCTAAAAGAATCCCTGAATGTAGATATTTACACTCACTTGTTGTCTGTTATGCACTGAAACATTGTTACACTGTGTAACATCAAGATTTTAAAGCCTTATTGGCTAGCTGACGTAACAAAACCCCCAAAAAGGTCACAAACATAGCTGACGTAAAAAAACAACAAAAAAAAAACAAAAAAAAAACAAAAAAAAAAAAAAAAACAAAAAGGTCACAAATAAACTATTGAGTTGCAAACTGAAATGGGTACTTACAGACTTCGTCATACAGTCTCTGAACGTTCTCTGTCTCAGCTATAGGGGACGGTGGGATAAACGTCATGTTACCGTCCATCTGGAATGTTATGTTGCTCAAAGCCGCTGTAATATATGGCAAAATTAAATGTACAGTCAACCTTAACTGACGTAAACTGTGGTCTGCTTATTTTTCTATCCAATAGTAGCCTTTCTTCAGAAATAACTGTTTTCTTTTATGAAAATTCATTGTTATGCCATGCTCAGAGCCAATGAAATATATGGCAAAATTAAATGCATTGTGTATCTTAATATGCACAACTAAAACTGAAATTCTCTGGTGTATTACTTCAAACAATGAACATTACAATTTGTTCAAAAATTATCATCTTTTTAGAGACGAGTAGAGCCTAGTATTTAATATATAAAACTTTTCATGAGAGCAACACGTTACACTGAATTTTATTGTTCAGATTTTCTCTAACCTTGTTGTTCAGTTCATTTGATTGGTTACATCAAAGGTCAGCAACTATGGTACTCTATTTGGGCACACAATTATCCTAGCCCACTATTCCTGGTCAAGCCTCCCAGAGGCAGGTTTAATACCAGGGCCCAAGGTTATAAAACTTTTTTCAATCTCAGCTCAGCTGAGCATGAAATTTCAACTGCTCATAAATGTTGAAATAATCAAAATTAGTGGAAAATTCAGGTTCAAAACTCAAAAACCAGTAATTTATCCTGCTAATAAATGTTAAAATGCCAACAATTGTTGGCATTTTAACATTTATGAGCAGGATAAATTTTAGTCTCAGCTGAGCTGAGCATGAAAAACGTTTTATAACCTTGGGGCCTGTATTTAGTACACCTTTCTTCAGCACTGACAAATGCTCTTCTAGTGTCAGCAGAAGAGGAAGTAGAGCCGTGGAAATATTTTCATGACCAAATGTTCATGAAAGATGGCAAATCAAGAAACTTTTGAAAGCTTTCTACATATGTACCTGACGGTGTGCTAATAGCTCTATAAGTTCTCCTATAGGGTACCCCTGAGCTGTCCCCCGACTGTGGTGTTGAGGGGGCTCCACCGGGGATAGTCTGTAAGATAAAAAAAAACAAAGTTTGTTTCAAACTGTTTGCTGCTTATTTATTTCTTAAAATTTGCATTGTGGTTTAACTTTTCAGTCAACAAATATTCAGTCACATCATGACTGTGCCATCACTGCTTTGATATAAACCAGTACTAAGGCACCAATGGGGTTTAAAAGACCAAACCTCTATATTTGGAGTCTGTCCTTCTACCACTACATTATTGTGCTTCCCAGACCAAGAAGTGAAACTTTAAAGTTCCAGTTGCTTAAACAATGTAATTGCTCCTATAAGAAAAGTCTCTAGGTCTGACAGTGCCTTTATTAGTTCACTTTAAAGTGATCCCAGCAGAAATTTTGAAGAAAAATCTTACAGGGGGCCTGGATAGCGTAGTGGATAATGCACTTGCTTGTCACCTCTGCGGTCTGGGTTCAAATCCGGGTCAGGGCATGTGGCAGGGTAGTGGTCGTCTGTTTTCCCCGATTCTCTGGTTTCCTCCACCACATTTAAGCACAGTATACCGACATCCGCACCTTCGAGAATGCGTTAATAAGTTCCTTGAGCTTTCTGTGAAATTGAAGTAAAATAAATAATGTTTAAAAAATATTACAGATGGTGTTCCTCCTGACTGATCCTCATCTGATGACATAGTTCTGTTCTGTTCTCCTTGAACTACCGGACTGGGCTGACCCTTCTCTAGGGCTTCCGGGTGGATCCCGGCTCTCAAGGCAGCATTCATGATGGCTACATTAACTAGTGGGGCCTCCCTGTAAAATACAGCATAAAACATTGTATTGTAGCTGATGACATTGCTCTGATCTGTCCCCCAGGGGCCATGGCGATGAACTGGCCCCTATTTGGGGCCTCGGGGTGGATCCCAGCTCTCAAGGCAGCATTCATGATGGCTACATTTACTAGTGGGGCCTCCCTGTAAAATAAAACATTAATAATGTTATATTTTATAACATCGGTCTGTTCCCCTAAATGGGCTACAGGTCTGGGTCTGCCCCTATTTGTGGCCTCTGGGTGGATCCCAGCTCTCAAGGCAGAGTGGGGCCTCGCTGTAGAAAGCAGCATAAATCATTTAATAGACAAATGTTTGTTTGTTTTGTGGATTAGAATTTTAGTCAACAATTTTTCAGTCATGTTAGTACAAACTCACTGCTTCCTGGGTATGAACCTATACATTAGGAAGTTTATGTGTATTGCTCAGGGACACAACCATTTGCCAGTGGGATTTGAGCCCGCAACGTCTAAACAACTAGTCCTATGCACTAACCTCTAGGCCATTGTATTCGCTGCAAAAGACTGCATAATTGTGTTTTATATCAAAATGTAATACTGATCATACATGTATGTGTAAAAATCAGTAGAGGTTATTAAAGAGGCAAAAAATCTTGAACAACAGGAATAAAGACCAACAATTTTCTTGAAGTGGCCCATAATGCCAAAATTCATTATTATACTGAACAAAAAAAGAAACACAACCAATTATATTCCACTAAATTTTGAGCAATCTATGATGCAATCAGAACTCATGGCATTTTTTACTTCTGCATTAGATATCAAGACTTCCGAATGCAAGAAATCGATTTTCATTTTGATGCGTATTTCCCGAGTTATTCGATGCCGACCATAGGGATGCTGAAAGTAGTTTATCATACAGTGCGCATGCGCAAGCATTAAAAGAATGGAACAATTTTAATCCGCTATAAATCCCCATTCAAAATCACCGTGTACCACTCAGCAGATAACTCACATGTTAAAGAAATAAAATGAATAAAATTGAAATTATCTCCCTTTCAATTAAACATATAGGGATTTTGATGGTTTTAATTACGAGCTTGTGTGTCATGGAACTTTATTTCTTTTTCATGAATTTTAGAGAGGCAGCAGCGGACATTAATTCTTGATGATTTGGAGTTCAAAATTGTGCACATGCGCAGAGCAAATCTTTCCTGATTTGCATTATTGACGACGACAAAAAATTCTCAATCAATTTTTATCGAAATGAAAATCAATATTTTGTATGATGTACCCTAAATATCCCATGAATGGAACTCTTACAGCAACAAACCTGAAATTATCGTTTTACCCTGAAACTTGAAAATCTTCGGTGGGCTATTGTTGCGTTTCTTTTTTTGTTAAGTATATATAGGCATTTTCTTAAAAAAAAATCAGGGGTCCTGTCTAAAATTAGGGTAAAGGGCACCTGGGCCCCTATTAGTCTTTTTGCCTGTACCATTGTAGACAGAGCATAGACTGGAATAAACAATACCTTGCTGGTGTTCCCATGGGTTTATTCTGAACTGCCAGCCTCATCACAGGGGGAAGCATTTGTTTCGATCCCCCAGGGGTTGACACTGAAACCCTTCTGGCTGGGGTCCTGGGCCGTGGACTGCCTGCGGGCCTTGGACTGCCAACAGGTCTTGGGCTGCCAACCCTGCCAACTGCAGGGGACGTCCTGGCCGGGGATCCAGCTCCTGAGGCCCCCGGTACAGGGGACCGCCGAGCCCCAGGGCCAGCCTGTTGAGGGGTTGCCTGGGCACTAGGGGGTGGGGCGTTCCTCTGTCTGGCCAGTTCTGCCTGTTCTTCTTCAAACTTTCTGAGGTCAAATTCTATCTCCGTGGCCAGGTTTCTGTCAGCTGATAAGATCTCTGAAAAGTAGGGACACTATGCTAACAGTTATTAAATAAGCCGCATCAGAGTGATGAAATTGGCTTTTTGTATATGCAAAACAACAACAACAACAACAAAACATGCAGATCAGCTGTAAATGATAACCACCTTTGCTTTCACTACACTTAGAGCATAATACCTCTACTTTTAAAAACCAAAATTTCTAAAGATACCCAGAGATAAATTTTACTATCAAAATAATTGGGGGAAATTGGTTGGGATGGCTACTGAAACATTGCACAGCTTTTTGAAACAGGTAAAAACTAGCCCTTTAATTTATAAATCATCACTGTTCTATCTCTCTGGTCTACATGCAAAAATGCCTCAACAATCTATAAAATTTATGATAAAACAAAACAGATTTTTTTGGCACAAGTTCAGCTAGGCATTAACTTTCATACATTTTATGTTTGTTTGTATGAATTAATGCTTAACGTCCCAGTCAACAGCAATGGTCATGTCGATAAGTTGCCTCCACTTCATGGGACTTTTACCCAACATTAGGATGTCATGACACTCAAAATGCGCTTCATAAATATAATCACCCAACTAAGCCAATAAGGCTTACATGTATGGGTGGTTTGACTAAACCACTTTTCCTGGGCAGGCTCAGACATGAGCGGTTAACTAGTAATCAGATGGTCGGTCGGTAGATTAGAAGCTTTGCCTGGAGGAACAAGCAGCCCATCTATTTCTCCTAGGCCCCAATGGGCGGGGGCCCCATACATTTTATGAGTTCATATGGAAATTTTATACTATTGCCAAGGCTATACCTTTAACTTCATTTTTGTAGTCTTTCATCAGTTCTTGTAGATACATCAGTAACTCCTTCAGTAGGGGTGACCTCTGTTTCTCCAACATATTCTTCAGAGCAACCACGATAGGCACTATGTTTTCTATCACATTCTTCTTCACAACCTATAAATTGGAGTTTATTCAAGGCCAAGGTTATTGTATAACTGGAGTCGTTTCAAGAAGTTAATTGTCTTATAGGGCAACACAGCAATACAAAACAGTAACTGTAGGGCAGATTGTGTATACTTTCCTCACAATAAAAGCGCTGCAGGCATGCATGATACCCTGACATGTATGCAAATTTGATTTAGTACAAATGCACAGATTTATTAAAAACTGTGTTTCAAAATTAAGGCAAGGCCAAGGGCCAAAGCCCTGTACTTATTTCACAAAATTTACCCGTCTACAATTCCAAACCACTCCTTCCAGAACTTCTTTACAATATTTGACGAAAATTGGTCTATAAAATGCTCAAGATTGGTAGTGGAAATGAAATTTAAGCATAGATTAGGGGCCATTACTCTGTACTTATTTGACGAAATTTACCCATCTTTAATCCCAAACAACTCCTTCCTAATATAAACTTCTATTTAAAGTTTGAAGCAAATTGCTCAATAAATACTCAATCAAAATTTTAACATACATCAAGTGCCATAACTCTGTACTTATTTGACGGAAACCCCAAACCAAAGCTCCTTTCTGATATGAACTATTATACAAAGTTTGAAAATTGGCCAATAAATGCTCAAGATACGAGTCCGGAAATGAAACACTGACAGATGGACAGAAACTTGAGTTTTATTTATTTATTTATTTTTTTGGAGGGTATAACATAATACCCCACACTTTTTCATGTGGCAGGGTATATAAATGTGGAATTCATTTTCATGCATACTTTTGGTGCCAGAGCTTCATTAACTTCAATTTAACTCATTTAAGCCTGGGGTCCCTTTTATGGGACATAGGCAAACAGAATAGCCCCAGATGTGATGCCGCAAATTGCGGCGTCCCATCTGGGGCTATTCTGTTTGCTTAGAGAATTTTCATCGAAAAATTGAACAAAATTGAACAAAATTTAAAAATCACTCCTGATGCCCCTAAAAATGAAAGTGGACTCACCCAAATGATAATGATGGAAAAATCCATTCATCAAATATGGGTTTACTTCAATGATATTGTATTTATGCCAGCTGCCTTGAAGTACTGAGTAAAATGACATGAACCCTGGGTGAGATAACATGAATGTGATTTTTCAATCTTTTGGGATAGAAACAATTGTGTGTTACCTGTGTGATGATAGTTTTCTTTGCTGCGGCAACAACAACAGCAGCCATTTCTTCCTGGTCAGCAGGAATTTCATCAGTATTACGAGCCTTCAGTGAGGACAGCTTAATCTCCTGCAGAAAACAACTAAATTAATCCCACTTACCCTATAAACAAATACATGAACTGTACCACTAGAATGATTATAGACAAGTGTTGTCTCCATTACTGAGGGAAACAATGTAATTCGTTAAAAACAATCATATTTGGTTTTGTTTGTTGTTTCACACCAGAATATATGGAGATTGGGTCCGCGTGTGTTGGTGATGCAGGGCACAACAGTCGGGAACGGAGATGGGCCTAGCGTAGGATTTTAAAAACAAAATTCACGTGCGTTTGTTCCCGGGAACTACTTCCAATTTTTGAAGCCCTCTTTCAGTTGATGCGTTTATCATCAAAGTTCTCGTTTATACTTCAAATTTGCGATCTGTCAGCGATGAAAATAGAAAAAGCGAACATCATTCGGTTCAAAAAGAATTGCCGTATACGTGTATTTATCCCGGTGTCGCTGAAGAGCCGCATTAAAGTTGCGAGTTTTTTGCCGTTTGACAGTGCCCTCAGAAAAACCAAACCAGAGGACCAATGGTCCTGTAAACGCTCACCTGAGATCAGCTGCATATACCAATAAACATGTTTGAATATTATGGTATTTAACTCCAGTGCAGGGGCAGATGAAGCCCTTGGGCCATTTTCTTTTTTCAGAATCTTCAATATTCTGTCCATTTGCCAATTTCCTGTTGGCTTTTTCCTTCAAATGACATTTTAACAGTTTTCCCAATTCAGATGCATAGGCAACCCATGTTGACCTTGCCATAAACTTGGTCAAGGTCATCATAGGGTCATGATTTATATATACATTGGAGTACTTTAGCCATCAATGCCTCACGCCAAGTTTCCTTGAAATCAGTCTATTAGTTTCAGAGATGATGATTTTTGATGGGTTTTTACCATATATGGGCATGGCGGCCATCTTCGTCATGTGACCTAGATTATTTATATACACATTGATTCCCCCATTCTATAGATGCTTCACATAAAATTTGGCTTTGTTTGGCCAAGCGGTTCCAACCATGGCGTAAATTCAATATAAATGAAATCATTATTACGTGGTTTAATAGCAGGAAAGCAATCACAAACTGAAAAAAATAATATGTATAAAAACGAGGATATGCGTATGCATTTAGTATTGGTGTGAAACCAAATTTGAAAAAATCAATGAAAATCGAATACTTTTGTTCACCTTCTGTAGTAGTCACATGATGCATGATGTCACTCTGTTATGACGACATCATTATAAAGCAAATAAGAAGGCATGACAGTTTTATGTGCTTGTATTTTCAAGCTTTTTTCTTGCTTTTGGGAAATTTATCTTGCTTCATGTGGTTACAAATTTGAGAAGATATGCCGAGATACACACTGGAAAAATCGGTGAGTACGTTTATTTGATCGATTGCATTCGAAAAAGGAAAAATGACTGATCATTCGAGGCCAACAGTCCCCCAATGAAATCATTCAGCAATCGCCCGAATTTGTTTCAACGTCATTAAAAGAAAACTTGCTATGAAGCTTGGTTATTTATGCGTCTTTAGTCGTCCCTTGTTTTTTAAACATGTGTTGATGGTGTTTACTGCGACTGCGCAAATTGGTTTCGAGTGTCAAAATCTTGTCTTCATTTACGGTCAAATTTCTCTAAAACCGTGTAAACTGGAAATCACACGTTCGGCCCAAAGATAGATTGACATATCTAGAACACGTTGTTAAAATATTTTGAAAACTTTTTATAGGCCCTAAATTTCTGCCACAATTTTCTGGAGGCACTGTCGTGAATTGGTCCACCGATCCGATTTTGGTGGTCAAATTTGAGCGCTAATTTCTAGGACATATCTGATTCGTCAGAATGCAAATTAGGTTCAAGTTGAAGATGAGAAACAAAATTATCCACTGCATACGCATTTCTGCAGTTTCAATAGTTTTATACTCAAATATAGTGAGTTTAAAACACCAGAAGTAGAATGGCGATTTTGTAGATTTTTCAAAGACAAAATATAGTCCCAAATGGCGGAAGCACAAAAATAATAGAATACAGCTACCGCCCATAGTTACCGACCGACTGCAAAGCCGTTAATATATGGTTCGTGTATCTGTATATGTTTAGTGTAAATACAATGTAAATTATCTATTTAAATATGCATGTACCTTTGTGTATCATAGCAATGCAAATATTTGTTATTGTATATTTTTAAAGAGGAAACTTTGTCGGGGCAGAGGGTTTGCTGTCTGGACATTGGTTTCCGCCACGGACCCTCTGTCTCGGGAAAGGTTTACAGACATACTCAACTGCCGCTTATACATGTACATGCGTAACATGATGTTTAAAGTATGAATTTCAAAGTATTTCGTTTCATACTTCATGCAATTGTCGTTTTTTGTATATATGTTTTAGGCTTTCTGAACAACAATAGTCTCTTATAATTCTGTATAGAATGGGTTGGTATCATTTATTTTGTTGTATGTATAATTTTGTTTGTAATAATGTATATATCAACATGAGACTCAAATAAACAATAAACAAGCAATACAATACCAACAACAAGGGTAATCATTACAAAACAATTATCAGTGTTAAGTATGTGTTACATTATCAAGCTACCTCAACTGAAAACAGATCTTGTGGTTCTATCAAAGATTTTAAAAAAATACCTTCCCAGTTAACAATTTTAATCATGTCTAGGCAGAGTCACCACTTTGTGTATTTGACCCATATGGGTCAAATTAAGTGCACTTAATTTAATCAGTGCTTAATGGGTCTTGCACAAGGACACATTGTGGCAGCAGTGGGGGTACATACACGATATCTTGGTATGGAGTCTGATTTTCTATCACTAGGCAATCAGCTCGTGTCAGATGACTTTTATAGCAATACAGACATCTTTCTTATAAATCTTAAAATATATTTGAAGTGGTGGGTGGGGAGAATGCATCAAAACCATAAAATTTCATGTCAATTTGGTTCTAACACCACTCTCCTTTGAAGCCGTGGGATCTTACAAATTATTGGTCTACAATCAAAATGCACAATACTCCACCCACTTTGCTGCTGAGTATAGCCAAGGCATCTTTTAGTACTGGGCTACTCTCTTGATTCAGAGGCATCAGCCCGTCGACGACTGCCCCCAGGATCTCCTGACAAATCTTCCCCTGCATCTGGAACTTGTGATCGTCAGTCATGTGGTCAAGCATAAACTTGTAAAGTTGGAGTCGTTTCTTGGTTTGCTTATCTCCTTCAAGAGAGAACAGCTTTCTGTCCTTGTCTGACTGAGCGAACTTATTGTACACTGAAAAATGGAAAAGTAAACAAATACACTAACAAATGAGCCGCCTCATGAGAAAACCAACAATGTGGTTTCCAACAATTCCGACAGAAACCGAGCTGTACAAGCACAGAAGATGGTTAAAGGCTGGAAATTGTCTACTATCCGTGTGGCGAAAACAAAGGCACTGATCAGCTTCGCAGTTACCATGAAGCTGAGCATGCGCCTTTGTTTTTGCATATGTGTCATGTTGGTTTTCTCATGACGCGGCTCAAATATTAGACAAGTGGTCTAACATGAACTGGTATAACTGGAGATGTTTCTTGGCGTGCCTGTCTCCCTCGAGTGAAAACAGTTTTTAATCTTTGTCTGACAGAGTGAACATTGTACACTGGAAGAGAGAGAAATACATCATGAAAGTACCTAGTTTGTTTGATTTCCTGCTTTATGTTAACCCTCAGCAGTAAAGTCATGTAGTAAAGGCCAGTTTTCATCTGCGAGCCTCTCATAGGCAGATCACCAGTGCTTAGTGCACATTTCTTCCACAACTAACTGGCAAAAGCTCAAGAAAAATTACATCTCAGAACTGAAATCAATTATTTATTGCTGCGTTCCCAGTCATATAGGCATATTCATGTATGGCAATAAGAAAGTTGATAAGAATGCTAAAGAGTCTTTAAATCTAGAAGAAACTAATTCAGCAGAAAAGAATGGCTGTAGAAATATTTTCATGACCAAATCTTCATGACTAATGAGCCAGATGCAGTTATCAGTTTAAGATACACCTCATTGTGAGTTAGGTGTTATTAATCAAGCTACAGCGTGTTGATTTAAAGCATACTACCTATATATTATTTCATATGAGCCTGTGCGTGAGAAAAACCAACTTGGGTTCCAACCAGGTCTGACACAAACCGAACTCAGGGTTCCCACAAAAAGTATAAAATGAAATTCCATGACTTTTCCATGAAAATTCCATGATCGGAGTTAAATTTCCAGGACTAATTTTTCTGTTTATTTATTTATTTTTTTGTGATATAATACTTTTTAAAAGGCAAGAACAGATAATTATATTGCTTTAATAACTTACTTCAAGGTATTTTCCTGTTTTCTGATGAAGACAAATTAGTTTGATTGCCCTTTTGAAAAACAGAACTTTATTTAACAATTCTTATTGAGCGAGCGAAGAAAAAATTGAATCCCAAAGACATCCAAATAGGCATTTCATAACAAAATTCCATGATATTTCCATGATATTTCATTATTTTTAAAATTCCATGACTTCCATGCATGGAATTTTTTTCAGCCATTTTCCATGTTTTCCAGTGCCCGTGGGAACCCTGCGGCCTGTACAGTGACGGAAGCAAGCAGGCTAGAAGATTAAAAATTTGGATTTAAGTAGAGGAGGAATTGAACTATCCGTGCAGCAAAACAAAGGCGCTGATCAGCTGTGCAGTTACTGCACAGCTGATTTGCGTCTTTGTTTTCGCATATGCAGATTTTTGTATTTCTGGTGCAGCGGCTCATATGATGTTTGTTGACCGACTGACATACGGTCAGACGGAAATTTAGACTCCTGTATCGCACCCTGCTATATTCACAGGCATTATATATCAAATTTATTAAACTCATCAATGACCACCCAAGTGAATTCATCTATTTGTTATTGTATAACCACTTCTAGTTGCTTAGCCTATACCTTACCTGCATGGTCTTTGTAATCATTGAAGTGGAAAATACACTCCATAAAGTGCTGGAATATCATATTCTGATGTCTCACGATCAACATATGCACCAAACAGAATTCACCTAGAAGAGAACAAGAGACCTACATATGTTAAAATATGGTTCACTGACCAAAGAGAAAGCTAACAAACAATGCTCGTGAAATTATGATTATGAAAAAATGATATTTCATCAATGCATTAAGGCTGGGCAGCTGCCCCTGTAAAAAGTCTGCATCATGACTGACTAATGTTACATAGCTTTTATGCAAAGCCTATTATTTATGAAGATTTCGGTATGTTCATCTTGCATCAATTAAGTGAATGTGATCAGTCTTCTTTTCAAAATGTGTATTATAAATTTCTTTGCACTTAATAGAGAAGTGAAAATGTACAAATAAAATGAAGCGAATGTTTTTGTACTTTTCTTTTTCATGAAAACCAAGACTTACAGAATTTTCGTATTTCTTCACACTCGTCTAACAACCCTGATACAAATCTGTAGAATATGGCACCTTTCCACTTCAGAAAGTCTTCCTGAAGAAGCCTAGTAATCAGGGTCAAGGTTTGTTTTCTGACCAATGGGGAGGGGTCCTTTATACAGGAGGCAATGTTAGAGATGTAGTGATTGGCTGTTGTGGTGTACCTGAAAGACATATTTTAGCTTTCTGACCAATGAGGTGGGGTCTCCTATACATGGAGCTATGTTAAGGGTGTAGTAATTGGCTGTTGAAGAGTACCTTAAAGACACATTTTAGTTTTTTGACCAACAGAAAACGGCATTTTATTCAGTGAACAATGTTAAAGATGTACATGTAGTGATTGGTTGTTGTTGTGTACCTGAAAGACACATTTAAGTTTTCTGACCAATGGGGGTGGGTCTTTCATATAGTAAACATTGTTAGAGATGGTAGTGATTGGCTGTTGTGGTGTACCTATTATATATATAAAAGTCAAATGATAGTGTTAATTGTTGAACATCAAAAAGTAGTATTATATTTATTACATTTTCTAGTAAAAGCCTTAATCTCAGCATTTTTAAGTAAAATAAGTCAAGAAATGTTTAGCAACTAATTAGCAGTCAAGAAATATTTAGCAATCAATTAGCAGTGTTCAATTATAAGGCAAGTTTACAACATAAAGCAACATTCTACTAGCATATATTGTTGCTAAAATTTGCCATACAAGAATTTGTTTAGGTACAGCATAAATCTATGACAATTTCAACTTCAGGCTGATTTGTGTCTGACCTGGTCTTCGACCTCTATGAGTCATGTTTTTCAACCAAGTCAATAATAAACTACCTGACACATAAATCACACAGCACAATAACAACATTATTCCTGATTGCCGTGTCGGTGGAAGTCTCAAGTTCTCTTGCCAGGGCGGCTACAACTTTCTTTGCAAGGTCCTCATGCTGGAGACAGAGTTTACCTGGAAATGACAACATTAACCCATATTTGACGAATGGATTTTCCAATCATTATTATTAGGGTGAGTCCACTTTCTTTTTTAGGGATGTCAGGAGTGATTTTTAAATTTTATTCAATTTTTCAGGCTTAAATGAGTTAATAGAGGATCCAAAACTGTTAACAAGCAATGATGAATTATTCATTTTATCAATTGAGCCACGACGCGAGGAAAAAATGGTCTTCGGGGTTTCCGACCACGCACGACACAAACCGGCCTGTACAGTCACAGAAGCAGGCTAGAGGCTTCAAATTTTGGATATAAGTAGAAGAGGAATGTTACTATCCAAGTAGTGAAAACACAGGCGCTGATCAGCTGTGCAGTAATCTGTGCCTTTGTTTTTGCATATGCAAGAATCAGGTTCAATTAAGCTGAGTGAAAAAATTCAATGATGCAAGGGACTTTTTGATGGTGGCCATCATATCTGATTTTATGTTGATTTGTCAACTGTTTCATTTTGTTACTAACATCCAATATTTTTCAGTCATGTAGGGGCAAAGCCCCAAATTCCTGGTACTTAACATGCGCGGATCCAGAAATTTTCATGAGAGGGGGTCCAACGAAAATGGTGATTTTTGGTCACAGACGAGGGGGGGTCCAACCCCCAAAAAATCCCGAAATAACCTTTTTTTAGGTAAAATTTTCAAATTCCAGGGGGGGTCCGGACCCCCGGTCCCCCCCTCTGGATCCGCGCATGCTTAAGCAGTCCTATAAGAAGGTTAATACATTAAGACAAACCCAGGACCTCTTCATTCAAAGTCTGGTGATCCACCACTAAACCACCACACTTTCTTCCAGATTCCATGGTTATATAACACAGAGTGCATACCTAAAGTGACAAAAGCAAACGCCCTGATCCTGTTGGACATTCGTGAGCCCCGAAATTGGGTTAGCTGAGTAAATCCCTGAGAGGACTGGGTCTGCGTAGATCGCTGAGAGTGGTCTGTAAAAATAAGAGGAAAATAAAGTTAGCTACCAAGAGTTAAAATTTAACTGTATCAGTTCTTGGGCTTTCTATTCTTACTATGCAGTTTCAGTTAAACAGTAAACACAATTTGTGAAGGACAGACATATAGAGAGATGCAAGCTGAAACACAATATGTATCCCGACCCTCAAAGGGGGTGAGGGGTGGTGAGACAAAATAATACAAAAATGGTATCTGCAGTATAGAAAACATGATTATGAAGCTGCAATGTGCTTTTTTGTGACAGTAACTATCAAATACAATTTTTTTTTTGCATTTTATACCTTGAGATGAATTAGGGCTGGAATGATGACTTGAGTGCTGCGAAGACTGATCTTCCTGCTGTGCTGAAGGATTTGATTGGTCAGCTTTCTCTGATGTTGGTTGTGATTGGTTATCTTGTGTCCCTGGCTCTGACTGGCCAGCCTGTTGTGCCCCTGGTTGTGTCGATGGCTGTGATTGGTTATCACCTTGAGAGGCTTGCCCTGATTGGCTCTCACTGCCATGTGATCCTACATCAGACTGCTGTGACTCAGGGCGTGACTGACTGGCAGGGAGTGATGTAATACAAGGTGTGGCAATCATACTCTGCACCAACAGGAAAACTCTCTTTGGTAGCTTTCCAGGGCAGAGTTGTACAACTTCTCCAAGAGTAAACAGGTGCCGAACTATCAGGTCTTCATCATGGGCAGTTCCTGTGCATTAAATGGTAATGCAGATCAATAAATAAAACATCAATTTAACCTTTATAGTAGTTAAAATCTGTGCTATTAAAGGAAAACAAAATAATTGCACTTTATGGTTTAAGGTCCCAGTCAGCAATTTTTCAGTCATGTCCGAATAAAGCCATCACTTCCTGGGTATCAACTAGTACAATGTGGTGTTAATGTGTCTTGCTCCAGGACACAACCTGGGGCCAGTGGAACTAGCTGGACGCTCTACCAGTAGGCACCACAATCCCTTGTTTTCTTATAATTAGTTTTTCATTGTATTAATCCATAAGTTTTACAGCATAATGACTGCAAAATGTTAAGACTGCAAAGTCATGCTAGAGATGAAGAGTAATTTGAAATCAGGGGCCAGTTGTTCAAAATTAACGATGAGTTAATGATTCGTTAAAATTTCAAATGGCAATTTTACAAGTCAAGTCAAGTTATTTATTCCCAGACTTACAAAAAGCAAGCAACAAGGGCAAGCAATTTCGAGCAACATGGCGAATACACTGTGGAGGTTCACTCAATAACCTACAGGGACCCGGCACGCATTGGACTGATTCAGTGCTGCCTTGCAAACGCTACTGCTTTGCAATGCCGCTCCGAAACAGCCCCAAGCGTACCCTATGGGTTTGAAACTTAATATTAAGTATTGATGAATAATCATGGAAATCTATACTTAAAAACTATTATTACGAAGCATCAACAAAAAAACATGCATTATAGGAAACTGTTTGGGTGCCTGCTATGGTGCGTTTTCCAATGATTTATTATCAGTGTATGCGAACAACAAAGGTTCAATGCAGTCTAAGGCAGGGTTTCGGTCTATATGACTGTTACAAAGTAAGCTTACGGCGATACAAAACAGATCTCTCTCTCTCTCTCTCTCTCTCTCTCTCTCTCTCTCTCTCTCTCTCTCTCTCTCTCTCTCTTAGTAAACAGTACATACAATACTAAAGAAATACATTTCTATACACAAAGTAAATAGTTTCACGATCAAGTGTGAATCATTAAATTAATGTATTGAGTGACGTAGATTAATATCTGTGTCACTCCATATTAGCCCTTGCACGTGATTTTGATGGGATTTATAGCCTCATTTTATTCATTGACTGCAAAAGTTGTCATTGTAAATAATTTAACAAGTTGTGAATTCTATAAAACATGGAATATTGTTAATGTATGATTCTGTGCATATAAAGTTTGTGCAAATGTTTTTAAGGACATAATTATATTCTGATGTCATGCTGTATTTCAATAAATTATGAATTCTTGTACACGGATTATTACTTCTGGAGAAAAGTAGTGACTTCATGAGTCTGAAGGTATATTGCATTTGTTTACTTAATACATGTATTTATTTATTTCATTTGATTAATGCTTACAATCCCAGTTAGTACTTTTCAGTCTACTTACATATATAGTTTTATGATGAGGGTGGTGGTTTGTGCGACCCACTCAACAATGAGTGTCACAATAGGCTGAAACGTCGTCTTAAGACAATCGCATCCGAAGGACTTACCAATAAGGGTGTGTTCTGATCCAATGGGTGTTGCAGCTTGCTTGATATGCAAGACGCACTCCCGTGGGTCAGCCTTATTCTGTGATGACGTATAACATTTTGCGACCAATACCCGTCTTGCCGAAACGAAATGCAAGAGGGGATTTGGTATCAAGACAATCGTATACAGATAATAACTAATTTAAAACATGTACAGTCTGGGTTTGTGTAGTAACTGATTAGAATATCTATGAACATTTTCTCATAGCGTGTCTAATTTACATACAACTTTAAAATTGGCACAAGACGGGGCAAGGTCAGACGTGTCCATGAAGCAGCTGCCGGGCAATAGACGTAGCCACTATACATGTACAACCATCAATTGCATGTTAATTCATTCGTTGCAGGATATTTCCATAAAACTCGACTCCTCTCATTTGCTGCTTGGTGGACTTATCCGATCCTTGTTCCGCCCTGTGTTAAACTGCACTAATATTTCGACATGTAAGCAAACATATATACATATGTACAAAACAGTTCGTCACCAGGGAATACTCTCGCTCGGAATCCGTCCGGCCCTGACCGACTAAACGTATCTACCCACTGCAATATATGCTCTGGCAAGATACCGGCCAGCCAGCCCTAAGACGCCGGTTTTCCAGCAAACCGCGTTCGCTTCAACCCGGTACCGGCCTGTAACAGTCTCTTTTCTGCTAAGTCGCATTCTGTACAGTTTTCATAATTTTAGAAACAAAATACGTTAAGTTTTTAAGGTTTGTTGCGTTTGTCGTATTCATTAATTCGTTATACTTCATTACGTTAGGTCGCCGCTAGTAGTATCTATTGATATATTTTTTCCTGTCGTTGGTAAATAGTTTGCAGTTTAATACGTAGTGAAATTCATCCCATAGTTCGCCATTACAATACTGGCATGTGCGTTCATTTACTTTGCTTCCCGCCCAACTTCCTACTTCGACGGGGAGCCGGTGGTTTCGTGTTCGAAATGCCACCATTTTCTTGATCAGGTTATCTGGGAGGAGTTTAAAATAGTGACTACGTTTGAACGTTGTCTTCACTAATCTATAGTGCATACTACTGCTTGATGTATTTGATATGTTTGACCAATCTTGGATATATTGTCTTGAATTTTCGTTTGAGTGATGCGCTCAGACTTTTAATATTATGAACAGTTTGAGTGTTCCAAATCCCAGAGTAACCCACGTGATTTAGATTAGTTTTAATGTTTTGTAACCACTCAGATTTTAGTTTATTATTTTCATGCACATTAAATATTAGAGAGTACACGTAAGTGGATAGTTTCTGGGTACCTAGGGTCACACAGCTGTCTGATATAAGTTTACACCAATAAGATAATGTGCGATGTTGAATTTCGATTTTAATTGGAAAATTACCAAGCTCCCCGTATATCATGCGTGATGGTGTCAATTTTTTTAGATTTAATACGTATTTCAGAAATTTCAAATGCACCCGCTCGATAATATCGCAATTTCCAAACCCCCATACTTCTGCACCGTACACTACAGCAGTATGGGCTTGATAGTTTTGTCTCAAAAAGTTCAAGCTGCATGTCTAGTGGTAAATTTAAGGTTCTTATTTTCTTCAGAAGGGAATACATGGCTTTGTTCCCTTGTTCTACGATATGCTTTTTTGCTTTGTCAAATGCACCCCCTCTAGTGAAGCAGATACCCAAATATTTAAATTCCTTTGTTACTTCTATCTCTAGATCATCAAACATGAACTTAAATTTTTTTGTTGACCCCCTGAAAAGACAACTATTTTAGTTTTTTTCAATATTGACTGTGAGTCGCCATTCGTCACAGTATTCCTTGAAAGCATTGAGAGCGCATTGCATGTCATTCTCCGAGTCGCTGAACAAGACTGTGTCGTCTGCGTAAAGTAGCAGCATAAGCTTCAGATATATATATAAATGTCATTATTGTTAAACTCGCATGTGAGACCATTTAAACCTTTCGACATTAAAAAGTGGTTCAAATCGTTTACAAATATGGAAAACAAGAAAGGAGAAACATTTTCACCCTGTCTGACACCTGTCAAGCACGGGAAAAAAATTGACGCACCTTCTTGTGTTACAACCTTAGATTTTACATTACTATATATACTTTTTATTACTGCCAAACATTTACCATTGATCTGATATTCATTTAGTTTGTGCCAAAGTCCATTTCGCCACACCGTATCAAAGGCCTGCCCAAAATCTACGAAACACCCAAATAATTTTGACTTTTTCGCTTTTGCAATATCAATCAGGGATTCTAACACACCTCGCCTATATAGCCAATGGTGAAAAAACGTGTTATATTGTGCAACAATTTCACTGGGCGAACAAGCGTGACGTTACTTTGCGGCATTTGTGACGTCAGCTATCCCACAAAGCAGCGTTAGACGGTGAAACGTCGTTTTAGCGCACAACAAACGTAATAAGTGTGTGTAAATACCAGCATTACAGTCAAATATTTGGAGGGATATCTGCAATGCAATGGCGGAAAGCTGAACGATATCGACGGTTTCAGCAACATTTATTCCGTTTATTGTGTGTTAGAATCGAAGTAGATCAGCTCAAGTGCGTGAATTGTTGAGTAATAATTCACTGTTTGTCGGTCAGTTGTAAGAAGATAAATCACTCGCGCTACGCGCTCGTGATTTGATCTTCTTTACAACTGACCTCCAAACAGTGAATTATTACTCAACAATTCACTGCTAGAGCTGATCTATTTCTTAATTTTATGATGAAAATGTTGTCTGCAGTTGAGTGACTTTTCCTGAAACCTTCCTGGCATGATTCAATTACATGGGTCGTTTCGTCATATTCTTTAAGGCGATTATTTAACAGTGACGTAAATAATTTTCCCAGGCAACTTAAAATTGTGATTGGTCTAATTTTACACTGTTATTTTTTGTTGAAAAAATGTGAGAATAATTTACAAAGGATTCTCACATTTTTTCAACAAAAAATTACAGTGTATTTGCTTTTGAAGTCAGCATTTACATAACGAGTTGAGGTCTTAACGATGACATAAGCTAACAAAGTTTTGAACAACAGGCCTCAGATCTTTACATCAAGTCAGAAATCATCAATGCCGCGTATTAAAGCCAATATTACCTTCCTCAAGGACAACTTTTGAGAGATATTTATCACAAGCCAACAGTAGGTCATTACACCAGTCCTGTTTAATAGACCTGTTTCCTGTAGCCTCTGACTGTACTGTGCATAGCTGCGAAAGAAAGTACACATACATGGTGCTGTTTATCAATTACATCATTGGGTTAAGCATGTTTGCATGACCAATATATTTGAGCCAATACACCAGTGTGACTTTTGTATGCTTAAGTTTGCACAAACTTCTAGCCACTTTGACAATATCAGGCTGTCAACCAAGTCTTGTAAAAATATAGGAGTTTATGTAGGAAATTTTTCTAGGAAATATAGGTTTTAGCTCATTTTAAGGGAAAAATATAGCAGTTTTATCATGAAAATCGCTTCATTGTATGCTCTTATACTAACAATCCTTACCTCCACACTCACTTTTTCTACATTAATTAATGTCTAAAATATCTAGATAAAGTAACCAAAGCATCACAATCCAGACAGGTGACCATTCATGTGATGAAGCATTATGCAGGACGGTGATACTACACAGGCCCATTAGCTGACTCTCACAGAATTTCATAGTGAAAGACGAGTTTTCATATTGTTTCTCAAAGATAAAATAAATCCACACCTCTGAATCATAGCTGAAATTCTCAAGGACCATAATGTAGAAACAGAATGTTATTAATACATGTACTGTATGTAATTAGGCGGGGGTCTGGGGGCCACCTAGGCCCCCAGAAGCTCTAGAGTACATACCCTTGTCTTCTGTGATCTCAGCCTTTCCTGGGATCAATTGTACACTGTACAGTTGCATCAATTTACCACAAAATTAAGGCAAAGGAAGAAAGAAAACAGATAAAAAAGACACAATATAAAAACATGACAACTTTCATGGAAACTAGGATATATGTACTCTTATTCTCTGTACAACATCTTTGTATGCCCTTGCTGAGCCCAAAATTGGTCAAATAAAATCTTGTATTCTTGTATGTATAATTTATTAATTTTTTATGAAAATGGGACATAATGACCATTTAATTTTATGTACTATTTAATAAACAGTATGAATATGATTTTATTTTAAAAAATAAAGAATGAAAAATAAAGAGGCAAAAGGCAGTATCAGAGCACTACTTTTTACTATATATTCATCAGCACTAAATTTTCCTAAAAATATAGGAAATATTTTCAAAATATAGGAGAACATATAGGAATATAGGAGGTGCTTAAAATATAGGATTTGGACCTAAAATATAGGAGTTTAGTAGGAATATAGGAATCAGTTGACAGCCTGCAATATTATAAGAAAGATTTTAAGCACTTTTTAACTTTCTTTTTTAAAAAAGGTCATGATAAA
Organism: Rugalucina vietnamica; assembly: GCA_964017185.1. Classification (NCBI taxonomy): domain Eukaryota; kingdom Metazoa; phylum Mollusca; class Bivalvia; order Lucinida; family Lucinidae; genus Rugalucina; species Rugalucina vietnamica. The sequence goes on along the minus strand of OZ024878.1, from coordinate 22,258,561 downwards.
GACGCAAGAAAACACTTACAGTCGATTGAAAGACAAAAACGAATGATGTATATGTACTTTGAAATGTTGTGAACTTAGGAATGAATGTCTGATCAAATAAATAAATGAGCCCCCTCATGAGAAAAACAATACTTTGCACTACATGAATAGTACAATTCCTCTACTTTCTAAATCCAAAATTTCCAGCCTCTAGCAATCTTATGTGCGCATACAGCTCGGTTGGTGTTGGACCTGTTCTGAAACCACATTGTTGGGTTTTCCAATAACTGATGGTTACCTTGGCAAGTGTGCTAACAGACACTGCTATCAATTCTGGTGGAGAATCAAACTTCAACAATCTGGTTCTGAGGTCGGCTATCAAAGTTTCCCTATTCTCTGTTGGGATATGCTTGCAAACAAACTTCATGATGGTCAGAACCCTCTCCATGATTTCACTTGGACAGTCTGTAAAGGAGGATGCAAAGAAAGTTTTTCTTGTTTTTTTTTTTATTCCAACTAATGCACTGAAATTGTCATATACTTTTTAAAGAGGCTGAGAAAAATAGCTTTTTGCATATGTGAAAGAAAAAAAAATGTTTCACCTGCCTCAGTGAGGCCAGCCCAGTAGACGAAGGAGTAAGATGATTGAATTATTAAGAGCAGGAATTCAACCACTCTGCTATGGACACATGCTGATCTTAAGAAAACTTTGTACACTTATTTTAAAACTGAGTTTACCCACCTTCATTTTTCAAATTCTCCCAGTACTTGAGAAGAAAGTCATGATTAATTTTGGGAGCAGCAGGGGTGATCTCAGCCAGTAACATCAGGGCAGCCTGTAATCAAATGTATACAGGTCAACCTCATTATAACGCTATTTTTGGGGTCCATAGAAACAGGCTGTGTTATAAGTGAACTTCTGTTATAATGAGGTTATTTACAATAAACATATAGCAAAATAACTATTTTGGGAGCCATGATATGGCCGTATTGTACTGAAAATCGCATGTAATGAGGCATGTTATCATGAGATTGAATTGTAGGTTAGTTCACATTTTGCAGATAAATACAAATTTTTTGCTTCACGAATTTGAAGTTATCCCTTACATAGATCCATTTCTTTTCAGTTACACCCTTCAGTTGAATAATGCTGGTATTTGTTCACGAGTTACCACAAAGATTTCGTTTTAAATTGACTGAACTAAAAGATAAAAGTCTATAAATAGTTAAAGATTGGTTTGCTGGGCAGTGAACATCTCTCAGTATTTAGTATTTAAGGATTTTAGAATTTGGTGAAAGTTAGTTGACTTTGTTAGCTTCACACATCACAGTTTTGTTTGCTCCTCAATTTTTTTCGCGTTTTAGAACTTTCATAGGATAGATAATTGGTCATAAAATTTTGGTTGAAGATCAGATTTAATAGTAACCTTAGATCAGATTCTGAGATAACTTATGAACAACTCACAAACATCTACAAATAACATTACGATTAATTTTATAATACTGATTTCTATATTATGGTATAAATAGAAACTTGGATATTTAAGAATTTCTAATTACAATAACTGCTGAATGTGACTGCATGTTGATTAATGATGAGCTAAAGATTGATAATTATATATTTATTTGTATTCTTTTAATGTAGGGATGTTGGACTTTGTGTCTAACAGTCTTCTAAGTTTCAGGTTGCAGAAAGTTTAGAGATGTGTCACAGAGATGACAGTCACTGTACACCCGTAGCAGTAGATGACCAGGGGACGATTATCACTTGTACAACAGCTATAGACAGTTTTAAACTGCTGAAATTAATTGTACAGTACTTGTTTTTGTGTGAAAAATGAAGCAACAATGGCATTTCAACTTATATTGTGTTTGTTCTTTATTTCTCTGAAGAATGGTTATTGAATTGTGACTAGTTCCGCTTGTCAATATCTATTATAATCTTATATACAGTCAAACCTCTATAAAAGCGCCACCTTTGGGAGTGAGCTAAGCTGGCTGTTATACACAGGTGGCTGTCTTATCAAGGTTCGTCAGAACAGTTGTCATGTAGAAAATATTCTTACTGTCACAAGAAAAATCCTTTCTAAGGAAGGACTACCTGTATGTGTTTCATAAGTTGACATCATTTCATGCTTCGTAACACAAAATATATACAAAGCCTCATGGGTATTAACTTAATTGATTTCTTCTGCTAATTAACTGTTTTAAATACAATAATGAATAATAATTGTCCAATTAACAGCTTGTAAATGGGAAATTTGACTTTAGGCAAGTATGATGTCTGAATCTGAATCTGAATAGTTTACTGGTGACACGCCAAATGACACTATTTCACCAGGGGGTTCGGATGGGGGGGGGGGGGGAATATGTGGCTGTCTTATAGAGAGTTATAAGCATTTTGGGATTGATTTTACTGGCTGCTGGTTGTCTTGTGGAGGTGGCTGTCTTATGCAGAGATAAAATATAGTGAAAATGATTGGGAATGTTTCAGACTGGCTCTCTTACACAGGTGGAGCTCTTATAAAGGTGGCTGATTCAGCAGGTTCAACTGTAAGTGCTTAGAGAAAAGACTATATCTATTTGCGGAAGAACAAAGTGAGGGAGAAAATAAACCAGAGGACCAATGGTCCTGTAAACGCTCACCTGAGATCTGCTACATATGCCAATAAACATGTTTGAACATTATGATATTTAGCCCCAGTGCAAGGGCAGATGAAGCCCTTGGGCCATTTGTTTTCAGAATAATCAATATTCTGTCTTTTTGCCAATTTCTGTTTTATCTATTCCCTTCAAATGACATGTTAACAGTTTTCCCAATTCAAATGCATTGGCAACCTATGTTGACCTTGTCGTCAAATAGGTCAAGGTCACCACAGGGTCATGATTTATATACACATTGTAGTACATAAGCCATCAATGCTTCATGCCATGTTTGTTTGAAGTCGGTCCACCAGTTCCCGAGAAGAAGATTTTTGAAGGGTTTTTACCATATATGGGCATGGCGGCTATCTTGGTCAAGTGACCTGGATTATTTATATACACATTTGTTACCCCATCCTATAGATGCTTCACATAAAATTTGGCTTTGATTGGCCAAGTGGTTTCAGAGGAGAAGATGTTTGAATATTATGGAAATATACATGTATACTGCCCCAGGGTGGGGGCATATGAGCTCCTGGTGACCAATCTTTTTCAGAATCATTAATATTCAGTCCTACTGTGCATTTCCTGCAAGACTTTCACTTTAAATGACATTTCAAAAGTTTTTCCATTCAAATGCATTGGCGACCTATGTTGACCTTGCCGTAAAATAGGTCAAGGTCATCACAGGGTCATGATTTATATATACATTGTAGTACTCGAGTCATCGATACTTCATGCCAAGTTTCGTTGAAATCAGTCAACCGGTTCCGGAGAAGAAGATTTTTTAAGGGTTTTTACCATATATGGGCATGGCGGCCATCTTGGTCATGTGACCTGGATTATTTATATACACACTGTTTACCTCATCCTATAGATGCTTCACATAAAATTTGGCTTCATTGGCCAAGCGGTTTCAGAGAAGAAAGCTTTTGAATATTATGGAGATATACATGTATATTGCCCCGGGGTGGGGGCACATGAGCACCTGGGGTCCAATTGTTTTGAGAATCATCAATATTCAGTCCTACTGCCCATTTCCTGCAAGACTTTCACTTTAAATGACATTTTAAAAGTTTTCCCCATTCAAATGCATTGGCGACCTATGTTGACCTTGCCGTAAAATAGGTCAAGGTCATCACAGGGTCATGATTTATATATACATTGAAGTGCTTGAGCCATCGATGCTTCATGCCAAGTTTCGTTGAAATCTGTCCACCGGTTCTGAAGAAGAAGATTTTTGAAGGGTTTTTACCATATATGGGTGTGGCGGCCATCTTGGTCATGTGACCTGGATAATTTATATACATTTTCGTTCCTTCTTCCTATAGATGCTTCCTATAAAATTTGGCTTTGATTGGCCAAGGGGTTTCAGAGGAGAAGATCTTTGAAAATTGTGGACGACGCCGACGCCGAAGGACGGACCGACGACGGACGGACGCTGGATGCCTACCTATCCTATAACCTCACCTGTGAGCCTTCGGCTCAGGTGAGCTAAAAACAATACTTTCTTATACAGATTCTTGTTTTCCAGTAAACAAGCTCATGAATGTCAAGAACTTGTCAACCATTCCGAGACAGAAAAATCACAAAATAAAGTTCAGGCAAAAATTTCCAAATTTACAGTTCTTGTATTGCATTTAATGCCAGTCAAATCAAACCTCAAAACTTCAACTTACAGCATTGTTTTCTTTTCCAATGTGCGTCTCAAGGTTGCTGATCAATGTAGGTTTTATCTTGCCTTGTCTGGACCAGTGAAAACATGCCTTTTGGAGATAGCGCCTGCAACAAACAAGAAGCCAATTATTTTTCTCTCGACTATGATAATGATGAAATAAAATAATTACACATGAGAGGAATGATGTACATTATTAGATAACCTGCCTGTTTCATCAATGGAACCCAGCAGATCATTTTCACAAGAAGCATAATAAATCTCTGTACAAAATACGCATGTACTTTTAAAATATGAAATTTTGATCCCCCAGCCACATTTTTTTTATTGTCAAGCCAAATTATTGTCATACTTGGGCTTAAACTGCAGAGACAGGTTTTTTGCCTCAAAGAACTTGAAACTGAACCCCTTATCCATTCTATGTTGGCATGCACAAATTCTCAAGTATTTGAGTGTCTTACCTCTGGTCTACACTCTGTGGTCTGGCTATAATACCTAGCAGGTCCCAGGCCAGCCTGTGACACTCTCCTGTGGATCTGTGAAATGTGGGGAAAAATATAGATGATTTACAGAGTAACAAATTATAAAGGAAATTTCATCAGTTTTGTCTGATTGTTTCAAATGTTTGCAAACCTAATTTGGCCAGTCATTTTGCTTTAACTACTGTGGGTTACCGAAGCGATTATGTCAACACACAGTAGACGGCACCACATGAGTTATCTCGTGAAATTACTGGCTCCCACGAGAGCAGGAATATCACAAATCATGGAGAAAGGAGTATACTACAACATTACTAAGCATGAGAATAATGTCTTGCTCAGGGACACAACTCAACGATGGTTGATTACTCCACTTTGAGTCAAAAACTACTTACTATCAGACCACCATGCTCAACAACCAATCATTCATCAGCTGCACCATGAAGGAAAATCGGTCTTTAGTGTTTACAATCAAGTCCTACACGCCGGGCTGTTTAGTCACAGAAGAAGGCTAGAAGATTGAAATTTTGGATTATGTTTGTTTGTTCCTGTTTAACGTCGCTTTCAACATTATCTGTCATATCACGACGCTGTCTGGTTGTGACAGGGAGCTCAATGCTCACTTTTATAGTGCTGCCTCACTGTGGTATCAGATCCCAGACACTTTTACCTGATACCACCTCCAATCACATTATACCGACACCAGAGCGACCAGTCCTAACCCTACCCCGAAAATTTGAGTGCCAAGCTGGGAGAAACTAGTACCATTGTTAACGACTTTGGTATGTCGCGGCCTGGGATCGAACCCGGTACCTCCCAATCTCGGAGCGGACACTCTACCTACTGAGCTACCGAGGCCGGTAAAATTTTGGATTAAAGTAGAAGTGATTGCAAAATCCATGAGGTGGAAACCTAGGTGCTGATCAACAGACCTGCACCTTTCTTTTTGCATATGCGAAAATCCTGCTTTCTAAAGACGCTTGCATTATCATTACCTGTGAAAGGGGACAATATTGTGTAAGATCACCTCCTCCAGTGAGTCCATACATTTCTCGGCAAGAGTTGTCTCCCTGTCTATAACAAGGGGAAGAACTCCTAACAACCAGTTCCTGAAACAAGGATGGTGTATGATTATCTATCTTTAGTCCATTAAAAATATGGCCTTTCGTTTTTGTTGAACTTGAAATCATGCTTAGTTCCTCAGTCTAATTGCTTGTGAAAAAGAAAATACTGTTTGTTTCTTGGTTAACGAAAAACTTCCAAGCCAACTTTTTTTTCAAACAAGAAGACAATGTCACTGAAAGTTGGGCCTTCGCATAAGAAAACCCACTATTTGGATTTCCAACCAGGTCCGACAAAAACTGGTTTGTACAGTCACAGAAGCAGGCTAGAATCTTGAAATTTCGGATTTAGTAAGAAGTGTCATCATTTTATTTATGGAGCGAAAACAAAGGCCCTGATCAGCTGTGCAGTTACTGCACAGCTGATCTGCACCTTTGTTTTCGAATATGCAGCTTGCTGGTTTTCTGGTGAGGTAGCTCACTTACTGTTGTAGCAATTTATCCTTAGGCATATCCATTAACAAGTCCGACAATGACTGGAGAGACTGTTTACGGACCGACAACCCCGGGTCCCGACAGTGATCCCTTAGTAGTTCCAGATTCTCCTTCCTATAATTAGGGGCCTCAAATCTGATGGCACTCTCCATAGCTTGAAGGGCCGCTTTGCGTACATTCAGTTTTTCGTCCTTACATCGTCGTCTTAACATGGAAAATACACCCTCGTTGTCTGGTAGGCCTAGGAGCAAAGACAGAGAGTGTCAGTTCATGTAAATGAAAACAGAGGATGCAATGAAATCAATTTAAATAGTTACATTCCCCATACTGTTAACTCTGAAATTTGCGCGTGACTTTTAGTGTAAATTTTCTATTTCAATATTTCTCTGTGAGAAAAAATGTTTTAAAACTTGCAGAAGACGCAAAAGTACATGAGCCCTAACATGAGAAAGCCAGATTTTTGCACATGCAAAGATAAAGGCACTGATTAGCTTTGCAGCTTTTGTTTTCGCTTCAAGGATAGTAAGATTCCACTCTTACTTCAAACCCAAATTTCAAGCTTCAAACTTTCCTCTGTGGCTCTACAAGCTGCTTTGTGTTGATCTGGTCGTAAAACCCACGGCTACTTCCATCAAATACACTTACTTCCATCAAAGCCTGGTGTAAGTTCAACTCTGACCATTATTGATGGCCCTTCCTTCTCGTGACCTTGACCTTCTGTTGCTATGGTGCTGCCCTCTGCCGTCTGCTGGGCTATGGTGACCTCTGAACCCTGGCCAGCAGGGGTCACACCATCTCCTAGGGTGTCCTGGGCTATAGTACAAAAGATGTCAAATGTATACATGTAAATTAACATTCATGAAAATCTTATCAAGGTTCAATCACAAATTATGAAAAACTTATCATCAAGATTCAATCACATGGAACTTGTCAAGGGCACAAGCGCAACCACAATGGATTTAATAAAGCCCTAAATCTGTGACTCCAAAGTCTGTTGCCTTTATTTCAGTCTACCCTGCCAGAGCAGATATATTATGCCATTTTCCTTCAATTATCTACCTAATATCACTGAATATGGAATTTCTTCCTCACATTGAAATATATATACAGCCTGTATATAAATGAAAAATATGTAATGAAAAATATGTACCAAAATTTTGCCCAAAAATTAATTACCCTTACCATGCCACAGTGGACAAACTTAATTGGTCTTCACATTCAGACATTTTTTTTTTGTTTAATTTCATGCCCTCTTTTCTAGAATTATCTAAGTGTTGAGTGTGTGTTAAAGGACGAATACAAAATATAAGAGTAGACCAACCTCGTAGATGTACCCCTGGGGTCTTGATGAGCCTGGGTCCGCCCGGGGGTCCTCCAACAGACATGGGTGTGACCACATCCCTCACTGTCTGGGCTAGCCCTGTCTCTCGTGATGTCAGGCAGTTGGCAAAGCAGGCGATAGCTCTGGCCCTAACGCTGAGAAAACAGTAAACATTCATGACAGAATACCTGTCTCAAATGTAAAGGTAGTAACACTGTTTTACATTCTTTTAAGCATTCAAGTTAAGTTTTTGAAAACAAGACAAAATGGTAAAACTCAAAACAATCTAAAGAAGACTAAAAGCTCAAAAATATAAACCAGAGGACCAATGGTCCTGTAAACGCTCATCTGAAACCCGAGATATATACCAATAAACTTGTTTGACTAGAATGGTAATGTACATGCATATAACCCCAGGGCCGGGTCAGAGCAACCCCTGGAGTCAATTTCTTTTTGAAAACATAAAACCTAAGTCCATTTGCCAATTTACTGCAAGTTTTGCCCTTCAAATGACATTTTAACAATTTTCCCCATTCAAATGCATGGGCAACCTAAGTTGACCTTGCCGTAAAATAGGTCAAGGTCATCCAAGGGTCACGATTTATATAAACTTTGTAGAGCTCCACTGCCTGATGCTTTATGCGAAGTTTCAAAATCATAGGCCTTCTGGTTCTGGAATAGAAGATTTTTAAAGGTTTTTGCTATTTATAGCCATGGCAGCCATCTTGGTCATGTGACCTTGACCATTTATATACACTTTCATTCCCACTTCCTAACAATGCTCCTCATAAAGTTTGGCTATGATTGGCCGAGCAGTTTCAGAAAAGAAGATCTTTTAATATCACTGTAATATATATGTATATTGCCCCGGGGTGGGGGCAGACAGACCCCTGGGGTCCAAATTTTTTCAGAATCATCAATCTTAAGTCCATTTGCCCATTTCCTGCAAGTTTTTCCCTACAAATGACATTTTAACACTTTTTCCCATTCAAATGCATGGGTGGCCTATGTTGACCTTGCCGTAAAATAGGTCAAGGTCATCCCAGGGTCATGATTTATATAAACTTTGTAGAGCTCCAGACACTGATGCTTCACACCAAGTTTCAAAATCATTGGCATTCTGGTTCTGGAGAAGAAGATTTTTAAAGGTTTTTTCTATTTATAGCCATGGCGGCCATCTTGGTCATGTGACCTTCACCATTTATATAAACTTTCTTTCCCCCTTCCCAAGGATGCTCCATATGAAGTTTGGCTTTGATTGGCCAAGCGGTTTCAGTGGAGAAGATGTTTCATTATTATGGAAATATACATGTATATAGCCCCTGGGCAAGGGCAAACAACCCCCCAGGGGCTAAAATTTTCCATTAACATTAATCTTCTGTCCATTTGCTTATTCCCAGTAAGTTTTACTCATTAAATAGCATTTTACCATTTTTCCCATTCAAATGCATTGGCGACCTAAGTTGACCTTGCCGTAAAATAGGTCAAGGTCATCCTAGGGTCATGATTTATATAAACTATGATGGGCCCAACAACCCGATGCTACATACTAAGTTTCGTGGAAATCAGCCCACTGGTTCTGGAGAAGAAGATTTTTAAGGGTTTTTGCTATTTATAGCCATGGCGGCCATCTTGGTCATGTGACCTGGACCATTTATATAAACTTTTGTTCCCCCTTCCTAAGGATGCTCCACATAAATTTTGGCTTTGATTGGCCAAGCGGTTTCAGAGGAGAAGATCTTTGAAATTGTGGACGACGGATGGACAACGACGGACGACAGACGGACACCGGAGCATGGGTATACTATAAGCTCACCTGTGAGCCTTCGGCTCAGGTGAACTAAAAATTATGTAATTGGCTGTGTCATGAGAAAGCCCGCTTTTTGCATATGCAAAAACAAAGATGCCAATCGGCTGTGCAGTAACTGCACAGCTGATCAATGCCTTTAATTTCACTAAATGTATTGTGCAACCCATCTTCTTAATCAGTTTCAAGCCTTCTGCTCAAACATCAATCTCACCTTGGTGCCCTATCCGAACATCTGTTAAGCAGGATACCAAGAAGTGACTTGTGGGTAATATAAGGAACCAGCTCTGGGGATATGTTGGCTGTAAAAATTCAGAAAATTAGATACATCAACCATTAAGAAAAACAAGCTTCCATACCTTCAATCAAAGAAATAGTGCATTGTTTGCTTTTCAAATGTCAGCATTATAAATTTTGGCCATTATGTGGTCAAACGTGGTGAAGGATTCCTGAGAACCTAGGATAAACCACTAACTTTAGATGCGTGACCACTGCCTTGCCACATGCCTTGGTCCAACTTCGAACCCTGACTACAGAGGTAACAAGCCAGTGTGTTGATTATTATGTGAGCCACGACTCGAGAAAACCGGTCTTCGGGGTTTCCGACCAGGTCTGAAACAAACCGACCTGTACAGTCACAGAAGCAGGCTAGAAGTTTAAAATTTCGGATATAAGAAGAGAAATTGTACTATCTGTGTAGCAAAAACAAAGGCACTGATCAGCTTCCCAGTTACTGCAGAGCTGATCTGCACCTTTGTTTTCACATAGGCAAAAATCAGTTTTTTTTTCATGATGCAGATGTTATACAGATCCCTAAGCCAAAGTAAAGTAGGTGTTCTGTTCTTTGGAACCTGTATAGAACTTACCGCTAGCTTGTCTCTCGGGTGTAGCCAGTAGAGCTGATACTATTTCTATAGCAAAACCTCTGTTGTTTATCTGCAATGTGAAAAGAATAGATTCTTATTCTCCATATAGAAATTTTTCGGATTTTAACAGATTTTACAATAACAAATCCATTTCCCACAAGACTTCATGTTTGTTTCATGTTTTGGAGTCAAATTTTTGAGCTGTTTGAACCTTATGTACGTTTTCAAAGTTTCAGTAAAGTTTGGGTAACTGAGTGGCCACCTATTGGGAAATAGCTGCTCACTCAGCTTATGATATGCTCTCTGAAGTATAAGTACCTAAATGTCAATTTTGTTGTTGTTTTTTCCACCTCTGTTTTTTGAGTGGGAATTTCTTTCTGATTGTGCCTTTTCCTGATCAATGCCTACTTGTACCTTCTTCTAATGATTTGTCTTGGGGTCCAAACCAAAATCAAAGTTGGCACTCACATTTTACTTATATACACAATAAAATTTTACTATAATTCCCACTTTTTTTTTTAAATTTTATTGGAATGTTCAGAATCTCCTACCTGACTGTGTTTGGATAGCGAGTAGAACCATTGTACCATCTTGCTGTAGTTTTCATCTGGTAGTTCCTTGGTTATAGAGATAATTGCCTGGGCCACCTTGGTCCTGTATTCTGCTCTGTCTGTTACCTTGGTACACATGTGCTGCAGCAATGTTCGGATGCTGGCCAGACCTCGGTCACCACATTGTTTCATGAGTAGGCTGTAATATCAATTTGTTAACATATGAAGTACTACAAACTACTAAAAATTGTTGCAAAAATGTCTATGATGTGCATACAGTTTTTGTACGTAAGTCAGGTCGGTTGATTGGGGTTTAACATCCCACCAACAGCTAAGGTCATATGGAAATGGGACTTGGTTTATAGTCCCATCTGACAGACTGGAGAAGCCCGGGATGGAACCTACGACCCCTGGTTTACAAGGCGAGTGACATAACCACTGCACCACAGAGGCTTCTGTCTGCAAGTCAGGTCTAAAGACTTTACACATTAGGCACAGTGTAGTCTCCAGCCTCATCACAGTATGCCGTTCTCAGCTGTTTTTCCTGGAAAACTGTCATAGGACCTTATCCAAAGGACTGGAGAAGCCTGGGATGGAACCCATGACCCATTTTACACAGCAAGTAGCTTAACCACTACACCACAGAGGCTTCATTACATATATATATAAAGATATCTGTAAAGGTGCTGTATATTTTTTCTCCTTTTTTACAGCACAGTCCTAGATTTGTTTAGTCCATCGTAAAAATACAAAGCCGTACAATGGCAATATACAGCCATCTCAAAAATGCAAAAAAATTGTTGTCTTGCAAAAAAACAAATGCATAAAACAAAAGATTCCTCCCACTAAAGTATACCCACCATATGAAAGCTATGGCATGGTCTCTACACGTCAGCAGTGCCTTGTTTATATTCTCAACTGCCTTGTCACCAACCAACATCAACAAACTCGGCAGTAGCACTTTACAAGTCTGAAATCGAAAATTTGACAGTTGTGTCTAATTTAAACTCATATAAGCCCATCATCCTATTAATGAGAAAAAGGCAAACAACAAAGCCCCAGATATGGTGCCGCAAAAAGGGGCATCACATCTGTCACTAATGGGTGTCCATTTGTCATTAATGGTTTAATAAGCCATCATAATGCTTGTTTCTAAAAAAAAAAAAAAAAAAAAAATTCATATATTGCATTTGCTTGTCTTGAAGTGGAAACTACTGTAGAAATTTTTGAGAGAGAAATAAACACTTGCATTTGTCAACCTCCATTATACAATAAGCAGAGTTGAGTTGCAAACTGAAAGGCTCCTTTGCTCCTTGCAACCAGTATCAAAGTTCAAGCATAGTAGCTTGGCATGTGTATGTGTCCAGCCTGCTCACTAAACAACAGCAAAGTTTCAACATGATTAATTTCTATGACTTACTGCATTCATGAGTGTTCCAATGTGTCCATGTTGTTGAGAGCATAGGAGCTGAAGACCCTGAAAAACAGCATGGTAAACATGTTTTCAAAGGTATAACACGATATAACTTGCCATGTGACCAGTCAGTGGTCAGAGCTTCCACTTCAGGTGCGGTAGAGCGTGTGTTAATGGCCGCACCATACCAAAGGGAATAAAAATGGCGCCATTGATTACCTAGCTTGGTGCTCAGCAAGGCTAGCACTAGAACATGCCTGTCATGTAAATGGCTAATGTTCATCCTGACTTATGCACTCGTCATTTACCGGTATTTCCTCCACACTGCCTTGGCAAAACTTTGGTTAAAGCACTGCTCATTTGCACGGCTATCCCCTGCCCTCTCCCAGGTCTGGGGGCCGTGGTTACAAATGACTAGTGCATTAACAAAAGTAAGCCACCCTTACAGCACAGCTGATCAGCCCCTTTGTTTTCACTACACAGCTAGTAAATTCTGTTTTCTTAAAACCAAACTTTTATGTGTCTAGCCTTCTTCAGTGTACAGGCAGATTTGTGTCAACCATCGTCGGAAACCCCAAAGACCAGTTTTCTCTTGACAGGGCTCAAATGATACTGGAGGGTAAAAGTCAAAACCTGGGAAAGCCTACCTTGTACCCTAAAGCTGGAATGCTTTGTGTTTGTAGAGATCCCCTGAAAAATACATTTTTTGATACTAATGTAGATATTATGATGACATCATCATCATCATCAATCATCATCATCATCACATCATCATCATCATCATCATCATCATCATATCCAGGTTTGTATGTTTTCCTTTCCAGAGGGTTGGACAGTGAGAATTGTAGAAAGATATACAATGCTGGCCTTCCATCCAGTTATTTTTATACCATCAAATTTTACATATTTTTCTAAAAATTTCAATGTTTTGAAAAACAAACATTCTTTTACTAATGGGAATTTTTTTCTAACTGTCATAGCAGTAGTGTTTACTTTTTGCTACGATACATTTTACCTGACTTAGGAAACAAAGTAGATGCCAGTCTGTTTACTAATTTTCTTAATCTTTAGTAATCTTACCTTTCATGAAATGTTCCGTCAAACTGATCAATGTCTACCCTGGTGAGCTGTGATAACACCTGTACTGTGTGCACTGCTGTGGACACTGTTTGCCGTAATGAGTAGGACTCCAGAAATGAAATGATATCCTGCATGGGGAAACATAATGTTATACTAGTTTAAAAGCATTTTACTATGTTTTTTTAAAGCAATATCAGTAAACATTTGAAATCATTCAAAATCACCAATTTACAATTTAGTAATCCCCATAATTTGTGTGTTTTGTGGTTTTACTTTCCAGTCAAGAAGAGTTTTAATTTTCAATTATGTGTCTGGATAGAGCCATGGATTTCTGGACCCAGTTGTTCAAAGCATCGTTAGCTTAACGATATCGTTAAGACATAAATTTGATAAGGGCCGTTCCAGAATTAACCATATGGGGGGGTTGGGCGGCAGCGTTTTTGTTTTTTTATGCATGGTCGGGTTCAACTGAATTTGTTTTTAATGCCTGGTGGGGTTTTCAAAATAATTTATTTTATACATGGTCGGTATTTCCAGAGGGCACCCAAAAATATTTGTGTGGGGGTGCCAGTTTTCGTCCAATAGTGTTAGATAGAAATGTAAATTAAAGTAAAAAAAAAAATTGTTTACATTTTTCGCCGATCTCGGTCAAGAACGATAACCCCTGACGTTCGATCGTTTGATAGCAGGACGTTTCGGCCCAAACATGTGGTGGAGTATGTAAGACCCATCCGAGCCGAGCTTCTGAGCCCGAACTGCCGAGATTGGTTTTCCGCGAAGTTGCCAAGATCGCGTTAAATGCGCGATGTTCCGGAAAATGGCGGGTTCGACATCGTAGTTTCCAGCGATATTTGAATTTTTCAAGCGTTTTTGTGATCCTGTACAAAGGCAATCTGTTACAAAAAGTGAGTATAAATTTTGGTAACTTAATCAATTATCTAATTTTACCGTTGCATTTTGAAAATCTACCGATGCGTTTGCTAATGGCAGGCATTTAAAGACCATATTGTGCACTATCCAGTTTTGAAATTTTCTGATATAAACAATTATTTTAATTCGCCTTTCTAAATCGCGAAATTACAAATGCATTTTCTGATCGGTTAGAATTATACAATATTATGTGTCTCAATGTTTAGACAATCTTTGGTGTGCGTCGCCCGTCGTAAACGAGCAACGTTGCGTAACACGTGTCGTAAACAGCCTACAGCAACCTGTGTTTATGGTCTCGGTTACGGTCTATCGATAATCCCCTAGCGCGCTTGGATTGTTTTCACAAACTTTATGGCTAATCTTAAGAAAACAATGTGTCATTCACGCTTCTCGAGCACTGGATTGTGCCATTTAAAAAAATACCGAAATGGCAATTATCACTCGCGCAGCCGACACGGTTCGTACACACATGCGAAGCCCGTGATAGAGCAAGAAAAACGTGCAAGTCGTGGTCAAAAGTCACATGTTAAAGAAATAGGCTTAAATTTAGCCGCATCCTGAGAAAAGGTTTTCTGTACATGCCAAATCAGGGGCGCATATCGACTGTGCAGTAGCTGCGCAGCTGATTGGCGCCTTCTGTTTCGCTATATACGTATGGTCTGTATACATGATTGCAAGAATTACTCTTTCTGGGAATATGCAAGCCGCTATGTGCCCAACCTGCTCGGGAACC
This sequence comes from Rugalucina vietnamica, assembly GCA_964017185.1. Classification (NCBI taxonomy): domain Eukaryota; kingdom Metazoa; phylum Mollusca; class Bivalvia; order Lucinida; family Lucinidae; genus Rugalucina; species Rugalucina vietnamica. The sequence goes on along the minus strand of OZ024878.1, from coordinate 22,243,527 downwards.
AATGGATGTCAGGGGCCCCGCCCATTGGGGCCTAACGAAATAGATGGGCTGCTTGTGTCTCCAGGCAAAGCTTATACGCTACTGTCTGATTACTGGTTATTATATATACTGGGTCCGCCAATGTATGAGCCTGCCCAGGAAAAGTGGTTCAATTCAAACCACTCATAAGTATAAGCCTTAGTGGTTTACTAGGATGGTTAAATTTGAAGCAGTTTCTGGATGTACTGACGTCCCATAACCATAAAATGGAGGCAACGTCCCTATATGACCGTAGCTGTTGACTGGGAAATACAGAATCATTTCAATCAAAACAATAGATGCCAAGACGATTTTCATTCATAATATAATGTACTACAACAAAGATGCATAATGTAGCCTTGGCCATGTACATATATTGAAGATGTGTAATGTAGCATTGCCCCTGTCTCTGATCCGAAGCCCTGTGCATATAAAACAAATATGTGCAGCATATCATGTATCTACAGTCTTCAAAAGCAAACCGATTTTGGTCCCGTTTGTTTTCGTATTGCAATTCAATGCATGGGCAAGATACACAAAGTAAGTCATGAGTTATTTCCCTTGAAAACGTATAACCAACGTTTTATATGGATACCAGTGCAGTTCTTCACCAACATGACCAAATTAGTCAGGTAAATGGGCCTTCAAATAACAACATATTAGTTTGATAATTAGCCGATAATTACACAAAAAATGCAAAGGGGAAATGCTCCCTTGTGAAGGTATAACAACATTTCACCAAAAAAGATGCGGAAGTCTTCTACACCTTCAAGAATTAAAATTTAAGAACAATAATATCAATGTACAGATACTTTTGTCAGAAAACTTATAGGATACCGTATTACAAACGGTTCCTTGCGGGAGGGACCCCTGCACTGCACGCAGCAAGGCTCTCTCTCTCGCATCCACTTCCCGCGAAGGAACATGGATGCAAACATTAAAACGTTGTCGCTGACCTGGGAAGGAATGGTAATTACCTTAACAGTTTGGACAGTTTTTTTTTCTAACTTTTTTTAAATTGAGATAATTGAGACATCCAGAGATCTAATTATTTTTTTTAGTCCCAAAACATGCAGGTAATACGGTATTAATTTCTATAACCCGATTACGAAAGATGTGCATTTGACTACCCCCCCTCCCCCCCCCAAGGAGATGGTTGAAAAAATTGCCTTTTAAAAATGTCGAGCCGTTGTGCCGCACATCCGAATCAGACTGTGCACCTAACACAGGAACACAGGGTAAATAAATAAGCGTAGGCTAGCGTGACGCGTACATGCTCATCTCTCGTATCCGGGACAGATTCAGTTGCCATGTTACACTTTAATTTCGATTTTCTGATTTTCTCATATACCACCTGCGTGTGGTCTGAGATTTTGTATCACAATAAAGTTCTGTTCTTGTTCTTCTAGAAAACGCGATCTTTCCCTTTTAAAATGTGCAAAAGATAATATATATTGTTTTCATTGTATCATAATATCATAAAGAGAAACTGTAAGAAAATTGCACCTTGGCGAACGCCTGACAATCTCTCTCTCTCTCGCTCTCTCTCTCTCTCTCTTATCAGAAAGAGAAACTGTAAGAAAACTGCTCTCTCTCTCTCTCTCTCTCTTACCATAAAGAGAAACTGTAAGAAAACTGAACCTTTGCGAATTCCCTGCAAGCGATCTTGAAGTAATGATGTTTGATTGGTTTACTGTTTTTCTGTAACACTGCCGCAATACGTTCTGGGTGGCATCTTCTACTAATCGCTTGTTTAAGATGTCAATTACATGCACAATAAATCAAACACAGACCGTTCGCACCTTTAAAAAAACAAACTCGTCTGAGACAAGGAATGATCGAGAGTTAAAACAACAATTAAAGTGTCAAACTGACAACGGAATTTGCAAGGATGATACATACCGACTATCACGGAAAACTGCGTTAAGAGAGAAATGCGCCGCGAAAATGAATGCGAATTTTAGGCAAAAACTCGAGAGTAATGAAAAATAATTATGAACACGAAAAAATACGAATATTCGATTCGTTTGAAATTCGAATATTCGTTCCCATCCTTAAATAAAAGAGATAATCTCAGCCGAAAAATCACAAATTTGTTTGGAAATTTATCGTCTGCTGTGCGCAAAATGTATCACTTCCCGGATATCGCTGTTTTCCGCTATCTTGTACCCTAACGAACGGTGCCCGAAAGGTCAACGGCGGAGATCTACGGCCTTTCTAAATAATATACAGAATGATAGTTTATAGTTTTTAGGGCCGAAACGACTCAAGGCCGAAACGACTCACGGCCGAAACGACCCGTTACCGGTCGGGGCATGCGCAATTGGAACACGTGGGAAAAAAAAACAACAAAAAATGTGGCTGCTCGCTTCTGGAGCTGCATTGAAACGGTGGCCTGGTTGGCATCTATTTTATTTTATTTTGTACCAGGTGGGGGTTCCACAATCATTTTTTTTAATGCTAGGTGGGTAGGCAAGCATTTTTTTTATTATGGGTGGTGGGTTTGAATTTTTATTCAAAATTGTGCATGGTGGGGGCTGATTTCTTTTTTTTTTATTGGTGGTGGGGCTTGAAAAAAACTGCCGCCCAACCCCCCCATATGGTTAATTCTGGAACGACCCTAAGCAAATATCAGCAAAAGTAACAAATACACTGTTATTTTTTGTTGAAAAAATGTGAGAATCCTTTGCACTGCAAAGGATTCTCACATTTTTTCAACAAAAAATAACAGTGTATTTGTAATATTCATGTTTGAAATTTTAACGAAACGTTAACTAACGACGTCGTTAGATTTGAACAACTGGGCCCTGGTATTAACCAGTACTCTGTGGAGTCAATGTGTCTTGTTCAAGGACAAAACCAAGGACCTCTCAAATTTGGAGTCTGGCCATCTACCACCAGGCCCTGAGGTTATAAAACTTTTTTCATGCTCAGCTCAACTGAAACTAAATTTATAATGCTCATAAATTGTTGGCATTTTAACATTTATTAGCAGGACAAATTACAGGCCTTTGCAATCTGAACCTGAAATTTCAACCAATTTTGGTTATTCCATTGATTATGAGCAGTTTAAATATCATGCTCAGCTGAGATGAGCTTGAGAAAAGTTTTATAACCTCAGGGCCAGGCCACCACTCTCCCTTATGCCTCATTAGATTGATACTCTCCAAGTGTGTCGGTAATTTTCGTGTCACATTGATATTTACTTCACTGCTTTAAAAGAAAACTTCATTCCTATTCAGTGATAATTCAAAATCACAAAACGCCAAATATAAAAAAGTCCTTACAATGAGATGGTTTCTAAGATAGCCTTTCAATTTGCCAGAATCCTGTGAGCTGAGAATGGCATCATCATCATCATTATTATCATCATCGGCATCCATCAGGGAGGAGTCCTGAAAATAATCACATGGTTGAGTATAAGTTAGTGAATTTTTCTTTTTCAATCATGCGGTAACAGAGCCAGAGCTTCCAGCGTGTTTTCCAGTACTTGTCTTGGTGAAGGACATTAATCAGCAATGGTGGAGAAGAGTATCTCTAACCAGTGTCTGATGCTCTTACAACAATTCTTTCTCATTTGAGCCTGTGCGTGAGAAAACCCAACAATTTGGGTTGCGACCAGGTCCGACACAAACCGGGCTATACAGTCACAGCAGATGGTTAGAGGCTGGAAATTTTGGATTTTGAAAGTAGAGGAATAGTTCTATCCATATTGCGAAAACAAAGGCACTGATCAGCTTCGCAAAGCTGATCTGCGCCTTTGTTTTTGCCCATGCAGATTGTTGGTTTTCCCATGCGGCGGCTCATTTAAGCTATCAATACTCTTAAAATTACTGTTCTTATTTTCATTTTCCTTCAAAAACATGACAGTGTTATCCCTCCAAATACATGTACAAGATATGAGCAGTGACACAAGAAAACAAGCCATCATAATTTCCTACAAGGTCTTAAGTAAACCATACCATAGTCACAGAAGCAAGAAGCTTAAAATTTCAGATTTACGAAGAATAGAGATTGTACTGTCCGTGAAGGAAGAATATAGACACTGATCATCTGTGCAGTTACTGCACAGCTGATTTACGCCTTTGTTTGCACATAGGCAAAGGGTTGATTTTCTCATTATGGGGCCAATATCATTTACCTCATCAAATGAAGGCTCTGATCTCTTTTTCCTCTTCCTCCCTTTGGAGCCCCTTTTCTGGCCCTGAGACGCTTGGGACCCAGAGGAAGATCTTTTGCCTTTCTTATTTCTCCCTTCGCTGGCCCCTTCATTTGCTGTAAAATGACTTCGAATTAGCAAGGCAACAATTCACAAATATTAGCAAATATTATGATCTCACAAACACTTCAAGAATTACTTTTGTTTTAAATATGAGCCTTCGCATGAGAAAACCAACAATTTGGGTTTCCGACCCAGTATGACACAAACTGGCCTGTACATTCTCAGAAAAAGGCCAGAAGCTTGAAATTTCGGATTTAGGAAGAGGAATTGTTCTATCCGTGTAGCGAAAACAAAAGCGCTGATCAGCTGTGGAGTTACTGCACAGCTGATCTGCGCCTTTATTTTCGCATAGACAAAAATCCATTTTTCTCATGACACGGATCAAATATTCCAGTTATCAATTTTAATTTCTTTATTTATGACCAAACTCAACCATGGCGACCTGAGTGTTAACAAGCACAAATAATGTTCTTGATTCTATTGAAGAGGAAAAATTGCTGCAGAAATATCTATGTAAGAAATCTTAAGTGGCCATACCTATGACAATCAACTGTTTCAGCAAATCCACCGACTTCTCAAACAGTTCTGGATGGAAGACTTTAAATGCTGCACTGCCTGGAACCAGCACTAGTTTACAGTAGACCCCAGATGCTGCGATGGCGCCCTCTTTCTGGGATAGGTTGGATTGGCGCTGTAAGGTGAAAATAAAATAATGATATATATATGCAGGAATATGAGCCGCATCATGGGGAAACCAACATTCTGCATATGCGAAAACAAAGGCGCAGATCAGCTTCGCAGTAACTGCGAAGCTGATCAGTGCCTTTGTTTTTGCTACATGGATAGTACAATTCCTCTACTTTCTAGATCCAAAATTTCCAGCCTCTAAGCATCCTCTGTGACTGTACAGCTAGGTTTGTGTCACACCTGTTTGGAAACCACATTGTTTGTTTTCTCATGAAGTGGCTTATATGTTTTGTGTTGTTTCCAAACTGCATGTAAATCCCAAACCCTGAAACTATTCATTAGTAGACCGTTTTGAAAGGAAAGAAATCAAATTTGCCTATATGCATTAAAGCATATGTTCTCACATTTCCTAATTTTTTGTAAAGTTTGTTGGACCTGTAGCCCTATGAACCCAGAGATCGGGCAAAACCAAAAAAAAAAAAATATCCTACCTTGTTTCCAGTTTGTATCAGATAAGCAAGGAATGCCACGAAGGTTTTCAATGAGATGTCATTCTCCACCAGTACAGTCCATAAACCTAACAATACAAATATTAAAAAACTTTAAGGTTCATAAGCTTCGCCTTCATGGCTCTCAGATTGAGCCAAATAGGATGCTGCAGATGCAACAATGTGAAACAAATGATATGTAGATCCGCTGATAAAAAACTAGAAATGCGTGTTTGTAAAACACTATGCCCCCAACTGTATGCTTGCCCCTAAACTGGCAGCTTGTATGATTCATTTCATTCGAATGAAGTGAAATTTAATTTCCTGAGGAAGCTGTTCGGTTGCCTCTGTTTTGACCTCGATCCAGAAACAGAATGTAAGCTTTTTACATACAAGTTAGAAATGGAGTGAAAATTTCAAAATCGAGTAATTTTGTCAAAGTTTGATGGAAAGTCCTCAAAAGTTATTCAGGTGATCATCTTCTCAGCCCCAACCAGTATACCAAATATGAAGGCTCTAGCTTTAATACTTTTTGAGATATCTTGCACACAAGATTTTCAAATTTTGTTTTGAAAGGGGCATAACTCCATCCAGGGGCATAATGCGGACATGAAAAAAAAAATATGGGTCAACTATTTTTTCATGAGAAATCTGTATATGAAATTTCAAAACCCTAACATTCACCTTTCAAAAGTTTCAAATTTCACCGAAAAGTGGAAAAATCAATCAAAATTTCGAAATTCCATATTTTTGTCAAAATTTGACGGAAAGTTCTCAAAACTTAATCATGTCATCTACTCCTCAGCCCCAATCAGTATACCAAATATGAAGACTCTAGCTTTAATACTTTTTGAGATATCTTGCACACAAGATTTTCAAATTTTGTTTTGAAAGGGGCATAACTCAGAAAAGGGGCATAACTCGGACATGAAAAAAATATGGGTCAACTGTTTTTTCATGAGGAATACACTCATGAAATTTCAAAACCCTACCATTCACCGTTCAAAAGTTAACGGATGCACACACACACACAGACAGACACACAGACAAGCCAAAAGCAATATGCCCTTCCAACTTTTTCAAAGTAGGGGGCATAATAAAAATGTAATATGCATGTAATATACATATAAAACATCAGGAAAACATGTCCGTGTAATGTTACATAACCCCTTCAAGCCCACTTTTATATAGTTAATCTGGAGTTTACATGGGTATACATATTTTTCTTATTTTTGATCCAAAACATAGATTGTGTGTATTCACTAGAACCACCTCGCCGAGGCGGTTCTAACATGTACCCACAATCAATGTTTTGAGCAAATATTATAAAAACAACTTTTTTTTTTCTAATGAAATTTTCAATTTTTACTGATGACGAAATCTCCATATATGAGCATAACTGCATAGCCGATTAGCACCAGTCCTTTGTTTTTGCTTCAATTCACTAACCTACTTCTGTTACTGTACAGGCTTGATTATGTCAGATCTGGGTCACAATCCTCAAAGACAGGGAGTTTTTTTTTATGAAGCCACTCAAAATTCATACCAACCTTCTTCGCTCTCATTCTTAACCCAGTGATCAAGAACTTTGCCAAGTCTGTAGAGAGTTGGTATGATCTCAGACCAGTTTAACTCCTCGACGATGGTGTCATCAATAGTGTCAATTTCAGTGAAGTCAGAATCCCATACGCCCTTAGACCATTCTGTAAAAATAATAATCATTGACATTAGAATGTTATCATAACATCCTTCAAAGGATGTGTACTTGTCTTGGGAAGCAAAAACGAGGGTTAAGTGCAATTTATGAAAAAAATGTAACAATAAGAGCTGTCGCAGGACAGCATACTCCACTGCTTCTGACCTTTTTCAAACATAAGGCCAAACCAGACCTGTAACCCAAAGCATTATGCTCATACATCTTTTTGCCTTGATACTGTAAGGCAAAATCACTGAACCATGCCAGTTAACTATAACTACCTAAGGTTTAAAGGTCTCACTCATATTGTGAAAGAAGTATGTTCATATACCAACTGATTGATGAGATACAAGGCAATATCACTGAACCATGAAATAAGATCACATTGACCTATAGGTACTTTAGGGTCAAAGGTCTAGTCATACTCATAATGTGAAAGAAATATGATCATATACCCATTGAGTGTTGAGATATAATGCAAAATCACCGACCCATGAAATTAGGTCATAGTGACTTATAAGTATGTTTGGGTCAAAGGTCTGGTCACACTCATTCATAATCTGAAAGAAGTATGTAATTATATCAACTGAGTATCAAGATATAAGGCAGAATCACTGAACTAGTCCGGCACGAAATCAATTTGACCTGGAATTTTGGTATAAAGTTTTTTTCTTTACAGATTCTTGTAGGTTAGACATTGCCTTTAAAGATTCTGGATGATGACAGCCTGTCATCATTGAGCATTTTGAGAAATTCAAGATGGCGTCCAAGATGTCAGAAATAATGAAAATACAGTGTTCTATTATTCAATGTACCCCTTAAAATGAATTAAAATGCTATGATTCCCCATAATATAGCAGGTATTATTATATCTGACCTAAGTTATTGTTTCCTGATTTAACGATCAAAAATGACATCCAAGATGGCCGCCAAAATAAGATTTCTTGATGAATTTAAATGTAATATATAAATTCATGCAAGTAAGACCTTGTCAATAGAGAATCCAACTTTGACACCCCGTCAGCATTGAGCAATTTGAGAAATATTAAAATAATTTTATGCATTGCATTGTAGTTTGTCTCTAACGGAATGAAAAACAATATTTTAACCTACTTTTTAGTACTTGTACATATTTACATATCTAACATTAGTTACCTTTTCCAGGCTTGAGTAAAATATGGAATCCAAGATGGCTGTCAGAACATTTGAATATTATAAACATTTTCCTTTGAACTTTTCATCTATTTCTGAATTTAATGCATCATTAAACACGATTAATAATTCGGAGTACTAATTAAAACATAAGATGAACACTGTAAAGATGGCGCTCAAATAGTATGTCTGGTCATTATTCGTTTTACTGTGTTTTGCTGTTACTGAGAACAAGCAGCAGCTTATTAGGTTTATGTGTTGTGAGCTTACACTGGATGCAGAATTTCATGAAAGAAGTATTGTCATCCACAAACTAGTTGATACAAGCAAAAAAGCAACCATAATGTGTAAAAAATGTTAAATGTGTTTCAATTGAATAGATCTACACATAAACACACTATAGATAATAATTTAGCAGACAGATGATATGTGTACCAGATAGTCACTTTTGTTCTTCATGATAATCCAGAAGGAGTTTCAATTGTTGCGGATGACAATGATGTACGTTTTTGTTACTTTAAAGCGCAGCACCTCACAATTCTTGGTATCGTTTGAAAGCAAGAACTTTGTAGACATAAATGTTTGTTTGAATAAATGCTTTACGTCCCAGTCAACAGCAATAGTCATGACGGGACGTTGCCTCCATTTAATGGGACTTTTACCAAACATTAGATGTCATGACACGCAAAATGTGTTTCATAAATATAACCACCCAACTAGGCCAAAAAGGCTTATATGTATGTGTGGTTTGACTAAATCACTTTTCCTGGGCAGGCTCAGACATGAGCGGTAAACTAGTAATCAGAGGCTCAGACATGAGCGGTAAACTAGTAATCAGACATAAAGCCGACGCACTAAGTATAAAAGAATGCTGAACACCTGATTTAATTTATACTCATACACTATAGGGCTGAGTTACTATTGCACGCTTCCATACTTTGAACTCCTAAATAATTGAAAATGTCAAACATGTCCATTTGTCAGTATCATTTAAAATCAGATCTGCCAAATATGTTGCCAGAGTCATTTTGGTGGCTGACAAATGAGACCAAACTTTACCCCTCCACCTTTAACTTTACCTCTTGATGACATCTAGACCTTTTTTCTTAAATCAATGAAATTGCATTTTCGAAGTGAAACTTATCATCATAGCACCGCGTAGCACTGTGGTTACAACAAAGTGAGACGGTAAGACAAATGGTTTTTAGACTGTGTCCTTAGCAACATACTTGTGGTCTTATTGCATCTGCTTAAGAGTTATTGACCGGGTAAATTTCAAGAGCATGATTTAAGTTCATTTAACGCCTAAATCTCTCTGGTGTGTGTGTCTGCAGGAGGTGTTCAAATTCTTCTATGCAACCACTGGGCTAACTTATGCCTAATCTCAGCACCATGAAATATGCTAGTAAAGATTATTCAAATAGCTTAGAACATTTGTCGTCACTCCCCTTTATTGTCAGTCCCCAGAGGGCCGGGGCTTTCAGCAGGGAGTTTAACAAAAATTTGGTTCCGCAGGGCGGGGCTTTTACCCGGGCTTTAAAATTCGAAAAGTTAAAAGCCCCATTATTCCCCGGCCCTAAGGGGGCTGTGGATTCACCCGACTGGTGCATAACTGTGAAACCTTGCTTATTTTTATTAGTATTTGTCCTTCATTTACATGTATTTTTCAAGTACACAACTTCAGCTCGTACCCTAGACATATTGCTCATGCTCCTCTAACTCTGACCAAATTAATGTCAAATTACTTAGCTGGTTGAAAGTGTAATGTCTTTGAAATACCCTTAAGCACACTCATAGACTTTGAACCCTTGATATATTATTTCATGCCGTGCCGTTGACTTTGAAATTTTAAATGTCGAGGCTACCACTTGGATTGTGTAACCATGCATGTTAATTGTCATTGACATACTTTTTTAGGTATGTACCTTGATTTAGTACGCTTGATCTGAGTTTCATGCTCTCTTGATTTTGACAATATTTATGTCTTGGCTTGGACTAAGTTGTGTATTTTCTGAACCTTTATTAGACAGCTTGGTTGAATCCGTGAATAGTAATTTCGCTGGAACATTGATCTTTATTGCATGCTCCCTAGAGTTTGTCAAAATTAACAAAGATTATCGCATTTAATTGCTTTTCCCATAACACTGATATCTGCAAATATAGATTCTTAGATATGAATGGTCCTTTGCACATCCTTCGGGTGAAGCACCATTACTCCTGGTACACATGACCTTCACTGTGTGTTGAAATTATTTCATCCATTGCAGTTGAAAAATCGAAAGCAGCGTTCTTGGCATCAATGCTGTTGATTTTTGACAGGAAATACATGTATTGTCTAGATTTGAGCCCTGTCCATTTGTTCTGAAGCTAAACAAATCAGTATACATCCAGTAAAAGTAGCTTAGCTGGAGCATATAACAAGACATACCCGACACGACTTATAAATAAGAAAGAAACTAAATAAAAATCTCCATTGTGTACTTAATACGTTAACTAGTTTCTAGGCTTTATTTGTTTGCAGGAAATGCGTCCGATTGTAACCGTTATTGGTATTCAATTCAAGCGAACATATCTTCATTTATACTAATCTTATAAATGCCAATTTTATGATTTTATCATGATGCTGATGAATCTATGAATGAATGATAATGCTATTTTTATCCTCTTTTTACACTGTGACTATTTTATATAGATCCTATTCATAATGATTATGTGAAAAAATAAACTGAAGTAAATAACAGCACTGCATTGTGTTCAATCTGAACATTTTATAGCTTCAAAGATAATTCAAGGCCCTGGAGTCCTTAAAATATATACAAAGCATTTGTTTAGACGAACCGTGTGGTATTTTTGTATCTATTGTACACCAATAATATACAAAAGGAGAAGAAATTGTGTTTTCTGGTGGCCGTTTTGGATGCCATCTTTTATGTGATGTTAATTTTACAGCTTTCAAAAATATATAAACTTTACCAGTCCTTTAACTTTCCTTCTAGATTTTATCAAAAATGCAAACAAACATCCAAACAATGAGTCTTTTTCAGATCAGTATAATTAACTCTGTCATTGAAAATCTGCATTTGGAAGACATTTTGGATGCCATCTTGAATTTTTGACAAGACTAAGTGATGTCACGAGTTCATAATTTTGATTCTATAATGTCAGTTTCTAATCCAGAAGAAGCTAAAATATGTGTGCTGTATAAATCGTATGAATATATGGTTAAGCATTTAAAGTCTTACAGATTCTTATTTTGGCAGCCATCTTGGATGTCATCCTTGGTGTTTAGACCAGAAAGCACAAACTGAAGACATCTGAGTTAATACCAAATAAAGTTGTGAGGTAACATATATTTTTTATTCATTTTATGGACAAACTGTATAGGAGATCATATGCATTTTCATCATTTTAGACATCTTGGACGCCATCTTGAATTTCTCAAAATGCTCAATGATGACAGGCTGTCATCATCCAGAATCTCGAATGGCAATGTCTTACCTACAAGAATCCATCAAGAAAAAAACTTTATACCCGACTTCCAGGTCCATCCAAAATGTGCCATATTCGTGCCGGACTAAACCATGAAATTAGGTCACAGTCACCTTGGACTACTTTAGGGTCAAAGGTCTTGTCATACACAAACATTCTGTGATAGAAATATGTTCACATACCAATTGAGAGCCGAGATATAAGGCAAAATCACTGAACCACAAAATTAGGTTACAGTGACCTATAAGTATATTGGGGTCAAAGGTCTTGTCATACTCACTCATAATCTGAAAGAAGTGTGAAAATATATAAATTGGGTGCCGAGATATAAAGCAAAATCACTAAGCCCCCCCCCCCCCCCCCCCCCTTGACTCCGATCCAGAGGTCTGATGTCATGGAACCTAAAGTGTATGAAGTATGAATGCTTTATGACAAGTTGTTGTCAAGATATGGACTCCTTGTACAAGTTACTGCTAATGATAGCAGTACATGCGCGGATCCAGAAAATTTTCCCGGGGGGGGGGGGGGCGGAAAATTTCAACATGGCAAAAATTAATAATCTGGCAATTCCAGGGGGGGGGGTCCGGACCCCCTGTCCCCCCCTCTGGATCCGCCCATGCAGTACATCCATTTTTTACAGTGTTCTAGTTTTTAACCTCTAGCCCCACCCCCCAGGCATGGACCCAGGTATCCGATGCCATGAGATGAAACTCAACCCTACAGGGTACCTATGGTCCGAGGCGAGTGTGAAAGCCCTATGATAAAAGGTTTTTTTAAGATATAGACTTCTAGAATACTTTATCACAGAAAAGCCATTATTAATGGTGTTCTAGATTTTAACCTCTAGCCCCATCGCCTGGCATGGACCAAGGGATCTAATTCCAAGGAATGAAAGCCAACCCTACAGGGTATCAATGGCCCAAGTATCAATGCTTTCTGATGAGTGGTTGTCAAGATATGGACTTCTAGAAAACTATACCACAGAAAAAAACATTTTTGAAGGTGTTCTAGATTTTGACCTCCAGCCCCACCCTCTGGCCTGGACCCAGGGGCCCGATGCCATGGAATAAAAGCTAACCCTACAGGGTATCTATGGTCCAAGTATGAAGGCTTTCTTGTGAGTGGTTGTCAAGATATGGACTTCTAAAAAACTTTAACGCAAGTGCGACGCGCATGGGAATGTGGAAGACCGGGGTGACTGCAATAGCTCTACGCACTTTGTGCAGTCGAGCTAAAAATGACACTGTGTATATGATTTGACCAAGAACTTATCAAATTGACCATGTGGTCCCTAAAAATAAGTGAATAACTTCTTGAGTAAACAGCATGACAGGCTCGAGATCATAGGTGTGTGATTATTGTATAGCGTGAAAAAGCATACTCGTAAGACACGTATCCACAAAGGTGTATATTGTGATGACTCAGTGTCTACATGGAATATTTTCACAGCCACAAATCCAGCTCTTACCACCTAAAGTAACCCACGACTCGGCCCTGCTCCAACTTGGGTCACCCATCCAGCCACTAACCAAGCTCAACGTTGCTTAACTTGCAACAATATCCAGACAAACTACACATCGCTGTAAAAGCCAGATCATACAGCATGGCTGTATACTGACTTAATGTATTCCCACGCTAAATGTGTTCTCATGGCAAGTAGTATTTTGTGAATAAACGCACCACTATGACCACAACTTCCTGCATTTCCAGACGAATACATCACTTTAATATCAACCTTTCACTGACCAAAAGTTTATCAAACATATCCTATTTTCAGGTGAATAATAATTAAATGAAAAAATTGGTATGAAAATCAATTAAATTTCCTTAGACCTGTAATATCCCTTCTAGTCTAGACTTTATTTCTCCTCCAAAACGAAAGAAGTGCATCTCATTTTGATACATTTGGACTGTCAACTATTTGCTTTAAATAGTTTGGCATGTTTTGATCACATGACTTGAACACAATTTTTTTCCTCCACAAGAAAACACAAGTAACGTGGAAATACATTACTCTGAATCCAAGATGGCCGCTTTATGCAGGGTTTGTTTACCAAGTTTGTGAAAAGTGAGAAATCAATGGATCTTCTTGATTCTTTGTCAGAATGAAGTAGGATATTCAAGGATTAGAAACAGTACAAAAGTTTCCTGCTTTTCAGTTGATATTTTAGCAACTTTCAGTTTTACTCTTAAGTAGTGTGAGAATACATTCATCCGAGCTATATGTGTCTGATATACTTGTGGCACCCCAGCCACTATACACCTCTGGGGAAGGGCAGGGATTATGACTTTTCAGCTTTTAGCCCCCTGCTATAAGCCCCAACCCCCAGAGGACAAACTGGAGGTTAAAACTTTGCTCTTAAACTTTGCCCTGTCATTTGCAATAGAAAATTCCCCTGTGGTAAGGATCACGTCAAAACCATATCATTTTGATTTATACTGGGTAACTGGCTTACCACGGTACTAATGAGTCAATGGCTCACCAAATATAAACAAGATAACCTACTTTTTTATCATTACCTCCTGCATTTTTCTAAATAGAAAAAATAAAATTTTCAGTTGTTTTTGTTTTGCAAATTCATTATTATCGCCGTCATACTGTTCAAGGTTGGTCAAATTTTGTTTCCTATATTACCGCGGAGTTCATCTTAATGGAAAACTGATCAATTTGAGAAGTCCCAACAATGTCGGAACTTTATTGATTAAAAGAGCAGATATTTTCAAACAACATTCATCGTCATCAATATCTTTGAAAGTATTTGAAAGATTTAAGCAACCTAAGTATTTTCAGGTTTGGATTTTTCCTCGCTGTATAAGTTTTTTTCACTTATAAACGCATAGCAATGCAGTGAGGGCAACGGATTTCATGGCTATAATTTAACAAAAAGCAAATATAATTATGATAAATTCTGTTGTTTACACAGAAAATAAATGTTTGTCTAGGTTTCTGATAAAAAAATAACGCGAAAACGCGGTAGAAATAGGTGTATGTTTAATTATTGTTCAATTTCCTACTGTACGATGAACTCATCTACACTTTTGCAATTTTCCTGTAAAACATACGGACATTTCCTTTCCTAATCGTTTCCGGATACTTCCAAATAAGGCAATAATGTGACCTATGGTGCATTCATCATGTGACAGACCATGCCGACATTCCCGGTATAAAAATAAAACACTAACATCTATTTTGAGAACAACAGAGGCAACTTAGGGGTAAAGGCATACATGTGATATTTCCCGATATCGGCGTATTCCCCCGATATCAAGGGCCCTTATATGCCCCTTACCCGACGGACCCCCGATATGCCCTGTCTCCCGATATGACAAAAAGTCCATTTATGTACTTCATTTTACACTTTTTTTTTATCCAAGTGTCCATTTCTTTATGTAAAGTGTAGTATAAATACGGTACCCAATACAGCAGTGTGTATTCAATATTGACTCGATAATTTGTGTCACTGATACCTGGAGGCTAATTTATAGAGTTGTTTATCAGCCTGTGTTGGAGTGTCAAATAAATGATGTTTTTACAACAAGGATTATTTTAAATTAACTGATTAATCAAGCCTGGTGTCAGCTATTTAATAGATCACCAAAATAAACAATGTGCCTTCAAGTGACAAGCGCTGTAAAAATAGATACAATTATAAAGATTTCAATCAATTATGGAATGACCAAAATCTACGGAGCGTATCGCAGTGAGTTCAAAGAAAATCCCATTGTAATGCTGACATTGGATTTAAGCACTTTATATTCAAAATAGTTTGGATGTCATTGTTGCTTTGTTAAAATAAAATGGTAAGAAGTTACAACCTATCTAATGATATCTTTTTTTTCTACTTCATAAACACCCCCCGAAACCGCTGAGCTTTTGAATGTTATTGGTGATGACCACGAGAAAAGAAACCTCCCGATATGACAGGCAAATTTACGATATCAAACTGAAAATCTCCCGACCGTGGAGAATGAAAATATCACATGTATGGGTAAAGGGGGTCAGCAATATGTGTGAAATCTATGTTTTTCTATGACGGTGACAAAAATATCATTTTAATTACTGGTAATCTTGACATATCTACCAAAATGTGCCTCAAACTCGAGGTTGGCGTTTGCGTTGGAGGATCTCCAATGTAAAAAGCGGCTAGGACGCAATGCACGCTAAAAATCACGAGCTATGTAAATACGTCGGTAACGTAGCATCCGCAGTAATGTAGGGTCAGAGTATACCTGTACTGCGGGGACACTCAAAAAGTAATTGCCTTGCAATTTAGTCCGGCTATCCCCCACCCTTCCTCGTAGGTGGGGAAGGAGGCAGTGGTTACAAAGTCTTCAGCAACGCAGGGAATTTAACAAACTTGTGTTCCTGTTCAAAATCGCTGGGGGTATGGTGCCGGCCATTAACTCATGTGACTATCTCACACCTCAAAAACCCAAAAGACGAATTAAAGCTAAAAATTTCAACGAATATCAATGTACAAACTTAGTTGACAAAAACGTTACAAATAATTCTAGGTGCTTTGTGGTCGACAGTTTTGGAACATCTCAGTTCAGACATTCTTTCTTTATAGATAGTGTGATCAAGTGGAACCACCTGCCAGACAGCATCGTGCATGCAGCGACAGTTGAGAGCTTTAAAGAAGCTCTCCTAGCACGCGACTAAATTTCGCGCTCTCTCTCCAGGAGTGAAATATACCAGTATTGGTCCTACTCCGAAGAAGATACAGATACAGACAGACAGATTTGGTGCTGGTAGGCGCAGAGACAAAGAGGGTGGGGTACAAGTGACCAATGAAATGAAACGACCTGGGAGCATGCATGTTCTAATTTTCAAACTTTGCTGATGCATAAGAAAAAGTGCAGTAAAATCAAACCATCAGAAATGTTATTCAACGGGAAAAGATTCAATATTTCGAGAGTTTCGTTCACCGCCATCGTCAAAATTTCCCGCAATATGACAGTAAAGCAGACGCTTGATACTCATCATTATTTGTCGTAGCAAAACTTTGTAAAGCGCCTAAGTGATAAAAACTGGTTTTCGGCACAAAGGGGTAAAATATTTTACCCCTGGGTCATTTCGGTCCTACCTCATGATTCATTCATGCATTAGCAGAGGGTTACCTCGGACTACCTCAAGAAGACACCTCGAACCAATTTTAATCTATTTTGTTCTTATATTGGTGCATGGCAGATAACCCTCAGTGATTGAGAGAGTGCCATTATCTGAATCTGAATCTGCCAAGAACTCCAAACACCTCATAAACAGAGTATTACATGGAGCTCAAATCAATTTTATTTATCAGCTGACAAATAAGCGGATAAATAAAATTGAGGCCTCGTACACCCTCGAGGGAACGGTATTGGAAAATGTTGATAGCATTAAATATCTAGGTGTAACAATTACAAATGACCTCAAGTGGAATACCCTGTACTAAAGCCAACAGAACACTTGGATTCTTGAGGAGAAAATTATTTTCTTGCCCCCAAGATGTTAAAGAAGCAGCTTATAAAGGACTGGTGCGCCCAGTCCTGGAATATGGAAGCTCTGTGTGGGATCCTCATACTAAATGCCTCCAGGAGGAATTGGAGAAGGTACAGAATCGTGCCGCTAGATTTGTAACTAGGAATTATACTTTCGAGGAAGGTAGTATGACTGGCATTCTTGAACAACTCAAATGGGAATCTCTCAAGATAATCGACTTATATTACTATACAATGGTCTGAAGGGTAAAGCCAGAATACCTACATATGACCTTATCCCAAAGACTAGGCGTTGTAGAAATAGCCACTCCAAGGCATTTCAGCTTCCATCTGCTAGTATAGAGGCCTATAAATGTAGTTTCTTTCCCCAGACTATCAGGGACTGGAATGACCTCCCTGACTCTCTGTTTTCTACTGCTGAAATGCCAGATGATTGTGTGTCCAAGTTCGCTTCACTCGTGCGTTCAAGGGACTAATTTCTACCCCATCCGAACCCCCTGGTGAAATAATGTCATTTGGCGTGTCACCAGTAAACTATTCAGATTCAGATTCATTGAAGTTATCTTTTTTTAGAGAAGATAAGCCAGTGCTTGCCTTATTAATGCTGAGCGCCAAGCAAGGTAGCCCATGGTACCACTTTTAACGTCTTTGGTATGACGCGGCCCGGATTAGAACCCGCACCTCCCGCTTCCGAAGCGAACGCTCTAACCATTACGCTATCGGGACCGGTTATATTATTCCAAACAAAATTTATCTTTTGAGGGCATTACGCTATCGGGACCGGTTATATTATTCCAAACAAAATTTATCTTTTGAGGGCATACATGTGATGTGCTGAGTAGATGTTGAGTAACTTGCCAAGGTGGGGAGAGCTCTATGCTGTCGGGGGCGTAAGGGCCCTGGTACCTGGGTACCTGCAAGGAAGGCAGTTTGGTCTTTACCTGGTGAGCCAAAGGCATCTGGGAAAACTTTCTTCCTATTGTCTTTTTTATATCTTGTATGCCTTATATTATCCTTATTCCATTTATCATTATTTGTAATGATTTAACCAGTCTAATTATTTACTCTTATATCATGCTTGTATTGCTTATATCTGCCTTTATTCTCTTATTTTTTATCTTTCCTAGCATAACCACAAGAAGTAATCCCGTTGAGTAATAGTCAATTGTGACGATTCAACGTATAGATGTAGATCTATGAAGATGTAGAAAAGGAGCTTCAGGGAGATTTTTCTTCCATTTCAGGGAGGTTTTTGAAAAAAAAAATAGAATATTTAGGAAACTGTAGAAACTGATATAAAACTTGTTCCCAGTTGATTATTTTAACTTTTGGGTTAAAATATTTATAGAACAATTTTAGTAGCTAATGCCCAGTTTAATGCTACTGCATTAGTAAAATTTGCAGAATTAGTAGAATTAACATTTTTCGAATTCGTGAATTGTGATTTGCATTTGCATTAGCATTAGTGAACAGCTAATGCATTGTTAATGCACAGACATTCAAAGGTTTTTTTTTCTTTTTTTTTATTATTGCTTTCCTTTGTTTCAGTCAACAACGGGTAGTGGTAAATGGTATTAAATCGGATTGGGCTCCAGTTGTGTCGGGTGTCCCTCAGGGCACCGTTCTCGGCCCCTTGCTGTTTTCCTTGTATATAGATGGCATCTCAGAAGACATTGAGTCTGAAATAAGACTCTTTGTTGATGATTGTGTTTGCTATCGTGAAATCAAGAAGGAAGAGGATACATTGAAACTTCAGAGAGACATTGATCGTTCAGGCAGTTGGGCTAGGAAATTGGGAATGAGATTCCAACCCGTAAATGCAGCATGATGCAGCTGACAAATAAACGGTCTAGTAAAATACAGGCTAACTACACCCTAGAGGGCACTGTACTGGAAAACGTTGAAAGCATAAAATACCTAGGTGTAACTATCACAAATGATTTGAAATAGAATACTCATATTTCCAATGTTTGTACAAAGGCTATCAGAACTCTCGGATTCTTGAGGAGAAATTTATATTCTTGTCCCCAAGATGTGAAAGAAGCAGCTTAAAAAGGACTGGTGCGACCGGTCCGGTCTTGGAATATGGAAGCTCAGTTTGGGATTCTCACACTCATAGCCTCCAGGAAGAACTTGAAAAGGTCCAAAAGTGCTAAAGTTACAGAAACGAGCAGCGCTAATTATTCTTCAAGCAGACTTCATGACACCATCAAAAGAAATGTTCCGAGAGCTAGGCTGGCTTACATTTACTAACAGAGTGGAATATCATATTTGCATTATGGTTTTTAAGTCTCTTAATGGCCAAGCCCCTGAGTATTTATCAAAAAGTACAAGTAGGCAAAGATCAGGAAAAGGCGCAATCAGAAAAAGACTCCCACTCCAAAAACCGAGGTGGGAAAAAACCAAACTAACATTCAGGTACATATGCCATGAAAACATTTCTTAAGCCGAATGAGCAGCTATTTTCCCGATAGGTGGCCACTCAGTTACCTTAACTTAACTAAAAATATGCAAACATACATAAGGCGCCAACAGCACAAAAATATTTTAAACACCAAGACATAAAACAAAATTAACCACCACAGAAGTATCGACTTGGAACGATCAGTAACACAAAGTTACTGGCGGTTTTAAATCGATTTTACACGGCCGTAACCTCACCCTCAGCTTCTGCAGTGGTTCATAGCATTTAGTTAGTTCTTCGGTCCTCGTGGTGAATCTCTAACTAGTGAATGAATCATCAAGAACAAACAAATAAATCATGATAAACATCCTGATGAATCAAACACCAGGACTCAATCCTTCTTACGAAATCTTCTGAAACAAACACTAGAAATTTACATAGGGCTTAGAGATTTATTGGAGGTTTTCGGCAGCATCGACCTAGGTAGGGAAACCACCCAGCCAGACAGCTTGCTAACGCATGCCATCGACGAGTCTCTCAGTTCTATTTATTTGTATCATTCATGCAATGGGACAGCTTTTTATACTCGAGGACACCCAGTGTCTTTCCTCAACTCAATTAGCAAGTAAACACCAATGTGGCCCCTGCCTGTCGATCAGGGGTCAATGAATATAAATGGTTATTGTGAAAAATAGTTTTAGTTAGATAATTTCACTGGTCATGCACTTATAGATATATTTTTTTCTTAAAATTTTGTATGGATCAAAAGTCTCTTGTTCTTACTATGAATCACATATTACCTCAAATCTGTAATCATAAATATATCTGAGTGTCCTTAAGTTGTATTTTCAATTTAATTCTATGTCTCATTTAAGAGAAATAATAGTACATATTTTGACAGGTATTCCAGACATCATGCTTTGTACATATGTATATAACTATGTTAATATATGTTTTACTCTTCAGAGGACCATATGTGAGATTAGTTTTTGTACTAAATATGTCATCCTCTTTAAATAAAGACATTACTATTATTATTATTATTATTGTCATTATTATTATTATTATTATTATTATTATTATTATTATTATTAAAATCGTGCGGCAAGGTTTGTGACTGGAAATTATGTTTTCGAAACTGGGAGCATGACTGGCATTTTAGGTCAACTGAAATGGGAATCTCTTAAGACAAGGAGGAAGGATAGTAGACTTATATTGCTATACAAAGATCTAAAGGGTAAAGCCAGACTACCCACAGAAGACCTTATCCCGAAGAATAGGCGTTGTAGAAGCTTTTCAGATACCTTCAGCTAGCAAAGAAGCGTACAAAAGTAGTTTCTTTCCACAGACTATCAGGGACTGGAATGACCTCCCTGATTCTCTGATCTCCTCTGCTGAAATGTCTGATGACTGTATGTCCAAGTTCGCATCTCTTGTGAGAGCCAGGGACTAATTTCCCTCCTGGCGCACCCCCTCCCCCGGTATTGTCAATTTGGCGTGTCACCAGTAAACCATTCAGATTCAGATCCAGATTCAGATTCAGATTCAAATCAAATCAAATCAAATCAAATCAAATCAAATCAAATCAAATATCTTTATTGGTTTTAAAATCCAGAAACAGGATTGTTACCAACTGCACGCAAATATACATAATACTAAACATATAAACAGCAAATGATTTAAACGTGCATTAAAAGTATCTATGATTGACTTAATACAACATTTTATGGTATCTATGACCAAAATTAATGACTGGAATGGTATCTTAATGATTCAGTTTAATACATGGCCCATCCATATTCAAATTGATAATGAAATTCTCCAAAATGATCTAGACACTTTACAAACGCGGGAACGAACCTGGGGCATGGAATTCAATCCTAGTAACTTACTGCCATCTGCACATCAACAGAGCAAATCAGGCCATCTACTCCACTTGATGTTTTCGACATTGGAATATCATTCCTGTATTTCTGGATATTAAGCTTCCCGTTTCAATAATCCAATGGCAAGCTGAGTCTTTCCATTATGGACAATTCCAACGCACACACCAAAGAACTAACCCTAAAACGGCAAATTTCAATGACACTTCAGGAAACGAAACGTTCTCAAATTAGGCGGAATAAATGTGTTTTACCGTCAGCATGTTCTTGTAAAACGCGACTCGTCCTCTGGAAGAACTTGTCTCCATTTCCACTGTATAACTACATCGGATTTTTAGGGTTTCTTCATTTCGTCGATACCAAATCCTAGAATCTAGTAAAATATGAGCGATTCGGTGCTTTATTTTACATTGTATATCTAGTTAATAATGAATAAAAATTTACCATCATTCGTCACAGAAAGCATGAAGCTTCGATTAATATATTCTCTGAAAACGGAAACAAAATTATACGGTTTCGTCAAAATTGCTGGGTTTTGTTGTAAAATCAAGTCCGCCTGTAACCAAGGACACTCTATCGAGATAGACGACGACGACGATACAGGGTCCTTGCTGTAACGAAAACGGACAATTCTGACGAAACCATACTATATAATTATGTAAACTTTCGATCTTTAGTTTTTAGTGCACAGCACTGGTATAGTTTCGAATTTTGCAACTTGATAGGAATGCCTTTCTGGCAATACTGATCACGAACACTCGTTACAAAGATTACCCCAGACTAAATCCCCTGATCAGGAAAACACATCCGATCGAGGGACGAAAACCAAGCGCAAAAGCAAACTCTGGAACGAAACGTCTCAGATTTGTATTAGGTTATACTGGCTACGTTCGGTACCGACCAGTAACGAAGGTTTGCTGTAGTTGATATGCTTTAATATAGCATTGGAGGGAAATGATGCACGCCCTATGTTTTGCATCTCACTGAAAAATGTCATTCACTACATATAGATAGAAAAACATACAGGATCGATGCTCTTCTTCTTGATTGCTCTTCTTCTTGATTGCTCTATTTCTATCAATAACACTATTTTACCTACTTTTCCTCAAAGGGGAAACCAAAATCTGTTGCTATGTCTACTTTCACAGGTCACGTTGTCAGGTTTTCTAGTCGGCAAGGGTAGGTACTTATATTGAGACATATCATACCTATTTTAAATATAATCCCGATTTATCGTATGCCATGACATATTTCGGCAACGAAAGTTTAAATCTCGAAGGTTTAAAACCGCCTTTGAAATACATGTTACTGGTTGTTTTACAAAATATGCTGTCAGTGTCTGGCTTAAAAATACTGGAAAAGCATGT
This sequence comes from Rugalucina vietnamica, assembly GCA_964017185.1. Classification (NCBI taxonomy): domain Eukaryota; kingdom Metazoa; phylum Mollusca; class Bivalvia; order Lucinida; family Lucinidae; genus Rugalucina; species Rugalucina vietnamica. Next base: position 22,220,640 of record OZ024878.1, on the reverse strand, counting down.
ACAAATAGGGTGTGTATGTTGTAAACAGCATGTGGACCTTACCTAGCTCTATGCTTGTAGTCACGAAAGTTTTATCTATTTACTTTTGAAACATAGTAGGCTTATTCCAGCAGAAGCTAACACGTAGACAATGCCTTTATATGGAACATATGTTAATATGGCAACGTGGTCTAGTTTAGTGGTCACTTTGAAGTTACAAAGGTTGTTTGACACGTATAATAAATGCCTGTCACAGTATGTTGCATATAGCAATCACGCAGGTTTTATACAAACATCATTTTCCGGCGACATGTAAAAAGGTGAATGGCTACCATTGCATTGTTTGCACACCGACTTAACAAATAAATAATTCATTAACTAGAATACTTAGCAGATATTAAAGACATATAAAACTGTATATAAGTTTCCATTTACTAGAAGATTTTAAACAGATATGTTCTGAGTTTTGTCTTGGCGACAGTAACGAAGGTTTAAATATCGACACATTTTGATATGTAAAAAGAACAAATCAAGAGGAAGAAACTCCATTTTTTCTGTGTTTGTGTACTATTACCTTTGCCAAATTATAGGACACTAAGATCGTCTATCCTAGCTATTTTGTGTCAGAAAATACCAAGAACGTTAGTTGGACCTACTTATTGAAAATCAGTGTTATCTTAGATACCAAACGCAAGTATCAACGTGAGTAACAATTAACTTTGAAGAATCAACCCTAGTCGGTTCGCTACCACGTTGTTTTTCACAGCTTTCCATCTATAATATTATGACCATTAATTATTCACTCACTAGTGAACACCACGGCTTCTCGCCAATTATGACCGTTAATAATTTTTATTCACTCACTGTTGCGTAGTAGGACTTTAAAGTTTATGATGATGATTGAATGAACCGCACGGCTTCCCGCCAATTATGACCGTTAATAATTTTTACTGGTATTTGAATATTTTAGATGTCAGTATAGCCCTTTCTAGCAGCAAGACCTAATCACTCCTCCTCGTGGCACCGGCTGCAAAATATGAAAAGGTATGCTGTAAATAGACGTACAACAACTTCTGTGTATGTGTGTATATGTACAACATCTTATTTAAAATAATAAACCTTTTCATATGCTAACGTGATGGGTCGAGTTTTCCTTGTGAATTTTAACTCTTAGAAAAAAAACAAAGACTCATTGAGGCAACAAAAACATTAGTTTGGTAAGTTCTCTAATAATGTGGAGCAAATTCCATAAGACGGGGGTCTAAGACAGTGGGCAAGTTGTCTTTTTAAGTGGGGCGAGTTGTCTATTAAAGTGGGGCGAGTTGTCTTTAAAAGTGGGGCGAGTTGTCTTCTGAAAGTGGGGCGAGTTGTCTTGGGGCGAGTTTTATGTGGGGCGAGTTGTCTTGGGGCGAGTTGTCTTTGGGGCGAGTTGTCTGTATTTCATACTTTTTACCCAAATTGATGCTGGAACCAGTTCCGAATTTTGATTGGCTGTTATCGACACACCTCCACGGCCACGTTGTGCATGTAAACAAAAATTTATAATCCGCGCATTGTTGATTGTCACCTCCCCGTGACCAACTGTGTCCCGTTTACCTGTTAAGTTAACGGAACACGGAACCAAAGTGACCTTTGCCACGACATGTTTACATAATTTGATTATAATGCAGTCAAGCAAGCAGAAAGGTCAATAATTCAACAAACAGTATGGCGGCTGTTGGTAGAAAATGTGGATCATTGAATAAACTTTTTACAGCTTGCAGTAAGCCAATTTTGTTTTCATCATAAGCTACTGAATTCTGATCATTTTATTATTGTTGAAATGAAATCTGCATGTACATCAGCTGATCAGTACATGTACTGTCAGATGTACAGGAGAATGGTATGCCAATCCTTCGTCTTGACCCATCCTGTAGAACATGTTGCCCTAATGTATTGCGTCTGATAAATCAAAGCAGTATTTGCTGCAGCCAGATTTCTTAATTTTCTTGGGCATGTCTGTCTACCTTGATCCGTCAATTCCTGATCGGTTAAGCTGTGTCAAGTCACTGTCAGGTTGGATGCCCCCCAGTTCTTGTTTTTTTTAATTCAATTTGACGTTCCTTTCAAGATTAATTCAGCTCATTAAGATGGGTCAATCAGTAGGTGGGGCTAAAACGGGAGAAACACCAGAAAAATCACCAGTGGGGGGCTCGAACCCACAACGGACACAGCAATCAGATGATCAATTTATTAAGAAATAGTGCACTTAACTGCTACCAAGGCCGAAACGACCCACCCCCAAAATTGGCCGAAACGACCCAGGCCGAAACGACCCGGATTTGGGATTCGGGGCAGCTCCACCTAGGTTTGGTGGACAAAGTTTCGATATAGCAATTTGTACAAAAAGAGACATTTCTTACCTCCTATATATTTTAGGATGTCCTTTAAAGCTAGTGAGCAGAACTGCGGCCCAATCTGCTAAAAAGGTCCTGGGGCAGGAGCTTGAAGGGATCAAAGAGGCCGGAACATGGAAGACAGAGAGAGTCATCACATCTAAGATGGGACCTTCAATCAATGTAACAGGAAAGGAGCAGCAGATACTGAATTTCTGTGCAAATAATTATTTAGGCCTCTCTGTAAGTGTAATGAAATTGGGATTATCATTCAATGTATTTAGTGACATTATGCTTAACAATTAATGTGCCAGTATGATACAGTGAAGTTATTTATAAGCTAAACAAGATAATTTTCATATATGTGTTGTTCTGTACTTGCCTATATATGTATTTAAGCAGCTGTCTGAATAAAAACCATGATCCACTTTTCCAAAAAAAAATTCCAAAATTATTTTTTTTATAGAAGTTTGATATATATATATAATTTACTGAAGTCAATATTAAGTCCATAAATTGTAAATCTCCATTAAGATGATTTAAATGTCATTTTTAAGATCTGGGTTACGATATAGCCATTTTGCCAAGCTCCTATTTTCAGAGTCACCCAGCAGTTATCGAGGCAGGAAAGAAAGCTCTGGATACCCATGGAGCGGGCCTCAGTTCTGTACGCTTTATATGTGGAACTATGGTCAGTGTACAATTGCTTTTAAAATAAAAAAGTCTTCATTACAAAAACTTGCCCATGCAATATACAGAGATTTTTTTAGCTTTAAAAATTGAAAAATTTCAGCTGAAAATTTTTGATATTTTTCTTATTTTTGCTCAAAACATAGATTGTGGGTACACGTTAGAACCGCCTCGCCGAGGCGGTTCTAACGAGTACCCACAATCTATGTTTTGGAGCAAAAATAAGAAATATAGGTATACCCCTGCATATCCCAGCTTTGCTATATAAAAGTGGGGTTTAAAGGGGTAATCATTGCACGGACAAGTTTTCCTGATGTTTAAGGCACTTTAAAGTAACTTTAAATCACTAGTGTTGGTCCAGCACAGTTTACGGAGTTTGCCCATTTGATACTTATATCTATCAAATTCTTTTAATGTTGGGTGTTTCTGTTGAAAAGATGAGCATTGAGGCTTTAATAATATTCCCTACCAAAACAATGTGTATAAAATAACAGACCATTAATATTTTGCCATTTTTCTGGTATCAAGGCTATTAAATGTCTTTTGTTGTTGTTGTTTTTTTTTTTTTCATTCTTAACTAAGACTAGAATTTGACCTGCTCATAAATGTTAAGTATTTCAATATGTTTGAGCAAGATGAATTATAGGCTTTTCTGTCAGACTAAACCTGAAATTTCAATTATATTTGCCTATTTCAATAAATTTCAATCTCTGCTGATTTAAGAATGAAACAAATTTGAATTTCGCATCCTCAGTGCCTGTTCTTTAAAAATGTAATTATGTATAAATTAAATAGAAAAATGATGGGATCTATCTGAGCCGCGACGCGAGAAAACCGGTCTTCGGGGTTTACGACCAGGTCTGACACAAACCAACCTGTACAGTCACAGAAGCAGGCTAGAAGCTTGAAATTTCGGATTTAAGAAGAAGAGAAATTGTACTATCCGTGTAGCGAAAACAAAGGCGCTGATCAGCTTCGCGGTTACCGCGAAGCTGATCTGCGCCTTTGTTTTCGCCTAGGCAAAAATCCGGTTTTCTCACGATGCGGCTCATCTGATATCATCAGGGTAACATGTCCATGTAATATATACCCCCATATACCCCACATTTATACAGCAAAACTGGGATATGCAGGGGTATACTTAGTTTTCTTATTTTTGCTTGTGGGTACTCATTAGAACTGCCTCGTCACAAACTGTGTTTTGAGCCAAAATGAGAAAAATATCAAAAGATTTTGACTGAAATTTTTCCATTTTTACAACTTAAGAAAAATCTGTATATATTGCATGGGTGTGTTTAATTATACCCCTCGCAAAACGAAGTTTTAGGGGGGTATACTGTTTTCAGCCTGTCTGTGATTCCGTGACTCCGTCATTCCGTCATTCCGTCAACATTTTGACATCTTTGCTGAATAACTTAAGTAGTTTTTGCCCGATGTTCTTCAAATTTTCAACACACCTGCACCATTAGACAACACATGTGTGATATGAATTTAGGGGCCAAAAGGTCAGTTTTGCAAGAGTTATGGGACTTTTTAAACCTATACATAGAATGTTTGCCATAGTGCTAATAGTGCATACTTTGTGAAATCAACTCCTCCTACAGCTTTCAATATTATCTTTTGATACTTTGCAGATATGTGCCAGAGATATTGAAGATATGCATGAAGAAGTATTATGCTGAAAAATTGAATTTTGACAAATTTACAGCATTTTGAACTTAGCCAATTTTCGGTAATTGCCATATTCAACAATGGTTGGTAGTGCATAGTTTGTGAAATCAACTCCTCCTAGGGCTTTTAGTATTTCTTTTCAATACTTTGCAGACATGTTCCACACATATTGAGGATGTGCATGAAGAATTATAATGATGAAAAAATAATTTTTGACAAATTTACAGCATTTTTCAACATAGCCATTTTTTGACCATTGCTTATATACAATAATGGTTGGTACTTCATAGTTTGTGAAATCAACTACTCCTAGGGCTTTCAGTATTTCTTTTCAATACTTTGCAGATATGTTCCACACATATTGAAGATGTGCATGAAGAATTATAATGATGAAAAAATATTTTTTTGGCAAATTTACAGCATTTTTCAACATAACCATTTTTTGACCTTTGCTTATATACATTAATGGTTGGTACTTCATAGTTTGTGAAATCAACTCCTCCTAGGGCTTTCAGTATTTCTTTTCAATACTTTGCAGATATGTTCCACACATATTGAAGATGTGCATGAAGAATTATAATGATGAAAAAATAATTTTTGACAAATTTACAGCAATTTTTAACATAGCCATTTTTTGACCATTGCTTATACAATAATGGTTGGTAGACTGGTAGTGCATATTTGGTGAAATCAACTTCTCCTAGGGCTTTCAGTATTTCTTTTCAATACTTTGCAGACATGTTTCACACATATTGAAGATGTGCATGAAGAATTATAATGATGAAAAAAAAAATTGACAAATTTACAACATTTTTCAACATAGTCATTTTTGACCATTGCTCATATACAATAATGGTTGGTAGTGCTTACTTTGTGAAATCAACTCCTCCAAGGGCTTTCAGTATTTCTTTTCAATACTTTGCAGACATATTCCACTCATATTGAAGATGTGCATGAAGAATTATAATACTGAAAAAATAATTTCTGACAAATTTACAGCATTTTTAACATAGCCATTTTTGACCATTGCTTATATACAAAAATTTTTGGTAATGCATAGTTTGTGAAATCAACTCCTACTAGGGCTTTCAGTATTTCTTTTCAATACTTTGCAGACATGTTCCACACATATTGAAGATGTGCATGAATGATTATAATACTGAAAAAGTGATTTTTTGACAAATTTACATCATTATACCCCCCGCAAAACGAAGTTTTAGGGGGGTATACTGTTTTCAGTCTGTCCGTAATTCCGTGATTCCGTCATTCCGTGATTCCGTCATTCCGTCAACATTTTGACATCTTTGCTGAATAACTTAAGTAGTTTTTGCCCGATGTTCTTTAAATTTTCAACACACCTGCACCATAAGACAACACATGTGTGGTATGAATTTAGGGGCCAAAGGGTCAGTTTTGCAAGAGTTATGGGACTTTTTAAACCTATACATAGAATGTTTGCCATAGTGCTAATAGTGCATACTTTGTGAAATCAACTCCTCCTACAGCTTTCAATATTCTCTTTTGATACTTTGCAGATATGTGCCAGAGATATTGAAGATATGCATGAAGAAGTATTATGCTGAAAAAATGAATTTTGACAAATTTACAGCATTTTTAACTTAGCCAATTTTCGATAATTGCCATATTCAATAATGGTTGGTAGTGCATAGTTTGTGAAATCAACTCCTCCTAGGGCTTTCAGTATTTCTTTTCAATACTTTGCAGACATGTTCCACACATATTGAAGATGTGCATGAAGAATTATAATGCTGAAAAAATAATTTTTGACAAATTTACAGCATTTTTCAACATAGCCATTTTTTGACCATTGCTTATATACAATAATGGTTGGTAGTGCATAGTTTGTGAAATCAACTCCTCCTAGGGCTTTCAGTATTTCTTTTCAATACTTTGCAGACATGTTCCACACATATTGAAGATGTGCATGAAGAATTATAATGCTGAAAAAATATTTTTTGACAAATTTACAGTATTTTTTAACATTGCCATTTTTTGACCATTGCTTAAACAATGATGGTTGGTAGTGCATATTTTGTGAAATCAACTCCTCCTAGGGCTTTCAGTATTTCTTTTCAATACTTTGCAGATATGTTCCACACATATTGAAGATGTTCATGAAGAATTTTCATGGTGAAAAAATATTTTTTGACAAATTTACAGCATTTTTCAACATAGCCATTTTTTGACCATTGCTTATATACAAAAATGGTTGGTAGTGCACATTTTGTGAAATCAACTCCTCCAAGGGCTTTCAGTATTTCTTTTTGATACTTTGCAGACATGTTCCTCACATATTGAAGATGTGCATGAAGAATTATAATACTGAAAAATTAATTTTTGACATATTTACAGCATTTTTTAACATAGCCATTTTTTGACCATTGCTTATATACAATGATGGTTTGTGAAATCAACTCCTCCTAGGGCTTTCAGTATTTCTTTTCAATACTTTGCAGACATGTTCCACACATATTGAAGATGTGCATGAATAATTATAATACTGAAAAAGTGATATTTGACAAATTTACATCATTTTTCAACATAGCCATTTTTTGACCATTGCTTATATACAATAATGGTTGGTAGTGCATACTTTGTGAAATCAACTCCTCCTAGGGCTTTCAATGTTTCTTTTAGCTTCTTTGTAGATTTGTTCCAGATATATTTTAGATGTGCATGAATAATTTTCATGCTGAAAATTTAATTTTTGACAAACTTACAGCTTTTATTTAACTTAGCCAATTTTTACCATTTTTCATGATAAACAATGATTATAGTGCATACAGTGAAATCAACCTCAAGCTTTCAATATATTCTTTTAATATCTTATAGATGTGACTGGCATACTGGAGATGTACATGAAGGATTATAATGCTGAAAAGATATCTTTGACAAATTTTCTGCATGTTTGACTTAGGAAGTTATTGGCCAGCTTCAGATAATTTTGCGGGGGGTATACTGAAAGCCTTGCTTGCAGCCAATTTCTAGTTTGTAATGTTTTTGATTTTCTATATAGGACATTCACAAAGAGCTGGAAGAAAAGTTGGCCAGATTTCACCAAAAGGAAGACTGTATCCTCTACATAGCTTGTTATGACGCCAATGCTGGACTGTTTGAAGTTTTGTTATCTCCCGACGACGCTGTTTTATCAGATGAACTGAATCATGCCTCGATTATCGATGGTATTAGGTTGTCAAAAGCAAAAAGATACAGATATAAGCATATGGATATGCAAGGTTGGTTGACATTGTTTTGTTCTGCTTTTCAAAATACACTATTTTAAACAATTTAGTTTTTTAAGTTTTTACATTTATAAAGCAATTTTTTTTTTAGAAAATGAATTGTGGTGCTGAAGGCATAGCGTGTATAATGTTATTGCATAGCCAAGTTCTACCCATATTTACACAAGGCTAAATTTCTAAACTGTTTCTTCATAGTCAAACCATCTTGTTTAATTGCCATTGTCATTTGAGCGAGTCCACTTTCATTTTAGGGTCATGAGGACTAGGAGTGATTTTGAATTTTGATTTCATTTTTTTCCAAGATAAGTCATATATAAATTTGGATTAATAATCATATGAGCCGCATTATTAGAAAACCAGATTTCTGCATATGCGAAAACAAAGGCGCAGATCACCTTTGCACAGCTGATCAGCGCCTTTGGTTTTGCTACACGTATAGTACAGTTTCTCTTCTACTTCTATGAAAAATTTTAAGCATCTAGCCTTGATCTGTGACTGCACAGACTGGTTTATGTTGGACCTCGTTAGAAACCCAAAAAACAAGTTTTCTCGTGTCGGGGCTCATATGAAAATATGTATGGGTTGTTAAAAATCTAGAACTTTGTGATATATTATAGATTTGGAACAACAGTTGATAGATGCGCAGTCCTGTCGACAGAGATTGATAGTTTCGGATGGTGTATTTAGTATGGATGGAAATGTTACACCTCTGGAGTAAGTTCATCTCTTAGATTCTCTGAGACAGTCTCAAAACTTTATGAACAGCCCTTTTATCATCATGAAAACATGTCCGGGTAATGTATACCCCCTTGAACCCCACTTTTATATAGCAAAACTGGGGTATACAGGGGTATACAATGTACCTATTTTTAGCTCACCTGAGCCGAAGGCTCACAGGTGAGCTTATAGTATACCCATGCTCCGTCATCCGTCCGTCCGTCCGTCCGTCCGTCCGTCCGTCGTTCACAATTTCAAAGATCTTCTCCTCTGAAACCGCTTGGCCAATCAAAGCCAAACTTCATGTGGAGCATCCTTAGGAAGGGGGAACGAAAGTTTATATAAATGGTCCAGGTCACATGACCAAGATGGCCGCCATGGCTATAAATAGCAAAAACCTTTAAAAATCTTCTTCTCCAGAACCAGTGGGCCGATTTCCATGAAACTTGGTATGTAGCATTGGGGACATGGGCCCATCATAGTTTATATAAATCATGACCCTAGGATGACCTTGACCTATTTTACGGCAAGGTCAACTTAGGTCACCCATGCATTTGAATGGGGAAAAAATGGTAAAATGTTATTTAATGGGTAAAACTTACTGGGAATAGGCAAATGGACAGAAGATTAATGGTAATGGAAAATTTTTGCCCCTGGGGGGTTGTCTGCCCCTGCCCCGGGGCTATATACATGTATATTTCCATAATAATGAAACATCTTCTCCCCTGAAACCGCTTGGCCAATCAAATCCAAACTTCATATGGAGCATCCTTGGGAAGGGGGAAAGAAAGTTTATATAAATGGTCAAGGTCACATGACCAAGATGGCCGCCATGGCTATAAATAGAAAAAACCTTTAAAAATCTTCTTCTCCAGAACCAGAAGGCCAATGATTTTGAAACTTGGTGTGGAGCATCAGTGACTGGAGCTCTACAAAGTTTATATAAATCATGACCCTGGGATGACCTTGACCTATTTTACAGCAAGGTCAACATAGGTCGCTCATGCATTTGAATGGGGAAAAGTGTTAAAATGTCATTTGTAGGGAAAAACTTGCAGGAAATGGGCAAGTGGACTTAAGATTGATGATTCTGAAAAAATTTGGACCCCAGGGGTCTGTCTGCCCCCACCCCGGGGCAATATACATGTATATTACAGTGATATTCAAAGATCTTCTTCTCTGAAACTGCTTGGCCAATCAAAGCCAAACTTTATGAGGAGCATTAGTAGTAAGTGGGAATGAAAGTATATATAAATGGTTATGGTCACATGACCAAGATGGCTGCCATGGCTATAAATAGCAAAATCCTTTAAAAATCTTCTTCTACAGAACCAGAAGGCCTATGATTTTGAAACTTGGCATGAAGCATCAGGCAATGGAGCTCTACAAATTTTATATAAATTGTGACCCTTGGATGACCTTGACCTATTTTACGACAAGGTCAACTTAGGTCGCCCATGCATTTGTATGGGGAAAATTGTTAAAATGTCCTTTGAAGGGCAAAACTTGCAGTAAATTGGCAAATGGACTGGAGTTTAATGATTTGAAAAAGAATTTGACTCCAGGGGTTGCTCTGATCTGGCCCTGGGGTTATATACATGTATATTACCATTGTAGTCAAACAAGTTTATTGTTATATATCTCAGGTTTCAGGTGAGCGTTTACAGGACCATTGGTCCTCTGGTTCTTATTTTTGCTCCAAAACATAGATTGTGGGTACTCGTTAGAACCGCCTGGGCGAGGCGGTTCTAACGTGTACCCACAATCTATGTTTTGAGCAAAAATAAGAAAAATATCAAAAATTTTCAGCTGAAAATTTCTAATTTTTAAAGCACAAAAATCTCTGTATATTGCATGGGCAAGTTTTTGTAATGGTAATAAATTTGGAGCAGCAGTTGATAGATGCCCATTTCTGTAAACACAGGCTGTTAGCCTTGGATGGTGTGTTCATTATGGATGGAAATTGATTACGCCACTTCAGTGGTTTCATCTCTATCCACTTCAGTGGTTTCATCTCTATCTTAAAATTCTTAGATGTCTATGTGTAGCGGTTAAAACTACGAAAACAAGCCTATTCAATACAAGAACAGTGACTGTTTTCTGCTGTAAACTGAAATTTTTCAGGAGAAAAATTTTAATATTTAATTTGTTTCATATTTTTTGCTCAACATTGATTTTGGGTACACCTTAGAACTTGCAATTTGATAAAAAATGAAACAAACATATACCCCTGTTCACCCTGATTTCACTACATCATTATGAAAACTTGCCCATGCAATAAACATATAATTTATAGCTTTAAAAATTTAAAACTTTCAGCTGAAAAATTTTGATATTTTTCTTATTTTTGCTCATAACATAGATTGTGGGTACACATTAGAACCGCCTCAGAACCGCCTCACTGAGGCGGTTCTAACGTGTACCCACAATCTATGTTTTGAGCAAAAATAAGAAAAATATCAAATATTTTCGACTGAAATTCTTCAATTTTTACAACTGAAAAAATCTCTGTATATTGCATGGGCGTGTTTTCGTAATGGGGGTGTGAGGGGGCATTTATTTCATGGACTTGTTTTCATGATGAAGCCACTTGCACACTAAACAAGGGCTCAAGACTTCATGCCTGGGCTTCCCCAGTCTTCTGGATGAGACTTTAAACTGAACTCCCCCCAGCAGGCACATGACGTCAGAATGACGTCAGATCGACGTCAATGCGACGTCGTGACGTCGCATCGACGTTGATATGACATCATTATGACGTCATGTGCCCGCTGGGCCCATCACCATATGACCAAAGCCGTTGTGATTGATGTTAAAATGACAATAACACCATTTAAAATTCTAACATTGCGAAAACTTGCCCATGCAATATACAGTGATTTTTTTCCGCTGTAAAAATTGAAAAATTCATCGAAAAAATTTTGATATTTTTCTTATTTTTGCTCAAAACATAGATTGTGGGTACACGTTAGAACCGCCTCGCCGAGGCGGTTCTAACGAGTACCCACAATCTATGTTTTGGAGCAAAAATAAGAAAAATAGGTATACCCCTGCATACCCCAGTTTTGCTATATAAAAGTGGGGTTCAAGGGGGTATACATTACACGGACATGTTTTCCTGATGGATTGTCTGACACAAGAACACTAAACACTGTATGATGATTAATTGAAAGGTAAAATAAAGAGGTCATGTTATCATCCGTAATGACCATTGATTTACCGGTAACACTAATTTCAGTAAATTTGTGCCGATTTCCGTCTATTCTAAACATTTATGCCATTCCATCTTTTAATACCACAAATTCTATAATGTGAACTTTAGTAAAGTCTGCTTGCTTCTTTTATTTTCAGTAAAATCTGTGCCTTGGCCAAGAAATACAAGTCTTTGACTTTCCTAGATGAATGCCATGCTACTGGGTTTTTCGGAAAGACAGGAAGGTATGATGTTGACATGACTATAATAACAAAAACACACCCATGCACATTTTTGCATGTACATGTTTCTGTAATGCAATACGAAAACATGACCATATATAAATATACAGATTTTTCTAAAGTTGTAAAAATTGAAAATTTTCTACTGAAATGTTTGATATTCTTCTTATTCTTGCTCAAAACATAGATTGTATGGTACATGTTAGAACTGCCTCACCGAGGTGGGGAGGCGGTTCTGACGAGTACCCACAATCTATGTTTTGGAGCAAAAATTAGAAAAATAGTATACCCCAGCATACCTCAGTTTTGCTGTATAAAAGTTGGGTATAAAGGGGTATACATTTCAAAGACAAATAGAATCCATCATGGGTGGTTTGTGGTGATAGGAAAATCTCAACCCGAGGGTCCATCCGTTCCAGTGGGAAACGAGGCTCGCCGAGTTTCCCACTGGAACGATGGACCCAAGGGTTGAGATTTTCTTATCTCCACTGAACACCACTGATGGATTCTTTTTCTTACATACCCCGATTAAGCCTAAATTCATTTTACCGGTAAAGTAACTCTGATGACATAGTGTTTATTATGGATATGACGTCAAATGTAAATAAATCGTTGTCAAAGTCAAAAGAGATGCAGTTTTGATTTGTTTTTCGTTGAAAATGAGCGTGAATCAAGATTATACCCAATGAATTCACACCAATTTAGTCTAGTTTTGTTGAACATTATTGCTGCAAGCAGCTGCTTTGGGCTAGAAACGATCGAATTTAGTCTCGTATTTTTCTTATGAGCAACCAAGCCAGCAGTGTAAGATCGATTTATCTACCACCACTAAAATATCGGTATTTTTCTATCTTTATGATAGAGGTATGTAAGAAATGTTTCCCTGATGATGATTTTCAGAGGGACAGAAGACCATTTCAACATGATGGGGAGTGTGGACATTATCAACTCCACTCTAGGAAAAGCCTTAGGTGGTGCTTCAGGAGGCTACACAGTGGGACCAAAGGAGCTAATTCATCTTTTGCGGCAGAGGTCAAGGCCATATCTGTTCTCCAACTCCTGCCCCCCTCCAGTTGTAGCATGTGCAAGCAAGGTAAGTGGATCTGCTTTGACACTCCAGCCCTCAGGTATGAAAAAATTCTTCATGCTCAACTCAGATGAGACTAGAATTTATCCTGCTCATAAATGTTAAAATGCCAACAATTGTTGTTGGCGAGCAGGATAAATTACTAGTTTTGAGTTTTGAAACCGAATAATTTTGAACATTTCAACATCTACAAGCAGCTGAGCTGAGCTTGAAAAAAAGTTTTATAACCTCTAGGCCAGGTTTGAAAACATTCTTCATTTCAACTCAGATGAGACTGGAACTTATCCTACTTGTAATTGTTTAAAAATGACAATAGTTGGTGCTGAATATGATTTTCTAAAATGACATTGATTTTGAACATTTTCAGAATCATAAGCAATTTAAAATTTATGCTCAGTTGGAGTGTAATAATCCTTAGTGTGTGTGTGTGTGTGTGTGGGGGGGGGGATATTGTTCTTAAACTTCTGTCTGCCTCAGGTTGTCATTACGAAAACATGCCCATGAAATAAACAGAGATTTTTTTAGCTTTAAAAATTGAAAAATTTCAGCTGAAAAATTTTGATATCTTTCTTATTTTTGCTCAAAACATAGATTGTGGGTACACGTTAGAACCGCCTCGGCGAGGCGATTCTAACAAGTACCCACAATCTATGTTTTGGAGCAAAAATAAGAAAAATAGGTATACCCTGCATACCCCAGTTTTGCTATATAAAAGTGGGGTTCAAGGGGGTATACATTACACGGACATGTTTTCGTGATGTTTAGCATGTTGTTTAGCATGTGCTAGCAAGGTGAGTGAAACTGGGGAATTGATGTATTAATACTGGTAGCCTGGTAGGACAGAAACAAAATGTCTACCACCAGCTAAGAATGCTAACTCATTTATAGAATTAATACTTTTTAATTTTTGTTTGCTTGTTTGAATTGATGCTTAACATCCCAGTCAACAGCTATGGTCATGTCAGAACATTCTCTCCATTTTATGGGTCTTTTACCCAAAATTATGACCTCATGACATCCAAAAAGTGCTTCAAATATAACCAACCGCCTACATTAAAACAAATAAGGCTTATATTTACGGAAGGATTGACTTGAACCACTTTTCCTGGGCATGCTCAGACCTGAGCAGTTACCCAGTAATCCGATGGAAACCTTTTAATTAGAAAATTGCAATGTATGACATGACTTTGTGTGTAGATATAATAATTCGGCAAATAGGTTACTGTATGGGCATTACCTCATGCATACATTATTGGGTATGTATGGTCTACTTTTGACCTAGGTAAAAGCTAAAGCTATACAGTTGAAAGATTCAACTCACATTTTCCGTTAGAAAATACGAATGGAATACTTTGTCTATTTCACTAGGTTGGACAAAATATAGGTAGCTGATCTCTAACGGTAAATATGTGACAGCACTCTAGGCTGACTGAGTTCGACTTTTCTTTAATCTCCCTACTTGAACGGATGGACTAGCCGACCACGCCCAGATATGAATATTAAAGTTGCCACCTATACAGTGACCTATTTGCCCAATTATATAATATTCAGAATCCTCATTACAGGCCCTAGATTTGATTATGGAGAGCGATGATCTTCCACACAAGGTGCTAGAAAATACAGTCAGATTCAGGACCAGAATGACCGATGCAGGTTTTACCCTATCTGTAAGTTTTAAAGGAGTACATTATTTAAGATATGTTTAAGAGTCAACGCAAAGCTGTAGATCAGCTGTGTAAGTGTTTTAGCTGACAGCTGATCTGCTATTGTGTTTTCACTACTTTGATGGAACAGTCAATCTTCTGCCTTATTCTGAAGTTTCATGCCTATAGCTATCTTCTGTGGCTGTGCAGCCCAGTTTGTGTCTGATGTCATCATTAGACATGTCATCAGGAAAACATGCCCGTGCAATATATACCCCCTTAAACCCCACTTTTATATAGTAAAACTGGGGTTTGTAGGGGTATACCTATTTTTCTTATTTTTGCTCAAAAACATAGATTGTGGGTACTCGTTAGAACCGCCTCGGCGAGGCGGTTCTAACGTGTACCCATGCACTCGTTAGAACCGCCTCGGCGAGGCGGTTCTAACGTGTACCCACAATCTATGTTTTGAGCAAAAATAAGAAAAATATTGATTTTTTTCTGATGAATTTTTAATTTTTACAGGTGAAAAAAATCTCTGTATATTGCATGGGCAAGTTTTCGTAATGAGAAAAAGTAAAGGCAGGAATGCTTTACCATTAGTTTCTTTAAATATTGGATAGCTGTATCTAGAGATCAGTATAGGACACACTGAGGCATTTTCGGGGCCTATTTTAGGGCTCTAGACTTAAGAGGTAACAGAACAAAAACTACAAAATTATTTTGCTTGTTTTCATAGATTTTTTATCTCAGCTTTTAGCACTAGTGGTCGGCTGCAGATTTACAGCACCACATTCTGGGCCTTTGCTAAAGGTGTATCTCATCTTTTACAGGTGTGTCTTTAAACCTTAGCGTTTCTTTGCCTTTGGCTTGGCAAATGATGTTTATAAACATATAAAAACTATGCTCATTTGAGTTGAGCATGAAGAAATTAATTATCAGTTTTCATGTTATACCTGTATTATAGGGAGATCCTGAACACCCTATCTGCCCAGTTATGTTAGGTGATGCCAGACTAGCCACTGAGTTTGCTGATGAGATGTTAGGTAAGAAAATATTTTGTTGAATAATATGAGCCGCGACGCGAGAAAACCGGTCTTCGGGGCTTCCGACCAGGTCTGACACAAACCTACCTGTACAGTCACAGAAGCAGGCTAGAAACTTGAAATTTCGGATTTAAGAAGAAGAGAAATTGTACTATCCGTGTAGCGAAAACAAAGGCGCTGATCAGCTTCGCAGTTACTGCGAAGCTGATCTGCGCCTTTGTTTTCGCATAGGCAATAATCCCGTTTTCTCGCGACGCGGCTCATATGGAATTATGCTTACTGCAAGTTATGAAATATTCGCGAGAACTTAATTTTTGCGAATTCTTCGCCTCTCGAATTGAAAGTTTTCGCTAAGAAATACTTACAATAAGCTTTACAGACTGCAAGAGTACACGCTCGTGAATTCATGAACTCGCTAATAATTCGGAAATTGAAAATGCGCGAAATAAAAGTCACAAAAATTTCCAAACTTACAGTATTCTGTACTGGTACCTGTGACATCAGATACTAGTGTTTTTAGCTCACCTGAGCCGTTAGGCTCACAAGGTGAGCTTATAGGATGGCCATGATCCGGCGTCCGTCCGTCCGTCGTCCGTCCGTCCGTCCACAATTTCAAAGATCTTCTCCTCTGAAACCACTTGGCCAATCAAAGCCAAATTTTATATGAAGCTTCTATAGGAAGGGGGAACGAATGTGTATATAAATAATCCAGGTCACATGACCAAGATGGCGGCCATGCCCATATATGGTAAAAACCTTTAAAAATCTTCTTCTCCAGAACCCAAAGGCCTAGGATCTTGAAACTTGGCATGTAGCATAAGTGACTCAAGGTCCACAATGTGTATATAAATAATGAGCTTAGGATGACCTTGACCTATTTTACGGCAAGGTCAACATTGGTCGCCAATGCATTTGAATGGGGGAAAACTTTTAAAATGTCATTTAAAGTAAAAGTCTTGCAGGAAATGGGCAGTAGGGCTAAATATTTATGATTCTGAAAAAAAATTGGACCCCAGGGGCTCATATGCCCCCACCCCGGGGCAATATACATGTAAATCTCCATAATATTCAAACATCTTCTCCTCTGAAACCGCTTGGCCAATCAAAGCCAAATTTTATATGAAGCATCTATAGGAAGGGGGAACCAATGTATATATAAATAATCCAGGTCACATGACCAAGGTGGCCGCCATGCCCATATATGGTAAAAACCTTTAAAAATCTTCTTCTCCAGAACCCAAAAGCCTAGGATCTTGAAACTTGGCATGTAGCATAAGTGATTCAAGGTCCACAATGTATATATAAATAATGACCTTAGGATGACCTTGACCTATTTTACGGCAAGGTCAACATAGGTCGCCAATGCATTTGAATGGGGAGAACTTTTAAAATGTCATTTTAAGTGAAAGTCTTGCAGGAAATGGGCAGTAGGACTGAATATTTATGATTCTGAAAAAAAATTGGACCCCCGGGGCTCATCTGCCCCCACCCAGGGGCAATATACATGTATATCTCCATAATATTCAAACATCTTCTCCTCTGAAACCTTTTGACGAATCATAGCCAATTTTGTGTGAAGCATCTATGGAATGGGGGTATTAATGTATATATAAATTATCTAGTTCACATGACCAAGATGGCTGCCATGCCCATATATGGTAAAAACCCGTCAAAAATTTTCTTCTCCGAATCTGGTGGACCGATTTCAAAGAAACTTGGCATAAAGCACCAATGGCTGAAGTACTACAATGTATATATAAATCATGACCCTGTGGTGACCTTGACCTATTTTACGACAAGGTCGCCAATTCAGTGATTTGGACATTTGGTCGCCAATGCATTGGAATGGGGAAAACTTTTAAAAAGTGATTTAAGGTGAAAATCTTGCAGGAAATGGGTAGTAGGACTAAATATTAATGATTCTGAAAAAAATGGACCTAAGGGCTCATATGCCCACACCCCGGGGCAACATACATGTATATTACCATAATATTCAAACATCTTCTCCTCTGAAACCACTTGGCCAATTGAAGCCAAATTTTATGTGAAGCATCTATAGGATAAGGGAACCAATGTGTATAATATGAAATAAAGGCACGCTGCCTTATCTGCAAACACACACGGAAAACCGTATGCTGGGATTTTTTTGTCAATAAGTGTATCCAGCTATCCATTTTAGTAGACCTGAGTAAGTAGACCTTGTAGGTAAACCTAGGTAGGTAGATCTTGGTAAGTAGACCTTGGTACGTAGACTTAGGTAAGTAGACCTAGGTAAGTAGACCCCGGACGTAGACCTTGGTAAGTAGACATAGTAGGTAGACCCAGGTAAGTAGACCTAGGTGGGTAGACCTTGGGAAGTAGACCTAGGTAGGTAGACCTAGGTAAGTAGACTTTGGTAAATAGACATAGATAGGTATGTATACCTTGGTAAGTAGACCTAGGTAGGTAGACCTAGGTAAGTAAACCTTGGTAAGCAGACGTAGATAGTTAGACCTTGGTAGGTAGAAATAGGTTAGTAGACATTGGAAGTAGACTTAGTATGTAGGTTTTGGTAGGTAGACCTTGGTAGGTAGACCTTGGTAGGTAGATATTGGTTAATAGACCTAGTAGGTAGACTTTGGTAAGTCGACCTAGGTGGGTAGACCTTGGTAAGTAGGCTTGGTAAGTAGACCATAGAAGGTAGACCTTGGTAAACAGACCTTGGTAAGTAGACCCCGGAAGTGAGACCTTGATAAGTAGACCTAGTTCGATAGACTAAGGTAAGTAGACCTAGGTAGATAAACCTTGGTAAGTAGACCTAGGTATGAAGACATTGGAAGTAGACCTAGGTATGTAGACCTTGGTAACTTGACCTTGGTAAGTAGACCTAGATAAGTAGACCTTGGAAGGTAGACCTAGATAGGTAGACTAAGACATAGGTAAGTAAACCTAGGAAAGGGAACCTTGGTAAGTAGACCCAGGTAGATAAACCTTGGTTAGTAGACTTAGGTAGGTAGACCTTGGAAAGTAGACCTAGGTAGGTAGACCTAGGTTGGTAGACCTAGTTAGGTAGGTAGACCTTGGTAGGCAGGTAGACCTTGGTAGTTAGGTAGACCTAGTTAGGTTTTTAGGTAGACCTAGGTAGGTAGCTCCCTTAAATGTTTTCCTTCTGTTCCTTCAAACCTCAAATATTGTCCCCCAAAAATAACCAGGCACGCTATTCACGGCGTAATTTCCGTCTGTTCGAAACGTCTCGATAATTTCGCCGGTTACCTGCTTTAGGTACACCTCGCAGACGCTTGTTTTTTCGAGCGTTTATATTGCCTTGTTGACTGGTTTGCTATAATACGAGGATTTTAACGGTGTAATTTCGAAAAACCAATCTTCATCGTCGTCTGCATTTGTAAATTGTGTATTTATCTTATATTTTTACATTTTGGAAACAAATATGATCTGAAATAGGATATATGGAAATATGTTTGACAAAGAAAAATGTTCAGCCCAAAAAAGAAAAAGAAAGTACAAATTTCCCGACATCTGAACGACACATTGTCTGCGCATGCCGACAAAAATGTCTGCGCCCAACATTAATGGCCGCCTAACCGTCGGTTTTGTTCGGTAAGGTATGTAGATTTTTTATTCTAAATTTCTTACGTACGTTTATCCTAAAGCAAACACACGTGTGTTTGCTATTAATAATCTAGGTCACATGACCAAGATGGCCGCCATGCCCATATATGGTAAAAACCCTTCAAATATCTTCTTCTCTGAAACCAATAGATTGATTTCAATGAAACCTGGTGGGAAGCATCCATGGTTAAAGTACTACAATGTATATATAAATCATGACCCTGTGATGACCTTGACAAAGTTTATGGCAAGGTCAACATGGGTTGCCCATGCATTTGAATGGGAAAAACTGTTAAAATGTCATTTGAAGGGAAAAGCCAGCAAGAGCCAAGAAATTGGCAAATGGACAGAATATTGATTATTCTGAAAAAAGGAAAACCGCCCAAGGGCTTCATCTGCCCCTGCACTGGGGTTAAATACCATAATATTCAAACATGTTTATTGGTATATGCAGCAGACTCAGGTGAGCGTTTACAGGACCATTGGTCCTCTGGTTTTGTGTTAAGATTCATAAACTACATTTTATCGAAAGAGAAAATCAAAGTTGGATTTTTTATGTCTCCCCCCGACAGGGTCGGGAGACATATTGTTTTTCCCCGTGCGTCTGTCTGTCTGTCTGTCCGTCACAAATCGTGTCCGCTCTATAACTTGAAAACCGTTAAAGATTTTTCAATGAAACTTGGTACACTTGTAAACCACGACGAGACGATGTGTCATGCACAAGAACCATAACTCTAGCTTGAGTATTTTTGGAGTTATTTCCCTTTGATTATTTTCGATACAATTTCGTGTCCGCTGTATAACTAGAAAACCGTTAAAGATTTTTCAATGAAACTTGGTACACTTATAAACCACGACGAGACGATGTGTCATGCACAAGAACCATAACTCTAGCTTGAGTATTTTTGGAGTTATTTCCCTTTGATTATTTTTGATACTATTTCGTGTCCGCTGTATAACTTGAAAACCATTAAAGATTTTTCAATGAAACTTGGTGCACTTGTAAACCACGACGAGACGATGTGTCATGCATAAGAACCATAACTCTAGCTTGAGTATTTTTGGAGTTATTTCCCTTTGATTATTTTCGATACAATTTCATGTCCGCTGTATAACTTGAAAACCATTAAAGATTTTTCAGTGAAACTTGATACACTTGTAAACCACGACAAGACGATGTGTCATGCACAAGAACCATAACTCTAGCTTGAGTATTTTTGGAGTTATTTCCCTTTGATTATTTTCAATACAATTTTGTGTCCTCTGTATAACTTGAAAACCGTTTAAGATTTTTCAATAAAACTTGGTACACTTATTAAGCATGATCAGACGATGTGTCATGCATAAGAACCATAACTCTGACTTGAGTATTTTATGAGTTATTTCCCTTTGATTATTTTCCATACAATTTCGTGTCCGCCTTATAACTCGAAAACCGTAAGAGTTATTTCAATGAAACTTGGTACACTTATAAAGCACGATGAGATAATGTGTTGTGCTAAAGAACCATAACTCTTGCTTGCATATCTTTGGAGTAATTTCCCTTTTATTATTTTCCATACAATTTCGTGTCCACCCTATAACTTGAAAACCGTAAGAGAAATTTCAGTGAAACTTGGTACACTTATAAAGCACGTTGAGACGATGTGTCATGCACAAGAATTATAACTCTTGCTTTCATATCTTTGGAGTTATTTCCCTTTGATTATTTTTCCATACAATTTCATGTCCACTCTATAACTTGAAAACCGTAAGAAATATTTCAATGAAACTTGGTACAATTATAAAGCATGATGAGTTGATATGTCATGCTAAAGAACCATAACTCTTGCTTGCATATCTTTGGAGTTATTTCCCTTTGATTATTTTTCATACAATTTTGTGTCTGCTCTATAACTCAAAAACCATTAGAGATTTTTCAATGAAACATGGTACACTTATAAAGCATGATGAAACGATGGTTCATGCTCAAGAATCATTACTCTTGCTTTCATATCTTTGGAGTTATTTCCCTTTGATTATTTTCCATACAGTTTCGTGCCGGCTCTATAATTTGAAAACCGTAAGAGATATTTCAATGAAACTTGGTACTTTTATAAAACAGAATGGCAGGATATGTGATGCACAAGAACTATAACTCTTGCTTGCATATTTTGGACATGCGCGTAGAAAGTGGGGAGACATCAGTTTTCACATAGAAAACAAATTCTAGTTGCTACCTGATTTTGACTTGAATTTTCTTGGTATGACCAGGACTGGTTGGTAGAGATTTTATATCACCAGTCTGCTGTGAAAGTAAACACTAGACTACTTCACAATTTTACATGGTTTTGATATAATAACTGAAAGGTAGAATGCCGAGCAACACACACAAAACTCATTGACATAAATTTGTACAACACATTTTACTAGTCTGAACTGCTAAACATTCCTTGTCTGTTTCATTTGAATATTGAAGTTTCAAAGCCGTTATGGTCTCTTAACTCATTTTAGCCTGGCATCCTTTTTATGGGACATACACAAACAGAATAGCCCCAGATGTGACGCCGCAGAATGCAAAGTCCCATCTGGGGCTATTCTGTTTGCACAGAGAAATTTCATCGAAAAATGAGATATAAAATAAAAATCACTCCTAACACCCCTAAAAATGAAAGTGGACTCACCCAATTGATAACGATGGGAGAATCCATTTGTCAAATATGGGTTAATAATTTGTTTTTCATTTATATTTTCAGAGCAAGGAATTTATGTGATTGGCTTTTCTTACCCAGTGGTTCCTAAAGGTATATTACATATATAGAGGATATTCAAGTTTTTGGAGTGAATATGAGTTTTATTTCATTGAGTGAAGTGAAAAATTTTTATATTTCATGAGTGCCGAAGGCACGAATGAAATATATAATTTTTCACTTCACGAGATGAAATAAAAATCATATTCACGACAAACACTTGAATTTTCTTTTTATTATATTGCATGTAGTCATTGTAACGTTGCGCGCTAAAGCATATGACGTCAAAATCTTAAATGACGTCATTACGTCATGTCATTACGTCGCTATTGTGTGTGAACGTTCATTGCGTCAACAATAGCATAGATTATAAAATTTGGTTATGTTTAAATTAGAAATGAAACGGTGGACTCATAATTTGCGTATTCCCAAATCTTATATTTTCACATGTGAAAATATAACTTTTTATATTTTCACATGTGAAAATATAACTTTTTCAAATATTGGTTATATTTAATACATATTTCTCTATATTTCATCACTTGCCATATAATAAATTAATATATTGTTTAAATATTAAACTTGAGCAGCGATATGAGAAAAAAAAAAGTCATTGGGATTTCTGACATGGTTCAACACAAACGGTCTTATGCAATCTCACAAGATGGTTTCTCATAGGAGCTTAAAAATTTCAGATTTTAGACAAAGAATTGTTCTATCAATGCAACAAAATCAAAGTTGCTGGTCTTTTTTTCTCACATAGTTGCCAGCCTTTTTTTCTCACATATGTTAAAAGCATGACTTTCATGATTTGAACAATATGGAGAGGGTAACTGACCGACCTGACATGACCTTAGTTGTTTTCTGTGACTGTAAATCACTAACTGAAACAAGCAAACGAATAAAAATGTTGTGGGCTGATGTGTCCACTGGGACATTCAGGATATTTTTTCCACTTTTCTTTTTGAACAGGTAAAGCCAGGATAAGAGTGCAGCTGTCAGCCTCCCATACTCTACAGGAAGTTGACAAGTGTGTGGATGCCTTCATTTCTATTGGTCGAAAACTCAAGGTCATTCCTTGAAGGTTAATGTCAGAGAGATGAAATTTGATTTGATCTGTTGCTGGACAAAGCCAATATTTATCCTTCGAGATTAGCAGTTGGCATTTGATGGAGAGATAAGAGCAATATGTTTCTTCTTACATACCATATTGATGGATTTTAACACTGATAGGAGTTGCAAGGTTTATTGTCAAAACTGATTATATTTTAAAGCACAAATTTGCATTTATATTCAGCATTTACCTTTACATCATGACTGCCTTACTGTATAAGGAACAAAACAAAAATGCATACAGACGGGTAGTGCCTTATTTGCTACCTGTATTACCTATAGAATGTAATTTTTGCCTTCATTTTCCTTTGGATTCTTCATTCACCTGTTATTTATGCGCAGGTTGGTGTAAGTTTGCTTATTGTACTTTTGAGATTCTTAGATTCAAAAAATACTTATTCATCTGCATGTCCAATAGTTATTTTTGTAGTTATTTTAATTTTGTTGTGACTAATGTGTTCAGTTCATGTATATTTTGAGTTTTGGTCTTTCACTGTTACAGAATTTACTGTCTCTTTTTCGTAATACTCATATGAGCCAAATCATGTGAAAACCACCAATGTGGTTTCCGTACAGTTCCGACAAAAAGCGGCCTGTACAGTCACTGAAGCAGGTAGAAGCTTGAAATATCAGATTTATCAAGAAGAGGGATTGTGCTGTGTAGTGAAAACAACGGCGCTGATCAACTGTGCAGTTACTATGAAGCTGATCTGTCTTTGTTTTTGCATATGGGAAATGTTGGTTTTCTCATTACATGTCTCAGATATTATTATTTTTCTATATTTTTTATTGATGAAAATTTTATTTGCTTAGTCTTTACCATGGCATTTTAGGCCAAGACAAAGATATTGTTTGTTTGCTGTGCTCCTACCTACAGGCAAAAAGTTAGGTGTTGAGAGTGACTTAGGTGTTGACCAATGATATAAAGCTAATATTAAATAAAAAAAACCCATTTTATCCAGAAATTCATGGATAGGAACACAGTAAACAACCCAGGCCCTGATGTTATAAAACTTTTTTCATGCTCAGCTCAGCTAAGACCAAAATTTATCCAGCTCCTGAATGTTTATTGTTGTTGGCATTTTAATATTTATTGGCAGGGTAAGTTACTGGCTTTGGCATTCTAAACGTTCAATATTGGGCTATTTTGGAATTTATGAGCTGTTTTAATTTTATGCTCAGCTGAGTTGAGTATGAAAAAAAAAAAAGTGTTAAAACCTCGGGACCAGGTAACTAAAATGCAAATGGTTGTGTTTTAAGCTTTCTAAATGCTTACCTGAGATCCAAATCTTTTACTTCATATCTGTGAGTGAATCTCATCGTTTAGAGAATTTCATATTATAGTGAATCTCATATTTTAAAGAATCTTACTGTTAGTGAAATGTTTTAGTATATGTACATAATGAATATAAAACTATAGTATTAGGCCTAAATGATTTATATGTGTGGTTCTGGTTTCCCTATCTACCCTAATTTTTTCACCCTACCTTGAACATTAAAATGGTCTTTGGAGAGAAAGCCGCATTATCCCATTTTGAGGCCGTTTTCTGTGTTAAATGTTTTGACTAAATTAAATAATACTCCCTACCTACCCTAATTTTTTGGGACATGAAACAGGAACCACACATATATTTCATTTAGGCCTTAACTTTTAATGGTAAATTGGAGAGATTATGTGTTATTTTTACAAAGTTTCTGTTGAAAGGTGAATAAAATGTATTTTTGTATAGCCTTTACATGTATAGCATTTACAAAGTATTTCATTTTATATGTATATATTCCATATCATACAAGGTTAGTGGTTTGCATTCCTGGGTTGATTTTCAGAAGTCTCTGAAATTGCCAACATTGAAAAGTCTAATCTGATTTTAAAGTTTTTCTGAGTCCCAATTTCATAGAGTTATTTTCACAAGCAGAACCTGTATTCTTTTTCTGCAAAATCATGTATTTAATATGGAAAGATATGGAAGGCTGGGACGACATGCTAATTGCTAAATGCTAATTGCTAAATGCTTATTGCAAAATGTGAAATGGTAACTAAGCATTTTGAAAAGGGTCGATAAATGATCTTGAGAACATTCATAATTTTACACTTTATTGGATTGATTGACAATATAAAACATTATATGTCCAAGCATAGTCAAGAAAATTTTAAGAATTTAGCATCTAGCAATTAGCAGTGTCGCCATGGCCTCCCATACTTTGAAAAGAACCAGAGTTTGCATTTATGAATCTCACCTATTTTATTATTTAAATGTGTTGATTGTTAGCAATGACTTTCTTAAAATCTCAGTCTGAAATACTCTAACATGCATACTCAGTTTTTATGCCCCCAACTTCGAAGAAGTTGAGGGGGCATATTGGTTTGGGTCTGTCCGTCCAGTCCAGTCCAGTCCAGTCCAGTCCAGTGGTGTGCAGTCTGTGATGCGTAACACCTAGCACTCGGTCAGGAACCGTTAGAGCTAGGATCTTGAAATTTGGTATGTAGTTTGTATATGAAAATTAAAAGGACCCATATTTTTTCTTTCAGGTAAATTCAAGGGGCTAGGGGCCCATTCTGTGAGAGTTATTTCCCTTTTTAATTCTTGATAAAGTGAATAGATAGTGGGTACTTTGTGTGCGCAACTCCTCCTACAGTTTTATTCCGATTCTCTTGAAACTTTACAGATGTTGTGACCATGCTTTGAAGATATGCATGTGGTTTGTATATAATCCTCAGATTAATTTTTGTCACTTTTTTCACAGTTTGAACTTAGCCATTTTTTGGACATTTTCAATGAAAATGAATGGGCAGTGGTTACCTTGTGTGCGCAACTCCTCCTACAGTTTCATGCCAATTCATTTAAAACTTTACATGTGTTATGGGCATGGTCTGAAGATATGCATGTGGTTTGGATATAATCCTTGGATTATTTTTTTGTCATTTTTTCTAAATTTGAACTTAGTCATTTTTTCGGGCATTTTAGTGAATGGATAGAGGGTACCTTGTGTGCGCAACTCCTCCTACAATTTAATACTGATACTTTAGAAACTTTGCAGACATTGTGACCATGCTTTGAAGATATGCATGTGGTTGGGATATACTCCTCAGATTAATTTTTGTCACCTTTTTTACAATTTGAACTTAGTCATTTTTTGGACATTTTTACATCTTGAAAGTGACTTACCAGTTGGGGGCATAGTGTTTCATAAACACATTTTCTAGTTATTTTATGCAAACAATTATGTACAAGTACATTCCAATGTTTTGCAAAATTATTCTGTCTACATCTTATCCCGTTTTTGTATATACATGTAAAATATTTAAGGATGTTGGGTGCTACAGTTTATCACTGTTAACATTTTTATGCCCCCAACTTGAAGAAGTTGAGGGGGCATATTGGTTTGGGTCTGTCCGTGCAGTCAGTCAGTCTGTCTGTGATGAGTGAGCACTCGGTCAGAAACCGTTAGAGCTAGGATCTTGAAATTTGGTATGTATGCAGTTTGTATATGAAAATTAAGAGGACCCATATTTTTTCTTTCAGGTAAATTCAAGGGGCTAGGGGCCCATTCTGTGAGAGTTATTTCTCTTTTTAATTCTTGATAAAGTGAATAGATAGTGGGTACCTTGTGTGCGCAACTCCTCCTACAGTTTTATTCCGATTCTCTTGAAACTTTACAGATGTTGTGACCATGCTTTGAAGATATGCATGTGGTTTGGAAATAATCCTCAGATAAATTTTTGTCACTTTTTTCACAATTTGCTTAGCCATTTTTCGGGCATTTTCACAATGAAAGTGAATGGGCAGTGGGTAGCTTGTTAGCGCGACTCCTCCTACAGTTTCATGCCAATTCATTTAAAACTTTACATGTGTTATGGGCATGGTCTGAAGATATGCATGTGGTTTGGATATAATCCTTGGATTATTTTTTGTCATTTTTTTCACAATTTGAACTTAGTCATTTTTTCGGGCATTTTAGTGAATGGATAGAGGGTACCTTGTGTGCGCAACTCCTCCTACAATTTTATACCGATACTTTTGAAACTTTGCAGACATTGTGACCATGCTTTAAAGATATCCATGTGATTGGGATGTACTCCTCAGATTAATTTTTGTCACTTTTTTTACAATTTGAACTTAGTCATTTTTTGAACATTTTTACATCTTGAAAGTGACTTACCAGTTGGGGGCATAGTGTTTCATAAACACATTATCTAGTTTAAGATTACATTCCAATTTTTTCAGACTTTATTTTAAAAGCAGTTGAAATTATAAAAAGATTTACATATTCATTCATATTTTGATGTGCTCTTTTATGAGTTGAAATCAGTGTGTGTGTACATGTATATAGCATTTCTTATAAAAGTGTGGGAGCTAGTCATGTGACTAAAAATGAAAATTACTAATTTAAAGTGTCTAAGTTTTAACAATCAAAAAAATGAACAGAATTTCTTTGAATGAACCAAAAGCATTTTCTTCTCTTTCTTACTTCAATCTACATGGAAATGGTTGATTTCTATCTTGTATGATGTCACTCCCTCACAGCCTCGTTTCGAATTCAAATAATAAAAAATTTCACTTTCTCTTAATTTGGTTGAACTTAATGAAATGTGTAGCAAACTGTCCAGCTAAATGAATTATTTCATATAAAGCATATTTACAGGCTTGTAATCCCATTCCTTTAATAAGGTAAACCTCCCATATTATGAAGATATGTGGTCCCAAAGAAGTTGCAGGGAATCTCATTTACTGCTTTCAGCTTTTTCTTTTCCATTTTTGTTGCATTCATAATTGTACTGCTGTTTGCTATATATGAGCCGCCTCATGGGAAAACCAACAATCTGCATAGGCGAAAACAAAGGCGCAGATCAGCTTCACGGTAACCGCGAAGCTGATCAGCGCCTTTGTTTTCGCTACTCGGACAGTACAGTTCCTCTTCTACTTAAATCCGAAATTTCAAGCTTCTAGCTCTTTTCTGTGACTGTACAGGCCGGTTTGTGTCGGACCTGTTTGGAAACCACATTGTTGGTTTTCCCACGAGGCGGCTCATATATTGTTTGGAAAAAATATCAGAAAACATTATATTATATGGTTTTTTTTAACAACAAGCTCTTTAGGCTTTAACCCAGTTCATTTTTAGAGAAAACTAAATTTTTTGGCATTCATCAGGAAAACATGTCCGTGTAATGTATACCCCCTTGAACACCACTTTTATATAGAAAAACTGGGGTATGCAGGGGTATACCTATTTTTCTTATTTTTGCTCCAAAACATAGATTGTGGGTACTCGTTAGAACCGCCTCATTGAGGCGGTTCTAACGTGTACCCACAATCTATGTTTTGAGCAAAAATAAGAAAAATATCAACTTTTTTCCTGTGAAAATTTTCATTTTTTAAAACCAAAAAAATTTCTGTATATTACATGGACGTGTTTTCGTAATGTTTAGCATCTTGATTTAGACATTTGATGTGATAGCATTGTTAAATGTCAGATCAAATTCATCAAAATGCTCCATTGTTTGGCTTTTGCTGTGGCTCATCCTTCTTGTTAGTTTAACATAGCAATGCAAAAAAGTAATATTTCACACAGTTGTAAAAAAAGTTATCTTTCATATTATTTACTGTCATTGCTCAGAAACATTGACATTGACTATATGAGCCGCGGCATGAGAAAACCAACATTTTGCATATGCGAAAACAAGGACGCAAATCAGCTTCGAAGTAACTGCGAAGCTGATCAGTGCTTTTGTTTTCGCTTCACAGAAGTACAATTCCTCTACTTTCTAATCTAAAATTTCCAGCCTGTAGCCATCTTCTGCGCTTGTACAGCTCGGTTTGTGTCGGAATTGTTTGGTTTTCTCATGACGCAGCTCATATTTCAATTATACATATATTTAACATTCAAACATTTTGAAGATATTTCTGATTTACCTCAAATGCAGTGTATGATTTATTTGCTGCTGTTTTAAAATAAAGTATATTCTGTAAACACTCATTTATTTTTAATCCTTAGCCCAAATTTCACTATTCAGAGCTGTACACTACACTCAGATGTTTTGCTTTCTTTTTGATTCTGTTTTATATCTATTTCAAGATTATTGAAGCTCATATGAGCCGCGACGCGAGAAAACCGGTCTTCGGGGTTTCCGACCAGGTCTGACACAAACCGGCCTGTACAAGCTCAGAAAAGAGCTAGAAGCTTGAAATTTCGGATTTAAGTAGAAGAGGAATTGTACTATCCGAGTAGCGAAAACAAAGGCGCCTTTGTTTTCGCATAGGCAATAATCCCGTTTTCTCACGATGCGGCTCATATGAAACACACATGCAAGCAGAACTTGGCTTGTCTCACATGTGCTCCATGCAGGGTTCGAACCCACACCAGACAAGGCCAAGAGATGATCGAATGTTTAAGCATGGTAATCAGCGATGTAGATAATTATTTTTTACAATGCGTACTGTATGCATCAAAATAGGTGCGTACCTACAAAAGAACTGTACACATTTTTTAGAATTCTTATTCTTACCTCTCATTCAGAATCAAACTATGGATGAGGCCATTTATTCAAGTATGAAAATTCAAATAAACTGGTTGATAATCCTGTAATTACGTTATTCTACCATTTAGGCATGTTAAATCATACTTTTAACTGGCCTCGGTAGCTCAGTAGGTAGAGTGTCCGCTCCGAGATCGGGAGGTACCGGGTTCGATCCCGGGCCGCGACATACCAAAGTTGTTAACAATGGTACTAGTTGCTCCCCGCTTAGCACTCGGATTTTCGGGGTAGGGCTAGGACTGGTCGCTCCGGTGTCAGTATAATGTGACTGGAGGTGGTATCAGGTAAAAGTGTCTGGGATCTGATACCACAGTGAGGCAGCAATATAAAAGTGAGCATTGAGCTCCCTGTCACAACCAGACACCATCGTGATATGACAGATAATGTTGAAAGCGACGTTAAACCCGAACAAACAAACAAATCACACTTTTGTCCCCTGCATAGATAATGAGAGAAAAACATGATAAACTGGAATAGCTGTAGAACATGGAATATATCAAGTTTTAAATTCAAAACAATGACTAGAAATCGATGCAAAATGCATATTCATTAAACCAAGTGACAGACTACAATTAAACTTCATGAATAAACCCAAGTTACCTTTGGTAAATAATTTGTCAGACCGAGGAACTGAACAGAGAGCATGCATATGGTATAACTACTGACGATACATAATATATTGCATGATCTGTAATATGGAATGATCAAAAGCTGTATTAATATTGTAACTACTTTTCGATTAGTATTAATATTGTAACTACTTTTCGATTATTGGTTTAAACTTTTATTTTTTTGTACAAACGACATATAACAAACAGCAATACAATACGTGACATACATGGATCATACAAATGGGATTCAGAAAAAAGTCTAAGACTTATTTGAATCTGTCTCCCAAAAACATGTGTGCTCTGTACTCTTAAGTTTACGTGATTGTCGTATTATTTCGATTATTGACAGAGCAGCTAGACAAAACTAGTTGAAAAATTGTCATTATGTGACAATTTTAAAGGTATTTTTATCTCAGTACGCATAAAACCGAAAACTGTTTGAGTACCGCTGATTTTTACTGTGTACATGGTATGCACAGGTCTGAGTTTTTTATGTGTACAGAGCAAAAAATCGTGCATACATACGCAGTACTCATCGTTATCTACTTCGCTGGTAATGAAATCGGCGACCATAACAAGTCAGCCGCAAGGGCTTCCTGTTTCTATTTCACTGGCCAAGCAAAAGCTTATTGAAAAGTCAAACATTCAGTGTACATCATTTAATTTGTGTTTAAATATAAATAAACAGCATAGTAAATAATGCTAAAACAAAATGTACATCAAGCCATCACACCACTTGTATTTTGTTTTCACTAAATATTGTAGCTACAGGAATTTTTTTCTATGTTTTTCAGGGTCGGAAATGTGTGGTGTTTGCTGCCTATATTGGACCATAAATAAATATTTTTTACCTTAAAAATTTCTAGCCACAAACTATAATGCTTTGTGTCCTGTCTGGTCATCAATTCCAGTTGTGACATTTTGCCATGAGGAGGCTTATACTTTTGACAAATAATTGGTGGGCAATAGTTGTGACAATTACAACAATTACTTATGAGCCTGTGTGTGAGAAAACCAACAATTTGGGTTTCGACCAGGTCCGACACAAACCGGCCTGTACAGTCACAGCAGTAGGCTAGAATCTTGAAATTTTGAATTTAACAAAAAGAGGGATTGTACTATCTGTGTAGCATAAACAAAGGCGCTGATCAGCTTCGCGATTACTCCGAAGCTGGTCTGTGCCTTTGTTTTCACATATGCACATATGCAAATTGTTGGTTTTCTCATGCAGTGGCTCCAATTTGTTTGAACTGTGGTTTAATGTCCCAGTCAACAACATTTTAGTCATGTTGGCATGGAGCTATCCCTGCCTGGGGTTTAATAAGCACTATGTGGAGTTGATGTATAATGCTGAAGAACACAATACCAGTGGGGTTCGAACTAAAAACATCTGACTTTTTGATCCATTGTCTGACATTCTACCACTGGCCACTTCACAAGCAATGAATAAGTACATTTACTGCAAATGACAAAAGCAATGATGAAAAACAAAAGTGTGATGAAAAGCAACATGATAAAACTGTGATTGAC
This sequence comes from Rugalucina vietnamica, assembly GCA_964017185.1. Classification (NCBI taxonomy): domain Eukaryota; kingdom Metazoa; phylum Mollusca; class Bivalvia; order Lucinida; family Lucinidae; genus Rugalucina; species Rugalucina vietnamica. Next base: position 22,188,607 of record OZ024878.1, on the reverse strand, counting down.
CAAACGCCACGTCACCCCAAAATATATACTGACCAGTAAATTTGTGACAAAAACCTAGGACACACATATGCAAACAAACAAATTGTGAATTGTAAATCGCATGTAAAATGAATGCAGCCCCATCTTCGTGTGTCCAGGATTTTAATGATAGGAGGTGCTGAAGTACGAACCGCGTCTTGTCAGTTTCAGTTTTTCTTTTGAGACAGTAGGATTCCTGTTCTCTCTAAATCAATGAAATTTCTAGTGATCTTTTCATCAGGAAAACATGTACGTGCAATATATACCCCCTTGAACCCCACTTTTATATAGCAAAACTGGGGTTGACAGGGGTATACCTTTTTTCTTATTTTTGCTCCAAAACATATATTGTGGGTACTCGTTAGAACCGCCTCGCCGAGGCGGTTCTAACGTGTACCCACAATCTATGTTTTGAGCAAAAATAAGAAAAATATAAAAAAAAATCTACTGAAAATTTTCATTTTTTACAACTTTAAAAATCACTTTATATTGCATGGGCAAGTTTTCGTAATGTGTTGATGCAAAGCCTAGTTTTGTGTCTGGAGTGGCCATATAAATATGTGAGATTCTGTGTAGTTTTTCATAGTACATGTATTTACTGTTCATTTAACATTTTACATGCAAACATTCTCAAGAGATTTAAACTTTTGCACATTAAAGTAGCTGTACACAAATCAAGCACTTTCTGATTCATTGCACATTCCCATAAAAATATGTTCCATTGCATTGTGACTTAGTTTGCTATTTAGTGGATGCATTACTAATGCACTAGTAACCGCTGCATCCCCTAAAACCATGACTGATAAGATGCAGGGTAACATTTTGACTGCGCCACTTTAAAAGTGAAGGGCTCCCCAAGGTTTTTCCCTTTGGATCTTAAACCCCTTTGTATTTTCCTAATAAGTATTTCGGAGAGTTGGGCTAAAGGAGGTTTTAACCTTAAGCGTGCCCCAATACACTTCAGCCCTGCTTTTTCATAGTGCATAAAGAAACACTTGACAACAATAACCTGAAAACATAGTGAATCAATATCACTTTTGCTTGTTATTTTCCTTTGGACACACACTACTTATCCCTGACATGAGGTGAATGGCTTTATTTTCAAACACTTCAACAGTTTTTTCAGTGGGCGTTATCACATTGTTTATCATAGCTCGTACTACGACGTCGATGGGTATCGTTATAGCGGTGGGAAAAAGTTTTGCTACAGGCGTTAGAACAAATCTGGCTACTGCCTCTAAGGGACGGCTTTCATTTCTGTTTACCATGAGCACACTGTAAGGAGAAGAAATATTACAAATTATTAGTTAAATGGGTATGTATTTGTGCTATTTTTCATATTATTTCATGTAATGCAATGTTTTTTTGTCTCACATGAGCATATGAGCATCCATATTGAAGGCCATTATTTTTTTCTTTCTCTTTTAGTCTTCATAATGAATTGATAAATACTATGAAATGAGCTGCACGAGAATAGGGTTTTCCACCAGGTCTGAAACAAACCAGCCTGCACAGTCAAAGAGGTGGCTTGAAGCTTATAATCTTGTATTGTGACGAGTGATTGTACTATCGAAGAAGCGAAAACAAAGTAAATTTTACCACTATACAAGTCATAGAGGGATGATCATTTACAACAAATACTGATACTTACGCAGGTCTAAATATAGATAATCTGTCAAAGTGCATTACTTTTAAGGCCTCTTCTACTTGACCCTGTAAAATATTGCAATATCAATACCAAAACAATCAATTTCAACATACAATAGCTCAGATATGGTAATTCTGGAAGTAATGCAAAAAAGACACACTCTATTTGAGCCTGTGCATGAGAAAACCAACAATTTGGGGTTCCTGCTAGGTCTGACATAAACCAGGCTGTACAGTCACAGAAGCAGGCTAGAAACTTGAAATTTCAGATTTAAGAAGAAGAGGGAATGTGTAGCGAAAACAAAGGCGCTGATCAACTTCGCGGTTACCGCGAAGCTAATCTGCACCTTTGTTTTCGCCTATGCAGATTGTTGGTTTTCCCATGCGACGGCTCATTTATTAAGTAAGACAACAGAGCACACAGAGCACAAAACTTTGTTTGTTTAACAGAATCTCAGGTCACACAAGGGTGGCTTAGGAGAAAAAAAATGTTAAATACAAATTCGATTTTGATATGCAGAAATAATACCATTAAGAAGATTCTTTGGAAGTATAGCACATAAACATACAAATATATTGAAGCGGAAAAGTTTGCTGGTGAAACGCAAAAATTACAATTGCTCATCAGGTATCAGCAGGCTAAGTTTCATTCAATCTGTTTGTGAATGGTTATGGAAGGTATGATATCTCTCAGCCAATATAGCCTCAGGTAGAGCTCTACTTTCAATGTGATTCCCTTCCGCTGAATCAAAGACCTCGGCATAGGATGCTGATAAAACAATAATTGATGGCCCCTGTGGCCTAGTCAGTAGTGGTTAAGGATGCTTATTGCATTACCATTCTTAATCATTTGATCATCTCATTACTGTGTTCAAAGTGTGAGCCCTGCAGATGGCACCCAACCTACTCACTGATTGGCCAGTCTCACATAAGCTGAAATAATCTTAAAAGGGACATAAAACTGAGTTAAAAAAACACAACAACAAAAAAACACACACACACAAACACATACAAAATAAAAAACAATACTTACTTTTGTTCTAGTGTAGAGAGCTGAACTGTTGTGATTAGCTCCATAAGATGACATAAGCTGAAAATGTTTTGTTCCACCAGCCTTTGCTATTTGTGCTGCGCTCAATACGTAGTCATGGTCCACTCGCACAAACCCTTTCTGTAATTGAAAGAAAAAGAAACATTTCATGAATCATGATAAAAAAAAGTTGATTTTATTTGTTTGCTCATCCTGTCAAACAATTTATCAGCTATGATGGGATGGAGCCACATGCTTCCTGGCTATTAACTAGTACTATGGCATTACGAAAACTTGCCCATGCAATATACAGAGAATTTTTAGCTTAAAAAAAATGAAAAATTTCAGCAGAAAAATTTTGATATTTTTCTTATTTTTGCTCAAAACATAGATTGTGGGAACACGTTAGAACCACCTCGCTGAGGCGGTTCTAACGAGTACCCACAATCTATATTTTGAAGCAAAAATAAGAAAAATAGGTATACCCCTGCATACCCCAGTTTTACTATATAAAAGTGGGGTTTAAGGGGGATTCATTGCACGGACATGTTTTCCTGATGGAGAGCTGAAAGTGTCTTGCTCAAGGATGGAGGTAGTTTTCACACCCAAAACCTCTCACCCCACAGTCCTGTAACTATTATCAATATTTTTTTTTCTGAAATTCAATTATATTCCAACAATGTTTGGAAGATAGTGCAAAAGACAACAAGGTTGTATCCTACCTCGCCACTAGCTGCTTTTGTTGTGCCTATACAGCAGAAACCAACATCTAGACCTCTAAACACATCGGCATAATCTTCCAGCTTCTCAAAATCTACTTGTTTTTGTTCCTGAAGAGAAAAGTATTTTTGCAAGTTACTGTAACTGAGAAGCAACAGTGTGACATCAGGGTAATATTCCTAAAATGGGCCTTGGTCCTACATGTGCATCAATATGAATCTGACACACTACTGACAAGAGGTATGGCACCCTGTATCCTTTCATCCAAAACAAACTAAATATAGCAATGTATAATTATTTAACTGGACAATCACTTTTCATTATTACAAATGTGTGTAAAGAAACAAAGTAGAAATGAGCTGCCTCGTGAGAAAACCAACAATCTGCACATGCGAAAAACAAAGATGCAGATCAGCTTTGAGGTAACCTCGAAGCTGATCTGACAGCAACTTTTTATTCAATACATGGACAGTTCACTTCTTCTTCTTCTTAAATCCGAAATTTCAAGCTTCTAGCCTACTTCTGTGCTTGTACAGCCTGGTTTACATCAGACCTGTTAAAGAAACACATTGTTGGTTTTCACATGATTATAAATGCACTTTGCAAATATTTTTCCACTACATGATGAATCATATTTTTAAAATTAAACAGGCTTTATGGTAAAGGTGCATCTTTCCACAGCACTAGCTCTTATATGTTTTGTACAAAGTAGCATTTCTTTACATCTTCATGAATACTGAATACTCTGATCAAAGTTAATTGGTCTGAGCTTTCACTAGGCAAAAAGCCCATACATATGATATGGATTAAATAAGCCCTTTGCTTACAAATTCTGGTCCAAATTCTGACGGCAACTCTACTTCTCTTCTTCCAATCAGCATGACTTTCTTGAACAACTTGTCTTTAGCAAGTTCTTTAATAAGTCTCTTCCCAGTTTCTCCAGTGTAACCCAGTACAAAAGCTGTTCTCTCAGAATCTCGGAAGCTGTTTGCTTTGTCATTTTGCCCCTCAGCCATTCTGAAGCAAATACATGTATTGCTAAAACAAGAATAAACAAGTTCTGTATCTGTAGGGTAATAGCGGTAGAATCTAACTCTGGTATCTACAACTTGATATGGTGTGGTATTGTCAGTTTGACCAGGGTCTCTATAGAAGTATAGAGACCCTGGTTTGACATTTCACCAGTAAACTATTCTCTCTTTCTTCAGATACTGAGTCGATCAATTTCTGATTCTGATAAATAATTTGATTCTTAAAACTTCAACTAGTTCCTAACAATACTGGAAAGAGGGTTTAGAATCCTATTCAGTGAAATGTTGTGACGTCACAGCGTTGGTTGCTATTGGAAATTATCAAAACAATATGGCGTCGCGATGAAAACAGACCATATATTTGCATTATTGTGTAAGGAAAAATGATGAAAAAAGCACACAATAGTTCATGTTCTCGTATTTTTCCTTCATAATTACATTCATTACGTAGAAATATGGTATTCCTTGCATTGTGAACTTGATATTTTACCAAAGTAACTACAATTTTAATCAAAACAAGCGAGGTTGGTGGTTGGTAATTCTAATGATGTAGCGGTATTTCCATTGTATTTTTGCACTAGAATTTCGTTTTGAAAATACATCAAACATGTTTAAGAACAAATTAATTAAATTTTATATTTTCATTGCAGGTATATCAGAAGAAAGAAGACATCGCCATGTGTCTGTGTTGTTGTTATGTTTCTTTTTTTTTTCAATCTGATTAAAATCCGATGTTATTTACATTATCTACACAATAACTGTATGTAAATAAGAAGAAACATCTGGTTTTAATCAGATTGCTTTTTTTTTTTTTTTTTTATTAATTATTATTAAACTGTACCCCTGCATGGACCTTCTGTTCTTACAAATGTACTTTTCTCCCAATCAACTCACAAAAAAGTTAAGAACCTTTCTCTAAAACTTTTAATCCCTTTCCGTTGAATTTATAGGGTCAAAAGTTACAAATCGTATAACTTTAAAAGAAACAGAATATGGTTGTTGCTGACCCCAGTAAGACAGACCAAAAAAATAATAAAAGAGACCGACAAATTCTAGGTGTAAATATTTGAAGCCATGGCATTTTCTATCAAGTCAATGAAACTAAACTGTCTTTTCTGGTTTGTAAGAGAGACCGACATATTCAAGGTGTAAATAAATGAAGCCGGTGAACATCCTATCTAGTCAAGTAAACTTAGGCGACTCTATATATGTAAATAAATGAAGCCCGGTAAGTTTCTATCTGGTCAATCAATCTAAACCGTCTTTTCTGGTAAGTAAGAGACACCGACATGTATATTCTAGGTATGAATAATTGAAGCTGATGAATATTCTTTCTGTTCAATTTACTTTAATTATATAATTCTCTCCTGGTTAGAAAGAGAGACTGACATATTCAAGTTCTTAGTAATTGATGCCGATGAAGAGCCTATCTGGTCAATCAAACTAAACTGTCTTTTCTGGTTAAAAAGAGAGACTGACATATTCAAGTTGTAAATAATTGAAGCTGATGAAGAGTCTAGCTGGTCAATCAAACTTAACCGCCTTTTCTGGTTAGGAAGAGAGACCGACAATTTCAAGTTGTAAATAATTGATTCCGATGAAGAGTCTATCTGGTGAATCAAACTAAACCGCCTTTTCTGATTAGGAAGAGAGACCGACATATTCAAGTTTTAAATAATTGATGCAGATGAAGAGTCTATCTGGTGAATCAAACTAAACCGCCTTTTCTGGTTAGGAAGAGTGACCTACATATTCAAGTTGTAAATAATTGATGCCGATGAAGAGTCTATCTGGTGAATCAAACTAAACCGCCTTTTCTGGTTAGGAAGAGTGACCGACATATTCAAGTTGTAAATAATTGATGCCGATGAAGAGTCTATCTGGTGAATCAAACTAAACCGCCTTTTCTGGTTAGGAAGAGTGACCGACATATTCAAGTTGTAAATAATTGATGCCGATGAAGAGTCTATCTGGTGAATCAAATCTGGTCAGGGAGAGTGACCGACAAATTCAAGTTCTAAATAATTTATGCTGATCAAGAGTCTATCTGGTGAATCAAACTAAACCGCCTTTTCTGGTAAGGAAGAGAGACCAGTATATTCAAGTTCTAAATAGTTGAAGCAGATGACAGTCAAACTTAACCACATCTTTTCTGGTTAGGAAGAAAGACCAACATATTCTATGTGTAAATAATTGAGAGACTGGCATAATCTAGGTATGAAAATTTGAAGCCGATGAACATTCTTTCTGGTCATATTCTTTCTGGTCATTTACACTAAACCACCCTGGCTGGTAATTATTCGCCACCTTTGGAAAACAACATATAGACTTCCATGTATTTTCATGAAAAATCACTCGGAGGCTTAGTTCAATACTTCAGCTCCTCTATTCCAGAACAAAATCGTGTGACCAATAGTCTTATTAGGCTGAAAATAAAATTTTGTTTGTTTGTCCTTTACCTACCTACCCACAATTTAACCCCCTACTCGAAAAATTATATTGCAGTTTCCTGAGGAAAAATATTTTTATTTTCCTGTGGCTGAAATTTATGTTAGTTTGCATAATTTTGGTTTATTAGACATTCAAATGATAGTATACATTGTTTAATTTGCCTTTCTTGGAAAATCAGTACACTTATTTTTGTGAAATATAATATATTCATTTAAATTCATACTTGGCTTACATTACATGTAGTTTTTAAGCAAAATAAAAGGTGGCCCTTATTACTAAGACTAAACTGTCAAAAGTTAACTTTCTATTTTCTAGAGAAAGCAAAATATAATATAATAATTTTCCTACCTACCTACCCAAGACTAAAATGCTGGGTAGGTAAAGGACAAACAAATAATTTTTTAATTCAGGCCTTAAAAAAATGAATTTAAAATAATGACAGGACAGTGACCAACCTGAATGACCTTCCAGAATTTCTCATTTCATCAGCGGGATTGTCAGATGAGTGTGCGTCTAAGTGGGGTCTTAAACTTAGTTTATATATGGGAGCTAATGTTTTCTCAGGTCACTGCATGGTGTGGTGTTGTCATTTTGACATTTTCCAACTGCTGCACTATTCTGATTCCAATTCTCTGACATACACAGTTTGCTACTGTCGTTGTTTACGTTTCGTTAGTTCAAAAGGGAAGGAAGAAAAACAACAATAATAAACATGTCACCTATATTTCTCTTGATTTCCAAATAAAAAACAGATAAATTAACATGAATACACCAGTTTTAAAGCACATTAACTCGTTCAAATTATTATTTTACAAATAATTATCCACCTGTTATATGCAGTCGTCATACACGGCGACCATTTGTTTTCATACCGTAGCAACAAATAGTCACGTGACTGAACAAATAAACCGGAAGTTCAAAGTCCCGAATAAAGAGATCGATAGATTTCTTCAAAATCAGAGAGAGATACATAGTGTCCTGTCCTATTTATCTGGTGTGTGAATAGCTATAGCTAAGACTGGAAAAAACTCTAAGTGACTAACTACAAAGTAAGAAACCCTCCCAGCAGGCACATGACGTCAGAATGACGTCAAATCGACGTCGATACGATGTCATTTTGACGACATGTGCCCGCTGGGCTCACATGCTTTTGCAACTTGTCAGTGTTTATCGAAGTGCTATTGACCATATCTACATTAATTGTTGGTTTCCAGCTTACAAATAATCAATATTGGAAAACCAGGTAACCAGTAAAACCCCCTCAGTTAGTCATTGGTCAATATTTGAAGGTGTGTCCAATATTGACCAATGGCTAACTGAGTGGGTTTTACTGGTTACCTGGATTTCCAATACTGATTATTGGTAAACTGGGAACCAGCAAATTAATGTGGATATGGTGAATGTCACTCTTGAAAATGTTTTTGTGACAGGTAATCTTTGATGCAGCTGATTATTTATTTATGAGCTTAAAATTGACATCCTGGCCTAATTGAAAAGAAAGTCGCGCACCTGTAGGCCTCTTCTACATCTACGACTGTGCCAAATTCAAGAGAGGCCAGAAATATGCCTAAACAGAGAGAAATAAACAAGACAGCTAATGACACTCCAGGTATAATTTCATCGCATCTGAACCACAACATCCTAAAAGGTTACTTTTGTGAGTAAAACGTCATTGATTTTTGTGAATTGGGTAAAATCCATCACATTTTAACCGGACCGTAGAAACACCCCAAATCACCCCAAAACATACCTTCAAAACCACCCCAAACCTCATCTTAAACACATCCAAACTACCTGAAACACTTTAAACATGCCTCAAACCAGGTCTTAATGGGATTTAAAACCCTATCTGGGATCTTTCTGTGTAAGCTTATGTGGGTGTTTAACGTGGTTTGGGTGTGATTTAGTGTGGTTTGGGTGTTGCTGAGGAGGCTTGAGGTGTTTTGAAGTGGTGTAATATTTGGGCGTTTAAGGCCCGGGGGGGGGGGGGTACTCTGAAATTTTCTGTATACATAGGCGAGGCTGACTTTTTTGGGGTCAAAATTTTGAATTTCCATATTTTTTGGGGTTTACAGAAAAACTAGTTATTTTTTAGGGTAGTGAGCTTTTTATGGATATTTTTTGGGGTCATGCCTTTTCTGAATTATTTTTTGGGGGTCATCTATAATTCTAAGTAATTTTTTTGGGTTTTGCACATTTTGGTCTAAAATGTCTAAGTGGGTAGTATAATCAGAATACTGATAAAGTGACAAAGTGTAAAAAAAATATTAACATTAATTTATTGTCAAAAGCCAATCTCACATAAGCAAAAATCCCTCGGTGTAGACTTGTGTTTAATTGCGAAAACAAATTCTGGTTTGTTTCATTTATTGTTTTACGTCCTAGAAAACATGTCATGTATTAGCTTTGACATGGATGTGACACAATAAATAAAACAAAAATTATTCAGTTTTGCAATTCAACGTCAGTGTACGCCGAGTGGCTTACACTTATGTCTTACAAGGCCTTAAGATTCAATTTTGTTTGCGGCCATGCCTTATGACTGGTCTCGGTGAAATTTTGGAAGCTTGATCATGATGATGTTGTTTGGATTGCAAACCAAATGGAATCAAAACCATCATAAGACTTACACTTTGAGAATAAATAAAATCTTTAAATCTTATCCAACTTGGTATTTACTTCCTAGTTCCTATATATACTAACTGTATTGTGACGTGTTCTGTTGGTTGATTTGGGATTTAACGTCCCACCAACAGCTTAGATCATATGGATGTGTTAAAATTTCATCAATAGGCATAAAAAAAGATGAATAATTTTTTGGGGTAAGCTAAAAGTTCAAGTATTTTTTTGGGTATGCCTGATAGGATTGGTATTTTTTTGGGGTGGTCAGTAAATCTCAGTAATTTTTTGGGTTTGGGGGTAGAAGCTGCGGCCTCGCCTATGTATCCACAAAAAATGAGAGTACCCTCCCCCCCCTGGGGTTTAAGGGAGTTTCTTTGATGTGGTTTGGGGTGTTTTTGAAGTGGTTTGGGGTTATACATGATAAGGTTTGAGTGTTGCATCGCTAAAATATTTGGTATGTGATTACTAAATATGTGTTTTGAGATGGTTTGAATGTGCTATGGGGTGGTTTGGGTGGTTTTGAAGTGGTTTGGGGTGGTTTTGTGTGTTTTGGGGTGGTTTGGGGTGTTTCCACGGTCCCTATTTTGACGGGACGTTACGATAAACCAAAGTTAAAAAAAACAGCCTATATGAGCTCACAGCAACATGTCACAAAGCAAGTGGTAACCTATCTGTATGTTTGAGTCTGGAAACTATACACTAAATGACAAAGTTATGACTAAAAAGAGTAAATTCCCAAAACATTTATGGATTCGACTCGAGTGGCCATTCCTGGACTGAGGACCGCAGGGTGAAGTCCTCCTTAACTTTCTTTTACAAGATTCACTCTGGTACAGTGTCTCTTGATAATGATAAATATCTTACCCCAGCACCCAACTTAAGATGGTCCTGGGTGCTGGGGTTCAAAACACAAAAACTAGTAATTTATCCTGCTCATAAATGTTAAAATGCCAACAATTGTTGGCATTTTAACATTTATGAGCAGGATAAATTTTAGTCTCAGCTGAGCTGAGCTTGAAAAAAGTTTTATTAATTAACTTATTAGTATATAGTACTTATACAGAGAATTTGGTCTGTGTCATACTGGTGATTTTCTTTTTTCGTATAGTCTATACTGGATTTCACCTCGACCTAATACAGCTGACCTCGCACTAATACGGTTGACCTCGTATCTATATGGATTGACCTGCTATCTATATATGGAAAATCCCTACATCTGATTGGTCAAAATTCACGTGCAAGGTCACGCGCCGCGTTGAATGTGTTGAAACAAAAACAATGGCGGCGTTTCAGCCGATCGAGTGAAATAGTGAACAAGCAAGCAAAAATCATGTCAGCATCGTTGAAAAGAATGTCAGACATGGACGCTAAGAATGGCGAAGGTGCTAGTGCATGATATGTGTCGATATGGACTTTTGACAGTTAATTAATAAAAATCTCATTAATCAAGTTATTTCGTATTGGACCAGTTACAGGTATTGGACCTCGGCCTTCGGCCTCGGTCCAATACAGCTAACCTCGGACCTGTAACTGGTCCAATACGAAATAACTTGATTAATAATATTATATTATAACCTCGGGCCCAGGACATATCATGATTCTCAATACACAAGATATAATGATGCTCTGAAGAATTCTTTTTTCCCTAAGACTATCCAATTATGGAATAGTCTTTCTTCTTCAGTGGTCTCATCAAAGACTTAGCAATGAAGAATTCAATGCCCTTATTTAGTTTAGGGGTTCAGTATGCCTGTAAATAGCTTTAATGGCCCATCCCAAAGTGTTTCTCCTTATTTGGCTAAATTCAAAATTTAGCCACCCACCCAACACCTGAGATGATGATCAGAGTTTGATAGGCTCAGTATATGAAGACAGATTAATGTAGATTCTCAACCAAACACAGGCATGAAAAGTGGTCTATACCGAATCAGACCTAGTCTGCATCTGCCTGAGGTGCCCAAGACAAGTAATCTGCTTACATTGAGACCGGAATCCATGCCAAACTTACCAATGAAATCAGTGGTTCATCGAAATAGACTTGCATCAGCTTCTCCCCCACAGTCTGCGTCATCAAAGGAAACGCTCACGTATATTCTCTCAGCAATCCAATATCGTGGCTATTAGGTATCCCACAGACCCGCGTTCTTTGCCAGTCAAGATCATTTGAAACTATGGCGTTGGTAATAAAATCAGGAAAAAATGTCCATGTCATGTATATCCCCATATACCCCACTGTTGGTATACAGGGTGTATACCTATTTTTCTTATTTTTGATCTAAAACATACACTGTGGGTACTCGTTAGAACCGCTTTGGCGAGGTGGTTCTAACGAGTACCTATAATGTATGTTTTGAGCGAAAATATAGATAAAAGCAACCTTTTCCAATGATTTTTTTTTTCTTCTGAAACATATCTCTGTATATTGCATGGGCAAGTTTTCGTAATGAGATCACGATATTGATTCCGTTGTTTGATAACGCGAAATAAAGACTAACTTAAAGGGAACTCATGAAAACTTCAAGCATTTCATGCCGATGGGCTTAATTTTACTTCTAGACATAATACGCACTCGAGACAGTACTGAACAAAAGTAATTTGCCATTTTGTCATTGGTTTTTATCTTAGCTTTGTTAGCACGAGCGCCAGAATAAACCGCGCGTGTGTTCGGGGTTCTCCAATGGTACCATTGGTTGGTAACATTTTACCGTTTGTACCAATTTAATTACCAATATTTACATTTTTATTGCAATCGCCCAATATGAAAGTATCTTTCTTGATGTTCTTCATTTCCCAATGAAAAACATTAAGTCACGTGATCAAGAGGCCACGTCTATGGGCGGGGCGACGTCAGAGCCCATCCAGTGACGTTTTTTGTTTACTCTTGTAATCGTGATCTTGTTATCATGTATCGCCATGACGTTAGGCGCGAAAATTTGACGTTTTGGCTGTTCCAAAATTACGTTTAGTCGGATTTAATGTCAAATAACATGAAACTGAACGGTGATATGCGCAATTAAAAATCTGATACTTGACTGATAATATAAAATGTAAATATAAGTATTGAAATTCAGATTTTAGCTTTCACGGGGTGATTAAAAACATTAGCTGTTTTAAAATCTCCGACAAGCCCTTCGGGCTTCACAGACATTAAAACAGCCTAATGTTTTTCATCATTCCGTGAAAGCTAAAATCTGAATTTCAATCCTTAAATGGTATCATTGGTAAAGAAATTGGTGCAAATGGTAGAAATGGTGATTGTACAAGAGATGTCAAGTACTCGTCAGTGCCCTTTTTTAATCATTGCACCTTGATTAATTTTTTAAACATCCTAAGAGTAACATGGTGAACCTGGCATGAAACAATTCATATTAAAGCTTGAAGGATGTTCGCTGCTAACATTTGACATTTCGGAACTTCCGGTTTTTCTTTTGTTGAATATCTCGTAAACGGTTGCAGATATTTTCCAATATTTTATATTTGGATACATATTGATGATATGCATTAAATGAGTTACGAAAATTGTCAATCTCAGAAACTTCATTTTTTCACCCCAATTTCTGCAACATTTCAGAAAATTTTAGTTGTCAGTAAAATTTAGGGGGTAGGGTAGATTAAACTTGAATATTACACATCTTCAAATTAATTGCACTAGTTAGATGTTTATTTTAGCTGCAGTATATGTGTACATGGTCTTCTAAGTCAGTCTTTGGGTCCTTGGTGTGCTGGTTATAAAATTTTAGGTGGTTTTATGAAATGGGCTTTAAGAAACAAAACAGCCGAAAAAAGCCTGAAAATGGCGATTTTCAAGTTGTTGGTTCTCTCTTATATGCACACTACCCTATATATTTCTTTCTTTTATTCGAACAATATTACCAAGTTCTATGTTGTGTGAAAATACAAGAAAAAGTTTGAATCAACAAATATGGGTTTGGCACATTTCAAAATATTGCTATTATCCGACTTTTCAAGTATGGGGGTAGGGTTGGAAAGGGAATCGTAAAATTTTGTCATCCACTTCAAGTTGCAAATTTTTCTTTGCTTTTGGTCCAAAATAGTCTGCGATACGTAAATACTGTGACTTTTGAAAGCATTCTAAGTATATGTTTGTTCAAGACAGGTATGTTTCAAAGAATTAAAAAATAAATTAATTTTACTAAATTTAAAACATGGTTCTCACAGGTTTCATTCAGAGGCCTGTAGCTTGAAAAAAAAATGCACACTACCCTTTATCATATGACGCCGCTGTTTTCCAGTGGATAACGTCATGTCATAAAAATCGTATGTCATAAAAACTGCTTTCACAAAATGTGTCTGGTATGTTTTTCAATATAATAAAAGCAATGTATATGGATAACAATATATGCGTAAAGATAAATAACTGCGAAAGAACGAGTTTTTTACAGAGCAATGTAGGAGTTCTTCAAGGGTATAGTATAAGCCCTTTACTTTTTAACCTGTATGTGTCAGATTTAAAAGCTTCTCTTGGGGTAGACGATGACACGCCAAAACTGGTCAGCACTCATGTTAACTGTTTAATGTACGCAGATGACTTAATTCTTATATCTAGGTCTGAATTGGGATTACAAGCTCTTTTGAATAAGTTAAGCGAATATTGTAGGAAATGGCGAATGGAAGTTAATACTGAAAAAAACTAAGGTAATGAAATTTAGCGGAAACGGACACAGATGTAAGTCAGTGTTCCTATATAAGGAAAGACCCATCGAGAATGTGTCTACTTATAAGTATTTGGGAATTGAATTTAATTCTTCTGGTACATGGAGCAATGCAATTACAAATATATCAAATAGGGGAATGAAGGCACTGTTCTTACTTAAGGGCTATATATGTTCTGGAAATATAAAACCGGGTTTGGGATTGAAACTATTCGATCAGATGATACGGCCTATTTTATGTTATGGTTCAGAGATTTGGAGTGCATTTGATGGAAACAGAAAAACTTTCTCAAATATTGATGGCATCTCACAGTTTCTAGATTCCTTAGATATAGAAAAGGTACACGTAAAGTTTTGTAAGTTCCTTCTTGGTGTGAATAAACGGGCGGTCAATTTAGCTGTAAAGGGGGAACTTGTACGTTTTCCAGTTGGAATTTCATGTATGCTACAAGCCTTTAAATACTACTATCACATTCAATCATCAAATAACATATTACTTCGAGAAGCTCTAACATTATCCGAAGACCTTCACAAAGAAAAGATTTTTACTTGGTTCTCATTCTTTACAAGTTTATGCAAAATGATAGATGTAAAATCAAATGATGTCACTTTGGAAGCGTTTGTTTTACTAAAGGAGACATTATGTGAACGGTATATTGAGTTTTGGTCAGATCGTGTAAAAACATTTAGCAAAATGGAAACTTATTGTCTACTGAAACAAAATTTTGGACTAGAAAATTATATCAGTGATGTCAACATAAGGGAACATAGAATAGCTCTTTCTAAAATGAGAATCAGCAATCATAGATTAGCCATTGAAACTGGTAGATTTTCGAAGACCCCGAGGAATGAACGGTTATGTATATTTTGTAAGGCTAATAACATATACGAGATAGAAGACGAGCAGCATGTTTTGTTACGATGCTCTAAATTTAATGATTTAAAGTGTTTTGGTACCCTTAAATGATATTTACTTCAATTTGAAGAGCTTTCAAAACCAAGCATTTTGATATAAATTTGATGAAAATCGGTGGTCTAATAAGACAGTTATGGGTAATTAAGTATGGAATATGGACTGCCGCCATTTTGTTTTTTAGTTGAGGTTAAAAAATTAGGATAAAATAAAAATTAAAGGATTCCTTTAACACAGAATGTGTGCCAATTCGATTAACAATATTGCCTGTTGCTAGAAATAAACAGCTATCAAAGTTTGATTTGAAAATATTTGGAAAAAAAATCATTTAATTTGATTTTTTTCAGTTTTAATTTAGACTCCAGCATAACCAAAAGTAGACTCCTGGCGGCCATTTTGAATATTTTCAAATTGCTCTATTTCTCGGGCGATTTTGAAAAATCTTTCTTCAGAATGTATAACTAAGTGACCCCAATGCTTGAAGAAGTATTTATTATAATTGAGTTCAGTTTTTATTTTGATTTTAATAAAAATATAAAAGCTAAACGAAAAACAAAATGGCGGCGCTCATATAATCATTTTTTGTATCTTAAATTGCCTATAACTTTCTTATTTCCCTGCCGATTTTTATCAACTTTATATCAAAATCCATGGTTTTGAAAGCTCTTCAATTGGAAGTACATATCAAATAAGGGTGCCAAAACACTTTAAGAAATGACCTCTTTGATAATGTTAGGAATACTTGTCCAAGAATTGACTCGTTGAATGACGAAAATAAGTTTCTTTACCTTTTAAATTCCAGTGGTTCGACAATTAAAAACGTAGCAAGATTTGTTCATTCAGCATTTACGACGAACTCTTCAAAAACTTAAAATTGCATATTCATTTGTCAATGTTTGTTTGTATTTTGTACTTCTTTCATGAATGTACAGTATTTTGTGAATGTCTCATATGAATTGAGATCAAACAATAAAATTATTGTATTGTATTGTATTGTATTGTATGACCACACGTGTAATAACACTTTTGCGGGAATACGTAACGTCATTGACGACGTCCGTAACGACAATGTAAATTTTCATTGGAAATATGTCCACTTTACGCTCGTAAAAGCGATAATAACCTATTTTAGAAGTCATATGATAAAACGAATCTTACACTCGTGGTCATTTCATATGAAATTTATTAAACTCGCCGAAGGCTCGTTTAATAAATTTCATATGAAATGACCACTCGTGTAAGATCCTCTATATAATATTATTTATTTTGTTATCAAATGTCTTGTGTTGTATTTTGGATTCAAAAAAGAGGGGTTAGAAAAAAAGTTTGAATTAATAAATAGATCAGCTCTAGCAGTGAATTGTTGAGTAATAATTCACTGTTTGGAGGTCAGTTGTAAAGAAGATCAAATCACGAGCGCGTAGCGCGCTGTTTGGAGGTCAGTTGTAAAGAAGATCAAATCACGAGCGCGTAGCGCGAGTGATTTATCTTCTTACAACTGACCGACAAACAGTGAATTATTACTCAACAATTCACGCACTTGAGCTGATCTATTTCGATTCTAACACACATTCTAACACACCTCGCCTATATAGCCAATGGTTAAAAACCGTGTTATATTGCGCAACAATTTCATTGGGCGAATAAGCGTGACGTTACTTTGCGGCATTTATGACGTCAGCTATCCCACAAAGCAGCGTTAGACGGTGAAACGTCGTTTTAGCGCACAACAGACGTAATAAGTGTGTGTAAATACCAGCATTACAGTCAAATATTTGGCGGGATATCTGCAATGCAATGGCGGAAAGCTGAACGATATCGACGGTTTCAGCAACATTTATTCCGTTTATTGTGTGTTAGAATCGAAATAGATCAGCTCAAGTGCGTGAATTGTTGAGTAATAATTCACTGTTTGTCGGTCAGTTGTAAGAAGATAAATCACTCGCGCTACGCGCTCGTGATTTGATATTCTTTACAACTGACCTCCAAACAGTGAATTATTACTCAACAATTCACTGCTAGAGCTGATCTATTTCTTAAATAAACGGAATAGATGTTGCTGAAACCGTCGATATCGTTCAGCTTTCCGCCATTGCATTGCAGATATCCCGCCAAATATTTGACTGTAATGCTGGTATTTACACACACTTATTACGTTTGTTGTGCGCTAAAATGACGTTTCACCGTCTAACGCTGCTTTGTGGGATAGCTGACGTCACAAATGCCGCAAAGTAACGTCACGCTTATTCGCCCAGTGAAATTGTTGCACAATATAACACGTTTTTTTACCATTGGCTATATAGGCGAGGTGTGTTAGAATACTTTTTCATTGGCAGCGAACATCCTTAAATCGCAGTGAAACCCGCATTATTCAGATGAGCATGTATATTGATGTTTTGCCACAGTGTGCTCTTTAATTAAGAAATAGATCAGCTCTAGCAGTGAATTGTTGAATAATAATTCACTGTTTGGAGGTCAGTTGTAAAGAAGATCAAATCACGAGCGCGTAGCGCGAGTGATTTATCTTCTTACAACTTACCGACAAACAGTGAATTATTACTCAACAATTCACGCACTTGAGCTGATCTATTTCGATTCTAACACACAATAAACGGAATAAATGTTGCTGAAACCGTCGATATCGTTCAGCTTTCCGCCATTGCATTGCAGATATCCCGCCAAATATTTGACTGGAATGCTGGTATTTACACACACTTATTACGTTTGGTGTGCGCTAAAACGACGTTTCATCGTCTAACGCTGCTTTGTGGGATAGCTGACGTCACAAATGCCGCTAAGTAACGTCACGCTTATTAGCCCAGTGAAATTGTTGCACAATATAACACGTTTTTTACCATTGGCTATATAGGCGAGGTGTGTTAGAATACGACATTTTGCATCACCTGTCTCCTGTCAACGGCCGTCGTAAACTTTTTTACCGTCGGATGATGTTGCAACTTCGCCAACAAGTGAGCTATAACGTCATGCGACGTCAGTAAACGTTACGTTATATTTTGGCGCTGCGTTTTGATAAGGTGTTCATTTTACGGAAGACAGTGATATATCAGAAATATGTATTTTCAAAGTGCTCCGTGGTACGCTACCTCCGTTGCCACGGTAACGGATATCTCCGTTTATATAAAAGCACTTTTCTTATTTTTCAATACACATTTTCAAAAACGTTTTCTCTTTCATTTTGAATTGTTTTTACTGTTTAGATATTCACAGTTTTGAAGATATAAGCACAGTCTCAAGACTTTCCGGACAAGCCTCGAATAAGTGGATGTCAGGGACAATTAAAACACGTGTTATCGTCTTGTTTTATTGAAAACTGTAGGGTTCTTTCTTAAAACAATGATTTTGCATTTTATACAAAAATGGCACGAACAAATTTCTGTCAAGAAAACTATAAATTATACTGTACAGTTTATTCGCAAGACTCACATTTGATAGCCAAGAATTTATGAAAAACTATTTTATCAATACAGTGCTAGACTTCATAGCATTGCTGAAAAGCTATCGCAACTCCATTTTGTCTGTGCCTACGGACACTGTGACTACATGTACATGTATGTTGTTGATGAAGCAGACTCTGTGTCTTACAATATCAGCACTTCCAGTACTGTGAATAGTATGTATATTTTGAGGTTTCAGTTACATGTTGCAAGCTAAGCTTACATATAGAACAGTGATTATCATTCTTGTTCGCAAACTTACAATAAAGTTCGTTGTTCCTCCATCTTTACTTCGGAGGTCACAACATAGCGCGCGTTTCGGAGTAACCAAGTGCATATGAGACTCATACGCTACTTGGAGTAACATATCTCATGCGGCATTCTGTCACAATAGTATTGTTTGTTTGTTGAGATTGAGGATTAATGTCCAAGTATTTCTATCAACCGTGTCGGGACGGAGCCGCCACTTCCTGCGTTAAACACATTTTAATTGTTACTCCCGAGTCCGATGCCCTACCAATGAGCCACCGCGAACCCATCCATGGCCAAATTGTGAGCCTATTAATGGCGAAATTGCGAGGTACGTGCTAGAGTAACGTACCCACGACGAGAGTTTTTTTTTATCACTTGAACCGCATCGAGAAAGCCTATATGTATTTATTCATTTGCGAAAACAACTATTTTGATCAACTGCTTAGAATGTGCACAGCTGACCAGTTTTTTTTTTCGCTTCAGGGAACGAACAACCCCTCTTCTTAAATACGAAAGTTCAAGCTTCTAAATTCTTCTAAGGATGTACAGGCCAGTTTATGTCGGACCTGATCGGAAACCCTCGAAGATGTTTTTTTTTTTTTTTTTTTTTTTTTTTTTTTTGCGTGACGTAGCTCATTTACACATGATCATGGCACTTTATTTGGTTCCTTGAAATAGCTCTAGCCTCCTCTAATCGTCATCATAGTAATAATCAAAGTAACTAGTCCTATTTCTACACAGACACACAGCGAATATGATTCCGAGAATCTGAAATGGAAATAACACTTACTACTGATTGCATAAATATTTAGCAAATCAGCTGATCATTGTATGTGCTTTGCTAGATATTTGTGCAATAAGTAGTATAATACCATCAACTCCACAAGAGAAATGAACCTGTGCATGAGAAAACCAACACTTTGGGTTTCCGACCAGGTCCGACACAAACCAGGCGGTACAGTCACAGAAGCAGGCTAGAAGCTTGAAACTTTGGATATAAATAGAAGAGGAGTTGTACTAACAAAGGCGCTGATCAGCTGTGCAGTTACTGCACAGCTGATCCGCGTCTTTGTTTTCCCATATGCAAATTGTTGGTTTTCTCATGCAAAGGCTCAAATGTATATAATTATATGTATCGGCCTGTTTCTTACGATCTTGCCTCTAAAAATTCTTGTCTATTGACATGCTCCTCTACCATAAAATGGAGAAGCCCACTTACTCTTGAAAGCATCGTGGGATGACAATAACAGTTACTGTGCACAAATAAAATTCTTCTACATTGTAAATGGCTTAACTATGCGTAAACTAATGATAATAACTTTGTACATGGCGCTTACTAGTTTAATGTTATTCTAAGGCTATAATTAATTTAGGTATAGAAAACCGTTGCGCTCCTTTTGGGGCGCCATATATTTGTAGACAATGGACAAACCAGAAGAAACTAGCATACCTCTAAGACAGCAATGGCTGAGGCAACACCTATAAGGATGGCACTATTTTCCTCCACAACCTCGTTTAATATATCGATACAGCCCTGGAAAAGATTAAGGCGTCATTAAACAGTATAGCCCCAGATGTGACGCGACAGAACATGTTGTAGCGTCCCATCTGGGGATATTCTGTTTGTTTAGAGAAAATTCTTCGAAAAAGTGAACAAGAAGTTTAAAACCACTCCTGATTCACCTGACCCACCAAAATGATAACGATGGGAAAGTCCATTCGTCACTAAGGGGTTAAAGGTATTGAATAGTAGTATATGGGCCCCTTTAGGTCCCATTAACCCATAGGCAATGCTAGACACTATTGTACCACAAAATACAAATGTACGTACGTACATGTATAAATCTCACTCATGTGCAAACGAATATTTTGATTAATCAGATATAGCGAAACAAATTTGAAGGAAAAAATTCTGTTATCATACATGTATGTGTCCGAAAAAGCTATTTTTACTCTACGGCCGGTCGTAAATTTATTTTTAAATACACACAAATAGCATTTACATCACACAAATAGCATAAATATCTTGTTAAGAATATGGAGTATATAAGTTGAGAAGTGGTTCAAAGATTTACCAAAGAGATAACTACTAGATTTGAGCCGCGACGTGAAAAAACCGTTCTTTGGGATTTCCGACCAGGTCTGACACAAACCGACCTGTACGGTCACAGAAGCAGGCTAGAAGCTTGAAATTTCCGATTTAAGAAGAAGAGAAATTATATACAATCCGTGTAGCGAAAATAAAGGCGCTGATCAGCTTCGCAGTTACTGCGAAGCTGATCTGCGCCTTTGTTTTCGCATAGGCAAAAATCCGGTTTTCTCACGATACGGCTCATTTACCGTTTTATCAGCTTATGGCCATACAAAATTACCTACCCTGCTATAAAATTACCTACCCTGCTATGTAATGCTGTACCATTAGCTATTTTTTCTTTGGCTTCGTATTGACATAAGTCCCAGTTAATGACGTCGATTGTATTCAGATCTCTACTCCGACAACACGTATCCGGAACATACCAATTCTAGATAAAGTCAATATAATAATGGTTGTTAACAGACAGACAGACAGACAGACAAAACTTTATTCTCTTTGTTGGATTAACAACATACAAGGTATTTCACATAATACAAATCATTGTTAGCGAAGGTGGCATAACTACTACTTGGTTCGATACAGGACCTTGCTAGTATCATGTGTGCACTCGTGGGGAGAACGTACTATCATACAAGTCTTGCTTGCTATTTTAAGTAATTTTAAGCACAGACATGATACTGACATGGTATCTCAAGGTAAATAAGCCTTCGTAGATCATACGGTGATTTTGTAAGGTTTGTCTCCCGTACCTGGTAAGTAGTTAAATCACTTGCATTTTGAGCAAGCGGTGTTGACACATGTCAGACGCCACGCCTGACCTGGGTCCGCACCGGTCGCGTTTCATAAAATACCTAAAACATCTAGTATAAATAGTATTGGTACAACTAAAATGGTCAAAACAACAAAATGTGAACGAAAGCATGCTGGTAGTATCGGCTGCTCAATACATTTACTGTTTTGAAATGTAGACAATAGTCAGATATATCATTTTTTACGAAAACCGCAAGACCGCCTGATTTTCGGTAATACTTAAAATTGTTTGCGAGGCTGTGAGATTGCAGTAAACCCGGGGAGCGAGAGTATATCAAATTCGTCAGTTTTTGTTTCTTGGTAACAGATAATATCATACTTTGAAAAATATGTCACAAAATCAGGGTATTCTAGACGGGTTTTCAGTCCGCAAACATTCAAAGATGCGATTTTTAATGTTTGACTGTTAGATCTATGTAACTTAGCGGAGCGTGTGGTAAACAAATTTGAACGTTCTCCCGGAATGTCCTATTTAGGTTCGCTGGGTGGGCGGGGGTCTGGTGCTTTTGGATTCGAACCACTGGCAGTGTCTCTGCGTTCAGACTCGTTCTTGTCCACCCCGACCTCTGCTGAACCTTAACATTACGAAAACTTGCCCATGCAATAAACAGAGATTTTTTTAGCTTCAAAAATTGAAAATTTTCAGCTGAAAAATTTTGATATTTTTCTTATTTTTGCTCAAAACATAGATTGTGGGTACACGTTAGAACCGCCTCGCCGAGGCGGTTCTAACGAGTACCCACAATCTATGTTTTGGAGCAAAAATAAGAAAAATAGGTATACCCTTGCAAACTCCAGTTTTGCTATATAAAAGTGGGGTTTAAGGGAGTATATATTGCACGGACATGTTTTCCTGATGATTGGCCATGGGTTCTAATCGAAAATGTTCCATTAAAACAGGGTTATTTCTCTAAATACGTCAAACGAAGGTGGACGCTACAGCAATGCCTGATTACCACAAGTCCTCAAGCAGGAGAAAGTTAAAGGTGTCATGAGCGTTCTCATGTACATTTTGAATAACAGATGGATATTTAGGTAAACCTAAAATATAAGTTTTGAGCCACTGGATAGGAAAACCAACAATCTGCATATGCGAACACAAATCAGCAGTAACTGCACAGCTGATCAGCGCCTTTGTTTTCGCTACAGGGATAGTTCTTAAATCCGAAATTTCAAGGTTCTAGCATCCTTATGTGACTGTACAGTCTGGTTTGTGTCTGACCTGGTCTGAATTCAAATTGTTGGTTTTCTATTGCAAAGGCTCCTATATAAAATTTACACATTGAAGACCAATCTTACCACTCGTTTCCCTTGTTCTATAAAATAATGACTTTTCCTGTAGTCTGTGAAATTTTCTGAGCCACAGCAACTAAACTGGAAAAAAAATGCAAACACATATCATGGATATCTCGGTACTCATGTTTTTACTGTTATCATCAATAGATATATTATATAAATAATATTATATAAATATGTACTTGCTAACTGAATGCTCGAATTACTATTCTAACAGTAATTAAATTAAAGGTCATATCTAAAGGTTTCGATTTTGTGAATATGAAATAGTCATTGGTAAAAGGCATTGATCGCAGAAAACCCCGCTAAATTGTCATCACTGGTTTCGGAGATAGCTTGTTTTGAAATTTGACATTTTATCTCATGAATATTCATTAGTGCCACTATGACGTCATAGAAGCACATTCAATATTTTGAATATCATCAAAACCAACAACTAAAACAAACAACTTATCATTTGAAAACAATTATAAATCATTTTTACAACTTACTGTTTCAGTTTCAAAACTTTTGATGACCATTTTAGTGAATTATTTTGATTTTTAATGTTTTACCAAGGGAAACTACTCTTACATGAAAATAGTGATGTCAATTAGAGAAAGTCCTGTATCTTGGGAGCCAATGTGTATTTTAGGGTTTAGTTTTCGATAAAGAAGTCCAAAGAAGAAATAGGACCAGCAGACAAAGAATACAAATGATATTGAAGAACGTTTGTATTGCCCTATAAAGGTAGATTTACAGCAAAACGCTGATAGTAAAAATTATTCGTATCGTAAAATTTATCATAAAAAAGATTATTGAAAGAGCCTCATTGCAAGGTTCCTCGGCTCAGAATATTTTTTATCAATTTATTCTGATAGTTATTATTCTGAACTCAAACTCTCGTGTCTAAATACTTTTGGACCACATCCAGCCAACATTAATATAACCAGCAAAGTGGTGTGTACAAATAAATGTCAAACAATTCTTCTCATATTTGCTCTACATATTTGGTACTCACAGGAACTATAGTTCTTTCGAGTTTGCACAGTATGTAAAACATACTCAAGTTTTTATACGTCGACTTACCCTGAGTTGTAGAAAATCTATGCTCGTATTATTAGCTTCTGTTGTATAGTTCTGTATTTCGGACTTCAATTGATTATGAAGCCAAAGCTCTATCTACAAATAAAACAAATCATAATTAAGTGGTCTCGCAAACATTATCTGTTCGTGTGTTGCCCTACCAGGGGTTTAGGGGTGGGGATGGGCAAGCTCCCTGTTATCTGATAGAGAAATGACCTTCATCCCAGTTCCCTTACATGTTTTCTCTCACGTCCCTGCTCCATAAAACACCAAAAGGCTTTGCTTGCTCCCAATATCCCTGAAAATAAATGTGCCCTCCCCCAGACCCCCCGAACATAAGAGGTCCTTCTTCCCAGATCCCTGAAAATAAATGACCCTTCTCTTCAGATCCAAAACCCCCTGGTATGGTCCTATGAGTAGTGGCGTTCAATTGCTGTTTTTTCTCTCCTGGTATCAGTCATGCATCTGTAAATATTTCTTTTCAGATACATTTAGCCCGCATCACAATTTCGTGGAAAAGTAGTAAGTGGAATAGATAGGACAGACACGTCTGCTTCTTTCTAGTTCTATGGGTGTTTCAACAAGAAAAAAAAATAGCAAACTTGTCAATGGAACACGGCAGAAGAAAAGATTGTTTGTACTTAATTAAATGTAAAGGTATACATTGTATCTATCTGGATACGAAATGGTTGCCACTGAGTAAAAAATAACCAAAACAGATTGGAAGTGACATAGGCACGAAATGACATCTTTATGATATGACTTATTAGTACATTCTTAATACATCGGTGACGGGTTTCTACACGTGAATACTGATTCTACAATTGCATACTGTTTTAATATTTGCAAGAAATTGCTCCTTTTACGGTTTAGGTTGCATGATTTTTATCGTGGCACATCCTGTGCCTCCCCTCAACAATGCCTTGTTATATATTTAAATGCGACACAAATTGAATCGACGTCTTTCTTGATATGCTAGCAAACTGTCTAGACTATTTCTCTCACAAAACGCTCAATGATTTCCAATTTCTCAGATGATAGTCTTGCTGATCCCAAAGGAACAACTATAACATGTTACGCAGCCTATGTGTGATTCATCATAAGACAAAATTAACTGTCATGATCAGTCAAGTCAGATGCAAATTAAAGAAGAATATAGTATGTGTAGCTGAAATGTCACATGACAATTATTATATGATCCGCGACGTGAGAAAAGCGGTCTTCGGGGTTTCCGAACAGGTCTGACACAAACCGGCCTGTACAAGCACAGAAAAGAGCTAGAAGCTTGAAATTTTGGATTTAAGTAGAAGATGAATTGTACTATCCGAGTAGCGAAAACAAAGGCGCTGATCAGCTTCGCGGTTACCGCGAAGCTGATCTGCGCCTTTGTTTTTGCATAGACAAAAATCCGGTTTTCTTGCGATGCGGCTCATATATTACATGATATTCTACATCTTAATACAACTGTAAAAATGTTTGGTGTTCTGCACACATATATTTTGGCCCCTTGCTTTTTCAATGTGCCAAAAATGTTGAACTGTAAGAAAATAATTATCCGAGATGTATTTCAAGTTTTTAAATAATGATATTCATTTATTACCATCATAATAATGTCATCCCCACAATTCCGTTTTGCTGTCTTTGTAAAAAAATATTCATCGTGATCATTTCTAACCCATGCCTGGGATGTTAAAAATCTCATTCTTGGAATCTAAACTATTATTTAGCGTATAATTACCTAATCACTCAGGCTGCTGGCATCTAAATTGGGAATCAAAATTAAGCCAATTTTACACCTGTGCGCATGTACCTGCCGGCACTGCTAATGGGTTTCAGATAAAATCAAAGACAATATCTGAATGATTCCAGGGTTATTTTTGGAAATTGAAGAAGTTTCATCTCCTCTCTCGTAAATCAATTCAGACGTGACATCAGGAAAACATGTCCGTGTAATGTATACCCCCTTGAACCCCACTTTTATATAGCAAAACTGGGGTATGCAGGGGTATACCTATTTTTCTAATTTTTGCTCCAAAACATAGATTGTGGGTACTCGTTAGAACCGCCTCGCCGAGGCGGTTCTAACGTGTACCCACAATCTATGTTTTGAGCAAAAATAAGAAAAATATCAAAATATTTCAGCTGAAAATTTTCAATTTTTAAAGCTCAAAAAATCTCTGTTTATTGCATGGGCAAGTTTTCGTAATGAAATTTTGACAGTTTCCATGTCGTATCGAGCTTTCTTCTGCAATTTCAGGGTTCGTGAATAGATTGTTACTTCGAGATAGAACGGGCATACATATTTTTTTTTTCAAATAGTTTTTCAAATAGTTTATTTCCATTATGACAACAACTTGAGAGGGTAATGATAAATATTGAAAACATTTATGACGGCGCATCCACGTTAAAAGATCGGACCTATCTAGAGGGCAAATGGAAGAAAAATATTCACAAACGTTTAATCTTCGATTCAAGATTATACTTCGCTTCTAGAAAGAAAATTATGTGAAAATCAGCCTTTGATTTACTGAGTTTTGTAGAGCCCATTAAAATTAAAAGTTGTAAAAATTGAAAACTTTCTGTTGAAATATTTGATATTTTAATTATTTTTGCTCAAAACATAGATTTTGGGTACACGAGGACTCACAATCAATGTTTTCAGGCAAAAATATTAAAAAAAAAAATATTTTTTTCCAACGATTTTTTTTAATTTTTACTGCTAAATAAATTCTCAGTATATTGCATGGGCATGTTTTCATAATCTTTTACTAGTTAACCAAGGACGATGATCGAAGTCTTGAATGTTCAAAATATGATAGGAACAGAATAATCGAAGAATTTTTAAGTATTATGTCTTACCGTGCTTTTTTCTATGGCAACATAAATAGCAACACCAACCTCACCACATAGTAAAACAACCATAAAAATTATATACTGAAAATAGAAAAAAATGACATAAAAACGAAGTTAAGATAAACTCTTTCTTGTTAGCAATGTCAGGGAAGAACATTTTATGGCAACGGATACCTTCGTAATTTAAATGATGGAATTGTTGTAATTTAACTCAACGTTTTACATACCTTCTTAAAGATTCGCCATACCTACGAGGTCAAATAAGCTATCACCCTTCCCCTTGACCATTGAGCTTAGCATTCGCACGTAGAGGCTTTGCTTAACTATATTTGTTCTATTTGTTTCATGTTTTAGTGTCAATGTTTGTGTCGATTTTGTGTGTATTCATATTTAGTTTAGGTAACTGAATGGTAATGTTAAGGGAAATAGCTTGCGGTATGTTATCTTTGTATCAGTGACTAATTGTCTTTTTGTTTTTAAACCACTAGTTTTTTTCGGGTGAGACTTTGGTTCTGATATCATTGTGAACTTTTACCTTTTCTTAGTTATGGGCCAGAAGGCCTCTCAGATTGTGCTAACTGCTGGTACTTGGCAGTGCACAGGGCCATTCTGTTTACAGCAGAGATACATTGTATATTGCTTACCACTGCTAACATGAAAGCACTTTCCCTGATAGCACCGCAACAACCACAAAATCCCACTACCAGTATAAACGATCCCCCTGCTATGATTGTATAAGCTGCATTGTGTAGTGAGTCCTCTGGAATCTTGATGTGGACTTTATCCTCCAAGACCTCGGTGCTGTCCTCGCCCGCCACCACCCAGATCCCCACTCCCACGCATATCACACCGGCTATCTGTGAAGAAAACGAGATTCACGTACTTTATTATGGGTCTAGCCGAGTGGTCCAGTGTTAGAGCGCCCGACTCTAAAGTCGTATAGTCATGGGCCATAGCCGCGCGGCTTCCGAGTAACGTACTAACGCACAAACTCACAATAGTACTGGTTAACGCTTAGGGAGCGGTGGCCCCGTCACTCATATGACTTAATTTGGTGGCGAGTTAATATTCATGTTTTTATACTGCATTGATTTGACAACTTTTCTGAAGGAAAGTTTGGATAAAATTTGCACTTTTTATTACGAAAAATGCTATATACTGGCGTTGAGTCACAACTAAATAAGAATTTGAGTCTCTTCAAAATATATTGCTTTGCAACTTAAAATAATTCAATTTAGACTTTACAGAATCAAGTATATTTTATGAATGGATTATTTTTGCAATACACATCTTTTCGAAAACACGCTTATGCATTATGCTCAGATTTTTAAACTGTATTTTTTTTTTTCAGTTGAAAAATTCTGATATATGTTGATCATTTGCTCAAAACATATATTGTGGGTACACGTTAGAACAGACACGCCGAGTACGAGACCCACAATACATGTTTTGGACCAAAAGGAAATAAGAATTGTGTACCTCATTCACACTTGGGTTCAAGGGACAAGATTTTTATGGACAAGTTTTCTTGATGTTATAAATAAGATTACCCAGAAAAGAAAGTTGAATGTGACAAGAAGATATCGTGAGCATGTGGCGCACTTCCCTTCCGCCATCTTGTTTGTAAAATATGGTCCACTTTGTCTCGTCCGCTAGTTAAGGCGTCAAAGTTGCATTTCTGAAACAAATAAAGGCAAAAATTACAATGGCTTAAATTATTGCGAAAATGGAATTTGGAGGGCGAAAACATTCGCAAGCAAATAAACGTCTTTTCTCATCGATGACCTTGAATTAAAGCCAAAAAGGAGAATTCCACAAATTCGAGTCTCAAAAAGTGTAGATCCTTAAAAGCATAGGAACGCACTACAGATGAGCAGCTTGCACCATAGTCCATGGAAATTAATAAATTATAAGGGTCATAATAAAGGTTTGAAAAGTTTGATGTTGTGGTGGTAATACGTAATACCTACCCTTACAGTCATAAAAAAAGATGAATATCTGCCATTTCCATGTAATCTCAGTCGAATACAGCAAATTTTCGTTTTTGGCCACGAGACTAGCAAACTGATAGCGGCCACCGTAGAAAGTGCATTGCAAAGTGTAAAGTGGCCATTTCTACAAAATGCTCTAGACCAGTTTTCATAGAAAAAGTTTGGCAAAACGTTTGTCTCGCCGAATTATTCCATTATTGTTCTTATTCCATTAAATGGTGTGTGTGCCAATTGTCTAATTGACAAAATACAAACATATTTAATCTAACATAAAATCTTACTGTTGTTGTTTTTGTTGATTTTGACTATTCGATGTCCGTAAAAGTCCCACATGGAAAAAAAAACAGAAAATTACAGAGAAAATCAGCACAATATAACTAAACCTAAATGAGCTGCCGCATGGGAAAACCAACAATCTGCATATGAGAAAACAAAGGCGCAGATCAGCTTCGCAGTAACTCCGAAGCTGATCAGCGCCTTTGTTTTCGCTACACGGATAGTACAATCCCTCTTCTTCCTAAATCCAAAATCTCAAGCATCTAACCTAATTTTGTAACTGTACAGGCCGGTTTGTGTCGGACCTGTTCGGAAACAACATTGTTGGTTTTCCCACGAGGCGGCTCAACTTATCCATCCAAGCTTCCAATAATAGACTAATACATATCTTTATCTTTTGCCAACATAACCTAATAAATAACGACCTATTACAAATATTTGACATTTGTATGGCAATTTAATTTGGATCAAGTCAGAAATCCATTGCCAATGCTATGCACAGAGCGTCAGGGCAACGCACATAGAAAGATTCCATCAGAGCAGTAACTACAAGAAAAAAAATAGAATCCTGGAGAAGAAGAAGACCGAAGAAGTTTATTATCACTGTAATAGGTCAGTGGAGTTCGAGGCTGTCCTGCATGTAAAATACAATAATGTCAAATGCAAGGTGCACTAGGTCATACTTAGCCCTTGAGCAAACAAACATTTGTACAAACATTTCCATTTTTATTTAAAAGGTGAAGTAATTATTCGAGCTAAAGGCAATGTCCCGATGTTGTGGGAACCTATTTGAAAAGCCCTTTCACATGTACAATATGCAAAAACTATCCTAATGCAAAATAATATTGTCATGCATTTGCCATAAATGTAACAAACATTGCCACGAGAATTGCAATGTCTGCCTAATTGCTTAGAAACGATCTAGTTAATACTCCCGATCATATGTTTCTGAAATATAGTCTAGTTAATACTCACGATCATATGTTTCTGAGATATAGTATTTTGAGAGTGCTTATTTGTTTTCTTAACACCATTACCAAGAACATTCAGTTACTAAGTGTCTACAAACTAATTATTGTCTGTAATTAATAATAGCATTTCAGAGATTCCCGACTTTCGGAGCATAACTAGGTCGGAATACCTCTAAATATTTGCATTAACGTTTCTACGCCCTACCAACTGCTAATGCCTAGGTTACATTTGCTCCGGTCATCGTACGATTTTTCGGTCTGCGATTTCCCCTACGATTGTTTGACATCGTAGGTGATCGTGGGCTACGACATATATATTTACAATTCATACGGGCATCGTACGATTTCTTGCTCTGGCTTTCGTCGACATTCTGAGTCAGAACCGTACGGACATTGTAGGGAAAACGTACGGAAATCGTAGGGTATCCGCACACTTTACGGAGTACATGCGATGTCCGTGAGGACTCTTTTTGTCCCAAGTGGGGTTTAAAGGGGTATACATTTCACGGACAAGTTTTCCTGATTATACGGAGACGGAAGGCGTCGGGTTTCAAATTTGAAAAACACGGATGTAAATCTGACGAAATCATGGTCCACTAGTCACTTCTGTAGAAACAAATCTTTAACTCCTTGCGGATGAGACTTGTCTTAATGATCAGATGACCACAAAGACATGCACTCCTTTGTTACGTATGATTGGGACACATACTACAGTATGGATGGGTTAACCACGAACCCTGCTCCACGCGCCATTTGAAGTTGTTGGACGTTAAAAACATAAACATGTACCACCGAGACAGTGTTCTAATATTTGGAAAAGACCCGGTTTCAGCCAAAGTACTTTGCCTGAGCCATTAGTTTGCATGGTTTCACGAATTTGTTGCTAGTAAAAATGCTATAAATGAGCCACGTCATGAGAAAACCAACATTCTGCATATGCGAAAACAAAGGC
Organism: Rugalucina vietnamica; assembly: GCA_964017185.1. Lineage (NCBI taxonomy): Eukaryota > Metazoa > Mollusca > Bivalvia > Lucinida > Lucinidae > Rugalucina > Rugalucina vietnamica. The sequence goes on along the minus strand of OZ024878.1, from coordinate 22,157,486 downwards.
GCAGATCAGCTTCGCAATGACTGCGAAGCTGATCAGCGCCTTTGTTTTCGCTACTCGGAAAGTACAACCCCTCTTCTTCTTAAATCCGAAATTTCAAGCTTCTAGCCTGCTTCTGTGATTGTACTGGTCGGTTTGTGTAAGACCTGTTCGGAAACCACATAGTTGGTGTTGCTCATGACGCAGCTCATTAATGTGTGCAATGGAAACAATGAGATAGCCCTAGAATAATGGTTCCAGAAACAAAGGTAGTTTTCTTGCATCTTAATTACCTCCAAGTGGAAATATATCATACAGAAACGATCTTTTTCCTTAACTCATTTAATATGACGAATGGACTTGCCCATCATTATCATTTGGGCGAGTCCACTTCAATTTTAGGGATATCAGCCAGGAGATATTTTCAATTGTTATTTAATTTTTTATGAAGTTCCTTTCAGCAAACAGAATGGTCGTTCGTCTCCCACTAATGAGAAAGTACATCATCATTTCTTGAATAGGTTCATGTGTGTTGGTGAGTTCTTTGATGGCTGACTAGGCCAATTCTAGCTCTAAACTGTCGGTTGCAAGTAGAGAAAGTCAATGTCATGGATCCAGCTGGTGGCCCATTGGTGTTGGCTTTGCGTTCTCCGTGCTTTCATACGCGGCTTCACAGATTCTCTTTTTGCATAGAGAGCTGCTCCTTATTTGATGAGACCTCGCCACATCGATCGCTCCTGTGCAGTCTGTTCCCAAGAGCCAATTGGTATGTCGAAATTCTTCAGAGAAGCTTTGAGGGCGTCTTCGTAGCGTTTCTTCTGGCCAAGTTGAGAGCGCTTTCCCTCCTGTAGTTCTCCATAGAAGACTTTCTTTGGAAGTCGCTCATCAGGCATTCTTACAATATGGCCAGTCCACCTTAGCTGTGTTAGCTTTTAGACAGTATGCATGCTTTGCATCCATGCTTTCTTATCTTGCCATTTGATTTTTAACAGCTTTCTCAAACAGCTTAAGTGGAAATGGTTAAGTCTCTTTGCATGACGCTGGCATACTGTTCAGGTCTCACATGCATACAAGAGGGTTGGCAGTACCACAGCTTGGTAGACTTTCAGCTTGGTGTCAAAGCTTGATTCCATTTCGCTCCCAGACATTTGCACGGAGACACTTGTTTTTGCAATTCTGGCAGTGACCTCGTCATCAATGTGCACTGCTCTGAAGAAAGTGCTTCCCAGGTAGGTGAATTTATCAACAACTTTCAGTTTTTGTCCATTCACAGTGATGGTTGGTTCATTGTACGGGTTTCCAGGTGCTGGTTGATGTACAACCTCTGCCTTTTTGTGCTGATTGTGAGATCATAGTTATCACATGACTGTGAGACTTGATCCTTTTGTCATTGAGCTGGCATTCTTGTCCATATAATCTGCATAGAGGAGCTCATCTAGCACATCAGTCTGCAACTTAGTTTTGGCTTGCAACCTTCTAAGGTTGAATATATTGCCATCAAAACGGTACCTGATTGGAAAACCAGTGTCACTGTTCTGAAAAGCAACCATGAGCATGGCAGAAAACAGCCGATGGTGAACAGTGTTGGTGCCATAACACAACCCTGTTTGACACCATTTGTTACCTCTACGGGTTCAGAGAACTCTCCATCATTTTGCACACGTGCCTGCATGCCATCATGAAACTGTCGCACCGTTGCTATGAATCTGGGTGGGACAGCCAAACTTGGCCATGATTTCCCAGAGTCCATTACGACTAACTGTGTCAAAAGCTTTGGTGATGTCGACAAACGTCATGTGTAGATCTACATTCTGTTCTTGGCATTTCTCCTGAAGCTGTTGCTGTGAAGATCATGTCTATTGTCCCTCTGTTTTTTTCTGAATCCACATTGACTTTCTGGGATAAGTCCCTTCTGATCAAGATGAACATTCAGGCGATTCAACAGAATTTTTGCCAGTATCTTCCCAGCAATGGATAGGAGGGAAATGCCTCTGTGGTTGTCACAGACTTGAGGATTTCCTTTCCGCTTGTATAGGTGGATTATGGGTGCATCCTTAAATTCTTGTGGGATAGCCTCCTTCCTCCACATACAGTGAAACATCTGTCAGTTTCTCTACCATGGGTAGACCCCCCGGCCTTATAAACCTCTGCAGGAACTGCATCTGCACCTGGAGCTTTGCCAGATGACAGTCGTTGAACTGCTTTTCTTGTTTCCATGACGGTTGGAAATTCATCTAACAGAACATTGCACTCTATCTGTGGAAGTCTGTCGATTGCATCCTCGTTGATGCTTGGTGGTCGATTCAGTACACTATTGAAATGTTCTGCCCACTTTTTCAAGATAGCCTCTTTATCTGTGAGAAGAGTGCTTCCATCTGCACTGAGCAATGTGTTGGAACTCTTTGGGCCATAAATGGTTTTCAGTGCATCATGAAATTTCAAATTTCTTCATGTCCTTTCTGTCCGCAAAAGACTTAATTTCTTCTGTTTTCTTCCTCAGCCAGGAATCTTGTCCCTAAGCTTGGTCTGGACTGTCTTACAAATATTGCTGTAGGCTGCTTTCTTTACTGAGCTAGTATCATCTTGATGTGCCTTGTGCAATCGGTGTTTTACTTCAAGAAGCCCCTGAATCAAACAATGATGTTTAAGAGATGGTTGTCCTAAAGTAGTAGAAGCTGAAGAATGAACTGTTTTATGGAAAACTGTCCAGTTTTCGTCGAGGTTCTGTGAACTGATATTGACTGCATCCAGTTGGTTGCAAATGCCCGTTAAGGAAGCTTGTCTCATGCTGTCAGACATCCAGTCTTTTAGGAGCTTTCATGCCTTGAGGTCGCCCCGCAGTAGTTTCCTGACAACCAGTCTATGATCTGTCCAGCAGTCTGCACCACACATAGTCTTTGTCACTCTGACATCCTGCCTGTCTGTGCTCCACACTATGACATAGTCTATGAGATGCCAGTGTTTGGAACGGGGATGCATCCAGGATGTTTTGTTTCTGTTAGGTGTTGGTGATTAGAACATCATGTTCAGCACACTTCCTTTGAAGCAAGAGCAAACAGAATAGCCTCAGATGGGATGCCGCGTTCTGCGAAAAAAAATCGTCGACAATGTTTTACTTACATGTACGTGCTCGTATTTACTTATTTATCAAAATTTTTAAGTTTATTGTTTGGCCTTAATAAATTGATTTTACATGATGCTTGAATAGCCGGAACCGTGGTATGGCCCATTCCCTTTCTCATAAATGCTCTCACTGCTCTTGAAGGAACTCAGTTTTACTTTATTTGTTATTACTGTAGCTGCAGTCGTGCCGTATATCCCCGTACATCATCCTTAGTGCAGGTTATATTTTGATATCAGTGAGGGTATTCTGAAAAATCAGAGTTTTATTATCAGAGTTCTAAACGGTTTAATTGTTTGGCTATATTTGTTAACTGCCCGGTTGAAATTTTCAAAACTGCAGTAATCGGCTCTGCTACATGTTGGCAGATTTACCGGGTCACTAGCCGAAGCTCTTGAAGCAACTTAGTTTTACTTTTATTACACAGAATCTGATACTTTTGAGACGACCTGGTATTTTATTCGAAGTCCGAGCTCTGTCACCGTCACCGTCTCTAATATTACAGAACTTTTTGTTAACATGATTAAAGTGATTTGACAAATCTCTCTCTTTGTAGTATGTTGTAAATACAAAATCAGCAATTAACAGTAGAATTATTCTTAGAAAACAACGGATGTGCTGTGTCAAGCGAAACCCCAACTAATTCGTAATGCCGCATGACAAACAGATAAAACACTCTACAGTATGTGAACCCTAGGATTCGGCTAGCACCAGTGGCTTGAACGTTCAAATGTCGCTTTGAATATGTCAAAAAATTAATGATATGACTTTGGCTTCAAATTTTGGCTTCTAAGTTCCCTTTAAGGGTGGTCGGAAGGTAATATGGGCCCCGTCCATTTGGGCCTAGGAGAAATAGATGGGCTATTTGTGCCTCCAGGCAAAGCTTCTAAATTACTGATCGACCATCTCGCTCAAGTCTGAGCCTGCCCAGAAAAAGTGTTTTAGTCAAACCATTCGCACATATAAGCCAATTGGTTTGCTTGGGTGGTTATATTGATCAGTGAAGCACATTTTGAGTGTCATGACATCCTAATGTTGGGTAACAGTCACATAAAATGGAGGCAACGTCCCGACATGACCATTGCTGTTGACTGGGACGTAAAGTATCAATTCAAACAAACAAACAAACAAACAAACAAACAAACAAACAAACAAACAAACAAACAAATAAAAGTTCTCTTTGTCGAGTTAAGGCCAATTATCCGTCTGTTAACTTGAATGAGGTCTGCCAACTATTTACCCTTTCCGATTTCGCGTTCGATGTAAGTGCAAACAGACAAAGTGCGCGTCAGTCTGCACACGGCGTGAATAAATCATATTTTAACATTTCGAAAACATGCCCATGCAATATATCGAATTTTCTGAAAAAAAAAAAAAAAAAAAAAAAAAAAAATAAAATAAAAAAATAAAAAAACAATATTATCAATTGATTGACGAATCGGTTTTTCCTATCAACTGGAAGGGGTGATTCTGAACTTTTTTCCCACTTTTCAATAAACTCGTCTAAGCAAAGAGAATAGAACAGAATAGTCCCAGATGGAACGCTGCGTTGTGCGGCGTCACATCTTAGCTATACTGTTTGCCTATATCCCATAAAAAGGACACCAGGCTTATACGATCGAGTTGTGCACCCCGAGGGCCGGGGATAGCGGGGAGACAGAGGGACTAAAGTGCCGGGATTTAACCTCTGATGAGTCCCGGCAGTGCCAAGGATATGCCGGGGTTTTAATTTCCCGCCAATACGTACACGGTCACATTAATTCAAATTAGATATAACTTGTATTTTTTTCTTAACATTTAATTTCTTTTATGATTCTTATTTAATTTGCAAACGTACCTGTACATTTACATGCAAAAATATCGAGCCCCTCTCTCATATTTTTCATTAGAACAACTCCCAGCTGTTGTTCCACATTGTTGTCAGCCTCCAGGGAGCCGGGGCTTTTAGCAGGGATTTTACCACAAATCTGACCCCGCAGTGCCGGGCTTTTAGCAGGGCTTTAAAAACTGAAAAGTTAAACGCCCCGCTATTCTCCGGCCCGAGGATTGTAGCATGTCCATGAAAATATACCCCACGAACCCCACTTACATACAGTTAAACTGTTGTTGTTGTTTGTTTTTTCCCCAATTTTACAGCTGAAAAAATCTCGGTATATTGCATGGACAAGGAGGTATTTTGTCTCCAGGTTTAACTGCATTGTTTCATTAATCAACAACACGTGTTTGTGTCTTGTAGTACTCATAAATGTCTCATAAAATTGATTAAGGCGCAACGGGGTTCTGAGTAAAGACATCTTACTATACTCTCGAGGTCATGAAACTGTTTGCATGCAGACTAAAATTTATCCTGCTCATAAATGTAAAAATGCCAATAACTTGTTTACATTTTAACATTCATGAGCAGGATAAATTACAGTTTTCGCTATTTAAACCTGAAATTTTCAATGTTTTCAATGTATTTGAGCTATTTCAATATTCACAAGCAGTTTTAATTTCAGACTCAGCTGAGTTGAGTATGACCTAAAGTTTTATAACCTCGAGGCCTGACCTCTGATACAGAGTTATGCAAAAAAAAAAAAAAAAAAAAAAAAAAAATCTTACCAGAATCTTGGTCATAGGTTGTGAAATTTCAAGTTGTATTATTCTTAACTCGAAATTTGGTTTCAGGGAAGTCATTGTGTCATTTTCTGATAATTTTGAGTGTTCATGAAAAATACCAAGAAAATGAAGAAAAAAAAAAATGTATGCAGAAAATAATTTCCTCCATTCCATGTTTGTCTTGTCGTTAAAGAAATCCTTATTCACATTAATACGAAAAATGGCCCATGCAATATATGTTGCGATTTTTTTCAGAAGCAACAACTATAACTTTCATTGAAAAAATTGATATTTTTAGCATTTTAACATTGGTTGTGGGTACACGTTCGTACCGCCTCGAGGACCAAAAATAAGACTGAAAATAGATGTACCCCTACAAACCCCAGTTTTTCTATATAAAAGTGCGGTTTAAAGGGGTATACTTTTCATAGACATGTTTTCCTTATTCAAAATTAATTTGGGTCAGAACCTTTTCAAATGTCAACCAATTCTAAAAGTTTTCGCCTTGCAATGTTGTAACTACTCCAGAAAAACTGTATCTGCGAAAAAAACATTAAATCAGACACAAGTTCTTACTACAAGAAAGGTGAATGTAATTATTATTTTGACGTTTTTGACACAAATCACATACCTTTTTTTAAAAAAAATAAATTGTCATGTTAGTCCGTTCGTCACCATGCAGTTCTATTTGTATCCAATGACATTTACATGTAGTAGGATTTTATGAAGGAAAATGCACCTGTTTCAGTACAGTTAACCAAGCCAATGATCGCATTTTACTCTTGGAAGAAAGATACCAAAAACATATGTTCGAAAACCGTAGAAAACCTAAATTCAAGCACATGCAAATCAATAAATTCTGCATTATCGCACAGGAAAACAGGCAATGGTCAGCACAGGTGATCAGAACGATCGATTTAGGCCATATTTTTGTTCTATAATTTTAATCTCCTACTTACTACTTGGCTGTGTTAAGACCGACACGTGCTAGACCTGGGCCTGGTCTTAACATCGAAGCGGCAAAATTTCATATGGCACGTCTCAACGTCCGAGGAAATTCTCTCAGAATTCGTCGATACATGTAAAGAAATGTTCGATTTCAATTTAGATTCTCAGAATCCATGTCATATGTATATTTGTATGATAAAGTCGCATTCATGACCGAATTTGCTCATTTCTAGTTACGTGTTTAAAATAGACCCACTTTGATTATTTGATCATTTCGAAGAAAGTTTCATATATTTTTATTGTGTGCGTGCGCATCATAGCGTTTTTGTGAACATCATGAAAACATATTCATGCAAAGCATACCCCCTTAATCTCCACTTTTATATAGTAAAACTGGGGTATGCAGGGGTATACCTATTTTCCCTATTGTTGGTCCAAAACATAGATCGTGGGTACTCGTTAGAACCGCCTCGGTGAGGCGGTTCTAACGTGTACCCACGATCTATGTTTTGAGCAAAACTATGACAAATATATCAAAATTTGTCTTGATGAAATTGTCAATTTTTACAGTACAACTGATAAAAATCTCTATGTTGCATGGGCAAGTTTTCGTGATGAGAACGGACAGGCTGAAGGTTTCCAACGTTCACCTTTTGCTTTTCAATAGAATTACGGTAGCGGTCATGCCATGAGCTAAAATATTTTATGCCATGTGTGCTAAACAAAGATAAGTGCTTTTTCTGAAAACAGAGCACACCTCAACCATTCCGAATGAACCCGCAAAGATGATAACTAGGCGTTGTCCGGGACGACTTTAGTCTTTGTTAGGTACCTAAGACTTATTGCTACATGTAGCTTTTCCCATGTGTTGGTTCATATTATTTCAGCTGCGACGCGAGAAAACCGGTCTTTCGGGTTTCCGACCAGGTCTGACTCAAACCAGTCTGTAAAGTCACAGAAGCAGGCCTGAAGCTTGAAAGTTTGGATATAAGTAAAAGAGAAGTTGTACTATCAATGTAGCGAAAACAAAGGCGCTGATCAGCTGTGTAGTTACTGCACAGTCAGTTGATCTGCACCTTTGTTTTTAACTATGCAGAAATCAGGGTTTCTCATGACGCGGCTCATTGTAGTCTCGCTGGCATACTTAGAGTACCAAAAATAATTATTTTGCTATTTTTTTCTTTACGGAGATATAATTCATTTTGACAGGCACTTACTACGATGACGTCATAGAATGTACCTATTTTTTTCCTTGCTACCATCTCACCTTTACCAAAACTTGCCCATGCAATATACTGTATATGGATTTTTTTCAAGAAGCAAAAACTGAAAATTTAATTGGAAAAATTTGATTTTATTTTACTATTTTCGCTAAATTAAATGTTTTGTATCAAAAATAAGGAAATTGGGTATACCCCTGTTAACCCCGGTTTTACTATATAAAAGTGGGGTATGAGGGTGAATACATTTCATGGACATGCTTTCATGATGAAAACTCTTAAAGCGTTCAATAACTAGAATTACGGATACTGAACGCAACTGTATCTATAATTACGGACACTCAAAGTATTGACACACGGTAACTAAAATTCCACAACTAAAACTCCGGACACTTATAGTACTGACTGTAAAAAACCGGACACTTAAAGTATTAACTGTGTCGTAAAACCCGGACCTTTCAATACGACAAAGCGGGGGTTCGTAGATCTGAAGGCTTTTACCCAGATATTTTGCGAACACAAGTCAGGATGACACCACAGATTGATGGGCTCAATCCGATAAGCCTAACCATACAGTTTTTAGTTCAGACTGCTTTTCGGACAACTATTTTAAGGGATTGAAAACAGAGGAAGACGGTTCTGCTTATTTACCAAATTTATCCATGATTAATATGTTTACAAGAGCATGCAACAAAGAAAATGAATGATTTCAATTTTAATACCAATGTATCATTACAGTAATTTACTTAACTAATGCCAGCAGAAATAATCCTTATAATTCAGGGTAAAAAGGGGACTTTAATTTGGACAAATGCAACAGGTCTAAACAATTCCAAATTTCTTTAAAGCTCATGGGCCAAAATAGCTTTATGAATAATCAGGTACATATTCAAAGCCTTTTAAAAACTTATTCAAGATTGGAAAGTTAGAGGATAGACTATGGGTAATATGGACTTTTTTCTTGTCTTGACTTTTTCTGATACAATAATTTTCATAGAAATTAGCAGTTGATTTTTGACTGAAACCCAAAATATTCAAAATCAAAGTTGGGAGTCACTTAATCGTGCTCGTTAGGAGGCTTTTCGCTTTAAACTCCTTTATATTCCAACCTTGAGTTCGCTTTAAGAAACCTTCTTGCTTCAAAATTAAACAAGGAAAAATATCCTAAAATTTCATAAATTAATCTGGAGAAATCTCAGGAAAAGTTAAACTGCTTTGCAATTAATCTTGCAAAGGGTACAAATTTAATCACTTGTACACTCAGAGAACCCTCCGAAGAAACTCCAAGTCCCTTACAATTTCATAAATTGTCCAAACTTTTAATTACAAGTTATTTCTTCTAAATCTTCTGAAATATTTAACCAAAACTTGTATAATATTTAGAAAAATATTTATTTATTAGTAAGAAATAAATATTACTTTGACTCTCCAAAGTTAAACCCAAAATTAAACTAAATGTACCAGAAATACAAGACTTAATTAAAACTGATGTTGCCTTTCAAAGAATTTTGGACGGAATGAATCTACTGGCAGCAATAATCATATTTATTGTGCGATACAGAAAATGACATCATGTGACATAACAGAATTTTCTGATTGGCTACAGCAGAAGGTCGACATCTCTGCTATACATGAAAGACCATAAAAATTTCTCTAACTATTCTTTCTAAAGCTTAACAGAAAATCCTCACAAAATTCATATCTCATATGCAAAACATTTCTGAAGCTTGACCAGTTGTAACTCAATAACAACATTGATTTTACATTCACTTATCCTAAAATTAAGCTTCAAATAGTCTTTAAACCTGTACAAAACATTTACAGTAATATGGTAACCTAAGAACTCCTATTAGACTTTTATTACACTTTTGCAGACATAAAAAATAGTTCCAATTACTAATCCAAATAAAAGTAATTTAACAAATTATTAATCACCAAACATTACTGCAAAACTTAAAATCAGGCAATTTCTGGTTTACATTTATATTTCATAGTATACAATAGCTGTTTTTAACCCAAAATCAAACAATTGCTGCAATTAATTATGTTAATTAGCTCTTTTATAGTTCCAAACATCTGACATGGATTTTTTAAGAAAAGTGAAAAAACTCCAATACATGGCTATTTTTCTGATATCCAATTCCAAAATTATGACAACTTCACATCATAACAGGATATACACATTTGGATTTTACACTTTTATACAACTTAAAGATGAATTTGAAAAGTTGAATCAAGCCTCACCATGACTAAATCCAAAGGTAACTATTTCCATATTATAGTGTCTTTTTAACTGACAATTAAGGTATATTGCCCAAAGTACATTGGAATCTTTCTAAAAACATCATTTCTTGCATTCCAATATGCAAAACCTTAACTATACAGCTTATTTCACAGAATCTGAGAAAACCACACCTAGGCAGCCATCTTGGGTAACAAACATCAGACAATGATGTTTTCAGTATCTATGCAAGAACAATTCCCATAAATGCATTTTAGCACCCTTAATTCTATTTCTCTACATGGCTCAAATACTTTTAAACCATTAAAATGCCCCAAACATAGTATGAGCATTTGACCACCTTGAATATAGGTCAAGTTTGCTTTGACACATGATTTCTAAGAAATTACATGCATTTTATATCTAAAACATAAACATCCACATTAAAAATGGCACAAATTCTCTGACTCTAATCTGAGAACATTGATCAGTCTGTACTTATTGATAAATTATGCACAAATCAGCTTAACCAAACATTACAACAAGTAGGTTTTTTCTTGATCATACATGAGTCTTAGAATGCGCAAGAATATGCTAATTCTAATAAATAAACAACCTGAGTAGGGGTAATCTCAAAACCTTCCAAAATAGTGTTAAAGGTCAACCACCTAAATTCTGATCTGAATATGGGTCAATTTTACTATTTTCCTAAAAAGGATAACAATTTATTTTTTCTCAGTACCATTCTATACTTATGAGATTTACGCAACTCCATATAAAATTTCATTGCAATCAGAGCAGAATTACTCATGTAAAATGTGACTCAAATTCTGCATATTTTCACATATACAAATAATGGTAAAAGTCAAGATCTACTGATTTTCAGATTTTCTCTGTTGGGTCATAGACCACGATCACAAAAATCACTCTTTACATCACGAAAATGCTAGCAGCTTATCTAGATCGGCAGAACTTAGCTCTTACTGAACACTTTCGAAAAATGATGATAACTCAATTTTACGACACTATTCCCCGTTGGGAAAGAAAAATTTCAGGGCTTGAAATTTTCGATTTCTCCCGAAATCCTAAACCAAATCAAAAGAATTAGATTTATATCAGAAATCTCAAATTATATCTCATTTTTCGAGTTGTTCCTGACAATACTACATCTACTACATAAAACTACTATCCAATATTGTGTATACCAATACATTCTACAAACAAATATGTATTTTATCATCCAAAAACATTTTATACACAAACATGTTATGACTGTTTAAGACACTTTATCTTCCAACTTTGAAAACTGTTTTCGATTGCAAAAATGCTTGCTTTTTTTTTTTAACCTAAAAATTTTGACAATCTCAATGCAGTTTAAATAATAATGCCAAATAAGTATAACACACCAAAAATTTAGCCAGAATTAATTCACTTTGTCTTAAATGCAATCATAAAATACATGCCAAATATATGTACAATCCCTATATATTCATGAATACTATGCAAAAAACATTACTGTTCATCAGAAACAATAGCAAGTAGTAACTTTTTACTAACAGCTACACAATTTGACTGTAGAATTTTGACTTCTTTTCGGCGAAAAGTAAAACAATGTTAAAATAATTTTGATCAGAACTAAAATTAAATCCTCACGCCTAAAAGAGAACTAATGAAATCAGATCTTTGACAAAACAAATTTGTCTCATATTAATGCACTTACATTGAATATCCCTTTAAATTTCCCTTGATAAGCTTTAACAATCAAACTGCATTTTGATTCATTCACAAAATTTTCCAAGAACTTTTGTCTGACTATTGTGATCCTCATGATTTTTCTTTTGAAAAATGACAATTCAAAACAACACAAAAACTAACTACTCAATTAAAGTATAAAAGGCATAAAACATGTTTTAAACATGCATGTCATATCTCACACTGAGATTTATACTGTGAGACAAATCTCGCATTGAAGGCTGTCTCTGACATTAACTCTTTCAATGCCTTATCTCTTAAACTTTAATCCAGAGTGTATGACATACCTGTCTAAAGCTCTTAACATTAGAATATGCTCCATTATATTTTGCAAAACATACAAATACTTTGGTCCCTTACCATGAACACACTCTGGCATAAAACTGGTGTAAAACAAATCTCAGATGCAAAATGTCATCTTTAGGAACTTGCTTGCTGAGAAATACCAAATTTCCCACCACACAGTTCATTTTAAAAGCTGGCAACCCAGGTGCAAGAGATGTAGCCTGGCCAGAGCCCCACCCCACCAACTAGATAATGCAAATCAGTCCTTAACACTGAAATTTCCATAGTGAATCTCTTTCCATCTGAATACTATGTTAAAACAAAACCTTGTATATGTTGATAGCACCATTTAAAAGTATAAATTCATACAAAAATATCAAAAAACATTGTATAAAAATATATATATCGTATATACATTTCCCTGAATAACCCCTGAGAAACAATGAAATTCCCTAATGTCCAACAGAATGATTAGTACCCTTCTTCCCATTTACCTTCTATGCTATGATGTTGATGATAATGATGACAATGACCAAGGAATGCTTTAATGGAAAATTGGTTTCAACTGGAATGGAATTTAATTTGTGCATGTGCAATAATTAACCATTTTAAGCCTTATCAGACACTCATCTTGTTGACTGATTACTTTTGCTTATGGTGTTTGATGACTGCTCCAGCATTTATGAATCACCCCCATGACAGTGCATAGTGCAGAGGAGTGCATCAGGGAACTCGGTTCAAGCCAATCAAAATATGGGAAATGGTATGGGAAAGGACAGACCCTAGACCAAGGGTCACAAAAGGGAAGGGGTTATATGTATGGGATGGACCGGGCAAAAGGAAACCAAGTGCTCAAATCAGTCCTCTGGCACCTACAGCAGTAGCCACAGCTTAGTTCAACCCAGCTAGAGCAGAAACCTGAACACCAGAAGTTTTCAAACATTGTTACAATAACTATGCTCCATGTTCAAACCATGCATGACATATACACCAAAACATTTCCAAAATTCTCCCAACCCCACATCAATGCCCAAATTTGGTGCATATTAAGTTTTTAGGGAAAATAATAAAACTTTGGATTACTTTGCACTGTCAAGCAATACACTAAGACCCAGTCTTCTGCAAAACATGGAACACATGTCTTGTACTTCAATCTGTGCTGGAATTTTTCACCCTGCATACAGATATTCATCTGTACAAGAAAAACTTAAAATGAAACCCATAGAGACGGCGTCCTTGGTCCCTAAAAGCCACAAAAAAAAAACTAACCACAAAAAAAATAAAACTTTAGATAAATGCAACTCATGGATATCTTAACTCCATACCCATTATTTCTCATGATTACTACATACTGCTTTTAGCAAATTTAATCATGTGCAAATACCTAAATTTTAACAATACCATGGGACTTCTGTCCCAAATCCGATTACTTGATTCCAGCAACAGATTCATACTCAAAAACCTGACAATATCAAATATTGTTAGAACATACTATAATAATTATCACATATAATCTAAGTAATTATGATCCCTTAAATGTAAATTACATAAATTTATGAACTGATTACGAATGCTTAACTGAAACATCTGGTTTTGCATATTTTCACTTTGACAATGCAAAATGGCATTAGAAATGTATACTTAAACCAGTAGCCAAACATTGTGACTTATTAACTTTTTTAATTTATGATGTCCTTAAATGTTTTAAAATGTTTCAAAAACTTACAATTTGCATAATTTCCCCCTAAAATCAACTAAAATGAATACTTTTCTGACCTATTTGTGGCGTTGATTATATTTTCTGATGGCTTTTTGGCAGCTCTGCCTCCAGACCCTCTGATTCCTTGTTAAATGGAGATTACTATCAGGTACAACAACAACACTTTGTACCTGTCTCGGAGGATCTGGGAAGAGATGATGGTAGGGATAATCCCTATGCCGCTGTGCCTCTGTCCAGGCTGACTCAAACCCAGACAGAGCCGCAGCCGTTGGAACACCAAGATTAGGCTCCAACATGTCTGCCGCAAGCACATCAGATAATTTTTTTTTCAACTCTTCCACCCTTTTTTTAAGTCTTTCATTTTCTTCTTCTGTTGTCTTACACCTTTTTGCAATTACACTCCAGCTTTCCTCCTCGGTTGTCTCCGTACTATCCCAGTCCCTATAATCAACTAATGTCAGGCTCTCCAATGGTTGTTCTGTACTGGCTGTCTTCTGTTCTTCTTTCACCTCTTCCTTAATCTCTTGTTTTAAGCTTTCTGCCACACGTCTCTTCCTGTCATCTTTAAAGATCTTCTTTTCCTTGCACGTGACTTCTCTGTACATGATTTCAATTGGTGTACGAACTACAGCAATGCTCTGGCCCTTGTGGTTGTGTGTATGCTGGTGCCGTGACAGATCTACTGGTTTTGCACCTATAAACCCACATGGACAGTCATTGTCCCCTGGCTGATTGGAGTGGTGTTTCACAATGTGAATGATGATGCTCTGGTAGCACGCCATTCTGCTACATAGAAGACAGATGTAGGTCCTCATCTGCAAAACCAGTGAATACATAAACTTTCTGAGTTCATATAAAGTTCAGGGCTTTGAATATGTATATCATGAAGCATTGAGGAAATGGAAGGGGGTAGGCTGGCATTAGTTTTACAAATTCAGTAACTAAAGCCCAAGGTTTCTTTTAATCTTCACAACCCAGGATGGTATTTTCTCTGCCCCATACATCTTCAACCGGTCATGATGAACAATCATTGTCACCCTTTTCCCTTGCACCTTGTAAACCGATGGACTCAGGCACTTTATGACAATGAATGGTCCAACATACTTGGGGTCTAACTTTTTTCCAGCTCCTTCCTTCTTATACACCAAGTCACCCCTTTGGTACACATTCTCCACAATTCTGCTGTCATAGTCCCTTTTTTGTCGCTGTGCCGAAATTTTAAGGTTTTTACGCACAGTGTGGTATATAACTTCAAGGCTATTTCTGAGATCACTGACATATTCATGTACAGTTTCTGGTCTTGGGAATGGGTAAAGTATATTACTCGGGATATTAACTTCTCTCCCAAACATCAGCATATTTGGACTGTATCCTGTGGCAGGATGAGGTGTCGCTCTGTAAGCAGCTAAAAGAAGGTCCAAATGCTTGTCCCAGTTTGATCTATTGCTGTCAACAAATTTCTTGATCATACGACCCAGGGTCTCATTAAAACGTTCGATCAAACCATTTGAAATTGGCCTGTATGCTGTAGTTCTGGTCTTCTTTATTTCTAGAAGCTTCAGTACTTCCTTGAAAAGTGAACTCTCAAAGTTTCGACCCTGATCAGAATGTATTTCCAATGGTGTCCCAAACCTTGATATAAACTCATGGACCAGTTTCTCAGCTACAACCTCTGCATGCTGACTTGGCAAGCTATACGCCTCCATCCATCTTGTAAAATAATCCCCGATTACCAGGATGTATTTGTTTTTATCTTTTGTTACATTCAATGGTCCCATAACGTCAATACCAATCCTATCCAAAGGATAACCAGCTAAATACATTCTAAGCCGGGCTTTAGGCTTCTGTCTTGGATTTTTTATTTTATTGCACTTGATACACTGTCTGATGAACAATCTTATGTCTTGATCCATTTGGAACCAGTAGAATTTTTCCTTAATTTTCTTTGAAGTCTTGTTGACCCCAAAATGACCTGCCATAAGGATATTATGATTGTTCCTGATTACTTCTGTTCTCAGTAACTTTGGCACAAGTAACTGTAGTGTAAGTTTCTCTGCAGGCTCAAACAACAACTTTTTCTGATACAAGACTCCATTCTTTCTAACTATATTTTCTGTATTTAACCAATACTTGCGAACTGCCGGACTACATTGGGCTATTTCATCTCTCGATGGGAGATAGCTTTTATCCAACCAGGTGTGTAGGATTTCCAAGTCCTTATCTTCTCTTTGTAACCTTTGAAGGTCTGTGGATGTATAACATGGGATAAACATTGTATCAGGAGTGATTTTCTCTGCACTTTTGGGTTGTCCCTGTTGTGGTATAGCATCATTTGTCAACATTGCCTTTGCCTGACCACGTGTCAGCACTCTTACAGTTTCACTTTCTCCCTCATAGTTATCAACTGGCTTACCAAGGTCAACAACATTGTCTACCTCATTGTAAAAATCTGCCCAATTCTCACTGGTATTTATACACTCAGAGCATGTGTTAACATCCTCAGTACCATGGTCACAGTTGTGTGTCTCATATTTCCTTGAGAGACCATCTGCATTTTGATGTTTTTGTCCAGGTCTATGCTGAATCTCAAAGTCATACTGGGCTAAAACTTCTAACCATCTCGCCACTTGGCCCCGTGGGTCTTTAAACTCAAAAATCCACCTCAGACTTCCATGGTCTGTTCTCAACAAAAACCTCTGCCCCAGTAAATAATGACGGAACTGGTTCATAAAAGTAATAGCTGCCAGTAATTCTCTTCTAGTAACACTATACCTCTGTTGTTGAGTATCAAGCTTTTTGGAGGCATATGCTATAACTCTTTCCCTCCCTTCTTGAATCTGTGAAAGAACTGCTCCGATTCCTGTATCTGAAGCATCGGTATCAAGGATATACCGTAAACCTGGCTGTGGAAGTGCCAAAATTGGAGCTGAACATAGTTTCTCTTTCAACATTTCATATGCTTTTTGACAAGAATCGTCCCAAATGAACTTGACCTTCTTTTTGGTAAGGTTTGTCAGAGGTGAAGCTATATGACTGAAGTTCTCAATGTACTGCCGATAGTAAGAACATAGACCAAGGTAACTTTGGATCTCCTTCACATTTGTTGGAACTTTCCAAGACCTCACTGCTTCTACAGTCTTTTGATTAGGTTTTATTCCTTCTTTTGGCTGACACAGTGCCCAAGGAATAGTACTTCTCTTTTGAAGAATTCACATTTTGATGGTTTCATCATCAAACCTGCTTGTGATAGTCTCTTGAACACTTCTTCTAATCTGTCAAGATGTTCATCAAAATTTGATGCCATAACAATGATATCGTCCAGGTATACCAAGAGATATTTCCACTGGATTCCTCGAAATATCAACCCAACACAGCGTTGAAAGGTTGACGGCGCATTGCATAAACCAAATGGCATAACCAAATATTCAAACAAACCATATTTGGCAATGAAAGCGGTCTTGTGCCGATCTTCTTCAGCTACCTCCAGCTGCATGTAGGCACTCTGTAAGTCTATTGTTGAAAATATTTTGGTAGAAGCCAAGCAATCTAGACACATACCAATTCGAGGCAAAGGGTAGGCATCTTTTATGGTTCTTTCATTTAGTTTTCTATAGTCAATGCAAACTCTGACATCTCCTGTTTTCTTTCTAACCATGACTATTGGTGAGCTCCATGCTGAACTAGATGGTTGCATAACACCAGCTTCTAACTGTTCTTGGATATACTTTTCCTCTTCCCCCTGGAAGGCTTGAGGAGTCCGTCTCAAGGGCTGGCGCACAGGTGCAGTTTCAGCTGTATCAATTTTGTGCTTTAACACAGAACATTTACCATACTCTGTTCTGGTCTTGGCAAAAGAACCTTGATATTTGTTGAATAACCCTGCCAATTTTATTGATTGTTCCACATCGAGGTTTTCAGAACTTCGCTTGAACAAGTCCTTCAAGTGCTCTGGCACTAAACCTTCCAACTTTTGGTCTTCATTATGGCTTGTGACCTCAGAAAAATTGGTGCCATCTATGTTAGTATCAGTTTTGCTACTAACTTTAGCATCTGCGCTTTTTGATTGTCGTATGTCATGTGTATCTTCATGTGACTTCAGTTGGCATACAGAAACTCCATCTCTATGCTGAGAGATATCATAATTCTCTTGAGTTGGCATTATGCTTCCTACTGGATGAAGCTTACCCAGTACCACTCCTTTCTTCAGTTTAACTGGAGAGGAACTTTGGTTTATTACCTTCACTGGTACCTTGCCTGTTTGTGGATTCACCAAACTTCTGGCTATCAGGAGATTTTCTTTGGCCGTCTCATCTGCCTCAAATAGAAGTGCTTCATGATTTTGTTTCATGTCACAACTAACAGTCATAACAAATTCTGACATGGCTGGAACTGTTACTGCACGGGCAATGATGACAGGACCAACTGCATCATGAGACCTTACAATCTCACATTCTACCCACTGATCCCGAACTTGTATTCCCCGTTTGGTATTAACAGTGATATCCATTTCATCAATGATGTCGCAACCCAATAGTATGTCACCCCCAATAGGAGCTACATACTGGCCATTCAAATTCAAATTCACCAAGTTTGAATTGAGCATCAAATGTTCCACAGGTAGTCATCTTTTTACCAGCTTCTGCTACAATTAAACCACGCTTTGCTTTCTGGAGTGCTGGTCGTTTGTCTTGAGGGAGTGATTTATACAGTCTTTCACTCAGAACAGTCACCTCTGCTCCAGTATCCACTATGGCCTTTGTCTTAAACCCTTGGACACTAAGAAGTGCTCTGATGGTAACTGCCCTAACTCTGTCAACAACTATTTGTAAGATTCTACCATCAGGTTCATGAACTTGTGAATGATCATCTTGATTCTTTAAATTCCGTTTATCATCATTTGATGAAATTGAGCTGTCTAAGCATTTCTTTTGTAGATCACTGGATTCAAAAATACATGGTTTAATGGCCTCTTTAATGGACACATCTACTGGGTCTGAGTCCCGGCCAGCTGGCTCAGACCTTCCCCGTTTTCCGACTGTTTCTTGTCAGTTGATGCTTTGTTAGCTAATGCTTCTTTAGCCTTCCTCACTGGACATTTTGATGCAATATGCCCAGGCTCATTGCAGTAGAAACATACAAAATTTTTGTAGTTTGGCCTCTTAGGCATCAATTCATCTTTTTCCTTGGGTTGATTTCTCTGGCCTTTCTGGTCTGTTTTTTCATCCTTCAAGAGCTTCTCTATGGAAGTTTTCAGTTCTCTGCCAAACTGGATTAATCGCTCCTCAGTAACAAATCTTTTCCCATTTATTCTCCTCACTTCCAGTGTTTGGAAATCTTCTCTTGAAATGGCTGTTTCATCAGAGGTATCAAATGTGCTCACAGATGTCGAATTCCTGATTTTTTCCTTGTTGTTTCCTTACAACATTCATGCCACGTAATCATATCCACCGCCTGGGACAGTGTCCTTGGTTTACGTATTAAAACCTCATATGCAATTGATTGGTCTGGCAGGCCCTGTAATAAATGATGTATGGTCAGCTGGTTGAAAGTCTCTGACATACCAATGTCTGGATATGCTTTAGTCATCATTGTCCGAACCCTTGACGCATACTCCTGGATAGACTCTTTAGAGCTTTTCTTAGTATTGTTAAGGCTAGCCCTCACCGTCTCAGCAGGTGTTCGGTGGGAAAACCTGTCCCTTAATGACATAGAAAACATCATCAGGTCATCTCTGATTTCTGGCCCTAATGTAGCTGCAAAGTTCAATGCTTCATCTTTCAAACAAAAAAGCAGCTGCTCCCTTTGCTTTTCCTCTGGCCAATTGTAACGTCTAACCATCAGCTGGAACTTAAGCCAAAAAGCTTCCCATTCATCATGTCTCCCAGAAAATGTTGGAAAATATGGACGTGGTTCATTGAGCATAAAATCTGGTAAGCTATCATATCGTGGCGGAGGAGCCTCATACTGGTAACCTACTGGTCGATGCGCAGAAGCTCTGCCTCTTGGGCGTGACCCAGCAGGTAAAAGTCTTTCGTAGTCAAAAGCAGGACCTCGCACATTCCTGTCATCATCAACATGATCTCCAGGTCTAGAGTAACTACCACCTGGTCTCAAAGTAGATTCATGAGGATTAGAACCACCAACTGCCCCATGACCATAATCAGAATGAGCTAACCTCTCTCGTTCATCTCGAACAATGGGTGTGACAAACTGAGGTCTTTCAGTTGGTCTACTGGCTGGTACATTAACAGGAGTTGTGCCTCTTTCCTGAGGAAACTCTCTAGAATTTCCAGAACATGGAGCATACCTCTCAGCCTCCATGAACCCTCTCATAGCAGTTTCAAAGTCTCTAGTTGGCTCACCCTGCATCATCGGTGGAGCAGGCCACCTAACCGTAGGTGTCTCTTTCTCTCTAGCCCCAGACTGTTGTGGTGCCCCTCGAAGAGTAGTGGTTATGTCCATATCAAAAGGTACAGTAAAACCATCATCATCTAGAAGTAATGTAGGTGATGATCTGGCATCAACATTCTGCTGCTGCGGTAGATCCCCACATTCAGATTCAGCACTAGGTTCTTTGTTGGTTTCTCAGGAATTGTTCTGTTCCTTAGATCCATCTTTTTTGCTTTCAGTGCAATGTCGAGAATGAATGACAACAATGACTGACTACTAATCTAGTCGCAAAGACACCTAATCGCGCCTTTATATCAAAGCGTCAAACAAACCAACAACAGACGTAACAGACCTGTGTTTGCTATAAAACACACTAAAGCAATTTCAAAATAAGTTTTAACTTTTTTGAATTTCAAAATCAATTCCACTTTTGCAATTTCTTTTTTAGTTAATTCAACTGCTCAATTTTGACCTTTGAGATACCTCAAAGCATTAGTCTGATTCCTAATTGAATCGTATTAGACAACTTATCTTGTCCACTTAACTATGCCAATGATCTCTCAAAGACAAAAAAGTCTGCTGTGGATTTTTTTTTAATCCACCTGACAGCCAAAGTACCATTCAATTCCAATGGTAGATATTTACAAAGCCACAATGCCTGTGTTCACCTCTTCTTTCTTCAAAATTATTTTGACTTAAGAATGCAAAACATGACATGTCCAAACTGTGAACAATCAGGCAACCATATATATAAGATCGAAAGATTGTCACCACGGCTTCACTACCACACAAACCAAAGCTGTGAAACTGAAGTGCAATCCCCCAACCGATTCCGTTCATTTCTTGAGAATTATTTGAAAAGTAAGAAGATAGAGGGGACGGGTGGATTATAACTGACATTAATCATTTACTAAAACAGTGATTTATTCATTTTATTTTCAACAACATGTTAAACTCTATACTGCAGAACTGGATTTTCCTCTAAATTATTTCCCCTAACAACAGCTTCTAAAATAGCTTTTTCTTTCAAAAGCTTATCAATTTCAACTTCATGTTGCTTAATCAGCAACTCGACCTTTTCATTATATTTTTGAAATGTAACAGCATAGTTGTCCTCCTGAATTTTGAAATGATCTAACAAATTTCGCCTCTCCATCTCAAGTTGACGAAGAGTTTCTTTTAAGTTCATTACTTCCTCTTTTAATGAACTCATTTTGCCAAAAAGCAACTGCAAAGATAAATTTAGAAATCTATTCCAGAGATATCTCAACAATTATTCACTATATGTAAGCTAATCCTTACATAGGAACAAACTTGATCGCTTGTCCACTTAGTAAAAATTAAAGAGACACTCTCAAGAAAAGATAATGCCAAACTGGGATTTTTTCCAAAGTCAGATCTCACTTCTGACACCAATTTGTTTCTTGTCGTAAAACCCGGACCTTTCAATACGACAAAGCGGGGGTTCGTAGATCTGAAGGCTTTTACCCAGATATTTTGCGAACACAAGTCAGGATGACACCACAGATTGATGGGCTCAATCCGATAAGCCTAACCATACAGTTTTTGTGGACTTTGTGTTACTGATCGTTCCAAGTCGATACTTCTGTAGTGGTTCTTTTTGTTTTATGTCTTGGTGTTTAAAATTTTTTGTGCTGTTGGCGCCTTATGTATGTTTTCATATTTTTAGTTAAGTTAAGGTAACTGAGTGGCCACCTATTGGGAAAATAGCTGCTCATTCGGCTTACGATATGTTTCATGGTATAAGTACCTGATTGTTAGTTTGGTTTTTTCCCACCTCGGTTTTTGGAGTGGGAATCTTTTTCTGATTGCGCCTTTTCCTGATCTTTGCCTACTTGTACCTTTTTAGTTCAGACTGCTTTTCGGACAACTATTTTAAGGGATTGAAAACAGAGGAAGACGGTTCTGCTTATTTACCAAATTTATCCATGATTAATATGTTTACAAGAGCATGCAACAAAGAAAATGAATGATTTCAATTTTAATACCAATGTATCATTACTGTAATTTACTTAACTAATGCTAGCAGAAATAATCCTTATAATTCAGGGTAAAAAGGGGACTTTAATTTGGACAAAAGCAACAGGTCTAAACAATTCCAAATTTCTTTAAAGCTCATGGGCCAAAATAGCTTTATGAATAATCAGGTACATATTCAAAGCCTTTTAAACAAATTATTCAAGATTGGAAAGTTAGAGGATAGACTATGGGTAATATGGACTTTTTTCTTGTCTTGACTTTTTCTGATACAATAATTTTCATAGAAATTAGCAGTTGATTTTTGACTGAAACCCAAAATATTCAAAATCAAAGTTGGGAGTCACTTAATCGTGCTCGTTAGGAGGCTTTTCGCTTTAAACTCCTTTATATTCCAACCTTGAGTTCGCTTTAAGAAACCTTCTTGCTTCAAAATTAAACAAGGAAAAATATCCTAAAATTTCATAAATTAATCTGGAGAAATCTCAGGAAAAGTTAAACTGCTTTGCAATTAATCTTGCAAAGGGTACAAATTTAATCACTTGTACACTCAGAGAACCCTCCGAAGAAACTCCAAGTCCCTTACAATTTCATAAATTGTCCAAACTTTTAATTACAAGTTATTTCTTCTAAATCTTCTGAAATATTTAACCAAAACTTGTATAATATTCAGAAAAATATTTATTTATTAGTAAGAAATAAATCTTACTTTGACTCTCCAAAGTTAAACCCAAAATTAAACTAAATGTACCAGAAATACAAGACTTAATTAAAACTGATGTTGCCTTTCAAAGAATTTTGGACGGAATGAATCTACTGGCAGCAATAATCATATTTATTGTGCGATACAGAAAATGACATCATGTGACATAACAGAATTTTCTGATTGGCTACAGCAGAAGGTCGACATCTCTGCTATACATGAAAGACCATAAAAATTTCTCTAACTATTCTTTCTAAAGCTTAACAGAAAATCCTCACAAAATTCATATCTCATATGCAAAACATTTCTGAAGCTTGACCAGTTGTAACTCAATAGCAACATTGATTTTACATTCACTTATCCTAAAATTAAGCTTCAAATAGTCTTTAAACCTGTACAAAACATTTACAGTAATATGGTAACCTAAGAACTCCTAATAGACTTTTATTACACTTTTGCAGACATAAAAATAGTTCCAATTACTAATCCAAATAAAAGTAATTTAACAAATTATTAATCACCAAACATTACTGCAAAACTTAAAATCAGGCAATTTCTGGTTTACATTTATATTTCATAGTATACAATAGCTGTTTTTAACCCAAAATCAAACAATTGCTGCAATTAATTATGTTAATTAGCTCTTTTATAGTTCCAAACATCTGACATGGATTTTTTAAGAAAAGTGAAAAAACTCCAAATACATGGCTATTTTTCTGATATCCAATTCCAAAATTATGACAACTTCACATCATAACAGGATATACACATTTGGATTTTACACTTTTATACAACTTAAAGATGAATTTGAAAAGTTGAATCAAGCCTCACCATGACTAAATCCAAAGGTAACCATTTCCATATTATAGTGTCTTTTTAACTGACAATTAAGGTATATTGCCCAAAGTACATTGGAATCTTTCTAAAAACATCATTTCTAGCATTCCAATATGCAAAACCTTAACTATACAGCTTATTTCACAGAATCTGAGAAAACCACACCTAGGCAGCCATCTTGGGTAACAAACATCAGACAATGATGTTTTCAGTATCTATGCAAGAACAATTCCCATAAATGCATTTTAGCACCCTTAATTCTATTTCTCTACATGGCTCAAATACTTTTAAACCATTAAAATGCCCCAAACATAGTATGAGCATTTGACCACCTTGAATATAGGTCAAGTTTGCTTTGACACATGATTTCTAAGAAATTACATGCATTTTATATCTAAAACATAAACATCCACATTAAAAATGGCACAAATTCTCTGACTCTAATCTGAGAACATTGATCAGTCTGTACTTATTGATAAATTATGCACAAATCAGCTTAACCAAACATTACAACAAGTAGGTTTTTTCTTGATCATACATGAGTCTTAGAATGCGCAAGAATATGCTAATTCTAATAAATAAACAACCTGAGTAGGGGTAATCTCAAAACCTTCCAAAATAGTGTTAAAGGTCAACCACCTAAATTCTGATCTGAATATGGGTCAATTTTACTATTTTCCTAAAAAGGATAACAATTTATTTTTTCTCAGTACCATTCTATACTTATGAGATTTACGCAACTCCATATAAAATTTCATTGCAATCAGAGCAGAATTACTCATGTAAAATGTGACTCAAATTCTGCATATTTTCACATATACAAATAATGGTAAAAGTCAAGATCTACTGATTTTCAGATTTTCTCTGTTGGGTCATAGACCACGATCACAAAAATCACTCTTTACATCACGAAAATGCTAGCAGCTTATCTAGATCGGCAGAACTTAGCTCTTACTGAACACTTTCGAAAAATGATGATAACTCAATTTTACGACACTATTCCCCGTTGGGAAAGAAAAATTTCAGGGCTTGAAATTTTCGATTTCTACAATTCCTGACTCTCAAAGTTTAACAGTAACTAAATTTCCGGTCACTTATTGAAGTATTGACTGTTACTAAAATTCCGGACAGTTTTGACTGTACCAACTTAAATTCAGGATACCTAAAGTATTGATTGTAACTAAAATTGCAGACACGTAAACTATATCCATTTTATACAGCTTCTTGCAGTATACATGTACTGAGGCAGTGGTGCCCACAATCGATGGTTTGAGTAAAATATTAAAAATATCGAAAGCTTTCATTCTTTTAGTTAAAAAGAAATCTGTATGGGCAAGGTTTTCGGAATGTACATTATGATATATCGGGCTTATTTTCTAATCTGGGAGTGCGTTCAGACGTTTCTGATGAACAAAGCAGACTTTTAAACCTCTTCAAAACTTAATGAAATTAGTTTTGTTCCACCAGGGATTCGAATTTCCATATTACATATGCAGTAATGATTAATATAAAACCTACAGATAATTGAGCCGCCTCATCAGAAAACCAACAATCTGCATATGCGAAAACAAAGACGCAGATCAGCTTCGCGGTAACCGCGAAGCTGATCAGCGCCTTTGTTTTCGCTACACGGATAGTGCAATTCCTCTACTTTCTGAATCCAAAATTTCCAGTCTCTAGCTATCTTCTGTGATAGTACAGCCTGGTTTGTGTCCGACCTGTTCGGAAACCACATTGTTGGTTTTCCCACGAGGGGGCTCAATTGATATTGTGTGCATTATGTGCTTCACAGCACAAAACTGAACATATTTTATTTGCATTTTAAACGTATTACCTGTTGAAATTTTCTAGCAGAATCTGGTTAGCAGTGATATCAATGGGAAAATCAGAGGGATGAGAAAATATAATTCCATTGTCAGATATTATTGCAAAAACATCAACTTGCATAGTTTTGTAGTAACTTCATTGATCGTCAGCTGTTTGGCTATCATATTGTTATGTGGTGTTTATGAGTTATCATCAGGACAACATGTGCATGAAAAGTAAATTGTCCATTTTTGTGCAGTGAAGCACATAATGCACACAAAATTAATTATATGTAGGTTTTATTTTAATAATTGCTGCATATGTCTGTATGTAATATGAAAATTGGAATCCCTGGTGGAACAAAACTAATTTTACCTTAACTTAACTAAAAATATGAAAACATACATAAGGCGCCAACAGCACAAAAATATTTTAAACACCAAGACATAAAACAAAAAGAACCACCACAGAAGTATCGACTTGGAACGAACAGTAAAACAAAGTTACTGGCGGGTTTAAATCGATTTTACATGGCCATAACCTCACCCTCTTAAAATCGATTTAAGCCCGGCAGTAATTTTATATTACTGATCGTTCCAAGGCGATACTTCTGTGGTGGTTCTTATTGTTTTATGTCTTGGTGTTTACAATTTTTGTGCTGTTGGCGCCTTATGTATGTTATTATATTTTAGTTAAGTTTAGGTAACTGAGTGGCCACCTATTGGGAAAATAGCTGCTAATTCGGCTTACTATATGTTTTCATGGTATAAGTACCTGATTGTTAATTTAGTTTTTTCCCACCTCGGTTTTTGGAGTGGGAATATTTTCTGATTGCGTCTTTTCCTGGTCGTTGCCTACTTGTACCTTTTTATAATGATAAAAGTATTCCAGCTGGTATCACTTGCACAAACACAATATGCATCACAATGATAGTCAGGATCTTACTCAATTTGAGGCTTGCGTTATAATGTTGTTTTTTGTCATTTTAATTAATATTCATGAATATGTAAATTAGATTATTTGCATAACTTACCACTGGATGAGAGGGTTATGTCGTAACTCTAATATGACAGCAAGTTCATTGGTCTAACGATGAGTAGCAGCGGAGATAGATGGCCAGTTTTCTATCTTCACTCCAATCCTTGAGAATACATAAGTGTTTTTAAAATTGTTAATATTCAATGTTCAATGCTTAAATGATGTTCAATATTTTATTTCAGTCCGACGATACATGTAATTATGATGGCAAAGTCTTTCAATAGTAGGCGTCTATTAGTTAGTAATGACCAAGTTGGTTCTGGCAAAAATGTAAAACAACCTCGCATTTACATATAAATGTATCAATAATATTGCAAGCAGTGTGATAAATCCGTCAATGCCAGACGCATAAAAATCAGCCAAACTTTGATTATGGCTGGTTGTCTCTAATCGTGTCTGATAACGCTATTTCCTTATGCGTAAAGAATACAAATGTCTGTTTTAGCATCCTCGCGACTGAATGGTTAGGAGGTTTATATACTTCTTGTAGGACTCTGAAAGAAAGCTGAATATGGAACGTAGAACACTTTATGCATTGTATTGTCACTATTGTGGTCATGAGTGCTGAATAAACTCTTTTTCCCTCATTATGAGCCTTTATGAGCCCCCTTTTTAGATCTACATCTTTCTGTTGCAAATGGATTTGTTTCTTCTAAAATTTATGATAAGCGCGATGACTTTGATTTTGATATAGTAAATTTTCCTTTTTTGGATGGTGACGTTCCTCGTCGTGCTTCTTATGGTGTATACATTTCGCAACTTATTAGGTTTGCTAGAGTCTGCAATCATGTTACAGACTTCAACGCTCGAAATAAATGTTTAACGGCAAAACTTCTCCAACAGGGCTATCGGTATCATAAACTTCGAAAAACCTTTTCTAAATTTTATCGTAGACACTATGAATTGATTTCCAAATATAATGTTGGGTTAAAGACGCTTTTAAGTGAGGGCCTTTCGGAACCTGAATTTTATGGTGACTTGGTTTACAAATTTAAGAAACTTAAAGGAATAAATGATTTTTCTTTGCAGTTCAGAAAAATCATAACACGTTACAGACGTATAGGTTATAACTTGAATGTTATGCGACAGTCTGCATGCTTAGTTTTTAACC
The DNA here is from genome assembly GCA_964017185.1 of Rugalucina vietnamica. NCBI lineage: Eukaryota > Metazoa > Mollusca > Bivalvia > Lucinida > Lucinidae > Rugalucina > Rugalucina vietnamica. Next base: position 22,129,762 of record OZ024878.1, on the reverse strand, counting down.
CAATTATGATTGATAACTATACTGCCTTCTTTAATTGCACGCCGGTGGGTTGGGCGTCAGACTCTATGATGGCCCCGACTTAAAGCTATTCATTTTAGTTGGTTGGGGCCGGAGCTTCTTGTCTGTTGCTTGGCCCACCGGGGTCCAACTGGTGTTTTTCTTTTGCTACGGAGTTAGTAGGTTATTCGGCGCCCAGGGATCTCCATCGTCGGGCAGCTTACTCAATCTGTGAGTCCTGGTTTTTGTTTTGATTCATCAGGATGTTTATCATGATTTATTTGTTTGTTCTTGATGATTCATTGACTAGTTAGAGATTCACCACGAGGACCGAAGAACTAACTAAATGTTATGAACCACTGCAGAAGCTGAGGGTGAGGTTAGGTACCTGTAAAACCGGTTTAAGCCCGCCAGTAACTTTGTGTTACTGATCGTTCCAGGTCGATACTTCTGTGGTGATTCTTTTTGTTTTATGTCTTGGTGTTTTAAAAAAAATTGTGCTGTTGGCGCCTTATGTATGTTTTCATATTTTCAGTTAAGTTAAAGTAACTGAGTGGCCACCTATTGGGAAAATAGCTGCTCATTCGGCTTACGATATGTTTCATGGTATAAGTACCTGATTGTTGGTTTGTTTTTTTTTCCCACCTCGGTTTTTTGAGTGGGAATATGTTTCTGATTGCGCCTTTTCCTGATCTTTGCCTACTTGTACCTTTTTACCCTCGTCACGACCCAACTACAAAAGAGTAATAGCAACGAACATTGTATAATTTTTTAACCTTTAAACTTATCCGCTGATAAAGCATGCTGAAAATACATTGTGCAATAATTTAAAACCAAACGAACTTACTCAAAGTCCGCTGGTACATGTAATTCCAAATAACCGTTTTGTCTTCTCTGAGAAACAGACATAATTTGCGCCAGTTCTGTGTCTATTACATATTTCAGCCTGTTTCTATTATCATTTCTTATTAAAATCTTCGTCAGCTTTCACTATTATGCTCTACCGCTTACACTGATCTATTTGTGGGAGCTTTTCCTCGAAAAATATGCCTTCGTCTGACTTCGCTAATATTGGCAAGGAAGCTTCCAATCTACATTTTAGCTGCAGAAGTCCGCGTTGTTAAAGCAATGCTCATTATTAGAACATCAACACAGCGAACTATACATGCCATTATAAGCTTTTTCCAATGCTGACGCGGCGTTCCATCTGACGCTATGCTGTTTGTTTAAACGAATTTCATCAACACAAAAATTGTAAATGAAATAAAATTTAAAAAAAAAATCACTCATTAACTCATTTAAGCCTGGCGTCCCTTTTATGGGATATACATGTAGGCAAACAGATTAGCCCCAGATGTGACGCCGCAGAACGCGGCGTCCCATCTGGGGCTATTCTGTTTGCTTGGAGGAGTTCCATCTTAAAATGAGATAAAAATTAAAAATCGCTCACAACATCCCTAAAAATGAAAGTGGACTCACCCAATTGATAATGATGTGAGAACCCATTCGTCAAATACGGGTTAAAATGGACTCACACATGATAATCTTGGATGAATCATCATTAATGGGTTAAGAAATCAAGAGAATTGGCAATTCGTACATTAAGTTTTACTGAGAATTAGCTTTATGTTGCCTGTTTAACATGTTTAATCCGACTAATTCTTTGTTGAGCTAGCAATCTTTGGTTTTTACTTGATGTCAGCCAGATTGTACCTTCCAGGGAAAGAGCCACACACATACAATTTGTTCTATTGTGTCATGACTTTTGCTTTTGACCTTTAATAATTCCATTCCCATCAGGTTGCTTGTTTGGCATTTGAAATCAATTGTACCAATTCCTTCATTTCCTTGACATTCTCTTCTTAAAAAAGGGGAAAAATGTCTCCACCTGCAGACAAGTAAGATTTAGCTTCGGAACATGCAACGAACAAGACAGTCGCTGGTCGGTAGTCGGACAGCACCATTCTTATCGACATAATCCACGAAAATAACGGACTGAACATGGCTTCCCATCGCCTGGCACATTCGTTTATCGCCAGTTTGTAAGAAACTTGAACGATCATATCCCTTGTGTTTTTACAGTGTCAAAAGAACTACAGAAATGACGAATTTTATTTGTTCCATGACATAAATGCGTTTCTATCACGATCATTATTATGAGACGTTAGACACTCAGAATAGAGCTCGGACAATAAAAAACCTTCCCATCTATAGACACCTACGGAACGTTGAGTTTGAAGATTGTGACGCATAAACGGAATTATGCAAACGCTTTTATTTAAGAATGTCCGATAAGGCAAGTGATCTATGCAAAAGATCTCGTGAAAAGGCTCATCTTGCTATCTGAGCCGCGACATGAGAAAAGCAGATTTTTGCCTATGCGTAAAACAAAGACGCAGATCACAGGGTTAACACGTGTCAAGGAAAAGTCAGGGAAATTAAAGTTTTTTTCAAGGTCAAGGAATTGTCAGGGAATTTTGCAAACTGTTAGGAAAATTAGGATTTTTGGTTAATGTCAGGGAATTGTCAGGGAATTTTGAAATACCAGAATTAAGTCCAGTTACTGAGTGATTTCACCATCTTCCCATCAATGTCTTTGGTGCAGGAATAAAGCAGAGTATATTCAGAGGTGCATTTTATGTTGAATTAATTTCTAATTGGTATGTTTAACTAATTAATGACTTTCTCTAATTTAAGAACTGCCCGTAGAGACCGCGCGCAAAGATGTCGTCAGGGAAATTTGAAATTCCGTCAGGGAATTGTAAGGGAAATGTCAGGGTATTTTGTTTCCGCCTGAGTGTGGTAACCCTGGATCAGCTGTGCAGTAACTGCACAGCTGATCAGCCCCGTTGTTTCCCGCTAAACTGATAGTACAGTTTATTTTCTACGTGTACACGAAATTTCAAGCATCTAGCTTTTTTCAGTCACTTCACAGACCGAATTATGTCGGACCTGATCGGACATATCTTGTACTGCTTTAATTACAGGAAGCGACGAAGACCGGTTTTCTCATATCGCAGCTCAGTTATTCTAATTCCGAGACAATGTCCAATTACTCTATAATAATGGTATTTTCTGGGTCAGTTTGGTCCTCGTAGTGACAGTTTTCTTGTTTATACTTTGTACCTTAATTAGCAGATGAAACGCGAGACAATAAGACAAGAACTAACATGGTCATATTTAACTGTACTACTAAGTCGCGTTGTTTAAACTTTTAGACAATACAAAAGCGGTTATCCAGAGACATCCAACGCGACTGAGAGCAACAAACGCTGAGGAAATTAATCTTTAGTAAGAATAGAGGGACCAGGAATCGATGCAATCAAATTTAAAGTCCCAACATAGACACCAGGTGGGAAAGAGAATTCATAAAACATAAAACATTTTTTCCTACAACACACTGGAAGAGCAGAATGACCAGCACTTTTCCAACAAGGTAGTCATACTGGTACTCTCAACCAAACCCAAAGGCAACGAGCTTGCAAATACCTGTCGGAGAACATTTTGCCACGGATGAAGATCCCTATTGTCGCTAATTGATTTGACTGTAACTAAGAGTCCGGACACTTAAGGCATTGAATGTAACTAAAATTCCGGACACTCAAACTGCTATACATGTAGAAATCAAAGTACTGGATAACAAACGTATAAGATGGAAAGTCTGTGTCGCCTCCGATCAGACTGCAGTGTGATTTTAGGCATTCATGTATTCAGGCATTCGTGTCCGAATAGGATTCGCGAAACAATACTTAGTCTAGTTTTCACCCGTTTATTGGTGATACTAATCAGATCATTATGTAAACCATGGCGTAATGGAACAGCTTATGAAGCTTAAGCACCCTTGAAAACACGATACTAGACTTTTTAAAATGTAGAAGTGTTTCTTGGAAAAGTATATTATTTTGTATATAATTCTCGGTTGGAACTTATTTCTTATTCCCATATCTCCACTCTCTTCATCTTTGTACGAGTACCCACGATCAATGTTTTGAGTAAAAATATTTATTTAAATATACCAAAAATTTTCGAATGACATTTACAATTTTTCAGTAGAAAAATCTGTATGATATGCATCATGACTGACAATCACCGCAGAACAATATAATAACCACAGCGACGAAGACAAATGAAGTTACTACAAAACTATGCAAGCTGATGTTTTTGCACTTGTATCTGACAATGAAATTATATTTTACCATCCCTCTGATTTTCCCATTGATATTACTGCTAACCAGATTCTGCAAGAACATTTCAACAGGTAATACGTTTAAAACGCAAATAAAATGTGTTCAGTTTTGTGCCGTGAAGCACAAAATGCACACAATATCAATTATCTTTAGGTTTTATATTAATCATTGCTGCATATGTAATATAGAAATTCGAATCCCTGGTGGAACAAAACTAATTTCATTAAGTTTTGAAGAGGTTTCAAAGTCTGCTTAGTCTATCTGTACATCTGAACTCATTCCCAGATTAGAACTTAGCTCGATATATCCTAGATATGGGAGATAAAAATTAAAACTGAGATCCTTTAAGAGCAGTGAACACATAAATGAGAAAGGTGATGGGCCATACCGCGGTTTCGACTATTGAAGTCTCGTCAGTGACCCTTTAGATTTGGCAACATGGAGCCAAAGAGAATTACCGAAATTTTGCAACTTTCAACAGGGTAGTCGATACAAGGACTAGTATAATCTAAATGGGGCCAAATATATTAAAATTAAACATTGGTTAGAAAAAGAATCTTAACCGATAATAAATTTCTGAGTTCTCAGAATATCTTCGCTGATCTCAAAGGACCAAAAAGAAAATATAACAGTCTCGTCAGTGACCCTTTAGATTTGGCAACATGGAGCCAAAGAGAATTACCGAAATTTTGAAACTTTCAACAGGGTAGTCGATACAAGGACTAGTATAATCTAAATGGGGCCAAATATATTAAAATTAAACATTGGTTAGAAAAAGAATCTTAACCGATAATAATTTTCTGAGTTCTCAGAATATCTTCGCTGATCTCAAAGGACCAAAAAGAAAATATAACCTGCACGTTTCAATTCAAGAATGTTACAAGAAGCGTACTATTGCGAAATCTCAGTATGTGAGTATTGCTTTATTATGCTACAAAATAACACTCCTGAACTTGGGTCTCATGCTAGAGGTTAGACATAGCCTTGTCATACATTGGTAAATGATACAAATAATCTAATTTGCATATTCACGAATATTAATAAAATCATTAAAATTCATTAACAGACAACAGATTATTACTTTAACACAATAACACCATCTTGGGGTGAACATGTTTTTTTATACTTTTGTCCATAAACCATCTTTCAGAAACTGCCTTTTTCAAAATCTCACTTTTCTGAATTGCTTCAAAAAATTTACCGTGTCATTCTCTTGCAACCCCTAAGTCTTAAAAATGCTGCAAATATTTTAAAAATCAGTTGACTAATAAAATATTATGCCCGAAATAATTTTGTGTAGACCTTTTGCATGTGCAACGGAGGTAATCCAGGCACCTTAAAATTGAAACTCCAGCAAATCTGTGAAAATTTTTTAAGAGCTTGGCGCTCAGCTGTTATAATTTACAATTTTGTCAACCGGAACAATAGTCTTATTTCAATATAGGCACATAAGCGAGCAATCGATTTCACTAGCGCTCAGGTAAATTTACGGAGACTTTCCGATAATATCCGATATTGGCCGGCGATATTCGATTATCATTCGGCTAATCTGTCCAGGTAATGTCAGTGTTGCCTGGGGACAGTTGTTGTAGGGATTAAAGATTTCATCGCTTTCTCTGCAGCTTTCTCTGTGTGAAAACTTGATTTTAAAAGACTAAATGCATGACGCAGGGACCGGGGGTATTCATCTGCTACCCCCATGTCACTTCGGATGATATTATATAGGATATAACAGAGAACCAACGTAAACAAAATCATTCGTCTTGCAGACGCGGACACGCCTTTGCATTTTCAAGATGATTTAAGAAGCTGTATATTTTAATAGACTTCATTAGTAGTTTGTAACCTTATATGGAGTATAAATGTGTTGTTCCCCTTTAGAAAATATTTGCGCAGTAGTTATCATATTGTTAAAAATAAATTTAGAAGGCTATCAGGATCCGAATGTGAAAGACACATATAAAATAATACATTACGAAAACATGCCCATGCAATATACAGAGATTTTTAAAGTTGTAAAAAAATGAAAAAATCAGTAGAAAAATCTCAATATTTTTCTTATTTTTGCTCAAAACATAGATTGTGGGTACACGTTAGAACCGCCTCGGCGAGGCGGTTCTAACGAGTACCCACAATCTATGTTTTGGAGCAAAAATAAGAAAAATAAGTATACCCCCGCAAACCCCAGTTTTGCTATATAAAAGTGGGGTATAAGGGGGTAAATATTACACGGACATGTTTTCCTGATGATACGTTTTTCTTTATACAGAAATTACATGTAATTCGCGCCAAATAAATGAATTTAGAATATTTATACATTTTCGCTGGGTAAAAAAACTTTGATATTCACAGTTTATATATCATGAAATATATAACCGGGCGGTGATGACCTGCACAGCGCTGAAACACCATTTTCCACCGGTTATTCTTCTTATCCAAGTATGCAGTTCAACCTTGATACAGTTTTAATGATAAACAATCTGGTCTTTGTCTGACATGGTCAGAAAGTAGGTTTTCACGCTTTGCTGATTATAAGGTAGTTAAAACGATCATCATGGATGACTAGATCAGGGGCTAATACCTGACATCCAGCGTATTTAGGCTGTCGCCGCAAGGTATTAAAGGCACGCTTCTTATAAAAACATTCTCACATGATAATTTGGCAGCGTCATAGGAAAGCTGTTTTGACAGACAAAACTGATTCTGCATATCAGGCAGGCTACTCTTAGCCAAGTCTGCATATAGAGATCTAGATTCTTAAAACGAAATTTCATGTTTAATTAAACTACATTTTTGTTTTGTTAATTTAAAAGCACCATGCGGTGTAAACCTGACATGCCTCAATAAATACAAACGGTTTATTTTCTATGGCAGGTCAAGAAACATCGATCGCATGTACAAGAATAAAATACCAAATGGGCCTTCGCATGAGAAAACAAGTTTGGTTTCCGACCAGGTCAGGCACAAACCAGCCTGTACAGTCACAGAAGCAGGCTAGAAGTTTAAAATTTCGTATTTAAGCGAAAGCAAAGACGCGGAAACTTGCCATTTTCATTGAGAATTATCTCAAATTATTTCTTTGTCGTCAAGGATTTCATATACCGCAGATAACAAAGAAAGAAAGAAAGAAAGAAAGAAATGAATGAATGCGCATTTCACGAATCCGTAATAACACATATTTAGGTTGATAAATGTAGGAGTCTTCTCTACTACGATACATGTATAATGATTAAATGTTTTTGTTTCGTGTCAAAATGCTTTGAGAAAGATATTAAAAAATAGATTTTAAATATCTTTGAATTCTTCACCTTGGTTAAATAAAGCATGCATAATGTGTTATGGCACAGTGTCATCACCATGCACCGCTTTCGGTAAATGAGTAATTTTATTTTATACTTTACAGTGAAAACCAATGTATATCAAAAATTGATAAAATTGGTATTTTCATTGATATGAAATTTCACTGATATCAAATCTCACTGATGTAACGAACAGCCGAGCCAAGCCACAGAAACCCCGTCGGTGGAAAAGCATGCTCATCCACCAAGGGTGGTTTACTGCGCTATATAACTAACACTTACTCTAATCACAAAGTTTCGAGTTTCTAATTTGCATATTACTACCCGCTAATATGCCGCTAATACGTTGCACCAACGTATTCTACAAGGGAGACTATCCCGTTACATTACTTCCCCCTCCGAGAAGACTCGCCCCGAGTCTTGGCCTGGGGACTACATGGGTAAGGCAACTCCGTTCTGGCAGTTGTCATCATCCCACCGCTGCCACCAAATGTAACGTGCAGCCGAGCCAAGCCACAGAAACCCCGTCGGTGGAAAAGCATGCTCATCCACCAAGGGTGGTTTACTGCGCTATATAACTAACACTTACTCTAATCACAAAGTTTCGAGTTTCTAATTTGCATATTACTACCCGCTAATATGCCGCTAATACGTTGCACCAACGTATTCTACAAGGGAGACTATCCCGTTACACTGATATCAAAAGTCACTAGTGACTGATATCAGCCTATATCTTCACTGTAATGACGTCAGATTTTTTGGATTACTTCTGACGTTTCCATTTACTTGACGTCATTAAATGTGACAAATTCAAACGCCTATAACTCTGTTATTTATGAACGAAAACATAAAGTGTGGGTATTCATTTTCTTAGTTAGAACGTAAGGAACAATGTGGTACCACAATTATTCGTGTTTTCAAAAATTTTTGGTTTTCGCATTTTCAGCGCCTGCTTTGTGAATAGGAAAATGCCCGTGTATTGTATAAAATAAAAAGAAAATTTGCTTTTTTTCGGTGAATACCAAATATATTTCATCTCATGAGTTGAAAGCATCAAAATTTTCACTCGTGCTGCGCACTCGTGAAAATTCTGATGTTTTCAACTCATGAGATGAAATATATTTGGTATTCACCTCAAAGAAGCAAATATCCTCTATATACTCGTTCGGTTTGCTCAGTTATATCTCGAGTATGTGCGAAATACGTAAGTTAAATGGATTACATGTAATTTGATTTCTTTAATTGTTGTCGGAATTCAACTGTTCATGCGATGATCGCTTTAAACGTTTATGTTTGATGTTTTTGTTCTTTAATTAAAGGTTATAAAAGATGCTATTTTGTTTGGATTGACTTTGAATGACAGATATCGAGCACTCGTCCTGTTGCGGATTACAGCATCAAAAGAAAAATACAAATACCTCATGAAATAATTATAAAAAAGATTCTCATAAAAATAAAATGATAAATTAAATGAGTAGAACGTGATTGCGAATTTAACTTAGTGTCATTACTAATTGACATTATGCAATCATGAGCGAGTTGACATCTGTGTTTTCAATTCGGCATCTACTGCCGAAAAAGGAGAAAAAAAATATGGTAAAGTTTAATGTTTTATTTCCGCAAAATATCACTCTCTAACTTAAGCCTATTAATTTATCCATATGAAATTCTTTATTACACTATCAGTCATCAAATACATTTCATTTTCATATTAGAGCAATAATCTTCGCCCACGGCATTAATACCTGGAAATTTAGTCGGGTCTTATCGGTGCATTTTACGGATACTCACGGAAATTCCAGATAGAAAACAATATTTATTATTTTTTTGGTCAATGCTCAAACAGACCAAATTATCGTTGAGCTCCAAAAATAAAAAATACACCAGATTAAAGTATAATATTTCTACTACATTGGACCGTTTGTGACGCCTAACATTTATGTAAAATTATAGCTTAAAATTGTTGCTGAAGTCATGTACCTAGGCGTATTTAACCGCGTTTTACGGAAATTTTGCTATATATTTAATTAAATTGCGTACAACAAGACGGCCGTCCCCAAACAGACCATTTTATAATAGCGTTACGTCAAAAATTAAAAAACTGTGGTAAAGATAAAGAATTATACTTTCTAACGCCGTTCGTGATATAAAAATATCATAAGAAATAAGAAAGTTACCAAGTATTAAATATTTTTTCCCTATATGTTTTATACAATTTATTGGCCAATACCTGTAGAAGTGCTAGTACGAGTAAAGTACCCCATGTTTGGTTCGGTGCTTCTTAAATAAAAAATAGACTTTTTTCAGAGAAATGGTTACTTCACTTGCTGACATTTCACAATGAAAAAAAAAAAAAAAAAAAAAAGCTCTATTTATTTCTATTTGGCATAATATATTAATTTGTTTGCCTATTTTCAAAATTCTGCGGCATTTTTAAGACTTTTGGAATGCAAAACGGTGACATGGTCATATTTTTCTTGAGGAGTTTCAGAAAAAGAGAGTTTTTGAAAATGGAAGTTTCTGGAAGATGGTGTATGGACAGTAATATTGCACAAATAATGAATATTTATGACAAGTATCTTATCTTCATAGTATTGTTACAGCACATTTAAAAATCCCATTAGAAATCGCAGACTAATCATGGAAGTTGTAAAGGGGTATACCTACAAAATTATTTGCATCTGGGTGACGACCATCTGCTATTGTCCAGTAGTCTAACATATACATCATCTGATATTTTGGTTTCATGAATAGTTATGAAAACATTTGAATTAGAGAAAATTGACTGACAAATTAAGTTTGCTCTTACATTACGAAAACTTGCCCATGCAATATACAGAAAATTTTTTTCATATATTCAGTGCTAAAAACATTGATTGTGAGTACACGTTAGAAGTTTTGGATTAAAAGTCAGAAAATTGTATGCACCTGTATACCAAAGTTTTTATACAAAAGTGTTGTTTTAAGTGGGTATACATTTCACGGATATGCTTTCCTGGTCATCCTGAGATGTATGTCTTATGCATAAAAAATTTCTACATGTACTTTCATAAAACTATTAATAAAAACAACAACATTGGCACATACGAAAAATGGTCGTTGGGAATGCAGGGTATGTCATATTAGGCCCAATCCCCCCCTCCCTGAAAAAAATGGGAAGTTCAGATAGATCATTCATCTATTTGCACCGAAATTGCTGAGCGCTCAACAAAGAATCCCGTCAAATTTAATCAAACATTATGACCGACGTATATAAAGAAAACAGAGAGAGGCATATTTTCTACCTGGCAATAATGGCTTGTTATCGACATTAATTGTCTGTTATTATATATACACTTGCCATATAACATACCATACGGTATAAATATTGTCTAAATCGCTCGGATAGAAGATATGTAACAATCACCCAAGGGGAATCCTACAAAATGGCGTGTGAAACAATCACATGACAAGTGTTATGCCATTCCCAAGATAGGAGTTCACCTACGAAATTGATCATACATGTATCTCCACAGGTGCTCGTTTTAGACCACTGAACACTATTTCACGGATAGAGCTTAGGCATAATTATATTACCCATTTACTCATGCGAATAATATAATTTGCATATTCATAAAAAATAAACACATTAAAAAGACAGAAAATACAAATGATTTTGCTTGTATAGCCCATGGTTTCTATCATGGTGTCTCTATTATCGACAATCTTATCATTCATGAAACTAAATATCAAAGGGTTTATATTCCATACAACAAGGCTATGGTGCATTGTCCGAGCAATAATTTTACTGTATAATTTTCAACACTCCGTGCTCATTTGCTGCTGAGGTACAAGTCATTCAGTAGGTATAAAAATAAAAGTTGCCTTTTTCTAATTTCTACAGTTTGACTAACATGCATGGAATAAAATACAGATGATTGATACTTGATATTACAGGACAATAATATGCTGACAAAGAATTTATCTGAAATAATTATTTTGAGCAGTCTATGTCAATTTAAGGCCCAAATACAAGTAATATTGTACATATGAATAGTCCTTATATTTTCCACGATGTGTCCTCTATTTCTTCAGCAATATATAAATGAGAAAATTGTCCTATAGGTTCATAAGGATAAAAGTATTCTAACTGGTATCACTGGTACAAACACAATATGCACCACAATGATAATAAGGGCCTTATTCAATTTATGGATTGTGTTATAATGATTTTTTTTCTTTTATTTTAATAATAATTTTAATATTCTTGAATATGCAAATTAGATTATTTGCATAACTTACCACTGGAAGAGATGATTATGCCTTAGCTCTAATATGACAGCAAAGTCAGTGGTGTACTGATGAATAGCAGCGGAGATGGCTGACCAATTTTCTAGCTGCACTCCCGTTCTTGAGAATAATCAGTGGTTAAAAGCAAATATTCAATGTTCAATACTTAAATGCTGTTCAATATTTAATTTCAGTAGAACGATACATGTACATGTAACTATGATTGCCAAGCCTTTCCATTAGTAGGCGTCTGTTAGTCAATAATGACCAAGTTAGTTCTTGCAAAAAAGTAAAGCATTTACATATAAATGTATCAATAATATTGCAAGCAGTGTGATAAATCCGTCAATGCCAGACGCATAAAAATCAGCCAAACTTCGATTATGGCTGTTTGTCTCTATTGGTGTCTGACAACGTTATTTCCTTGTGCGTAAAAGTCTGTTTATGCACTTTATGCATGGCAATATCACTACAGCTGCGTTCAGTAATTAATACACCCCTGCAATATTCAGAAATACATTGACAACACTTCTTGTTTTTGAACAATCGTCACTGGCAAAAAATGGACAACTGGAAGACTTTGTTTACATCTTTTGTTAAGTATGAGGGTAAATATTTACTTTGTTTACATCTTTTGTTAAGTATGAGGGTAAATATTTACTCTGAATATAAAACTTACAGATCTTGTGATGCTGTATGCCTAATTTAACACACACACACACACACACACACACACACACACACACACACACGCGCGCGCGCGCGCGCGCGCGCACACACACACACACACACACACACACACACACAAATCGCGGATATTCGAGTTTCAAAGATTCCACAAGGAACCATGGTTTATGGTTTACATTTCATTTGTAATTTATGAAAGAACAACAGTTTTTGTTCTAAGGCTGAAAATTTGGTGTCTTTATAAGCACTATTTACAAAGCTACACCCTGATTTTCATTAAATGTGCAGTTTAGAATATCACGGTTAAGTGGTTGTTACAATTTAAAACTAAACACGTCAGTGTTATTTTGCAAGAAAAAATAATATTCCACCAGGACGATTGTACAGAGAAACCTTGCGTCATGAGGTTAACATGTCTTTTAAAAACACTGTGGGGTCACCTCTGGCTTTGAATGCTGTCAATTCACGCGTTGTACTTTCATCATACAGTTTCATTTTTATTTGTTTTAACGGCACAGAATACCAGGGGGGGACGGAACTTTCACATAGTAGTTTTTTTTATTGTTAGGCTATCTGTCACAGCTCACCTTCATGATATTTCAAACCTCTTGTATAGCTAGGGTTTAAGTTACGGGAATCACTAGGACATTTAAAGACAGACGTTACTTTAATATCAAGGATGTGTTTAACGGATTTAAGATTAATACAAAAACATTGACTTGCATAAATACCAATTTTTTTCGCATCCTTCACTGGCATGTTAATTTCCATTACTTAAACCATATAGAAGAGGTTTGGAATATCATGAAGAGGAGATGTAAGTTATTGCCTAACAATAAATTCAAACCACTATGGTATTCTGTGCGAAGGAACAAATCATGAAACTGTATGGTAAATTACCAACCCACGTTTTGGCAGAACGATACAAAGCCAGAGGTGACTTTAAAGTGCTTTAAGACATTCTTCCTCATGAAGGAACCAACTTGCAATATTTCTTCGTACAAACGTCCTGGTTGAACATAAGTTTTCTTGCAAAATTAGACTGACCGGCTTAGTTTTATATTGTAACAACCTCTTAACCATTCTATTCTAAAATGCACATTGAATGAATATCTGGGTGTAACTTTGTAAATATTTTCAGCCTTAGTACAAAATAATAATACTTTCATAAACTACAAATACCATAACCATGGTTCCAGTGATTTTTTGTTAAAAGATTAGGTTCTGTTTATTATGTAATCAGTTTAGGAATACAAAATCACAAGATCTGGAAGATTTATAAACAGAGTAAATATCTACCCTCATATTTAACAAAATATAGCAACAAATTCCTCCAGTTGTTCGTTTCTTGCTAGTGACGATTGTTCAAAACCAAGAAGATTGATTTCTGAATATTGCAGGGGTGTTTAATAACTGAAGGCGGTTGTTTGTGGTCATGAGTGCTGAATACTTTTTTGCATCATTGTGAGCCATTTGTCTCAACGGTTTACCCCCGTCGCGTGCCAACTACAAAACAGTACGTAATAGTATTGGACACTGTATAAGTTTTGAAACTTTAAACGTTTCCTGATAAAGCATGCTGAAAAGGCATTATACAATACATGTAATTATATTAAAATCAAACGTACTTACTCAAAATCCGCTGTTACATGTAATTCCAAATAATTGCTCCATCTCATCTGAGAAACAGGAATAATTTGTGCCAATATTGTGTCTACTACATACTCCAGCCTGTTTCTATTATCATTTCTTATTAAGATCTTCGTCATCTTTTACTATTATGCCCTACTGCTTACACTAATCTATTTATGGGAGCGTTTCCTCGAAAAATATGCCTTCGTCTGACTTCGCTAATATTGGCAAGGAAGCCTCCAATCTACATTTTAGCTGCAGAAGTCCGCGTTGTAAAAACAATGGGCATTATTAGAACATCAACACAGCGAACAATACGTGTGATTATCAGCTTTTTCCAATGCTTTAGCTTTTCTGTGACGCGGCGTTCCATCTGATGCTATGCTGTTTGTTTAAAACAAAAATTGTAAATGGAATAAAATTTAAAAAATCACACATGAAGTCCCTGAAAATTAAAGTGGACTCACACAAATGATAATCTTGGATGAATCGTCACTGATGGGTTAAGAAATGATCCGCCTCGTGGGAAAACCAACAATATGGTTTCCGAACAGGTTCGACCTAAATCGACCTGTACAGTCACAGAAAAGAGCTAGAAGCTTGAAATTTTGGATTTCAGTAGAAGAGGAACTGTACTATCCGTGTAGCGAAAACAAAGGCGCTGATCAGCTTCGCAGTATGCGAAGCTGATCTGTGCCTTTGTTTTCGCCTAGGCAGATTGTTGGTTTTCCCACGAGGCGGCTCAAATCAAGAGGCAATTCGTACATTAAGTTTTACTGAGAATTAACTTTATGTAGCCTGTTTGATCTGACTATTTCTTTGTTTAGCTCGCAATCTTTTGCTTTTGCTTGCTGTCAGACATATGGTACCTTCCAGGGAAAGAACCACATACTTATATACATAGAGGATATTCAAGTTTTTCGAGTGAATATGAGTTTTATTTCATTGAGTGAAGTGAATTTTTTTTATATTTCATGAGTGCCGAAGGCACGAATGAAATATATAATTTTTCACTTCACGAGATGAAATAAAAGTCATATTCACGACAAAAACTTGAATTTTCTTTTTATTATATTGCATGTAGTCAATGTAACGTTGCGCGTTAAAGCATATGACGTAAAAATCTTGAATGACGTCATTACGTCACGTCATTACGTCGCTATTGTGTGTGAACGTTCATTGCGTCAACAATAGCATAGATTATAAAATTTAGTTATGTATAAATTAGAAATGAAACGGTGGAATGGTAATTTGCGTATTCCCAAATCTTATATTTTCACATGTGAAAATATAACTTTTTTATATTTTCACATGTGAAAATATAACTTTTTCAAATATTGGTTTTATTTGATACATATTTCTCTATATTTCATCACTTGCCATATAATAAATTGTTCTATTTTGTCATGAATTTTGCTTTTGACATTTAATAATTTCATTCCCATCGGATTGCTTGTTTGACTTAAATTGTATAAATGAAGAAAAAGGAAAGAAAAAAAGAAGAAAAAAGAAAAAATCAACAACTACAGATAAGTAAGCTTTAGCTTCGGAACATGCAACGAACAAGAAAGGCGCTGGTGGGACAGCGCCATTCTTGTCGACATAATCCACGAAAGTAACGGACTGAACCTAGCTTCCAATCGCCTGGCATATTCATTTATCGCCAGTTTGTAAGAAACTTGCACGATCATATCCCTTGTGTTTTTACAGTGTCAAAAGAACTATAGAAAAGACAATTTTCATTTGTCCCATGACATAAATGCGTTTTATCACGATCATTATCGTGACGTTTGACACTCAGAATAGAGCTCGGACAAAAAAAAAAAACAAACCTTCCCATCTATAGACATCTACGGAACGTTGAGTTTGAAGATAGTGATGCATAAACGGAATTATGCAAACGCTTTGATTTAAGAATGTCCGATAAGGCAAGTGATCTATGCAAAAGATCTCGTGAAAAGGCACATCTTGCTATTTGAGCCGCGTCATGAGAAAAGCAGATTTTTGCCTATGCATAAAACAAATACGCAGATCACAGGTTTAACACTTGTCAGGGAAAAGTCAGGGAAATTTAAGTTTTTTCAAGGTCAAAGAATTGTCAGGCATCAGGAAAACATGTCCGTGAAATGTGTACCCCTTCAAACCCCACTTTTATATAGCAAAACTGGGGTATGCAGGGGTATACCTAGTTTTCGTATCTTTGCTCCAAAACATAGATTGTGGGCACTCGGCGAGGCGGTTCTAACATGTACCCACAATCTATGTTTTGAGCAAAAATAAGAATGATGAAATTTTCATTTTTTAAAACGGAAAAAAAAATCTCTGTATATTGCATGGGCAAGTTTTCGTAATGGAATTTTGCAAACTGTCAGGGAAATTTGGATTTTTGGTTAATGTCAGGGAATTGTCAGGGAATTTTGAAAATACCAGAATCAAGTCCAGTTACTGAGTGATTTCTACATCTTCCCATCAATGTCTTTGGTGCAGGAATAAAGCAGAGTGTATCCAGAAGTGCATTTTATGTTGAATTAGATTCTAATTGGTATGTTTAACTAATTAATGACTTTCTCAAATTTAAGAATTGTCTTTTTTTAGCTGCCCGTAGAGACCGCGCGCAATGATGTCGTCAGGGAAATTTGAAATTCCGTCAGGGAATTATCAGGGAAATGTCAGGGTATTTTGTTTCCGCCTGAGTGTGGCAACCCTGGATCAGCTGTACAGTAACTGCACAGCTGACCAGCGCCTTTGTTTCCCGTTAAACTGATAGTACAGTTCATGTTCTACGTGTACACGAAATTTCAAGCATCTAGCTTTTTTCAGTCACTTCACAGACCGAATTATGTCGGACCTGATCGAACATATCTTGTACTGCTTTAATTACAGGAAGCGACGAAGACCAGTTTTCTCGCGCCGCGGCTCAGTTATTCTAATTCCGAGACAATGTCCAATTACTCTATAATAATGGTATTTTCTAGGTCAATTTGGTCCTCGCAGTGACAGTTTTCTTGTTTATACTTTGTACCTTAATTAGCAGATGAAACGCGAGACAATAAGACAAGAACTAACATGGTCATATTAAACTGTACTACTAAGTCGCGTTGTTTAAACTTTTAGACAATACAAAAGCGGTTATCCAGAGACATCCAACGCGACTGAGAGCAACAAACGCTAAGGAAATTAATCTTTAGTAAGAATAGAGGGACCAGGAATCGATGCAATCAAATTTAAAGTCCCAACATAGACACCAGGTGGGAAAGAGAATTCATAAAACATAAAACATTTTCCTACAACACACTGGAAGAGCAGAATGACTAGCACTTTTCCAACAAGGTAGTCATACGGGTACTCTCAACCAAACCCAAAGGCAACGAGCTTGCAAATACCTGTCTGAGAACATTTTGCCACGGATGAAGATCCCTATTGTCGCTAATTGATTTGACTGTAACTAAGAGTCTGGACACTTAAGGCATTGAATGTAACTAAAATTCCGGACACTCAAACTGCTATACACGTAGAAATAAAAGTACTGGATAACAAACGTATAAGATGGAAAGTCTGTGTCGCCTCCGATCAGACTGCAGTGTCATTTTAGGCATTCATGTATTCAGGCATTCATGTCCGAATAGGATTCGCGAAACAATACTTAGTCTAGTTTTCACCCGTTTATTGGTGATGCTAATCAGATAATTATGTAAATTATGGCGTAATGGAACAGCTTATGAAGCTTAAGCACCCTTGAAAACACGATACTTATCTTTTTAAAATGTAGAATTGTTTCTTGGAAAAGTATATTATTTTGCTACCACTGTCGTCTGTCTAATTCTCGGTTGGAACTTATTTCCTATTCCCATATCTCCACTCTCTTCATCTTTGTACGAGTACCCACAATCAATGTTTTCGGAGTAAAAATATTTATTTAAATATACCAAAAAGTTTAAAATGAAATTTCCAATTTTCTCGAAGAAAATATCTGTATGGCCAATTTTTCGTAACATGCATCATGGCTAACAATCACCGCAGAACAATATAATAACCAGAGCGACAAAGTCAAACAGATGACGATCAATGAAGTTACTACAAAACTATGAATGTTGATGTTTTTGCACTTATATCTGACAATGAAATTAGTTTTTCCCATCCCTCTGATTTTCCCATTGATATTACTGCTAACCAGATTCTGCAAGAAAATTTCAACAGGTAATACGTTTAAAACGCAAATAAAATGTGTTCAAGTTTGTCCAGTGAAGCACATAATGCACACAATATCAATTATCTTTAGGTTTTATATTAATCATTGCTGCATATGTAATATGGAAATTCGAATCACTGGGTGGAACAAACTAATTTCATTAAGTTTTGAAGAGGTTTCAAAGTCTGCGAAGTCTATCTGAACATCTAAACTCACTCCCAGACTAGAACTAAACTCGATATATCTTAGAAATGGGAGAGCGTGTTTCATTTCAAGAATGTTACAAGAAGCGTACTATTGCGAAATATCAGTATGTGCGTATTGCTTTATTTTGCTACAAATTAACACTCCTGAAATTGGTCTCGTTAGAGGTTAGACATAGCCCTGTCATACATTGGTAAATGATACAAATAATCTAATTTGCATATTCATGAATATTAATAAATTAATTAAAACTCATTAATATACAATAATTTTATACTACTGACCATAGACCGTCTTCCAGAAACTGCCTCTTTCAAAATCTCACTTTTCTGAAACACTTAAAAAAATTACCGTGTCATTCTCTTGTAACCCATAAATCTTAAAAAATGCTGCAAAATGATTTAAATTCAGTTGACTAATAAAACATTATGCCCAAAAATAATTTTATGTAGACCTTTTGCATGTGCAAAGGAGGTAATCCAGACACCTTAAGATTGAAAATCTAGCAAATGTGTTGAATAATTTTAAGAGTTTGGCGCTTAGCTGTTATAATTTACAATTTTGTTTCGGTTCGGTGCATCTTAAATGAAAAAATAGACATTTTTCGGTGAAATGGTTACTTCCCTTGCTGACATTTCACAATGAAAAAAAAAGCCCTATTTATTTTTTTCTGGCATAAAATATTAATTTGTTTGCCTATTTTCAAAATTTTGCGGCATTTTTAAGACTTTTGGAATGCAAAACGGTGACATGGTCATATTTTTGCTTGAGGTGTTTCAGAAAAAGAAACATTTTGAAAATGGAAGTTTCTGGAAGATGGTGTATAGACAATAATGTTGCACAAATAATGACTCTTTATGACAAGCATCTTATCTTAATAATACTGTTACAGCACATTTAAGAATCCTATAAGAAATCGCAGACTAATCATGGAAAATGTAAAGGGTATGCCTACAAAATTACTTGCATCATATATTCAGTGCTCAAAGCATTGATTGTGAGTACACGTTAGAAGTTTTGGATTAAAAGTCAGAAAATTGTATGCACCTGTATACCCCAATTTTATACAAAAGTGGTGTTTAAGGGGGTATACATTTCACGGACAAGCTTTCTTGGTAATCCTGATGTATGTCTTATGCATAAAAAATTTCTACATGTGTTTCATAAAAATATCAATAAGAACAACAACGTTGGCACATACGAAAAATGGTCATTGGGAATAAGGCCTAATCCCCCTCCATGAAAAAATGGGTAGTGTATCCGTTCAGGTAAATCATTCATCTATTTGCACCGAAACTGCTGAACGCTCAAGAATGAATCCCGTCAAATCTGATCAAATATTATGACCGACGTATATAATGAAAACAGATAGAGACATATTTTCTTTTTATTTATGTTTACCTGGCAATAATGGTTTGTTATCGACATTAATTGTCTGTTATTATATATACACTTGCCATATAACATGCCATATGGTATGACTATTGTCTAAATCGCTCGGAAGAATCACCCAAGGGAAAACCTATATAATAACGTGTGAAACAATCGCAAGACCGATGTTTTAAACACGCAGTTAGTACGTATGCCCATAATCCATTAACACGAAGAGTTCTTGACTTGTACAGTGAGTACTTTCAAGTTGTCAAATGCTTGGTTTCCATGGCAACCACTTATGCTATTCCCTATTATGCACATGCATCATACAAGTATCTCCACAGGTGCTCGTTTGCACCACTGAACAGTATTTCACGGATAGAGCTTAGGCATAAACATATAATCCAATGTCAACTCATGCAAATAATATAATTTGCATATTCATAAAAATAAACACTTTAAAAAAGACAGAAAATACAAATGATTTTGCTTGTATAGTCCCATAGTTTCCATCATTTTGTCTCTATTATCGACAATCTTATCATAAATGAAACTAAGGATTTATATCCAATACAACAAGGCTATGGTGCATTGTCCGGGCAATCATTTTATATAATTTTCAACTCTCAGTGCTTATTTGCTGCTGAGATACGAATCATTCAGTAGGTATAAAAGAAAAAAAATGCCTTCTTCTAATTTGTACAGTTTTAACTAACATGTATAAAATAAAATTCAGATGATTGATATTTGACATTACAGGACAATAATAAGCAGTTTATGTCTATTTACGTTTGTATACTCCTTATATTTTGCACGATTTGTCCTCGATTTCTTCATAACTATACAATTGAGAAAATTGTCTTATAGGCTCATAATGATAAAAGTATTCCAACTGGTATCCCTTGCACAAACACAATATGCACCACAATGATAGAAAGGATCTTATTCAATTTGTGGCTTGCGTTATAATGTTGATTTTTTGTCAGTTTAATAATAAATTAATATTCATGAATATGTAAATTAGATTATTTGCATAACTTATCACTGGATGAGAGGGTTATGTCTTAACTAACTTTAATATGACAGCAAGTTCATTGGTCTATCGATGAGTAGCAGCGGAGATAGATGACCAGTTGTTTTATATTTTATTTCAGTCCGACGATACATGTAATTATGATGGCCAAGTCTTTCAATAGCAGAAGTCTATTAGTCAGTGATGACCAAAGTAGTTCTGGCAAAAAATAAAACAACCTCGCATTTACATATAAATGTATCAATAATATTGCAAGCAGTGTGATAAATCCGTCAATGCCAGACGCATAAAAATCAGCCAAACTTCGATTATGGCTGCTTGTCTCTATTAGTGTCTGATAACGTTATTTCCTTATGCGTAAAGAATACAAATATCTGTTTTAGCATCCTCACGACCGAATGGTTTGGAGGTTTATAAACTTCTTGTAGGACACTGTGAAATTGCTGAACTCTAAAGAAAGAATCCCGTCAAATCTGATCAAACATTATGACTGACGTATATAAAGAAAGTAGATAGAGGCATATTTTCTTTTTATTTCTGTTTGCCTGATGATAATGGTTTGTTATCGACATTAATTGTCTGTTATTATATATACACTTGCCATACAACATGCCATATGGTATGAATATTGTCTAAATCGCTCGGATAGGAGATATGTAAGAATTATTCATACATACCATTCATTACAAGGGGAAACCTATAAAATAACGTGTGAAACAATCGCAAGACCGATGTTTTAAACACGAAGATAGTGCGTATGCCCATAATCCATTAACCAGAATAGTCATTGAGTTGTACAGTGAATACTTCAAAATTGTCAAATGCTTGTTTTCCATGGCAACCATTTATGCTATTCCCTATTTTACACCTATGAAGTTGATCAACCACTTATGCTATCTCCGAAATTGATCATACATGTATCTCCAGAGATGCTCGTTTTAGACCACTGAACACTATTTCACGGATAGAGCTTAGGCATAAACATATTACCCATTTACTCATGCGAATAATATAATTTGCATATTCATAAAAAATAAACACATTAAAAAGACAGAAAATACAAATGATTTTGCTTGTACTGTCCCACAGTTTCCATCAGTTTGTTTCTATTATCGACAATCTTATCATTCATGAAACTAAATATCAAAGGATTTATATCCCATACAAAAAGGCTATGGTGCATTGTCTGGGCAATTATTTTATATAATTGTCAACACTTATTTGCTGCTGAGGTACAAATTATTCAGTAGGTATAAAAATAAAATTTGTCTTTTTCTAATTTTTACAGTTTTCACTAACATGCATGAAATAAAATTCAGATGATTGATACTTGATATTACAGGACAATAATATGCTGACATAGAATTTATCTGAAATAATTTTTAGTAGTCTAGGTCTATTAAAGACCCAGATACAAGTGTCATTGTACATATTGTATTCTCCTTATACATGTATTTACCACGATTTGTCCTCAATTTCTTCAGGACTATACAATTGAGAAAATTGTCTTATAGGTTCATAATGATAAAAGTATTCCAACACCACAATGATAGTAACGATCTTATTCAATTTGTGGCTTGCGTTATAGTGTTTTGTGTTTTTTTTTTAATTAGTATTCATGAATATGTAAATTAGATTTTTTGCATTACTTACCACTGGTTGAGAGGGTTATGTCAAGCCTTTCAATAGCAGGCGTCTATTAGTCAGTAATGACCAAGTTAGTTCTGGCAAAAAAATAAAACAACCTCGCATTTACATATAAATGTATTAATAATATTGCAAGCAGTGTGATAAATCCGTCAATGTCAGACGCATAAAAATCAGCCAAACTTCGATTATGGCTGTTTGTCTCTATTGGTGTCTGATAACGTTATTTCCTTGTGCGTAAAGAATACAAATGTCTGTTTATTCACTTTATGCATGGCAATATCACTACAGCTGCGTTCAGTAATTAATACACCCCTGCAGTATTCAGAAATACATTGACAACAGTGCTTGTTTTTGAACAATCGTCACTGGCAAAAAATGGACAACTGGAGGACTTTGTTTATATATTTTGTTAAGTATGAGGGTAAATATTTACTCTGAATATAAAACTTACAGATCTTGTGATGCTGTATGCCTAATTTAACACACACACACACACACACACACACACACACACACACAAATCGCAGATATTCGAGTTTCAAAGATTCCACAAGGAACCATTGTTTATGGTTTACATTTCATTTGTAATTTATGAAAGAACAACAGTTTTTGTTCTAAGGCTGAAACTTTGATGTCTTTATAAGTACTATTTACAAAGCTACACTCTGATTTCATGCAATGTGCATTTTAGAATTTCACGGTTAAGCGGTTGCTACAGTTTAAAGCTAAACACGTCAGTGTTATTTTGCAAGAACAAATAATATTCCACCAGGACGATTGTACAAAGAAACCTTGCTAATTGGTTCCGTCATGACGTAAGGATGTCTTTTGAAACACTGTGGAGTCACCTCTGACTTTGTCTATTCGCGCGTTGTAATTTCATCATACAGTTTCATTTTTTTAACGGCACAGAATACCAGGGGGGATGGAACTTTCACAGAGTAGTTTTTTTATTGTTAGGCTATCTCTCACAGCTCACATTCATGACATTTCAAACCTCTTGTATAGCTAGGGTTTAAGTCAAGGGAATCACTAGGACATTTAAAGACAGACGTTACTTTAATATCAAGGATGTGTTTTACGGATTTAAGATTAATACAAAAACATTGCCTTGCATAAATTCCTTTTTTTTCGCATCCTTTATTTGCATGTTAATTCCCATTACATAAACCCTATAGAAGAGGTTTGGAATATCACGAAGAGGAGATGTAAGTTATTGCCTAACAATAAATTTAGCCCACTATTGTATTCTTTGCGGAGGAACAAATCATGAAACTGTATGATGAATAGCCAACCGACGTTTTGGCAGAACGATACAAAACCAGAGGTGTCTTTAAAGTGCTTTAAGACATGCTTCCTCATGAAGGAATCAACTCGCAATGTTTCATCGTACAAATGTCCTGGGTGAGCATTAGTTTTCTTGCAAAATAACACTGACATGCTTAGTTTTATATTGTAACAACCGCTTTACCATGCCATTCTATAAAATGCATACTGAATGAATATCTAAGAGTAACTTTGTAAATAGTGCTCATAAAGACACCAACTTTTCATCCTTAGTACAAAAATATTAATTCTTTCATAAACTACAAATACCATTAACAATGGTTCCTTGTGGAATCATCAGCGATCTTTTGTTAAAAGATTGGGTTCCGTATTATGTAATCAGTTTACGCATACAACATCACAAGATCTGGAAGATTTATGTACAGAGTAAATATTTACCCTCATATTTAACAACATATAAAAACAAATTCCTCCAGTTGTCCATTTCTTGCCAGTGACGATTGTTCAAAACCAAGAAGAATTGTCAATTTATTTCTGAATATTGCAGGGGTACATAAATAACTGAACGCAGTATTGTGGCCATGAGTACTGAATTGTTAGCCATTTGCCTCAACGGTTTACCCTCGTCGCGACCCGACTACAAAACAGTACGTACATGTAATAGCATTGGACACTGTATAAGTTTTGAAACTTTAAACTTATCCACTGATAAAGCATGCTGAAAAGTACAGTAATTGTATCAAAATCAAACGAACTTACTCCAAATCCGCTGCTACATGTAATTCCAATTTAACCGTTTTGTTTTATCTAAGAAACAGGCATAATTTGCGCCAATATTGTGTCTATTACATACTCCAGCCTGTTTCTATTATCATTTCTTATTAAAATCTTCGTCAGCCTTCACTATTATGCTCTACTGCTTACAATGATCTATTTATTTGAGCGTTTCCTCGGAAACTATGCCTTCGACTTCGCAAATATTGGCAAGTAGACTTCAACTGCATTTTAACTGCAAAAATCCACGTTGAAAAGGGTAAAAAGCAAAATAAGGGGCATTAAAACATCAACACAGCTAACAATGCGTGCGAACATCAGCCTTTTCCAATGCTCAGGCTTTTCTGTGTTTGTTGTATACATGGGCTCATTTCTGTTCGACCATACGAGTCTAATGTATAGAGCAAAAGTATAACTCGGTCATTTCCAAGGTTCGAAACCATAATGTCTGTGATACAAAACCGGCTCTTAATAAGTACATGCAGTCTATTACCATGGAACGCGATCGAAAACAGTTCGAACCAGCATCAGTTATGACGCAGATTATATTTGCAACCAAACGTTGCACCTTGTAGCAAGATAGCGTAAAAACGCATTACGGAAATAAGCCCATACAATATGTCATAGAAATTATGTATTGTAATATCAAGATGCAGCCGCTCGATGAGCCAAAATACCTGCCAGTCCTGTGAAGCTCTTTCTCTTCAGAAGCGAACATTTTTGTCATTTGTAGATGAAAAGAAAGCAATAACTCATATACAGGTCTTGATGATGCAATGAAAGCTAACTGTATACCAGTGGTCGTGGCTGATGGAGAACTGGTCGTTTGCGCCAGTTTTGCTGTGATTTAGCTTTATAGTGTCTTGGCCTCTTCATTGTTCAGCTTACAATCTTAGTTTAGATATTTTATGTTAGCCAGATGGGTACCTTGGTGGGAAAGAGCAATGTACGTAATGTTTTATTTTGTCATGTTTATTTTTGCTTTTGACCTTTTCTATACCACCTGGTGTCAGGGTTGGAATTTGAATATAATTGTATCAACTCACAGACTGCCTATTCTTAGGCCATGTAGATAAAAAGACAGCAAAGGAAAAACTAAACATTGAAGCTAACAAGAAAGGCATTGGTTGGACAGCATCGTTTTGTTAACATTATCTTCTCACAACTTTTCATCTCATGGCACATTCCTTAAACGCCGATAAGAAACTACAACGATCATTGGTTTTCATCCCTTGTGTTTTCACAGTGTCAAAATAACTACAGAAATGACAAATTTTATTTGTCCGTGACATAAATGCGTTTCTATCACGATCATTAGAGCTCAAACACAAAACCAACCTCCTCATATACAGACACACACTGAACGTTGAATTTAAAGACTTTGATACATAAACCGAATTATGCAAAGATTTTTACCAGCATGTCCGATAAAGCAACTGATCTTAACCATTTTACACATGCAAAAGACCTCATGGCTGTTTACATCTGAGCCGCGTCATGAGAAAACCGTCAAGTGCCTATGTGTAAAACTAAGACGCAGATCAGCTGTGCAGTAACTGCACAGCTGATCAGCGTCTTTGTTTTCACTAAACGGATAGTAAGTTCATCTTCTATTTGTACACGAACTTTCAGGCATCTAGCTTTCTTCTGTGACTGCACACTGTCAGACCGGTTGATGTCGGACTTGGTCGGAAGCACCGAAGACCGCTTTTCACGCGTCGCAGCTCAATTCCAATTCTGAGACAATGGTCAATTACTCTATAATAACGGTATTTTCTGGGTCAGTTTGGTCCTCGTAGTGACAGGTTTCCTGTTTGTACCTTAATTAGCCAAGAAACGCAAGACAATAAGACAAGAACTAACATGGTCATATTTAACTGTACTTCTAAGTCGCGTTGTTTAAACTTTTAAACAATACAAAAGCGGTTATCCTGAGACATCCAACGCGACTGAGAGCAAAAAAACGCTGAGGAAATCATTCTTTATTAAAAATAGAGGGACCAGGAATCGATGCAATCAAATTTAAAGTCCCAACATAGACACCAGGTGGGAAAAAGAATTCATAAAACATAAAACATTTTTCCAACAACACACTGGAAGAGCAGAATGACTAGCACTTTTCCAACAAGGTAGTCATACGGCTACTCTCAACCAAACCCAAAGGCAACGAGCACAATAGAGAGGCTTGCAAATACCTGTCTGGGAACATTTTGCCACGGATGAAGATCCCTATTGTCGCTAATTGATTTGACTGTAACTAAGAGTCCGGACACTTAAAGCATTGAATGTAACTAAAATTCCGGACACTCAAACTGTTATACATGTAGGAATCAAAGCACTGGATGACAAACGTATAAGATGGAAAGTCTGTGTTGCCTCCGATCAGACTGCAGTGTGATTTTAATCACCGTGTGTAATTCAGGCATTCATGTTCGAATAGGATTCGCGAAACAATACTTAGTCTAGTTTTCACCCGTTTATTGGTGATGCTAATCAGATAATTATGTAAACTATGGCGTAATGGAACAGCTTATGAAGCTTAAGCACCCTTGAAAACACGATACTAATCTTTTTAAAATGTAGAATTGTTTCTTGGAAAAGTATATTATTTTGCTACCACTGTAGTCTGTCTAATTCTCGGTTGGAACTTATTTCTTATTCCCATATCTCCACTCTCTTCATCTTTGTACGAGTACCCACAATCAATGTTTTGAGTAAAAATATTTATTGAAATATACCAAAAATTTTCGAATGAAATTTCCAATTCTTCAGTAGAAAAATCTGTATGAGCAAATGTTTCGTAATGTGTATTATCTCACAATCACCGCAGAACAATATAATAACCAGTAGAGCGACGAGGACAAATAGCTGACGATCAATGAAGCTACTAGAAAACTATGCAAGTTGATGTTTTTGCACTTATATCATTATATTTTCCCATTCCTCTCTGATTTTCCCATTGATATTACTGCTAACCAGATTCTGCAAAGAAGTTTCAACAGGTAATACGTTTAAAATGCAAATAAAATATGTTCAGTTTTGTGCCGTGAAGCACATAATGCACACAATATCAATTATCTGTAGGTTTTATATTAATCATTGCTGCATATGTAATATGGAAATTGGAATCCCTGGTGGAACAAAACTAATTTTAGTACGTTTTAAAGAGGTTTAAAAGTCTGCAAAGTCTATCTGAACATCTAAATGCACTCCTCCCGGATTAAAACTAACCTCGATATATCCAAGATATGAGAAAACATGTTTAATTTCAAGAATGTTACAAGAAGGGTACTAATTGGAAAATATCAGTATTTGCTTTTTACTTAATTTTGCTACAAATTAACACCACTGAACTTGGTCTCATGATAGAGCTTAGACATAGCCCCATTACACATTGGTAAATGATGCATAATTATATCTATTTTGCATATTCACGAATATTAATAAAACATTAAAAGTCATTGATAAACAATGTAATACACGTATAATTATTTTGAGACACAGTACCTCCATCTTGGAACAGAACATGTTTTTGCACTAGTAATATCAATTGACAAATTGCACAAATAATGAACTTTTATGACAATCATCTTATTTTCATAAAAAAAAAAAAAAAAAAAAAAAAAAAAAAAAAAAAAAAAAAAAAAAAAAAACAAACACCGTAAAATCGCGGAAAATTATTGAACATGTAAAATGTTATGCCTACAAAATTACTTGTATATGGGTTGTTAATAGATCTAGGCTGCTCTGAATGATACTATGAATGCGATGACCATCTGCTATTGTCCAGTAGTCTAATACATAAATCATCTGATATTTTGGTTTCATGAATAGTTATGAAAACGATTGAGATTAGAGAACAATGACTGACAAATTAAGTTGGCCCTTACATAATGAAAACTTGCCAATGCAATATACAGAAAATATTTTCCATATATTCAGTGCTCAAAACGTTGATTGTGGGCACACGTAAGTTTTTGATCCAAAGTAGGAAAATTTTATACCCCCTTATACCCCAGTTTTACCATACAAAAGTTCACGGACATGCTTTCCTGGTCATCCTGATGTGTGTCTAATGCATAAATGATTTCAACATGTATTTTCATAACCTATTAATGGGAACAACATTGGCACATACGAAAAAATGGTCATTGGGAATAAAAGGGTATGTCATATAAAGCCCCACTCCCCATCCGAACCCCCCACCAGAAAAAATGAGTACTGTATCCATTCAGGTAGATCATTCATCTATTTGCACCGAAATTGCTGAGCGCCTAAGAAAGAATCCCGTCAAATCTGATCAAACATTATGACCGACGTATATAAAGAAAATAGATACAGACATATTTTCTGTTTATTTCATTTTACCTGGCAATAATTGTTATTGATATTAATTGTCTGTTATTATATATACACTTGCCATATAACATGCCATATGGTATGAATATTGTCTAAATCGCTCGGATAGGAGATATGTAAGATTCATTCAAGGGAATACTACAAAATAACGTGAACAATCGCAAGGCTGGTGTTTTTACAACGAAATTAGTTAGTATGTTCATGATTAATTAACCAGAAGAGTTCCAGAATTGAACAGTGAGTACTTTCAAATTGTCAAATGCTTGGTTTCCATGGCAACCACTCATGCTATTCCCAATTATGCACCTACGAAATTGATCATATATGTATCTGCACAGGCCGCGGTGTTGTAATGGATAGCGTATTCGCTTAGCAATCAAGAGGTTGCGGATTCGAAACCCGGCTGGTAGATATGCTTGTCATGTTGGTGACAAATGTTCACCCTGACGTAATAAAGGCAAACCGCCCATAGGGTGTAACATTAACATTAACAGATGCTCGTTTAGATCACTGAACACTGGATAAAGCTTAGGCATAAACATAGTATCCAATGTCAACTCATGCAAATAATACAATTTGCATAATCATAAAAATAAACACATTAAAAAGGCAAAAAATACAAATGATTTGGCTTGTATAGCCCATGGTTTCCATCATTTGGTCTCTATTATCGACAATCTTATCATTCATGAAACTAAATATCAATAGATTTATATCCAATACAACAAGGCTACGGTGCATTGACAGGGCAAACATTTTATATAATTTTCAACACTCAGTGCTTATTTGCTGCTGAGGTACAAATTATTCAGTAGGTATAACAATAAAATTTGCCTTTTTCTAATTTTTACAGTTTTCACTAACATGCATGAAATAACATTCAGATGATTGATACTTGATATTACAGGACAATACTATGTTGACATAGAATTTATCTGAAATTATGTTTAGCAGTCTAGGTCTATTAATGACCCAAATACAAGAATCATTGTACATATTGTATATCTTCCACTATTTGTCCGCGATTTCCTCAGGACTATACAATTGTGAAAATTGTCTTATAGGTTCATAATGATAAAAGTATTCCAACACCACAATGATAGTAAGGATCTTATTCAATTTATGGCTTGCGTTATAATGTTGTGATTTTTTTTGTCATTTTTATCGCACCTGCTTATAGCAGGGTGCGATATAGGAGTCCAAATTTCCGTCCGTCCGTTCGTCCGTTCGTTCGTCCGTCCGTCCGTCAACATTTACGTCGAAGTTTGACATTTACGTCGAAGTTTTTGTTTTCTCTGCATTAGTGATAGCTGTGTCTGTAAAACCTTGCATAGTAATTGTCCTTGACATACCCTTCAAGCACGCAGCTTGACCCTGTGCCCTTGACCTACATTTCATGATCCATTGACTTTATTAATTTTTACGTCGAAGTTACGTCGAAGTTTGGTTTCCTCTGCATCAGTGATAGCCGTGAGTGTGAAACCTTGCATAGTAATTGTCCTTGACATACCCTTCAAGCACGCACCTTGACCCAGTGCCGACCTATATTTCACGGTCCATTGACTTTGTTATTTTTTACGTCGAAGTTTGGTTTTCTCCGCATCATTGATAGCTGCGAGTGTGAAACCATGCATAGTAATTGCCACTGACATACCCTTCCAGCAGGCACCTTGACCCAGTGCCCTCGACCTATATTTTGCGATCCATTGACTTTGCAAATTTTTACTTCAAAGTTACTTTGAAGTTTGGTTTTCTCTGCATCATTGATAGCTGCGATTGTGAAACCTTGCATAGTAATTGTCATTGACATACTCTTCAAGCACGCACCTTGACCCGGTGCCCTTGACCTATATTTCACGTTCCATTGACTTTGCAGGTGCGATATCGACCTCCGCGGAGTTCTTGTAATAATAAATTAGCATTCATGAATATGTAAATTAGATTTTTTGCATTACTTACCACTGGATGAGAGGGTTATGTCAAGCCTTTCAATAGTAGGCGTCTATTAGTCAGTAATGACCAAGTTAGTTCTGGCAAAAAAGTAAAACAACCTCGCATTTACATATAAATGTATCAATAATATTGCAAGCAGTGTGATAAATCCGTCAATGACAGACGCATAAAAATCAGCCAAACTTCGATTATGGCTGCTTGTCTGTATTAGTGTCTGATAAAGTTAAAGAATACAAACGTCTATTTTAGCATCCTCATGACTGAATGGTTAGGAGGTTTATATACTTCTTGTAGGACTCTGGACAAATGTACTAGGACGAAAGCTGCATATGGAACGTAGAACACTTTATGCATGGCAATATCTCTACAGCTAGCCTGCGTTCAGTTATTAATACACCCCTGCAATATTCAGAAATACATGACAACTCTTCTTGTTTTTGAACAATCGTCAATGACAAAAATGGACAACTGGAGGACTTTGTTTATATATTCTGTTAAGTATGAGCTAGGGTAAATATTTACTCTGTATTTAAAACTTACAGATCTTGTGATGTTGTATGCCTAATTTAACAAAAATTCGCGGATATTCGAGTTTCACAGATTCCACAAAGAACCATGGATTATGATTTGTATTTCATTTATAATCTATGAAAGAACAACCGTTTTTTAATAAGGCTGAAAATTTGGTGTCTTTATAAGCACTATTTACAAAGCTACACCCTGAATTTCATTCAATGTGCATTTTAGAATTTCACGGTTTTAAAAGTGGTTGTTACAATTTAAAACTAAACAAGTCTCACTCGGTGTTATTTTGCAAGAAAAATAATATTCCACCAGGACGATTGTACAAAGAACCTTGCTAATTGGTTCCGTCACAAGGTAAGAACACTGTGGAGTCACGTCTGGCTTTGAATGCTGTCAATTCGCGCGTTGTGATTTCATTTTAAAGTTTCAATTTTGTTTTATCGGCACAGAATACCAGAGGGGTGGGGGGGGGTGGGGGGTGTGGGTGGAACTTTCACAGAGAAGCTTTTTTATTGTTAGGCGATCTCTCACAGCTCACCTTCATGATATTTCAAACCTCTTGTATAGCGTTTAAGTGAAGGGAATCACAAGGTCATTTAAAGACAGACGTTCCTTTTAATATCAAGGATGTATTTTACGGATTTAAGATTAATACAAAGAACATTGCCTTGCAAAAATACCAATTCTTTACGCATCCTTTATTGGCATGTTAATTCCCATTACTTAAACCCTATAGAAGAGGTTTGGAATATCACGAAGAGGAGATGTAAGTTATTGCCTTACAATCAATTTAGCCCACTATTGTATTCTGTGCGGAGGAACAAATCATGAAACTGTATGATGAATAGCCAACCGACGTTTGGTCAAAACGATACAAAGCCAGAGGTGACCAAATTTTCAGCCTTAGTACAAAAATATTTATTCTTTCATAAACTGCAAATACCATTAACCATGGTTCCTTGTGGAATAATCAGCGATCTTTTTGTTAAAAGATTGGGTTCCGTATTTTATGTAATCAGTATAGGTATACAACATCAAAAGATCTGAAGTTTTATGTACAGAGTAAATATTTACCCTCATATTTAACAGAATATATCAACAAATTCCTCCAGTTGTCCGTTTCTTGCTAGTGACGATTGTTCAAAACCAAGAGTAATTGAGTAATTTATTTCTGAATATTGCAGGGGTATTTTAATAACTGAAGGCGGTTGTATTGTGGTCATGAGTGCTAAATACTTTTTTGCATCATTGTGAGCCATTTGTCTCCACGGTTTACCCTCGTCGCGACCCAACTACAAAACAGTACGTAATAATATTGGACACTGTATAAGTTTTGAAACTTTAAACGTATCCTGATAAAGCATGCTGAAAAGGCATTATACAATAATTGTATTAAAATCAAACGTACTTACTCAAAATCCGCTGTTACATGTAATTCCAAATAATTGCTCCATCTTATCTGAGAAACAGGAATAATTTTTAAATCAAACGTACTTTCTCAAAATCCGCTGTTACATGTAATTCCAAATAATTGCTCCATCTTATCTAAGAAACAGGTACAATTTGGCCAATATTGTCCAGCCTGTTTCTATTATCATTTCTTATTAAGATCTTCGTCAGCTTTTACTATCATGCTCTACTGCTTATGGGAGCGTTTCCTCTAAAAATATACCTTCGTCTGACTTCGCTAATATTGGCAAGGAAGCCGCCAATCTACATTTTTAAGTCCGCGTAGTTAAAACAATGACCATTATTAGAACATCAACACAGCGAACTATACGTGCGATTATAAGCTTTTTCCAATGCTGACGCGGCGTTCCATCTGACGCTATGCTGTTTGTTTAAAAGAATTTGATCAAAACAAAAATTGAAAATGGAATAAAATTTTAAAATCACACAAGAAGTCCCTGAAAATTAAAGTGAACTCACACAAATGATAATCTTGGATGAATCGTCACTAATGGATTAAGGAATCAAGAGAACTCGCAATTCGTGCAATAAGTTTTACTGAGAATAAGCTTTGTTGCCTGTTTAAACCGACTAATTCTTTGTTGAGCTCGCAATCTTTGGTATTATACACATTGTTCTATTTTCTCATGGCTTGTGCTTTTGATCTTTAATAATTTCATTCCCATCGGGTTTTTTTTTGGCATTTGAAATCATTTGTATCAATTTCTTTATTTCCTTGACATTCTATTCTTAAAAAAAGGGAAAAAAAAGTGTCTCCATCTACAGACAAGTAAGATTTAGCTTCGGAACATGCAACGAACAAGAAAGGCGCTGGTCGGACAGCGCCATTCTTGTCGACATAATCCGCGAAAGTAACGGACTGAACCTAGCTTCCAATCGCCTGGCATATTCGTTTATCGCCAGTTTGTAAGAAACTTGAACGATCATATCCCTTGTGTTTTACAGTGTCAAAAGAACTACAGAAATGATTTTATTTGTTCCATGACATAAATGCGTTTCTATCACGATCATTATTATGAGACATTAGACACTCAGAATAGAGCTCGGACAAAAAAAAAACCAAAAAAAAAACCTTCCCATCTATAGACATCTACGGAACGTTGAGTTTGAAGATTGTGATGCATAAACGGAATTATGCAAATGCTTTGATGTAAGAATGTCCGATAAGGCAAGTGATCTATGCAAAAGATCTCATGAAAAGGCACATCTTGCTATCTGAGCCGCGTCATGAGAAAAAGCAGATTTTTGCCTATGCGTTAAACAAAGACGCATATCACAGGGTTAACACATGTCAGGGAAAGGTCAGGGAAATTTAAGTTTTTTCAAGGTCAAGGAATTGTCAGAGAATTTTGCAAACTGTCAGGGAAATTTGGATTTTTGGTTAATGTCAGGGAATTGTCAGGGAATTTTGAAAATACCAGAATCAAGTCCAGTTACTGAGTGATTTCACCATCTTCCCATCAATGTCTATGGTGCAGGAATAAAGCAGAATGTATCAAGAGTGCATTTTATGTTGAATTAACTTCTAATTGGTATGTTTAAATAATTAATGACTTTCTCAAATTTAAGAATTGTCTCTTTAAGCTCCCCGTAGAGACCGCGCGCAAAGATGTCGTCAGGGAAATTTGAAATTCCGTCAGGGAATTGTCAGGGAAATGTCAGGGTATTTTGTTTCCGCCTGAGTGTGGCAACCCTGGATCAGCTGTGCAGTCACTGAACAGCTGATCAGCGCTTCTGTTTCCCGCTAAACTGATAGTACAGTTCATCTTCTACGTGTACTCGAAATTGCAAGCATCTAGCTTTTTTCAGTCACTTCACAGATCGATTTATGTCGGACCTGATCGGACATATCTTGTACTGCTTTAATTACAGGATGCGACGAAGACCGGTTTTCTCGCGTCGCGGCTCATTAATTCTAATTCCGAGACAATGTCCAATTACTCTATAATAATGGTATTTTCTATGTCAATTTGGTCCTCGCAGTGACAGTTTTCTTGTTTATACTTTGTACCTTAATTAGCAGATGAAACGCGAGACAATAAGACAAGAACTAACATGGTCATATTTAGCTGTACTACTAAGTCGCATTGTTTAAACTTTTAGACAATACAAAAGTGGTTATCCAGAGACATCCAACGCGACTGAGAGCAACAAACGCTGAGGAAATCAATCTTTACTAAGAATAGAGGGACCAGGAATCGATGCAATCAAATTTAAAGTCCCAACATAGACACCAGGTGGGAAAGAGAATTCATAAAACATAAAATATTTTTTCCTACAACACACTGGAAGAGCAGAATGACTAGCACTTTTCCAACAAGGTAGTCATACGGCTACTCTCAACCAAACCCAAAGGCAACCATTACAACAGAGAGGCTTGCAAATACCTGTCTGGGAACATTTTGCCACGGATGAAGATCCCTATTGTCGCTAATTGATTTGACTGTAACTAAGAGTCCGGACACTTAAAGCATTGAATGTAACTAAAATTCCGGACGCTCAAACTGTTATACATGTAGGAATCAAAGCATTGGATAACAAACGTATAGGATGGAAAGTCGGTGTTGCCTCCGATCAGACTGCAGTGTGATTTTAATCACCGTGTGTAATTCAGGCATTCATGTTCGAATAGGATTCGCGAAACAATACTTAGTCTAGTTTTCACCCGTTTATTGGTGACGCTAATCAGATAATTATGTAAACTATGGCGTAATGGAACAGCTTATGAAGCTTAAGCACCCTTGAAAGCACGATACTTATCTTTTTAAAATGTAGAATTGTTTCTTGAAAAAGTATATTATTTTGCTACCACTGTAGTCTGTCTAATTCTCGGTTGGAACTTATTTCTTATTCCCACATCTCCACTCTCTTCATCTTTGTACGAGTACCGACAATCAATGTTTTCGGAGTAAAAAATATTTATTTAAATATACCAAAAGTTTACGAATGAAATTTCCAATTTTTCAGTAGAAAAATCTGTATGAGCAAATGTTTCGTAATGTGCATTATGACTCACAATCACCGCAGAACAATATAATAACCAGTAGAGCGACGAGGACAAACAGCTGACGATCGATGAAGTTACTAGAAAACTATGCAAGTTGATGTTTTTGCACTTATATCTGACAATCAAATTATATTTTCCCATCCCTCTGATTTTCCCATTGATATCACTGCTAACCAGATTCTGCAAGGAAATTTCAACAGGTTATACGTTTAAAATGCAAATAAAATATGTTCAGTTTTGTGCAGTGAAGCACACAATGCACACAATATCAATTATATGTAGGTTTTATATTAATCATTGCTGCATATGTAATATGGAAATTGGAATCCCTGGTGGAACAAAACTAATTTCGTTACGTTTTAAAGAGGTTTAAAAGTCTGCAAAGTCTATCTGAACAACTGAATGCACTCCCGTATTAGAACTAAGCTCGATATATCCGAGATATGAATAACATGTTTAAATGCAAGAAAGTTACAAGAAGGGTACTAATTGCAAAATATCAGTTTTTGCATTGTACTTTATTTTGCTACAAATTAACGCCACTGAACTTGGTAGACAGTAGATTACACGTAGTATTATTTTAAGGCACAATACCACCATCTTGGAATGGAACATGTTTTTGCAATAGTAATACCATTTGATAAATTGCACAAATAATGAACTTTTATGACAATCATCTTATTTTCATATTTACTGTATTTAGAAAACCCGTAAAAATCGAGGAAAATTATGGAAAATGTGAAAGGGTATGCGTACAAAATTACTTGTATCTGGGTTGTTAATATATCTAGGCTGCTCGTAATGATACTATGAATGTATAGTCCTGTTGTCCAATATATAGATCATCTAACATTTTGGTTTCATGAATAGTTATGAAAACTTTTGAGATTAGAGAACAATGACTGGCAAATAATGTTAATCCTTATGCAATATACAGAAAAATATTTTCATATATTCAGTGCACAAAGCATTGATTTAGATTGTGTATACACATTAGAAGCTTTTTGATCAAAAGTAAGAAAAATGTATACCCCTGTAAACACCAGTCTTACCATACAAAAGTGGGGTATACATTTCACGGGCATGTTTTCCTGGCCATCCTGATGTATGTCTAAAGCCTTAATGCATGTATAATTTCTTCATGTATTTTCATAAACTATTTGGCACATACAAAAAATGGTCATTGGGAATACAAAGTATGTCATATGAAGCCCTACACACCCATCCGCATCCCCCCCCCCCCCCGGAAAAATAGGTAGTGTACCCATTCGGGTAGATCATTCATCTATTTGCACCGACATTGCTGAACGCACAAGAAAGAATCTCGTCAAATCTGATCAAAAATTATGACCGACGTATATAAAGAAAATAGATAGAGAGATATATTCTGTTTATTTCTGTGTACCTGGCAATAATTGTTTGTTATCGACATTAATTGTCTGTTATGATATATACACTTGCCATATAACATGCCATATGGTATGAATATTGTCTAAATCGCTCGGATAGGAGATATGTAAGAATCATCCAAATAGCTTACGAAACAATCGCAAGACCGGTGTTTTTATAACGAAATTAGTATTTCCATAATTAATTAACCAGAAGAGTTCCAGAATTGAACAGTGAGTACTTTCAAATTGTCAAATGCTTGGTTTCCATGACAACCACTTATGCTATTGCTAAGATAGAGGTGCAAATACAAACTTGATCATATATATACCCGACAAAAAAGAAACACAATGTTGAGATTTTCCCGTTAAAGTCTTCATTAATTGCTCAAATTCAAAATGTTTTTATTTACTTATTTCTGTTTGAATCTCCTAAGACAGATAATATAAATGATTTTTATTGTATAGTCCCATACTTTCCATCATTTTGTCTCTATTGTGTCCTTAAGCAAAACACATTAACGCCCTACAGTACCGGTTAAACCCAAGAAGCGTTGGCTCCGTCCCAACATGACATAAAAATAAGAACCAGAGGACCAATGGTCCTGTAAACGCTCACCGGAGATCTGGGATATGCGACCTCAGCTGACCTTGCCATAAAATAGATTAAGGTCATCTGGTGGTCATGATTATACAAACTTTGTAGAGCTACATTCACGGATGCTTAATAGATCAAGGTCATCTGGTGGTCATGATTATACAAACTTTGTAGAGCTACATTCACGGATGCTTAAGGCAGTTTCAAAATCATAGGTCTACCGGTTCTGAAGAATAAGATTTATAAAGGTTTTTGCAATTTATAGCCATGGTGGCCATCTTGGTCATATGACCTTGACCATATATATTTACTTTCATTCCCCTTTCCTAACGATGCGTCACATATGGTTTGGCTTTGATTGGCCAAGCGGTTTCAGAGAAGAAGATGTTTGAATATTATGGTCATATAAATGTATATAGCCCAGGGACGGGGACAGACAACCCCCTGAGGACACTTTTTCCATTCACATAAATCTTCTGTCCATTTGCATACTCCCAGCAAGTCTGATATTTTGACAATTTTCCCCATTCAAATACATTGGCGACCTATGTTGACCTTGCCGTAAAAAGGTCAAGGTCATCCCAGAGTCATGATTGATATAAACTTTGTATAGCTCCTCCCCGTGATGCTTTATGACAAGTTTCAAAATCATAGGCCTTCTGGTTCTGGAGAAGAAGTTTTCTTAAAGGTTTTTGCTATTTATAGCCATGGCAGCCATCTTGGTCATGTGACCTTGACCATTTATACAAACTTTTGTTCCTCCATCCCAAGGATACTACATATAAAATTTTTGATTGGTCAAGTGGTTACTGAAAAAAATAAGTTTTACATTTAATTTGTAAATGACCTTTGGCCAAGATCAAGAAATGCATCAGGAAAACATGCCCGTGCAATATATACCCCCTTAAACCCCACTTTTATATAGCAAAACTGGGGTATGCAGGGGTATACCTATTTTTCTTATTTTTGCTCCAAAACATAGATTGTGGGTACTCGTTAGAACCGCCTCGGAAAAAATATCAAAATTTTTCCAGTGAAATTTTTCATTTTTACAAACAAAACATTATCTGTATACTGCATGGGCGTGTTTTCGTTATGACCTTGACCTTTTATACTTACAAAACTTCATTAGCTCAACATGTTGTCTGTATCTACCAATTTTCAGGTCACAGGCTACAAGACTTCCTGAAAAATTTAATGTTTTCACTTTTTTTCCATTGAAAAGCCTAAGTAACCAAAATTGAACTTGCCGTAAAATAGGTCATGGTCAACCAAAGGTCATGATATATATAAAGTATGATGGGCCAGAGTCC
This sequence comes from Rugalucina vietnamica, assembly GCA_964017185.1. NCBI lineage: Eukaryota > Metazoa > Mollusca > Bivalvia > Lucinida > Lucinidae > Rugalucina > Rugalucina vietnamica. The sequence continues at coordinate 22,090,567 of OZ024878.1, read as the reverse complement.
TAAATGCTACATACCAAGTTATGTTGAAATCGGTTCACCGGTTCCAGAGAAGAATTTTTTTATGGTTTTTACCATACATATTTATGGGCATGGCGGCCATCTTGGTCATGTGATCTGGACCATTTATATAAACTTTCGTTCCTCCTTCCCAAGGATGCTCCACATGAAGTTTGGCTTTCATTGGCCAAGCGGTTTCAGAGAAGAAGGTCTTTGAAATTGTGGACGACGATGACAGACGACGGACGACGACGACGACGGACGGACGCCGGAGCATGGCAATCCTATAAGCTCACCCTTTGAGCCTTCGGCTCAGGTGAGCTAAACATTGTTGAGTGGGACGTTAAGCCTCAACACAAATAAACAAACAATGCTATGGTGTATTGTCCGAGCAATCATTTTATACCATTTTCAGCAATATCATACCATTATCTACTGCTGAGATACAAGTCATGCGGTAGGTATGAAAAATAAATATGTCTTTTTCTAATTTCTATAGTTTTCAAAAACATGCATGAAATAATATTCAGATGATTAATACTTGATGTTACACGACCATAGTATGCCGACAGAATTTATGAGCAGTCTAGGTCTATTGAAGACCCAGATACAAGTAACTTTATACATGTGTATACTCCATATATTTTCCATGATTTGTCGTCGATTTCTTCAGGAATATACAAATGAGAAAATTGTCTTATAGGTTCATGATGATAAAAGTATACCGATTGGTATCACTCCCAAAAACACAATATGCACCACAATGATAGTAAGTAAAATTAAACTGAATCCTTTAAGAGCAGTGAACTCATTAATGAGAAAGGGTATGGGCCATACCGCGGTTTCGACTATTAAAGTCTGGTCAGTGACCCTTTAGATTTGGCAACATGGAGCCAAAGAGAATAACTGAAATTTTGCAAATTTCAACAGGGTAGTCGATACAAAGACTAGTATTATCTAAATGGGACCAAATATATTAAACATTGGTTAGAAAATGAATCTTGACCGATAATAAATTTCTGATTTCTCAGAATATACTCGATGATCTCAAAGGACAAAAAAAAAACATAACCTGCACTATGAATGATGTACGGTGAGACTTTTTAGGGCCTCCACACGGCACAACGCCAGCTGCAGTCATAGCAAATAAAATTAAAACTGAGATCCTTTAAGAGCAGTGAACACATTAATGAGAAAGGGGATGGGCCATACCGCGGTTTCGACTATTAAAGTCTCGTCAATTCAAAGGCCTTATTCAATTTATGGATTGCGCTATAATATGATTTTTTCTGTGATTTTAATGATACATTATATATTCCTGAATATGCAAATTAGATTATTTGCATAACTTACCACTTTAAGATTATGGCTTTGCTCTAATATGACAGCAAATGTTTATTTTCAGTCGGACGATACATGTTATTATGATGGCTAAGCCTTTCAATCAGTAGGCGTCTATTAGTCAATAATGGCCAAGTTAGTTCTGGCAAAAAAGTAAACCAACCTCGCATTTACATATAAATGTATCAATAATATTGCAAGCAGTGTGATAAATCCGTTGATGTTGGACGCATAAAAAGTCGGCCAAATTTCGATTATGGCTGCTTGTCTCTCTTAGTGTCTGATAACGCTATTTCCTTAAATATGCGTAAAGAATATAAATGTCTGTTTTAGCATCCTCACGACTGTATGGTTTCGAGGTTTTTCTACTAGGTTCTTGTAGGACTCTGGACAAATGTACGACAAATGTTATTTCGGTCACTAGTATAGAAAAGGCTATAACTTTCGCAATAGTATATACGAGGATCGGTCAAAAAGTTCTGTCACTCCATATATTTCTCGGTAGCTGTCATTGCAAATTATTTTAAAATAGCAACATCTGGAAGATCAGTTCTCTAGCTATTACATGTGATAAAAATTGTTTGCGGCTCTTCATGAATGAAATGTAAAAAATCACTTTTAAAGAAGTGACTCCCTGGCACTGGCATGGTTTAAAGAAAACAATGCAAAAATATACAGTTAAATGGTTTCGAAAAAAAGTCATAAGTGCTATATACTCTTCAAATATGAGTGCTTATATCCTGCAAAACTCAAACTTCTTAAACTTAATTTAATTGTTTTATAGCCTAACGAAATGTTGAAATCGGCCTGTCCTGGCATGTTTTTAAAACTGCAGTTTAAATTCAAAGAAAAAATGACATCTATGCATGAACTTCGAAGCTTTAAATGCATTTAACCATTTAACTGTATCATCTTAGTCTGCTCTAAAGTGAAATCATAATAATGCCAGCAATTATAATGACACAGTGGTATTGAACAGTTACAGGGGTACATATTCCAATGACGTCATCTTTATCGAATCATTATGCAGTCAGTAGCGCACTTGTGACGTTCATTTCTGCCCGATTGCTTTTGTAAGTATATCAAAATTTTTCACTTAAAATTTGAAGAAAATATGACAAGTAGTTATAAATATACAACACATGAAAGACACAATACAAGGTTAACAATTTCAAGAAAACATGCCAGTGGTTTGAACCCACTTGTCTTTCAAGACGGATAATTTAAACTATGAATTTCTTTTGGGCATGGGTTTGGTATCATTATAAAGAAGAAATGTTGCCCTTTCTAACAATGTATAATTTAGAAACCTATCATGTCTATTTTTCGTAATGTAACACCTATGACAGAATTTCCTGACCCACCCTCGTACAGGTCCACTTTTATTTTACACATTATGTTGTCATTCATATGAGCAACAGAAAAAACTTTTGTAGAATACTTTTATTATTACTTTACAGAGTAATTGCTCCTGCTTTATGACGTCATAATATATTCAATATACGTCATTCAAAATCACCGCATGTAGATTACATATTTTCGTAGTTTTTAATTATATCAATTGGATTGTGTGGTGAATATCTCAAATTGATAGTTATCTCAAGTTTGTCTAAAACGGTCTAAATGGACATTCGCTGTAAGCTACTATACAGGCAATTTAACATTTCCATCACATATAAGGTAGAGCAGGTGCTTAATTTCTAAGAGAGCTGTCCGTCTCTATCATAGAAACACTGTCAAATTTCATGATTGAAAACGTCAACCAAAACGCTTCCAGAACTTATCAAGTAACAAGATTTTTTGGAGTTGTAGTAGTATTTATACATGCTATTATTGTGGTATGGACAGCTATTCCACTGACATTTTGTGTTATCTTTCAAAATGTTATTACTCATAAACCAAGATGTTAGTGGATAAATAATCCAAAACTTATTTCAATGGAATCAGCAAAGATCTGACACAAAGCAGCATTAACATTTTGGATGAGTCATAACCGGACAGGAAATTATTAGGCTCTGAAACTTCTTTTCCGACGTTTATACAATTTATCAACACGTAAAAACTGGCATAGTACTATGTTTACAGCTCTCGTAAAACTTGTAATTTCTGTTTTAGGAAAATAACTTTTCACCTATGCATTTGCAAGGTAATGGAGACCCCACAGGTATAAAATGGTGATTCTAACCCTTTTAATTCAAACATTATACTGTTTATTATGAGGGGATGAAGAAGGCATTTACAGTGTCATAAGGGTGCCCCTCTTTAGTGTCTCAGTTTGCTATGATAAATTGCACATTCCTAAAATTGTTGGGTGATTTCAATATCGCAAAGAACCCATCTATAATTAACAAGTATTTTTGCTCTGGTACAGATGCTGGTTTAGGAGAAATTGAGTCGATGACAAGAACACCCCTCGTACTAGGGAGAAAGCTGCATATGGAACGTAGGTCAATATCACTACAGCTGCGTTCAGTAATTACAATGTAATCGTACATCCCTGCAATATTCAGAAATAACTTAACTCTTCTTGTTTTTGAACAATCGTCTCTGGCAAAAATGGACAATCGGAGGACTTCGTTTATATATTATGTTAAGTATGAGGGTAAATTATTTACTCTGTATTTAAAACTTACAGATCTTGTGATGTTGTATGCCTAATTTAACAAAAAAAAAAAAAAAAAAAAAAAAAAAAAAAATTCGCGGATATTCGAGTTTCACAGATTCCACAAGAAACCATGGTTTATGGTTTGTATTTTTTTGTGTAATTTATGAAAGAACAACCGTTTTTGTACTAAAACTGAAAATTTGGTGTCTTTATAAGCACTATTTACAAAGCTACACCCCGATTTTCATTCAATGTGCATTTAAGAATTTCACGGTTAAGTGGTTGTTACAGTTTAAAACTAAACACGTCAGTGTTATTTTGCAAGAAAAATAATATTCAACCAGTACGATTGTACAAAGAACCTTGCATATTGGTTCCGTCATGAGGTAAAATTGGTTCCGTCATAAGGTAAGCATGTCTTTTAAAAACACTGTGGAGTCACCTCTGGCTTTGAATGCTGTCAATTCGCACGTTGTAATTTCATCATAAAGTTTCATTTTTTGTTTTATCGGCACAGACTACCAGAGTATGTGTGTGGGTGGGGGGGGGGGAGAGGGGTCTGGAACTTTCACAGATGAGCTTATTTACTGTTAGGCTATCTCTCACAGCTCACCTTCATGATATTTCAAACCTCTTGTATAGGGTTTAAGTCTAGGACATTTAAAGACAGACGTTCCTTTCATATCAAGGATGTTTTTTACGGATTTAAGATCAATACAAAGAACATTGCCTTGCAAAAATACCAATTCTTTTCGCATCCTTTATTGGCATGTTAATTTCCTTTAATTAAACCCTATAGAAGAGGTTTGGAATATCATGAAGAGGAGATGTAAGTTATTGCCTAACAATAAATTTAGCCCACATATGGTATTCGGTGAGGAGGAATAAATCATGAAACTGTATGATGAATTGCCAACCCACGTTTTGGCAGAACGATACAAAGCCAGAGGTGACTTTAAAGTGCTTTAAGACATGCTTCCTCATGAAGGAACAAACTTGCAATGTTTCTTCGTAGTTGAACATTAGTTTTCTTGCAAACTAACACTGACATGTTTAGTTTTATATTGTAACAACCGCTTTACCATGTCATTTTAAAATGCACATTGAATGGATATCTGGGTGTAACTCATAAAGACACCAAAGCCTTTTCAGCCTAAAATAGCAGTCACACTGTAGCGTTTCACCCAAACGCGCGCCGGGCGTATGAAAAATCTCAACACGCTGAAGATTTTGGACGTATAAAATTTGATTTGTTGCTTAAACTCGCTTTAGCAGTCACACAGTAGCGCGTGACTGAGGCGTGTTCCGGACGTATAAAAATTTTCAAAGTATTGGAGTACATTTCTGTTACGACCCAAACACGCTATGCACGCGCTACAGGCGCGCAGCAAACGTTCAACACGCGTCTCACACGCGCTTGGGGCACGCTACTGAAGCAATATCTTATAAAATCGAAACGCGCATGTAGCGTACACTGGCGTGCCTCAAACGTGCGCCGAACGCGTTCGAAGCGTATTCGACGCGCCTGTAACGCGCGTGGAACTTATTCGAAACGTATAAGACACACGCCCGGGACACGCCGAGCTACTAGAAAATTTTTAAGCATGTTTAAAAAAAATTTAAGCCCAAACGCGCAGCGACTTTTAGCGACGTACAGCGACGCGCACCAGGCGTACACCAAGCGTATAAAACGCGCGTATAACGCGCTTCTAACCCGACGTGCTCCTGGCGTATGTTGAATTTTACATTTTTGTCAACACGCCCGGCGCGCGTTTGGCTTATACGCTAATGTGTGACTGCTGTTTAAGTAACAAATATTTATTCTTTCATAAACTATGAATACCATTAACCATGGTTCCTTGTGGAATCATCAGCGATCTTTTTGTTAAAAGATTGGATTCCGTATATTATGTAATCAGTTTAAGCATACAGCATCACAAGATCTGAAGTTTTATATACAGAGTAAATATTTACCCTCATATTTAACAAAACATATCAACAAAGTCCTCCTGTTGTCAATTTCTTCTCAGTGACGATTGTTCAAAACCAAGAAGAGTTGTCAATTTATTTCTGAATATTGCAGGGGTATATAAATAACTGAACGCAGTTGTATTGTGGTCATGAGTACTAAATAGACTCTTTATGCATCATCGTTGTGATGGTTTACCCTCGTCGCAACCTATCTACAGAACAGGACGTAATTGTATTGGACATTGTATTACTTTCGAACCTTGATAAAGCATGCTGAATAGGCACTGTACAATAATTGTATTAAAATCAAATGAACTTACTCCAAATGCGCTGCTACATGTAATTCCAAATAATCGCGCCGTCTTATCTGAGAAACAGGAATAATTTGCGCCAATATTGTGTCAATTACATACTCCAGCCTGTTTCTATTATCATTTCTTATTAAAATCTTCATCAGCCTTCACTATTATGCTCTACTGCTTACACTGATCTATTTATGGGAGCTTCTCATCGGAAAATATGCCTTCGACTTCCCAAATATTGGCAAGGAAGACACCTGCATTTAACCTATAGAAAGGCACAAGCAGACAAAGATCAGGAAAAGGCGCGATCGGAAAAAAGATTCCCACTCTCAAAACCGAGGTGGGAAAAAACTAAATTAACAATCAGGTACTTATACCATGAAAACATATCGTAAGCCGAATGAGCAGCTATTTTCCCAATAGGTGGCCACCCAGTTACCTTAACTTAAATAAAAAATATGAAAACATACATAAGGCGCCAACAGCACAAAAGTGTTCAAACGCCAAGGCATGAAACAAAAATACCCACTACAGAAGTATCGCCTTGGAACGATCAGTAATATAAAATTACTGGTGGGCTAAAATTAACAAGTCCGCGTTGAAATTAAGGGTAAAAACAAGGGACATTAAAACATCAACACTGCAAACATTACGGTTATCAGCATTTTCCAATTCTCAGGCTTTTTTTATGGTATTTGTAGTTTACATGGGCATGTGCTCATTTCCCCTCGACCAAATAAGTCTATGGAACAAAAGTATAACTCGATCATTTCCGAGGTTCGAACCCGTTATGCCTGTGAAACACCGACCCTAATAAGTACAAGTAGTCTATTATCATTAAACGCGATCAAAACTGTTTGAAGCCGTATCAGTGAAACTCATATATATCGCTTGAGTACTTGTCATTTGCGCCAGTTTTACTGTGATTGATTTAGCTTTATTTAAGGATTGAAATTCAGATTTTAGCTTTCACTGGATGATGAAAAACATTAGGCTGTTTTAATGTCTGTGAAGCCCGAAGGGCTTCTCGGAGACATTAAAACAGCTAATGTTTTTCATCATCCAGTGAAAGCTAAAATCTGAATTTCAATACTTATATTTACATTTTATATTATCAATCAAGTATCAGATTTTTAATTGCGCATATCACCGTTCATTTTCATGTTATTTAAGAAATAGATCAGCTCTAGCAGTGAATTGTTGAGTAATAATTCACTGTTTGGAGGTCAGTTGTAAAGAAGATCAAATCACGAGCGCATAGCGCGAGTGATTTATCTTCTTACAACTGACCGATTACTCAACAATTCACGCACTTGAGCTGATCTATTTCGATTCTAACACACAATAAACGGAATAAATGTTGCTGAAACCGTCGATATCGTTCAGCTTTCCGCCATTGCATTACAGATATCCCGCCAAATATTTGACTGTAATGCTGGAATTTACACACACCTATTACATTTGTTGTGCGCTAAAACGACGTTCACCGTCTAACGCTGCTTTGTGGGATAGCTGACGTCACAAATGCCGCAAAGTAACGTCACGCTTATTCGCCCAGTGAAATTGTTGCACAATATAACACGTTTTTTTACCACTGGCTATATAGGCGAGGTGTGTTAGAATGTCAAATAACATGATATCGACGGTTTCAGCAACATTTATTCCGTTTATTGTGTGTTAGAATCGAAATAGATCAGCTCAAGTGCGTGAATTGTTGAGTAATAATTCACTGTTTGTCGGTCAGTTGTAAGACAAACAGTGAATTATTACTCAACAATTCACGCACTTGAGCTGATCTATTTCGATTCTAACACACAATAAACGGAATAAATGTTGCTGAAACCGTCGATATCGTTCAGCTTTCCGCCATTGCATTACAGATATCCCGCCAAATATTTGACTGTAATGCTGGAATTTACACACACCTATTACATTTGTTGTGCGCTAAAACGACGTTCACCGTCTAACGCTGCTTTGTGGGATAGCTGACGTCACAAATGCCGCAAAGTAACGTCACGCTTATTCGCCCAGTGAAATTGTTGCACAATATAACACGTTTTTTTACCACTGGCTATATAGGCGAGGTGTGTTAGAATGTCAAATAACATGATATCGACGGTTTCAGCAACATTTATTCCGTTTATTGTGTGTTAGAATCGAAATAGATCAGCTCAAGTGCGTGAATTGTTGAGTAATAATTCACTGTTTGTCGGTCAGTTGTAAGAAGATAAATCACTCGCGCTATGCGCTCGTGATTTGATCTTCTTTACAACTGACCTCCAAACAGTGAATTATTACTCAACAATTCACTGCTAGAGCTGATCTATTTCTTAATTAAATCCCACTTAACGTAATTTTGGAACAGCCATAACGTCAAATTTTCGCGCCTAACGTCATGGCGATACGCGACCAACGTCACAACAACAAGAGTAAACAAACAACGTCACTGGATGGGTTTTGACGTCGGCCCGCCCATAGGCGTGGCCTCTAGATCACGTGACTTAATGTTTTTCATTGGGAAATGAAGAACATCATGAAAGATACTTTCATCTAGGGCGATTGCAATAAAAATGTAAATATACCGTCTTGGTTTCTTATTTGTTCAGCTTACAATCTTAGTTTAGGTACTTGATGTTAGCCAGATGGGCACCTTCCTTGGAAAGAGCAACATACGTTTTGTTTTATTTTGTCATGTTTATTTTGTATTTGACCTTTTCTTTACCACCTGGTGTCAGGGCTGGAATTTGAATTTAATTGTATCAATTCATAGACAGTCTATTCTTGGACAATTCAGCACAATAAAAAAATAGTGGAATCATTGATTTTTTATAATAATAAAAAGAAATGAATAAATGAAACAAACAACTAAACCTTTCTGTGCAACTACAGAGCGAACAAGAAAGACGCCGTTCTGTTACGATTGTCTAATAAAATGCCATATAAATGACTTTCAATCTCCTGACATCTTCGTTAAACGCCGGTTTGTCAGGAATGATCATTGGTTTTCATCCCTTGTGGTTTGACAGTGTCAAAAGAACTATAGAAATGACAAATTTTATTTGTCCCACGACATAAAATGCGTTTCTATCACGATCATTATGAGAGGCAAGACAGAATAGACGGCTCGGACACAAAACCACCATTCTTATCTACATGTACACGGAACTTTGAGTTTGAAAACTGTGATACATACGAATAAGCTAAGGTTTTGGTCAGGGTGTCCGATAATGCAACTGACCCTAATATAACCATTTTACACATGCAAAAGACCTCGTGAAAAGGCACATAATGCTGTTTACATCTAATTCCCAAAGTCCAATTACTCTATAATAATGGTATTTCTGGCTCCTAGTGACAGTTTTCTTGTTTAAACATTGTACCTTAATTAGCAGAAGAAACGTAAGGCAACGATGATCATGTTTAATTGTACTACCGAGTCACGTTCTTTAAACGTTTAGATGGTACATGTACAACCTCGGTTATCCAGAGACAACCAATGCGACTGACAGCAACAAATGCTGATGCAATCAATGTAAGGCTGTGGGTTGCAACTAACTGTCTGGGAGCATTTTGCCACGGAGAAGATCCTTATTGTCGCTAATTGATTTTATCCGCATTGGTTATTCTTAGTCGCGTTGGTTGACTCTAGCTAAATGAGCCGCGACGCGAGAAAACCGGTCTTCGTCGTTTCCGACCAGGTCAGACCATTTTGGATTAAGGAAGAAGAAGAATTGTAGTATCCGTGTAGCGAAAGCAAATGCGCTGATCAGCTGTGCAAGTAACTGCACAGCTGATCTATGCCTTTGTTTTCGCATATGCAAAACTCCGGTTTTCTCATGACGTGGCTCAAAAGCAAGAGAAATTGTTCAGTGTTGTGTTCAACCACACCTAATGTCACACAGAGGAGATCTTAAGTAATATACAGACATCTTTTGAAGATATAAGGTATCATCCTTAAGGTTGATAAAAAGTTTAACCAGCAGGGACAAACAGTCCCGCATCGAATTCAGATTGAAAGTTATATAAGGTAAGTCAACACGGATACTTCTTGAGAGTGAGCAAATGCTCCATGGAAACTGATATGACAGTTTGAATAGAAACACTTTAGAAATGACAGCGTATATCATCGGTCCCAGTCAACAGTTAAGATCATATGGAGACGGACCCCGTTTAAAAGTGCAATCCAAGACGTTAGCACAGGATCGAACTCAGGACCCCTGCTCTACAAGGCGAGGCTGTCAGAAACTATCCCAACATGTATGTCAAGAAGCCTTTTTGTATTTATTTATTCTCTTTATATTCTGTTTTACATCCCTCTTAATATCATTTCAGCTCAAATGAGAAGAGCCAGTCAGTAGATGTGGCGAAGAATCCAATCACCTCAAGCATCTGCGCAGTGTGGTCAGTATCCCATGCTCACACAGAAACGATATCACGGGAGCGCATTATCGTTTATCGCTCTTATCAGAACATTAAGAAAACTTGCCCATGCAATAATCAGAGATTTTTTAGCTTTAAAAATTCAGTGAAAATTTTCAGTTGAAAATTTTGATATTTTTCTTAATTTTGCTCAAAACATTGATTGTGGGTACACGATAGAATCGCCTCGGCGAGGCGGTTCTAATGAGTACCCACAATCTATGTTTTGGAGCAAAAATAAGAAAAATAGGTATACCCCTAGTTATCTCAGTTTTACTATATAAAAGTGGGGTTTAAGGGGGTATATATTGCACGGACATGTTTTCCTGATGAATAGTCCAGAGATCGAAGTACAAAAACGCCATCATGCTATAACAAATAGCCTTTAAGGACAGCTTTTAAAATGGTAGATGAAAGAATTATGGAAGGACTCCAGCAATTTGTCAACATCATAAATGCCATCATAGTTGTGGCCAATTTTTAAGGCGATTAGATGATCTTTAAAGCTGAACAGATGTTAGCAGGTCACACAGGCATATTATACCCTGAAGTGAATTTTGAAATTCAAACAAAAAATTAAGTTACATGTAAAACCAGAGGACCAATGGTCCTGTAAACGCTCACCTGTGCCTGCTGCATATACCAATAAACATGTTTGAATATTATGGTATTTAACCCCAGTGCAGGTGCAGATGAAGCCCTTGGGCCGTTTTCTTTTTTCAGAATAATCAATATTCTGTCCATTTGCCAATTTCTTGCTGGCTTTTCCCTTCAAATGACATTTTAACAGTTTTTCCCATTCAAATGCATGGGCAACCCATGTTGACCTTGCCATAAACTTGGTCAAGGTCATCACAGAGTCATGATTTATATATTCATTGTAGTACTTTAGCCATGGTTGCTTCACGCCAAGTTTCATTGAAATCAATCTATTGGTATCAGAGAAGAAGATATTTGAAGTGTTTTACCATATATGGGCATGGCGGTCATCTTGGTCATGTGACCTAGATTATTAAAATACTTATTGGTCCTCCCATCCTAAAGATGCTTCACATAAAATTTGGCTTCAATTGGCCAAGTGGTTTCAGAGGAGAAGATGTTTGAATATTATGGTAATATACATATATATTGCCCCGGTTGTGGGCATTTGAGCCCTTAGGTCCATTTTTTTTTTTCAGAATCATTAATATTTAGTCCTACTACCCATTTCCTGCAAGATTTTCACCTCAAATGACTTTTTAAAAGTTTTCCCCATTCCAATGCATTGGCGACCTATGTTGACCTTGTCGTAAAATAGGTCAAGGTCATCACAGGGTCATGATTTATATATACATTGTAGTACTTCAGCCATTGGTGCTTCATGCCAAGTTTCTCTGAAATTGGTCCACCAGATTCAGAGAAGAAGATTTTTGAAGGGTTTTTACCATATATGGGCATGGCAGCCATCTTGGTCAAGTGAACTAGATAATTTATATATACATTAATTCCCCCATACCATAGATGCTTCACATAAAATTTGGCTTTAATTCGCCAAGTGGTTTCAGAGGAGAAGATGTTTGAATATTATGGTAATATACATGTATATTGCCCCCGGGATGGGGGCAGATGAACCCCTGGGGTCCAATTATATTTTTAGAATCATTAATATTCAGTCCTACTGCCCATTTCCTGCAAGACTTTCACTTTAAATGACATTTTAAAAGTTTTCCCTATTCAAATGCATTGGCGACCTATGTTGACCTTGCCGTAAAAAAGGTCAAGGTCATTACAGGGTCATGATTTATATATACATTGTAGTACTTGAGCCATCGGTGCTTCATGCCAAGTTTCTTTAAAATCGATCCACCGGTTCTGGAGAAGAAGATTTTTGAAGGGTTTTTACCATATATGGGCATTGCGGCCATCTTGGTCATGTGACCTGGATTATTTATATATACATTGATTACCCTTTCCTATTAATGCTTCACATAAAATTTGGCTTTGATTGGCCAAGCAGTTTCAGAGGGAATGATGTTTGAATATTATGGTAATATACATGTATATATTGCCCCCGGGGTGGGGGCATATGAGCCCCTGGGGTCCAAATTTTTTCAGAATCGTCCAAATTTTTTCAGAATCATTAATCATTAATATTCAGTCCTACTGCCCATTTCCTGCAAGACTTCCACTTTAAATGACTTTAAATGACATTTTAAAAGTTTTCCCCATTCAAATGCATTGGCGACCTATGTTGACCTTGCCGTAAAATAGGTCAAGGTCATCACAGGATCATGATTTATAAACACATTGTAGTGCTTAAGCCATTGATGCTTCATGCCAAGTTTCGTTGATATCAGTCCACCGGTTCTGGAGAAGAAGATTTTTGAAGGGTTTTTACCATATATGGGCATAGCGGCCATCTTGGTCATGTGACCTGGATTTCTTATATATACATTGGTTCCCCCTTCCTATAGATGGTTCATATAAAATTTGGCTTTGGTTGGCCAAGTGGTTTCAGAGAAGAAGATGACGGACGGACGACGGACGGACGGACAAACGCCGGATCATGGCCATCCTATAAGCTCACCTTGTGAGCCTAACGGCTCAGGTGAGCTAATAAAAACAGTAAATACAAATAAAACTGAGATCCTTTAAGAGCAGAGAACATATTAATGAAAAAGAGGGATGGGCCAAGATTTGGCAACATGGAGCCGAAGAGAATTACTGTAATTTTGCATCTTTCAACAGGGTAGTCAATACAAAGACTAGTACGAGTACGTATAACCCAAATGGGGCCAAATATATTAAATGTTGGTTTAAAAATGAATGTAAACCGATATTTTTTCTGATTTCTCAGAATACCCTCGCTGATATCAAAGGACCAAAAGAAAAATATAATCTGCACTATGGATGATGTACGTGGAGACATTTTAGGGCCGCCACATGGCACAACAACAGCTGCAGTAAAAGCAAATAGAAATAAAACTGAGATCCTATAAGAGCAGAAAACATATTAATGAGAAAGGGGTGAGCACTACCGCGGTTTCTGCTACTTAATCCTCTTCAGTGACCCTACATGGAGTTAAAGAGAATTACTGTAATTTTACATCTTTCAACAGGGTAGTCAATACAAAGTCTTCATTTTGAAGACAATGTTATCGCTACTATGTTGGAAACTGTCATTTAAGATTTAAAACAAGATGTTCCACTTCTTATTCATAGCAATCAACAGCTGATTTTTACTGGGAGGCATATGTTTCTTTACGTGTAGCAGTCAGAGCAAACACATATGCAAACATAAACTTTAATCAATACAATGTATATAATTTCTAGTTCTAAGTCTCTAAATAGCTCCCACCAAACATACATTTTGGGAAAACTGATAAAAACATGATTTCTTTGTCAGTTTAATATTGTGATGAACGTCCTGTATCACAACACTGCTCCATGTAAACTGACTGGATAAGGGGATCGAACTCCTACAAATTGGCAATATTTAGACCACCTTATTTAATGTTGTATACTACACAAAATTTGATAAGCATCAAAAGTTTATTTTTGATTACAGGACATATTGGTAATCTTACACACGGAATTTTGCTACCGATATATAGCAGCACCATCACCGTACAAATATTCCATCCTTTTTTCGCGTTGCCCGCGAGCCCTTCTCGCAGACTTGCAGGAACAATGGAAACCCCCTGAAACTGAAGTTGTCACTTCTGCCTACCCTATCCAATTCTGTCATTCATCCCCTCTTACTGGTTCATTCAACTGCAAAACTGTTTTGATAATCGAAATGTCGATACTTTTGTGTCTAAAATGCACTTTTGGAAAATTTCAGAAATCTGTGATTTTTGGTTAAAAATTCGATTTTTTACCAAAAAAATTTTTTCGCTTAAAATGTTGTCCTTTGCATGGCGAGCATGAAACTGAAAACCGTTTTAGAATACGCACTCTGGTTAGCTCAAACCAGCGTTTTTAAAATTTGTTGTCAGATGTTTTAATCACATAATGCAAATTTCCATTAAGAAAACGTTCAGTCCAATGACAAATGTTTTAAAACGCTGTAAAATCTAAACAAATGCCCGTAGCTCAAATCGGTTTTCTGTTCCATACTCGCTGCCTAAAGGGCAACGTTTTAAGCGAAAAAAATTTTTTTTGGTAAAAAATCGTGTTTTTAACCAAAAATCACAGATTTTTTAAATTTTCCAAAAGTACATTTTAGACACAAAAGTATCGACATTTCGATTATCAAAACAGTTTTGCAGTTGAATGAACCAGTAAGAAGGGGTAAATGACAGAATTGGATAGGGTAGGCAACAATCAATGAACAATGGCAACTTTGATTTCAGGGGGTTTCCATCGTTTCTGCAAGTCTGCGAAAAACGCTCGCAGGCAACGCGAAAAAAAGATGGAATGTTAGCACAGTGATGGTTCTGCTTCATATCTATAGCAAAATTTCGGGTGTTAGATTACAAGTATGTCCTGTGAACAAAAATAAAGTTTTGATGCTTATCAAACTTTGAGTAGTATATTTATTGATAAATATGTTACACCTAATAATCACAATTGCATCACTGGTCAGATGGAGGAGTTTTGAATAGTGTGAAAGAATGACCAAAAGTTGATTACATTCACATTTTATGTCCACTCAACAGCTAAGGTACTATGAAAACAAAATCTAGGATTAATGACTCATCCAATACTTTACATGGACATGTTTTCCTGATGCTGGCTCATGAGCAACTTATAGGCTCACCTCGAAAAAAACTGTGTAAGGGTATCTGATGGGGAAACATTATTATGTATATAAAAAAAGGATAAAGGCAGCTTTGTTTTGGCTATATCTTTATAAGAACAACCTGAGAACTTCAAAGCTTAAATTCTTAATACATGTAGTATACATAGCAGAAAAACACACTTTATCGTGGTAAAATTGTAGTAGATACAACAGAAATACTGTATTCAGTTTAAGTGGTCATTTTGTTGTGTTGGCCTTTTTGCATAAGCAAGTTTTCTCGTGATATGAGTTGAGCCTGTGCGCAAGAAAACCAACAATTTGGGTTGCGGCCAGGTCAGACACAAACCAGGCTGTACCTTCACAGAAGAAGGTTAGAAGCTCGAAATTTCAGATTTAAGAAGAGGGAATGTACTATTCATGTAGCCAAAACAAAGGCACTGATAAGCTTCATGGTAAGTGCAAAGCTGGTCTGTGCCTTTGTTTTTGCATATGTAGACTGTTGGTTTTCTTATACAGTGGCTCAAATAATGTAGCAATTCAACATGATATTTTACTCAATTAGCAGAGGTAAATATAATAAAGAAATCAAGAAAATATAATAATAATAATAATAATAATAATAATAATAATAATAATAATAATAAAAAAGAATATCAAGCTCTTTTCTATTTTAAAGATACAAGCTAATTTAATTAAGAAGTAAAATACAAAATTATGCTAAAAATTTCATTCACTTGAAAGGAAACAATAATATGAAAAAGATCACATTTACATGTAGATATCTGTCGATGCAGGACATCTAGTAGTAGTACATTTAGTGTGCATTCATTTGAGTACTTATCATACATGTATCTCTGGCAAATACTCTTTTTTTTCAGAAAGTAAAATGAGCTGTGCCATGAGAAAACCAACATTTTGCATATGTGAAAACTAAGGCACAGATCAGTGAAATTCCTCTACTTTCTAAATCCAAAATTTCAAGCCTCCAGCCTGCTTCTGTACAGCCTGGTTTCTGTGGGGCCTGTTTGGAAACCACATTGTTGGTTTTCTCATGGCACGGCTCAAGTGATTTCTTCAATAGCAGGGTACTGGTCCTATGAGCATGTTGTATGAAATTTTAGGCCCTTCAGCAATGCTTCCTTCTTTTGGGGCAACTACTTACAGGGCATAAAATGAGCCGCGACATGAGAAACGTTCAGGGTTTCCGACCAGGTCAAACGTAAACTGGTATGTACAGTCTCAGAAAAAGGGCAGAAACTTGAAATTTCGGATTTAGGAAGAAGAGAAATTGTACTATCCGTGTAGCGAAAACATAGGCGCTGATCAGCTGTGCAGTTACTGCACAGCTGATCTGCGCCTGTGTTTTTGCGTAGGCAATAATCCCATTTTCTCATGATGCGGCTAAAATAATAACACGCACAATCATATTCTCTTATATGAGCCAACACATAATGTTTTGTACTGAAAATTCCAATACAGATCAACCTCATTATAACGCTCTCCTTCGGATCAATAGAAACAGACCATGTTATAAGAGAAACCATATTATAATGAGGTTATTTACAATAGACACAAAAGCAAAGTTATCGGTTTGGGAGCCATGACATGACCGTGTTATATTGAAAATCACATTATAGTGAGGCACATTACAATGATGTTGAAGTGAATTTTGGCTAGCCTTTATGGCAAAGCAAGCAAAGCAGGTCTACTGGTCTAGTATCTACAGTATAGACACCGCGAAGGTTCGATATTCCCTGTCCCCGCGCGATGCGGGGAATAGCCGGGAAAGGATTAAAATTCACGTAAAATCCACGCAAAATTCATGCGAAATCCGCGCGAGTTTCTCGCAGCTCCCCTGCATCGGTAAAATCCGCGCGGGGAATTTCCACACATGAAGCGTGAAGCACGGGGAATTTCCTCGCATGAATTAAGCGTGTGACGTGTACTGTATTTAGGATCGGTCCTAGTGAGATACATGTTAACGGTAAGTGCAATACAAATGACAAAGTATAGATGCGCCCCTCATCACTGTTTTCTTTGCCACTGCTAGATAAGACTGAATTTTCTTGCCTTGATGTTTCCAAAATAGACAAAGTGTTTCCACAGGTGCAAGTCCTTAATATTCTGGGATTCTTGCGAATACAACGCTACGTCTGACTGAACGACGCCAGGAAAGCTTTGTAAACATCGTAGTTTATCAGTGAAGGTCAATGACAATGTCGACGTCCGGTGGAAAATTAGGATATTTGTGGTGTTTTGAAAGAAAAAAACGTTGCTGCAGAATGAGAATAGTGAAGATGCATATCGTCGTATATACGGGCCTGAATGTTTTATGGTTTCGCTACGCGTCACCGTAAAACGAATTTTCGGCCGCTATTATATCCGACGATCTGTGCTCCGTAGCATAGAATATGTAGACATGTAGAATATGATCGGACCTGCACTAGTCAGCACCACGAGTAGCACGTGTATTGCTACATGCACATGCTTTTGCAATCCGCTTGCTACATGTATGTATTGCAACATCGGCTATTTTATTTAGACTTACTTCACGTGCTACTTTGTGTAAACTTGTTGCCACGCGAACTACAGTGAATGGCCAATAACATATTCTACTTACTACCCATATACATGTGCACGTGTACATTCTTATTCACTGAGTGCTGCTATTTTGCATGGAATATTGCATATGCTTTCTCTTAAATCAAAGATCGCAGATTAAAGCTTGAAGTCCTTTGCTTGATGATCAAATGAGAAATGAGCAAATTTAGTGTAACCCATATCTTTTCTACAACAAATTTGGCCATCTACTGTATGCCTCTCAGATAGCAGAAATCCCCTTTAACAAAGTTCGTTAATAAAGACGTGGCATAACGGAAACTTGCCCATGTAATTTACAGATTTTTTTCAGCTGTAAAAATTAGAAGAAAAAAAAATCATTGGAAAATATTTTGCGATTTTTTTTTTTTTTATTTTTGTTCAAAACATAGATTGTGGGTACACGTTAGAACCGCCTCGGCGATGCGGTTCTATGCCGAGCCGGTTCTAACGAGTACCCACAACCTGTGTTGTGGATCAAAAATAAGAAAAATAGGTATACCCCTGTAGACCAAAGTTTTTGCTATATGTAAAAGTGGGGTTCAAAGGGGTATATACATTACACGGTTTTCGTGATGGTATACAAGACAGGATACTCCCGTCAGCATTCCACGATACATGTACAATTCTCGGCGGAACCGCCCCGGGGAGGCGGTTCTATGCCGCGGTGGTTCGCGGTTCTAATTCGAGGCGGTTCTAACGAGTACCCACAATCTATGTTTTGGAGCAAAAATAAGAAAAATAGGTATACCCCTACATATGGAACATATCATACGCACTTGTACGATATTCTGAAATCCTGTCTATAGTGACTTGTTTAATGTTGAAATGTGTGGAAAAGTTCGCAATAATAACAACTGTTTACCATGCACTCTGTTTTATGTTGTAGCTTCGAACCAGGGTAATCTCTCCTATAGCCGCAGGTAGGTATGGGAACCATCAGCCACCTGGAACTACTGCTCACCAACAGAAACGAAGCAAGACACAAAAAGAAAATCGTGACCTGATGAAGACGTGATCTGCATCTGCACATACTGACGGACACTAAATTTAGCTATTGAACGAGCGCTCTGACCTAACTTAAACTTGTGAACCACTGCAGCAGCTGAGTCCTAGTCCTTAGTCCTGTAAAACTAGTTTACGCCCGCCAGTAATTTACATTACTGATTGTTCCAAGGCGATACTTCAGTGTAGGTTCTAATTGTTTTACGTTTTGGTGTTGAATTTTTGTGTTGTACGTTTACTTATGAGCCGCCTCGTGGGAAAACCAACAATGTGGTTTCCGAACAGGTCTGACACAAACCGGCTTGTACAGCTACAGAAGCAGGCTAGAAGCTTGAAATTTTGGAGTTAAGTAGAGGACGAATTTTACTATCCGAGTAGCAAAAACAAAGGCGCTGATCAGCTTCGCGGTTACCGCGAAGCTGATCTGTGCCTTTGTTTTCGCCTATGCAGATTGTTGGTTTTCCCATGGGGCGGCTCATATTTTAGTTAAGTTTGGGTAACATGCTCACTCAACTTAGCACGGTATGTTTTCTTTTTATAAGTCTAGGAATTTTAACATCAATTTTAAACCATGTGTTGGCCACACACTGTTTGTATTTAAATTTGCGACCCCGGTGGCCGAGCGGTTAGGAGCGCTGTTTCTTAATCTCTCGATCATCTCACCGCTGGGTTCGAGCCTCGCACTGGCCACATGTGAGACAAGACAAGTTCTGCTTGTGGGTGTGCCAGGTGTTTTTCTCGGGGTCCTCCCGCTTGCGCCAACCTACTGATCGGCCCGTCTCATACGAGCTGAAATAATCTTGAAAGGGACGTAAAACTGAATTCTATATTATTAAAAAAAATCTTTATTTGAACCGCGACGCGAGAAAACCGGGATTTCCAACCAGGTCCGACACAAACCGGTCTGTGAAGTCACTGAGGATGCTTCAAAGATTGATATTCCGGATGGAAGAAGAAGAATTGTACTATCCGTTTAGCGAAAACAAAGACGCTGATCAGCTGTGCACTGTGCTGATTACTGCACAGCTGATCTGCGCCTTTGTTTTCGCATGGGCAAAAATCGTGAGTTTCTCATGACGCGGTTCATTTCTAAAGCCACAGTAATTTAAACGCCACCATGCTACTAAAAGGGTAATGGGCAACCAATAGTGATTGCTCCGAATGCTACAACTTCTGTTTATTCTGCCTGCCTCTCTGTTGCGCTCGTTGTCTTTGGTTTTGATTGAGACTATCCGAATGGCTACCTTGTTGGGAAAGAGCTAGTCATCATGCTCTACCTGTGTCTTGTTGGGGAAATATGGCTTGTGATGTGTTATATTTTTCCTTTCCAGTCTAGTGTTTGATCCCTCTATTCTTACTTCCCAGATGCAAACATTGCGTGCAGATTTCACCTAAATCTTAGATGTCGTAATGATGGACGTTCTGTGTGTTTTTTTAAAGTGTTCGTCCGTTACAAAAGACAGCTATATTCTTTAGGTCGTTAAAAATAGTTATCCAGGGACCAATTTCAGAGCCACCAATGTATCGTAGCGATGCTCGTGATGCTGTTTAGATCCTAAGCATGTAATCGGTTCTTAAGGTAAGATTAAACTCCTGAAATAATAAAAGGAAATCACTGTAATTATACTATGATACTTATTAGCAATTTTTAATTGATTTCCAAATTGCCAAGTGGTATGAAGATGAACTGAAACAAACGCTTTAACTCATTTAGGAGCCGCAGTGTCGAACGCTATCTTTTTCTGACGCAAATGCCCTAACGTAACTAAAAATGAAAACCTACATTTTTATAATGTGCTAACAGCAAAATTACAACACCAAGACATAAAACAATAAGAACCACCACAGATGCATCGCCTTGGAACGATCAGTAATATAAATTGCGTTACAACCTTGATTGATGGGATAGCTGACGTCACCGGTCCCGATAGCGTAATGGTTAGAGCATCCGCTTCGGGAACAGGAGGTCGTGGGTTCGACCCCGGGCCGCATTATACCAAAGACGCTAAAATGGTACCAGTGGCTACCTTGCTCGGCGCTCAGCATTCACACATGGCAAACACTAGCTTCTCTATTACCCTTACTCGGGGTTAGACCGAGGTGCGCCGATAAGTCAACGGCGGAACACTATATACATACGAACATGGCACAAAGTAACGTAACGCTTATTGTTGCACCTTGACGTCGCCGTCACATAAACTTTATATACATGAACTTGTGCATGCATTTGGGTCTATGATCTTGGTTATCCTTGATTGTACATAATTTGCAGTGAGTTGTTTTTTTTTTTTTTTTTTGTTGTTGTTGTTGCTGCTGCAGCTGCTGTGAGGGGAATTCTGAAAAAAAAATATACAAAAGCACAGACTTACGTTTGACTTTTGATGCCTCCATTGATCTTCTGTGATTGTACAATCTTGTGTAATTGATTTTCGTCCACGACTACGGTCAACAGCTTAACAGACTGTATTTTATACATATACATGAATATATGAAGCAATGTGTGGTGATAAAGATACGGTAGGATTAAGCGACCAGGAGCTGGGGCAATGAGAACCCATGTTGCGAAAAACACAGATCAGACAATTAGTTACTGATACTCAAAGGAGATATCGTAATACGAGATAGCAACTATCGTAATACGAGATAGCAACTATTTCCATAAAGGAGGTCAAGCATTTACATGAACTTAACTAAATATAGGAATACGCACACAAAAGACACAAACAGCACAAAAATATCGACACCGAAACATAAAACAAGTAGACCCACAACTTGAACTTGAAATGGTGAGAAATAGAAAGCTAGGGCGGGAGGAACCGGTTACGAAATTCCAACCTTGTCATCAGGTTCTAAAGTGGATGAAATATTTAGTCTATTGTTCAGATCTCTACGATCTCGACGACATGCATGCTTTTATGACACCGGTTGTCGTCTCAGTTTCGATCGTCGTAGTTGAAGTCCACTGGATGTAGAATCACAGCATCCACAATCAGCCTGCCCAGTCGTTAGTAGCGGAAATGTCAGTCTGACGCATATGTTCTTATATGTACATGTACGTGACTCAATAGCTTGTAATACAAGTCAAATGCGGACACGAACTTATAAGAGGTAAACACATCGGCAGGAATCGAAACGGGAAGTTCTGTCTTCCCGAAAAATAAATGGAAGTAATAGGCCATGCATATCTTTTGAAAAAAGGTTATTTTGTTATGGCTTTATGTCTCAGTCAAACGCTTTCAGTCATGTCGGGACATAGCAACCGCTTTCTGCTGGACACTTCGATGCCCCATAGTCCTGAAAGAAAAAAAAAAAAGATTATTTTTTCCAATAATTTATGACAATATTGACAAAGTCAATTATCAACATAGTCGACACATAGTAGTGGTTATGTTTAGCCGTCCATGCATATGTTGCTTGCTTGAAAAGTGCTTCGATCATTGTGTTCGTTCATTCCAAGGACCACCGGGGTCCAAAATTCAGGTATGAACATACTTCTTTTTAATTGGATGCTAAACAACGGACAACTCGGTGAAATTTCAAGTTGTGTTTGACAACGGTGGCTCTACCATGCATGTATCTTTTACTATTTTTTTTTTATCATTTGATTCAGTTTAGAAAAACCCCCGATATCTTTAAGATATCATGTAATTTTCATCCCCCAAACAGTATTTCTACGGACGCACCTCTACATCGCGCATGGTCAGAGCATGCTTTCCTCATGCACAAAACGTGAACACGATTCAGTGATGATCAAAGTAAGCCACGCCGGCATAGTTTTTTTACCACTGACCATGCGCGATGTAGATAGTTCTGCACACTATGTGTTTACTTCTTAGTCTACATGTACATGTACTTCTTAACATCGATTCAGACCAGTTTTCGGAGAACAAGCGATAACTTCTTAATCAGTACAAACTGACTTACGGATTCTACATGTAAGTAGGCTTTGTAGAACATGGACAATGGTCAAGAAACGTTGGGGAAATATTGTACACTCACGTGGGTTCCAAAAGAGCTTGACACAACCTCTGCTCAGCGACAGTGGAAAAGCAAAAAAAATGCATGAAATTATGTGTTTGTCCCAGTTTACAAAGGAGATGAAAACGTTTGCATGCGTCTTCATTGAAGTCGTAATTTAACACAGCATGTACATGAGTGGGTACACAGCAAATTCCTCGCCTTTTAGCATTGTTCAGCGGAAGATGTGATGTTCACTGCATCAAAATATGGATCCGGCAAACATGATTTTTCCCTCATTAAAATTTGCGTAGCCCTCGGTTTTGACACTCCCAGGTTGACCTTGCGAATGCTAATAAATGACAAAACCATTTTTGATCGCTATTATTGTATAATTCTGCACAAAACGAAATAAATAATGGTGAGCTATACTTTACAGTATTGCCACATTATCAAATGCGTAAAACCTTTCATTCTTATGCTCGTTCCGGGTGGACTTAAGTTAATCATTAGTAGCACGTGTTTTGCGTGGCGCCCGGTAACAGCACGTGTGCACGCAAATTGTCACATAATACACAGCTTTTTTAATATACGCCTGTTAATATCGTATAAATAGATAGAAATTTCGAATCTTTTTTTTTGACTTCCGACCGTACTCGTACATACAACAACAATTTACGTACGCACACCACTGGACATGTTATGATTTTCCAACAAACATGCACGTCGTCTATAACGTTTAACCGCGATGAGCATTGACCTATCACACACCACTGGACATGTTATGATTTTCCAACAAACATGTACGTCGTCTGTAACGTTTAACCGCAATGCTGACCTATCACAATCGATGTTACTCATGACTTCGATGTTCCGACGTTATGTCGCAGGATTATACATGTATCTTGACTATATTCCATAAGGACGACGTCACGACATGAACATTCAACTAATCTAAAGAACCAAACGACCAACGAGTTATGAGGGACACATGGAAATACACTTACTTCAAGTTTTTTGAAACTATATTCAGAAGTTTATAGACCGTAAGTGTCACTTTGACTTTTCATGCAACACATCATTGTGTCAAAACATACTTCAAGTTCCATGTAATTTTCGTGCCATCCACGCGTGAACTTTTCCCGCCACACGTGAAATTTCCCCGCCACGCGCGAGCGTAGCGTGGAAAAGTCCCGCGACTGGCAACAAAATTTCTCGCAAAATTCATGCGAAATTCACGGATTTTCCGCGCGAGTTTTTTGTTTTTCTTGCGTGGAAAATGTTCAAAATCCACGCGAGACGCGAGTATTATAGAACTATCGCGCCGTGTGTACTGTATAAACCTGTGCCCAGTTATTCACAATTAATGGCATTGTTAATTAATAATTTGTTAAAGTTTCAAAGGGCAATATTACAAGTACACTGTTATTTTTTGTTGAAAAAATTACATTGCAAATGATTCTCACATTTTTTCAACAAAAAATAACAGTGTATTTGCCTTTGAAGTCGATATATAGTTAACAAATTGAGAGCTAAACCTTAACATGTTCAGCGTTAAATTAACGAAGTTTTGAACAACTAGGCCCTGGTCTTTAATTACAAAATGTAATGTCAATGTGCATCTTTTCATATTTTGCAACTGATACAGTCACAAAGTAACCTGTATGGTACCAATTTAATACTTTGTCTATTAAACATTCAAAAGTAAAGCATATTCACACTTTTATATAGCAAAATCCATCTTTGAACACATAAAATGATTCATTAGCACATATTTTCTGCAAAAGCCAGTATAACAGATTTAATACAAAACAGCACTTATTATGCTATAAAATCATGCTTTAATACCTTGGTGTAAACATTCAGCACTTACTTTGCTATCTAACAGATTAAAGTGTAACTATGTCTATAACCCCAGATCTACCCCAAACATGACTGACAACCATCACGAAAACATGTCCGTGTAATATATACCCCCATATACTCCACTTTTATATAGCAAAACTGGGGTTTTTACCTATTTTTCTTATTTTTGCTCCAAAACATAGAATGTGGGTACTCATTAGAACCGCCTCGACAAGGCTGTTCTAATGTGTACCCACAATCTATGTTTTGAGAAAAAATAAGAAAAGTATTAATTTTTTTCTACTGAAAATTTTCATTTTTTACAACTTTAAAAATCTGTATACTGCATGCATGTTTTCGTAATGACTAAGTAGCAACTGATGTTTTCTACATAGCAAAAACATCCCCCTAAATCGTCACTAAGTTTGAAAGCAGCTGATCTTCATGAAAGCATATGAGCCTTCACACGAGAAAACCAATAATTTGAGTTTCTGACCAGGTCTGACACAAACTGGGCTGTACTGTCACAGAAGATGGTTAGAGGCTGGAAATTTTGGATTTAGAAAGTAGAGGAATTATACTATCCGTGTAGGGAAACAAAGGCGCTGCTCAGTGTCGCAGTTACTGCGAAGCTGATCTGCGCCTTTCTTTTCACCTAACCAGATTGTTGGTTTTGCCCACGCAGCGGCTCATATAATTATGGCACTGATGAAAAAAATCATGTCAAGAATAATGCAAATGATACATGTAAGTGAAAGGATGATAATCTTGTGTGAAACGTTTATATCTGAATAAGAAAGAGTATGAAAAGTGCCATTTTTTTTAAATGAAATGTTGTGAAAATGATTCCATATTTCTAATACTACATGTACACACATTCTCAGGACCTCCAGAAGTACAGATTCTGTTCTAGGCGCCGCTGAAAATTTGTGTACCATTGCTGCAATGTACTTAATGGTACATAAGTCTCTGCCGGGTTAGGAGTCATTTGGGCCTGTGTCTGGCTGAATGAGGCTGCATAGTTGAAGAGGCTTTCCACCATTTTTGTTGAGAATTCTATAAACGGTTCAACAGTAGATGTGTTAGCGAAGGTATCCGGTGTTTGTTGAGCTAGTTGTGTGAGGGGTTCAACAGATATGCCAATCTGAGCTAGATGAGACTCAAACGTAAGGGAGCCAAACGGATGGGTGGGGTCACCTCCTCCAGATGATAACGGATCTGAAATAAATGAGCCACATCGTGAGACAAACATTTAAAACAACAATATGGTTTATGAACAGGTCCAACAAAAAACAACCTTACAGTCACTGAAGCATGTTAGATGTTTGAATTTTCAAATTTAAGAATAATGTGCTATCTGTGTGGCTAAAAACAAAGACACTGAACAGCTGATCTGGTCTTTTTTTTGCATATGCAGATTGTTGGTTTTCTGGTGCAGCAGCTCAAATAATAAATGTAGAAAAGTCTGTTTCTTAAGACTTCACTGTGAGCTGATTGGAATACACATATATAGTATAACAAGAACTCCACGGAGGTCGATATTGCACCGGCATCGGCCAAAATAACTTAAAACGTGAAATATAGGTCGAGGGCACCAGGTTAAGGTGTGTTCTGAAAGGGAATGTGAAGGACATTTACTATGCAAGGTTTCACACTCGCAGCTATCACTGGTGCAGAAAAAAAAACTTTGACGTAAAAATTAACAAAGTCAATAGACCATGAAATATAGGTCAAGGTCAGTGAGTCAAGGTGCGTGCTTGAAGGGTATGTCAAGGACAATTACTAGGCAAGGTTTCACACTCGCAGCTATCACTGATGCAGAGAAAAACAAACTTCGACGTAAAAATTAACAAAGTCAATGGACTGTGAAATATAGGTCAAGGTCAGCAGGTCAAGGTGCGTGCTTGAAGGGTATGTCAAGGACAATTACTATGCAATGTTTCACACTCACAGCTATCACTGATACAGAGAAAACGAAACTTTGACGTAAAAATCAACAAAGTCAATAGACCGTGAAAAATAGGTCAAGGGCACCGGGTCAAGGTGCGTGCTTGAAGGGTATGTCAAGGACAATTACTATGCAAGGTTTCACACTCCTATCTATCACTGATGTAGAGAAAACCCAAAATTTGACGTAAATGTCGAACTTCGACGTAAATGTTGACGGACTGGATGGACGAACGAATGGACGGAAGGAAATTTGGACTCCTATATCGCACCCTGCTATAAGCAGGTGCGATAAAAAATATTTCTGAGAGACAAGAATTTTACATGAACACTTATTTTCAAGCATTATATTTGTTCCTTATTTGCTTTTAATCATGGTCTTGCAAGATGCTTGGATTGAAATATCTGATTACCTTGACTGGGTTTCATCAAACTGAAAGTTGTGTCAAATGCTGTAATGAAAATCTCCCCCTGGCATTCTTAAATTACATGGTCTATTTTTTACATTTTTTTTTTTTTTAATTTACAAATTGCATTGAGTATGAAAGTCCATAAAACTGAAATTTAGACCAAGAATAGATGTTTTACCTGTTTTTAATTTTGTGATTCTGAATATGGCACTAGGTTTATCATTGGTGATGTGTCCTAGGAGTTGCCATGACTGACCTACAGCACTGGGCCAGGAGAAATACACTGAAAAATAATAATGACCATGAAATGTACATTAAGCATGTTAAGATTATGCATTTACTAGCAAATCAACTTTGGTGATTATTCTTAATTGCAAAGAAATCTACAGTGTATTTTACCACCTTTAGATTTACATCAGTTTGTGGACTGACCATTTGATCTCAATAAAGATATGAGCCATTGTGTGAGAAAACTAACAATTTGGTTTCCGAACAGGCTGACACAAACCGGCCTTTACAGTCACAGAAGCAGGCTAGAAACTTGAAATTTTGGATTTAAGAAGATGAGGGATAGTACTATCTGTGTAGCAAAAACAAAGGCGCTGATCAGCTTCGCGGTTACCGCAAAGCTGGTCTGCGCCTTTGTTTTCACATATATGCAAATTGTTGGTTTTCTCATGCAGTGGATCATAAATAAAAATTATACACTGCCATTCCTCTTGGTGTCAAGAAAGGGTGATGGCAAAATATGTGTACATACATAATATCTGTATGGCTCGACCTAATTGGACTTTTTGTGAGAGACAGAGACAAAAAGCCCTTTGCCTACAACCATGGGGGAAGGGGGTAGTAGAATGACATATCTATTTTATAGCAATATATAGAGCTGACTTGTATACTCAATCTAGGATTTGATCACGCACATTGAGGCTCAGGTCCTCGATCCTAAATGCTTAAATGAAAATAGAATGTCATTCTTCAATAATAAAAAAGTCCCAGATTTTGACCTTTAGCCCCACCCCAACCATGCACCCAAAAGTCTGGTGTCATAGGAACAAATTCAAACTTAGGCCAAAACAAAATATATATGTGGTTCCTATTACATGGTTTTGAAAAATAGGGTAGGTAGGTAGGAAAATTATTTTATTTTATTGAAACATTTTACCAAGAAAATATACCAAAACCTTATAAAATAGACACTTTTTCAGCATTTTTCCTCAGAAAGCCAATAAAATGTTTAGGGTCGGGGGCAAAAAATTAGGATAGGTAGGGGAACCGGAACCACATATATATTTCATTTTGGCCTTAAAGAGAATCTATGGTCTAAGTATGAATGAGTTCTAAATATGGTTGTAAAGACATGTACAAAAAATACAATTTTTAAAGAAGGTCTAGATTTTGACCTCTAGTCCCACCCCTCACACATGGACCCTAGAGTCTGAACCTAACACAGTGCCTATGATCTTATCTAAGTATGGATACTTTCTGACAAGACTTTGTGGATATCAAGATACAGACTTACAGAAAATTTATCATGGTATCTTTCATATTATAAAGGTGTCCTAGATTTTGAACTCTAGCCCCACCCCTGGGGATGGTACCTAGGATTTGGTGCCGTGGAATAAAAGCAAACCATACAGGGTATCTATCATCTAAAAATCTAAAAAAAGAATACATTCCTATGATTGTTTGTAAAGATATGGACTTAGAAAAGAAACATTAACAGCACATTTTAAAGGTGACCTAGATTTTGACCTCTAACTCCACCCCCGGGCATGGACCGTGGGGTCTGAAATGGAAACAAAGCAAACCTATTAGGGTACCTATGGTCTAAATATGAATGGCTTCTGATAGAGGTGGGCGGTAAAACCGGTATACCGTGGTTCTCTTTTGTTTTGGTACGTACCGTGGTACTTTTTCACTGTACCGGTTTTTATGGTACATATACTAAGGCAGTCTCCATTGTGAGGCTGTTTGCTAAATAAATTGCTAATATTTCCATATTTGTCTGTGTCCTTAAATGATTAATCTGATCACGATCTTATATTAAAACATCTTCAGAGAACAATTTTTAATTGCCCTTCCTCCACCAAAATGTTGGCTATGTTGTTTTCATTCTAAATTATATTATCCAAAGTCCAAAAAATTCAGAGATGCTTGAAATGACTTAGAAAAAATATGTACATATGTTAATGTTACATATGTTAATGTTACATATCAGTAAGCTCAAGCTGTGGTGTGTCGCTAAGTGTTGAGTATGTTTATCAACCAAACATCTGTAAAAGCCAGTTCAATTTACTGGTGGCCAGAGATATAGATTAATCAATCATTTGATTACAACATGTTCACAGACTCATGACAACTGATATGCCCTAAAACAGTCCTACACTTTATGTCCTAATAGGCAGTGTTAAATCTATCTTTTTAAGGCTGATTTTGGTAATGGAAGAAAAATAATTGAATTGCATAACCCCCACACATTTAATGTGCTGCACCAGAAGGCCCAAATTGTTTCTATATATAGCTTCCGGTACACCGCGATACATACCACGGTACTTGACTGAAAACCGTGATATACCGCAGTACTTTTTTTTTCGTGGTATCCAGCTCTAGCTTCTGATGGTTAGTTCACGAGACATACACTACAAGAGAAACCTTAAACAAACTTTGACATAAATTCTACAAACGTTCTGGAATTACAAACGAACTAACATACAAACGAACGGAAAAGTGAAAAATATATCCCTGTCAGCATAAATGTCGGGGGTATAACAAGCAAGCAAAATCATAACTGCATTAAATATAATCCTACCTGCCCCTCCAAGACCATCTGGGAATGGTGTCTGTCCTGTCATGAATACAACAATGTGGTTGATATTGTCAGCCTCTTGAATGTTGAACACAACCTGGTTGTCTGAGATCTGTTGGCCCTCTGTTTGAACCTGTAATTTTCCATCATTACCAAGTTAACAGGTTAAGGCATGAAAATACCGTAAATTTTAAAATTTTGGTGTGATTTTTATTTTGAGAATTTTCTTTCATTTTTTGTAAGCAGTAGCTAGTAGCTACTGGCTTTTATTCTTGAATTTGCGAGTCTCAGAGTGTATATGTGCCGTACAAAGGATAATCATATGAATTGTTGAGGCAAGAAATTCACAAAATAATATATGCAAAAAATAAGTTCCCACAAACACTTACAGAGCCCTAGTTAATTTTTAGAGCACTGAGGTATTTAAGCTTCGTTTTTCTCCTCATTTGCGTAAGAGCATTTTTAGGGATTTGATGAGGGAAATTTTAAGCATCAAAATTTTACTTAAGGGGTATTTCGACCAAAGATGGCGTATTCAAAACTTGTGAAGTCTTCGAATTTGTAGTTTCTGTTTTGGAGGCCATGGTGGTCGACTTGTATGAAAAGTTTGTAATAAGCCGTTTGCCGATAAAGGTCTAACTACTTACCGATGTTACCGATCAGTACATTTTATGGTAGTCGACTGTAACAGTGTACGCTGTACATGTGTGCAGGGACAAAGACATTCTAAAAACTTATTTGGTCCAATATGGAGACGTCATCTGAACATGTCATGTTTGGATTTTACAGTCCAAAGAAAAATAAAGGTCACAAAAATTTGTAATTTGCACCTCTAGATCTCTCTCTCTCTCTCTTTCAAAATGACTCACAGCAGTCACTTTCCAGGTCAATAAAAGAAACAGCAATGAACATTGTTTGTTCGTAGTTTCTGGAGAATTGAGGTTCACTCCAGGGTTGTTTTCTGTCACCACCAACTTATATACAATTCAGTTTTAAATTTCAAAGTGTTTTGTTTGTTATTTTATTTGATTCATTTTTTTCAAGAGTCTCCATTTGAGTTAGGTTCACACAATTGACACTTAAAAAAAAAAAGAAATAAAAATGTGTTACTACTATGAGGAGTCATGGATGGACGATCTAATTGGTTTTATGTTTGTTTTCAAGGCTTACCTATTCAATTAAGATTATTAGAGAGGTAATAATCTTTGCAAACAATTCGCTGATTGAATATCAGTATGTTGTCAATTAACAGATAAAAGCTTAAAAATAAGATTTATTGTTCACTAAAATGTCATTACAGCACAGAGTGAATTCACTTTTTTGAAAAATTTCAAACATTAAGAAATACGCCAGTTGGTGCGAGACATGCTATCTTTAACAAGAGGGCGAATGCACAAGGAGAAATAGCTAACTGCACAGAATGCTGCAAAAAGCTTTTTTCGCAGCAGAAATTCGGAGACGGCCGTCTGTACGGGACTGTACAGTTTATGGGTAGCGAGACGTCTAGATCACAAGACACGCTCAATAAAACAAGCCTGCCAAATGATGTGAGCCAATGACTTTGATTGGACGAGGAAAGTGTCCTTGACCAACAGGTAGCGGGCTGTCAGATTTGACCAATGGGATTTGGAAAATCATGGGGAATACCCTCTCTTTCTTACTTCCGATGTAAACAATACTCTTGCAAAACAATTATGTTTGTGTATCGTGAAGAATGCCTGCGTAGGTTGTACGCTTGGTTTTCTATTCAGGCACGTATTTGCCCACCATTCATGATATATAAGCAGATACGCACGTTATCTAGGCCTCTGACTAACTTGTATTTCAGTCTCTGCGTCGTGAATATAAAATAAAGATTTTTGCTTTGACTCAGACCGGGCTTGGAGTCAAAATCAGTTTATTGGATCCGATAAAGAAGCGCAGTAGCTCATTGGTTTATAGTGCACTGGCCTGTAGTGGTGGAGGTCCCGGGCTTGATCCCTGTCTGCGGCGAGGAAATTTTGGTGTCAGAACACGCTTCCATTTGTATCATTTGCAGTAATGACATGACCAAAGTGTGCCATCCTTTGGATCGGGATGTTAACTGGAGCCCCCCTTGTGCAGGGACAGTGTAAACAATACTCTTGCAAAACAATTATGTTTGTGTATCGTGAAGAATGCCTGCGTAGGTTGTACGCTTGGTTTTCTATTTAGGCACGTATTTGCCCACCATTCATGATATATAAGCAGATACGCACGTTATCTAGGCCTCTGACTTATAAACTTGTATTTCAGTCTCTGCGTCGTGAATATAAAATAAAGATTTTTGCTTTGACTCAGACCGGGCTTGGAGTCAAAATCAGTTTATTGGATCCGATAAAGAAGCGCAGTAGCTCATTGGTTAGTGCACTGGCCTGTAGTGGTGGAGGTCCCGGGCTTGATCCCTGTCTGCGGCGAGGAAATTTTGGTGTCAGAACACGCTTCCATTTGTATCATTTGCAGTAATGACATGACCAAAGCGTGCCATCCTTTGGATCGGGATGTTAACTGGAGCCCCCCTTGTGCACAGGTCGAGTTGAAATGTGAAAATGAGTATATACCTATTTTTAAGTATATACTTAGTTTTAAGGATAGCAGCTCATAGGGGTCGGGGTAAATACCACTAAGAACTACTAAGAAGCACTAAGAACTACTAAGAAGCACTAAGAACCACAAAGAAGCACTAAGAAGCACTAAGAACAACAAAGAAGCATTAAGATCGTTTAAGGAGCCCTAGGAAATACACAGAAGCCCCGAGGACTATGAAGAAACACTAAAATGTTGTTATGAATTCAATTTAAATGTTTTTAAATGTCTTTTTTATTCAGGTAAATGTTGAAACAAACAGACCCTCCTGATTTTCTCACCCGGGGCTTGGGACCCGACAACGGCACAGTTATCTGTGTATCTGATCAAATATTTCTACAGTTTATGTTTGGAGCACTGGGATATTTATTTTTGCTATTATGAATGTAAAGAATAAAGACGAAATGCAGCCGGCGTGCTTTTTTGCCGTGATTATTCAAAGATACGTTTGTACAATCAATTCAAGATCGAGCATGTGTTTCAAACTAAAGCTGCAATTAAGATATTTGAAGATTGTGGTGTTGAACCAATGCTGTTCGTCTTTAAACACTCAAATTTGATCGGTCATTACCGTTACAGTTTATTAAAATTTCGCGGTTTATGAGGTTTATGCAATCGTTGTTCAAAGGGTTGTCAAAGTTTATTGCCCACAAATTTAGGCTTCACACATTTTGAAAATCAGGTATTAATACAAGAAAAATGAGACCCGGTATGTGTAGAATTCAACAATAATGACGCTTGCGCCACATTTAAGCAAAAAGTGTATTGATCATTTCTGAATTTCTGAATTGCAGGTGTTAAACAAAGTATTGCATTGATTTTGCGGTTAGATGTATAAATACTTATTTGCTATTTAATTTGTTTTATCTATTTATTATTTATTTTATCTTTCTAAGGTTATATGCTTATTGTCGCAATCCGCAATGTACATGCATTCTTATTTAAACAGTAATTGGTACAGCCATATCTCATAATTTATTATCATGACACTCGAGACAATTATCAAATGATGCCCTAAGTAGATGTCCCGCTGGTTTGTTAAGTACGGCCATAAATATCTTAATCAGCATATTAATGTTATTGTGTATCCAATAAAATTCCGTATCATCTTTCTATCTCTTTTACCGGAGTTTATTTAATAATCATTGAACACAACAGATTGCATGTAGTCATATTCTCGTCAATCTTGGTTTAGGGGAAAAAGTGACAACTAACAAAGACATTGTTCCAAAAGTATATATGCATACTAAGAGAATAAAATCTTGGCCTCGTTTTAATTGCCGAAATTAATCAACATTTTTATGAAATAACAATAAAAAAAACCTGGCCCATAACATATATAGTTTTAGAGTCCCACCAATGACTACGTGTATATGCAGTCGAGATTTCGAATACGTAATTTGCAAAACAGATACCACATGACTGTACATGTACATGTATATACGGGTACATTATAAAAATTAAAAAAAAAATAATTCACCGGTGAGCAGCGCTGTATCATTCGAAATGACGCAAAAAAACCAAGGTGTCCTTTTATGCTAATCCGTTTTGAGTATATTGGCGCCGGTATATTCTGGCGACGCGTGTCACCGATTGACAATATAGGAAAGCGCACGTGTCACCGATTACAATATCTCTGCTTAATTTAAACAATTAGTTTGTCAATAAGAGTTTAATGGCTCTATTTTCTCTGCACGTCTGCATGCATATCTCGCATTGCAGCACATAACTAATTTTATTGGTTTGACTTTTTCTCAAGATAAGAAAAAAATATCTGAAAGCTAGAGAGTCTATTATTGCCGATTTGTTTTTAATTTTCCGATACAAATAGTAAATACTTTTATTTTCTTATCCTCCTGCTATTCGTCGTTTGTGTTTTAATAGTTTTTTGATGTTCTTAGTGCTTCTTTGTGGTTCTTAGTGCTTCTTAGTAGTTCTTAGTGCTTCTTAGTAGTTCTTAGCGGTATTTACCATGACCGGCTCATAGTAAGAGATAGGAAAATCAATGCAAAAAACTAACTAATGACTTTATACAATAAAGAGAAAGAGTTGCAAAACCAAACTTGGCCAGTTGTTAAAGGGTCATATACACTTTCAGATTTTAAAATAATTTTTAACATCTACCGATGCATTGTTGTGTTAGCACGCTTTTTGTTTTGTATGTATTTTCCCATTTCAAGATTTATTGATTATTACTAATCATTGTTTACTTTGAGAATATCCCAGTGGGAGGTATCTATACTAAGTGAGAGAAGGGTGTGTATTTGTGTGAAATTCAAGGGGTTGTCTCATACATATCCTAAATGCATGTTTCCTTCAAAATGCAGAAAATGCAATGGTAGAAGTTGAAAATTATTTAAAAATCTGAAAGTGTATATGAACCTTTAACAACTGGCCAAGTATGGTTTTGCAACTCTTTCTCTTGACTGTGTAAAGTCATAATTTAATTTTCTGCATTGATTTTCCTATCTCTAAGTATGAGCTGCTATCCTTAAAACTAAGTATATACTCAAAAATAGGTATATACTCATTTTCACGTTTCAACCCGACCTGGTGCAGGGATAGTCATCCCCTGAGCAGGTTAAAGATCCCTACACTGGTTCTATCCTCATGCATGTAGGCTCATCCTGCAAACATATCTGAGTGTAAATGAACACAGTCACCCCCGTTGAATAATCAGAAACTGATTGATGGGAGTACTCAGTACTCGATATTCAGTGATCAATTTACCCACGAAAACCTATGATAAATAACATACCAGTCGACCGGATACAATTATTCCAAACATTGACATAGTGACATCAAAGAATAGTGTCTTATCTTTCTTCTTTTGTCTATTTATGCGTCACATCCCCTGTGTAGGAGACGTCTAACTCCGTTTCAGTTTAAATTTCTCGAAATTTGTGGATCAGAATTTCTGGGCGCTTTCTACGCGTGTTTGTTTGATCAGAATATACCGTCTTCGGCTTACGCGATTGTTGAATACTAAATTCTTCCTGTGTCGGATCACCTTGCCGTTGTGACTCAATATCAGAATCAGAAATATAATGCGCATATTAGCGGTCTTTTTTTACTTAATCATACGAATTTACTGACTTGTTTTCTTATCAAAAGTGTCATATGAAAATTGGTAATGTAGCATATTTATGGATGATGATACTACGAGGATGATCCAATAATGATTGAGACTTTTCTCTTAATTTTTTAACCCTTTTGACTGGCTCAAGTTAACTACTTTGGTTTACTAGATACACATTTGATCTCTCTAAGGAGCGTGTTTTATCAAATTTGGTGAACAACTTTAGTTGCTATGGTAACTTAAGAAGTACTCGTGCATAACCTATGGCCACCATCTGCCCTTTGAACAAACATAATCTATATAAATCTAGCTATGTCACAAATTTTAAAAGCGGTATCTTATAATAATTAAGTATTGTCTGTGTTAACATTCATCTCTGAAATATTTTGCTTCGGTCGATTCGAGTCTTGTGCTTGAGATCAAGAGGTGGTTGCCTAGCAACCATTTTCCTCTATGAATTCTGGCTTATAGCATTTCCAACTTCTATTGTTGCTAGGCAACATAAAACGAAAGGGACATGTGTTCCTTTTGAAATTCTTTTAATATATTTACCCCATAATTGATCATTTCAAGGCTTAAAACAATTTATTGTGTCATGTATACTCAAGTTATAAGATATTTCTCACCCCTACCCCCAAAATCACTGATTTTTTTTCGCAGCTAAAACGCAACTTTTCTTGCAAAAATGCTCAGCCTACTTGAATTATGAGCTGTATGTTAGTGATATTTGCAGAGCATAAAGCTATTTATGAACGCTATAAAAACTATGTGTCACGATTGGAAATTTTATCACTAGTTACCATGGCAACGCATTTAATATGCATAAGTACCACGTGGCCAAGGACATTTGACTAACATTCTCTCGTTGCTAAGCAACAGAAGGTAGTTGTCTACATGTGGATTTTAATCAGTGTATCGTGTGCACATTACATTGTGCAATGTTAACAAGATATTCATAATAAGCCAAGTTTATTTACTTAGGAATAATTCAAAAAGTCTCAATCATTATTGGATCATCCTCGTATCATGATCGTTTTATAGATCTGGAAATATTTGAGCTGCGATATGAGGAAGGCAGTGGCTAGGGATACGGTACCGTATCTTTAGCCTGTGGGCTAGGGATACGGTACCGTATCCCTAGCCTGGCGGCTAGAGGTACGGTACCGTATCTGTAGCCTATATATCGGAAATGGCTAAAGGTACGGTATAGATACAAAATCGATAATGTAATATTTTCAGGTGAGGTTTAAGTTGAATCATTGCAAGTATCCTAAATGGCTAAAGGTACGGAAGACTGGAGATAAAGATTGCCTTTAGGAAAACAATGTTAATGTATAAAGTTTAGAGATTTAAATTTTGTTTCTTATCCCGTGGAACGAAATTTTCAATTGTTATATCTGCAATATTACCACAGTGTATTTATGGATACATTTATGGATATTATCTACAATTATTTGACCGACAGCAAAGGGTATAAAGCCAACTCGCAAATACTTATGAACGTTTCTAACGATGCGTGAAGATACTAATAAGATAATATTAGCCTCGATTAGTTGCTTAACCACCAATACGATGTCTGCGCTCAATGTGCGAACAACAATCAAAACAGTAACGCTAAACTCCTGAAGTAAGACATTGGCATTGTTTAATTTGCCAATTATTTTTCGGCGAAGGCTTTTAACTTTTGTTATGGTAAAGTAAGTAACTGCAAAATAAAACAATTAAGCTATTACTCAATTCAATCGTCGTACAATTGTAAAGCATGCATGCAAATCTTGATCCATACCGTCAGAATGGCTATTGAGCGCTAGCGTTCAGTTCTATAAGAGAGATAATGATTCTAGAAGTGTAGAAAAGGCGCAAGTGCGTATTTCGTACAAGTTGAACGCAAGACTAAAATACTATGAGGTTACATTCAGGTATATTCACGGCGACAAGAACTTAGTGTCGAGGGAATCTATCTATCTATCTATCTATCTATCTATCTATCTATCTATCTATCTATCTATCTATCTATCTATCTATCTATCTATCTATCTATCTATCTATCTATCTATCTATCTATCTATCTATCTATCTATCTATCTATCTATCTATCTATCTATCTATCTATCTATCTATCTATCTATCTATCTATCTATCTATCTATCTATCTATCTATCTATCTATCTATCTATCTATCTATCTATCTATCTATCTATCTATCTATCTATCTATCTATCTATCTATCTATCTATCTATCTATCTATCTATCTATCTATCTATCTATCTATCTATCTATCTATCTATCTATCTATCTATCTATCTATCTATCTATCTATCTATCTATCTATCTATCTATCTATCTATGCAAAACATGTCTTTATCAAAGCGCTGCAGATAAAGACACGGTGTAAATTTGAATTGCGGCTCTCCACGTCAGTTCAATTACTTGAAAATTTAAAATAAAGTATTTTTCTAAGACTTGCGCTTTCTAAGTTAGAATTTGCAGTTGAAAACAATGTCTATAAAAACTCTTTCCGTGATTTATGATATAATTTTACACTTGGTTTACACGTTTTCTTGTTCTAGTGAATGTTCTATATGCGCTTCTTTTAAATTGGAAATCATGCTGTGATACTTTGGCAATTACTGTTTAACTTAAGACGTCGATCGAAATTTTGTTTGGTAGAAATGATTGAGATAGCATGAATGTTCATTTGTCTGAGGATTTTTTTTTATTTTAAAGCTTTACATGCGATTTTCCATTAAAATTAGGTAATAAATTGCCTAAAATGCAATCGATTTATAACATTTTTATATCAGATATAATGACCAAACTAGCCAAAGATACACCAAAAAATGTTTGAAAAACATGCAAACCGCCTTTGTCTCATACTTTTTTAGTTGTTATATATGTGCATAATTTCCCAAGCAATTAACAACAATTAACGCTAATACTGTTCAGATATGTGTGCATATGAAGAGCTTGTCCAACCATGAAACTGTGAGAAAAGTAAGACACCCGTAAATGTTTACTTTTATGATTCATTAGGATACTTGCAATGATTCAATTTAAAACTCACCTGAAAATATCATATTATCGATTTTTGATCTATACCGTACCTTTAGCCATTTCCGATATATAGGCTAAAGATACGGTACCGTATCCCTAGCCACTGCCTATGAGGAAAGCAGTTTTTCGGATTTTCCGACCAGGTCCGAAACAAACCGACCTCTGCAGTTACAGAAAAGTACAAGTAGGCAATGATCAGGTGAAGACGGAATCAGAAAGAAATTCCCACTCCAAAAACCGAAATGGGAATAATTAAATTAGGTACTTATACTTAGAAAACATATCGTAAGCCGTGTGAGCAGCTATTTCCCAATAGGCGGCCACTCAGTTACCCGAACTTAAATAAAATTAGGAAAACGTATAAGGTTCAAACAGCACAAATTCGACTCCAAATCATAAAACAAATGGAACCACAACAGAAGTACCGCATTGGAACGATCGATAATATAAAATTACTGGGGGGCTTAAATCGAGTTTACAGGCGTCTAGCCTCACCCTCATCTTCTGCAGTGGTTCACCACATTTAATTAGTTGTTGGGTTTTCGTGGTGAATATCTTACTAGTTAATGAATCATCAAGGACAAATTAACACATAAATTATGAGAATCACCCTGATGAATCAAAAACGAGGACTCACATATTCAGTAAGCTGCCCGAAGATGGAGATCCCTGGGCATCGAATAACCAACTGAAACCCGGAGCAAAAGAAAACCACCAGTTGAACACCGATGGGCCAAGCAACAGACGAGAAGCTCCGATAAGAGCGAAGAGCTTGAAATTTCGGATTTAAGAAAAAGATAGGTTTATTCGTGCAACGAAAACAAAGGCGCTGATCAGCTGTGCAGTTACTTAAAAAAGTTTGTTTTTGCATAGGCAAAAATCCAGTTTTCGCACGACGCTGCTCATATATTTGTAAACAGAAAACGAGGTTACGGAACTCGTCTGTGCTCCAATGCAGTCAAGCAATTTAGTCTTGCATTTTCTCAAATATATGAAATGGAGACAAATTCTGAATTTCTTTTACTCCAACCCAACCTCAGCCTAATGGCAATGATTATTTACACATATGTGTTCGTTTTCACCTTCAATAAATATTCATAAAAAGAAATCTTGCACCACCAAATATTTTGTGCTATTTTTTTTTCGAGACAAAATTTCTTAA
Organism: Rugalucina vietnamica; assembly: GCA_964017185.1. Taxonomy (NCBI): domain Eukaryota; kingdom Metazoa; phylum Mollusca; class Bivalvia; order Lucinida; family Lucinidae; genus Rugalucina; species Rugalucina vietnamica. Next base: position 22,050,738 of record OZ024878.1, on the reverse strand, counting down.
TGTTAGACCAAAGTAAATCATACAAGTCTGATGGACGTGAAAACACTCATTTTGGGGGTACATCATGATAGTGAAACAAATCATCGGGGGTCACAATGCCTGTGTTTTTCATAGAACGCAGGAATCGTTCCGGAAAAATCACGTATTAAGACACTTTTTTAGAAGCGGCCCAGGCTTTTGGACAGAACCTGTACATTCAATATAAACTTTGCTACCGCTGTTTATTGGTTTTATGGTCCCTAGATAACCAGTGCAGTGCAACTGCCCCCCTCTGCAATCCATGTTAATTTTTCTTTTTGGGGATCTCACCTGTAGTTTGTCAGCTTTTTACTGCCCTGTCCCTCATCAATGATCAGTTAATGACTTTCAACAGAAACAACACATTGAATTTCCATTAAAAAGGTTTATAGAGCCACAGTGTTTCTTGATATTTCTTCACCTATGACATCTTGAGTGGAGCTAAAGTTGTCCATTATAGGTTTCCTGACTTTTCAGTTGAAATCAAATAAGAGTCTCTGGTTCAACATGACACAACTGACAGGTAGGATTAGCCTCATTCTGTTAAATCTAGCAAGATTGTTTTATAGTATTTAAGTTTCTGTAAGTATTTTTTTTTTTACTGGAATTCTCCGTTACTAAGTTTATATGCTTTAATAATAGTATGACATTTTACAACTGCGTTAGACTTGGAGAGATACATGTACTTCAATAGTGAGTAAACTGGCTCTGATTGATATAGAGCAATGTCGAGAATTTATCAAAACCTAACTAAAGACTATCAGGGCATCTCATAAATGAGCCGCGACGCAAGAAAACCGGTCTTCGGGATTTCCGACCAGGTCCGACACAAACCGGCCTGTACACGCTCAGAAGCAGGCTAGAAGCTTGAAATTTCGGATATAAGAAGAAGAGGAAATATACTATCCGTGTAGCGAACACAAAGGCGCTGATCAGCTTCGCAGTTACTACGAAGCTGATCTGCGCCTTTGTTTTCGCATAGGCAATAATCCCGTTTTCTCACGATGCGGCTCAAATCACAGTACACAAGATACATGGGCTATAGTGATGAACCGGAAGATTCTTTTTCCCCTAGGACTATCCCATTATGGAATAGTCTTCCTTCTTCAGTTGTCTCATCAAATAAAATATAAAAGCTCAGTTATGGATAATGTACGGGGATTCTTTTTAGGGCCGCCAAACGGCACAACGCTAGCTGCAGTACCGCTGGAGAATTCAATGTCCTCATTTAGTTTGGGGGTTCAGAGGTATACATGTACGTTTTAGTATGCATCTGTTTAGCTTCTTGCAAACAATTTTAATGGCTCATCCCGAATGTTTGTCCCCACTTTGCTATATTCAAAACTTAGCCACCCATCCCACACCTAGTAAGATGATGATCATAGATTGATCTACTTAGTATATGAAGATAGATAAAACTTTCATTTAAAATTGTTTACACACAATTTAACCTTTTGGGATTTCAAAAGAGAGAATCTGCACTCGTTAAATCGTATTTGCTTCAGGATATTCGCTGCCAATGAAAAAGTATTCAAACTTTTTTCTAACAACATTTTTTTAGCTTCAAAAGTATAAAAGAAGGCATTTGGAGACAAAATTACTATAGGGTAGTGTGCATTTTTTTTAAGCTACAGGCCTCTGAATGAGCCCTCATAATAAAATATTTAAAATTATGTTCAGTTATTTTTATTTTTTTTTTTCAAAAATAAATGCCTTGAACACAAATATACCAAACTTATTTTCAAACATCATTTTATTTCGCTAAAGTAATCTATTTAGGACCACAAGCACACATTAATGTGCATCTTGAAAAGGTACAAGTAGGCAAAGATCAGGAAAAGGCGCAATCAGAAAAAGACTCCCACTCCAAAAACCGAGGCGGGAAAAAACCAAACCAACAATCAGGTACTTATACCATGAAACATATCGTAAGCCGAATGAGCAGCTATTTTCCCAATAGGTGGCCACTCAGTTACCTTAACTTAACTAAAAATATGAAAACATACATAAGGCGCCAACAGCACAAAAAATTTTAAACACCAAGACATAAAACAAAAAGAACCACTACAGAAGCGGATTATAAAATTTTACGTATAATTTAATACCCAGGGAGCCAAGCCCCGTTTTGGGGAGAGGAGGTGACATCACCTGCTATAGTTGGTTTGAATACAATTTTGGTTAGGCTTTGCCATCCTATTGAAGGCCTGGGTGGACTGCTCACGGAATTTTTTGGCGCGATGGTTAAATTACACATTGTTTCTTGCTATTTGAGCTGCCTACGTATTACAAACGTTTTCTAGATATATGAACATATCCTTTGTGTTTCAGATCATAAACTGCTGAATTTTCTAGTCTAGAGCAATGCTAGGAATCACAGATAAAGCAGTAATCTTATTATATTCTTTAATTCATACTTTTCAGCTATTGTTTTAGTATTTATGATGTTGAATTACCCCACCCACTTACATAATAATATGAATCATGAAATTCAAATAAATGCATAGTGATTTGTGAGACATTGAAGAACAAATGAATATGTGATGTGCTCATAAACATTATACATGTATTTATATTTATTTTTGTCATTCAGTTTCTTTATAAATTTACATCTGTTCATCAGTATTATGACCAAGTCCATGGTCAGATTACTGTTTCCTATAAAATGTCAGATGTACGTTCTTATTGTTCCATAGGCTGGATCATGCACATCTTTAAGCAAGCGGCTATGAAATACTACAATTGTATCTAGTTAGTTGTACATTATTGTCATATCAATCAATTGAGTCCAATTTCAGCTCTCAAGGATTTTTGGTTGCTGAGATATAAACGTTTCTGTTGGTATACCCCCTCTATGTTTGTGTGATTTGTATCTAATATTTTAAGTTATCATCAATATTTAAACAACAAGATAGTTGAAATATTCATTTATCTTATCATTTGGTTATAGAACATTATCATGGCAATCAGTCGATGCTAATTTCAGCTCTCTAGGACATTTGGTTGCCGAGTTATAAAATTTATGTTGGTATACCCCCTCCATGTTTCTGTGATTTTTCTCTAATATTTAAAGTTTTTATCAATATTGGAAAAACAAGTAAGTCAGATTGTTTGTGTGTCTTAGCACATGGTTATAGAACATTACCCTAGCAATCATTTGATACCAATTTCAGCCCTCTGGAGCATTTGGTCACTGATAAATTAGCAGTTTTATTGGTATACCCCCTTCATTTGCCAATGATTTTTCTCTTATATCTTAAGTTTTCTTAAATATTGGAGCAGCAAGAAAGTCAGCTTATTTATATATCTTAATACATGATTATAGAATATAGTCATAGCAATCATTTGATACAAATTTCTGTTCTCTATGGCTTTTGGTTGCCGAGATATAAACATTTCCGTAGGTATACCCCCTCCATTTTCTGCAATTTTTCTCTACTATTTTAAGTTTTCATCAATATTCGAACAGCACAAAAGTCTGATTATTTATGTATCATATTTTGTGGTTGTCATCGCAATTATTTGTTACCAATTTCAGCTCTCTATGGCTTTTGGTTGCTGAGCTATACACATTTCTGTAGGTATACCCCTCCATTGTTCTGTGATTTTTCTCTAATTTTTAAAGTTCTCATCAATATTTGAACACCAAGAAAGTCAAACTATGTCTGCATTTTATCACATTATTATAGAACTTTATCATAACAATCATTTGATATAAATTTCAGCTCTGTAGAATTTTTGGTTGCTGAGATATCAGCAATGTAGTTGGTATACCCCTTCATTTATCTGTTATTTTTCTCTAATATCTGAAGTTCTCTTTAATAATTGAGATTAAGATAGCCAGCTTGTTTATATATCTTATTACATGGTTATAGAACATTGTCATAGCAATCATTTGATACCAATTTTGAGCTCTCTAGATCTTTTGATTGCTGAGGTATAAGCAATTGTGCTGGTATACTCCATTTTTATGTGATTTTTTTCTAATATATAAAGTTCTCATTGATATTCAAACACCAGGAAGTCAGTTTGATTACATGGTTATAGAGCATTGTCAAAACAATCATTTGATACCTATTTCTGCTCTCTAGGTCTATCAGTAGCCAAGATACATGTGGTAATATAGGGGTAACACATTACTTCCTCTGCTTATTAGGGGTGGGGGTGAGCATTCTGTGATTTTATGTGACACAAATGGGCATTAAAGTCATCCTCTGACCAAACTGGCACCCATGAGCATTTGTTCTAAGGGTGCAAGGTAAGTCCTATAGATAACCCGCCCCAAACACTTCAAATGGCAATATGAGAAGCCAAGTTTTGCTTCAATTAATTTTGGCAGACTTTTTTCCGCATTTACAAATCATTGTGTTGTCTCTATATGAGTAAATAAGCTTTGAAAAGGATGTAAACAGAGTAAAAAGCAATAAAAAATGTTATAAAAATAATGATGACATCAACATTTGCTGATAAAAATGTACTGATAAAAATATATTGATTCTCATAATTGCACATAAAGTTTAACATATACATTAAGTGGGTGGGGTAATTCAATGCCCTAAGATGACACATAGATTACTCAAATGACACATTTACAGCTTTATACATGGGTAAGACATACTCAGCCGCAATCAGACAAGATAAAATGGCATCAGGATAGTATACGATAATGAAGAAACATACTACAAATATGACTGTTCGTAATACAGTTGTGTACTGCATTTCAGCTGTATAACAAATAGTACGTCTAAATACCGTCTGATTAAAGCATCGTGCCAAAAAAATTTCCAGAGCAGTCCACTTAGACCTCCTTTTGGAAGGTCAGAGCTATCCAAAAATGCATTCAAAACAACTATAGCAGGAGATGTCACCTCCAACCTTTTTTTTGCGAGATAGAGACTTTTGGCTCCCTGGGTATAACAACCGAAAACCCTAAATTGAAAAGTCAGCAAAAATCAGAATTTAAAATTGTGCAAAAACAATATTTGTAGATTCAAACTTTTTCTCGTATTTTTGCATAATGTAGAATTTGACTTGATTTTTGGAATAAAAGAATGAGAAATATAGGGTAGTATGCATAAATAAGAGAGACCTAGAAACTTAAAAATAACCATTTTAAGCAATGTTTCGGCTTTTTAATTTCTTCGACCGCATTTCTTAAAAAAAAACCAAATCGCCCCTAATGGAGAAGTAAAGATATAGAGAACATTGTATACATCTACTTAATATGTTATAATAAGCCTCGAATCATAGCATTTGATTTGGAAAGTTGTTTCATTACAGTTTAATTAACCCTACACCCTAATTTCTACTGGCAACAAAGTTTTTAAGAAAATTTGCAGAAAATGAAGTGAAAAAATGAAGTTCGATCATTTTCATGGCTTGTCCGATGTATATCATCAGTATTCCTCCTGTAGATAGCGGCACCTCCTTGCGGAGTACAAGTTGAGTCAAGTCTAAAATTAATAATCAGATAATATAATAAAAAGCCGCACTTCACTGTCACACAAACTTTCAAATTTCAACACAGTGTCTAAGTCACAATAAAGTCTATACAATAATTCCACTGTAACCTATATACACTTAAACAGTTCTATTGACAGTTATATATACAGCTCCGTTTCATTAATAACATACCCCTGCAATGTCGCAAAATAAATTGACCCCGCACCCTACATTGCATGGCTCATTGCTGGATGGTTATAAGTCTGGCCTGGATGAAACTTCTACAATTTGTGTATGTATTTATGTGTGCTAAACTGGTAGTTTGTTTATATTGATCGTGAGCAGTCCGATTGGACAGGAAGCTGCTTTCGGCGTGTACCGAAATTCTGGTAGATTTAGTGTCTCGTTTTCAACTTTCGGCGATTGGTATTATGTAAGTACTGTGAATATTGCCAGTTTCTGACATGAATGTTGTTCATTGGCATCTTTTGTAGATACCTTAAAACTTACATCACATTCGTTAAAGTACTGAAGTAGAAATGGAATATCTAACTATACCTACTACCCTGTTTAATGCTACCATGCAAATGCATGTTTTCAGCACATAAATTGTCTGAAAGTTTATAAAATTTAAAAACTGGACATCTGAGAATATCATTAACAGTTGACATGATTATTTAAAGAGAGTTACGATAGCCCTGTATCTAATGCAATGTGTACCTGCCTATGACAATGTTTTAAGTTATGTAATGACATTCTTAAACATATATTTATTAAGGACATTTGATGGTTTTTGAATACAATTGATTGAAATAGTGTGACTGGCGATTTTAACCAGACGGCTTATATTAGTAATCAACCAAGAGAAACTTCAACGAATCAAATATTAAACGCCCGAGACCACACTAAGATGGAAGTAAATATTAAGAGCAGTTTTGCTTCCTTGAAATATGTCTGTAATGAAGGAAATAGCGTCTATTTAATCATTATTTCTGAACTTTATATGTATTGCGAATGCGGTGCAAGTTTTAATGTATATCAAATAGATGTCAATGAATAACATTCAGGTTAGAAAGTGGCAGTATTCACAGTACTTACATAATACCAATCGCCGAATGTTGAAAACTTGACATTAATTCTGTCGGAATTTTGGTACATGCCGAAAACAGCTTCCCGTCCAATCGGACTGTTCACGATCAATATAAACAAACTACCAGTTTAACACACATAAATGTATACACAAATTGTAGAAGTTTCATCCAGGCCGGACTAATAACCATCCAGCAATGAGCCATGCAATGTAAGGTGCGGGGTCAATTTATTTTGCGACATTACAGGGGTAAGTTATTAATGAAACGGACCTGTATATATATATATATATATATATATATATATATATATATATATATATATATATATATATATATAGATATATATATATATATATATATATATATATATATATATATATATATATATATATATGCAATATCTGGTGATATGACAGCGGGCACAGCGCTTGAGTTCGGTTTACAGTAAGTAAACACTCATGAGGGTCTGGATGGGGTATAATGATTAATGAATAATGGCCTAAAATTTTTAATGAGAGTGAATAAAGAGTAAAAAATTTAATGATTAGTGAATAATGGGGTCCTAAAGAATACTGAATAAATGTAAATTTTTAATGAATAGCATAATAATATAATGAATAGTGAATAATAACCTTTTAATGAATAATGAATATGCTAAAATTTTGCTATGGAATTATCTTAGATGGCCTCCCTGACATCCCAGAATTTCATTTTTTCTGGGGTCTGGACGCCCCCAGACCCGATTTAGTTCAAATGTTGTATTCATATTTCAGAAATCCTTGAATGTTTGAAAAGACGTATGTCTGGAAGCCAAGCATGTAGGGGCTCACCTCCTGGATTAATTGAAAAATAAATGTGTCATTTGAAGGCAGAGAAAAATAAAATAAATCATTCTGGATGTTTACTGAGCCAGATACTATTTCACTGTTTTGTTTGCTTATGTATATGTATTTTCCTTTTATTCTATTACCCCATTTGTCCTTATTATGTATGTTCCAATCCTATAATGATAACCGTTTACGTAGATGGACATCATCTTGCTTTTTTATATGACAGAACATAATTATAGTGTCTTTTGCAATCAGAAACAAGGCAGCACTAAGAACGTTCATGCAAATCTATCTGGCATTTTTTTCCTCGCTCGCTTCGCTCGCTCGATATTTAAGACATTAATAAAATGCATTGTACAATCACATCAGGCACAAGCACATAGTACTCCTATGCTAACTAATTTTCTAAATAAAAACAACAGCATCTTAATTATTATAACTTTTACCCCTAAAGTTACAATTTTTCTTAAATAACATTTGGTATTCATAATTGAAGAGAAAGATTCAAGGTAAAACCTAGGGCGTATTCAGTATTTTAGGTGGAAAAAGGTACAAGTAGGCAAAGATCAGGAAAAGGCGCAATCAGAAAAAGATTCCCACTCCAAAAACCGAGGTGGGAAAAAACCAAACTAACAATCAGGTACTTATACCATGAAACAATCGTAAGCCGAATGGGCAGCTATTTTCCCAATAGGTGGCCACTCAGTTACCTTAACTTAACTAAAAATATGAAAACATACATAAGGCGCCAACAGCACAAAAAAATTTTAAACACCAAGACATAAAACAAAAAGAACCACCACAGAAGTATCGACTTGGAACGATCAGTAACACAAAGTTACTGGCGGGCTTAAACCGATTTTACATGGGGATTATACTCACAATAGATTTAAAATGGGTTTTGCTAAAACAAATCGGTATACTATTTCGGAAAGTTTCTATGAGGCTTAATTGTGGTCTAGCAGAGTATATATGTTTCTCTCAAGATTATAATATCAAGGTGGCACTCAGCAATCTACCATAGAACTAGTCCTTGCGGTTTGAGATAAGAGCTGCCTTAGGTGGGGAACACCTATTTGCTTATGGATATTAGCTGGGTGAAGAAGGCGTGACTAAATCTATTAATTATCATGTTTTAATGAATAATCGAGTTAATTTTAATGAATAAGCCAAAATTTTAATGACAGTGAATAAATGGCTAAATTTTTAGTGATTAGTGAATAACAGGACCCCCCATCCAGACCCTCACTCATGTATCCTTGAAATCGTCGTCAATGTCAATATTACTATTAGAATTGAAGCTACGAAGTCCTTGAGAATGACCTGTTCCTCTTGTACAGTAGACGGAAGGGCAACACTCGGCACCTGGCTATCCGAATGTGTGGAGCTGCTTGTCGCGCTACTGGGTTCAGATTCCACCAGCACAGATTGATCCTTTTTTCCCCTGATCTCTGGCGAAAAATCCTGTTATTTGGGAACGGATTCCGGTTCCTTTGGAACGGCTTCAGAAGCATCACATTTCGGTGAGGTAGCTTTTTCAGCAGCTTTCTTCTTCATGAAACGATGTTGTCTCTTTCTAGCGCGTCGTTTTGCAGATGGGGATTTCTTCTCCTTCTTCTTCCGAGGTTTCACGGGAAGATAAGTACCGTTTCTAATCGGCCGATTAATTCATCCTACATATAAAACAAGTGCAACCCCGTTAGCTGTCAAAAGTTCAGATTCCCTGGCCCCAATCATGATATCAAAGCATTCTGTATTGATTTTGTTGTTTTTGTCACTATTTCTATGTTTAACATGTGGTATAGGGGACACTCCACATGTTGGTAAGATTTACTTACGTCTGAAACATTGTTGTCGTTATTATCATTAGTTTTCGCGACCGGCAGTCAGAATAAAAATTATTTACTGGTTATTTACGCCAATCTGACAATATCACAGGAAACAGCCATTGATTTATCTGTTACTTAGCTTAGAATTTGCTGCAACCCAAATTAGGGCTGAGTATCGCCCACTAAAACCGCATCGCGATATATCGCGGTACGGGAAATGCATATCGCAATGCGTATTGAATATATCGTACAAACAGGAAAGTCAATTTTCAATTTCTTATCGAAGCCAAAATTTGTTGCACTAGAATGGGAATCAATTTTACAACATTTGTAGTACATCTATGACTGATATTATTGTAAACAACATGCAAAATTTTTATGCGACGTCAGGTTGTTTTAAAGTGCCGAAATAGATGTATGTTCCAAAAATAACCACATGATTGACAGCTCAACAGGGGAGGCAAATACGCACATGTATTGGACTGGTTTCACGCTAATTACCTGTAAAAATTCGATAGCAGGACCGATTGTAAATACACAGTCTGTGGTTGTACTGATATGTCTAGTGTGGTTGCTAGTCTTAGCTGGGGTGTCGTGACCACGAGAGCATGTACCCTCGATCTTTAAAAGCAAGTCGGCAAATCGAACAGTGCCACTTGCCAGCCTCGTCTTGCGTATACCAGTCGAAGCTGTTCTGGGAAACTTCTTTCGTAAATTTCTTACTATCTCTTCATACGGCATACACCCTCAACTGAGTGTTACGTACTAGGCGACTCTGACTCCGATGCATTTTCCGCCTTACGCTTTAATACTTCCCGGTTTGATCAACCAGCTTTCCATTTTGGAAGTTGATTTGGTAAAGTTTCATAGTTTTGGTACGAATTCAGGCCCAAATTGAGTAATTATTGTTTGGTAAAAAGACAATTAAAATAATGATCGGCGATGAGCAAAACAAAAGTAAAGTCTTTCGCGACTCACCGGAATAATTAAGGAATGATTAGTTAATCCGTTTGTTAATCATCCATGTTTTTCGCATATAAAATGCGTCTTCCAACTTTCAAAGAAGACGCCGACAAACTTCAATCAGTACACACGTATCAGTTTCACTTTACACAACCTAATTATAGAAAATATTTTCTGACGTAGTTCGTATTAAAACGCTATCGATCATTGGACGAAAACCAAAATCTGATGCAGAATAGGCGGAGCTAATAAGTGCGCGTGTCAAAGTTGTAAAACATCACTGTACCGTAATCATGATAATTGGACATAATTAGGCCAAACTCGTGTCGATTGATGTTCGACACCTTTTGTTCACGGATTATTGATGCGTGATAATTTGACTAGGTGTCATTATTGATAACGGATTAACGGCAACTCGCTACTGAATTACCGTAAGTACTCCCCCCCAAAAAAAACACACACACACAAAAAGGACTTCGCCCAACGGCTCATCGTGAGCGACACCCGGCGACTGAAACTTCGCCCGCCGGTCCACCGGGAGCGAAGTGCCGACGGAAAAAGCGACTTAGTCGCCCCAGTCGCCCCCTAGGTTGTTCCCTGGACTACTCGTTTGGATTATTTTGGGTGTTAGTATAAAACCCGGACTGTGTTACGATATACCGGAATCCTTGTATGGGCGTACCGGTATACCGTACCGCGAGCACCGTACCGCAGTATACCGATATATCGGTATATCGTTACACCCCTAACCCAAATGTATTTGCAATGGAAAGACCATGTACAAAGTAATACGTACATGTATCGGTGGTTGACCATATGGATGATGGAAGAGGGCACTTTGTGGAGCGTTTTGCCATATAGTGGTTTGACAGTGTGTCAAATTCTGGATTTGGGGGTCTGAGATTAGAACCCCAATGGCTAGTCTGGCGGGTCAGCCATCAAAATGAATTTTTGATAGCTGATTTATCATTTTGGCAAAATGAACCACTGGGTATGATAGTTCATTTTGACGGCTGACCAGTCAGACTACCCACTGGCATCTGGCTCTGTCATTAAGTAAGGGACATTAACTTGCCATACATGTAGGCCCCATCCTGACATGCCAAATGTGCAATAAACAACAACAACTAACCTGCATGTTCAAAAAGAAATGTAGGAGAAGATTCATATAAGCTTCCTTGAAGCTTGTTTTCTGATCCTTTGATTTATTGATTATCATTATTGCTATATGTGAATTTATTAATAAACTAGTGTTTAAACCAAAAAGAAATGTATATACTCATTTTATGCATATACGAGGTACGACAGAAAAGTTCGTAGACACTCCAGCTATCAGAAAAAGTAACGCGTCGTTGAAGAAGCGTTTTGCATAATTTCAAGCAGCAATATCTTATGAGTATGTTTCAGAAATTTTGTGCAATTTGAAGAAATATCACACTTGGTATGGCCACTTTTTCTGCTTGAAGGTAGGGCCGTGCGGGGCAGGTGTCAAAACGTGATAAAATGTGGCGATTTTCACATTCTGTTTTTGCTTGTGAAACGGCACGGAAGTGTTCTCGAACGTTAAAATATTTTGATCCTGGAAGAATGTTCAATCAACAACGTTTTCTGAATGTTTGGGCCTTGGCGGCAGTACAGTTTGATATCTGTGAATAAAATTTCAGATGCAGTCCGAAAAAAATGTTTGAAAAAATGGCGTAATTTTGACGTCGGAGAACAGCCGATAACCATAAAATTGTATGTTTTTGTTATGGAAATGGTCAACAAACACGATGGAAATGATATAAACAACAACATAAAAGCTATCAACTTGTCTGTCACTAGTTTACAAGTGGCAGAGTTGATTTTTGGATGCTCGATAGATCATCTAAGATGATAAACGGCGGCAGAACGGCACTCGTCTTACATTCTCTAGGCAAATGAAAATGGCATGCGCGGATCCAGAGGGGGGGTCCGGACCCCAGAGGGGGGGTCCGGACCCCCCCTGGAATTTGAAAATTTTACCTAAAAAGGTAATTTCGGGATTTTTTGGGGGTTGGACCCCCCCCCCCTCGTCTGTGACCAAAAATTACCATTCTCGTTGGACCCCCTCTCATGAAAAGTTCTGGATCCGCGCATGAATGGTTTCATATGTTCAACCGGTCATCAGAGAACCTGAGGACAGTTGGCACAAATCGGCATTTGACAGCTAGATACACATAATAAAATTGTACCGATATCCAATCCAATGACCCAATGTGGAATAACTCTGAAACATCGATTAAACTTGTTACAAATATATTAAGCACTGACAGCAATCAACTTCAAGTAACGTCACTGAGATGTTGACCCTTGCCCCGCTCCAGGTTAAGGAGGTGCACATAAAAGGCTGTAGAAGATGTCGTGTTGGCCAGAGTTTCATAAAATTTCGTCTATTTGCTCATGAAATATTTGTGCAAACCCAGATATATTCATTTTGACAGAATTTCTATTCCTGTTAAAAATACTAATGGTGTCTACGAACTTTCCTGCCATACCTCGTAGATAGATATATAGACCATTTACCCACAATGTGACACTCCATTTTGTAATGATCAGTGTCAAGCAAAAAATAAAGGGACGGTCAACAAAGACTGCTGTTGACATCCTTGCCTCCAAATGATGTTGAGATGCACTGATGATTCTTTGCAAGAAGAACATCAGCTGCCAGTATTGAAATAGAATTTATATGATAATTTGGAATTTCTAGTCTCACTTATGTATTAAAACAGTTATCACATGTAAAAAATGGGATCACCTTAATTAGTGACATTTAAGCGAGTTGGCTGCATATGTTTTCTTAGAGACATTAAAGATAGAACTGGCCTTATCAGCAAAAAAAAAAAAAAAAAAAAAATAGATATGCATCAGACATTGGCTGTGAATAATGGGGTGGTTCTGGCTTCCTTTTTTCCTGTATGGATTATTCACAACTTCAGGTCTTTGTGAACAGTGAATTAATTTTAAGTTATAATAATAATAATAAAAACTTTTTTTAAACCTTGAAATCTTTCTTTAAAAAGAGTGAGTCCAGGGAAGATTGCAGATTTATAAATAATTAAATCACAGATCATTTCATTGTTTGTGTGTTATTTTAATGAGAAAGATAAACCTGCGAAAATAAATCACTGTGAGAAAGGTAAATAAGAAGATTTTTTTTTTCATTACAGCAATTGTTGGTGCAGGTGTTGGGGGCACATCAGCAGCATACTTCCTCAAAGAATTGTTTGGCGACAATGTTGTCATTGATATTTTTGAGAAGGGTCAGGTTGGAGGGCGTCTAGCCCTGATGAAGATGGGAGACCACTATTACAATGCTGGTGGAACCATTATTCACCCACAGAACATGTACATGGTGAACTTTACAGAGATGTTTGGTAGGTGTTTTTTCTTTTTTTTTCAAGTATTCTTATATGAGCCACCTTGTGGGAAAAACAACAATGTGGGTTTTAAACAGGTCCAACACAAACCAAGCTGTACAAGCACAGAGGATGGCTAGAGGCTTGAAATTTTGGATATAAGTAGATGAGGGATGGTACTGTCCGTTTAGTGAAAACAAAGGCGCTGATCAGCTTCGCAGTTACTGAGAAGCTCATCTTCGCCTTTGGTTTCGCATATGTAGAATGGTAGTTTTCTCATGAGGCAGCTCACATGTTTTTTTTTCTACATGTACATAATTTTTTCTACATGCATATGAATCGGTGTCTGAAATCTAACAGATGTCAGAATATAATATACTTCAAATCTGTTGTATTATATTCAACTCTATTTTTTTATGTGCTGTGGTTGATTGAAATGCTTAATGCACATGCAATTTTGATATACATGCACCTCTTTATAATGCAGTTTTCAATATAACATGGCAATGATATGGCATCCAAGTTGTTTTGCTATATGTGTATAGTATGTAACCCTATTGTAACATGGTTTCACTTATAACACGGTCAGCTTGTATGGACCCCAAAGACAGCTTTATTATGAGGTTGACCTGTATGTCTATTTTGTGTAACCTCATTATAACATGCTTTCACCTGTAAAAAGGTCTGTTTGTAATATGGACTCCAAAGCTGGCACAAAAAAGAGGTTGATCTATACTTTGAATTCTTTTCATCTGAAGGTCTGAAGCGGGACAGCCAGGCTGAAGGTGGTAAACTAGGTATCTATGACGGGGATGATGTGTTGTTTACCACTAGTGATTGGTCTCTTGTAACTCTGGCCAAGCTGTTCTGGAGGTATGGGATGGACATATATAATGTCAGAAACTGGATACAGGAGAAAGTTATTGGTCGAATGAAAAGGTAGGTGGTATTGTATATCTTTGATACATCTTAAGACTTCCTCAATCTTTGTTTAATGATAGGTCCTATTTGGTGGATCCATCCAGAGTTCTCACTAGGATTTTGAAAATTGGAGTAAAAATGAGGTATTTCTTAAAATGTTGGATTCTTCCTATACTTTATTATTGGGGCTTTCCAAAAAGTTGTAGTCAGAATCAAAAAGTTGGAGTTTAAAACTCCAATATTGGAGTTACAGAGAATTCTGCCATCGTAATTGGGCCATGACACTAAAATCTGGTCTTCAGAGTTTCTGACCGGGTCTGACACAAACCGGCCTGTGCACCTACAGAAGATGGCTAGAAGCTTGAAAATTTGGATTTAAGAAGAAGAGGAATTGTACTATCCGTGTATCAAGAACAAAGGGGCTGATCAGCTGTGCAGTTACTGCACTTCTGATATGCGCCTTTGGTTTCGCATATGCAGATTGTTAATTTTCTCATGAGGTGGTTCAATTTTTGTTTGTTTAGCGATAGGTCCTTTTGGTTGGATCCATCTTGATTTAATATGGGTCTTTAGAGACCTTGCACCAAAACCCAAGCAGATTTCTAGAGGCTTTGAATTCAGAAATGGGTAAACAGGGGAATTGCACTTTCCATTAAGTGAAAATAAAAGCACTGTTCAGCTGCATATGTTTAAAATGTGCATCTTACGTTTATATGCATAGGGGGTGGCTCATTTATAATATAGAATAAAGGGAATTTTTGTTTTCATATCATTCTGAATAATACTATTATTCAGTTTATAACTGAGAAATAACTACATCATATAGTATCAAAAGGACAATTAATCATAATGATCACTGCATGACTATGCTTTCCACAGACAAATTCTTTCCAGTATTATGACCATGGCTACATGTATGTATAATTTATGCTCATAGGCTATACACCCTACAAGCAGAGGGCCATGCTTTTTCAACAGTCGAGGACCTGGTCAATGCTATGGATCCTTCCTTAGTTGATTGGACAAAGAAATCCGTGAAGACATTGCTCAAAGAGGAGGGTTTTCATGATAGATTCATAGATGAGTTTGTCATGGGAGCTATGAGAATGAATTACGGCCAGACTACAGATGCTCATGGTCTTGTTGGTATGTTGTGTTTCTTTATAAATTTATTTTTTTAAGTTGGCTTTTTGGAAACTCCAAAAATTGGATACAAATCGGCAGTGTTTTGATTGGAAATAGGATAAAACACCAAACAATTGAATTGTACATGTCATGTCATGTAAATCTCAATCCAAATGCCAGAGAGTGGTGACCATGTGGTAGAAACAGACAATCAAATCTGGTTGTTACATTATGTACAAATAACAATACACCTAAATGGGGTGAGGGAAGTGCCATAGTGGTAGAGTAGTCTGAGTACCAGAGCTGGGTGTGAGGGGTCATGGGTTCAACACTTACATTACGAAAACTTACCCCTTTAAAATACAAACATTTTTTCAGCAGTAAAAATTGAAAGTCTCATCAGAAAAATTGGTTATTTCTAACATATTTGCTCAAAACATAGACTGTGGGTACACCTTAGAACCGCCTAACCGAGGCCGTTCTAACAAGTACCTACAATTTATGTTTTGGATCAAAAAGAAGAAAAATATGTATACCCCTGCAAACCCTAGTTTTACTATATAAATGTGGGGTATAGGGGGGTATACATTTCACGGACATGTTTTCATGATGTACCTTCATGGTGTAGTGTCCTATATAGAGCAAGACAATTAAGCTTCCCATAGTTACACCCAAGCAGCCATGCCTTCATCCTATTATGACTGAAAAATTGACAGGGACATTAAGCCGTAACCAAACCAAACCAAACACTTACGAAGAAGGTGGGCAGTTATTCCCAATTAGTCTAAAAAAGGCTGCTGTAAACAGCAGCAGATAAACTGAAGCACATATGTAGGTAAATCACAGCAGAAGAACCACCTTAGAACAGTCATTAGTACAGTTCTGGTTACTTAAGCCATTTACTGAAATGCCATTTTTAGCTCACCTGAGCCGAAGGCTCACAAGGTGAGCTTATAGGATGGCCATGATCCGGCGTCCGTCCGTCCGTCGTCCACAATTTCAAAGATCTTCTTCTCTGAAACCGCTTGGCCGATCTAGTTGAAATTTTATGTGGAGCCTCCTTGGGTAGTGGCATTTCAAGTTTGATCGCGAAATCCAGGTCACATGACCAAGTTGGCCGCCACGCCCATATATGTTAAAAACCGCTCAAAAATCTTCTTCTCCAGAACCGGTGGGCCGATTTCCACGAAACTTGGTATGTAGCATCGGGGACTTCAGCCCATCATAGTTTGATAAAATGATGACCCTTGGATGACCTTGACCTATTTTACGGCAAGGTCAAATTTGGAAACATAGGCTTTTACATGGGAAAAAGTGAAAACTATGGATTTTTGGAAAACTATTGCAGCCTGAGGCCTGAAAAGTGGTAGATGCAAACAACTAATAGAGTAGATGAAGGTATGTGATTAATTTAGGTCAAGGTCATCTCTTGACCTTGGCCAGTCTGTCGTCCATACACACTTTTCAAAGATCTTCTTCTCTGAAACTGCTGGGCCAATCAAAGTGAAATTTTATGTGGAGCATCCATGGGTAGGGGAGACGAAAGTTTGATCGCGAAATCCAGGTCACATGACCAAGATGGCCGCCACACCCATATATGGTAAAAACCACTAAAAAATCTTCTTCTCCAGAACCGGCAGGCCGATTTTCATGAAACTTGGTATGTAGCATTTGGGACTCCAGCCCATCATAGTTTGATAAAATGATGACCCTAAGATGACCTTGACCTATTTTACGGCAAGGTCAATTTTGGAAACATAGGCTTTTACATGAGAAAAAGTGAAAACTATGGATTTTTTGAAAACTATTGCAGCCGGATGCCTGAAAAGTGGTGGATGCAAACAACTAATGGAGTAGATGAAGGTATGTGATTAATTTAGGTCAAGGTCATCTCTTGACCTTGGCCAGTCTGTCGTCCATACACACTTTTCACAGATCTTCTTCTCTGAAACTGCTGGGCCAATCAAAGTGAAATTTTATGTGGAGCATCCATGGGTAGGGGAGACGAAAGTTTGATCGTGAAATCTAGGTCACATGACCAAGATGGCTGCCACGCCCATATATGGTAAAAACCACTCAAAAATCTTCTTCTCCAGAACCGGCAGGCCAATTTTCGCGAAACTTGGTATGTAGCATTTGGGACTCCAGCCCATCATAGTTTGATCAAATGATGACCATAGGATGACCTTGACCTATTTTACGGCAAGGTCAATTTTGGAAACATAGGCTTTTACATGGGAAAAGGCGAAAACAATGGATATTTTGGAAACTGTTGCAGTCTGAAACCTGAAAGTTGCTAGATGCAGACAACCAATGGAGTCAATGAAGGTAAGTAATTAATGAAGGCCAAGGTCATTTCTTGACCTTGACCCAAGGTCATTTGAATATCAAAATTAAAATTATAGTTTTCTCAGAAATCACTGGGTTTGGAAACTATTGCAGCCTGAGACCTGAATCTTTGCAGATGCAGACAACTTCTGAATTCAATAAAGGTGCGTGAGTATTCAGGGTCAAGGTCAAGGTCATTTCATGATGACTTAATACTCCTGGATCAGGGTTCAGGTGAGCGTTCTCAGGACCATTGGTCCTCTGGTTTTCTTTGTGGCTTGAACCTTGGAGAAAAAGTAGAGTTAATTAGAAATTGG
The DNA here is from genome assembly GCA_964017185.1 of Rugalucina vietnamica. NCBI lineage: Eukaryota > Metazoa > Mollusca > Bivalvia > Lucinida > Lucinidae > Rugalucina > Rugalucina vietnamica. The sequence continues at coordinate 22,032,500 of OZ024878.1, read as the reverse complement.
TAAACAAAACATTTATCAACAGCCTCTGGCAAATTAAATTGATTTCATTTATTTTGCCTTAAACACTGGATCATTAAAATTAAAAGCAATAAAACTTAAATTTGAACTTAATTAATATTGATATCATTGAATATTGGCATTTTTACTTGATATTGATGTTTAAAAACTTGACTGACATACATGTACTTAGCTCATTTAAGCCTGGCGTCCCTTTTATGGGACATAGGCAAACAGTATAGCCCCAGATGTGACGCCGCAGAACGCGGCGTCCCATCTGGGGCTATTCTATTTGCTAAGAGGATTTTCATCAAAAATTTATTCAAAAATTGAAAATCACTCCTGATGCCCCTACAAATGAAAGTGGACTCACCCAAATGATAATAATGGGAATATCCATTCGTCAAATATGGGTTAACTGAACTGCTGTTTTAGGTATGCCGTAACCTGTTTGTCTGTGCTTTAATGCTGTGCAAGCTGCTGTTATTGTTATTTTGCTTATATTTGGCATACCATGGGGACAATCTCTGTTATTTCTATATCCAAAACTTAAAGACTAGCCATGTGATTGTGCAGGATGGTTTATATCTGACATGGTCAGAATGCAGTCCTAATACATCTCATTCATTTTGGTTTTCCTTTAAATTTTGATAGTGCAATGACTTATTTTTTAACCTATATCTTACTTGATAAAGTTCAGTGACGTCTAGGACTCGTCTCACTCTGATTAAAACTTGAGCCGCCTGGTGGGAAAACCAACAATGTGGTTTCCGAACGGGTCTGACACAAATCAGGCTGTACAAGCACAGAAGATGGCTAGAGACTGGAAAATTTGGATTTAGACAGTAGAGGAATTGTACTATCCGTGTTGCGAAAACAAAGGCGCTGATCAGGTTACCGCTAAGCTGATCTGCGCCTTTGTTTTTGCATATGCAGATTGTTGGTTTTCCCATGGGGTGGCTCACTACACTGAAAAGCTTTAAAAATGCAAAAGATTTTATTTAAATGTTTTGCGTATTTGTAGTCATTCGATTTCAATGAAATTTCACAAACATGAACATTGATATGCATACAAACTTTGTTGTGAATTTCGTATCAAAATAATGAGTAAAGTGAGAGTAACAGTTTTTGACATAACAATACCCCTAAAATGCAAAACTGCAAAGTTATAATAAGCATGACTACATTTTGCCACTTGGCATACAGAGCATCGCTTTCTCATTAAAAGCAAAAGTTTTGCCAATTGCACTGATTGTCTGGCACTGATGCTAGCTTGTTTGAATGGTCAGGTCGACGTAAGTTCGACGTAATTCAGCGCCGTATGTCAATTATCTAGAGACTTTAGCGCCTTGACGTAAAATGTTCAGTTGATTAGACAGGCATCAACCTTTCACTGTCCCAGTAGCATGAGAGGGAATGCTGAGTTGCCGAAAAGTTAAATGATGGCAAAATTGATGTCACGTGACGTCACAAATACGTCATCAAGATTGTAAAACTACAATTGTGCCGTATATTTCATTTTCGAAGACCTGTAGAATGATAAAAAATAGGCAAAACTAAAACTAAAGTGTTTTTCACATATGGATTGCTACAAGCTTCATGTAAAATGGTAAAATATTTTTCTCCGTTAATTCTTAGAGACGCCACATGGCAAAAAGTGTAAAATGACTTTTTAGTGCCTATAAAAATGTTGGTTTCATGTGAAAATAGAAGTAGAATACAGCTATCGATCCCTTTCACCTGTTAAGGAACACTAAAAATGTCATTTGTGCAAAAAATACTAATTTTCTTTTTTTTTTTGCGTTTTTAAAGCTCTTCAGTGTATTTGAAATTGACCTACAAAAATTCCATAAGAGTTTCTCCGAACCAAACCAGCCTGTGTGAAACAAGCATTCTGGTCTCATGCTTGGAATTTTGGATTTGGAAATTGTATATTATGACTTGAGGAATCAAGTTTACAATTTAGAGCCATGACATAGCCATTTTAAAATGAAAACTGTATTATTGTGAGGCGTGTTATGATGTGACTGAACTGTAACAATAAAAATGAAAAAATGATAATTATTATAAAAATGATAAAATAATTTCTTGTTATAGATACAGATAATGTGGTGATTTGAGAAAGTTCACATTAATGGGGGTTATTCATTTGTTAGTTATTATTTAAGTTTTTACTGTATATATAACCAATTACACAAAAACATCAACATGAACATGCTCATTTTTGTATAAATTACATTCTCAGTTGTTGTTTTTTTTACCATTTTTATTATTAAAAACTGTTTGCTGATTTTGGGTGCCATTACATAGCCATGTTATACTGAAAGTTATTATGGTGTTAAACTGTAAGGAGAAAATGAACCGCAAGGGTATTTATTTGTAAGTTTTCATTATGACAGATTTCACTGTATATAATCCATTACAGAAATCATCAGCATTAACATGCCCAGTAAACTTCAAATTGACTTCCAACTGAGGTCAGTGTAAATTTGTAAATTTTATTCTGTTGATCTTTTTCAATGTTTCCATTCCTAAAATTTCATATGTTAGATAGAGTGTGTTAAAATGTAAGATTTTTCTGGAACCAAAACATAGACATAGACATAGACATAGACATAGAAATTTTATTTTTTGTCGAATATTCACAAACATGTAACATAAGCCCAGTAGGGCTTTTATTTCGACAAACAAGAGTAAAACCACATGCAAAAAATATCACAGCATGCAATAAAAAAAAAAAAAAAAAAAAAAAAAAAAACAATACGTACAATGAACAAATTAAGAGAAAAAATACAGAATATGAGGTATATCACAGCATGCAAAATTTTGTACATAAAATATGTCTTTTTTAAAATAATTGAAAAGAAACCCTGGACATGACATCAGTACCGATGCTGATGCCTTTCCCTGCTGTACGGGCAGTCCACACGAGCCTGGGAAAGACAGCAGCATCAGTAAAATGCACGAATTGCTACTTTTATGTTGCCAAAGATGATGAAATTTTAAAATGCAGTGGAAGTAAGACTTAAGTTATTCACAAGTATAAAAAGAGAATAAATTAAAGCACACAATCATACAATTTGAGACATAGGTGGCAACAATGATGAACCAGCCTGGCTATAAAGATCAGAGTCGCCACCCATGTCTGGGATATGTAGGTAGGGCATATTAAATGACAAAAGGTGACGACATTGACAAGCCAGCCTGGCTATAAAGATCAAGGTCGTCATCAGTAAGAACGATGGGATGTGTTGGTAGGGCACGAGAAGTTTGCATTGAGGCGCCCTTGGATCACAGCCTTTGCACGAAACGAAAAAGGGGTAGATCTAATTCGAAAAAAAAAAAAAAAAAAAAAAAAAAAAAAAAAAAAAAAAAAGCAAAGGAAGTGTAAGGGAGGTAACGAAACTGCAAACAACAAAAACAACAAAGTCTAAGCAGAACAAGAAGGGCATCCGCAAATTTTACCATCCCAAGCATGGAGCAATCTCTTGAACTGAGAGAAGGACTCTGCCAGTCTCAGATCGTTCGGGAGACAGTTCCAGATTCGGGCGGCTTCATAGCGAAATGACCTTAGCCCATACCTTGTACTTTTCACCGCTGGTAGCCTTGCTTGATTTTCATTCCTGAAATTATAATGGGATGTTTTGATGTTAATTAAATCTTTCACATACTCAGGGGCAATGTCATGTACTATTTTGTAGACCTCAGAAGCCATTTGCTTCATCCTCCTAACATGTAGGGGGACAGTATTGGTTGAGGCTAAGAGATCTTGCAAAGATGACGTGAAATCATTGTTGATGAATCGTAAAGCCCGCTCTTGGATTTTTTCAATCTTGTTAGTGCTAGACGCACTACAAAAATGCCATGCTAACGGACAATAATTAAAATTGGATACAATAAAAGAGTTGTAAATAGTCATCTTGCCCTGCTTGGTTAAAAAACGGCCAAGACGCTTTAAAACAGCAAGTTGTTTAGAAGCTTTCTTACAAATTTCAGATACATGGTCATCAAAACGCAGCATAAAATCAATATTCACACCTAAAAGGGTAACATTGTCATCACATTTGATTTCAACAGAATCTATGTTAAATGAGGTGATATTGTCATGTGCGTTCTTTCCTATACAAATTGCCTGGAATTTAGAAGGATTTGCTTGCATGAAATTTTTGAAAAACCAATCGATCAATATACAACTTTCTTGCTCTAAAACCTTTTTCAACACTTCTATATTAGCATGTATAAAAGATAGTGTGTTGTCGTCTGCGTAGTTGTATATTACCGCTTGGTTCACAAAAAAGAATATGTCGTTTAAAAAGACATTAAAAAGAAGGGGCCCTAAGATGGAGCCCTGAGGGACACCCTTCATGATATTTTCCCATGTGCTGGTGTGAGATCCCAGTCTAACCTGCTGTACCCTGTCGCTTAGGTAGCTACTAAGCAAATCAATGGCATCAGTTGCCAGCCCATAAGCCCTCAACTTTTCAATTAAGAGACCATGGGGTAGGCAGTCAAAGGCCTTAGACAGATCCATAAGTACGGCTGCTGCCGACTCATGGTTGTCCAAGGCCTTCTTCCAATCTTCAAGCAGGCGCAGCAGGGTAGACTGGCATCCAAACCCCTTACGAAATGCAGCCAGAAAGGGATTAAAAATGTCATCAAAATATTCGGACAACTGGTTGTGCATGACCCTCTCATAAGCCTTGGATATAATCGGCAAAACGCTTACTGGGCGATAGTTTTCTTTGTTGAGGGGGTCGTTCTTTTTATGAATAGGGACGACTTGAGCCCCTTTAAGCCTTGTCGGGAATTTGCCTTGATGAAACGTGGTGTTGATGAGACAGGCTAGAGCACCACTGAGCAAGCCTTAACTATTTTAGCAGGTATATTATCTACCCCGGTTGATTTCTTTGAATCAATATTTGATAAAATTTTGGTAATTTCAGAGTCGGTTACCGGCCTAAAAGAAAATTTATTCGAATTTGGGGGTAAATTTTCCTGAATCTTTAAGATACTAGGATGTTCCTCCATATTTTCAATGTGGCAATCCTTACCAATATCAGTGGCCACATTCGCGAAAAATGAATTAAAAAGTGAGCAAACTTCAGCCTGATCCGAGACTACTTTATTTTCCTCACACAGAATGACCTCAGATCCACCATCAGACCCCTTCTTCGACAGGAAGGGTTTAATGGTGGGCCAGAAGTCTTTTGACTTAGGGCCACCTGCACATCTTTCGTAAAAATAGACTCGCATCGAGGCTTTTTTCAATTTCGTCACATGATTGCGCTGTTTGCGATAGAGCTCCCAATTTGCAGAAGTTCTGCACTTATTATATTTATTGAAGAGCATGCGCTTCTTAAAAACAGCGCGCCTTAGGTTTCCATTCATGTAAGCAGGCTTTCTAGCCTTCGTAACCCGTTCTTTGATAGGGGCATGTTCATTGATGGCGTCAGTCAGAAGCCACTCATGCGCCCAGTATATGTCGTCGACATCGTCGAACACATACGCCGCATGAAATGGTATACGACCGACGTCCTCACTGAACCCCGCTTCATCAAACGTTTTGTAACTCCGGTACTTGGTGTGTTTTTTCTCGAGTTTGGCTGTGGCACCCTTGACAACGACACCAATTAGGTTGTGCCAGTCACTGATGCCACACCCAAAGTTGAGGACATTAAAACAGAGGTTAGGTTTGTTAGTGAGAATAACGTCCACCAAGGAAGGCGTACAATGTTTCATGAAGCAAGTTGCAGCTTTTACTAAGTTTGTGAAGTCAAAAATGTCACACATGTCTGTCAGGATTTTGGATTTTGAGCTATCGAGGCAATCATAATTTAGATCACCAGCTACCATAATATTGTCGTATTGGGTTGAGATTTTGTCGATACCTTTGGAAAAAATGTCTGCAAACAGTTTGTTATCAACAGATGGGGGTCTGTATGCACCTACGACAGCCCATTTGCGGTCATTAATTATAACGTCCAGTACAATAGATTCGATGGGCCGCTGTAGTTCAAGATCAGACCTACGCCTCGTAGGAAGGTTCGAGCGTACGTAAGCCATAAGTCCTCCACCAGAGCCATTGCGATCGTTCCTGAAAGCCTTGTAATCAGCAACGTTGAAACTACGCTGATTAAATGTGTCATCCAGTTTCGTCTCAGCGAAAAAGCAGATATCAGAGAGTTTATCGTATAGTAACTCACCGAGTTCCATGAACTTATATCGTATGCTGTTGACGTTCAGATACGTGATGATAGTTTTAAAAATAGTTGAATGTCAGTCTATCAGTTTTTTTGGTCTTTTATGCAAATGGAATTAGTCATATCACCACAATTGCAAATATCCTGTGACAACAGTGGTGAAACTAAAAATAGGAATTCAGTAAATACAGGTACCTTGGTCCTATTGTACCGTGAAGTGTTTTTGATAAAGCAAAGTGTGTCTGTTTGAAGTTAATTAAGTTTACCGAGGGTAATTTAGCGTGCTCAGTTTTGTATAATCATGTTCTCAGTTTTATACTGTTTTTTAGCTCACCTGAGCCGAAGGCTCACAGGTGAGCTTATAGTATACCCATGCTCCGGCGTCCGTCCGTCGTCCGTCCGTCGTCTGTCGTCCGTCGTCCACAATTTCAAAGATCTTCTCCTCTGAAACCGCTTGGCCAATCAAAGCCAAACTTCATGTGGAGCATCCTTAGGAAGGGGGAACAAAAGTTTATATAAATGGTCCAGGTCAAATGACCAAGATGGCCGCCATGGCTATAAATAGCAAAAACCTTTAAAAATCTTCTTCTCCAGAACCAGTGGGCCGATTTCCACGAAACTTGGTATGTAGCATTGGGGACGTGGGCCCATCATAGTTTATATAAATCATGACCCTAGGATGACCTTGACCTATTTTACGGCAAGGTCAACTTAGGTCGCCAATGCATTTGAATGGGAAAAAATGGTAAATTGCTATTTAATGGGTAAAACTTACTGGGAATAGGCAAATGGACAGAAGATTAATGTTAATGGAAAATTTTAGCCCCTGGGGGGTTGTCTGCCCCTGCCCCGGGGCTATATACATGTATATTTCCATAATAATGAAACATCTTCTTCCCTGAAACCGCATGGCCAATCAAAGCCAAACTTCATATGGAGCATCCTTGGGAAGGGGGAAAGAAAGTTTATATAAATGGTCAAGGTCACTTGACCAAGATGGCCGCCATGGTTATAAATAGAAAAAACCTTTAAAAATCTTCTTTTTCAGAACCAGAAGGCCAATGATTTTGAAACTTGGTGTGAAGCATCAGTGACTGGAGCTCTACAAAGTTTATATAAATCATGACCCTGGGATGACCTTGACCTATTTTACGGCAAGGTCAACATAGGTCGCTCATGCATTTGAATGGGGAAAAGTGTTAAAATGTCATTTGTAGGAAAAAAACTTGCAGGAAATGTGCAAATGGACTTAAGATTGATGATTCTGAAAAAATTTTGGACCCCAGGGGTATGTCAGCCCCCACCCCGGGGCAATATACATGTATATTACAGTGATATTCAAAGATCTTCTTCTCTGAAACTGCTTGGCCAATCAAAGCCAAACTTTATGAGGAGCATTGTTAGGAAGTGGGAATGAAAGTATATATAAATGGTCATGGTCACATGACCAAGATGGCTGTCATGGCTATAAATAGCAAAAACCTTTAAAAATCTTTTCCTCCAGAACCAGAAGGCCTATGATTTTGTAGTCCGACAATCGGGCTTTCGTTCCGTTCACTTCATTTATTTTGTTGGTCGTGAACTCCACTGACGCCCGAATGGCGTATGTTTCATTTTGGATCAAAATTTCACCCAGTGCCCATTCATCGAATAATATTGCATTCGATCGGATGATTTCCAAGCAACAAAAATCGAATATCACTCAAAAAGGGATTTATTTTCACGATTGTGCCATCATAATTCAAAGATACCATTCACAAAACTTGATTTATTGATATTTTTTCAAGACTGTCTCTTTAAAATGTAAATATCGTCACGTGAGCGTTGTCCGGTGCGAGCAATAATTCGCTCCCAAAAAAATTTATCCGCAAATTACTAAAAGCCGGAACAGCGAAACTCATTTTATTTATTTATCTATTTATTTATTAGTTTATTTATTTTTATTAATTTATTTATTTTTTTTTTATTAATTTATTTATTTTTATTAATTTATTTTTATTTATTTATTTTTTATTTATCTGTTGTGTATTTCCTTGCAATTGGGAAAATATGAAAATTTAGGGCTACTTTTCCGTTCCGGTATCATGACGTTTTGGACGTCATTGTAACTTGTTCCATAGTTTGTTGTTTGAATTGATGCTTAGCGTCCCAGTTAACAGCTACGGTCATGTTGGGACGTCGCGGCCTCCATTTTATGGGACTTTTATTTATCCAAAATTAGGATGGTATGACATTCAAAAAAGTGCTTCAGTTATAACCACCCATGTAAACCACTAAGGCGGTATGGATGGATTGATTTCAAACCACTTTTCCTGGACAGGCTCAGACCTGAGTGGTTAACCAGTGATCTATCGTCAGTCAGTGGCGTATAGGCGTTGCCTGGAGGAACAAGAAGGTCGTCAATTTTTATTAGGCCCACTGGGAGGTGGCCCGTTTCGGAGCTTGTTGTTTACATATACGGTGGCCTACAGAAACGCACGCAATCTATATGTGTTGACAAGCATGATTAAATAAAGGAACATTTTCGCCAAATAAATAAATAAATAAAACAAAATAATACCTTTTTTTTTTTTTTTTAGAAAGATTCTACATGATTATGGAAACCATTTTTTTTTTTTTTTTTCTCGTCTCCAAAAATGTTGTAGCAAGGTATGACATGTTCCTTTTTGGCTTGTGTAGCCACAGACGAGGCTTCTTTCTACTCATGGCTGTAATCAGTTAAACATATCTATACTATAAATTGAAACTACTCTCTATATACCATCCCATGGAAACCACATTTTTTATATCCATCCCAAGAAAAATATTTTGATGCCACTACCGTTGTATTCGAAGAGTCCTTAATCGTGTCGCAAAAATTTTCAAAATAGGTACTCACAAAAAAAAAATGACCAAAAGTAGTTTTGAATAGGGTATTTTTTCCATTGTAAAATGGGTGCAAGAAAATTCCTAAAAAAATGAAACTAATATTTTATCAAGCCACTTCAACCAGGTCAAAACACTTCAACAAAAACTCTAAATCTGCTAAATATCGAATTAAAAATTTTTGTATTATCTCCTTTGTACGTGCAAAAACCCTATTCAAAATTATTTTTGGGGACTAAATTTTTATTTGTGAACCGATTTTCAATTTTTGGCCGTTTTTAAGGACTCTTGTATTGTAAAAGGACGAAGATCAAACACTTTTCTTCTTTTGTTTCAGAACAATATGGTATTGAAAAAGGTGATTTCCAAAGGATGGTGTAAGGAGAGTAACTGTAAAACATTCGTAAACATCTTACATAGTCTACTTAAACTTATGATCAATTTTAATTATAGTTTAGGTACCATGGGGGATACCATGACATTTTCTGTGTACATAGGCTCGGTCTATTTTTATTTATTTATTTTATTTAATTTTATTTTATTTATTTATTTATTTATTTATTATTTTTTTTTTTTGGGGGGGGGGGGGGTCAAAATTTGAATTTCAATATTTTGGGGGAGCTTTCAGTAAAAATCGATATTTTGGGGTAGGGGGATTTTTGGAGATATTTTTGGAGGGTCTCATAAAAATTTGATATGTTTTGGGTGATTGATGTCGGAAAAAGGACTATTCTTAATGCTTTTCGGCAATTTTGGATATTTTTTGGGGGGTAACCTCAAAATTGCCAATATTTGTTTTGGGTGGTCCGTCAGATCAAATATTTTAGGGGTGCACATTAGATGCAAGGACCGAGCCTATGTATACGCAAAATCTCAGAGTACCCACCCACCTGGGGTTAAGGTAAAGCTAGCTGTGGGATACGAACTTCAAATGGTTTAACGAAGCTCTAAACCATGTTTGAACAATAATTTAGACCTCAAAACCTATATATAACATTCTCCTCCCGTGAAACTCTGGGGTCTTAGCCACAACGTTGTTTCCAGTTCCTTAGCCAATAGCGTTGTAATCAAACTTCATGTATTGGTCACACGCTGGGGGCCTTTCAATTTCATTTTTTCATGAATCGTGCTCAAAGGCGTCCGATTTATCATTTGCATATGTATAAACTACAAGACAGCGTACGATATCATAGAAAAACAGTATTTTATGAAAACTCATGAGATTTCGTGGTTCAGTGTCTCCACTTTGTCGAGGTTACACTTTTACTGGCTGCAGCTGGCAACATCGGACCATCGAACGCAAGTTTGTGACTCATTTGTGTGTCCCGCGCCGCCAAGCCAGTAGCTGTCATCATTGATATCCGGAAAATGAAACTGTAAAACAACAACAAACCTGTACATGTGTCTCACTGTCCGCCGTTTTCTTTCTTAGCCATAGCGTTGAAATTGCCTTAGCCTATACGTTCGTGCCTTAGCCAGTGCGTTTACGTTTACCAGTGTGATGTTTTGACAGTCTGAATAAACATTCGCTTTATATATAGGGGTCGGTGATGGACCGGGGTTGAATGAACCACCCCAATAAACCATTTGATTTTTATTTATTTATTTATTTATTTATTTATTCAGTTTAACGTCCCTTTCAATATTATTTCAGCTCGTATGAGTAGATGGGCGAAAACGAAGGAAAATCCGAGACAAAATCACCTGTCACACCAGCAAGCAGAACTTTGCTTGCCTCATATGTGGCACCAGTCATTTGTATCCCTGGCTCTCATAGGGCCGGGGAATAGCGGGGGTTTTAACTTTTCAATTTTTAAAGCCAGGCTAAAAGTCCGGCACTGCAGGGCCAGATGTGTGGTAAAATCCCTGCTAAAAGTCCCGGCGCCCCGGAGGCTGACACTAACGTGGAATAACAGCTAGGAGTTGTTCTGATGAAACTGAAAAATGAGAAAATTGCTCCAATTTGCGCATGTTAATGTCTAGGTGCATTTGCAAATCAAATACGTACCATAACTGAAACTTTAATTAAAATGTTAAAAACACCATTGATATATTATTTGAATTAATGTGACCGTATATTGGTAGGAAATGAAAACCCTGGCTAAATTCCCGGCACTGCCGGGACTCATCAGAGGTTAAAGCCTGGTACTTTAGCCCCGCATTGTCAAGTAACTGGTGCATAAGCAGAAATCAAACCAAGACAAATCATGGGATGCTTAGGATGGAAATTTAGATGCAGTCATGCTCATTATTGTATTAATGGACTTCAATATGTGAATGAGTTTAATGTTATACGGCCCTGGCATCGTGACTCTTCCCTCTAGACGAGCACTGTTACAGAAAACGTGGCATATCTTCCCCCACCATACGGCACACCAAATTTAAACACTGCTTTTATAAGAATCGTTGTGATGCAAGCCTCAAGCACCATACTCATGTAAATCATTCTTGTGATTTAAAATGGCTCGTTCTTTTACTGTACAGTGCAGCTTTATAGTCAATATTTCTTTTTTATCTTATGTTTTTGTTACATGCTGTCATCCTGTAATTATCTCTTTCGTAACTTTGATTTTTCGTTCTGATCCTAATTTATACTGTATGTATTTATATTTGTTGCTTATTTGCTTGAGTTCAAATAAATATAGTTTAAACCAATATTTTATATGTTTTTAAATTCCCACAGAAAACGACCCCTGAATGCTGATAAGGGGCCTCAGGCCGACCATAAAAAATTGTTGGTTTGCTGTGCTCCTACCTACCCGCCAAAATTGGCCCTACCCAAAAAATTTTATGGCCATTTTGAGGAAAATATTTTTTTTTGATTCATTTTCACAAAATTATTCTTTTCAAAACCTTTTTTATGTTCTGACAATGTTTTATTATACTGTTTTAACTTCAATATATCCTATTTTGAACCTTATACATCTACTAATATAGCAAATTATAAAGATATTTTTCTGGTTCAAAAAAAAAAAAAAAAAAAAAAATGACCTACCTACCTACCCACACTAAAATTGATGGGTAGGAGCACAGCAAACAAAGAATCATTTAAGGATGGCCTCACTTAATCAGAAAATAATGTCAAGGAGAGAATTTCGCTGCATGTGATTCGCAGGGGAGGTGGGGGGGGGGGGGGTGGGGTCGCAAAATTGCTTCTGGGAGCAAAACTACACCCGGGTTCAAATATTGTACATGAACACGGCTTTATTTATTTGTTTGAATTGATGCTTTATGTCCCAATCACCAACAATGGTAATGTCGGGACGTTACCTCCATTTTAAGGGACTTCTACCCAACATCATGACACTCAAAATTTGCTTCATAAATATAAACACCCAGTCAAACCATTGATGCTTAAATGTATGGATGGTTTCACCAAAACTAATCATTCTCAAGGCCGATGCCGATATGCTTAAGCGCAACCCCGTCATTTGAGCATGTCTGTACGCTTAGCTGCAACTGTACAGAATCATTAGCTGCAAATCGCGGAAACACAGTCATGACAAATGTACGATTAGCTACAAATGTAAAAATAATTTATCATATCTGAATTTACGGAAACAGCCCGTTTATTTGCATTGTTCTCAGAATACACCTAATACTAATTGTATTATAGCAAGTGATAAACAATGCCTTCCCAGTTGTTTTGCGTTGTTCTCAGTTGATGTATTTCAGTTTTTCACGTTTGGAAGACAAAATCATCAGTGAATTTTAAAATCAGTACTATGTGAGTATGCATATGAACCGTTTGCAGAAATCATTGATCATATCGTTATAAAACAACCACAATATAAACTCACAATCAAAAAGCTTGTCAGAAAGGACCAAAATAAACGTCCATGTGTCGACCTGAATTGTTAAAGATAATGGGTGTTTTATCTATATGGATCCAACAAAAGGGACCATTAAAATCTTATAACAGCTACGGACAAGGCCCGCATCCAGTTTCACAGGGTTTGATACGCACACCAGACAGAAAAGCAAGAGTTTTTCCGACGATTCACCCTTTAAGAGCCCAATTTACCTGTCACATTTTTTTTCATAATATGACCGTACATATTATAACCGGACAGAGTATTACAAAATGCAGAAGTGTGTGGCAAAACACCTGGACAGGAAAGAGAGCCAAAGTTACTGAGATTGACAGGTCCTTTGAATAACAGTAAAGGTAGTCTTTGAGCTTGCCTATACTGTTACCATAAATACTTTCAAAGAAGCAATTGACAGTTTAGAAGAAAGAAACTAGTATATGGAACTGAACTAGACCATTATTGTCATCACCATTAGCATTGCAACCACATTCACAATCATCATGATTATCATCATCAAAATAATTTTCACAATAGAATTCAGTATTTTTACCTATTTTATGAGGATTCCTCCTTAAAAATCAATACTTCCTTTGACAGTGTTTATGGTACGATCAAATACATGTATAACATTTACTGTTATGTTTTAAGGACATGTCAATCATCTAACTTGGTCTCTTTGATGTTTAAATTTTTAACTGGATATGCCACTTCCCAGTAGGACTGCTTTTGTTTTCAGACCACCTGGTTTGCCACACACTTCTGCATTTTGTAGTAACCGTATCCAAGACATTGACTAAGGAGAGTTCATGTGTCCGACGTCTTGCTCAAGAACACAAAATAACGTACCAAGGGGTTTCAACCCTGAACCTATCGATTCGTAGTCGGATGCTCTAAGATTTTGACACCAAGCTCTCCATCAATTTTCGTAAAATCACCCTTATTTCTGCACGGACAAACAAACACTCACACCGGTATACACTACTGCAAATGTAAGTTTAGCAATAAGGTAATGTCGTAACGATCGCATGGAACAACGAAGCCTCGAGGCTGCAACATGGCCTACTTGCAAATAAATCAGTATGTAAGTGTCCCTGCTGTTTCTGTTACTTAATCGGGTAAGCTATTACTGGCTTAATAACAAACCCATTTCATCTAAAATGGATTGTATCATTTCCTTACATTCACTGTGTTACGACTTTCATGCATATTCATTGTAAAGGTAGAAAAGAAAATGGGAAGAAAAAAACAACAACATAATTTCCATGGAATTAAACGTTAGCTTTTCTGTTTAGAGAGTCGCAGCTTATCAGTTACCAAAAAAAAAAAAAAAAAAAAAAAAAAAAAAAAAACTGTACAGTCATCTAATTCGCAGCTAATCGTTCAGTTACCGTTAAAAAACCTAGCCGTACTACAATCATCTAAATTACGACGCGTATAAAAATACTACGTGGAAGTAACTAGTGAAGGAAAAGTCTATTTCTTCTCACGGTTCTATCTAGTGATAAAGTATGAGAGAATAAGAGAGAATAAGCAGCTGATTCGGTTTCGTATATGGGTGCAGCTTCCAGTTTGATCGACTGTACGACGGCCCAGTCTGTTTGTTTTGGTGTTGAATTTTTTGTGCTGCTTGCTTTTTTATATACAATCATTCACAATTTTTATGACAATGCATTTAGCTGAGCCTGGGTAACTGAGTGGTCTTAAACTGGGACATAGTTGCTCACTCGGCTCACGATAAGCTCTCTTTGAATAAATAAGTACCTAATTAACAATGTAGTTCTTTACCACCACGGTTTTTGGAGTGGGATTTTTCTGATTGGGCAATTTCCTACTACACTTTTGAACATTTTTAAATTACAGTCATAATCTTTGGCTCCATGTTGCAAAATCTAAAAGTTCACTGAAGAGGCTTAAGTAGCCGAAACCATGGTATGGCCCATCCCCTCTCTCATTAATATGTTCACTGCTCTTAAAGGATCTCACTTAAATTTTCATTCCTGATAACAGATTGATTTTACATATTTTTTCTTTCAACATTTTTTCAGTCATATTGAGACCAGTAGTCTGCGGAGTTAATGTGCCTTGCTCAAGGACACAACATGATGCTGCGAGTGAGGATCGAACCCAATATCTCTTGATTCGGAGTCTAATTACATTATTGCCATCACGCTCCCCTGTATCTTTTGCAATGTGCATCTTGGTCGTACAACCTTTCGTTGCCCTTTCCCAAGGGGACTCTATATGAAATTTGGCTTTGATTGCCAACCAGTTCCAGAGGCCTGTTTGTTCAAATTTATGTTTTACATCCCAGTCAACAGCTTTGGTCATGCCGGGATGTTGCAACCATTTCATGGGACTTTTACCCAAAATAAGGGTCATTGCATCTAAAAGGTACTTCAAAACCAAGTAAACAACTACATGTATTGCTTATATTAATGGATCGTTTTAAGTATAACACTTTTCCTGAGCAGGCTAAGACCTTTTTAAGCCTTTAACCAGTAATCAGGAGGTCGGCCAGTAAATTAAGCTTTGCCTGGAGGCACAAGCAGCCCATCCTTTTCTCTCTCCTGAAATATGCGGGGCCTATAATCATTGCGTTTTTACACGATGGAGTGACATACGCCCTATCATAGGCATACTATAAGCTCACCTGGTGAGCCTTCAGCTCAGGTGAGTTTAATATAGGGCAATGTGCCTAACAAACAAGAAAGTTATTTTTTTTTAATTTTATTGTCATACATTTATTGTTGAAGGTATACAATAACCAATGGTATATTAGTCGATGGTTTAACCCTAATAAGGTAAAATATTTGCTGCTTTAACAATGATACTTTTTCATGCTTACTTTTCAAAATAATAGCTAGGCATTTTGGTTGCCTGAAAGCCAGCCTAAATCTGACATTCAAACAATTGAACGATTAGGTTGCAAGTGGTTAGCCTTATTTTGCAAAATTATATACAAGTATCTGCAGTGGCACAACTTTTACCATAAAAAAGTCATAACAGCTAGAATTGTCAAAAAATCTGACTAGCACAGCCCTACTCAAGCATTTTATATCCAATAGGACTTCTTGAATACCATATTAGTTCAAATAATCACATATATTCATAATGTTTCTCATATTCTTTTTGCAAGTTTGTAAAAGCTATTAATGAGTTACGGTCCTTGTTCTACAAAAGAATTTTGGATTTGAATAAATTGACAGAAATGGTGCTTGTCCTTGTGTCCATAACCACTGCTCTCCGCATCTATGGGGAAGGGCCGGGATTGCTATAAGCCCCACCCCCAGGGGACAAACTGGATGCTCTTTGCCATGCATTACACAATAGAAAATCTGCCTTGTTTGGGTCAGGATGTCAAAACCCTGCCATTTCCATTGCACTGTTTGGACAATAAAAAGTAATTGCCCCACACTTTAGCGCGCCTATCCACAACCAAGTTGGTGTGTGTGTGTGGGTGGAGGGGGGGGGGGCGTGGCTACAAATGACTTGTGCAATAAATTGAAATCAAAATTACCGTATTCGTTCTAATAAGCGCACATGCTCCAAAAAGCGCACACCCTGGTCGTTTCCGAAAAACGTGTGCATAAGTGCACACTGCTCGACTAGCATATTGGTATTTTACAGAATTTTTACACAAAAATATCATATTGGTCAGCCCCTAGCAAAGTGGGAAGCTTGAATTGTAAACATATTCAAGCCCAATGGTCAAATGCTATTTGGAAACGATTTGAACACTAAAATGACATCAAAATTGATTATTTTGACATGTTTATTTTGTAAGTTAATGTGTTGGTTTGGTTCATAGTGTGCGCTTATTAGAATGATATTTTGTTACCTTAACTTTAAATAATTTTGAAAAGTTAAGCGCACTGTGCGCTAATTAGAATGAATATGGTAATCTAGAAATGATTGTTTGTAAAATGCTATGCCCCCAACTGTATGATTGCCCTTAACCTGGTACAGTCTTTATGATTCATTTATTTCAATTGTATGAAGTGAAATTTCCTGGTGTAGCAGCTGTATTTCCTCTGTTTTGCCCTCGTTCCAGAAACAGAATGCTGGCTTTTTGTAGGAAAGTTGAAAATAGAGTAAACAGTTCATAATTCTGGAATTCTGTCTCAGTTTGACAGTAAATCAGGTGATCCACTCAGACTACTCTTCAGCCCCAACCAGTATACCAATATGAAGCCTGTAGCTAAATACATTTTGAGATATCTTTTTCAAAATTTGGTTTCAAAGGGACATAACTCAGAAAAGGGGAACAACTTGGACACGAAAAAAATATGGGGTCAACTTTTTTTTTTCATGAGGAATCTGTATATCATAAATTTCACAACCCTAGCATTCACCATTCAAATAATAATGGATATAGAGCTGTCTTTCCGGTTGTGAATAATGCAAATATTTACTAGTACCTTGTATATTTATGATGAATATATTTAATGGTAAATATCAATAAAATCACAAAAATCATTAAAGCCCAAAAATAAACTCATTCCAGGCCCAAGCTATCATCATGACACACTGTTGTTGCACCACTGATGCCATTTGGCAACATTGCAGATATCAAAGTCCTGATATTAGAATCATCTCATTTGCATATTCATGATTATTATTCATAAGAACCTAAGAAAACTTGAGAAAAAATGCTAAATACTTATAGAGTAAACTTATCAAATCACTTGTATCTGACCTTTAAATTGACATTGGATGCTGAAAGTGGTATTGAATGAATGCTTAGACTATAAACTATTGCCTTAAAGTCAAAAAATATGAATCATTTGCTTTTCACTTTCAAGAATATTAATGTTAAGGTAAGAATATTGGTTAAAATCACAGAAAAGTTAAAAAGGTACACCATCAAAATGATTTGTATCTTCACTTCTGATAGCATAAGAGTGCAGAAATTGGTGGCAAATGGTTGCTTTGAGAATGTACCTTAACTGTGTAATCTGGTTTTCTGATCTTATGTCTCATGAATATTAATTAAAACTTCAGAAGTAAGAGAAAAGGTTTGAAAAATGAAGGGATATACCAATTAAATCACTGATATCTCGGATGACCATTGCCTTTGAATGCTGAAAATAACATCAAAGGGTAGCTAGGACAATTTATTATTGCCATGTGGTCTCTTATACAAATTCTTTGAGGTTTGGTTTCATTGATATTAAGTAAAACATTTATACAAATAGAAAATGACAGACTAGTAAAAAATGTCCATCCACAAAAAGCTTGTATTTTGGTTGCTTACCCATATGCTTTGTGGTATATCTGACGACTTGGCAAATAACATTCTTATAGCAATTAGCTGATGCTATTTTGAGCTCTCAAAGGTCATTGCCAGCAGAGAAATAGGCGATTTTGTTGGGTTATCCACTTTACATTTCCGCATTGTTTCTCTCATTTCTGGAGTTCTCATTAAAATTCATGAAACAAACATTCATATGATTTAATCATAAGATTACATGGTTAAAGAGTATTTGTCCTGGCAATCAGTTTATACCAATTTCAGCTCCATATGGCTATTAGTAGACAATATACATAGCGGTTAAGTAGGTATACCCCCACTTTGTTATTCCGTATCTAAAGATTTCATTAATACTCATGAAATCCAAAAAGTCAAATGACTTGCATATTATAGTACATGCTTATTGAAAACTGCCCTAGCAGTTGTTTGGTACCATTTTCAGCACAGTAAGGATTTTGGTACTTGAGTTCTATGTCATTTTGTAGGTATATTCGCTTAATTTTTCTGTGGTGTTTTCTCCATTTTTAATTATCAAAAATAATCATGAAGATTATATTTCTATAAAGCTAGAGGGCAACAGCACATTGCATTAATCATCTGTTTGATACCACTATAAGCAATCTAGGTCTTTAAACAGCCGAGTCTCAAAACTTTGTTATTTTGTAGGTACAATTGTATATCCTTTGTTTTCCAAAGTTTTCTACGATTTCTTAAGTTTTTATTCGTATTAATGAGTATGCAAATTAAATGGTTTGCTTATTTGGTATTAAGGAAAACGTGCTGCGCCCATGGATGCCTTTGATGAAGATTAGTTTGGGATCACTACAATTGAAATAATTATTTATTTGTTTTATTCAAGATGAAGCTATCTTCTCTGCTCTACATATATTTCAGCATTAGAAAGACAGTATTTGAATACCCTTTATTCTACACATAGATTCCTAGGCATGATTTTTAGAAATGAATAAGTAATATCTGTCGTTTTATTTACATTAAAGACTTTCAATTACTCATAGGAAACATAAAGTCTTAACCTTGTTCTGAAATATTGCATGTAGACAGCGACCTTCTTTTTTTCATAACATGTAATGTTACATGCGTTACATTATTCAGTAAGATCTATGAGCCTAGGTTCTTGGTCACAGTCGCAACAGTTGTTCAAAGCTTTGTTACTCAACTATCAAGGAAGCATCAAAATCATAAGATATAACCTGGTTACCACTATTCATAAGAAATAACATGAAATAGGTATATAGTAATACATCATTTGACATATAAGACAGGGGGTTATGCTGCTGAATACTTCATTTTAGAGAATGCAAATAAGGAAGAAAAATTAAATCGTGCGTGTCATTTGAACATGGTAATGGGAATAAATATCTTGTTTTTGGCAAAATGCATAGAACACCCGCAAAAATGAATGACGCCACTTAAAATTGTGTTTTTCAAAGGATATTTTAATTTACATAACATGTAAACATTACAGTCAGTGGAGGTCAGAAGTTTGTTCAAACAGCTTTAGTAAGAGTATGTAACATAGACATGCAGAATGCAGATTTTATGAGTAACTTGATAAAGTGCTGTCATTTTTCTGTAGCTCAATCAGTCATATCAAATTTTCATTTTTACCAGTAATGTATGTAATAGCCTATTACATGATATTGCCCCGATGCTCAGAGTGCAAACTTTTTTTTTTTTTTTTTTTTTTTTTTTTTTCAGTTTTACGTCCCTTTCAAGCTTTTTCACTCATATCGATACGGATCAATCGGTAGGTGGGGCGAAAACCGGAGTACCCGGGGAAAAACCACCTGACACACCCGCAAGCAGAACTTGGCTTGTCCCACATGTGACTCGTGCCCCGAGTGAGGCTCGAACCCACATCGGTGAGATGATCGAATGATCAAGAGCACTGAAGTCAGCGACCTTAACCACTCGGCCACGGGGGCCGCCTCTTCTCTTATTCAACCAATCTTGAGTTTCCTCTAAGATAAATGCTTTTATATTGTTTTTATTAGGGATGTCAACGAATGCCGAAATTGCTATTCGAATATTCGCATAGGATATTCGAATATATTCGAATATTCGAATGGTATACACATCTATGTCCAATAGCCCCATTACGATGACTTACTTGGTGGTACATGTATTGAAAATATTTGGTATATGTATATGCATGGTATCTTATCTGGGCTATACCAATGGCGCCATGTAAGAAAATCAACAAATTTTGCACAGAAAACTAGACAATCCGGAGGTCAAATCTCTTGGGTTCTGTCTGAGAAAGCAACGACAAGTTCTGCATGCATGCCGTTGATATCCGCCACCAAGAGTGCTTAGGGTCTATTGTAATCGTATGGCCTACATGCATTTTGTGAATGGTCTGTTGTGACTGTGTTGTTCCTCAAGGATTGAGTTGTCAAACTATCCAGCCATCTTAAGTTTTCACATGACACAGCTTAAATTGTAGGACTTTCACACCTTAAAAACATTTGTTGAAAACAAGCAATGCTTTCTTCTCAACTTGAATCAACAAAGTGTCACTTGAATCAACAAAGTGTCAAACTGTTAATTGAGCAATCTCAATTTGCAAGTGTGTCAAAATTTTGACCATATTAAAAAACTCAACAGACAAGCAGGATTACTGGTCATATTATTTTTCGACCTTTGGCCTTAAATTTGAGTCCTCATGACAATATTGCAGGTTAGAAAATTATGCGAATATTCGAATCCAGAAATCGTGTTCGAATATTCGTATGAAATGCGAATATTCGAACATTCGAATATTCGTTGACATCCCTAGTTTTTATATTGTCCAAACCTGTTCCAGCAAAAAATGACTAACCAAAGTGATATTATGAAGCTATTTCTTTGTTTTGAGCCTTACCTATCGACAAATTAACTCTGTTACATACGTTACATGTCACAAAAAGCTAAAAATAAATGCTAAAACACATAAATTTTGTAAAAAAAAAATATTTTGCTAGCTTCATTTTCGAAGATATTGGCTTTAAGGTTTTTTAAAATGAATTTTCAAGTTGACGGAAATACAGGGATTTATTCTGTTTATAATGTTACACTATGGACAATTATTTATACTGTAAGGATCTATAGCCTTCCATTATCTTAAAATAGTCTATAACTTTCTAAAGTTTAATGCAGAATCAAACAATTAGGCAAAGTGAACCAATTAACAAAAGACTATAATTTACAATTCAAAATAAAATTTTAGACATCTCTTAAAGATGGCGTAGTTACGTCCTTAAAGTGTAATGTATGTAACTTTATTTTTGTTTTAAAAAGCATATTCAAGTCTCACTAGCAACTATATGTAATTACTAGCAGCTGCAATGAAAACATATTGCATGAACATGAAAATAGGCAATATATTTATGGTTTGGGAATCTGCTGGCTGTACTAGAAGTCACGGATCAAATCATTTTAACCCGCAATAAAAGTACTTTTGCAAGACCGAAAAAAATTAAAACATTGGTTTTCATACTTCCCAAAGACAGTACTAAACAACTATACAAAGGAAATGTTTGCTAAAAAGGTGGCCACCTAAAGTGCATTTTTGGTGGCTTTTTCCCATCTGGCACCTTCACTAATTGATGATCATGAAAATGCATACTTTTCAAAACAAATTTATTTGATCATGAGTATTTGGTCTTTAAGTATAAGGGTCATTTGTGTCATCTTATATTGAATATGAGCAATAGTAATCAAATACCAAGACAGCAGCTGTAGTGTAATGGATAGTGTATTCCCTTAGCAATCAATAGGTTGTGGGTTCGAAACCCGGCTAGTACATATGCCTGTCATGTTGGTGACAAATGTTCATCCTGACGTAATAAAGGCAAACCGCCCATAGGGTGCAACATTTTTTTAGCATTCAAAATGTGGGAAAATAGTAAAATTGCTTTCCAACCATAAGTTTTTGTACAGAAAATCACTATTGAAAAATGCTTTCAATGGTCCAAACTTTTTTTTTTTTCAATCAAGTATCAAAATTTATGCTGCATTTTTGAGACAAATAAAGTGCTCAATTGTGTCATCTACAGTTAGAAGCAGTTGCAAAAATATGACAAAATAAAAACAAACAACAACAACAACAAAAAAAAACACCATCATAGACCAGCAAACACACTATAGTCTATCATCTTGGTAACATTAAACTGTTAGGAGCAAATTAGCTTCTTTTGAGGCTGACTGCCATTAAACAAGCCTGAACATGTGAACAGACCCGTATTTCAATTTTCATGATTCACATGACCAAATTCAGGGGTTTTGCTAACTATCAAAATGCCACTGGTGCCGAGGGCCAACTGGTCTCAAAATCTACCGGCACTCTGAATTTTCAACTGGCCCAACTATTCTTTCCATGTCGAAGTTGTTTTGGATACAGAGGTCAGCACATTGCAAGACAAATTTAGCACAAACAAATTACGATGATTTTTCGTCTAAACAGTTGGCCATAACAGCACATAAATTATTTGTACACAATACTTATTAAATGTAGCCAGTCACTGCAGTAATTATAAGTCAACAGCTTTCCAACACTACATTCAGTTGGTTAAACTATTTACATCACTCTTGCACAATCACTTTGAGAATAAGCAGCACCATTTCGAACAAACACTTTTTTTTTTCTGAAAAATTCAGATGGCCGGGAGGACCAGCTGCACCACATTTTAACTGGCCCAAGACCAAAATTTACTGGCGGCCAGGGCCAGTGGGCCCCCTCTTAAACCAGAGGACCAATGGTCCTGTAAATGCTCACCTGAGACCTGGTATATGCTACCTCAGCTGACCTTGCCATAAAATAGGTCAAGGTCATCCAGGGGTCATGATTATATAAACTTTGTAGAGCTCCAATCACTGATGCTTCATGCCAAGTTTCAACATCATAGGTCTTCCGGTTCTGCAGAAGAAAGTTTTTAAAGGTTTTTGCTATTTATAGCCATGGCAGCCATCTTGGTCATGTGACCTTGACCATTTACATAAACTTTCATTCTCCCTTCCTAAGAATGCTCCACATGACGTTTGGCTTTGATTGACCAAACGGTTTCAGAGAAGAAGATATTTGAATATTATGGTAATATTATACTAATATACATGTATATATAGCCCAGGGGCAGGGGCAGACAATCCCCTGGGGACATTTTTTTCCATATACTGAATCTTCTGTCCATTTGCATACTCCCAGCAAGTTTCCCTCATAATGGCATTTAATTACATTTTACTAATTTTCCCCATTCAAATACATGGGCAAATTATGTTGGCCTGGCCATAAAATAGGTCAAGGTCATCCCGAGGTCATGATTTAAATAAACTTTGTAGAGCTCCTGTCCCTGATGCCAAGTTTCAAAAATCAAAGGCCTTCTGGTTCTTGAGAAGAACTTTTTTAAAGGTCTTTGCTATTTATAGCCATGGTGGCCATCTAAGAATGCTCCACATGACGTTTGGCTTTGATTGGCCAAACGGTTTCAGAGCAGAAGATCTTTGAATATTATGGTAATATACAGTACACAGTATATTGGGGTGGGAGCAGACCTGCCCCTGGGGCCTATGGTCCATTTTTTCAGAATCATAAATGTTCTGTCCATTTGTCCATGTCCATAAAGTTTTTCCCTTCAAATGACATTTTGACAATTGCATGGGCGACCTATGTTGACCTTGCCATACGGTCGGTCAAGGTCATCCCAGGGTCATGATTTATATAAAATTTGTAGAGCTCCTCCCCCTGATGCCTCATGCCAAGGTTCAAACTCATAGGACTTCTGCTTCTGGAGAAGAAGACTTTCAAAGGTTTTTGCTATTTATAGCCATGGCGGCCATCTTGGTCATGTGACCTTGACCATTTATATAAACTTTTGTTTTTCCATCCAAAGGATACTACATAAAAAATTAGCTTTAATTGGTCAAGTGGTTACAGAGCAAATTAAGTTTTACATTTAATTTGTAAATGATCTTTAGCAAAGGTCAAGAAATGACCTTGACCTTTTATACTCACAACACTTCATTGACTCAACATGTTGTCTGTATCTACCAACTTTCAGGTCACAGGCTACAAAACTTCCTGAAAAATTCAATGTTTTCAATATTTTCCATTGAAAAGCCTATGTAACCTAAATTGAGCTTGCCGTAAAATAGGTCAAGGTCAACCAAAGGTCATGATTTATATAAACTATGATGGTCAATGAGTCCCCAATGTTACATACCAAGTTTCATTGAAATCTATCCACCGGTTACAGAGAAGAAGAATTTTTTTTATGGTTTTTACCATGTATGGGCATGGAGGCCATCTTGGTCATGTGACCTGGACCATTTATATAGACTTTCATTCCCCTTTACTAAGGATGCTCCACATGAAGTTTGGATTTGATTGGTCAAGCAGTTTCAGAGAATAAGAACTTTGAAATTGTGAATGACGACAGACGGACGCTGGAGCATGGCCATCCTATAAGCTCACCTTTTGAGCCTTGGGCTCAGGTGAGCTAAAAAAAAAGCCCTGCAAATTGTGTGTCCACAGCTACTTGTTGACCTTGTTGATCCCGCAGGTCTTCTTGCTCTGTGCAGGCCCATAGCTGCTTCTAAAATGTACTTGGTTGATTCAGAATGATGCTTTACATCTGTTAGCTGTACACTGTAGTAGCTGCACTTCAGGTGCTGAAAAATGGCAAATAATTCTTTATATATGAGCCTGTGCATGAGAAAACCAACAATTTGGGTATCTCACCAAGCCCGACACAAACCAGGCAGTACAGTCACAGAAGCAGGCTAGAAGCTTGATATTTCATATTTAAGAAGGAATGTACTATCCAAGCAGTTACTGCGAAGCTGATCTGCACCTTTGTTTTTGCCTATGCAAATTGTTGTTTTTCTCATGCAGTGGCTCATATCATTTGAATGTATGACTTTGTTTTGAAGCTTTCTGATGCCCATACACAGAAGTAGAGATAATTTTGCAGATTGAAACCCTGACTGCAGAACTTATTTCTTACTTTTATATGTTAAAAGAGATAAAAAAAAAAAATAAATAAATAAAAAAAAAAAAAAAAAAAAAAAAATAAGATTTTTGTCAAGTTGAAGAATTTGAAGTTCTTGAAATTGTTTTAAACATGATTTATGAAGCTTACTTCTAAAAGCTAACAGAACTTACAAGAGTAGATATTGACATCATAATGCAATGTTTTTATTCCATAAGCTCAAGGCATACATGTATATAAAATTTGAACAAAATTTTTTGTTGTATTCTGTCCTGGACCAGATACATGTACTTGAAATATACATCTACATTTATGGAATTTATTGAAAATATTTATCTGTGCCAGATCCTGTTATACCCAAAAAATTCAATATCAAAGGTAATTGAAGTATACTTACCATCAAATGAAAGTACATGTAACTTTCTCATTCACATCATGCATTGCGTGCATTCAATGTCGATACATCCGCATCTTCAATATGGCATCCTCTGCCTTTATGCCAAGCCTTCCACTGAGTCTACAATGTATATGAAAACAGAAATGGGTAGTGTAATTACAATCTGCACAAATTCATAAGTTCTTGCAATGGCAGTCTAGATATAGATACCACTTACCTCTTTCAAAATAAACACTATTTCTGGTAAATCTTACAACGTCAGAATGCCCTCTCTTCATCAAAATGATGTTAGCTAAGACCGTGAAACACACAAAATCAACCAACACAGGGTATAATCAAATGGTACTAGTCTACCTATGCTGTCATTCAAGATAACTGACATGATTGATACAACTATCAATACTAGATCAGCATGTTTTTGCATGTACATGTGTAACTGTATGGCTTGGGTGATAGCATGTTTGTTAGGGGTAGGGAAACATACACAATGCTCTGTTGAATTAAAGGGTCTCAAAATCAGCAAAAGAAAAACATGCCATACATATACCTTTCACAATGAAATCTCCAGTTCACAGAGATGTTGGACTTCCTTCTTGAGCTGCTGCTGTCTTCCATACATTAATCTGAAAAGCCAACACAGACTGATTAGTTTGAATTATCTGAATTTGCATACTTTTCTATACAATCTGCATAACACTTAACATCAAAGTGAGCCGCATCATAAGAAAACCAACATTTTGCATATGCAAAATGTCAAAAACAAAGGTGCAGATCAGCTTCGCAGTAACTCCTGTGACATTCATATTTAATGCACCAGTCATTTGTATCCATGCCTCCTCTGGGGCTATCCCCCACCCCTCCCCGTAGGTGGGGGGTGGACAGTGGGTACAAATGACTGGTACAATAATGTGACAGTGTTTAGGTGGGAAATTAAAACCCCTGCACATCCCCAACACTGCCAAGACATCAGAGATTAAACTCTGGTACATTATCCCGCTATGTCCCTTCAAGTTTAAGGGGGGGGGGGGGGGTTAGGACGGTGGACCCTTTTCTGTGACGTGTGACTGGCCTTTTTAAAGTCTGTGATTTTTTCACTCTGTGGTTTGTGACAGGGGTATTTTCTGTGATGTGTTAAACACAAATTTAAATCCCTGTGATCTGTGATTTGTAAATTTTGAAATCTGTGAATTGTGATTATCATCATTCCTTGTGATTGTAAAACCAATTGTCTAAAAGTGCATTAAAATCCCATCCCTGGACCTCAAGAATAATCAAATTTTCTTATGTCGGGGGTGATCTGCCGAACCCCTCTTTCAACAATAAGTATACCCCATCTCATACCCTTTCTAACTTGGCACTCATGAATTACATGTACTTAAACATTTTGTGGCTGACAGGTCTGATGACTAACAGAAATAAAGCTATTGCACTATCATGCATAGAATTAACATTTTCATTTGAGGTTTAAGACTATATTTTAAAGCTGTTTATAAACTGACCAACACCAGAATAAAATACTGATGCATATCATATTAACGTTTAAATAGAGGTTTTTGCTATACTTTTTAGGCAGTTTATAGTAAAATGATTCCATTTTCCTCTGCACCACAATGAAAAGGCAAGAGTCTCTACCATACATGTAATGTAAGGCTAAGATGGTCTCATTTTACAAGTAACTATGAAATAATGCGTTAAAATGGCACATTCCTTTGATATGAATAGTTATCTTTTAGTAACTGATGGCACATTCCTTTGATATGAATAGTTATCTTTTTAAGTAACTGAGTCAATACAGTGCAAAAACATTGGCAACATTGCTGAATTGTCTGTGATTACGAAAATGCATAGTCTGTGATTTGTGAAATCATCATTTGAAAACTGTGATTTGTGATTTTTTGTTTTAAATCTCTGTGATCTGTGACCAGACCCCCTCTAACTCCCTTTATTTCTGGCCCCAGGGGGTGCGGGGATACAAAGTGATACATGTATCATTATTGGGGATTCAAGGGTAGTTCATGGTGTCTGCTCCACCTCAGTCCAACCAACGCAACTTCCAAGTCTGATTCTGTATATTGGAGTGCCTTTCAGCGTAATGGGTAGACCGAAATTTTTTTTGATTCAGTTTAACATCCCTTTCAAGATTATTTCAGCTCATATGAGATGGGCCAATCAGTAGGCGGGGTGAAAACGGGAGAATCCCGAGAAAAAAAACCTGTGACATGCCCACAAGTAGAACTTGGCGTGTCTCACATGTGGCCAGAGCGGGGCTCGAACCCATACCAGACACAGCAGTGAGATGATCGAATGGTTAAGTGCAGTAATGAAATGTCAGCGCTCATGACCACACAGCCACGGGGGCCTCCGGAGTCCCAATGATGGACAGCCTGCTCCGCCTCACTTTGAGTTTAAATAGATCTAGAAAAATTATTGAGATTTTGAAAAAAGCAGTTTCTGCAAGAATGTGTACAGACAGTAGGTCTAGCCTCCTGGTACCATATCTCGAACCACTTTTACAGCATTGTTACTTGCAAAAATCTTAGAACATGCAATAAAATTGATTTTATCCTCAGATTTTGTAGACATAACATTGCCAATGTCACTGACCTAGACACTTATGTGTGACGTCATATGGCGCGTGCACAGCACGGTCGATTACATCACCACTAAAAAGCATTTTCCTTCAGTTAATGGAACCAATTCTCGAACAGACTATTTGAGATCGTTTTCAGTTGTAATAATGTGAGAGAACTAGAGAAAAACAGTGTCTAGTCACCCAGGAGGTTTTTAAATGCAAGAAAATATGGTAAAATGCAACCATGTCACCACGTAGGTCATTATGAGTAGGTCCATCCTAAACACTAGTCTCATACTACACTTTCTTTCCATATATTTTTTGCCAGCATCAAAGTTGAGCAGACTTAGCCAATTTCTACTTGATTGTTTGGGATTTAACAAGTGATCATACAAGAGAGAGCCACTAGGAATGGGAGGAAGTGTCAGTAACAAAATAAAAACGATCTTGTCGCTCACGCGATGTTTACGGGCACTGTATTTTCACTGGGGTGTATACAAAGATTTGTAAAGCTAAAAGACTCAAGGCGTGTTTCCCTCATCAAAATTTGATTTGAATACACAGAAGAGAGCTTCTGGCATGAGACAGCGTAAAAATGGATTTCAGGAATGTTTTTTCAGCAGAGAATTTCTTGTCAAACAAACTGAGTGATGTATTTTGCTTTGGTTTTGGTCAATTTTCATTGGCTGCAAGAGAAATCCAAAACGAGGCTGACACTTGGCACTGTGCCGGTTTTATCGCCCATTGACTGACGAAATAAAACCTGCCCAAAATGTTTTATGTGGACCAGATTTTATGTTTTATTTTGTATAAATCAAATTATTGTTCGAGAGTTGGTCCCGTTCGAGAGATGGTACCAGGAGGCTATTTTATGGAAGAGTAAAAAAAATCAACAGCAATGTAATGGATGGACTTTGTGCTTGGCATGGGAGATCGTGAATCCGCTCCTGGATTTTGAGTGGGTCTTGCTTGTGCCCTAATAGCACACATCAGTTTTGTCTTCTATTTATTAAAGAAGAATCGAAAATTTGACAGGAAAAAAAAAACAAAGACTTTGTCAAAGTTCAGAATTTCTGGTTTTGCAACTGGAATTGCGTCAAAACGTGATTTCCTTACCTCATCAAACACTGTAGCGTGTGTCAAATCCAAAATGTAACATTTCTTTGAGCTAAATCATTGTGAAATTTATTAAAACATTGAATAAAACTGAACATTTGTCGTTTCATCGATTCAATTCGTCTGTGATGGCGGCGAACAAAAATGAATGGGTTAAATTTAGTAGTCGCACCGAACACGTGACTTTGTTAGCAACGTTATCGAAAAGCCGCGGCGGCGGAAAAATAATCAAGAGGTAGTCCTCTTTTAAAGGGACCTTCTCGAAAAATACTTTGAATCACACTCTTTCAAATACACACAAGGCTGACCGAAGGATTTTTTGAGTTGGAACCAAAATTTCTTTTATGAGAGTTGCTTAGTTACTTTGCTAGAGGCGCGCATTAAATCTCTGCGCGGATTTTGATCCATTTTTGTACACAGCAATCTACAAGTCGGACAAAGCTGGAGAGAATGGTACCCGGCTCGGAGGCGGCGGACGACTTGTAGATCTGCAGTTAATGATTTTGAAACTTGGCATGAAGCATCAGGCAATGGAGCTCTACAAAGTTATATAAATCGTGACCCTTTGATGACCTTGACCTATTTTACGGCAAGGTCAACTTAGGTCGCCATGCATTTGAATGGGGAAAATTGTTAAAATGTCATTTGAAGGGCAAAACTTTCAGTAAATTGGCAAATGGACTGCAGTTTTATGTTTTCAAAAAGAAATTGACTCCCAGTCGGTCGGTAACTATGGGCGGTAGCTGTATTCTATTATTTTTGTACTTCCGCGATTTGGGACTATATTTTGTCTTTGAAAAATCTACAAAATCGTCATTCTACTTCCGGTGTTTTAAACTCACTATATTTGAGTATAAAACTATTGAAACTGCAGAAATACGTATGCAGTGGATAATTTGATTTCTCATCTGCAGTTTGAACCTAATTTGCATTCTGACGAATCAGATATGTCCTAGAAATTAGCGCTCGAATTTGACCACCAAAATCGGATCGATGGACCAATTCACGACAGTGCCTCCAGAAAATTGTGGCAGAAATTTAGGGCCTATAAAAAGTTTTCAAAAATATTTTAACAACTTGTTCAAGAGATGTCAATCTAACTTTGGGCCGAATGTGTGATTTCCAGTTTACACGGTTTTAGAGAAAATTGACCGTAAATGAAGACAAGATTTTGACACTCGAAACCAATTTGCGCAGTCGCAGTAAACACCATCAACACGTGTTTAAAAAAACAAGGAACGACTAAAGACGCATAAATAACCAGGCTTCATAGCAAGTTTTCTTAAAAGGACGTTGAAACAAATTTGGACAATTGCTGAATGATTTCATGGGGGGACTGTTGGCCTAGAATGATCAGTTGTCATTATTCCTTTTTTAAATGCAATCGATCAAATAAACGTAGCCTACTCACCGTATCTCGGCATATCTTCTCAAATTTGTAACCGCATGAAGCAAGATAAGTTTCCCAAAAGCAAGAAAAAAGCTTGAAAATACAAGCACATAAAACTGTCATGCCTTCTTCTTTTTTGCTTTATAATGATGTCGTCATAACAAAGTGACATCATGAGTCATGTGACTACTACAGAAGGTGGACAAAAGTATTCGATTTTCATTGATTTTTCAAATTTGGTTTCATACCACTACTAAATGCATACGCATATCCTCGTTTTTATATATATTATTTTTTTCAGTTTGTGATTGCTTTCCTGCTATCAAACCACGTAATAATGATTTCATTTATATTGAATTTACGCCATGGAAACTATTGGAAAGGGTGAAATGATTTCGAAAGTGTTAGAGTGACCTGAGATGGGGCACGGTACCCCCACCCCCTCCACCGGCACTGTAGGCCTTCTTTGCAAATAACAATGACAATGATATATCCAGAAAACAAATCTTGGTTCTAAAGCCTAGGTTACATTTGGCCTACGATTAGCGATGATCGTACGATATATATTTTTGCATTTCGCGCGATCTCCGCAGGGTGACCCTACGATACCCCAACGATTTTACGGCTTACTACGATCTCCATAGCCTCTACGATTTTGTAGTACTTAGTCTGCACTTTTACAAGTTTCTAAAAATCGCAAGACCGTTGCCCGTAGACATATCGCAGTTAGCATCGTACGGGCGCCGTACGGAACCCCTGCGCTGATCGTGCGGTCACCGCACGGTTTTTATGATAATTTTGAGACTAGAATCGTAAGATATTCGTACACTCTTAGGGTGATCGTACGGCATCCGTACGACTTTATATCACAAGGTTATTAAAATCGTACGGACATCGTTCGGTCCGTACGGACATACCACGGCGTCCGCGAGTTTATCGTGAAGCCGCCATGTGATTTTTGTGCATTTTTGATGGGATATGGTTACAATTCACCATTTGGTTTCAATAAGACTGCTTGCCTTTTCATTTTGGAGGTTGGTAGTACTTGAAAGATGGACGAACACCTAACATCGCACGGCTATCGTACGGAGACCGCAAGGGCTCAGTCAGAAATCGTAGGGACTCCTCATGGACATCGCACGGGCCCCTTACGATTTTCACTTAAAGTGTGCAGAGACCCTACGATTTCCCTACGATCTCCGTATGGTTCTTACTCGAAACATCAAAGAAAGTCAAAACAAAAAATCGTACGATGCCCTCATGAATTGTAAACACCTACCGTCGTAGCCCATTATCGCCTACAATGTCTAAAATATCGTAGGGAAAATCGCAGACCGAAAAGTCGTACGATGATCGGGGAAAATGTAACCTACTAGGCATGACCCCTTGCGGACTCCCTACGATCACTGCACGATTTTTGTCCCCAAACTATCATACAAAAATGTCGAGGTGACCGCTTGATCAGCGCAGGGTCTCCTTACGGCGCCCGTATGATGACGTACGACGTGTCTACGGGCTACGGTCTTACAATTTTTAAATTTGTAATAGTGCAAACTATTACAAAATAGTAGAGGCTACGGAGATCGTAGGAAGTAGTAGAATCGTAGGAACATCACGGGTCACCCTGCGTTGGCATCGTACGACCATCGCAAGCTAATTGTAACCAAGGCATCAGTCAGACCAAGGGAATCCGAACTATGTCCACTAAAAGTCTTCGAAGACCCTACGACTATCGTACAACCGCCTTGCGTTTTGTATCAGAACGTATAGTGACTCCGTACGGACATCGCACGGGTTTCGTACGATATCCACTTATAGCTAGGCTTAATGGAGATAGAACGTATTATCGTTGCAAAGATTGTACAGAATAAGCAAACGTACAAAAGGTTGGTTTATGAAAGAAAAAATAATTCCAGGGGTATCTCTGAAACTGCTTATTAATCGCAGGCCTTTTGCTTTGGTTCTAGTGATGTTTAAAGGATCTTGCTATTTATAATCTATCTTTGTAATCATAAACTGGATTCTCGATTAACGAGTTTTTATGAGATACGGTAAGTTGCGAGGGCTGTTCGGAATTAGTCGCCCAGTCAATTTGGATCAGTATATTTGAGAACGCTTGATGATAAGAAAAAGTATAGATAAGAATAAGTTAAAAAAAAAAAAAAAAAATTATGCGCAGCATATTGCATTACTAAATTTAGTTAAATCATAGTAACTGAGTGGCAACCTATTGGGAAATAGCAGCTCACTCGGCTTACGATGTATTCTAAGTATAATTAGAATCTATACCTAAATGTCAATTTAGTTTTTTCCAACCTCGGGTTTTGAAGTGGGAAATTCTTTGATTGCGCCTTTTCCCGATCATTGCTTACTTGTACTTTTTAGAGCATGTGCATATTAAAGGACACTTGTCATCGGACTTTATATATATAGCTCTCGTTTAGATGCCCAGAGTAGTAATGCAATGTGCTGCGCATATTTATGATGTTTTTTTTTTTTTTTTTTTTTTTTTTTTTTTTTTTTTTTTTTTAACTTATTCTATGAAAACGTACAATAAGTTATACATCACCGACGATGGAGATCCATGGGCGCCGAATAACTTACTGAAATCCGGAGAAAAAGAAAATCACAAGTTGAACCGCGGTGGTTTGCTCGGCGAGTGCATAGGCGTGACTAACAATGCTTAAGTAAAATTTACAGGATATCCACTCTCTGTATCGGTAGCCAACGCTACCCATAGAGAAAGGAAAATGTTTTTAAAAACAATTTGCAAATAAAAGTTTGGATGACCAAACACTGAGCTAGGACAAGAAGTTGTTAAAATCGTTCGGAAACTGCCGGAGTTCGGGAATTCATGAATCGACATACCCTCTCTGGTATTTAGCCGACGGTTCAGGGATTACATGTTCAGTCATCTTATATCCGTCAGATTCCGTCTCGACGTGACCTTGACCTTGTTGACTGTGGTGCGCTTTAACATACAAAAAATACAATGGCTTAAATCCCGCACATAAGCTCGTACGAGTTATACCTTTCTTGATTATTTCGAGGTCATGGCTCTGTCATTTGAATTGCTTCGCTTTTACCATCAGCGCCTTGCATTGGGCATTTAACGTGTAAAACAAGTAAATAATATTTTTAGACAATGTAAATACCCGTGTCACACGATATTAACAGTCGTTTATTAATGAAGAAAAAAAAACAAAACAAAACAAAAAAAAAAAAAAACAAAAACAAAAAAACATGCATTAATATTGCAATTCACGAGCGCACGTGCTGTTAATACATGACTTTTACTTATGTTCGCCACGCAAAGCACGTGCTAGTAATGAGAAACTGAAGTCCGCCCGGAACGAGCATAAAAACGAAAGCCTTTACGCGTATGAAAATGTGATGAGGTTGTAAAATATATTGCACCATATTTCTTTCGTTTCTGCACTTTATTTATTTCGTTTCTGCAGAATTTATGCAATAATAGCGATCAAAATGTTTTTGTCATTCATTTACATTCGCTAGGTCCCTCGGGGAGTGTTGGAAACCGAGGGCTACTACGCCCTCGGTTTTCAACACTCCCCGAGTAACCCTCGGTTTTCAACACTCCCCGAGGGACCTAGCATGAACCGTGATAATTTGGCGTAACTGTAAACCGTGGGTATCAGGCTAGGGTAGGGGGAGGGGACGACACCGGGATATACCGACAGAAACATGGGCTTAACGTGCTGAAACCTGGATGCTTCGGTGAAGTTTGACCGATGCCACAGTACAACCTTTACTTACAGCGTAAATGAAAACATGTCCATGCAATATCAGTATACAGCTTAGTGTGTTTCTCCTCTTTAAATATTGTATTAATAAATAAAACAGCAATATTTTATATTTTTTTATTTCAAGTATTGCATGTATATTTCGTTCAGGTTCGTCCTCGTGCTGAGACCAAAAGCTTTAGCCGGCTACCTTACACACAGAGGAACCATTTGCTTTATTTTTAAAGCGATTTAGATCTACCATCTCCGATTATATATATGATTTTTTTAACGACTTGGAATCGCCTCCCTGTCTCGCTTCTGACAGAAAACGCGCACATCAAACCGTAGATAACATGTATGACTTTTTTCAGAATCTAAGTTCTGCGTGCACACTGATGTGGCGGTTGTCTTTAAATCATGGGATTCGTCTGGACTCAATCATTATTCTTGAAATTAGTGAAATTGATTATTGAAATAACAGCAAAACTGTGCTTTATGTCACCAAAACTGTGCTTTTATGTCACCAAAACTGTGTTTAAATGATTGCAATGACAAGGACAAAGTTTTCGAGTGTGCCGAGTGTTAAAATGCTATAAAACGTTCTTTCTATTTTATCCTGCATCCACGTGTACGCGTATGTGTGTGTGTGCGTGTGTGTGTGTGTGTACACGTGTGTGTATGTGTCCATTTAATGTATCCAATTAGGAAAAGCAATATTACAGCATTAAGATAGAAATTCAGCACGTGCAAATATTTATTGGCACACACATGTCATCTAGATTACAGATAGGTCTACCCTGTTCATGTGTTGTGCATTCAATCAAAACAAACCGAAACAAGCCTGTCATTATAACTATGCTCAAATTATAATGGTGTGCTACCTTCCAGTGTCAGTGCATTTGGGTGACAACAGCTGATTATTGTTACGTCACATATGATTTCACAGACCTGCAAAATTTGCACTTCCTCCTGCATTTTGCTGGCGTTGTTTTTAGACGATTCTTTTGAAAATAAATGAAATTGGACATTGTTATGAAATATGAATTTGATCGTAGTGCTTCTGGAAATACTAAAATGACGAGAACAAAGACCTATGGTAAGATAAAACACTCGTTTTTGTTCACATTTTATGTCAACAACAAACCAAACACTGTCCCAGAAATGTCGCCATTTTCTCATGTTTGACCATTTTGAAACCGAAAGTAGATTTTAGATTGTGGCAGAAATTTAGGGCCTAGAAAAAGTTTTTGATGAAAATTGGCACACAGACAGAAAATTTTATGCTCTGTTTGGTTGTCAAGATGAAAAATTTCCAGTTTATTCGCAAATTACTGCTTTTTTTGTTTTTCTGAGGGCACTGTCAAACGGCAAAAAACTCGCAACTTTAACGCGGTTCTCTAGCGACGCCGGGATAAATACACGTATACGGCGATTCTTTTTTAACCGAATGATGTTCGCTTTTTCTATTTTCATCGCTGACAGATCGCAAATCTGAAGTATAAACGAGAACTTTGATGATAAACGCATCAACTGAAATAGGGCTTCAAAAATTGGAAGTAGTTCCCGGGAACGAACGCACGTGAATTTTGTTTTTAAAATCCTACGCTAGGCCCATCTCCGTTCCCGACTGTCCAGGGGTTGCTCTGACCAAGCCCCTGGAGCACCAGGGGTTGCTCTGACCAAGCCCTGGGGTTATATACATGGATATTACCATTCTAATCAAACAAGTTTATTGGTATATATCTCGGGTTTCAGGTGAGCGTTTACAGGACCATTGGTCCTCTGGTATTAAAATCTCAATATACATTGTTGCTGCAATGATTGATAGCTGTTGATGTCGATTATTTGATGGGAAAACCTGACCACATTTGACAAAATTGGCTGTAACCAACACACTGCCATCACAGTAGATAAGTAGAATCATTTAATTTTAGTTATACAATGGCTCAATTGTTTCGAACAGATGATGCCTCAAACAAACTTATACATCTGGCTGGAAGTCAGAGTATAAGATTCTATCGTTGATTATAAAAGAAAATTGACCGAGCTCACGCTTTTGCATTTTGGTGTTGTTTGTTTTATATAGAGTCACAAGTGGATGAAATTGAAACACATATAAGTCGTCGGGCAAAGGTGGTCAGTCATAAAGCACAAATATTAACAAACATTACGAAAATGCCTATGCAATTTTTTTTTAAGTAGTAAAAATTAAAAATTTTCAGTAGAACATTTTTTTTTTTCTTTTTTGCTTAAAACTTAGATAATGTGCGTTCAGGTTAGACCGCCTCGCCGAGATGGTTCTAATGAGTACCCACAATCTATGTTTTAGAGCAAAAATAAGAGAAATAGGTATACCCTTGCATACCCCAGTTTTACTTTATGAAAGTGGGGTATAAGGGGGTATTCATTACACGAACATGTTTTCCTGATGGTGACTGAAAGCCTTTAAGGAAGACATGATGATAATTTTGAAAAATATGAGCCACCTCATGAGAAAACCAACATTCTGCATATGCGAAAATAAAGACGGTTACCGCGAAGCTGATCAGCGCCTTTGTTTTCACTACATGGATAGTACAATTCCTCTACTTTCTAAATGTTCCAGTCTGTAGCTGTCTTCAGGGCTTGTACAGCCCAGTTTGTGTCAGACCTGTTCGGAAACCACATTGTTGGTTTTCCCATGACTGAGGTGGCTCAATAACCTGCTCGATTCAGATAACATGCTATACAAATCACAACAAATTGCAGTTTTCAGTATAAATAAACATATTTCTTCATACACTTGCGTCACAGATTTACTGTTGTAAATTTGAATGGCATGTCTTTTCCTATTGGTCAAAAACAATCTGTGATGCGAGTCTACGACAGAATATTTCTAAGTCAATACTCAGTTTTTTTGTGGTTCATTAGTTGTAAAGTTCAGACTGAGTGTTTATCATCAATTTTCTGGTACAATGCAGCTGATTACCTAAAAATTTATATATTGTGTTAAGCAAATTTTGATAGCTTTTTAAAGATACGTCTGAAGTGTGCAGCCTTTTGTGAATGATTTGATAAACAGCCTAAATTTTTTTGCCCATCCAGTCAATCCTAGTTTTTCTTCTATTTTTTTGTGATTTAATCATATACATGTAGTTATAAAGAAATACCAATGTTTGGTAAGAACTTGACATGTTAAAGTAGTTACCTTTTATTAAAAGATTAGAAGTCATCAGTGTTTTATTGTGAAATAGACCCTAGGGGTCATTAGCCCCCATACGCTTACAATATAGGAAAAACATAAAAAATCTTCTGTTCTAAAACCACACAGCCCATTGTCTAGTGGTCCCCATTATAAATCCTGCCAACCATGCCGCTGGGGTCGAAATTGGCTATGCCCCGGGGTGTGAATAACTGCCATAGACTTATAATAGGAGATACATGTACATGAGATCTTCTCCGAAGCCACAAGACCCAAAGCTTGTATATTAAGTATACAGCAATGCTATATGTGGTGCTCTACATTATTCCTGCCAATAATGCCCCTGGGGTCAAAAATGGCCCCACCCTGGGGGCCATTAGTCTCATTACTTCTATATACTTACAGTGGTACAATGGGAAAAACACACAAGACCTTTTCTCAGATATCATGAATCCCAGAGCTTTCATATTTTATGTGTAGCAATGTTAAGTAATCATCTTTATAAATAAAATAAAACAGATCCTTTAAGAGCAGCAAACATAGTAATAAGAAAGGGGATGGGCCATACCGTGGTTTCGGCTACTTAAGCCTCTTCAGTGACACTATAAAACCTACTAACAGTGCCCCTGTGGTCTATATGTGCCACTCCCAAGGGACGTCATTATATGCTACAGGCTAATAATAGGAAACATGAAAAAATCTACTCGGAAGCCGTGAGACCCAAAGCGTATATTTAGCATGCAGCTATAATCATGCCAAGTATGCCCCTGTGATTCAAAATGGGCCCACCCTAGGGGACATTAGCTCAGATATGCTTACAATGGGAAAACATACAAAAAGCTTCCTCTCAGAAGCCATCCCAGGTCTTTTATATTTTGTGTGGAGCATCTTTTATTTTATAAATCCTGCCACCAGTGC
The DNA here is from genome assembly GCA_964017185.1 of Rugalucina vietnamica. Lineage (NCBI taxonomy): Eukaryota > Metazoa > Mollusca > Bivalvia > Lucinida > Lucinidae > Rugalucina > Rugalucina vietnamica. The sequence continues at coordinate 21,994,069 of OZ024878.1, read as the reverse complement.
TCCTGGAGTCCATACAGGCCACACCCCAGGTCAGGAGTCATTCCCCTACAATTAAAGCTGTCCAGGTCAGGTGAGCGTTTATAGGACCATTGGTCCTCTGGTCTCCTTTTTAGGTTCTGTTTGTTTGGCCGGTGCTGAGCCAGGTCTCTGGAGTGTGGTAGGTGGGAACCAAAAAGTTGCAGAAAGTCTGCTTGAGAAATCGGGAGCCAACCTCATCTCAGGGGAGGTAACCACAGTCTTGCTGTCTGACGAGAGTTCCCCACCCACCTATCAAGTAGACTACAAAGTTAGGTCAAGTGAAGATATCAAATCCAAAGAATATGATATTGTTATACTAGCAAATCCAATATATGAAGGCTTGACTAGTATAAAGTTTGAGGATTTCCAAACAGACATTAAGCCAGTCAAGAATCCATTCCATTTGACTGTAGCCAGTTTCATGGAAGGTCAACCGAATACAAGTTATTTTGGAATAGACAATATTGAATCGTTCCCAGATACATTTTTCACCAGCAATGAAAGTGTGTTTTTCAATTCTCTAGGAAAACAGAAGCCAGTGGATGGCAGTGTTCCAAAAATACCAGTATACAAAGCCTTTTCCAACAAAGTTCTAAAAATAGAACAATTAAAAGAGCTAGTCCCAGAAATGTCAGATTTACGGGTAGTTGAATGGAATGCATATCCACATTACGCATCATCCATAGAATTGCCATCTTTTACATTGCATGAACAGATGTATCATATAAATGCTATAGAAATGGCAGCTTCGGCTATGGAAATGAGTGTTGTAGGTGCTAAAAATGTTGCTCTTCTAGCGTATTACAGATACAAGGGTATTTATGATAAGATAGATGAGGTTTTAACAACTTCGGATGGTCATGAAAAGACCGAGTTATAGGAAAATATGAGGTTAGGGGTCCAGATAGACACTTTAAGCCCCCAGTGGTACTGATTAACAAAGAGGGAGTGAGAGAAGTGGGTGAGAGGAGCTGGAAAATCAAGATTATTAGCCAATGATCTGGGGCCAGTTGTTCAAAACTTTGTTAGCTTAACACCATCATTAAGACCTCAACTCGTTAAGTAAATGCTGACTACATAAGCAAATACACTTTTGTATATTTGTATATTTTTTGTTGATAAAATGTGAGAATCCTTTGCAAAGGATTCTCACATTTATTAACAAAAAATTACAGTATATTTGGAATATTCATGTTTGAAATTTAACAAATTGTTAACTAACAACATCATTAATTTTGAACAACTGTCTCCTGATCTCCAGTTGAATCTTGAATATTTTTAAGAAAATAAAATAAGGAATGGGGTGCAGGGTGGCCTAGTGGTGGAGGCTCAGATGTCAGTGCATCAGACTTTGGTATGAGCCCCATTACGAAAACACACCCATGCAATATACATAATTTTTTAGGGGGTTGCTAAAAATCTAAAATTTTGTTAGAATGTTTTAGGTATTTTTCTTATTTTTGCTCAAAACATAGATTGTGAGTACACGTTAGAACCGCCTCGACGAGGCGGTTCTAACGAGTACCCACAATCTATGTTTTGGAGCAAAAATAAGAAAAATAGGCATACCCCTGCATACCCCAGTTTTGCTATATAAAAGTGGGGTTCAAAGGGGTATACTTTTCATGGACATGTTTTCCTGATGCGCTGGTGACATGTGATACTCTTGAGAAAGACGCATTTACTATCAGTTAAAATGTTAATACACAGGCTCCAGCCTGATTGAAAAATTGTTGATTAGTTTGTTAAACCATAAATTAAAACAAAATAATGACTGCTGTTTAAAGCAGAGCCTGTTTTAATCACAGATAACATGTATACTTATACATTAATTATCTAAAGATATTAACAATGACAGGATATTATAGATCTTGATATGTAGGCAAGGTTAATAAATACATCACAGTGGAACGCCCAATAAATTCATCACAGTGGAACACCCATGTAACTAACTTCAAATCTTAGACTATCTTTCACATTCTTAAACATCAGGGACTAGTTGTTCAAAATTAACAATGTTGTTAGTCAACTATTTGTTAAAATTTCAAATGGCAATATTACAAATACACCGTTATTTTTTGTTGAAAAAATAACAGTGTATTTGCTTTTGAAGTCAATATATAGTTAACAGAGGGCTTAACGACAGCATTAAGCTAACAAAGTTTTGAACATGTCATTACGAAAACTTGCCCATGCAATATACAGAGGATTTTATAAGTTGTAAAAATGAAAATTTTCAGAAGAAAAAAAAAAGATATTTTTCTTATTTTTGCTCAAAACATAGATTGTGGGTACACGTTAGAACCGCCTCGGCAAGGCGGTTCGGTTGGAACGAGTACCCATAATCTATGTTTTGGAGCAAAAATAAGAAAAATAGGTATACCCCTGCATACCCCAGTTTTGCTATATAAAGTGGGTTTCAGGGGGGTAAACATTACACGTACATGTTTTCGTGATGTGGACCCAGATGCATAGCTGGTAAGTGCCTTTATTGTATATTGCCCAAAAAGTGCTTGTCCTGTAATTAAAGGGAGAGCTTCTGAAGGAGCTAAAGTGGTACCACAGTTCATTACGAAAACTTGTCCATGCAATAAACAGAGATTTTTTAAGCTTTAAAAATTGAAAATTTTCAGCTAAAAAGATTTGATAGTTTTCTTATTTTTGCTCAAAACATAGATTGTGGGTACAAGTTAGAACGGCCTTGCCGAGGCGGTTCTAACGAGTACCCACAATCTATGTTTTGGAGCAAAAAAAAAGAAAAATAGGTATACCCCTGCAAACCCCAATTTTACTATATAAAAGTGGGGTTTAGGGGGTATTCATTGCACGGACATGTTTTCCTGATGTTATTCAATATACACGATCCCTGCTGGTGCAATATGATCCAGAGTGCAAAGAACTGTCATAATGAGGTGATTATGTACATGTATTTTTAATTAGGTGATTACTAAATCTCTGCAGGGTGTAATAAAGAGGTGCCCAAAGGATAATACTGGTACCACTATTTATTGGTTTTATGGCCCCAGTTAACCTGTGAAGTAAGACTGCCTCAATCTGCAATCAATATTGATTTTTCTTTTTGCCGACCCTACCTGTGTTTAGAGTCCTTGTCTGGCCACCAGATTTATTTGTGTCCTGTCCCTTATCAATCCTCAACAGACAGGAATATACAGCTTGGTTTCAAAAATAACATACCCCTGCAATGTCGCAAAATAAATTGACATCTTCACCTTCATTGCATCGACCATTGCCTGATGGCTATTAACCTGGTACGAATGAAACTTCTACTTTTTGTGCATATGGTTATTTGTGTTGAAATGGTATTGATTTTATATTGATCATGAGCTGTCTGATCGGACAGGAAGCTGTCATTAGCGTACACCAAAATTCTGACAGATTTAAAGTCAAGTTTTCAAATTTAGGCGATTAGTATGGTGTACGTACTAAAAATATTGCCACTTTATGACCTGCTTGCTATGCATTGACACCTATTTGAGACATCTTAAACCTTGCACCACACTTGGAAAAATACAGAATCAGAAAGTGGAAGTTTAAATGTACCCACTGCCTTGTACCTTGTAAATGCAGTTTTTCGTCACAAAAATTCTCTTCGAAATTATCCAGTTTTATAAATGTGCATCTGAGAATAGCAGTAATGATCGAAATGATTATTTATTAGGGATGTCAACGAATATTCGAATGTTCGAATATTCGCATTTCATACGAATATTTGAATGCGATTTCTGGATTCGAATATTGGCATAATTTTCTAACCTGCAATATTGTCATGTATAATACTATTAGTTTAAAAGAGGACTCAAATTTAAGGCCAAAAGTCGCAAAATAATATGACCAGTAATCCTGCTTGTCTGTTGAGTAATTCAAGATGGTCAACATTTTGACACTCTTGCAAATTGAGATTGCTCAATTAACAGTTTTACACTTTGTTGATTCAAGTGACACTTTGTTGATTCAAGTTGAGAAGAAAGCATTGCTTGCTTTCAATAAATGTTTTAAGGTGTTTAACAATTTAAGCTGTGTCATGTGAAAACTTAAGATGGCTGGATAGATTGACAACTCAATCCTTTAGGAACAACACAGTCACAACAGACCTTTCACAAAGTACATGTAGGCTACACGATTACAATAGACCCTAAGCATTCTTGGTGGCGGATATCAGCGACATGCATGCAGAACTTAATCTTGGCTTGACAATAATGGTGTGTCGTTGCTTTCTCATACAGAACCCCAGAGATTTCTCACTATTAAACACCTCCAGATTGTCTAGTTTTCTAGGCAAAATTTGTTGATTTCCTTACATGGCGCCATTGGTATAGCCCAGATACGATACCATGCATATACATGTACCTCATATTTTCAATACATGTACCACCAAGTAAGTCATCGTAATGGGTCTATTGGGCATAGATGTGTATATCATTCGAATATTCGAATATATTCGAATATCCTATGCGAATATTCGAATACCAATTTTGGCATTCGTTGACATCCCTATTATTTATAGTCTAGTTTCTATAGAATTGTGTCTCATGCAACGCTCACATGCCTATGGCAATGTTAAAGTTATGTAATGACCTTCTTAAAGAAAGTATTAAACAAAAGCATTTGTTGGTATGTGAATGTATTTAATTGAAACACTGTGACTGGCCATCTTATCAAGCCGGTTTATTTAAGAAATCATCCCAGAGAAAGTCCAACGAAACAAATATCAGGCGCAAGAGAACACAGTAAGATGTAAATGGACAGTAAGAGCAGTTTTGCTTCCTTAACACACGCCTGTAATGAAGGGAATAACGTCTATTTAAATATTATTTAAGTACTTAAAATGTAAAGCAAATGTAATGCAAGTTTTAAGGTATCTACAATAGATGTCCATGAATAACATTCAGGTCAGAAAGTGGCAATATTCACAGAACGTACATAATACCAATCGCCTAAACTTGAAAACTTGACTTTAAATCTGTCAGAATTTGGGTATACACCACAGACAGCTTCATGTCCGATCAGACTGCTCATGATCGATATGAATTTAATACCATTTAAACACGCATAAAAATATGCACAAAATGGAGAAATTTCATTCGAACCAGTTCGACATTCATCAAGCAATGGTCGATGCAATGGAGATGAAGAGGTCAATTTGCGACATTGCAGGGGTATGTTATTTTTGAAACCGAGCTGTAGGTCTTTAAGCTTAGCTCTACTAGTTCATGTTAGTTAGTGATCAAGATGTATAAATCAGGCTTGGATGGAAATGCTGATGTTTTCTCTTTAATAAAGATCAGTTAGACTTAAGTTTTGAAATGAGCTGCCTCATGAGAAAACCAACAATCTGCATTATGCAAAAACAAAGATGCAGATCAGCTTCGCAGTAACTGCGAAGTTGATCAGCACCTTTGCTTTTGCTACACAGATAGTACAATTCTTCCACTTTCTTTATCCAAAATTTCCAGCCTCTAGCTTCCTCTAGCTGCTTGGTTTGTGTTAGACCTCTTTGGAAACATCATTGTTGGTTTTCTCATAAGAAGGCTCAAATTAAAGCAATATCCATGACAATCACACATGAATGACAGATATTATAGTCAGAATTGTCTTTAATAATCATTCTATTGTCTAACAGAAATTCTTGCATAGATATCTATGCATATAGCTGTTTGAAGGCATTTTGGACAGAAAGCTGTGTTCAGACAGCAAAACTCGTGTTCAAATCATAAAATTCATGCGCTTTTTTGACATGGGTTTTGGCTAAATTAGTCGACGTCATTGGTCAATGTGACGTGACATCACATGGCAGGCGTTGACGAAGTTCCATTGTTTTCGGTGAGTTTTTACATTGTAAATGTTATTTTCAAGAGATTTTAAGTGAAAAAAGTGTAAAAATGCAAGAATAGCGATCAACCGTGTTTTGTTTTAGTGTTCAAACATTGGCTGGATCACTCAGAAGGCCAGAAGGCCTTGGACTTGTGTTCAAACACCTTCCTTGTGATCCATTGAATGTTTCATTACTGAAAAAAAACATGGTTGATCCCTATATTGAATTTTTATGTTCAGGATACTAATCTATGATCTGTTTACCCTACTGCGTGTGAGCTATATACCATATTTGATCTATTTAGCACACTGTGTGCTTACATTTTCCAGAATTTTAAAATGCTCAAAATTTTGTTTTAATTAGCATACACTTGAAACTCATAAGTACTGACGGTAGCTGGTCCAAAACTTGGTTGATTGGTACATTAAATGTATTATACTTTTTTGCAAAATGTTTTTGGTTGAGAAGTGCATAAATTAAGATATTCCTGTGACATAACTGTTGTACAATACCAATGTGCCAACTGGGCAGTGTGCGTTTATACATGTACACCAACTGTTTGAAAAAGATGTAGATGGGCATGTGAGCTGGTTAGAACGAATATGGTTACAAGTATATGGAATGAGTTTATACTTGGTGCTATTTCAGTTGTTGAAATGAAATGTTGATGCTGTCATGCCAAAAGTATGTTTGTGTATAAGGAATGTGAAGAATTATAATTTATTATCGTTTCTCATTCTTACATTTTCTTTGCTTTAACTTGTATTTTAATGTTTTGTCTTGTTGATGGATTTCTTGTTTATTACTAATACTTTGACCATGACAGTTTACCTCATGTGGTAACCTTTGAGCCAGCTCATGAGGAAACCAACAATGTGGTTTTTGAACAGGTCCAACACAAACCGAGCTGTACAAGCACAAAAGATGGCTAGAGTGGAAATTTTGGATTTAGAAAGTAGAGGAATTGTACTGTCCGTTTAGCGAAAATAAAGGCGCTGATCAGCTTTGCGGTTACTGCGAAGCTGATCTGCATCTTTGTTTTCACATATGCAGAGTGCTGGTTTTCTCATGAGGCGGCTCATTTTATAAAAGTAAGCAAGGATGTATCTACTTGCTTTAGACATTTTTTCAAGTGCTGTGTGAAGCACATGGGCATCTTTTGTTTACCTTATTTTTTCAATTTTTAAAGCTCAAAAATTCTCTGTATATTGCATGGGCAAGTTTTCGTATCAATGTCAGTGGTAAACCAGAAGGGTAAAAGAAAGTGAGCCAGTTTTTTCTCAACTTTTCATTTGGCATTCAGCGGCTTATTTTGATTTTTATACCCCGCCACTTAAAAAAGTGCGGGGTATTATGTTATACCCTCCGCAAAAATTTGCGTTCGAGTGTCGGTCTGTCCGTCCATCTGTTTGTCTGTCTGTCCATCACCGCTTCGTTTCCGGGCTCTAACTTGAGCATTTATTGACCAATTTTCTTCAAACTTTGTATAGGAGATCATATCAGGAAGGAGTGGTTTGGGATAGAGGATGGGCAAATTCCGTCAAATAAGTACAGAGTTATGGCCCTTGATTTACTTTTCCGGGGTCTATCTTGAGCATTTATCGACCAATTTTCTTCAAACTTTGTATAGGAGTTTATACATATATTAAGAAGGAGTGGTTGAGGATTGAAGATGGGTTAAATTTTGTCAAATTAGTACAGAGTTATGGCCCTTGATTTACGTAAAAATTTAATTTCCGAGCTCTGTCTTGAGCATTTATTGACCAATTTTCTTCAAAGTTTGTATAGGAGTTAGTATTAGGAATGGGTGGTTTGGGATTGAAGATGGATAAATTTCGTCAAATAAGTACAGAGTTATGGCCCTTGATTTACGTTAAAATTTCATTTCCGGGCTCTATCTGGAGCATTTATTGACCAATTTTCTTCAAATTTTGTGTAGGAGTTCATATCAGGAAGGAGTGGTTTTGGATTGAAGATGGATAATTTTCGTCCAATAAGTACAGAGTTATGGCCCTTTATTTACGTTATCAAGATATTTTGTGCATTTGTATTGAATTAAATTTGTGTGGCTTGGTATCATGCATGCCTGCAGCACTTTTATTGTGAATTAGATATGTCTTGAAGCTACATGTATGCATATTATTGTCAAATTTATTTTCATTTAAGTTTGAATCACAGATGTATGCACGGGTGTATGAATGATGTTTGTTTGTTTGTATTGAGGTTTAAGGTTTCAATCAACAATTTTTCAGTCATGTCTGGAGGGAGCCACTCCTTCTTGGGTTTTAACAGGCACTCTGGGGAGTTTTTGTGTCTTGCTCAAGGACACAACACGGTGCCACCAGTGGGGATCGAACCCAGGACCTCTCGATTTGGAGTCTGATGCTATACACCTATGCTACCGTGTTCCCCATGTATGAAAGTGTTGATGAACCATGTTGTATTATTGCTTACTTGTTCATGATTGATTTATTTGTTCATTAGTTACAACAGGTGCAATAACAATACTAATGTCAACAAACGTTTTTGTCATTTCCTTTATGAGCCCCAACTTTTTTTTTTTTTTTTTTTTTTTTTTTTGATACATGTACACATATGCACAATGTGACAAGGTACATCACCTGTTTTTCTAAAAATGTGTTGCACATCAGGAAAATATGTCCGTGGAATGTATACCCCCTTAAGCCCCACTTTTATATACATGTAGCAAAACTGGGGTATGCAGGGGTATACCTATTCTTCTTATTTTTGATCCAAAACATAGATTGTGAGTACTCGTTAGAACCGCCTCGGCGAGGCGGTTCTAACTTGTACCAACAATCTATGTTTTGAGCAAAAATAAGGAAAATATTAAATGGTCTACTGAAAATTTTCATTTTTTTACAAATTTAAAAATCTCTGTATATTGCATGGGCAAGTTTTCGTAATGTTTATCCTGGAAACATCTGTATCGCTTCCTTCACAACGAACATTGTCTAAAAAATCAGTATAGGGGGAGAAAAATCCAAAGAAAAGTCAAAGGGAGAGTAAGTCCAGACTTTTTCTTATTTGACAGTACGAGGAAATAACCAAAGAGTTCAGCTACTGTGTTGAAAAATGCATGAATTACCTTTGTCTTGTTGAAATAACTGGGACAATGCAAATATTGGGGTTTTGAAGCCCAGTTTACGTTTAACATAATTTCTGTTTACAGCGAGATCACCGCTATTTTAGTGTCTACTCTCCTTTGCAACGTTTGTCCTCATTGCTGTCCTGTCCATGCGTCCATGTACAGCGCTTCCTACATTACGAATGCAACATAGATTTTTCTTACCGCTGTAAAATTTGAAAATTCCCAGGAGAAAAGTTTTGATTGTTTTTTGTTGAGTTTTGATTGTTTTTTTTTTTCTTTTTTTTTTTTTTTTTTTTTTTTTTTTTGCTCAAAACATAGATTGTGGATATATGTTAGAACCCACTCACCAAAGCGGTTCAAACGGATAGCCACAATTATATTTAGAGCAAAAACAAATGGAACAAATAGTTCTATACACACGAGGATCACATTATAGAAGTAGGATGTCCGGAAGTATTCACTCTACATTTTCCTGACCAATGTCGTTGCCTAGATCATGCAACATGGGTTTTATATCCTATACACTTAATTTGCGAATTCTCCCACAATAAAAGTATAATTGTCAGTTCTAACACAACAAATATTTATTTCGTTGTTAACTTTATTGTTACATCTTATACACTGTATTAGCGAACTCTCCGCCACATATCTGGTCGCCATCACCGGCACATGGAACGTTACAGTTGGTAGCGGCGCCATGGCGATCATACTGGTCATCGGCTGAACCACAGTAACACTCAGCGCCATACTGAACACCCGCATACACATAACCTGTTTAAATATGATAAGAGTTCGTATCATTATTATGTATTTGACAGCCCAGAAAAAAATAATAGTTAATTACAGCCCCTTTCACTTGAGTTTGCCACTTGAGCGTTTAGGTCAGTCAAGTTTATATGTAAATCAGGTAACGTTTTATACTATTTTAGAACTGAAACAGTGTCCCAGGTTCCAGGTGTTCTTTAGGTAATGATTTCATATTTTCTGATAAAAACATTGTAATTGTTTGGTTAAAACATTTTTATTTCAAAATTCTTTGCACACATTATACAATGCATAGTAAGATCACACATTTGAAATAGGATAGGGACAAAAGCAGAATTGTATTAATCTTTGCAGTTAGCTATTAGTATCTACATGGCTAAAATTCCACATAGTAAGGTAAAAAGTTTTTAATATCATTTAGTTTGAAACTGTCACTCAAATCAGCAGATCAGTCAATCCAGATGTCTTAGTGGACAACAATAAAAGAAACTCAGATCTTCAGAACACATGGTCTTCTTGTGTAATGCAAATGCTCAAACGGCAAACTCGAGTGAAAATGACTATAACTAGTAAATTAACAGATAATCAATACCCCTTGCCTGAGAGGGAGATTTACAAAGAGAGCTTATATCTTTTTCAATGGTCCAGCGTTCGTCTGTCTATCATTTTCAAATATCTTCTCCCATCAAGCCGCATGGTCCATTGAAGCAAAATTTCATGTCGAACCTCAGGGAAAGGGGGCGAAATTGTCTAAAGCCCCGTTTACACATTCACGATTTTTGGCTACGGTGCCGCTACGATTCGCCACGATTTGTGAAATCGTGTACCGTGGTGATTCATAGTAGAATCGTGGTGAATCTTGGTGAATCGTGATGATTCGGGAAACTCCACGGTAGTGCTACCGCCGTGAATCGTACTAGTACCGTTTCGAACCGCACAAGCACCGTGAGCATCCCTTGTGCCACCGTGGTTAATCCTCATTGACCGTAGCGTTGCCGTCATGAATCGTCATTGATTCGTAGCGATACCTTACAGACACCGTACTGGAATCGTAGTGACGCTGAATGTTTCCACTTTTCGCCACGATTCATCCCGATCCATCACTATTTTTCTGACCATGAAAAATCGGGGTGAATCGGGGTGAATCGTAGAGAAAATCGTGAATGTGTAAACGGGGCTTAAGTTACATGTCATAAGTGGTCATCATGCCCATATATGGTTAATGTATTCTCTAAATCCCAAATTTTAATACGATCTCGAAATTCGGCATATGGCATCAGCAACTCCATTTTATAAACGATAGTTACAATATGCAAGACTTATGGCAACAGTTTTCAAAAAGTACACAATTTACAGGTCAATAGGGCATTAATTGTGATAGTCTTAAAGTAAAACTTCTTAAAATAAACGAATTCATAATTTCTTTATTATTTTTTTTCTCTCTATTGTTTATTTTCTTTCTTTCTTTCTTTCTTTCTTTCTTTCTTTCTTTCTTTTAAGTAAAATTAAAGTATGTATCCTACATGATAAAAGAATTACATGTAAACACAAAATACCTACCCTTATCGCTGCAGTACGCCATGCATATTGCTGGTGTCATCCCAGGGACTTCAGGAGTCATTCGATGAGACAAAGCTCGGTAAGAATCCCCAACATCTGTATAACAGCCCAACGAATCTGTAATTCCAGTTGGATTCAATATTAGGATAACATGTCCATGTATTGAATACCCTCTTAAACCCCACTTTTATATAGTAAAACTGGGGTTTACAGGGGTTTACCTATTTTTCTTTTACTCCAAAACATAGATTGTGGGTACTCGTGGTTCTAACGTGTACCCACAATCTATGTTTTGAGCAAAAATAAGAAAACTATCAAACAATTTCTGCTGATTTTTTTTTTTTCAATTTTTACAACTTAAGAATAATCTATATTTTACTTGGGCGTATTTCGTAATGTATGGAACTTTTCTTGAAAGTATGTATACATGTGTACAAACGAGTCAATATTGAAAAAAGTCAAAAATGAAAAGTGAATGAAAGAGTTGAAATGTTGTTAATCATTCGTTTGTGGCTTCATCTTCCGACAAGGATTTTAATATATTTATAGCTGGATGATGACGGCGACGACGACGACGACGACGATGATGATGATGATGATGATGATAATGAATTTGCAATCGGTTAAATGTAAAATTTGCCTCATTCTAAGAAATTCAAACTTTCACAATCATGCGATATTTAAAAGGTTTGAAAATATGCGTAAATGCAACGCTCCAAACGGAAAATAATACTGTATATTATGGATTCATACTTACCTGGAAGAGACTTTATAAAAACGACAAAATCTTCGCCATCGCTTGACAAAGTACAATCCTGTCCAATGCCGTAAAACACGCAGGGTTTGCTAAGATTGCCTATAGTAATGGTATAACATATGTCCGACTGTTTACACTCTAATACACATTGTATAATACTTCTTGCGTCAGTGTCGGTCCATAATAAACCAACTTGTGAGCATGATCCTCGTTGCTTCTGATATAGTTCGTGTATTATCTGTCCATAAGTACAGTTTAAGATAACCATAAGCGCGATGCATGTCACTCGTGTAGCAATGTGTTTGAGCATTTCACTAAATCAAATCATATGAGCCTGTGCGTGAGAAAACCAACAATTTGCATGGGCGAAAACAAAGACGCAGATCAGCTTCGCGGTAACCGCGAAGCTGATCAGCGTCTTTGTTTTCCCTACACGGATAGTACATTTCCTCCTCTACTTATTCCCAAATTTTCAAGATTCTGGGTTTCTTCTGTGACTGTACAGGCTGGTTTGTGTTGGACCTGGTCGGAAACCCAAATTGTTGGTTTTGTCATGCACAGGCTCATATTCTATCTGCATCTAAAGAAGCCGTTGGTAAAGGCCTCGTCACACATCGACGCAGACTTGCGTAAAGGGTGAATTTGTCATCTTTTGCAATTTCTGGTCGAACATTTTTAAAGATTATTCCGCTAATATGTGACGAGGCCTTACCTGTCATGACAAAAATAAATCACAACTACCTAGATCTGTTTGATGACGTAAGTAAGATTGATCATTTCATTTAGCTATTGTTTTCCGTTGAAAGCCGAACAAACAAATATTTTCTAGCAAATTGAGATTATTGACATTGTCCGTACACGTTATACTTGAACAAAGAGATGCTTTTATAGCTCAATTTTGACCTCGGACGCGCACATAGAAAATGTAGCACCTTGGCTTACGATGAAGCTACGTTTGTAAGACGTACATGTGACGTACAGAAGGTGGACAAAAGTATTCGTCACCTAAATATTGGACATATTGATTTTTAGCGAACGTCCGGATGCTAAAATTTGGATCTAAACTTCGGTACGGGATCCGAAGTCCGAACGTTCGGACTCCGGTTGACATCCCTAGTATTTGCCATTAACCCTTCATGGGTATAGTTGAGCAGTAAATAAAATTCTATTCTATTCTATTCGTTTGTAAAACTCCATACACTTCAATGTATTTTCATGTTTGCAAGAAAAGTTACACTGCTGCTCTTGGTCAAAAGCATTTTAATGTTTTTGGTGTCATTTGAAAGGCAAATAAAGAAAGCAATAAACAGGATATTTTTATTTAATTCCATGCATGTGTTTTCAAGCTACAAATTTTAAAAATTTGTGAAATATTTTTGACAATTTTTGGGCGACGTCACCATTGACATCATGGGGAAATGGCGTTTTCAAAATTTCCTTAAACTTTAAACTGTTGTATAAGAAAAAAGCAATGTCGAAACTTAAGTGACCTTTATTTATTGCTTTATTTATGGCGCCAAAATCACAAACCTATATCGTATCTTGATATGCCGTAGATATGCGAGTCGATACGCAATAGCGTGACAGTAGTGTAATTGTTTATTTAGAAACGTAAACCACTCACATTTCTGTGCACCGAAAAGTCAACATCTCAATTATAATTATATGCTTTAAAATTTTGTCGAAAAGAATATATTAACAAAATGCATGTTTTAGTTTATACCCATGACCCGGTTATATTTTGCTTGAAAACTATTTATCAGCCATATGCAACCTACTTATTTCAGCATCAACACACGCTTTTCACATTGATTCGGTTAAAGAACATCTTTGATCGTCTAATATTCTTATACAAATCTGAAAACTTGACTACTGGTTTTGTCCAGAAGCAAAAATAAATAGAGCCGCGACGCGAGAAAACCGTACTTCGGGGTTTCCCACCAGGTCCGACACAAACCGACCTGTACAATCACAGAAGCAGGCTAGAAGCTTGAAATTTCAGATATAAGAAGAAGAGGAATTGTACTATCCGTGTAGCGAAAACAAAGGCGCTGATCAGCTTCGCAGTTACTGCAAAGCTGACCACCTTTGTTTTCGCATATGCAAAATGTTGTTTTTCTCATGAGGCGGCTCAATAAATAAATAAATAAATAAATAAATAAATAAATAAATAAATAAATAAATAAATTAAAAATAAACAGTCATGTAAATTGAACCGGGTTGCAATGTATATGAACACTCGCGTTGCGGATCTAGACATGCATTCTTAGTACCCCATAATTTTATCTGAAATACTATGCTTTTTGTCTGAATAGCTAGATCTGCCATTGGATTTCATGCTCAGCGAACACATTTAATAATTAATAATAATAATAATAATAATAATAATAATTCACCTAAATAGAATTCTCTGCTCTGTATTTGAAATGAGTATTGAGTTCTTTTACCCAGAGCAATAATTTTTTCCGCACCTGGAATTTTCGCAGACCTCACATGGTAAACTGAGTGGATTACGTGAGAGGAATAAAACTATTGGCCTGAGTAAAAAAACTTTACTCAAATACATGTAATAATAATAATAATAATAATAATAATAATAATAATAACAATAATAAATTTCATATCTATACCCAGAACAAACATATATATAATCCAATTATGTAAACATGTCGTGGCAAAGGTCACTTTGGTTCCGTGTTCCGTTAACTTAACAGGTAAACGGGGCAAAGTTGGTCACGGGGAGGTGACAATCAACAATGCGCGGATTATAGTATACTTGCAATTGGAAGTTTGCTCATTGGCTAGTTTTTATACATTTCGCATAGTCTTGGACATTTACTTGGACAGGCCCCGTAACTACTACTACTACTACTACTACTACTTATTATTATTATTATTATTATTATTATTATTATTATTATTATTATTATTATTTCTATATTTTAGGAGGATATATTAAGCACAAATGCCAGTCTTCCATACGGTCCACCAGAGAAAACAAACATGATTATCGGATTTTTTTTTATATTCTAGCAGCCTTTTTTCTCTTATCATTACGAAAACATGCCCATGCAATAAACAGAGATTTTATTAGCTTTAAAAATTGAAAATTTTCAGCTGAAAAATTTTGATATTTTTCTTATTTTTACTCAAAACATAGATTGTGGGTACACGTTAGAACCGCCTCGCGGAGGCGGTTCTAACGAGTACCCACAATCTATGTTTTGGAGCAAAAATAAGAAAAATAGGTATACCCCTGCAAACCCCAGTTTTACTATATAAAAGTTGGGTTCAAGGGGGTATACATTGCACGGACATGTTTTCCTGATGTGTTTGCTAGACATACGATGCCAGTGATGTAACTCAGCCTGTGCGTGAGAAAACCAACAATTTGTGTTCCGACCAGGTCCGACACAAACCGAGCTGAACAGTCACAGAAGATGGTTAGAGTCTGTAAATTTTGGATCTAAAAAGTAAAAGAATTGTACTATCCGTGTAGCGAAAACAAAGGCGCTGATCAGCATCGCGGTAACCGCGATGCTGATCTGCGTCTTTGTTTTTGCATTTGCAAATCGTTTGTTTTTCCATGCGGCGGCTCATTTATATTTTTGGAAGATATTTTTTGTGGATCATAAACAAAATTTGAATGTCCATCCCTACGATGAATATGTGTCAGAGGCTCAGAGCGAAACTCGGTGACACAGCCATCGATCATGCAGAATCTGCACGGTGACACAGCCATCGATCATGCAGAAACTGTGATGCAGATAATACCAGCAATGAAATGTAGATGTATATGCGTATTTACATAGTTGTGTCTTCAGACTATAAGGGATTGGAATGACCATCCTGATTAATAATGTCTTTATTTCGAGAGGATTACATATTTAGCTGAAACAACTAATCTTACATATGGTCCTCTGTAAAAGTTACATATATACATTTAACAAATATATACAAATTTACAAAAATCCTTAAGACTGTTATCTAGGAATCCTAGCATCTAAAAGTGATAAACAATCAATATATTATAAATATATTATATTATTGTAAATGCTGTGTTTAAACAGTAAAATATATCTTTAAGACCTTTTCTTTGAAAAATACTTTTTAAAGCGCACAACAAATGATGAAATCTATATTAAGATTATAATTGTAACTTTGGTTAAAAGTAATATGCTTTATAAAATATAAAATATCAGGTAATGTAAAATGATTACGATAGAAGTTGGTATATAAATTGCATTTTATGGTGCATTTACTATTACAGACCTGGTCAGCCAAGTTGAGCGAAAATTGATTTCTTTTAGTAAAGGGCTGCCTACTGATAAAATTAAAATTAACTCTCCTGCTACTCATCCCCTTTCTTTCGTCCCACTCCTTCCGTGGAGCGGACACTTCCGAAACGTCCAACACCGCCTCGCGAAAGCGGACGTGCTCACAAAGAACAAAGTTCAGTGATCGAACACGTGTGCAATCCCGAAATCAAGAGGATGGGTTTAAGGAGAGTTTTAAAACTTTTAATGGTTGAAATTGGTAGACTACGATGAGCGAAGCAGATATAATTTGATAGCGCTTTTGAATGAATTAATATCTGATATTCCTCTAGTTTCAATTGGGAGAGAATTCCATAGTTTAGCACCACTGACAGAAAATGAGTTTTCGAAGTAAGCTGTTTTAGCAAACGGAACTCGAAGCTCTGCGTTATCTCTAGAGCGTAGATTTCTATTATGTATTTCGGAAACTTTGGTGAACATTTCTGTGATATAAGTAGGTGTTTGTCCGTTAAAAGCTTTATACATCATTATGAATGTGTGGTATTGTATACGTTTCGTAAAAGATAACCATTGTAATTCTTGAAACATTGTTTCAGATGGTGTCATAATATCGGCTTTTAATATGATTCTCGCTGCTCGTTTTTGAAGTTTTAGCAGTCTTTTTGTATTATTGTCTGTGCATCGACTCCAAATGAGACAGCCATAGTCCAAAATAGGGAGAATATACGAATTATAATAAAGTTTAAGGCTATCTCTATTAACATATTTAGATAATTGTTTCAGCAAAGTAATTCTTCTTGAAATGTTGAGACAAACACTATCTATTTGGTTATTCCAATTAAGGGTTTGGTCTATTATTATTCCTAGGAGCTTTTGGGTTTCTGTATTCCGTAAAAGTTCATCATTTAGATAAATTTGAATCAAATCTGAGTTAAGCAGATTCTGTCTAGTGCCTATGGACATTACAGAAGTTTTTGGAATGTTAACGTACATGTCATTATCAATGCACCAGGTCACAAAATCAGTACCACTTTTTTGGAGTTTAGTTTGGATGACAGTTTTGCTTTTATTTGCGTAGTGTACCGTAGCATCATCAGCATACAGTTCTAGATACGTTTCTTTGATGAAAAGGGGAAGATCATTCACAAACAGAAGAAAAAGAACCGGCCCTAAGACTGAGCCCTGAGGCACACCAGCTTTGACTGGTTGAAATGATGAACGATTTTTGTTGTCAGAAACGCACTGCTTTCTGTTTGAAAGATACGACTTTGTCCAGTTAAGAGTATTATTGTCAAATTTATACACTGATAACTTTTGAAGTAATAATTTGTGATCTACAACATCGAATGCTTTCTTTAAATCAAAGAAAATGGCACCTACAAGTTCGCCATTATCAATACTTTTAAGCCAGCTGTCTATAAGTTTTATCAACGCTGTGTTGCATGAATGATGTTTGCGAAACCCGGACTGCGATTTGTGTAAAAGATTATATTTGTTTAGATAGCCAAATAAATGTTTAGTTACATGTTTTTCAATAAGTTTTGAAGCAACCGGAAGTATCGAAATGGGTCTGTAATTAGCTGGATCACTTTTGGTCCCCCCTTTGTGAATTGGGTGTATTTTAGCTAGTTTCAAACTGTCTGGGAACATTCCATTGTGCAAACTCATGTTGATGATATCTAAAAGTGATGGACTGATGATATCAACAGATAGTTTAATAATTTTTGGTGTAACGCCGTCAAGTCCAGTTGCTTTGGTTGAATCTAACGAATTTATACTTGATTTGAGGTCTGCCAGCTTCATTAATGGAATTCTAAAATGGACGTCAGCTGGAACTTTATTATCAACGTGTTCTTTAATTTTTTCGTGGTTAGTTTGTGTGCTTGGTTTTGATTTCTCTGCTTTCAGTTTATCACTGATTTTTGAAAAGAATAAGTTAAGCTTTTCTATGACATCTTTTGGGTCAGTAAAATTTTTATCATCAATTAAAAGTTCAGAAGGTATATTTGATTCTGTAGATTTGCCGTTGAGATCTTTTATATGGCGCCATAAGTAAGAGTTATTTTTGTTTTCTGAAATGGACTTAGTAAAAAAGCCTTTTTTCGCAGATCTAATGAGGGAAGTTGTTTGATTTCGCCAATATTTGTATTCTTTCCAGTTTTTAGCGTTATGATATGCGTCCCTTTTCTTGATGGCAGACTTTATTTCATCATTTAGCCATTCTGGTTGACGATTTCGCTTCACCCGTTTAGTTTTCACTGGCGCATGTTTATTTAAGACCATCATTAATATTTGAGTCCATCTTTCAAAATTTTGATCACAATCTGCTTGATTTACTTGAAAAGAAGAAAGCGCATTTGACAATTCATTTAAGAAAGCATCGTCCGAGAATTTTTTAAAACAACGATATTGTATGGTCTGATGAGTTTGCCTTTTAATAATGCGTTTTGAGGTCGAGCGGGTGAAACAGATTGGGTAATGATCGCTGATGGCAATACATGGGACCATAAATTCGGCGATACGGTCAGTGTTCGACACGTACACATGATCTATTATTTTTGAGGTGTTAGCCGTTACTCTTGTGGGTTGATCAATAATTTGGTGAAGATCATTTATTTCAACGGTTTGTTTCCACCTAGAATTCAGTAGTTCTCCATTTTTACAATCAATGTTTATGTCATCCATAATATACGTTTCATCAGCTATAGAGAGGGCTTTTTCAATTTGTTCGGAGAATTTGTCACACCATTCTGCATTTGCAGATGGTGGTCTGTAAACTGAGCAGACTAAAAATGATTTATTATTTTTGATTTTTATTTCTATCCAAATTGACTCTACATCTGCTGATTCCAGATCGTTTCGTCTTACAAAATCAATGTGATCGGCGACATAAATAAGAACTCCCCCGCCGTTTCCAGTACTTTCGCTAATTGAATCACATCTATCTTTTCTTTCAATTTTGTAGCCATTTAAACTTATTGAAATATCGTCAATTGAAGGATTTAGGAATGTTTCGCAAATACCAAATACATCAATTCCATTTTCAGGACTTAATATGATTCTTAGGTCATCTATTTTTGGTTTAAGGTGTCTTATATTAAGATTGCAAAAATGGATACCCCTGCGTTTAAAATTTATATCTGTGTAAGAATGTTTGTTTATGGGTTCTGTATGTGTGTGGGAACGCTCGGGCTCTGAATCGAATGGATTTACTGATAAGCAAGGCTCATCTAGGCTGGGAGAACTAGGAATTTGACTTTGTTTTAGCAATTTGGAGGAAGTCGGAACTTCCATGATATTATCTGTAATGCTGAGTTCGGAATCGCTGTCATCGTTTTGAGGACAGTAATGGTTATGATTGCAACTTTTTACGTTACATTCTGAGCATAGACTACTCAGTGATTTGAATCTATTATCTTGATTAATATTTGTTACATGGGGATTCCTAGAACTCATGTCCTATTGAGTGCGTACTCTGTATGGCTGTCGGGCATTAGTTCTAAATTTGGATCTAAAGTTGGCATGGTTTTGTCTCCTATGGTTCTGTGTCTGGTTTAGGGAATTTGACGGTGGTAAGATTGTGCATTTGTTGTTTATATTACGCACTAATAGTCTGGTTCCTGGAAATTTAAGGTTCGTTCGGTCCGCTTGGTAGTATTCAAATGGAAGTTCCCCCGAAGCCATTATAAATGAATCGTGGTTGTCAATGAAAGTTGCTTGAAACTGGGAGCTGAGGCTTTTCAGTATGTTATTGTAGGGTTTAATATCAATTCTGCCCATTGGTAACAAACCTGAAATGTATATCTTGCTTTCGGTTTCAGACAGAGACTGCAAGAGAGATTGGTACTTTGCCTTAAACTGATCAGGTTTCGCTTTGGCGTCGACATCATAACCACCAATATGCAATATGATATTTTTGTATCGAGAGAGATCCATCTCTGACAGATTTTCTTGCAGCGTTTCAATTTTGGCTTTGTAATAGCTTTTCACTCTGACATTTTCATCAAGGAAACGAGTTTCAATGGTCTTAAGAAGGCAAGATCCCGTAATAAATGTCAGATCTTTTTTGATTTGTGGTGTTGGTTTGGGGAGTTCGTGGGACTTATTTTGAATTGATATTTCTTCATCGACATCAATGGGATTGCTACTTGTATTTGATATGAGGGTTAACGAGGGCTCGTTGATAGGTTTGTTTGCTTTTGATTTTGGTTGTTTTGGTTTGGTTTGTGAGGAACCTGAGATGCTACATTGTTTGTTGCTTTTCACTTCATCGACCAGGTCTGTTGCATTTGTGACTTTGATTCTCTGATATCCTCTGCTGCAATGTCAGATGATTGTGTGTCTAAATTTATTTTTCTTCAGTGTGAGAGCTCGGGACCAATCCTCTCTACTCAAGCCGCCCCCCCCCCCCCGGCGTTTCATGGGTAAACTATTCTGATTCTGTTTCTGAATGACGGAAGACAAACCGCGTCCAAAGCGATTCTAAAGTAACAATTAGTCTGTTAAAATTTCCTTTTTGATGTCTACACCCATTGCCTAGTTTACTTAAGCTACATGTTAGTACAAAGGGAAATGCGTCCCCTCATCGAACATTTGGTACATGTTGTCACACATAAGTCGGCGATTTATTCAAACGTGTTGATACTCACAACCAGTGGTATCATGGGTATGATAAAAATTGATTTCAAATCTTAATTACGACAATGTGGTTAAATATCATCAGGATAACATGTACATAAAATGTCTACCCCTCACACGCGACTTTTATATAGTAAAACTGGAGAGTACGGGTGTATACAATATTCATATTTCTTTTTTTTTTTTGTCTAAAACACAGATTGTGTGTATTGGTTTGAACCGACTGAAAGCTTTTCTTACTTGTACATATAACCACGATCAATGTTTTGAGCAACAATATGGACAATTTCTTGTATTTTGTTTTCAAACGAAAATTTTCATTTTTATACTCGAGAAAAATCACTGTTCATTGCATACATGTAGGCATCTTTTCGTAATGTCCATTCAAAGTCTGAACAGTTCAATTCAAAGTCTGAACAGTTGCACATTATGTGACACAGGGAGACGTGTTGTACACCATATTGGCCCAGCCACCTCCACAAAGTTGGGTCCCGTCGCCAGTACACGCACTATTACAGTTTGTTGCCACGCCATAGAGATTATAATTGTCGTCGGCTGAACCACAGAAACAGGCATAGCCGGCTTGTACAGAGGCATAGGCATACCCTGTCGAAAGAGTGGAACACTGTGATCAAATGTGTTAAAATAATACAGACATATTAAGTTCAAAGTCTGAACAGTTGCAGATGCTGAACAACTGCACATCATATGACACAAGGAGACGTGTTGTACACCATATTGGCCCAGGCCCCTCCGCACAGTTGGGTCCCGTCACCAGTACACGCACTATTACAGTTGGTGGCCACGCCATAGAGATTGTAATCGTCGTCCAGGGAGCCACAGAAACAAGCAAAGCCGGCTTGTACAGAGGCATAGGCATATCCTGTCGAGAGAGTATACATCGTTGTCACCATTGTTGTATTCATTGCACACATTAGCGAAATTTTATCACCTCTCCAAGAGATATAGAGCTCTAATATTTTTTTTTCTAAATTTCTAATTATTTTTACACACTTATCACGTTTATTCTATTTTGTAGCGGTGTGTTAATGTTATTCTATATAATATGTATATTGATCTATATTGTACCACAGTATAAGTAGAAAATGGAATATTTTTTTACTTTCATCATTTTATGCCCATGATAGGCAGGCATGTGTAGATGTGAGGAAGCCGAAAGGTATGGTGGCTTGTTAGTGCCATTTCATCATTTTTCGTTATTTCGCAGCGAAATAACGCCACGAGAAAAGACAAAATAACACGAAATAACGCGAAAAGACGCCAACCGAAAAGACGCCAACCGGAAAGACGAAATAACTGAAAGACGAAATAACGAAAGGACGAAATAACGAGGCGCGAAGACAAAACGAAAAGACGCCACACGAAAAGAATAAACCTTAACGCCATGTGAAAAAAAAAAAAAAAAAAAAAAAAAAAAAAAAAAAAAAAAAAACGAAAATACGAAATGACGAACGGACGCCACGCGAAAAGGCAAAATAACGAAAAGACGAAAAAACGGAAAGACGAAATCACGAAAGGACGAAATAACGAAACTTATAGACGCCACGCGAAAAGACGTAATATCGAAAAGACGGAAAAAACGTAACAGGCATTCGAAGTGACGCCAATTTGATTGCTATAAATTGCTTTTTTTTGCATGGCGTTATTGCGTCTTTTCGTGCTGGAATTTTCGTAATTTCGACTTTTCCGTAGCGCCTTTTCGTTATTTCGTCTTTTCGCGCGGCCTTATTTCGTCATTTCGCGCGGCATTATTTCGTTTTTTCGCGCGGCGTTATTTCGTCTTTTCGTAATTTCGCGCGGCCTTAATATGCTGCAAAATAACAAAAATACAAAATGGCACTATAACAAACCACCACAGAAAGGCGAAAGCGCACTCAGAGGCATAAACAGGATTTCGAAATTTCCACTTATTATATGATAACTGATGCTGGTAAATGCATGTAGGAGCAATTCGTGCAATTTATGAAAAATATATCAAAAGTGTTCGAAATGACGAACACACTTAAAGTTTGTCAATGTCCAATCTAAAACACCAAAAAAAAAAAATATGGCTCATGCAAACATTGCACACAAATGTAAATTATAACAAACGTCTAAAATGCACATCCTTCATTCCCTCGTAAAATAAAGAATTTACTTACTTACTTACTTACTTACTTACCGACTGGTTTGCCACATTCTTGTGTGGTCTAGGTTCCGAGTACTTCCGAGTACAAGCAATAATGAGGCGCTGCCCTTACAGCACTTACCTTTATCAATGCAGTATTTTATACACACTGCTGGTGACATCGCAGATGCCTCTGGGTTCATTCGATGTGGCAAAGCCCTCGTACTAGTGTCTGTGTAACAGCCTATCTTATCTGGAGTAGAGAAAGGAGTCATTAGGCCAAGACTGTTTACTCACAGACTGTGAGCTACGCTTTTATTTCGAAACAAACATGAAATGTACGTATCATTACATGTTTTATAATTCATTTTAAGTATCATCACTGACAATAGAGAGAAACGTGTAACACAGTCTATAAGGCACGTGCAGTACATATATTTATGACATTTATGATCCCTGTTGGTACAATATGGTTCAGACACCAAAGGACTGTCATAATGAATTGAATATCACTTTTCACACATCAGACAAGCATAACCCTCTGTTTGCCTGTCAGAGGTCAGAAATTCATTGCCCCAGCACTAGTACTTTTAGCTGTCTCAACATGTCTGTCATTTCAGTATTGAGCTATGAATAGAAATGTACACCGTATGTTTACTTCGAAAAAAGGAAGTGACATGCTGTATATCAACTGTCACATGAGGTGCAGATTTCAGGAAGTAATTTAGTTTTTCTGCTTTGATGAAAATCTGTAAATTCAATTTTGCTGAGAAATTGGATGCACAAAACAAACTTCTGATTTATAATTTTTGTAAGGTGAGTATAAATAAAAGTTTCGCTTACTTCTCACTTCTCTGAAATGGTAAATTTGCATATTGATTTATACGCAAACAAAACTGCCATCTTAACATCTGAAGCAAATTCAGAGTAAAAATGTCATGAGAGATGAGTGAAAAATCAATGATGTAGATGTTGAGACCTCATCAAAGAAATATCAGGTTAGTTTTCAGATTATTTTATTCTGATCTTCGGAAGAGCCTTGGATGAGACTAAAAAAAAATTTGCAAACCTGTCAGAGATTTCCTTGAAGAGGCTCACCCCAAAAGGATAATACCTGCGGTCACATTGTGGTCGAGATTTTCCCCGTTTACCAGTACTATCAGTGTGTAATTTTCAGAGACATCGTTAGTCCCACATGCGTGTCACAGGTTAGTCTAGCGTCCCGTTCCGTATCGGCGATAATGTAGTGACAACCAGCATATTCTTACATTATAAGAATAAAGGAGTTTGAAACGCGGCTTGAATTATTTAGGTATTTTTATTAAAACTAAAGGTGTTTTTGGAACGTAAACAAAATCGTTACTCCTGTATACCTGCATACACATGTTGCAGAGACAAATTCAAAGCGATTAGAAATACTCGTGACTTTGACATCTAAAACGGATCATGCGCTCGAAATACATGTACGTGTATGTATGTGGGTTTTTCAGTGATTGGCCATCTGCAAATTAATTAAATCGTTCTCAACAATTGATATACCTAAAACTAAATATGGTTACTCGGTCTGATACTCACAATCGTCAGGATTTGAACACTCGGCAGGTTCTTCCCATTCGCCATTTTCTAAGCATGTTGAAGTCATCTTTCCGGCCCCACAGAAGAATCCTTCAGCACAAGAGACACTGACGACCCCTCTATATGCTGTCGATGTTGGGGTTTCGAACACATATCCCTCTAAAGATGGCACACCGCAGTCTGGATAGAATGAACGTAAAATATGTTAAATCATGTAAATGCAACCTATATGATGAAAATGCTAACATGTTCAGTAAAAGAAATTATAGATAGGCTGTACCGAAAGGTTAACTTTTCCTCTCGACTTAATCAAAAGGACACACGAGTCTTTTCACTACCTTTAAAAAACTGAGCGTTCTGCAATTCTTCGGAAAATTAAAAGAACGTCCATTATTGATAGTTGTTTTGCTACAGGATTTGACGCTTTAGCTTTGACAGAGAGAGAGAGAGAGAGAGAGAGAGAGAGAGAGAGAGACTTATTATATCTCACAGCTGAACAATGACTAAATTGTTCAAAGCTCAAATGGCCTGTGCTTTTTTTATTTCGATAAATGTTTTTTGTTGTTTTATATGTAGAAAAGTATAGTATTGAAAAATGAATTCACACAGTCCATGACGTATTAAGCAAACGTACGAGGTGCATTCGCGCTTTGGAGGTCGTCTCAAGGACTTTCGCCTGCATACTATGAAACTGCTCCAGTTTGTTACCGCAGAACGTGCATTTCTGAATAATGAAACTCTTCATAACGGTCCCATGTACAACCTTGGATTTTGTCTTTGATTTTTCATGAATACAGCTGGGATATGTTTTTTCGCGAAGACGCTAGCCCTACTCATCGGAATACGTAAAATTTCATAAAGTACATGTAACTTTTTCGGACTTAGTAACTCTTTCATACCTTTCGTAGCAAAATCGCTCAGTTATTCCTGTGGGTCTAATTAGACATTTCTCATGGAAATCAATTAAGCATCCGCATGAGAAACCCAACAATTGGGTTTCCGACCAGGCCCGACTCAAACCGGGCTGTATAGCCACAGAAGACAGCTAGAAGCTTGAAATCGAGGATTTAAGAAGAAGAGTGATTGTACTATCCGATTAGCGAAAGCAAAAATGCTGATCAGCTTACAGTTTTCGTCTTGCATGTTGTTTGTTTTCTTGTGTGGCGGCTCGAATCGAAATCTATAAATATTAATGAAACAAATCAGAGAATAGGGATAAATGATTTACCAATTTTGTGTGAAGTTTATTTCACAACTGTGAGGTTAACAACAACAAGATGGGCTGCAGTGGTGGTAGCACAATAAACAAACGGCCAATATTATGGTTAATAATACTTTGGGAGGCAATCTCATTATTTCATTACGTTTAGACATTGCACCACCAGTAATGCCAAAACAAATGGGCTTTCTCTCGCATATATGGAACTTTTGTTTAGCATATTCGTGAATATGAAGGAAAAAGAAAACTATAACGAGGTAAAAAGGTACAAGTAGGCAAAGATCAGGAAAAGGCGTAATCAGAAAAAGATTCCCACTCCAAAACAGAGGAGGGAAAAAACTAAATTAACAATCATGTACATTAACCATGAAAACATATCGTTAGCCGAATGAGCAGCTATTTTCCCAATAGGTGGCCACTCAGTTACCTAAACTTAATTAAAAATATGAAATCATACATAAGGCGCCAACTGCACAAAACATTTTAAACACCAAGACATAAAACAAAAAGAACAACCGAAGAAGTATCGCCGTGGAACGATCAGTAATATAAAATTACTGGCGGGCGGGCTTAAATCGATTTTACATGGCCATATCACCACCCTCAGCTTCTGCAGTAGTTCATAACATTTAGTTAGTTCTTCGCTCCTCATAGTGAATCTCTAAGTAGTCAATGAATTATCAAGAACAAACAAATAAATCATGATAAACATCCTGATGAATAAAAAACGAGGACTCACAGATTGAGTAAACTGTCCGACGATGGAGATCCCTAAGCGCCGAATAACTTACTAACTCTGGAGCAAAAGAAAAACACTAGTTGGACCCCGGCGGGCCAAGCAACAGACAAGAAGCTCCGGCCCCAACCAACTTAAACGAATAGCTTTCAGTCGGCGGGCCATCATAGAGTCTGACGCCCAGCCCACCGGCAAAGCATAGTTATCAACCATAATTGGGTTAAAAACAAAGCATGCAGACTGTCGCATAACATTCAAGTTATTACGCCTGTAACGTGTAATTATTTTTCTGAACTAAAAAGAAAAATCATTCCTTCTTATAAGTCACTTAAATTTGTAAACCAAGTCACCATAAAATTCTTGTTCCGAAAGGCCCTAACCTAAAAGCGTCTTTAACCCAACATTATATTTGGAAATCAATTCATAGTGTCTCCGATAAAATGTAGAAAATGTTTTTTCAAAGTTTATGATATCGATAGCCCTGTTGGAGAAGGTTGGCCGTGTAACATTTATTTCGAGCGTTGAAGTCCGTAACATGATTACAGACTCTAGCAAACTAATAAGTTGCGAAATGTATACACCATAAGAAGCACAACGAGGAACGTCACCATCCAAAAACGGAAAATTTACTATATCAAAGTCAAAGTCATCGCGCTCATCATAAATTTTAGAAGAAACAAATCCATTTGCAACAGAAAGGGGGCTTCGGTATCTGGGATATTGGCTTTGTTCAACTGTAGTTCAGGTGGATAAATTTGATTGACCATACCTTCAAAATAAGGGTTGTCAATGTTCAAAAGGTCATCGAGGTACCTGGAAGTCGAATTAAAAGCCTCGATAACATCAGCTTGATTAGAATGGTTAAGAGAATCTATGAAATCTCTTTCGTAGCAATATAAAAATAAATCAGCTATGAGAGGTGCGCAATTTGTACCCATCGGAATTCCAACAATTTGTCTGTATAACTTGGTCCCAAATCTAATACAAATATTATCCAGGAGATAGGATAAGGCGTCGCACACGTTCTGACATGACCAAAGTGTATACCGACTTTGGTCAGAGGAAGTGAAAAAAAAAAAGCCTTTCTGTCATTACATGCCAAATAAAGTGAACCATAGTTTTTAATGCCTTTTTGAAGGTCCACTCTATCAAATCCAGAAGTTTGACTTTAATTAGATTTATGTGGCAATGTTGTATACAGAGAAGAAAAATCATATGTGGACATTCTCGTCGCACGGAACCCTCTGCACTTCAATTTACTGAGAATTTCGCCAGAATATTTTATTGACCAAAACCAATATTTAAAGTCTGCTATGGATGCCGATTAATATATGGTTTACCCTAGGATATTTCAGTGTGAAATTGGTCATTTGGTTATTTTTGTTATAAAATATAGTTTTGTTGTATTACGTACGTCTTTCGTCTGGCGTACAAATGCACCCAAGCACAACTAATTGAAATAATTAGCCCTTCTTGCATGACAACTCGAAATTTGAAAACTGTAAAAAGTCAGAGATAAATCAAACTCTATCAGTGTCACACATTACTAAAATTATTCAAACGTAAAAGTAAGCAATGACTAGGAACTGGATCAACCAGAACGGTTCCATGGCCGGATTCTGAGGGTCTGTCAACGAGGCGGGGGGATGGTGGCACACAAGATTTTATTTTTTCTTTTGCAAGGAATGAAATACAGATAGTTTTCATGCTTACAGATGCATTTGTAGAGAGAACTTTATTTACAGTCTTATTGTCGCAAAAATATGGGTTTATTTTGTGTATAAAGAGCTTGACTTTCTTTGAACAAGCGGACTCTGCGAGCCAGAAAAGTTTGCGAAAATGGTATACTTATCATGCATCTAGAGGCTGTTTTAGAGGTATTTCATAAAGTAAAACCGGTAAATTTGATCATACTTTGTGGTGCAATATTATGTGGTTTAACATATTTGTGGTTTAATAAAAGGACAACCTTATTACTTTGGGGATCTTTGAACGAGCGAATCATGTGAGAGAGGAAAAGTTTGTGAAAATGAAAAAGGTTTCAAGCTTTCAGAAGGGCATTCTAGAGAAAAATTTACAAATAAACCCAGCTTATTTTTCAAGTTCAGAAAAACATGTACTAAATGACAAACTCATTATCCATATATACTAGTATTTTAATGACGTGAGCCAGGTGAAATAAGCTGTACTTGACCTTCTGATCATGGCCTGGGGCAATTTAAGCCTGTGCGCCCCATTGTCGGCTAAACCCACTTTTTATATGGATTGAATATATGGAATAGGCCAGTGTGCAACCTCGTCGTTTAATAACGATAAACCCAAACCCATTTTTTGTATGAACTGGAATTTTCTGTTTATAAGCCTATGTGCCCCCTTGTCGTTTAATAATGATAAACCCACTTTTTATATAAATTGGATTTTTTGTTTTATGCCAAAATGTATACAAGTATGCAACAGTATTACGATAGAATGCTTACATGTACATTTTGACTGCTCAAAATGTGTGCCCCCATTCATTCAAACAGATTCCTCATTAATTACGATCACATGGAGTCTTTTGTAGACATATCTTATTAATATTTTTACTGCTATTAAAGGATCTCAGCTTTATTGTTATTTGCAGTTACTGCAGCTGGTGTTGTGCCATGCGGCGGCACTAAAACTCTCCCCTTACATCATCCATAGAGCAGATCATATTTTCCTGTTGGTCCTTTGAGGTCAGCGAGAATATGTTTGTTTGTATTGAGGCTTAACGTCCCAGTCAACAATTTTTCAATCACGTCGGGACGGAGCCAACTCTTCCTCGGTTTAACCAGTACTGGAGGAAGTAAATGTGTCTTGCTCAAGGACACATTACGGTGACGCCTGTGGGGATCGAACCCAGGACCTCTCGATTCGGAGTCCGACGCTCTACCACTACGCCACCGCGCTCTCTAAGATTCATTTTCTAACCAACGTTTAATATATTTAGCCCAGTTTGGATCTACTATCCTGTTGAAAGTTGCAAAATTACAGTTATTCTCTTTGGCTCCGTGTTGCCAAGTCTATAGGGTCACTGAAGAGACTCAGGTAGACAAAACTGCGGTATGGCCCATCCCATGTCTTATTAATATTTTCATTGCTCTTAAAGGATCTCAGTTTTATTTTTATTTGTAATTACTGCAGCTCGTGTTGTGTCGTGTGGCGGCCCTAAAAGGTCTCCCGTATATCATCCATAGTGCAGATTATATTTTCCTTTTGGTCCTTTGAGATCAGCGAGGATATGCTGGGAAATCAGAAACTTATTATCGGTAAAGATTCACTGGCGGGCTTAAATCGATTTTACATGGCCATAACCTCACCCTCATCTTCTGTAGTGGCTCTGATATACACACACATAAACAAACAATAAGGAAATCATGTTAAGAGATATAAAAGTTGCAAAATTACAGTTATTCTCTTTGGCTCCGTGTTGCCAAGTTTGTAGGGTTACTGAAGTGGCTTAAGTAGCCAAAACCTCGGTATGGCCCATCCCCTGTCTCATTAATGATTTCTCTGCTCTTAACGGATCTCGGTTTTATTTTTATTTTGAACACGGATCTGAATTATGTAGAAACTTGTGCATATTTGTTTTGATATCAGAGTTAAATGGTAACTGATTAGTTAAGTTGTATTTTCCATCTAATTTGACGTAAGTATAGATATAACACAGCATAAAAATAAACCATTGAATCAGCTGTAGCTGTTGCTGTTGTTTTAGGGGCAAGGTATACTTGGTGGTTGGTTCGGGAGCACATGCCCCCTGAACCCTCCCCCCTTTGGTCCGGCACTGCAGAACCAGCCCAACAGTAAAGACTGGGAAAAACAAGTTAGAGTGACAATTAGGTATTGGTACTTACATGTACTGAAAGATAAGACATTTGATTATTTTAAATTCCTTCTCTCAGCATTGATTCAATATCAATGGAACTACTCTGCGGTAGTTATGGTGATGTACAAGTTTTTATCACATGTAAGACTGACGTTTTTGGACACGGACAAGCAGTATAGCCCAGAATGGGGTAATTATGTTTGCTTAGAGGAATTTCATTGAAAAATTGAATAAAATTTGAAAATCACTCCTGATTAACCTAAAAATGAAAGTGGACTCGTTCAAATGATAACAATGGAAAAACCCATTCTTCACTTATGGGTTAAATCATATACGTTTACCTGGAATAGACTTTACAAAAACGAGAATATCATCGCTCTCACTTGACAAAGTACAGTCAATAAGCGGCGAATCCTCGCTTACAAATCCCACGTCATAATACGAGCAAAGTGTCGTCAGAGTACTAATAGTTACGGTAAAACAACTGTCCGATTGTTTGCATTCTATCACACACTGAATGGTACTTCTGGGGCTTGTATTTTTCCATAATAGAGAATCTTGTGAACATGTCCCTCGTTGCTTCTTATACTGTTTTTGTATAATCTGTGCGAGTGTACAATCTAATAGAACCATTAGCACTATAAATACAGACTCCATGAACATTGTGGTTCATCCTATATAAGTCACATCATATCCGATATACAGTTATTGAATGATGTAAAAATAATTGCTTTGTAAAATCACGAGCATGTATTTGTTTTTCAATATTAAAATTGATTCTAGTTATTGTAATTGAGGTATTGGGCTAAATTTCTGTTAAAACTATTCCAACAAACAACATTTCCTGTGGTCGTGATTTTTTACACATTACGAAAACTTGCCCATGCAATAAACAGGTTTTTATCTTTAAAAATTGAAAAAATTCAGCTGAAAAATATTGATATTTCTTATTTATGCTCAAAACATAGATTGTTGGTACACGTTAGAACCGCCTCGCCGAGGAGGCGGTTCTAACGAGTACCCACAATCTATGTTTTGGAGCAAAAATAAGAAAAAATATGTATACCTCTGTATACCACAGTATTGTTCAAAGGGGTATACATTACACGGACATGTTGTCGTGATGAATACATCTTTATCAAGACAAGCAGTTTTAGTGTCAAGCAGTGTTTTCAAGCATGTTGTTTGCATTGGCAGATAGAACTTTGTGTTGCGAACGACCAGAAACACCGAAAGCAGATTTTTTTCTGACAAAGATTTGTTTGCCAAACGCAAAAGCAGATGTGCATAATGATAATAGAATATTTGTTTAATACAAGTCTGATGTTAAAGTGTTTTAATATTTTTCAATAATTGCGAGTCCATTATCGGCCGTCAAACAATGTAAACGTTTTGTAAAATATCTGAGTTCATTTTCATCAGTAATTGTTCATATCAAAAATACTATATTTTACCACAGATATATTCCCTTACACATGTTACACATCAGGAAAACATGTCCGTGCAATATATCCCCCATTAAACCCCACTTGTATATAGAAAAATTGGGGTATGCAGGTGTATACCTATTTTTCTTATTTTTGCCCCAAAGCATAGATTGTTGGTACTCGCCGAGGCGGTTCTATTGTGTAACCACAAGCAATGTTTTGAGCAAAAATAAGAAAAAATATCAAAGAAATTCTAATGAATTTTGGACTTTTTACAACCAAACAAATTCTGTATATTGCATGGGCATGTTTTCATAATGATATTCATAACTGGTATATTGGTCTAGCAAATCATTGAGTATTCTAATACAATGGATATTTCAAACGCTTGTCATGATAAGCATCTATAAATTCAATAAATCAAAATTGACATATATGATAAAATATTTATACCAGACCTTTCCCTAACCCATTCAAAGCCTCTGGACTATTGGTTTTGCAAATACGGACTCGAAATCTGATTATTATATACCTTAAAGGCTTAGTGTCTGAAGGAGCTAAATTGGTACCACTGTTTATTCGATTTATGACCCTTGCTGGTGTAATATGGTCCAGAGATCAAAGGACTGCCATATAAATGAGATGATTATCCCACCTCCGCAGGGGGTTATAAAAATACCCCCAAAGGATAATACAGGTCTGTAGCATTACCGTTTATTGGTTTTATGCCCCCCCCCCCCCCCTGCATAATATGAGCAATAAAACATTCTCCCACTGCAATCAATATTGATATTTTCTGTTTTGGTCGCTACCTGTATTCTAATTCATTGTCTGGCCACTAGGTTTTCTAGCGTCCTGTCTGTTATCATTGATCAGCCAATGACCCTCGATAGACAGGATCATATGCCTTTAAGCATGGTTAGTTATTGGTTAGCCCCTTTAAGCCTTGTATGTCCGACTACATGAAGACAGGATCGATATATGTTAATAACTATAGATTAAATTCCATTGACTTTGTTAAAAACAAACAAGTAAATTAGAAATCTGATAGTTTTTGGTGAAAACTGTTTCTTTCTAGTCCTAAGTCAGGGTTTGAAACATCAAGTAAACATTTTGCCCCCAGCAACTAATCAAATCAAACAATTTGGACAAAAGTCATATAAAGTATTAAACCTGAACTATCTTCTAGTCTTATTTCCGCTTGGATTTGACATATATTTAAACAATAGTATATACTGAGGTGATGCAATAAGAAAAATACACACTTTTGTGCCGTTATATTGATTTATTTGACAAAAAATCTCGATGGGTAGGACCGTCACGGAAATCGCTGGAAAAAAGCAAGGGGAGTAAATCTTGTCTTCAAAACCGGAAGTGACGTTTTACTATACATAGATATCCGTTTTCATTCGATCCGCCATTACTACACGCTTTTTAAGCGGCAGTATCTGTCAGAATTATGTATGACAACGCCAAATTATGATGCTGTTCTTATCGTGAATAAGCGTCATGAGATTGCCACAGGTCCATTCGAGCCACAGCCGGCAGTTCTTTCAAAATTAATACAGACGCCTCACGTTCAATGAAGAAGACCGTCCATATCCGAATATAATTCCTTCTTATTTTACTTGTTTTACTGCTTAAGGAGAGGCGCGTGTTTGTTACAATTAACAACCAATTCGCATTATCTATTTTTTTATTTATTATTTATTTATTTATTTTAGTACTGTCTTACAATTTTCTTTACAATAAGAATGGATTATGTGAAATTTATGGAATAAGTCATGAACTCGAATTTTCTTCATTTACCAAATACTTTCTTTTCATGTATATTCTATGAAGTCGCCGCCGGACTTCAAAAGAAAAATGACACTTTTATTACCAGCTACCTATATTGCACTGTGCAATACCTGTTGATTCGGTGAGTTATTTGATCTTCGAGCCGGTAAAGATCTCACGCACTTATGTCACGTGGCAGGCACGTGCCGCATGAATAACCAATACCTCACGCAATTATTCAATTAACAGTTTAATTGGATAAATAATGCAACAATATTTAAGATTGTATTCGAAATATAATAAATTACAAAAGCATGAATGAAAAAATAATCATTAACTCGTAAGGCCAACATACAACCTCTCTCTCTCTCTCTCTCTCTCTCTCTCTCTCTCTCTCTCTCTCTCTCTCTCGTCATAATATAAAATAATCAAAAAGACTTGAAAAAAAAGAATACGCCAATTTATATGTATACTTGCCTCTCTGAGCAGCGATTTCTCTTCAATTGATCGTAGAATGTTAAACAGCTTCGATGGTGACCAGCACGCCTCGCAGTTTTCACGATGCATGACGAAAATGAAACAATTGGATGCTTTTCAAAAGCATCAAATTCAAGATACAGTCCGCATATCAGAGCGCCTTTCGTCGATTCCCATTTCTTCTCGAATACGGACTCAACGTATTTTCTCCTGCACTATTCTACCAAACGTTTAGTTGTGACATCAACTTTATTTTTATTACGAAAGGTGTGGAAACTAATCCGTTTTTCTTTCTTTCATTTGTTTTCTTTTTTTTCTGTTGTCCTTTTTGCATTCCGATACCGCACATTGTACCATGCGGCACTCTAAACTTTTATATTACGCATGTTCCGTAGCTTAGACTTGGAAAACGATAATGCACACTAAATTAAATCGTTTTACTGCAGAAACCTACACAAGAGATAGAGAGAAAATGCATGCTAATTTATACGTGGGGATATAGTAATTTAAAAAAAAAATGTTGTTTTCTTTCTCTTTTATTCTTTTTTATTCAAGTCACTTAACAAGAGACATGCATTACCGCACTAACGTAATGGAAGCTCAGTGCACGTTCGGACATTTATGTTTATTTCAACCTTAATATTTCATATACATTTTTTTCTCTCTACTACGTGTATAAACCTTTGCAGAAAATTCGATGTTTAACACAGTAAAGATGTAATCACACAGAATAAACACTAGTTAATCCATAAAAGGTACATGTACTATGCTTAGCGATCTATTTAATATACATGAGTGCCAGATTCCGATCGCATTGAAAAGTATGACGTCATAAGCCCCACACACAGGTAACTACCGGAAAAGACCGGAAAATACCGAAGTGAACGTGAATTATTGGATCAACAAAAATTAATGAATTTTCGGGCCAGTTTGGTCAAACACATTGTTTTTATGTTTGAGACACTTTATTTGAATATACTTTACAGGTATTTTATGCTAAAACTACGTAAAACGGCAACTTTAAGGACTACCGAGTAAACGAAATTCAAATATCCCTAAATTCCACTTTTCTTATTATAAGTGTAGTATGGAAACTACGAGGTATGGCAGGGAAGTTCGTAGACACCATTAGTATTTTCAACAGGAAAAGAAATTCAGTCAAAATGAATTTATCTGGTTTTGCAAAAATATTTCATGAGCAAAAAGACGAAATCTTATGAAAATCTGGCCAATACGACATCTTCTACAGCCTTTTATGTGCACCTCCCTTACCAGGCGCGGGGCAAGGATCAACGTCTCAGTGACATTACTTGAAGTTAATTGCTGTCAGTGCTTCATATATTTGTTACAAGTTTAACCGATGTTTCAGAGTTATTCCACATAGGGTCCTTGGATATCGGTACAATTTTATCATGTGCATCCAGCTGTCAATTGCAGATCTGTGCCAACTGCCCTTAAGTTATCTGATGACCGGTTGAACATATGAAACAATTTCATTCGAGAATGTACGACGAGTGCCCTTCCGCCGCCGTTTATCATCTTAGATGATCTATCGAGCATCCAAATATCAACACTGCCACTTGTAAACTAGTGACCGACAAGCTGATAGCTTTTATGTGGCTTGTTTATATCATTTCCATCGTGTTTGCAATTTCGATAACAAAAACACACGATTTTATGGTTATCGACTGTTCTTCGACGTCGAAATTACGCCAATTTTTTCAAACAATTTTCCGGACTGAATCTGAAATTTTATTCACAGATATCAAACTGTACTGCCGCCAATGCCCAAACATTCAGAAAACGTTGTTGATTGAACAATCTTTCAGGATCAAAATATTTCAACATTACAGCACACTTCCGTGCCGTTTCACAAGCAAAAATAGAATGTGAAAATCGTCACATTTTATCATGTTTTGACACCTGTCCCGCACGGCCCTACCCTCAAGCAGAAAAGTGGCCATACCAAGCGTGTTATTACTTCAAATTGCACAAAATTTCTGAAATATACTCATAAGATATTGCTGCTTGAAATTATGCAAAACGCTTATTCAACAACGCGTCACTTGTTCTGATAGCTGAAGTGTCTACGAACTCTCCTGCCATTCCTCGTACATGTAAAAAATTTTCATAACAAACAGGGTTTTTATCCGACTGACATTTAAAAGATGTTTATGCCAGGAGCATATATACCAAGTACAGGCTTCATACCATTTACAGTCTCTGAGAAGAAGATATAATATTTTTTTCTATTTATTTTTCAAAAATTACCCTTGATGTGGTCCCAGTAAATACTTAAAATAAACTATTAACACAAAAGTAATTTGAATCACAGAAGACTAATCAATAAACATTTCTGCAAAAACAAAATTTAAAAGTATTCGTTGCCATACAGTGTCTGATGGTAAGATTGTTTAGTATTTTCTTTTTCAAAATTTTTACCCTTCAGTTTAATGGACCCCTGCAAACAAACAAAATAAGTGACTAGGTCATATGAAGGGAAGACGATAAACATAATGCACATTTCTTCAAAAATAAATTCAAATATCACCAATGGCACAGCAAATATTGGCCTTTTTCACTTTTAAGTTCCCCATTATAAGTCTTTGGGACATACAAGTTGTCATAGCAACCGAAAATGTAATTCTATAAGAACAAAAACACAATTATTCGTTCCCAAACATATATACAGTCGGACAAAAGTTAAGCATCACTTGAATACTTTCCGAAATAATCAGTAAAACTTTCAATACAGAAATATTTTCTTTTAATATTTGTGATATTTGTTATATTGGTAATAAATTAAAGCAAACGCGGATGAGGTTGTTCTAAAGGTAAACATGTAGGCGTTGTTTAAGCAGACACACCCCCACATAGCCAAAAATCGCTGTTTCCCAGTCCATATGACGCTGCTAAAAGGCCTTAACTTTGACCTTGAAATGTTTAGTGCTATGGAGTTATTTGTTTCTCTGTCCTAGAACCAATCTGGCTTGAATGACAGGCTGTCAACTTTGGACAATTCTTGTAATTTGCATAAATCCAAGATGGCCGCCAGAAAAATGCGTATTTTTTAAACCGCCAAACAGCGTAAAAAGATAATGCCATTTTGTTACAATTTCAAAACCATAATCAGTCTGAAAATTTCAGATGAATATCTCTAAAACATCAACAGTTATTGGCGTTTAAAGAATGGCATGTTACATAGTGAAAACGTCGTGCTAATAAACAAGGAAATAAGTTTGGCTGAATCAGCATGTAACTGCCAGTAAACCTTTGGTAGAAGAAAACGTTTTTGGAACAGTTTTACAACATGATACTACTTTCTTCCCATGCCTATAGAAACCCATTTGCGATCATACA
Source organism: Rugalucina vietnamica (assembly GCA_964017185.1). Classification (NCBI taxonomy): domain Eukaryota; kingdom Metazoa; phylum Mollusca; class Bivalvia; order Lucinida; family Lucinidae; genus Rugalucina; species Rugalucina vietnamica. The sequence goes on along the minus strand of OZ024878.1, from coordinate 21,956,558 downwards.
GAGGACATTAATACAACTTTTAATGGCAACCCCCCATAATAGGGGTAGGTGTATTTAGTACACCATATAACTTGAGCGACATGGTAAAAAGCCATTCGGACAGACCTAAACAGTCAGGGATAGACGTGAGTTAAAGACCCTTACTAATTTATTGTGGTTTTGAAGTTATTTTTAATGAAAAATACATTTAGAAAAATGTTAGGGTGATGCTTAACTTATGTCTGACTGTATAGATGCTGTATAATATACTTAATGAATAAAAACGCAGAATACACTTTGGGACATTATAAGCAGCTATCGTAATGCAAGTCTAACGGTGTTACTGAACTTATATGAAAGCAGTATCTACGTACGTAAACATTAATTAAAATTGCAGTAGGTTGAGTCACTATGTCGGTAACACAGGCTTGATGGCGTGTGCGTTACCACACTGACCTACAGTAGGTAACATATGGTCATGATGTGGGAGGTAAATGGAAAAATGCGTTAAAAGCCATTAAAAATTTATGATTATTTCTGTGACAGTTATGACCTTTGAGCTTTAGACTTCAATAAAACGCGCATAATGACGTCAAAATCTAGCATCATTCATTGTAGAGAGTCCCATTATTTTCTTCAATTTTTCTGACTTGAAAATGATCAACAGCCAAACTTAAGCTTACAATATGCAAATCGAGTGATTAAACAACGCAGATTATCCGTTTTTCCCTTTGCATGACGTCATATTCTGTTTAACGAACGTCAAAACAAACGCTCCGGTGACCAATTTCTACTATACCTGTGACGTCACTGTTGCTAAAAAAGCATGTCGTGTCATATCTTGGTTCGATATACACCGTTTAAGCAAAAACTGGCCCACATCGAATAATTCAAATGACTTGTATTCCCCATTCTTCATTATTGTAAACTTCAGCATTCCGTTAATCAGTTTTAACGCAACATAGGATGTCACCGAAGTATGCAATGATGTAAGTCTTTATTGCACATTATCAAATTGACTTCAGGTAACCAAGCATGCAAAAGATTTGACATCTTCACCTTCGCTCCGACGTTTACGTCCACATTTTGCATTTTTCATGGTTTTTGATGCTTTGTCGTTAGTTTTATCAATGAAATGACATTTCCCAGTTCGTCACTTTCAAAAAGCGGTATGTCATGTCTAAACATGATTTTAACAAAACGTCATGATAGACATACGTTATAGCTGAAACTCCATGTGTTTCTTATTTTATTTCCTTAAGTATATGTAACAGGAAACCAATCGGCCTCACGATTTCGGAAGAGAGTCGTTTGAAAATATTGCGGACGGACGCCAGGTACCTGCCTATCCTATAACTCGGCTCAGGTCATCTAAAATGCCATAATATCGTGATGTCCTGGAAATGCTAAAATAATAATTCTGCGGATTTTGATGGGGTATTTCCTGTTTGGATTATCTTTGTGTCAGTCACTCTGATGCATTCTACGAGGGGTGTTCTTTGCTTGCTTTTGCTTTTCCCGTGGACTAACAATGAGAATGTTGTTCATATGTGGTAAAAGCTAAATCTTTTCTGATCAGATTAGTTTCAAAAGTATTGCTTTTTGACGCACGATCCTATAGTAATCACATTCTAAAACAGGGTACAGTAATGACACAGCGCTGTTTTCCATTCAATTTACAATATGTAATTTTGATCACATGAATAGAAAATGCTATAAAATTCGCAACACTACATGTATATACAGGCCCACTTCCATTTTACACATAGACTTGCCATTCATATGAGCATCAGAAATCACTTTTGTAGAATGTTTTCACTTTTACACTATAGAGTTATTGACCCTGCTTTGTGATGTCATAATATTTTGAATATACGCCATTTAACCACTGCACGGGTTACGCCTTTCAATATTTTCTTATTTTTTAAATTGGATTGCATTTTGAATTTGTCGTACTTATGGTTAGCTTTATTTTGTCTTAAACGGTCTAAACTGATATTCGTTGTACATTGCTAAACTGGAAATTTAAAATTTACGTCAGTTTTAAGGAGAAGCAGGCGGACAGTTTCTATGACAGCTGTTCGTCTCTATCGTAACAGCATCCCAGTCAAATTTTGATCGAAAACGTCTACCAAACCGCTTCTTAAACATATCAAGTAAATAAATTTTGAGACGTTTTAGTGGTATGATTACATTGTGGTATAGACGCCTCTACCAAAGGAATTTTGTGTTATTTTTCAAAATGTTACAACTCATAAATCAATGTTTTTGAGGATGAACAAGCCAAAACTTGTATCAATAGAATTAGCAAAGATATGATACAAAGCAGCACCAACAGTTTTGATCAGTCATAACTAGAAATGAAATTCTGCGGCTCTGAAACTTCTATACCGACGTTATTTCAAATTTACAACCATAACAATCAGGCGTAGTGCTATGTTTGCAGTTCTCGTAGAAACTGCAATTTCTGTTTTATGAAAATAACTTTTCGATTATAGGTTAACAATATAATGAAGACTCCGCAAGTACAACATCGTTCTTCTAAGCATTTTAATTCAAACTTGATACTGTTTGTTTGGACTGGCTGACGAACGTGTATGCAGTGTTATAAAGGTGTCCCTCTTCAGAGAGCCACTTTGCAATGATTAACTGTATTATCTTAAAATGGTTGGGTGATTTCAATATCGCAAAGAACCTATCTATAATTACCAAGCAATTTTCTTCTGTTTAGACGAAAACAAAGCGATGACAAGAATTAAAGAACACCCCTCGTATAATAAAATTCAAATGTAAATGACATTCTGGGTCACTAATTTTGGGATAAACTTTAGGTGGGGTACACTACGATGTATGGGAAACTGTATAGTGGTCCTATGTTTGGTGTGAATGCGCATGCAATCGACACTGCGTTTGATAGTCCTGCCATCATCTGAAATAAACAGAAAAAAAATAATGAATGAAAATCGGACATAATTATAGTGCGATTTTTTTTACCATGCCGGGTGACCTTTTGTAAATTCACTACATGTCAGAGGTTAAGCGGCACGGTCAACGAAAACAACAATTATCGTGTATTTTAAACTTTAACGCAAACAGTAAGGATGGAAAATAGAAAAAAAATGTTCATTTGATACATCATTTTTATATCAAGAAAGAGAATGTGATAGCATAAAATAACAAATCAACTTGGAATATGTACATGTAATATATTGAATAGATGGAAAATTGAAAAAAAAATGTTCATTTGATACATCGTTTTATCAAGAAAGAGAATGGGATGGTTTAAAATATGAAATCAATTTGGAATATGTACATGTAATATATTTTGGAGTATGTTATTTGTATTAGGCCAGTTTATCATGGGCGAGGCCAGAAGATCAAATTTATTGAGGTTTTCATACTTTCACCTATATTTGTCTCAAATTTCCCCATGCAGATGAAATAATATGGTCAGAAGGGATTCGAGCTACTCCTCTCCAATAAAACCCTCTTAATCCGCGACTTAGCCTGTTAAAATATCATCATCTGGTAGATGACTTACCCTAGTCAATATGTCCTGTATATCATATTCGCCCAGGCCCCTCCGCACAATAGACTAGGATCACCTGTACATAGCTTTGTACACTTGCTTTCATCTACTTTGCCATATCCTCCATAGGTATCGTCACAAAAGCATTGATTCCCATTTTGGAGACCAGCGTATTTGAAGTTTTGGGCTACCGAAAAATTATTAAAATTGGCATTTGCATCTCCGCCACCACGTTGAATGCTATCAAAAAACATTATGTGGCAGCATATATTCAGCATGCGCGCGCACATTTTTATTTGTTTGTTTTATTAAGGTCAAACGCCCCATTCTACATTTTTAGTCTTACCGGAACGGACCTGTACAGATTCCATTCATTGCTAAGAGGTTCGATTCTAGGATCTCTCGATCCGGTAGTAGAATACGTTTTTCACTAGGCCATCACATTCCCGTGCGGCGGAGGTATTATGAGCTATTTAATTGTCTTTCTCCCCCTTAATTACTCTGAATAACTTCAGCCAGGTCTTGGGCAAAGCAGATTTCAATGAAAGCCTTTTTCAGTTTTGCAGCGTGTTTATGATAAATTATCAAAACTTTATTCTCTCTGAGTGAAATATATCACTTCATGTCGCAGCTTTCCAAATCAAGCTCAATATTTGTCTGAGCGATCCGCACCCTCTGGCAGATTTGCCTTAAGCTTCACTATTGCTGCGGTGCAAAATAAATCACTCAGTTCATATTAATGTACCCAGGATACTAACAACACGAGTTTGCAAAAGCAAGCGTATATTATCCTTATATTTCGTGTTGAGGTTTTACTAGATTCTAGTAACTAGCCGTATACATGTAAAATTAAGGAGGCCTACCATTGACCCACGGGTTGTTAGGAATCCTCGTTATAGAAAAAAAACATTACTTTGAATACATGTACATGTAAAATATCGATGATAAGATCTTAAGTTTCGAAAATAACAATCACTTCTAGAATTGCGACTTACAATGATCTTTGCAATATTTTATGCATTTTGTAGGCGTTATCCCATCTGACGGTCTTGGCATTTGGTGTTCTAAATCTCTCGAATAATCGTCTTTATAACATCCCTCGTAAACTGTAAATGAACTGAATAGAAATAAACTGAAAATATCGTTATTTCATCTCAAACTGGTAGTTTGTGGAACTAAATATAAACAAACAAAAGTGGTGAAACAAAAAAACTAATATTAATTATTATTATTGATATTGTAAATTTCGTGTATATGATACATACATGTGAATGCTGATGCTGTTAAGTGTTGCAATTGGTGTTTTTGATATGTTTTTACAGTTTATTTATATGTGCAAAACATTTCATTACATCTAATAATATATGAGCCTGTGCGTGAGAAAACCAACAATTTGCATATGCGAAAACAAAGACGCAGATCAGCTTCGCGGTGACCGCGAAGCTGATCAGCGCCTTTGTTTTCGCTACTCGGATAGTCCAATCCCTCTTCTACTTAAATCCGAAAATTCAAGCTTCTAACCATCTTCTGTGACTGTACAGCCCGGTTTGTGTCGTACCTGGTCGGAACCCAAATTGTTGGTTTTCTCACGCACAGGCTCATACAGTATGTTTTGTACTGTACTTTCTTTCCCGCCTGGTGTCTGGATTTTGGATTTTAAATTTAGTTGTACAATCTATTCTTACGGTACTCCATTTTATGGAGTACTACTTGGTTATTATGGCTACCTTTGTCAGCCCACTAGCATTAATTAGGCTACGCTTTCTGGTAGTTTCTGCACAAGCGTAGACGCTGTTCAAATTTTCATCGCCTTTGTGGTGTAAACCTTTGTTAAGAAGCAGACCAACATTAATAAGGTGACATTTACCGATTGTTTCTCGACACGTGGTGATGGTGTGCCATTTTCACGGTATGGGTTTAGACACACGGTGGTGTGCCTTTGTTAGGTTACAATGGCTGTTTCAGCGTGCGTTCAGAGATTTGACAATTTGACCAATGGCACCCCAATACCGTTCAATGTTGGCATTGGTTCCAATGATACCAACCTTACCACCATTGGATGCCAATAATGCAGACAAAATATGGCGTGAGTATACCAAAGCTCAAGTGATTCTGTATGGCAACCTAACATATTTGATGAATATTTTTGCCATAGAAGCAAATGCAAATTTTAGAAATAACACAGTTCACATGTTGGAATTTAAAATGACCACAACGAGTTAAGTATTTTGATCAGTATGATATTTAATTTCCTATTTCCAATGGTGCCACTGACTACCGAAAAGCACTCAAGATTTTCAGGTTACCAGTGTTACAAACGGTAAAAAGGTACAATCGGTAAATCTGCACATCACCGAACGCACGTTCTGTCAGTATCATTTAGGTGATCATATCGAAAATTTCTGGACAAGGAGTGATGGTGCAACATTTTTTTTAAGTTTAAACACGCAGAAGTTACACTTTCAGTAATAATAAAAACCAGAGGACCATTGGTCCTGAGAACGCTCACCTGAAGCCTGATCTTGGAGTATGAAGTCATCATGAAATGACCTTGACCTTGAATACTCACACATCTTTATTGACTTCACAAGTTGTCTGCATCTGCAAAGTTTCAGGTCTCAGGCTGCAATAGTTTCCAAACCCAGTGATTTCTGAGAAAACCATAATTTTAATTTTGATATTTAAATGACCTTGGGTCAAGGTCAACAAATGACCTTGGCCTTCATTAATTACTTACCTTCATTGACTCCATTAGTTGTCTGCGTCTAGCAACTTTCAGGTCTCAGGCTGCAACAGTTTCCAAAATATCCATTGTTTTCGCCTTTTCCCATGTAAAAGCCTATGTTTCCAAAATTGACCTTGCCGTAAAATAGGTCAAAGTCATGCTAGGGTCAATATTTCAACAACCTATGATGGGCTGGAGTCCTAAATGCTACATACCAAGTTTTGCGTAAATCGGCCAGCCGGTTCTGGAGAAGAAGATTTTTGAGTGGTTTTTACCATAGTTGGGCATGGCGGCCATCTTGGTCATGTGACCCGAATTTCGTGATCACGCTTTCGTTCCCCCTACCCATGGACGCTCCACATAAAATTTCACTTTGATTGGCCAAGCAGTTTCAGAGAAGAAGATGTTTGAAAAGTGTGTATGGACGACAGACTGGCCAAGGTCAAGAGATGACCTTGACCTAAATTAATCACATAACTTCATCTACTCCATTTGTTGTTTGCAGGTCTCAGGCTGCAACAGTTTTCAAAATAATCCATAGTTTTCATTTTTCCCATGTAAAAGCCTATCTTTCCAAAATTGAAATTGCCGTAAAATATGCCAAGGTCATCCTAGGGTCATCATTTGATAAAACTATGATGGGCTGGAGTCCCAAATGCTTCATACCAAGTTTCATGAAAATCGGCCTGCCGGTTCTGGAGAAGAAGATTTTTGAGTGTTTTTTACCATACATGTATATGGGCGTGGCGGCCATCTTGGTCATGTGACCTGGATTTTGCGATCAAACTTTCATCATCTCTATTCATGGATGCTCCACATAAAATTTCAGTTTTATTGGCCATGCAGTTTCAGAGAAGAAGATCTTTGAAAAGTGTGTATGGACTACAGACTGGTCAAGGTCAAGAGATGACCTTGACCTAAATTAATCACATACTTTCATTAGTTGTTTTGCATCTATCACTTTTCAGGCCTCAGGCTGCAATAGTTTTCAAAAAATCCATAGTTTTCACTTTTTCCCATGTAAAAGCCTGTTTCCAAAATTGACATTGCCGTAGGGTCATCATTTGATCAAACTATGATAGGCTGGAGTCCCAAATGCTACATACCAAGTTTCATGAAAATCGGCCTGCCGGTTCTGGAGAAGAAGATTTTTGAGTGGTTTTTACCATATATGGGCGTGGCGGCCATCTTGGTCATGTGACCTGGATTTCGCGATCAAACTTTCGCCTCCCCTACCCATGGATGCTCCACATAAAATTTCACTTTGATTGGTTAAGCACTTTCAGAGAAGAAGATCTTTGAAAAGTGTGTATGGACGACAGACTGGCCAAGGTCAAGAGATGACCTTGACCTAAATTAACCACATACCTTCATCTACTCCATTAGTTGTTTGCATCTACCACTTTTCAGGCTTCAGGCTGCAATAGTTTTCAAAAAATCCATAGTTTTCACTTTTTCCAATGTAAAAGCCTATCTTTCCAAATTTGACCTTGCCGTAAAATAGGTCAAGGTCATCCAAGGGTCATCATTTTATCAAACTATGATGGGCTGAAGTCCCCAATGCTACATACTAAGTTTCGTGGAAATCGGCCCACCGGTTCTGGAGATGAAGATTTTTGAAGTGTTTTTACCATATATGGGCGTTGCGGCCATCTTGGTCATGACCCAGATCTCGCGATCAAACTTCAGTTCCCCCTACCCATGGATGCTTCACATAAAATTTCATTTTGATTGGCCAAGCGGTTTCAGAGAAGAAGATCTTTGAAATTGTGGACGACGGACGACGGACGGACGACGGACGGACGGACGCCGGATCATAGCCATCCTATAAGCTCACCTTGTGAGCCTTCGGCCCAGGTGAGCTAATAAACTCACCTATACGTTCTGGACAAGCATGGGCAGTACTCCATGACCCATTGTTTAAACAAACGGAGGTGTACGCCTTCGCAGTGTCGGTTTTGCATCTATATTGTATTTTACTGCCCACGATTCTTCGGTTACCGTAAATGTCAGCGTTGACGACAGCTGGCGGAGGTTCGCATTCTAAGAAATAGGGAAAATAGTGATTGAAAACAAATGATTGTGTTCATAATAACGGAATGCGGAATAGGCAATTAAGACAGAATGACATGTACATTATTAATAATCTCATGTCCATTCTTGATGAACTTTATGACATTTATTCTTATTACTGGTTATCATTAGAACCGCGTCACGAGAAAACCGGATTTTTGCCTTTGAGAAAACAAACAAAATGAATGCACAGGGATACTATAGATTAATGTTGATTTTATCACTTTAATGAACAGATCGGTGTTTGAGGTGCGAAGCTGCAAAACCCACCATGTATTTCACAGCTTCCTGTCTGTAGGTTGCATCTTTCGCCGATAGTACAAGCCGGATAACATAACAGTTCCAAATCCTAAAGAAACAAGAGAACATGTTTAATCGTATGAAATGAGCCGCCTCGTGGAAAAACCAACAATGTGGTTTCCGAACAGGTTTGACACAAACCAGCCTGTACAAGCACAGGAAAGAGCTAGAAGCGTGAAATTTCGGATTTAAGTAGAAGAGGAATTGTACTATCCGAGTAGCGAAAACAAAGACGCTGATCAGCTTCGCGGTCACCGCGAAGCTGATCTGCGTCTTTGTTTTCGCATAGGCAGATTGTTGGTTTTCCCATGAGGCGGCTCAAATATCGTTTAATGTGCCCAACTTAAAATAAACTGAAGCTTCTCCTCTGAAACCGCTGGGCCAAAGGGCCTTTGATCTTGAAACTTGGCAAAAACACCAGGGAGATAAACTCTACAAAGTATAAATCATCACCCTGTTATGACCTTGACCTATTTTACGGCAAGGTCAACATAGGTTGCCCATGTATTTGAATGGGGAAAATTGTTAAAATGTGATTTGGAGGGCAAAACGTTCAGGAAATGGACAAATGGACAGAATATTTATGTTTATGAAAACATTTGTACCCAGGGCCGTATCTGCCCCTGCCCCAGGGCTATATACATGTATATGACCATAATATTCAAATATCTTCTTCTGAATCAAAGTCAAACTTTATGTGGACAATCGATAGGAACGGGGAATGAAAGATTGTATAAACGGTCAAGATCACATGACCAAGATGGCCGTCATGGCTATAAGTAGCAAAAACCTTTAAATATCTTCTTCTCCAGAACCAGAAAGCATATGATTTTGAAACCTGGCATGAAGCATCAGTCATTTAAGCTCTACAAAATTTATATAAATCGTGAACCTCTGATGACCTTGACCTATTTTACGGGAAGGTCAACTATAGGTCGTCTATACATTTGAATGGGGAAATTGTTTAAATGGGATTTGGAGGGCAACATTTGCAGGAAAGGGTAAATGAACTGGAGATTTAAGATTCTAAAAAGGAATTTGGACCCCAGGGGTCGATCTGTCCTGCCTCGGGGCATTATACATGTATATAACCATAATATTTAAAGATCGTCTTCTCTAAAACAGCTTGGCCAATCAAAGCCAAATTTTATATGAAGCATCTGTATGAAGGGGAAACCAATGTGATTATAAATAAAATAGGTCACATCACCAAAATGGCCGCCACGCCCGTATAAGGTAACGACCTTCAAAAATCTTCTTTGCAGGAACTGCTGAACCTTTTGCAACGAAACTTGATATGTAACAATTAAGACTAGAGTACTATAATATGTTTATAAATTAAGATCATGTGATGACCTTGACAGATTTTACGGCAAGGTTAACATAGAATTACATATGCAGAAAACTGTTAAATCGACACTGAAGGGGAAAAATCAGGAAATGGACATGTGGACAGAATATCTATGAATTAGAAAACGAAATTAACCCCAGAGGTTATTCTGATCCTGCCCTGGGGTTATAAGCATGTATGTGACCTTTGTAGTCAAACAAGCTTATTGGTGGTTATCTCAGATCTCAGATGACCGTTTACAGGACCATTGGTCCTCTGGTTATATTTAGAAAAAAAATGAGGAAAAATGAATGTTAGGCTCTTACAAAATGATTCAATATGAACGTTCTAGCTTATTTATGAGGCAGATGATTTATAATATTACCTTTCACATCGACTTGAGAGAGAGAGAGAGAGAGAGAGAGAGAGAGAGAGAGAGATATGACTATAATTTACCTCCTTCCAGACTGAGTCCACGTGCCTGGTATACAACTTTCTCAAATCCTGCAACAGACCTGTTTCCGTGCCGACATCATTGATTTTGCATATTTTATAACTAGTATTGTAATAAACGGATCTACACCCTGGTCTCAATTTGCATTCGCGGGTACAGTTAGATACTGAAAGTCCTTGCAGAATCAATAATTGATTATTTAGAATATCATTTTGGTGATTCAGAATTTCTTGATTGCGCGCTGTGTATATTAAACATGAAACGAACGTGAAGAAATGAAAGTATCGTCCCATTGCTTTCAGAGCAAATTTTATCATCGCTGCTTAATCTATTATTTATGTTTTTCTGACTTTCCTTTGCTCTCATTTCGACTCTTCACAAAACACTGCTTCATATACGAATGTGTTTTGTTTTTCAATTTTAAGCTCCGCTGAATCATGAGTGATTTTCATGTAACATACAAACGCGAAGCAAGCATGTAAAACCTACATGTATGTCTTAAAACGTACTCCATGGAAGCAGATGAAATATTAATAGACAGAGTGTTCTCAAGACTGTTCTTCGTTGTTTAATGTAGACTTTTCAGGGGGACCATTTGCTATACAGGATTAAATATGCAAAAGCTAACAAACCCAATGGAAATGAAAGGAAATGAAAATGGCAAACAGACAATAAATAATTTATATTTCTTGTTATGCTGAACGCTCTCAATTGCTTATAAAGAGAAACTTATCACTTACATCAAGTTGACATGGTATACTGGTCGTCTTCGGTAGCTCAAAATGTTTGGTCCCCGTCCACGGGATATTGCAAGACTGGATGTGCAACAAAATTGGCGTTCGCTCGAGAGTTAACAAGCATACTGAAGGAGATAAATTATCAGGTCTAAGAGCTGACATAATTTAAAGACTTTAATTTAAGAATTTAATAGACTGTCTTTAGATTTAAAGACTTGGAAGTGTGTAGATTTAAGACGTACGCGTCGTTTCATTAAGTTTCTAATACCTAGAAAATTTGCAATCTATAGATAACTTAACCCCTCGCCCTTTCTATATGCGATATTCATGGTTAAATATTTGTTTGAAAATGTATTCTATTTACGAGTTCTGATATAGAGGTTTTTAGATTTACAGATTTACGCAGTATTTCTGTTTCTTGGCCTACCGGGGTTCAACATGTAATAATTTATTTTCTTTCATTTAGTTATTGGGCGCCCAAGGATCTCCATCGTCTGACAGCTAACTGAATCTATGGGTTCTCGTTTTTTATTCATCATGGTGGTCGTCATGATTTATTTGTTTGTCCTTGATGATTCATTGACTAGTTAGAGATTCACAACGAGGAAAAACAACAAACTAAATGTTGTGAACCATTGCAGAAGCTAAGGATGAGCTTAGGTGCCTGTAAAATCAATTTAAGCACCCCCCCCCCCCCGAAGTTATTCATAACTGAGCGTTCCGAGGCGGGACTGATGTGGTTCACATTTATCAAAAGGTACAAGTAGGCAACGATCAGGAAAATGCGCAATCAGAAAGAGTTTCCTACTCCAAAACCGAGGTGGGAAAAACTAAATTAACAACCAGGTACTTATATCACGAAAACACACCGTAAGCCGAATGAGCAGCTATTTTTCCTAATAGGTAGCCACTCAGTTACCAAAACTTTACTTAACATCACAAAACAGCACAAAAATTTAAACACCAAGACATATAAGAACCACCACAGACGTATCGCCTTGGAACGATCAGAAATATTAAGTTACTTACATAACGAGTTAAACTTTTATGTTGTGTGACTTTGTGGCCACCCTAACATGATTTGTCTGTTCACTTAGCCCTCTGCATTTTATTTTTTCTGTCCAATAGCTGCTCATCCTGCTTTCCGTTACACATGTTATACGTTGGTATTTATGTTTTATATTTCTTAACATGATTTTCTTATTTTCTTATGTTTACATTTGACTACATTAAAGCCACTGTAGAAAATGTAAGTGAGGTTAGGCGCCTGTAAAATCGATTTAAGCCTGCCAGTAATTTCATATTACTGATCTTTCCAAGGCGATACTTCTGTGGTGTGTCTTATTGTTTTATGTCTTGGTGTTGAATTTTGTGCTGTTAGCGCCTTTTGTATGTATTCATATTTTTAGTTAAGTTTGGGTAACTGAGTGGCCACCTATAGGGAAATGGCTGCTCGCCCGGCTTACGATATGGTTTCTTAGTATGGGTACCTAATTGTCAGTTTAGTTTTTCCCGCCTCGATTTTTGGGAGTGGGAGTTTCTTCCTGAATAACCATTTCCTGATCATTGCCTTCTTGAACCTTTTTACGACTTCTGATCGATAATGATTATTACATATATTCCTGTTTACGTTTTCTTCCATCACTCTCTTTTGTTGAGGTTCACACACACACACACACACACACACACACACACACACACACACACATTGAATGATTACACTCGTTATCAGTTGTTTGGGATACAGTGTAAGGGAGAAAAAACTGTAACAGGAATATATGCGGTAAGTATTTTCTTACAGGAATATATGCGGTAAGTATGCTTGTTTGTCCTTTATGAATAATTGTCTGGCAGAGATGCACCACAAAGACCGAAAAAATAACTACTGCAGAAACTGAGGGTGAGATTATGTCCATGTAAAATCGATTAAAGACCCTCACCAGTAATTTTATATTACTGATCATTCCAATGCGATAATTCTGTTGTGGTTCTATTTGTTTTATGTTTTGGAGTCGAATGTTTTTGTTGTTTGAACCTTATGTATGCTTTAAGTTAAGTTCGGGTACCTGAGTGGCCGCCTTTTAGGGAATACATGTAGCTGCTCACTCGGCTTACGATATGGTTTCTAAGAATAAGTGCCAAACTGTCAATTTATTTTTCCCACCTTGGTTTTTGGAGTGGGAATTTCTTTCTGATTGCGCCTTTTCATGATCATTGCCTCCTTGTACCTTTTTATAAGTACTCGTAAATAAGACCTCATTTTCAAACAACTACATGTACATGTTTATATTTAACCATGAAAATCGCAAGCAGATAGGACAAGGGGTACCTTTAAATTGCGAATTGTGTTGGTGTTCTGAAATTAAATGAAATAATGCGTAAGTCTTAAATCTACAAACCTCCAAGTCTTTAAATCTAAAGACAGTCTATAAATTTTGCAAGTCTTCAAATTTATGTCAGCTCTTAAACCTGATTATGTCAAATACCAAAGGACCAACGCTCTCCTGAGACCAGAGATATATACCAATAAACTTGACTAGAATGGTAATTTGCATGTATATAACCCAGGGCAGGGTCAGAATAACACCTGGAGTCAATGTCTTTTTTCAAATCATAAAAATCAGTCCATTTGCCAAAACCCTTGGGCCCAAAATATTTTCATATTACATAAATCTTCTGTCCAATTGCTCATTCCTAGCAAGTTTTCTGCCATTCAATGACATTTTCCTATTTTTTTTCCAAGTCAAATGAATGGGCGACCTAAGTTTACCTTGCCATTAAGGTCATCTCAGCGTCATGGTTTATGCAAACTTTGTAGAGCTCTATTGTCTGATGCTTCGTGCCTAGTTTCAAAATAATAGACCTTCTGTTTCTAGAGAAGAAGTTTTTTTTTAAGGTTTTTGCTATTTATGGCCATCTCGGTCATGTAATCTGGACCGTTAATACAAACTTTCGTTCCCCTATCTTAAGGATGCTCCACATGTAGTTTGGCTTTGATTGGCCCAGTGGTTTCAGAGGAGAAGACGTTTGAACATTGTGGACAAAAACAACTACAACTGCGACGGACGACGGAGCATGGCCATCCTATAAGCTCACATTTTGAGCCTTCGGCTCAGGTGAGGTACAATGCGTCTCCAAGCAAAGCTGTGCGTTCACTACAAATCATGATATCGTCATTTGACTCATTCTGTGAGTCCTCGTTTTTGATTCATCATGGAATTTATTATGATTTATTTGTTTGTCCATGATGATTCATTGACTAGTTAGAGATTCACTACGAGGACCGAACAACTAACTAAATGTTATGCTGAGGGTGAGGTTACATGTAGGATCCTGTAAAACCGGTTTAAGCCCGCCAGTAATTTTATATTACTGATCGTTCCAAGGCGATACTTCTGTTGTGTTTCTTATTGTATTATGTCTTGGTGTTTAATTTCTGTGCTGTTGGCGCCTTATGTATGTTATCATATTTAAGTTTAGGTAACTGAGTAGCCACCTATTGGGAAATAGCTGTTCATTCGGCTTACTAAATGTATTCATGGTCTTAGTACCTTATTGTCAGTTTGTTTTTTCCCGCCTCGGTTTTTGGAGTGGGAATCTTTTTCTGATTGCGCCTTTTTCTGATCGTTGCCTACTTGTACCTTTTGATAACTGGCACTGGCACTACTGACAATCACGTGGTATTATATACATACAAACCGATACAAACCGATAAATGATCGGTGACACACACTGCAATTGAGAACGAAGTTGAGGTTATATTTTCGAGTTTTTTCCTACTGACTGACAGATAGGTGCAGTCAATGCAGAAATTGAACATTTATTGAATGACAGTAACATAAGAAATCCCATTTATTTCGTTTTCGCAAACACTTCTATGTTATTGTGTTGGAAGCACTATATGTTCATGGGGCGGAATTGTGACTGGTGTGGGTTCGAGCCCCATTCTGGCCACATGTGAGACAAGCCAAGTTCTGCTTGCGGGTGCGTCAGGTGGTTTTTCTCGGGGTTTTCCCGATTTCGCCCCACCTACTGATTGGCACGTCTCATATGAGCTGAAATAATCTTGAAAGGGACGTAAAACTGCATAAAAATGGGGCGGAAGTGTGTGCGAAAACGAAACAACCTGGCTTCCTTAAGTTACTTTCATTCAGTAAATTTCTGCATTGACTGCACCTATTTATCAGTCAGTAGAGTAAATGGTATACGAGAAAACTCGAATTTTTCATCGCAACTACAGGCAGATTTGCACTGTGCGTCACCCCTTCCATACCACGTGTTTCTCAGCTGCGACTGGGAACACACTGAATCATCTTAAAGGAAGAAATAAATTAGATAAAACGTAAACTGTCCTTAGATTTGACATTTTAAGCGATGCAAATTATTGTACGGTGCATGAAACTGAATCTTGATGATAAAATGCACCCATGAGGGGAAGGGACAAACTTGGTCTCAAATGAAAGCTTATTACCTCTGCTACTGAATCCCGGTTGTCGTCGCTTTCTAAAAGTGTAGCGTCATATTAGAAAAAGGGGAGATAACTCCCTTCTATAACAAAGCAAATTTCGACAATTAGTTGTTTCCGTTTGAAAAAGTAATAGAATTATACACGGGACAACGTAAAATTCGCAGTTATATATCACAAACGTGTATTTCGCGGCGATTGGTTGCTGTTTAAAATCCTTGAATGTAAATACGATGTTATTACGTAATGTTACGTAATATACACTAAAAATCGCTGAAAATGAATATTTTCAAATTAATTTGCGCGATTCATATAAACACTTTCGAAACGATTTTTCTTTGGTCTTGTAGACAATTTCATAAGCTTTTCAGTCATGTATGCTACGTTTCTGTACTATTTCTATTACTTGAGTAACATCCCTTTAAAGTATCACATCCCCGTTAAAAACTTGCACATTTTATTGAATTAATAATAGGGATACACAAAGAAAATGGACCATATCTCAGATGTTTCTTATCCTAGACCACGGATTTTGGTCTCATTTTAAAGCGAAGACATATGCCTGATATTGTATGATAAAGAATGCAAATGATCTAATTTGCATATTCATGAATAATAACTAAAACACCAAAATGACAGAAAAAACCCACATAAAAACAATAAATGAGCTAATTTCATACCTAAACTACCGTTGTGACACATTGTTATTACACCAATAATACCACATGTTGGTGTCATGTATCTATATGATAATTATATTATTTGTATTTTCATGAATATTAAGGAAAATGACAAAAATCAGGAAACCCAAGGGAAGTTTTAGCCATTGAAGACTTTAGGGTAGGTAATATGATTTTATCAATAATCATGAATATGCAAATTAGATAATTTGTATAACTTACCATTTGATAAACGATGTATGTCTTAGTTTTAGAATGAGACCAAGTTTAGTCATCTAGAATATGCAACAGTGGAGATATTTACGATTTAGCATTTTACACTCTTTAAAATATTGCATTTTATAACATTTTAGTACAGAGTTATCTCCCCATTTTACAATATGACGCTACACTTTCCGGACACGACGACAACCGGAAAATGAGAGAAGAGATGATAGGCTTTAATTTGAGACCAATTTCAACCTTTCCCCACATGGGTGCATTTTTCGTTCGATCTAAGCGTCGTACAGGATTCATGCACCGCAATATTAAACTATTTTCTGCGTTTTTTTCTTTGACGTTTGTTATTGTCGCATTTAACCCTCGTTAACCAGGTTTCCTTCGTTTAAACGAGTACATGTTGCGCGACGTATTATAAACTGACGTAATCAGATTTTCATTGTTAAAGTTTCTTAAAATTACATTTCAAAAACCTTGCTACAGACTTGCTTTGAGCTTAATCACAATCTGATCTGCGTATGTCTTTTTTCTATACATGTATATATTTTTTTTTTCTATTTTTTTTTTTTTTTTTTTTTTTTTTTTTTTTTTTTTTGATTAACGTTTCTGTTCATCTACTGGAGTGTTTAGCGGCGAATAATTAAAATGCTACAAGTTTTGTTCGTGTGATTTGGAATACGAAATTGTACACAAACTAATCAAAGTTGTATTTTGTCATTTCGTCAGTTGTGATAAGCAGGGTATGTTGAGGGCTTCATTAAATGCAATATGCAGTGGAAAAAACGCTTAAATCTCGATGCAAAGTTGATTAAAATTTTCAAAAAAGATTTTATTTGGACATATAATCTAATATTATGCTTTCCTGCATACTTTTCTTGTCGATTGAATCTGTAGAACAGATCAGAATTATGTCTATTTTAAGTGTCATTTTCCTTTGAGTGTCTTAGGAAATGAGTGCTCCAAAACGCATCGTCAGCTTACAAATGTACCACGATGCAGGAAATAATGTATACATTGTAATGACACTTACATCAAAGGGTTGTGATGAAACGTGAATTTCGGATTGCTACGTCAAACGTCAAAACTGTGTTTCCAGAAATATTGGGATATTTGCAGTAATTTCGTGGAAAATGTAGATACATACAAGAACATGTACATGTCTGTAGATGACCAGGAATTTAATCTGTGGTATTCCGGAGACGTAACGGTTACCGCGATTTTAAAGATTATCGGAAAGACTGACATAAAACAACACAACACAACACAACACAACACAACACCACACAACATAATTTGATTATACTTTTAAAGTCCTACATTTAAACAAGCATCCAACATACCCAGCCCTGCTGTACACTGTAACATCATTTTCATTGTCTTTTATTTGTCTTTTATTTGTTTTGTCGATATTTTGTTCTATTTGCAACTGACAGTTTAAAGCTAGAATTGGCCTAGTCAGCCATCAATGAAATCACCAACACATAAGAACCTATCCAAGAAATAATGATGGTCTTTCTCATTAGTGAGAGACGACGACCATTTTGTTCTACGATGGGTAGTTCAACTTGTTCATCAAAGCCTACATTTGTAAACTTCTTCTCGTAGGAAGGATTTCATTTTATTAAACTCCTTCATGACAGGGAATGTCGTTGTAGTCCTATACAAGTAAGTGAAACAAGATTTATTTACCTTAGATCAAAGTCTTAGACCGGGGTCCAACTGGTGTTTTTCTTTTGCTCCGGAGTTAGTAGGTTATTCGGCGCCCAGGGATCTCCATCGTCGGGCAGCTTACTCAATCTGTGAGTCCTGGTTTTTGATTCATCAGGATGTTTATCGTGATTTATTTGTTTGTTCTTGATGATTCATTGACTAGTTAGAGAAACACCACGAGAACCGAAGAACTAACTAAATGTATTGAACCACTGCAGAAGCTGAGGGTGAGGTTATGGCCATGTAAAACCGGTTTAAGCCGACCAGTTACTTTGTGTTACTGATCGTTCCAAGGCGATACTAATGTGGTGGTTCGTTTTGTTTTATGTCTTGGTGTTTAAAATTTTTGTGCTGTTGGCGCCTTATGTATGTTTTCATATTTTTAGTTAAGTTTAGGTAACTGAGTTGCCACCTATTGGGAAAATAGCTGATCATTCGGCTTGCAATATGTTTTCATGGTATAAGAACCTGATTGTTAGTTTGCTTTTTTCCCACCTCGGTTTTTGGAGTGGGAATCTTTTTCTGACTGCGCCTTTCCCTGATCTTTGCCTACTTGTACCTTTTCACTGGATAAAATAATAAAGATACTGGATTCTAAAATGTAATGCAAATCACAGAACAACTCACACCTGGCAGTCAAATAGCGCATTATGAAAATTTGCCCATAAATATAAAGAGTATATCTTATGTAGTAAAAAAAGCAACATCTTAAATTGTTTGATATTTTCAAATTTTGTTCAAAACATTGATTGTGGATACACGTTAGAACCGCCTCACTGAACAATAATTAGAAAAACAAACAGGTATACCTCTGTATACCTCAGTTTTATTGTACAAGTGTGGTATGAGGGGGTATTTATTTTACGGACCTGTTGTCCTGATGGACTGTGATTACATGTCGAATGATACCGTTGTATCGCGTATTTGTAAAACAGTTTCTAAACCAAGCAGGCTAACACAATTAATCAAATCGTCGACAAAGTATTCAGAATTGAATTCAGAAGTGTATTTTGTAAACGAAATATTCTGTTCGGCTATAGAAATCATATCCTCACACGAGCAGGCATAGTAAACGTTGAACAAATGGATGGGATTATACCCTATTGGCTTTCGAAATAGCCTAGTTCACAGTGATAATCACGCCGCTCTCTCTATTTGGTGGAATACCTTCATAGTGGGCGTGATTAATACATTGTGACATGTTTTTTTTTACCGTCGTTGTTATTAATACTACATGTATATTGTTTCGTAATATGAAAAACAGGTTGAAACTAACATATTCAAGTATGTGACTGTGTCTCATATCTGCACGTGATTGAGCCCACTAAAGTCGTTTTGAAAATGTTGACTGACGGACGCCGGGTACCTGCCTATCCTATAACTCGGCTCGGGTCAGATAAAATACCATAATATTGTGATGTCCTGAAAACGCTCTTTTCTGTTTGGATTTACTTTTTGTCAGTCACTCTGATGCATTCTGTAATAAATTCAAATGAAAATGATATTCTGGATCACAAATTTTGGGATAAACTTATGGTGGTGTACACTTGGATGTATAACTAAATAAACAGTGGCCTTATGATCGAAGAGAATATTCATGCAATCGACACTGCGTTTGTTAGTCATAGAGGCATCTGAAATAAACAGAAAAAAATGAAATCAAAACTATTTTAATGAACGAAGATCGGGCATAAGACATAGTTATAGAGCAATTAATTTGACCATGCCGGGTGAACTCTACATTCCTATTGTAAATACACTACATGTCAGGGTAAAGCGGCACGGTCCTAAAAATAACGTGTGTTTCAAAATACAAACAATTATCGTGTACTTTAAACTTGAACACGAACAGTAAAAGAAAGAGAATGTGATGGTATGAAATATGAAATCAATTTGGAATATGTTCATGTAATATATTTTGGAGTATCTTACTTTTATTAGGCCGTTTTATCATGGGCGGGCACTGCATGAAAAACCGCGTTTAATTTGCCATAATATCCGCACAAAACGTAATTAAATTTCAAATTTAATTGATTTTTTGTGAGTTTACGTTGGAATCATATTTCAAATGTACTTCTCGTTTACTTTAAGTTTAATGCAACGTAAACTGTTACAGTTTACTGAGTTTATGTGCAAATTATATTAAAAGAAAACGTAAAATCTAAAGAAAGTAAACGTAAATTATATGCCTTGTAAACATGGAGTTGTGTCAGCTTAAATTCATACAAAACTTGGTGTAGAATTTGACGTAAACTTGACTTAAATTTGACAATAATACATGCAGAATCGTAATTGGCGAATAATGTTTTATGCAACATAGACAGAAAAAAATAAATTGTTTAAACAAAAGAAGGAAAAGGAGAAATGAAAAAGTAAAAAAAAAAAAATGGCATTCACAGTGGGATTCGAACCCACCACTTTTGCGGATTTCATTTTTACGCGCTACCCTGTCCCACCCTGCACCCCCAGTCTTCCTAGACCCAGGTCCCAAGTCCGTTTTCGCACCGGCCTAAGCAAGGATTCATACCAGCGGATCTTCGACTGAAAGAAACAAGACATGTAGGTGATTGGAGGGTGAGATACACAACACATTAAACATTATACCATAACAACGTACTAGCACAAACCGCCATATCAACAGTTGGTAGAAGATCTGAAATTTAAGATAATAAGCTTTCTCTTGTTAGGGTCAAAGTTTGATGAAATTTACGAAGATCAAAAACTCCAAGTTTTATAACATTTAATTTTTCACTGCATACATGAAATTTTCAAGCCGTTTACTTTGAGTTTAAGAGGTACAACAACTTCACATTTTATTCATATTTTAAATTTGAATTTTATTTTACAAACGAATTGTTGGACAAATAATTGTGCATTATATTCATATATATCAGGAATATACTTCAAGTTTAAGTGTCCCAAAAATTTCACATTTTCTTTTTCTTAAATCTTAATTAAATCTAAGACGTCAAATTATTTCTAATTTAATGCATGCTTATACGCAGGTAAACGCGGAATAGAAAGCATAACAAAATGTTTGAACAACGTCAAGTTTTGCGTCACCTAAAATTTGAATTATATCTAAAACTCCGAGTTGCATGGAATTTTACGAAAATGTAAACTTACTTAAACGCGTTTTTTCATGCAGTGGGGGCCAGAATTTCAAATTTACTAAGGGTGTTGGTTTTCATACTTTCACATATATTGTCTCGAATTTCCCCATGCAAGGATTCGAGCTACTCCTCTCCCAAAAAACCCTCTTAATCCGCCACTGTGCCTGTTAAATACGCATCATCGGGTAGATGACTTACCCTAGTCAATATAACCTGTATATCATATTCGCCCAGAAGATCAAATTTATTAAGGATGTTTGTTTTTGCCTCGGTTTTTGGAGTGGGAATCCAGCGAAATAGATAACGATGCGTACTGCGTATGTACGCACGATTTTTCGCCCTGTACCCATAGAAATATCAGACCTGTGCGTACCATGTACGCAGTAAAAATCAGCGATACGCAAACAGTTTACGATTTAATGCGTACACAGATAAAAATACCTTTAAAATTGTCACAAAATGACAATTTGTCAACTAGTATTGTGAGGCTGCTCTGTCAACAATCGAAAAGTAGTTACAATATGAATGCAGCTTCTGATCGTTTCATATTACATACCATGCAATATATTATGTATCTTCAGTAGTTATACCATAAACGTGTATTCCGTTCAGTGTCTGTTAACCAAAGGTTTATTCATGAATTTATTAGTAGTGTGTCACTTTGGTTTATTGAATAGGCATTTTGCATCGATTTCTGGTCATATTTTTTTAAATTCAAAACTTGATGTATTCCATGTTCTACAGCCATGCCAGTTATGTTTTTCCCCACTTTTGCTCTCTTATTATCTATACTGGATACAAAAGTATGGTTTAACAAGCCTTAGTGACAGAATAACATGTAATGTTAAGATTATCAACCAGTTTACTTGAATTTTCATACTTGAATAAATGGTCTTATCCATACGTGTGCAAATCTATAAGTTTGATTCTGAATGAGAGGTTAGAATATGAACCTTCAGAAAACGCGTACACAGTAATATTGTCTGTACGCACTGTACATTTATTCTGATGCGTACAGTACGTATTGCGAAAAATAATTATCTACATCACTGCCGGAATCGTTTTCTGATTGCGCCTTTTCCTGATCTTTGCCTACTTGTACCTTTTCATACTTTCATCTATATTTGTCTCGAATTTCCCCATGCAGATGAAATAATATGGTCAGAAGCCTTTAGGGATTCGAGCCACTCCTCTGCCATAAAACCCTCTTAATCCGCCACAGTGCCTGTTAAAATATCATCATCTGGTAGAGGACTTACCCCAGTCAATGTATCCTGTATATCATATTCGCCCAGGCTCCTCCGCATAATAGACTAGCATCACCACTACATGGCTTTGTACACTCGCTTTCATCTACTTTACCATATTTTCCGTAGGTATCGTCACAAAAACATGCATTCCCATTCTGGAGGCTAGCGTATTCGAAGCTTTGGACTACAGAAAAATAATCAAAGTAAGAATAGAGGAATCGATGCAATTAAATTTTTAGTCCCACCAGGTGGGAAAGAAAATACATAAATCATAACAGAACATGTTTCCGACAACACACACGAAGAGCAGAATGACTAGCTCTTTCCCAACAAGGTAGTCATCCGGAACGAAAGGCAGCGAGCACGACAGAGAGACAGGCCCAAAAAAAAACAACAACAGTAGTATAATGAAGATAAACCACTTTACCTAGGTCACTGATTATCATTTTTTCTGTGGTATTAAAATTGTTATTTGCATCTCCGCCACCACGTTGAATGCTATGTTTGGAGCATTATGTGGCGACTTTATTTGTTTGTTTTATTGTGGTTAAACGCCCAATTCTACATTTTTAGTCTTGCCGGAACGGACTTTCCGTTTCCAGATTTCACCCTATAAGGGGACCTCTCGATTCGAAGACTGGACACTTTTTTCACAAGGCCATCACATTCCCGTGTGCGGATGTGGTATCTGTGCTATTATATTGTGTTTCTCCCCCGACATTTTTCATAATAACTTCAGCCAGGTTTTGGCCAAGGCAGTTTACAATGAAGGCCTTTGTCAGTTTTGCAGCGTGTTTATGATAGATTGTCAAAGCTCTATTCTCACTTCGTATTGTAGTTGTTCAAATCAAGTACGATGTTGGTCTGAGCGATTCGCTTCCTCTAAAGATTTTAGCTTAAGCTTCAATGTGACTGTAGTGCAAAATAAATCACTCAGGTCATATGAATGTACCTAGGAGTCATACGCCAGGAGTTTGCAAAAGCATGCTTATTTGTTCGCTATATTTCGTGTTGTGGTTTAACTAGATTCTAGTAACTAGCTGTAAGTCCTATCAAAAGCCTATTCATCTACTTTTGGTCCTATATGTACGTATAAAATATAATTGATAAGATCTAAAGTTTCGAAAATACTAAATACTTATAGAATTGGAACTTACTATGATCTTTGCAATACTGTATGCATTTTGTAGGCGTTATCCCATCCGAAGTTGCTGGCATCCGGTGTTCCAAATCTCTCGAAGGATCATCTTTGTAACATCCAACGTAAACTGTAAATAAATTGACCTGAACTGAACAGAAATGAACTTGAAAATATCGTTATTTTTTCTCGAATACATGATAGTTTGAGGAGCTAAAATTAATATAAAACAAACAAAAGCGATAAAAAATACTAACTAATAATTATTATTGATTTTGTATTTCGTGTACATATACATGAACGCTTAATTGCCGATGATATTACTAAAGATTTATTATTGGCGCTTTCGATATGTCATTACGAAAACTTGCCCATGCAATATACAGAGATTTTCTCACCTGTAAAAATTGAAAATTTCGTGAGAAAAATTTTGATATTTTTCTTATTTTTGCTCAAAACATAGATTGTGGGGTCACGTTAGAACCGCCTCGCCGAGGTATACCCTGCAAACCCCAGTTTTTACTTTATAAAAGTGGGGTTTAAAGGGGTATTCATGCACGGACATGTTTTCTTGATGTTTAATTTGCAATCAATTTAAACAAATGTGCAAAACATTCCACAATAATATTCACACTATGTTTTACAGGAAAACATGACAAAAAGAAAACCGCCATTCATGCTCAAAATGAGATAATCATAGACTGCAGTGGTCGGTCTATGTATTTCAATGATGCAAGACGACGAAAAATAATAATGACGGACGCCATAGTAGTTTAGTTTAAGTTTAATAGTTTATTTGAGTGTCACATATCAAATACAATATCTACAGATTTATAACATGCTAAAACATATTTGATATCCAGTCTATACAGACTTACGAGACACTAGATATTCTTCAATTTACATTTAAACAAAATAAACATATCACAAATTTACAAAATGTACATCAGATAAAATACCTAAAACAGAATTTAAATATGTACAAAATTCACATGTAATAAAACATAAAAAAAACATTCGTTTGCATTAAAAAAGGAGAAAAACAAAATTTTACAAAATGTCATCAAACTACTTAAATTGTTCCAGTAAAAAAGAAAGGAAACATTGCCAATTAAATCTAAAACAAGCCAATCTAAATTATCATCCAAAATGCAAACACCAGTAGACCTAAAGGAGCGAGTCTGCGAGCCTTTGGGTATTGCTTACCAAGACCTGGCACCGGAGCGTCACACCAATCTTCTCCACGAGCTACCACCCACCTCTCCGGGAACATTTGTGCCCAGAGCAAGCGGGGGTCCACTAGCGTTTACACCAGATTCTTTAAACCCACAATTAAATAAAAGTGTGAAATGGCAATTATTTAAGACAGACCCATTTACATAATTAAACTAGAAAATCATTTGCTCATGTAAAGGGTTCTTCTCTGTAAGATGTTAAAACAGGTTTTGGCAGTAAAGCTTATCATAAAAAGGTTGAAATAAATATAAGCTTATCTTCAAGGGAGAGTATATTAAAATCGTGGTTTACATTAGGAGCGATTCTAAATAACTCGTTTCTAAAATCGTCATACAGATAGCAGTTAAAAAGTACGTGGATCATTATTTCACTTTCTATTTTATCGCAAAGGGGGCAAATGCGGTCTTCTAAAGGACGGTTTTCATACCTTCCAGTCTCGATTCTAAGGGGTGCGACACCACAGCGGAATTTAGCGAAAGCCGAACGGTGCCGTAGGGGTAAGAAAATTTTGCAGTAAGCCTCGGTTTTGTCTCTCCAATCCGTTCTCAATTTGTTAAGACCGGCTATCCTTAGATTTTCAACAAAGTCTGTTAATATCATAATCTGTGTTTAAATTGAGCTTCGACAGGTGATCTTTTATTGTATAGAACCAGTTTCTGCACCTGTGAGACGCTTTCGAACATGCCTACATTGCTATTCGTTTTCTAATTCTATTCGCAGGGGTGCGCGATATTCTTGTCAAATGTCGACCGATGCTAGACCATTGCCTAATTAGGCTAGGTTCCCAACCCATTTCAACCTCTACGGCGGCAACTGGGGTGTATTTACCAACGCCAAGAAAGAAGCGCATCGCCTTGTTTTGCACCGCATTTATGCATGAGTAGGACTTGTTTCCCCATATACTGGCACCATAGCTGATTACTGGGTAGACTACTGAGTCGTACAACTTGGAAAACACATAAAATGGGAGTCCACCCACAAGCTTGCAATTTGTTTTCAGAAGACCTAATGCTCGGCTAGCACTCTGTGCGACAAACTTAGCAGTGAGCTCAAAATCTAAATGCCCAGTTAACAGTAAACCAAGATACGTGTACCTGTCGACTGTGCGGTCTGTTGACGCACTGAAATTTGAAATTTGTTCTTTCGATCGACGGATTGCGGAAATGAATTATGTTACTTTTATTGTTATTCACCACCATATCATTAGAGCGACACCAGTCATTTAGAGCACCGAGTAGTGTCTGCAAATCATTTTATACTTCCGCAAGAAGAACAATGTCGTCTGCGGGCATCAACAAGCAAACAATGTCATCATCACATGTAACCCAAATGCCAAGTGATTTAAGGTAAACTGCCAGTTCATTGATATAAAGGTTGAACATCAATGGTGACAGAATACAGCCCAGTCGAAGGCCAGAATTAACCTCAAACCAGTCTGTGTGCAAATTGTTTACACGAACGAAAGAATATACGGACGAATACAGAGACTTCACTGCCCTCAAGAGCTTTCCACATAGGCCGATACTAAATAAACGATGCCATAGTTTTGTTCGACTGATGGTATCGTACGCCTTGTTGTAGTCGATAAACGCACAGAATGTTGTCTTTTTTTAGTATGCCTATATTAAGTCCCAGTCCCACTGCTCTTACGATCGCTAACGATCGCCTTAAGACCAGTTTACGATTACATTATTGTGATAATCACAGGTAAACTCAGTGATTTTTGGCAGTCCCTTGAAACAGTCAGCTCTAGAGATCATTATAAGGATACATGGACATTCCAAAATGTTTGAAACTATAATTCAATATGCACTCGTGTTACCGAAATACATTTTATGTGATAATGAAGCTTTAAGCATTATCTGTCAAAAACAATCTTAAGTATATGAGATCACCAGGACGCTCGATCCTAGCGTTCTTGAGCAATCGCAGGAGTAAAATTCCGTTGCAGGCGTTTTTGGAAAGATTACCATGGGCGTGATATGCCAGAGAGGTAAAGTTACATTTATGAGTGAATACGTCCATTCATGTGAATTATGTCAGAAACCGTTTGTTTTCTAAAATGATTTGATGCTTAAACGGGACTGCAAGAAAGATCGCTTGATCGGTTCATAAATGTTTCCTGTATAAAGCACTGTCTATTTAATCGAGTATATTTGGCAAAGTCGTAGGATTGTGTTACATCCGAAAGCCTGAAAGGATCGGTCTTAAAATGATATAAATTTCTAAAGATTGGTCTTAATACCCCCAAATCTCAAGAATATCTTGCGTTTCAGCAATCATACGGGTCTTTAGACCCCTTTCTTATTAGCCAAACCAAATAGGATCACTTAGGCCTATTAGCACGAGCATTGAATGGCGATGGTTGTTGATAAGAAACTCATAACTTATACAGGTTACTAACTAAATGTTATGAACCACTGCAGAAGCTGAGGGTGAGGTTATGGCCATGTAAAATCGATTTAAACCCGCCAGTAACTTTGAGTTACTGATCGTTCCAAGTCAATACTTCTGTGGTGGTTCTTTTTGTTTTATGTCTTGGTGTTTAAAATGTTTTTGTGCTGTTAGCGCCTTATGTGTGTTTTCATATTTTTAGTTAAGTTTAGGTAACTGAGTGGCCACCTATTGGGAAAATAGCTGCTCATTCGGCTTACGAAATGTTTTCATGGTATAAGTACCTGATTGTTAGTTTTGTTTTTTCCTACCTCGGTATTTGGAGTGGGAATCTTTTTCTGATTGCGCCTTTTCCTGATCTTTGCCTACTTGTACCTTTTTAAGTTATACTTTTAAGGATAATTTAATTAAAGTTCACACATTTTTGAATCATACTATAATTTGAGCAACGTTTGTCTGTTTGTTTGTTCTCCTACTCCTCCCAGGTCCTTGGGCCGATCTTCACCAAACTTGGAGGGAAGGTGGAGGGCGGCCCCGGATATTAGCTTGAGGGGTTCATTTTTTGAAAGGTCAAGGTCATCGAGGTCAAAGGTCAAATTTATGTGTTTTTTTTTTTTTCTGTTTGTTCCCCTACTTCTCCCAGGTCCTTGGGCCGATTTTCACCAAACTTGGTGGGAAGGTTAAGGGCGGCCCCGGATATTAGCTCGAGGGGTTCATTTTTAAAGGTCAAGGTCATCGAGGTCAAAGGTCACATCCCTGATTAAGATTTATGGGTCCAATTGGGTCAAAGGTAATCGAGGTCAAAGGTCAAATTTATGTTTTTTTTTTTCTGTTGGTCATGTTTTTTTTCTGTTTGTTCCCCTACTTCTCCCAGGTCCTTGGGCCGATCTTCACCAAACTTGGTGGGAAGGTTGAGGGCGGCCCCGGATATTAGCTCGAGGGGTTCATTTTTAAAGGTCAACGTCATCGAGGTCAAAGGTCACATTTCTGTATCTCAGCAGTCCTTGGTCTTATTTGCACGAAACTTGGTGAGTGTATACAGGTTGATCCCTGATAAAGATTTATGGGTCCAATTATGCCAAAGGTCATCGAGGTCAAGGTCAAATTTGTTTTTTTTTTTCTGTTTGTTCCTCCCAGGTCCTTGGGCCGATCTTCACCCCAAACTTGGTGGGAAGGTTGAGGGCGGCCCCGGATATTAGCTCAAGTGATTCATTTTTTAAAGGTCAAGGTCATCGAGGTCAAAGGTCAAATTTCTGTATCTCGGCAGTCCTTGGTCCGATTTGCATGAAACGTGGTGTGTGTATACAGGTTTATCCCTGATTAAGATTTATGGGTCCAATTGGGTCAAAGGTCATCGAGGTCAAAGGTTAAATTTATGTTTTTTTTTTTCTGTTTGTTCCTCCCAGGTCCTTGGGCCGATCTTCACCAAACTTGGAGGGAAGGTGGAGGGCGGCCCCGGATATTAGCTTGAGGGGTTCATCTTTTGAAAGGTCAAGGTCGTCGAGGTCAAAAGTCAAATTTATGTTTTTTTCTGTTTCTTCCCCTACTTCTCCCAGGTCCTTTGGCCGATCTTCACCAAACTTGGTGGGAAGGTGGAGGGCGGCCCCGGATATTAGCTCGAGGGGTTCATTTTTTAAAGGTCAAGGTCATCGAGGTCAAAGGTCAAATTTCTGTATCGCTGCAGTCCATCGTCCGATTTGGATGAAACTTGGTGAGTGATACATGTTGATCCCTGATTAAGATTTATGGGTCCAATTGGGTCAAAGGTAATCGAGGTCAAAGGTCAAATTTATGTGTTTTTCTGTTTTTTCCCCTACTTCTCCCAGGTCCTTGGGCCGATCTTCACCAAACTTGGTGGGAAGGTTGAGGGCGGCCCTGGATATTAGCTCGATGGGTTCATTATTTTAAGGTCAAGGTCATCGAGGTTAAATGTCAAATTTCTGTATCTCAGCAGTCCTTGGTCCGATTTGGATGAAACTTGGTGAGTATATACATGTTTATCCCTGATTAAGATTTATGGGTCCAATTGGGTCAAAGGTCAAGGTCATCGAGGTACTAATAATTTGAGCAACGTTTGTCTGTTTGTTTGTTTGTTTGTTTGTTCCCCTACTCCTCCCAGGTCCTTGGGCCGATCTGCTACGTCAAGACGGGTAAAATTTACTAGTAGATAAAATAAAAACATACCGTAAATGTAAAATGAATTTTAATACTTTTTATTCCCACCGGAATTCAATGTTTCTGAATCCCAATATTTTATTGATTTATTTATCAACAAAATTAGCATCGATGCCCCTTTATATGTGTGTATTGTTCGTGTGTGTATATCAAATGTAAATTCATAAAGAATAAATATCTTTATTTAAACCAAAATGAAATATTGGGGACGTAAAATGTTTATTTGTTTGTTTGTTAGTTTGTTCCGGTTAAACGTCGCTTTCAACATTATCTGTCATATCATGACGCTGTCTAGTTGTGAAAGGGAGCTCAATGCTCACTTTTATAGTGCTGCCTCACTCTGGTATCAGATCCCAGACACTTTTACCTGATACCACCTCCAGTCACATTATACTGACACCGGAGCGACCAGTCCTAGCCCTACCCCGAAAATCCGAGTGCCAAGCGGGGAGCAACTAGTACCATTGTTAACGACTTTGGTATGTCGCGGCCCAAGATCGAACCCTGTACCTCCCGATTTCGGAGTGGACACTCTACCTACTTAGCTACCGAGGCCGGTGGGGACGCACCATCAAAATTAAAAAAGTGTATTTATATGAAAATACACGTCGGGTTTTGTCGTTGCTAAGCAATATACCATTCCTACCTTTTGGACAAGCATGCACAGTACTCCATGATCCGTTGTTTAAACAAAAGGAGGTGTACGCCTTCGTAGTGTCGGTTTTACATCTATATTGTATTTTACTGCCCACGCTTCTTTGGTTACCGTAAATGTCAGCGTTGACGACAGCTGGAGGAGGTTCGCATTCTAGGAAACATTAAAATAGTGAGAGGCAACAAATGAGCCGCCGCAACCCAACAATCTGCATAGACGAAAACAAAGGCGCAGACCAGCTTCGCAGCAACAGCGAAGCTGATCAGCGCCTTTGTTTTCGCTACACGGATAGTACTATTCCTCTTCTACTTGTATCCAAAGTTTCAAGCTTCTAACTCGATTCTGTGGCTGTACAGCCTTGTTTGTGTCGGACCTGTTCGGAAACCAAATTTTTGGTTTTCCCACGAGGTTGCTAAAATAATTAACTGGGACAATATAATCAATAAAGAAACGCAAAATACACGTCATGCACATATCAGTATCATCATGTCGCTGCAATGTAAAATTTTTTATTGATCAAAGGGCTGTCGATAGTAATAAATAAGACAACTGTAATGAGCTCAAAAAGCAAGAGTAACCGTTATTTGGTTGTTGTAAAATTTGTATGATTTAATATAGGTTGAACATATTGGGATGAAAACTATATGGTTGAGGAAACTTGCATATGCCATCAATAGAAGAAGTAAAAAAAAAATGGAAAATGAAAATGCATCGAAATTGCTTGTTTTGTTCTCTACTAGAATGCCTCAGCTGACTCAGATCCAGCCAGTATTGAAACGGAAATAATAAATTTTGACATTCAATTTGAAGCTTTTAAAAATGTTACTATAGCAAACTAATTGTCGGGACTATATGTTCGCGGTGTACGACAAGTGGTGGTTTGGGCCTTATATCTCATCTAATATTTATCAGAATTTAATAATTTTGGTATCATCACATTGGCAATTTTCGAATCTAAACATCCAAACATAACAAGCTTTAAAATATTTTTGAAAAAAATGTTTTAATGAGGTTTGATTATACGCCGGGATATGCATCTTTGTGAGGGGTGGGTGTGGGAAAATGCTAATAGCAGCTTAAAAAGCGTGGAAACATCTATCAATTTATGCATTATCTTATATTTGAAAATCATTCCCATGTTTAAAATTAAGTTTTTTGTTATTCTAAGTATATTCTCGGAGATGTACTAGACAAATATGTTCAAAAATTTAATAAAACCATTTTCTGCAAACAATTGTATTTTGCCCTAGAATGCATAAAAAAATATTCATTTTTACCTTTCAATTTTGTTATTTGGCAAGTAGCTTGTGAATACATTTACAGTTTTAAACCCATTCTGTTTACATATTTTAGATCTATTCAGTGAAAAATGAAATTGAAAACATTTCAAAAGTCTATATTTCTCAATTTTGAAAATCCGTAACTCTTTAAAAAGCATGGATACCCCCACAAAGAGTTTGCTTTTTGAGTAGCATTCCACCTATATCTTAAGCTGTCTAAAAATTATAGATTTATTTATCAACAAAAATTGTTATCGAGCCACCTTAATGAGCATAACCGTAGAGTGTAATGTGATCTACGAAGATGAAAAACTTACCATGTATTTCACAACCTCCTGTTTTTGGGTTGCATCTTTGACCGATAATGCAAGCTGGATTACATAATAGATCCGAATCCTGAGGAAACAAGGAGAACACGTTTTATCGGGTTAAATATAGAAATGGATTCGTTTTAAGTGATCAAAATAAATTGAAGCTTTTTCAGACTTTGGCGAAGTGTATGTGCATGAAATTGTAATTGTTTTTCTAAGATTTCCCATACTTTATAATGATGCAGACTGTGATGATGACAAATAGTATGACGCTTGGAACGTCAAAGCCAATAGACAACAATCAAGGTCATCCTACTAGTGCTTGAAGTTAACCTAACCACTTGTATTCAAAATCTAGATTAAGCAGTTAAGACATTTCTCAATCTCAGGTTTTCGTAATATTTAGAAATAAATGGACTTTTTAACAATTGCAAAAACGATTCAATATTGACGTTCTTGCTCATTTGAGGGGCAGATAATTTTTAAGATTTTACATTTCGCACCAACTAGAGAGAGAGAGAGAGAGAGAGAGAGAGAGAAAGAGAGAGAGAGAGATGACTATATTTACCTCCTTCCAAAGGGAGTCTACATGCCTGGTATACAATTTTCGCAAATCCTGCAACCAACCTGTTTCCGAGCCAACATCATTTATTTTGCATAGTTTATAACTGGTATTGTAATAAATGGATCTACACCCTGGTCTCAATTTGCACTCGCGTGTACATTTAGATACTGAAATCCCTTGCAGAACAAATAATTGGTCATTTAGAATATAATACTATTTTGGTGATTAAGATTTTCTTGATTGCGCGCTATGTAAATTAGACACGAAACGAATGTAAAAAAATGAAAGTATCGTCCCATTGCTTTCAGAGCAAATTTTAACCTTTGCTGCTAAATTAATGATTTGTGTGTTTCTTTTTTCCTTTGCACTTATTTCGACTCACCACGAGACACTGCTTCATATTACGTAAACATATTTTTATTTCAAGTTTGAAATTGGCTGAATAATGACTGATTTACTGCTTACACAGACACAAAGTAAACATGTAAAACCTACCTGTATGTCTCAGACCGTGTACCATGGAAGGAAATGAAATATTTATGAACAGAGTGTGCTTCAGACTATTATTCGTTGTTAAATCTACATGTTTAAGTAATTCCAAGTGGTCATTTTGATTATTTTTTGCTATTTTGGGACTTTAACTGCATCGATTCATGGTCCCCCTTTAATCCTATTATAAAATTAAATATGCAAAAGTTAACAAACCCAATGGAAATAAAATGAAAAGAAAAAAGGCATACAGTCCATAAATGAGCCTGTGCATGAGAAAACCAACAATTTGCATATGCGAAAACAAAGGCGCAGACCAGCTTCGCGGTAACCGCGAAGCTGATCAGCGCCTTTGTTTTCGCTACATGGATAGTACAATCCCTCTTCTTCTTAAATCCGAAATTTCACGTTTCTAGCCTGCTTCTGTGACAGTACAGGCCGGTTTGTGTTGGACCTGGTCGGAAACCCAAATTGTTGGTTTTGTCACGCACAGGCTCAAATAATTTGCATTTCTTGTTATGCTGCACGCTCTCAACTGCTTATAAAACAAAACCTTATTATTTACATCATGATGACATGCTATACAATACAGGAAGTGTTCAAATTGGAAACAAAGCTTTATCACTACAAAACTTGTCTTAATGAAAAATATTATTTATACAGTTACAGTAAGACATCGACATTGATCAACTGCACAGCTGTAACAGCTGATCTGGATCTTACAGCCTATAAGATAAAATAAATAATCAACATAATTTCACTACAAGTGCAGGGTTTTGGAAATTAATCTATACTAGTTGGAGTGGTTTTTCATTGTGACCATTTTACTCGCCGTTGGCTTGTAAGGCCATGGTGGAAGTTCATTGAAACTATGGCTCAATTTCCAAAAGCCTGCACCTGAAGCAAAAGTATGTTGATTATCTATAACTTAATTTCCGAAATTGCAAGAAGACTAACGTATGGAAAACTCTGTCGTCTGATAAGGTTTCAATGACAACTTAAATGCAAATTAAATTTGTCCTCAAGCAATCTGTAACCTAAGACGCATGTTTTCAAACTCAATTTGATACTTTTCTAGACATAACGCTGTTATGAAAACATCGAAGACAAGTGAGATAATTTGTAAAAATGACAAAGCATAACATTAGCAGCAAGTGTCATGCTAAGTTTCCTAATGCGCGAACCTTTAAAATGCAGCGCTAAACTGTGTTTAAAATACAAATACAAACTTAAAGACAAAACACGCAATATACATGTACAAAGGGAATATGCTGAGTCACGGAAACAGACAATCTAGCCTGTTTAACAGTTATATTTGAGCTGTCGCACCAGAAAACCAACAATCTGCAAAAGCGAAAACAAACGCACAGATCAGCTTCGCAGTAAAACAGCAGTCACACATTAGCGTATAGCCAAAACGCGCGCCGGGCGTATGAAAAATGTCAACATGCTGAAGTGCATCTGGCGTAAGTGGAATTTTGCAATTTTTTCAACACGCCAGGTGTGCGTTTCACTTGATTATGCTAAAGTGTGATGCAAAGCTGATCAGCGCCTTTAATTTGCTACACAGATTGTACAATCCCTCTTCTCCTTAAATCCGAAATTTCAAGCTTCTAGCCTGCTAATATGACTGTACAGCCTAGTTTGTGTCAGACATGTCCGGACCCCCAAAGTGTTGGTTTTCTCATGCAAAGGCTCATATCATGAAGATCTAACCTCTTTCTAAGCACTTACTAAGTTGTTGTTGTAAGTTTGCAACTATATTCTCTCTAATTTCGTGTCATGTATATATAGATACATGTATATATTCAATAATTTTTTGAAACCATTAAAAAGTTCATCAGTGCATCGAAAAGAGCTGACATGTAAAGATGTCCATAGATTTTCTAAACTTTCTAATCAAATCACTTTTTGTATCCAGTTTCCGATGGATTATTTCATAACGAAATCATAATATATTTTGGTAAAGTTTAAATAAATGGAAAAAAGGTCAATAAGCAATGCTTAGTAAATACCCCCCCCCCCCCGCAGGGTAAGTGTTTACCACAAAATCATTTTGGCAATAAAATTTCTTCATGCAAATATCCAATGGATCTGCATAATGTAGGCATGATATCAAAATGTTCCATCGAAAACTGTTGTAGGAGTTGATCAGCCCGAGAATGCCCTTACCTGTAAAAAAACTAAGAAAAAATGTCCAAGTTCTCATAGCTGTGATTTTGTCAACAAATATTTTTTCTCAATTATATTTCTTCATGCAAATGTCCAATGTGTCTGCATCATGTAGGCATAATATCAGATTTTCCTTTAAAAACTGTGGTAGGAGTTAATGCCCTTACCTGTTAAAAAATCTAAGAAAAATGTCTATGTTCTCACATTTTGACAAACATTTGTTTTTTGCAGTATTTTTTTTTTGCATGCAAATGTCCAAAGAGAGCACATCCTGTAGGCATAATATCAGATTGTTCCATCATAAATTGTAGTAGGAATTGATTGTACCTGTAAAACATTTAAAAAAATGTCTTTGTTTCTAATAAATGCCATTTCGTCAAAATTATTTTTTTACAATAATATTTCTTCATGTAAATGTCCCATGGGTCTGCATCATGTAAGCATAATATCAAATCGTCCTTCAAAAACTTTGGTAGAATTTGATAGGCCCGTTTATGCTCTTACCTATAAAAATTAAGAAACTCATAGCTGTCATTTCGTCAAAAATTACTTTTTCGCATGAAAATGTATAATGAGTGTACGTCAGGTAGGCATGATATCAAATTGTTCCATCCAAAACTGTGGTACGAGTTGATCGGTCCGTGAAAGCCCTTACCTGTAAAATATCTAAGAAAAAGTGTCTATCTAAGAAGTTCTCATAGCTGTAATTTTGTCAAAAATTATTTTTGGCAATAGCATTTTACATGCAAATGTCCAATGGGTCTACATCATGTAGACATAATATCAAAATGTTCCAACGAAGACTGTGGTAGGAGTTGATCGGCTCGTTTTTGCACTATCTTCGCTGTATACAAAAGCCATCAAGAAATATAAAGGGAAGTTACTCAAAAGGGACTGGCCCCTTGCCCTTTATTTTTGCATGTGCATATTTGCCCTATATATATGCAATGCCTGCAAAGTTTCATGAAATTCCATAGATGAGTCTCCAAGATATTAAAACGTAACGGACGGACGCACGCACACACGGACAACGTGAAAATAGTATACCCCCTTAAAACTTCGTTTTGGCGGGGGTATAATAAGATATTGATTTGGCTGTAAAGAAAGAATATAATTGCAACTACAGCGCCACCATCTAGTGTGGCAAAAATCTAATAGTATACGAACTAGCTTATAAAGGTACAAGTAGGCAAAGATCAGGAAAAGGCGCAATCAGAAAAAGATTCCCACTCCAAAATCCGGGGTGGGAAAAACCAAACTAACAATCAGGTACTTATACCATGAAACATATCGTAAGCCGAATGAGCAGCTATTTTCCCAATAGGTGGCCACTCAGTTACCTTAACTTAACTAAAAATATGAGAACATACATAAGGCGCCAACAGCACCAAAAATTTAAACACTTAGACATAAAACAAAAAGAACCACCACAGAAGTATCGCCTTGGAACGATCAGTAACACAAAGTTACTTGCGGGCTTAAACCGGTTTTACATGGCCATAACCTCACCCTCAGCTTCTGCAGTGGTTCATAACATTTAGTTAGTTCTTCGGTCCTCGTGGTGAATCTCTAACTAGTCAATGAATCATCAAGAACAAACAAATAAATCATGATAAACATCCTGATGAATCAAAAACCAGGACTCACAGATTGAATAAGCTGCCCGACGATGGAGATCCCTGGGCGCCGAATAACCTACTAACTCCGGAGCAAAACAAAAACACCAGTTGGACCCCGGTGGGCCAAGCATCAGACAAGAAGCCCCGGCCAACACTATAAGTAGAAGGTTGCACTATAAGAAGAACGAGAATTCGAGATGTTGTTAGAAATAACATGTATGAGCAAAGATTGTATGTTCATGCATCTGGGTGAATATTTGTCCTTCAAGCGAATTAAAAAAACATACTCGTACATTTTGTGTAACAAAATACTATACTGCTGGCTTCTTTATGTCAGATTGTGTAGGTAACCGAACCTAATTAAAAGCGTCCATGTGTTCAATTTCAATAAGTATTCTTACGAAATGTTTGTGAACACATTCTGACACACAAGGCCGTGGTATGTTTATATGTTAACAAATATTAATCGTGACAATGAACTGAAATTCATCTACAAACAGTGCTGAACATGCGCACTTTCTCGCATATCACGTGACACACGATGACGTGTTGTACACCATATTTGCCCACGGTCCTCCACACTGTTGGATTCCGTCTCCTTTACACGCATAATTACAGTTGCTAGCCTCCCCATATTGATTATAATTATCATCGGTAGAACCACAGAAACAG
This sequence comes from Rugalucina vietnamica, assembly GCA_964017185.1. NCBI lineage: Eukaryota > Metazoa > Mollusca > Bivalvia > Lucinida > Lucinidae > Rugalucina > Rugalucina vietnamica. The sequence goes on along the minus strand of OZ024878.1, from coordinate 21,919,288 downwards.
GCATGGCCATTTTGTACAGCGGCATAAGGATATTCTGTCGAAAGAGGGTGTGATCATTATGTTCATACTAGACGTCGCGTCAGATGTTCGTGCACAATAACGTTACAAGAAAAGATCAAATACCGGTATCATAGCATCGCGGGTAAAGTGCGTTCCAATGCGTGTTTTTACATACGCTTTAGTTGCAATTTATAGCGACAGCTACGATCATTAAAGAACTCGTCATAGTCTATGTCGAATGGGAATCTCGTGCGATTTTTTTGACGATTTATGACGACCTATATAAAACTTACCTATGGGGTATATGTATACCATTAAACCTGTTCGTCGCACTTACATCCGCGTGAGAGTCGATTTATGACGTCATCAAAATGGCGGCTATCTGCCTATTTATGAATTATTCGTATTTCCATCAAAATCAATGGAAAACATCGCATTACAACTTATTTTGCAAAGAAAATGTATGAAATGAATCTGATTATACCCACGATAGACGAATTAATTCGATGGGTCAACGGATATTGCTTTATCCGTCGTCCGTCCGTTCGTGCATACGTTGGATATACGTTTTTTTCATCTAAAACCTAGGTACACCGGGAACTAAGTTGACCTACCTTGCACCCCGAGGACAATTTTTCGTGGGTGCCAAATCATTTATTGGAACCACAGAAATGCAAAGAATTTTTGTCCTCAAAGATATACTCAATTACACTATGAAAAATTGCAGGGTTTCCATGGCAACTTACAAAAATACTATCCCAGCAATAGATTACTCTAGAGTACTATAATTGGTCTGATAATGATGCTTGTACTTAAAACAATTTAACCTTGATTCCTAATATTTAAATCATTGAATTTACTTATTCATGAAAATTAATATTAAAAAAAAACATAACAAATGAGGAAGAATTGTAGACAAATAGGGGTTAAACGAACAATCGGAGCTATTAATCAATCCAGGATGCTGAAAGAGGTATCAAATGTATGCTATGGTAATGTACTATGGTTTTGAAGTATGATATAAGAAAAATCTGATTTTCAATTTCATGAATTTTAATGAAAACCAAAGAAGTTTTAGAGAAAAGAAAATGTAAAAAATAATTGAGTAAACCTACAAAATGACTTGTATGTCGGCAATCAAAAGTCCAATAGTGTTGATAAAAGCATCAAATGGTGTCCAGTACAATATTATATCATCCTGTGCTACAATTTGTGAGTCATTTGGCTTTTAGTTTTAAGAATATTAACAAAACCTTTTGAATTTAGAGAAATATACGGAACAATTAAGGGTGTATACGTAGAAAAACGCATGTATCTTGGCTACTGAAAGACCTAGAGTGCTATAACTTGCATCAAATGATTATAAGAACAATGTTCTATAACCTTATAATCAGCTTTTTGATGACATTACTGAGATCTTCATTAATGAGAGAAAACTCAACGAAAAATGAACGGGTACACCAAACAAAATCGTTCAGATCTCAGCTGCCAAAATCCTTAGAGTGCTGAAAATAGTACCAACAGAATGATAGGAGAATGGACTACTGCCATGTTGTCTGATAGCATAACCACATGTTATTAAATTTTCTGAACGTTACATAAAGTTTCGAAAAAAAATGTGAAAATAACAGAAACTGGAAGGATGTGCTTCACCAAAATTTATTAAATCTTGCTTGCCAGAAAGCATGATTTATATACCTGAGCACATGGCAATGAAACATTGTCCTAGCAATAAATTAATGCCATTTTGAGTTCTCTTCGGCTATTGGCCTCTGAGATATAAGCGATTTTGTTGGTGGACCCCGTCATTTTTCATTGATTTTGCTCTTATTCATTTTAAAAGATCTCATTACATGTAATATCCGTACAACAAACTTGAGTAGCCGAAACCGCGGCATGACCCAAATACTTTCTCATCCATATGTTCATTGCTCTCAAAGGATCTCAGTTTTACTATTTTTACTTTATATATCTGATTATATGGTAACAGAACATTGTCCTAGCAATCACTCATTAACAATTACAGCTCCTTAGGTCTAGTAGCCAAGATATGTGCGTTTTTGCTACGTATGTCCCTTATTTGTCCGTATCGTTTTCTCTAAATTCAAAAGGTTTTGATAATATTCTTAAACCTTTGAAACAAATGACCCAACAGTTGTAGTACAGGATGGTATAATAATGCCCTAGACACCATTTTCAGCACCATATGACTTTTGATTGCAGAGATATAAGTCCTTTTGTAGGTGTACTCATTTATTCATTTATTTTTATTTTTTCTCTCTCTCAAATTTCTTAAGTTGTCATTAAAATTCATGAAATGGAAAATCAGATCATTCTTATACAATACCTCAGGGTCATAGTACAATGACATAGTATTCATTTGATACCTCTTTCAGCATCCTGGGTTGATTATCAGCTCTTATACCCTCTATTTTTTCTACATTTTTTTCTCCAATGTTTATGTTTGCTTTATTAATTTTCATGAATATGTAAAGTCAGTGATTTAATATTTAACATTTTAATATTTAGTATCAAGGTTAAATCGTTAGATTTATGCATCATTATCATAGTATTCTAGAGCGTTTAATTGGTGAGATATAAGTATTTTTGTAAGTGCATCCTATTCTTTAGAATCGCATGAGGGGCGGTGTGGAAACAATGTAATCAAAGTTTACATCACGTAAATGTTGTTTTTTTTTTCATTGCTAAGGAAAACGTTTTACGGCATAAAGGTGGTCTCTCTGACAACACTGGCAGTCTTGAGAATTTGTACCTGGGATGCAAGATAGATTAGCTCTTATAACCTATCCAATACCTTACAATGGATATAGTTTTCCCCTCTTTTGTCCTTGCTCTTTGACAGTTTTATTAATATTAATGAATATGCAATGAGATAATTTTCATATAGGACCAGGTCATCAACAAATTCGTCATATGATATTACTGGCTCAATAACAAAGTGTCAAAACGACAGCTTGGGCCTGAAATTAGCTCATTTATGGATTTTTAAAGATTTTTCTGCCATTTTTATGTTTTCATGAAAATTAATGAATATGCTAATTATACAATTTGCATTACTTACCATAGGAGAAAGGGCTATGACTAAGCTTTGAAATGAGACCATTTTCAATAGTCTATGATAAGTAATAGTGGAGATAGTGGTCAATTTTGTATGTACACCCCCGATCTTCAAGAATCACGTTAATGGTTGCCATGGAAACCGTGCCTTATTCTCATAGTGTAACTGAGTTTATCTTTGGAACAAAATGTTTGCATTTCTAGGGTCTCAATAAATGATATGACACCCATGAAAAATTGTCTTGGGGATGCAGGGTAGGTAAAATTAGCTACTAGTGTACTATGCATAGTTTAGCGCTTTGTATGGAGATTTTGTCGTGACGTGGCTCATATTTTCAGTGCTTTTCTCCTTGTGAGAGATATTTTTGTGCTAAAATAGCTTTTATCAATACAAATGGTAAAATCCATCCATTTAAAATCAGCGAGAAGCTGGAAATTAAATTTTATCTATCAAACATAGTATGAAAATGGTTGTTCAAAACGCATATTATGAGTGCGCTGGTCGCCATATTGATGACGTCATTGTTCAGCCCATACGCGGGTCTCAGGGCGACGAACTGGTTTAAATTGTTGCATATGCCCCAAAGTTTAATTTAAGGTAGGTCGTCATAAATCGTCACGAAATTCCCACGGGACGACATTTTTGGCCCATTCGACATTGACTATCAGTATAGTATCACCAACCACGTATGTTTATGCCAGACTGTGAGCCAAGACCTTACCAAATACCTTGTAGGAGGCGGACTGGTGACTAAAACGTCAAAATGTTACATATTCTAAGATCACGGAAAATCAAAACAGTTTTGGTGATAATGAACACCGATTTATTCTGACATGAAAATTAGGATTCGGAATAAAAGACGTCAGGATTTTTTTTTATCAAAAATATCGGGAGTGTTGCATTTTTTAAGATCCAGAAAATTTCATTTTGAGTATTTCTATCTGTGAATCGAATTTATTTTCATATAGCGTGAATGCGCATTTTCTGAACTAAACGTTCGTACAAAAAATCAGTAATATATTTGTAATATTTTTCTTGATAATACAACAACACACTACCTATAACGTTTTACACTGAACCTGACATTTTCGGATACAGTTGTATCTCTAATATTCCGTCCTCTGACTTCAGCTTTTGGCGGGCGTTCTAGCAAATAGGTGTCGTTCCGGTGCACAATTTTTAAGATCGCGATTTTATGAGTGTTTTCGTCTAAAATATCGATTAATTTTGTAACGCCTGACATGACGTTAATTAGCGGTTTTTGATAATTCATTGGCCATATATTCAGTAATAGGTCACAAGACATAACAAACTTGCACATAGTTTAACAGCTGAGTTCAAGATCGTTATTTTAATATGTTTTGCATACCGCTCCTTCAAAATATGTTGACATTGCAGCATTTTAACACAAAGACCGTGGAAAAATCGCAAATTGTGCCTAAACATCTGACGCGACCACACGATTTTTATAACACTGTTTAAAACAATATTAAACAGTCAGTTAAATACTACAACGTACTATAAAATGCATGATTGATAAGAATGTATAGAGCAATTAAACATAACTGATACTAATCGGGTGAACTGAACACATCATTGGTAAAAAGCTACTAATCATTAAATCCAGTTGTAGTATGACAAATCAAGTTGTAGTATGACTTTCCTTTTTTCTTTTGAAAATTTTGTAACATTCATTCTTGCACACCAGACAGAAATTGCCACACTTTTTGCCTGGGTGATAAAATTGCATCTCACCCAGGTGTTCTCACCCAGGCCAAAAAATTACGCAAAACCTTGAAATAAACCAGATTTTGGGGGTTGTTGTGCAAGAAAAAGAATCTAATATGGTGTTCTGTTCTAGATGGAAGTTTCCAACCCTCGGGATGACCGTGCTGAGCGGAACCTCGGCGGAGCCTCGGTTCCGCTCAGCACGGTCATCCCGAGGGTTGGAAACTTCCATCTAGAACAGAACCCCATATAAGATTCTTATAATCCAATCCATGCGAATATCAAAGGAGTGTGTGTGTGTGGGGGGGGGGGGGAGGGGGTACTTATTAATACTCAGGAAGGAGGCTGCCTGAGTGAAAACTATACTGTGACGTCTTGATATTGGATATTAAAGAACGGATCTGTCAACTGATGGTCTGTCATACTACAAATTAACTAAAGACCTCGTAGGAAAAATAAATAGAAACAGCTCGTCTTCAGCTCGCTTTCATTCCATGGCATCGAGCCCCTGGGTCTAGGCCAGGGGGTGGGGCTGGAGGTTAAAATCTAGAACACCTTCAAAAATGGCAATTTTTGTGTTAAAAGTTTCTAGAAGTCCATATCTTGACAACCACTGATCAGAAAGCATTGATACTTGGGCCATTGACACACTGTAGGGTCAGCTTTCATTCAATGGCATCAGATCACTGGGTTCATGCCAGGGGGTGGGGCTAGAGCTTAAAATCTAGAACACCATTAATAATAATGGCTTTTTTGTGATATAGTATTCTAGAAGTCTATATCTTGAAAACCTTTTATCAGAGGGCTTTCATACCATAGGTACCCTGTAGGGTTGAGTTTCACTTCAAGGCATCGGGTCTCTGGGTCCATGCCTAGGGGGTGGGGCTGGAGGTTAAAAACTAGAACACTGTAAAAATAGATGTACTGCTACTCAATTAGTATATTTTCTTACTTCTTTCAGATTATGAGTGAGTATGACCAGACCTTTGACCCCAATATACTTATAGGTCACTGTGACCTAATTTCACAGTTCAGTGATTTTGCCTTATATCTCGGTCCTCAAATGGTTTATGAACAAACTTCTTTCAAAGTATGTTTGCGTATGACAAGACCTTTGACCCTGAAGTAGTCCTAAGTCACTGTGACCTAATTTCACGGTTCAGTGATTTTGCCTTATATCTTGACACTCAGTTAGTAAATTTTCATACTTTTTCAGATTATGAGTGAGTATGACCAGATCTTTGACCCCAATATACTTATAGGTCACTGTGACCTAATTTCACGGTTCAGTGACTTTGCCTTATATCTCGGCACTCAAGTAGTTTATGAGCAAACTTCTTTCACACTATGTTTGCGTATGACAAGACCTTTGACCCTAAAGTAGTCCTAGGTCAATATGACCTTATTTCACGGTTCAGTGATTTTCCTTTATATCTCGGCACTCAATTGGTATATGAGCATACTTCTTTCACGATATGTATGAGTATGACAAGACCTTTGACCGTAAAGTATTCCTGGGTCACTGTGACCTAATTTCATGGTTCAGTGATTTTGCCTTATATTTCGACACTCAGTTGGTATTTTTCATACTTTTTCTGATTATGAATGAGTATGACCAGACCTTTAACCCAAACATGGGTTAAAGTCACTATGACCTAACTTCATGGTTCAGTGATTTTGCTTTATATCTCAACACTGAATGGGTATATGATCATATGAGTAAGTATCACTAGACCTTTGAGGCTTTGACCCTGAAATACTTTACATAGGTCAGTGTGACCTTATTTCACGGTTCAGTGATTTTGCCTTGTGTCTTGGCACTCAGTTGGTATATGAACACACTTCTTTCACAATATGAGTGAGACCTTTAAATCTTATGTAGTTATAGTTAACTTTCATGGTTCAGTGATTTTGCCTTATTCCATCAAGGCAAAAAGATGTATGAGCATAATGCTTTGGGTTACTGGTCGGGTTTGGCCTTATGTTTGACAAAGGTCAGAAGCAGTCGAGCTCGCTGTCCTGCGACAGCTCTTATTTTACTTAGTTGTTCTACTCGGTTCTTTAACTCTAAGACGCTTTCTTTGAAGTACCAACCCTTATCGATGCAGTACTTGATACACACTGTTGGTGTTATAGGGGGTTCTGGGTTCATTCGATGTGACAGAGCCCTCGTATCGTTGTCTTGGTAACAGCCTATCATATCTGGAAAATACAATACTGACGAAACTATACTGAACAAATCCGAGACAGAACAAATGGAACAGAGAAAATATTCGATATCAAGACATTTTGCTTACTGCAGTAATGCCATATGTTTGGTTTCGTGTTTCCATAGGTATCTTTCGAAAGCAAAATTTAAACATGTAAAGGTAAAATACTTTTGACCGTGCTTCTAAAGCTCATGTGACTGGATCGATCGCACATTACGTCTGTCCGGGAATCTCCAATGGTACGATTGGTTGGTAACATTTTTACTGTAACGAACAGCGAAGCCACAGCAAACCCCGTCGGTGGAAAAGCATGCTCATCCACAAAGGGTGGTTTGCTGCGCTAAATCCTCAACACTGACTCGATTCACAAAGTTTCGAGTTTGAAATTTGCATATTACAAGCACTCAATATCCCACTAATACGTGGCACCACCATATTATTCCAAGGGAGGCTATCCCGTCACATTACATCCCCCTTCGAGAAGACTCGTCCCGAGACTTGGCCTGTGGACTACATGGGTAAGGCAACCCCGGTCTGGCAGTTGTCTTTATCCCACCGCTGCCACCAAATGTAACGAACAGCCGAGCCGAGCCACAGCAAACCCCGTCGGTGGAAAAGCATGCTCATCCACCAAGGGAGGTTTACTGCGCTAACTACTCAACACTTACTGGATTCACAAAGTTTCGAGTTTGAAATGTGCATATTACAGCACTCAATATGCCACTAACGCGTTGCACCGACATATTTTTCCAATGGAGGCTATCCCGTCACATTACCAGTAGTACCAATTTAATTACTACATGTAATGATATCATTTATTTGGTAAAGAAATTGGTGCAAATGATAAAATGGTAATGCCTTTGGTACTAATGGTACAAATGTTACCAACCAATGGTACCATTGGGAGAAACCCGAACAAACGCATTGTTATTAGGTAGAGCAGTTATCGTAATTCAGACACGTGAGTATGTGATAGTCATAAACCGTTAATATTGCGGGGCAGTACGCAGTCAAAAATAAAGACGTTAATATTAACGTTAAAGTGGTCGCATTTATTATTTTAACCTCCACGTGACTGACTGAATGTTTAAATAACGGAACACAGAACAAATATGACCTTTACCACGAATCTGAATCTGAATGGTTTACTGGTGATACGCCAATACTTCACCAAGTATTTTAGTTAACAAAATGGCAGTATACCCATTTCTCATAAAATCAAGCGGCACGACGCTAAACTGTACTCACAGTCGTCAGGATTTAAACACTTGGCAGGTTCTTCCCACGAACCATTCACTAGACAAGTTGATTTCATTTTCCCAATACCACAGAAGAAGCTTTTAGCACAAGAGGCACTGACAGTCCCTTCGTATGCCGTCGAAGTTGGTGTTCCGAACACGTATCCCTCTTTAACTGGTGCACCGCAGTCTGGAAGGGATGGAAGTGAAATATATATACTTAGCAACTAACTAAATAATCCTGAATTTCCAACCTTTACTGATCAAAAGAAGATTATTTCTACTTCTGTTATTGCCGTTTAATCTTCTGTGAGTTTTTTTTTTTTTTTTTTTTTTTTTTTTTTTTTTTTGGGGGGGGGGGGTATTTAGCTTTGCGTTCGCGCGAAACATCTTAGTGGAAACAAAGTTATCTTGGTTTTAAGTCTTTGACACACCTCTCCAATTCTTTAGCTGTAACGAATGGAAACCAGAACAACCGATGCCGTTTTTAGGGAATGACTTGGGTATTGCTATTTGTAGAATTGATGTGATTGATAATAAACTCGCCGATAAAGCAGGCTATCGATGACCTATAATTATCGTTCCCATAGACTCCTGTTGTAATTTGCCCCAAAATAAGACTCATCCATATGCGTCACAACTTATAGTGGACCCCAACACATTCAGCAGACGAGAGAACGCCCCAGGCCGTGTACAGGTGCAGCAAAAGATAGGGTGTTAGCCAGCATTTAAGGACGGTATTTTTCGCAGTTTAGGGACACCCCAAAATCGCTCAAAAATGAAAAAATAATTATCCAAAAATTACTACATCCGCAATTTGGCCATTGTATGACAAAACAGCAGTTGATTAAATTACACAATAAAGCAAAATATTCGAGAAAGGTTATACTATCATGTGACAAACGACGGTTGATAGATACGCATTTATGACCAATCGTAGGTAGCGTTACATCTTAGATTTACCGCGGCAGATCTGCCCACACTTCGGGTCAATCACATGCAACGTTACAATTACTGGTCTCTGTCCCCTAGAAAAGATCTATATACATAGACATCGTGCAAAGCCACATGAACGGTTCGGGGTCGTTTCAATGGCAGATAGTAGTCAGTTTTCTCCCTTGAATGCTTTTCTGAAACTACCAGGTCCAACTATTTGGTTTCCTCTGCTTTTATCATTGCCTCCCATGCAAAATATGGAAAATATTTTTCTTAACATAGATCCAATGGAACAACAAAAAAGTTTAAAACCTCTAATTTTATGATCTTATAGTCTTCAATTCTGAGTTTATTCCCACCGGCATCTCTTAATTGGCACAGATGTTAAAATAAGTAATAGTTAGAGTATGGAGGAGAGGTCAATACGAAAATTATAGACCCGGCACGTGAACTTAAAGCAGACCGAGCGCAGCGAGGGAGGCTTTAAGTTCACGTGCCGGGTCTATAATTTTCGTATTGACCGATACCGATATACTCTAACTGACTTATATACTGGCTGCTTTGACTGTTATTTATCTTAAGACAGCAAGCCTTGGGCAAACCTTGCGCAGCATATTTAGCCCAATTATATTCCGCTTAACTTTCTTTTCTCGCGACATGGCATTTTAGCCAAACTATCCCACGGACTTAACGAGGTAACTAACTGTGAACGATATTTACATTTCCTCGTGCAGTCATGAACAAATAGAACCTTCAGAGTAATTTCCCTTTAAAACGTCGTTAAACGTATTGCTTATGATTAACGCAAATAATTCCATACCATCTTAGTATGATTTTACATAACTACATTATGTGCTTTAATTGATGAGCTAGTGTATGATGGATCTGTCAAGGGCTAATCTCCTTGCTCGAAAGACAGAGGACCATTTTATGCCCGGCTGTTTTGGGGGAAAACAGCTGGTCAAAAATAACTGTGTGAAGTTCGTTCCTACTGCCTGGTTTCTCATTCACCTCACACAGCCTCACACTAACCCTAACCTTCTACTAACAATGGAAACAGGTTCACACAAATGTATACTATATTCGACGATCCGTTTAATATAATGAATTGTAAATAAATGCAACTGGAAATTTCTTTTCTTTTATTTCACCGCAAAGGATTTTAAATACTCTCTACGAAGAAATTGCATTTGACGTTAGAAAGATTCTTAACCACGATTTGCTAAAAAGCTTCCATATTTAATGTCTTTGAACACGGTGAAAACATTATTTTTGCGGTGCATCTGACCCATTACACAATGTACTTACCTTTTATTGAGTCTAATATAAAAATCACAACTATATCTACAGGACTGATAAATTTCCCGCCTGATATTAGAGACCAGTGTATAAGTTTCCCGCCGGATATTATACACCGGTGTATAATAAACGGCGGGAAACTTATACACCTACCGCCAAAACTTCCTTTGTTGAGTAGGTGTATATGTTTGTTAGAGACCTGCTCGAAACAAAGGAGCCAGTATATAATTACACTTATTTATCACCTGACCTGCATTATGACCCATTGATAAAAGCCAAGGATTTCAAATGACTGGACCCAGTCATCATTTGTTCCACCTTGGTAATTACCCTATATTTATCAAGGGCATTAATTCTCTACTGTCTGCCATTGCCGACATCTGGAGCGCTCGACAGCAGCGTCTTATAGACTGCATAAATTGTTAGATTTCAGTGATTATGAATACCTGAAGAAACAAATATTTCCATACGCAAACCATTTAAACCCACACAAACCCTCCAGACAGATCCATCCTACAATTACCATGCAAATAAAAATTAAAACTGAGATCCTTTAAGAGCAGTGAGCACATTAATGAGAAAGGTGATGGGCCATACCGCGGTTTCGACTATTGAAGTCTCGTCAGTGACCCTTTAGATTTAGCAACATGGAGCCAAAGAGAAGTACTGAAATTTTGCAACTTTCAACAGGGTAGTCGATACAAAGACTAGTGTTATCTAAATGGGGCCAAATATTTTAAACATTGGCTAGAAAATGAATCTTAACCGATAAAAACATTCTGAGTTCTCACAATATCTTCGCTGATCTCAAAGGACCAAAAAGAAAATATAACCTGCACTATGGATGATGTACGGGGAGACTTTTTAGGTAGCTTGATCATTTGCAGATACATACATGTATATAGGCTGAGCCCCAACATCTACTCTGTACCTTCAAAATCATGAAAATTACTTATAAATCTGAAAAGTTTACTGGTTACACGCCAAATGACAATCATTTACCAGAGGTTGTGGGTGGGGAATTACTTGATTGTCATGGGACACGCAATCATCTGACATTTAATCAGTCAGAGTGGGCAGATGCTCGTCCCACGTTTTCAAAGCCTCACCCCCATACATACTCCATTGTTCTTGTATCACACTCTTGCCAATTAGGCTTATGCATCTATACACTGGACTGACTCGGTGCTCAGCGATCATGAGCTTGTTTCTAGAACACTGAAATAGTAACTTCCTTCACCAAGAAACCTAAGAGAAGTGTGTATTCGTGTATGCCATTGCTATCCGCAAACGAATCTTCAGTTGAAAGCTGGTGTGTTTATATTCGAAATATTTAGAAAGAAAAATGTACTATTTCATTTAACCTGGTTACACAGACGGGCCAAGAGATTTTGAGTTTGGTCACTTCATGTATTCAGGAATAAGTTGATAAGCCGATGATATCAAATCAGACGTCTGCTGAATCTGTGTAGTTGGTCGGTGTCCTCGGTCGGTGACAGAAAAATCTCAGAAAAAATAATCATGCAAACAAAAAAAAAAGAAAAAAAAAAAAAAAAAAAAAAAAAAAAGAAAGAAAGAAAGAAAAAAAATACAATTTGAAACTTTAAGATGATAACTTAAATTTGATACCATGAAAACAGCAAGCACGGTCTGCAAATAACGTGGTTGGTATATTCCAAAATATTGGATCCGAGGTATATTTAAATAGGTTGGCTCGTCTGGGTGAACTTGTTTGCTTTTAATACCATGAAAACAGCAAGCACGGTCTGCAAATAACGTGGTTGGTATATTCCAAAATATTGGATCCGAGGTAAATTTAAATAGGTTGGCTCGTCTGGGTGAACTTGTTTGCTTTTGTCAGTAAGTCAATATGCATTCAGAAAAAACAACAACCACATATGTACCTGTTAAACTCAGCCAGTTACTGTTATCGGATAAATGGACAAAATCTTCAAGAATGAAGGTTAGGCTGAAACGAGATAAACTGTGATGTGCAAACATAAGAAAGGGATAGAAAAAGGTACAAGTAGGCAAAGATCAGGAAAAGGCGCAATCAGAAAAAAAATTCCCACTCCAAAACCCAGATGGGAAAAAGATAAATTAACAATCAGGTACATATACCAGGAAAACATATCGTACGCCGAATATGTAGCTATTTTCCCAATAGGTAGCCACTCAGTTATCCAAACTTAACTGAAAATTTGAAAAAAAAGACATAAGGCGCCAACAGCACAAAAAAATTAAACACCAAGACATGAAACGAAAGAACCACCACATAAGTATCGCCTTGGAACGATCAGTAATATAAAATTACTGGCGGGATTAAATCAATTTTACAGGTACCTAACATCATCCTCACCCTCAGTAGAGACTGCAAGTATTGCATTTAGAAAAAAAGCAGTGTATTATTCACGAGATTGGTTTTGTTATGATGCAACCCATGATTTGGGTCATCGCCAAAGAAACCGGAGGTTTCCTTGCGCACCTGTCATTTGTACCAATGATCCCTAAGGGACAGGGGATAGCAGGGACACAGCGGGGCCTTAGTGCCGGAATTTAATCTCCGACGAATCCCGGCAGTGCCGTGGATGTGCCGAGATTTTAATTTTTCACCAATATATGTTTACATTAATTCAAATATTAAACGATATCTGTATTTTCCACATTCCTTTTTACACTGTTTCCTGTAGTACCTGTACCCTTACATGTAGAAATTCAAGCATGTACCTCATTTACTGTCATCAGAACAACTCCAATATGTTTTTCCATATCATTCTCTGCCTCCGGGGATCGGGGCTTATAGCAGGGATTTTACCACAAACTTGACCCCGCAGTTACAGGCTTTTTCTGACAGAGCTTTAGATTAGGAAAGATAAAATCCCGCTACATGTGTTTCCTGGTCCAATAAGGGTTGTAGATACAACTGGCCAACTTTCCTTTTAAAAGGACATTGTATTCTAAATTATTTTTGTTTAGTAGAGAAACACATCCAAGAAACCGAGTTGTGTCATACAAAGACCAGATTCTTGCCTATGCGAAAACAATGACGCAGATTAGCTGTGCAGCGGAACAACGCCTTTGATATCGCTACACGGATAGTACAATTGCTCTTCTTCCTAAATCCGAAATTTCAAGCTTCCAGTCATCTCTTGCAACTGTACATGCCGGTTTGAGTGAGACCTGGTCGGAAACCCAAAAGACCAGTTTTCTCTTTACTAAGATAAAAGTTGTGAGCATTATTAAGAAAGCTTTTAAATGATACCAGAGATAAAATTAATATGATTTTATCGACGACCTAAAACCTAAATCCAGCGTCGGTTCTAAAGCGAAATGCATATCTTTTTCTGTCTCCACCCTTTGGCTACACTTGTAACGCATACGCGCATTCAAATGCCTTTAAGTCCAAGTGGGGATACAATTCAAGGAGCCCTTGCTACAAAATGCAATGCTAAGGACGTGAAAACAAAATTAATGGAAAACGAATACTTCTGGAAATACAGGCAGGTTCTCTCGTTGCTCATACCATTCCTGTGGAGATTAATGGACATTCCCAGATGCCTTGAAGATATATCACTGGAAAGCGATTCAAAATTATAACGTATTTTTCTGCCACATTTTGATTGCATAACAACGTCAGTGTTTGAATTTTATCACGTGAATTTTTGCTGAATACAACTTGAGTAACCTTCCAGGGAATACAACAACTTGAAATAAAGTTTCGCCTGTGCCGATTTTCTTGTTTGGGTCAGTTTTCGTGGTACATGTATATTCACCACTTTTGCATTATTGGCTGGTCTCCAGCTTTCCAAAAATCAATATTGGAAATACAGGGAACCAGAACCACCCTGACCTCAAGGTCAGGGTGGTTCTGGTTACCTGTATTTCCAATATTGATTATTTTGAAGCTGGAAACCAGCTGATAATGCAAAAATGGTGAATATGTTCTGTATTTTGGGAATTGCCCTTGAATTATTAGTACCACGCCTGGGGCATGGTTATAGGCTTTGCTTTCCTCTTTTATTGCGCGCCGGTGGTCGGACTCAACTTAAAGCTGCCTTACAGAAGGGCATGGGGTTGAAACGAATTTATGTAAGGGGCTTACTTCTGTGTCTTCGAATTGGTCCAACGGGTTTTAAAATAAGCTTTCTTTTGCTCTGGTATGTCATCGTTTCTATAGGGTGCTTGTTGGGACAGATATGACCACCTTGCTCTTCTTGCGTGTTGTAGCATGTTTGTGATGTTTTTATTGTACTTTCTTTCCCGCCTGGTGTCTGGGATTTTAAACTTAATTGTCCAATTGTACAATCTAATCTTACGGTACTCAATTTTTACGGAGTAAACCTTTGTTATAGTGGTTGCCTTTGACGGCTTTCTGGACTAGCGGTGATGTCGTGTCATTTTTATGGCATGTGTTTAGACAGAGGGCGGCATGCGCCTTTGTTACAATTGATGTATCTGCATGCGTTCGAAGTTTTCACCAATTTTACAAATTGAAAACCAATACCGTTCAATGTTGGCAGTGCAATTTGATACCAGTGTCACCAACATTGCTTTCTAATAGGGCAGATAAAATGCAGCGTAGGTAAATCTACCAACGCGGAAAATGTCACGTGATTCAATACGGCGAGCCTTAAATATTTGATGTATCTCTCGAATTATTTTTATATGCAATATTTTGTCATAAATGCAAATGTAAATTTTTAAAATAACACACTTCACAAGAAAAAAATAAAAAAAAATGCCCCAAAAGTAGTCCAATATTTTGACTAATGTAACAAAATTTACCAATGGTACCATTGTTTACCAAGCGTTCAGGGATTACCGGTTACTATTGGTTCAAACAAGAGCTCATGACAAGAGCATCCAGCTTCCTATATACCTCTAAATTTCAGCGTGGATCCGCTGTTTGGAAGATCTGTAATGTGATTGGCTGGAAATCTTAAGGAGTTTCAGAGATATTTGAGCAACTAATGTTTATCTAAACAGTCATTAATGTATTCTTGCTGGTAGTGAAGCAACAGCTGCATAACAATTCCAATTTGCAAGTGGCTCTTGATCAGAAAAAATAAATTGTTTTGATTTCATGTGCAATTCATTTATGCTGTAGTGGATTAAATATTGTTTCAAAATTTGTGCTGTTCTTAAATGATTCTGACTCCGCACATAAATGATTATGTCTCTTATTGTTTTTGTGAATGGAGGTGGTTTTTCTAAAGACACAGCCATTTCTTGTAATAACAACCTGCTATACAAGCTGATAAGATCATTTAAAAGAGCTAAGCACCCCTGTCCCTTAGAAATGTTTATTCAAATATTAGATAAGGATCCCATGTGTTTGATAAAAATCTTCCAATGGTACAGCAGTTGCAGAGCTGAGCTGAAATTTGAGGTGATAGCTCTCCCCTCATAAGCTACTTGGTTCAAATAGTTACAATTACAATTGGTAAATTTGCAATTGTTACCATTGCGCGCTCTTTCATTATATATATATACCGATACCTTCTGGACAAGGAGTGTCGGTGCAGCATAATTAAACACGCTTCAGTTACTGTGTCTTCGGTAATGATAATTGATAACTCACCTATACTTTCTGGACAAGCATTCACAGAGCTCCATGATCCGTTGTTTAAACAAACGGAGGTGTACGCCTTCGAAGTGTCGGTTTTACATCTATATTGTATTTTACTGCCCACGATTCTTCGGTTACCGTAAATGTCAGCGTTGGCGACAGCTTGATGAGGTTCGCATTCTAGGAAAAGGGGAACATAATGGAAACAAATATATTCACGATAGCTGATTGTGGAAAAGATAAACTAAGACAGAAATGCATGCAAATTATCAATATTTGCATGTGCATTTTCAAAAGACCTTTATCATTAGCTAATGATTTATACGAGTCGGGACGCTGAGAAACTTGCTGTATTGGCGATGACACGGACTGCAGTAAGAATCCCAAAGAATGTGAATAATTGTTTGTTTGATTTTATTGAGGCTTAACGTTCCAGTCAACAATTTTTCAGTCATGTCGAGACGGAGCCAACTCTTCCTAGGTTTAACCAGTACTGTATGGAAATAAGAATGTAAATAAGTATGGTTGTTACTGGAGGCATTTTTCTTTGACATGACTGACCAGCCAATAAACTGTTACACAATTTATTCATTGAGAAATATGATCGTATTGTATAAATGCACAGAGATGCTGTTATCCCTTTAATGGACATATTGATATTTGTAATGCAAAGCTGCAAAATTTACCATGCATTTCACAGTTTCCTGTGTGTTGGTTGCATCTTTGGCCGATAATACAAGGTGGACTACATAACAGTTCCTAAAGAAACAAGGAGAACACGTTTAATCGTGTGAAAATCGTTTAAAGTACCAAACTCGAAATAAAAAGAGGCTATAATGTCAGAAATTTGAAGAGGTACTTGTAATTGTAATTGTTGTTCTAAGATTTTCAATACTTTATTTGACCGGGATGATGACAAATAACATGGCAAACGCTGTATCAACAGACAAAAATCAAGGCTATCCTACAAGTAATGGGAATTAACTTATCCACTTGCTCACAGTGATTAAAAAGGCATCAATCTCAGGCTTTTGTAATACATGTAATTAGAAAAAATGAATTTTAGGAAGAAAATACTTAAAAAATGTAAAAAATGATTTAATACGAAAGTTCTAGCTCACTTGAGAGGCAGATGAGAGGCATATGATAAGAATAGTGCCCTTCACAACGAGAGAGAGAGAGAGAGAGAGAGAGAGAGAGAGATGACTATATTTTTACCTCCTTCCAGAGAGGGTCCACGTGCCTGGTATACACTTTCTTCAAATCCTGTAACAGACCTGTGTGCGTGCCAACATCATTTATTTTGCATATCTTATAATTAGTATTGTAATAAACGGATCTACACCCTGGTCTTAATTTGCACTCGCGTGTACAGTTAGATACTGAAATTCCTGGCAGAACCAATAATTGGTCATTTACAATACTATTTTGGTGATTAAGAATTTCTTGGTTGCGCGCTATGTACATTAGACACGAAACGAATGTAAAGAAATGAAAGTATCGTTCCATTGCTTTCAGAGCAAATTTTAACCATCGCTGCTTAATTTATGATTTGAGTGTTTCTTTCTTTCCTTTGCTCTCATTTCGACTAATCACAAAACATTACTTCATATTACGTATACATGTTTTTATTTCAATTTTGAAATTGGCCGAATCATGACTGATTTACTGCTAACGTAGACACAAAGCAAACGTAAAAAACCTACATGGATGTCTTAGAACGTGTACCATGGAAGGGAATGAAATATTTACGAACAGACTGTGCTCCAGACTATTATTCGTTGACTAATCTATATAGTAATTTCAAGTGGCCATTTTGCTTTAATTTGCTATGTTTGGACTTTAAATTTAATTGCATCGATTCCTGGACTCTCTTTCCTTATTACAAAATTAAAATGCAAAAGTTATCAAACCCAATGCATATAAAATGAGATGAGACAAAAGGCATACAGACCATAAATAATTTGTATTCCTTGTTATGCTGACTGCTCGCAACTGCTTATGAAACAGAAACTTATCATGTACATCATGTTGACATGGTATATTGGTCGTCTAGTCAGTTAAAAATGTTTGGTACATATGTACCAAAATGTTTGGTACATATGTACCAAACCACGGGATATTGCAAGACTGGATGTTCTACCACGTTTGGCGTCCTCTCGAAAGTTAAAAGCATACATACAGGAAAATAAGATGCAACTCCCAGCAGAGCTGTGCGTTGAATCCAAATAATGGTCGTTACTGTACTTCATAACTGGCACTTGGGACACCTTAATCATTTTTCATTAGTCTCAAGCGATGCAAGTGAAATTATTTACATTTTTATCTGCGTTCTTTTGTCGCATTTGTCTCTCGTTAACTAAGTTTCCTTCGTTTGAGCGAGTACATGTATACATTGATAGATATAATGATGTATTGCTGTATACAGCCTTGTAGAACAACTCATTTTTTCCGTTAAAGTTTATGGAAATTGAATAAATAAAAATGTTACAGGCTTACTTGTTGCAAAATTACAATCATTTCGTATACCAATCTATGTTTTTAGATTATTATTGATAAACGTTTCTGTTCTTTTACTGAAGTGTTTAGCTGCGAATAATTAAAATGCTGCATGTTTTGTCCGTTTGATTTGGAAATCGAAATTGTACAGTAACTAATCAAAGTTGTCTTTTGTCATTTCGTCAGCTTTGATAACCAGAGCATGTTGAGGGCTTCATAAAATGAAATATGCAGTGGAAAGAACGCTCAAATGTCGATGCAAAGTTGATTTAGATTTTCAAAAAGATTTTATTTGGAAATATAATTTGATAACATGCTTTTTTGCATACTTTGTATATTTTTCTTGTAGATTGAAACTGTAGAACAAATCAAAATTATCTCTATTTAAAGTGTTATTTTCCTTTTAGTGTCTTAGGAAAGGAGTGCTCTAAAAACGCACTGATGATTGCGTAATTCAGCTAACAAATGTACTACTATGCAGGAAATAATGTATACATTGTAATGACAATTACGTCCTAGGGGTGTGATAAAACGTGAATTTCGGACTGTTACGTCAAAAATCAAAACTGTGTTTCCAGAAATATTCAGACATTTGCAGTAATTTCCTGGTAAATGTAGATACATGTACATGTACATGTACATATACTAGTACATGTACATGCCAGCAGATGACCTTGAATTTAATACCCCGCTCAGATCTTTGGTATTCCAGAGACGTTTACAATCGCGATTTTATAGATAATCAGAAAGACTAACGAAACCCGGAATCTGACACGAATCATGCTTAAGAAGACATTCACAAAAGTCCATATAAGGCTAGATTTACTGCTAATTCTAGTTTTTGTACTACCACTGGACTTTCTGAATTATTAACTTCCTGTCTTACTGCTATCAAATCTCATGTCACAAGATACTGTGAGACGGTGTATGAAACTTCAAATAAAAACTGGTTTTGGTCAATAAAATTTTTTGGCGAGGTGCTCAGTAAACTGAAGTGTAGAAGGTTCCGCGCGACTAGCTTGTCCACATACGATTTTTCTACTCTGTATACCACATTGTCACATAATCTGTTTAAAGAAAAACTTCTCGATTTGATAGAGCGGACCTTCAAAAGAGCATTAAAAACTATGTTTCACTTTATTTGGCCTGAAATGACAGAAAGGTACAAGTAGGCAAAGATCAGGAAAAGGCGCAATCAGAAAAAGATTCCCACTCAAAAAACCGAGGTGGGAAAAAACCAAACTAACAATCAGGTACTTATACCATGAAACATATCGTAAGCCGAATGAGCAGCTATTTTCCCAATAGGTGGCCACTCAGTTACCATAACTTAACTAAAAATATGAAAACATACATAAGGCGCCAACAGCACAAAAAATTTTTATACACCAAAACATAAAACAAAAAGAACCACCACAGAAGTATCGACTTGGAACGATCAGTAACACAAAGTTACTGGCGGGCTTAAACCGGTTTTACATGGCCATAACCTCACCCTCAGCTTCTGCAGTGGTTCATAACATTTAGTTAGTTATTCGGTCCTCGTGGTGAATCTCTAACTAGTCAATGAATCATCAAGAACAAACAAATTAATCATGATAAACATCCTGATGAATCAAAAACCAGGACTCACAGACTGAGTAAGCTGCCCGACGATGGAGATCCCTGGGCGCCGAATAACCTACTAACTCCGGAGCAAAAGAAAAACACCAGTTGGACCCCGGTGGGCCAAGCAACAGACAAGAAGCTCCGGCCCCAACCAACTAAAATGAATAGCTTTATGTCGGGGCCATCATAGAGTCTGACGCCCGACCCACCGGCGTGCAATTAAAGAAGGCAGCATAGTTATCAACCATGATTGGGTTAAAAACTAAGCATGCAGACTGTCGCATAACATTCAAGTTATAACCTATACGTCTGTAACGTGTTATGATTTTTCTGAACTGAAAAGAAAAATCATTAATTCCTTTAAGTTTCTTAAATTTGTAAACCAAGTCACCATAAAATTCAGGTTCCGAAAGGCCCTCACTTAAAAGCGTCTTTAACCCAACATTATATTTGGAAATCAATTCATAGTGTCTACGATAAAATTTAGAAAATGTTTTTCGAAGCTTTTTTCACTTCCTCTGACCAAAGTCGTTATATGCTTTGGTCATGTCAGAATGTATGCGATGCCATATAGTTATATTAGATTCGGAACCAAGTTATACAGGCAAATTGTTGGAATTCAGATGGGTACAAATTGCGCCCCTCTCGTAGCTGATTTATTTTTATACTGCTACGAAAGAGATTTCATGGATGCCCTTGACAATCAAGATGATGTAATCGAGGCCTTTAATTCAACTCGATTACCTTTTAAACATTGACAATCCTTATTTTGAAGGCATGGTCAATCAAATTTATCCACCTGAACTACAGTTGAATAAAGCCTACACCACAGATACCGAAGCCCTCTTTTTGAATTTACATTATTCTATTGCAAATGAATTTGTTTCGTGTAAGCTTGATGATAAACGCGATGACTTTGATACAGTAAACTTTTCGTTTTTGGATGGTGACGTTCCTCGCCGTGCTTCGTATGGTGTATACATTTCGCAACTTATTAGGTTTGCTAGAGTCTGCAATCATATAGCGGACTTCAACGCGCAAAATAAATGTTTAACAGCCAAACTTCTCCAGCAGGCTATCGGTATCATAAACTTTGAAAAAACATTTTCAAAATTTTATCGCAGACACTATAGATTTCCAAATTTAATGTTGGACTAACGAGGCTTTTACGTGAAGGTCTTTCGGAGCTAGAATTTTATGGTGACTTGGTTTACAAATTTAAGAAGCTTATAGGAAGGAATGAGTTTTTCTTTTCAGTTCAGAAAAATCATAACACGATACAGACGTATAGGTTATAACTTGAATGTTATGCGACAGTCTGCATGCTTAGTTTTAACCCAATCATGGTTGATAACTATGCTGCCTTCTTTAATTATACGCCGGTGGGTCGGGCGTCAGACTCTGTGATGGCCCCGACATAAAGTTATTTTAGTTGGTTGGAACCGGGGCTTCTTGTCTGTTGCTTGGCCCACCGGGGGTTCTACTGGTGTTTTTCTTTTGCTCCGGGTTTCAGAAATTGATTCGGCGCCCAGGGATCTCCATCGTCGGGCAGCTTACTGAATCTAATGAGTCCTCGTTTTTGATTCATCAAGGTGATTATCATGATTTATTCGTATGTCCTTGATGATTCATTGACTAGTTAGAGATTCACCACGCGGACCGAACAACTAACTAAATGTTGTGAACCACTACAGAAGATTAGGGTGAGGTTAGGCGCCTGTAAAACCCCCAGTAATCTTATATTACTGATTCTTCCAAGGCGATACTTCTGTTGTGGTTCTAATTGTTTTGTGTTTTGGAGTTGAATCTTTGTGCCGTTTGAGCCTTATGTACGTTTTCAAATTTTAGTTCAGTTCGGGTAACTGAGTGGCCGCCTATTGGAGAATAGCTGCTCACTCGGTTTACGATATGTTTTCTTGGTATAAGTACCTAAGTGTCATTTTAGTTTTTTCTCAGCCCTCGATTTATGGAGTGGAAATTTCTTTCTGATTGCACCATTTCCTGATCTATGCCTACTTGTACCTTTTTACTTTAACCACTACGCCACTGGCTGTATATGAATACTTATCCTATAGGTATAGTTCAGAGCTAATGAAGACAAAACTGTGATTAAATCAGTTAACGAAAAATTATTCAGTATCGGTTAATTATGTGTTTACTTTTAGTTAATCAATACTTTTTAAACCAATCAATGAGCATTTCATTTAAATACATGTATTTCTGTCTTCTTGTCTTCAGTACACTTTTCATAAGTGCCATATACGTGGGGTGATCGGAAAGTACGTATAAAAATGTTGTCATTTCTTTCGCTTTTGTTATTTTGAGATGAAATTTCATCAAATAATGCAGCAATATATATGCAGTTATTCCATTGCAATAATGCATGCATGATACATGCATTTCCATTGCAATAATGCATGCATGATACGCACACGTGCGTTGCAGCTGTCGTTATGGAAACACCGCCTAACGTTATGCGGCGCAACGTAACGTCGAAGTTTTATTCTTATTTCAAAATACTTCTTAGTTCAAAGTATTGTAACAACCGCTTTGATTGCGTATGCCCACATTTTATTTAACACTTATTAACTGCAACGTACACGGCTTATGTTTGTAAAGTTACGAGGATGTTTATCCAATGGATTTGTCTCTAGAGTCTTTTAAATACCGACTCTGTCAAATAGACATAACTGTTAAGATTTTCGAAAATGTTGCTTTTTTTCGAAAGTATATGTTTACTGCAAGCTCGAAACATATCTATTCTTGACATTGTCTCTACTAGTTATAGATTATGCCAGTCCATATCATTTCGTTAAACATCAGCCGGAAAACAAGGTATTGCATTTAAGTGTACAAAATGAAAGCGACGTTCTTGCATATTTTACGCTAACCTGTTGAATTCAACTTCACCGTATTCGTAGATAAAGCATCAGAATGCCGTATGTTTTCGAAAAATGGTCAATAAATATAAAAAAATATTTTTTATTAAAAAATGTCGACCAGCTTAGCTTCTGCAGTGGTTCATAACATTTAGTTAGTTCTTCGGTCCGCGTGGTGAATCTCTAACTAGTCAATGAATCATCAAGAACAAACAAATAAATCATGATGAACAGCCTGATGAATCAAAAACCAGGACTCACAGATTCAGTTAGCTGCTCGACGATGGAAATCCCTTGGCGCCGAATAACTTTCTAACTCCGGAGCAAAAGAAAAACATCAGTTGGACCCCGGTGGGCCAAGCAACAGACAAGAAGCTCCGGCCCCAACCAACTAAAATGAATAACGTTAAGTCGGGGCCATCACAGAGTCTGACGCCAGACTCACCGGCGTGCAATAAAAGAAGGCAGCATAGCTATCAACCGTGATTGGGTTAAAAACTAAGCATGCAGACTGTCGCATAACATTCAAGTTATAACCTATACGTCTGTAACGTGTTATGATTCTATTTTAGAACATTTTATCGCTGAGACGGTTCTAATGGGTACCCACAACCTATGTTTTGGATCAATAATAAGAAGAAAAGTTATACCTCTGTTTTCCTCAGTTTTTTTGTTTAAAGGTGGGGTGTGAGGGGATATTTATTTTACGGACCTGTTTTCCTGTTAGAACTTTGAGGTGATGTCGAATTTCGGTTTACAGAAAACCCTTGTATCGCATTTTTTGAAACTTTCTAAACCAAGCAGGCTAACAACATTTTCGAATAGAATTATTCAGACCTGAATTCAGCTTTTGAAATGGCATGGAAGTGTATTTTGTAAACACAATAACCTGTCTGGCTATTGAAATTATATCCTCACACGAACACGCATATACCGGCCTCGGTAGTTCAGTAGGTAGAGTGTCCGCTCCGAGATCGGGAGGTAACGAGTTCGATCCCGGGCCGCGACATACCAAAGTCGTTAACAATGGTACTAGTTGCTCCCCGCTTGGCACTCGGATTTTCGGAGTAGGGCTAGGACTGGTCGCTCCGGTGTCAGTATAATGTGACTGGAGGTAGTATCAGGTAAAAGCGTCTGGGATCTGATACCACAGTGAGGCAGCACTATAAAAGTGAGCATTGAGCTCCCTGTCACAACCAGACACCGTCGTGATATGACAGATAATGTTGAAAGCGACGTTAAGACCGAACAAACAAACAAACAAACAAACGAGCAGGCATAGTAAACGCTGAACAAACGGGTGGGATTTGCTCACTCGGCTTACGATATGTTTTCTAAGTATAAGTACCTAATTGTCAATTTAGTTTTTTCCACCTCTGATTTTGAAATGGGAATTTATTTCTTATTGCGTCATTTCCTGATCACTTTTACTTGTGTCTCAGATCTTCACGTGATTAAGCCCACTAATATAAGATTTATGGTGAAGTTATTGGTACATAACAAGCAGATCTGTACAGTTAAGTATTAATAATAAGAGTTGAACATGATCTGGTGGAATAACTTCCACTTTAAGAAATATGAAGCTGATAATTATATGACATTAGCCATATCTTTGCCTTATAATCACGATTGTCAGTTAGTGATCAGAGGATAATGTTATAAATGGGACTTATAGATCTATATCCCATCCTTTAGTGGGAATTATATGTAATACGTGTTTGTGCCTTGTGTATGTTTTCATATTTTAGATAAGTTTAGGAAACTGAGTGGCCACCTTTTGGTAACATAGCTGCTCATTCGGCTTACGATATGTTTTCGTGGTATAAGTGTCTGATTGTTAATTTAGTGTTTTACCCACCTCAATTTTTGGAGAGGGATTCTCTTTCTAATTGCGCCTTTTCCTGATCGTTGCCTACTTGTAACCTTTTTATTCAAAGAAAATGTCCATGAAAACGAGACCTTATTAAGGTGTCCGAGTGCTGTGACATTTACGTAAATAAAGTACATGTAAAACAGATCTCATGAATGAAATAAAACAATCTGACCAATAGGAACAGACACGACATTCAGATTTCTTAGACATGACATTCAGATTTCTTACGGTAAATCTCTGACGTCACTCTTATGATAATGGCAAAGTGTTTATACATTGTAAACGGTTAAAGTAGGCAATGATCAGAAAATGGCGCACTCAGAAAGAAATGCCCACTCCCAAATCCGAGATGGAAAAAAGGTACAAGTAGGCAAAGATCAGGAAAAGGCGCAATCAGAAAAAGATTCCCACTCCAAAAACCGAGGTGGGAAAAAACCAAACTAACAATCAGGTACTTATACCATGAAACATATCGTAAGCCGAATGAGCAGCTATTTTCCCAATAGGTGGCCACTCAGTTACCTTAACTTAACTAAAAATATGAAAACATACATAAGGCGCCAACAGCACAAAAAATTTTAAACACCAAGACATAAAACAAAAAGAACCACTACAGAAGTATCGACTTGGAACGATCAGTAACACAAAGTTACTGGCGGGCTTAAACCGGTTTTACAGGTACCTAACCTCACCCTCAGCTTCTAAGGAAAACACTTAGCTGACAATAAGGTATTTATACTAAGGGAACATAGCGTAAGCCGAGTGAGCAGATATTTCCCAAAAGACGACCACTCAGTTACCAGAGCTTAACCATATACATACATAAGGTGCAAAAAGCACAATTCAACACCAAAACATAAAATAATTTGAAATACAACAGTAGTATCGCCTTTGAACGATCAGCAATATAAAATTACTGGTGGGTTTAAATCGATTTTACGTGACCATAACCTCACCCTCAGTTTCTGCAGTGGCTCGCAACATTAATTTAGTTGTTCGGTCCTCGTTGTGAATCTCTAACCAGTCAGTGAATTATCAAGGACAAACAAATAAGTCATATTAAACACCATCGATGATGGCGAACCATACATGTCTCAGCAATCACTTGAAAGTGACGAGCTAACCGTTAGCAATATGAATGAAATAAAAACATTTGACCAATAGCACCACACGTGACAATCGGTTTTCTAACGATAAATCTCTGAGGTAACTATCATTGTGACTGCCAAGTAATGTAGCTGGGTGGAAGTGCCTTTATAAAATCGACAGCGCACTTACATTAATACAGTAACACCTCAAAGTATAATCCTTGCAATATTTATTGTCTTGTCATAGGTGCCTTCTTATTTTTGTGTTCCGTCATGCTACCTTATAGAGAGCGAGTTTTATGATAGAAAGCACGTGATTCTTCTACTGTTCAGATAAAAACATATGCCGCTGGTCACGCCAAGCCATATCCGACATCTTATGCGCATGTGACATTTTTGTTGTCAGGAAACAAAAACGACGTCATTGTTCATGTTTTTTTTTTTCGATGTAGGCGGTCACCTTAGACATAATGTCCACGTAGAGCGAAGTCTCTTAACTCATTTAAGCCTGGCGTCCCGTTTATGGGACATAAGCAAACATAATAGCCCCAGATGTGACGTCGCAGAACGCAGTGTCCCATAAATTGAAAAATCACTCCTGACGCCCCTCAAAATGATAATGATGGGAAAATCCATTCGTCAAATATGGAATAACGTACAGATACATACAGATCTATACAGAGCTGTTGGAGTGAAAAAGCTCTCAAAGAATCCCAAGACAAAGCTGACAATGGAAGAAACTAAAATACGAGTATGATGGCGCTAAATCGTATCGCCACAACATTGAACGATGACAGCCACTTGCCCTTAGGCTATGCCTAATTTCATATAATATATACAGTCAGACATAAGTTAAGCATCACCCTTATTTGTCTCTAAAGGTGCTTTTCAAGTAAATGTTTTGCAAAAACAACATTTTATTTGTAAGGGTCTTTAACTCGCGTATATTCCTGATTTGTTAGGCCTAACATAATGGCATTTGACCTTGTCGCTCAAGTTCAATGGTGTCCCGAATACGCCTACCCCTATTTTGGGGGTATGGCATTAATAGTTGTTTAACCGATCCCCATATGTTCGCCACTGAGTTGGTATAGGAATGGAAAAAAAAAATAAGTTATATCGTAAAAATGTGCCAGAAAAGTTTTCCTCTACTCAGCGTTTTAATACCAGTTACAGACAGATACAGACGAAGTTATTTGCTTGTTTATTGAGCGCGACTTTCGCTATGTAACATGTCATTCTTTAAACTTCAATAACTTTTCATGTGTTCGAGATATCTATCTGAATTCTTCAGTTTGACAATAGGTTGTTGGAATTGTCAAATATGCAATTATCATTTTACGCTCTTTGGCGATTTAAAATTTCACAAATTTCCGGTAGCCATCTTGGATTTATGCAAATTGCAAAAGTTGCCAAAAGTTGGCAGAGTTCCGTTCAAACCAGATTAGTTCTACAACTCCTGTGTAGGACAAAGAAACAACAAAAATCATAGTACGATACGTTTCAATGTTAAAGTTAAGGACACGAAGCAGTGTGAAATGAATAAACAAACAATGAATTCGGACTATGTAGGGATATGCCTGCATACGCTAAACCTCGTTTACCTTAAGGTTAATTTAATCAGGGTTTGCTTCAAATTATCACCCATATATCAAATATCACAGATATGAAAGAAAATATTTCTGTTCTGATAGGTGAACTGTTTTTTTCCCGGAAAATATTCAAGCGATGCTTAACTTATGTCCGACTATATATAATCTCATAATGCTACCTTTTTTAATGTTTAGTTACTATACCACCGTCGAGAATCTACATTCTAATACCCGTATGTTTAGAAACAGCCCCCTAGCTTCTAATAACAAAACACAATAGTCAATATTTATAGTATCGTATAATATACTTAAGGAATTAAAATACGCAACACATTTAATTTTAATTTTTACGTATGTATTTGATGTTTTGATAAAATCCTTTTATGAAATGACCTATTGACTGCTCTTTGCACGTGATGAAATGAGAAAACGTCATTTTATTGACAAAATTAACGACAAAACGTCAAAACCTATGAAAAACGCAAATTGTGACGTAAACGTCGGGGCGAAGGGGAAGATGACACATTCTTTGCATGTGGGTTACGTGACGTCGACTTGATAATGTGCAATAAAGACTAGGATCATTGTATACTTAGGTGCCGTCCCATGTTTCGTTAAATCTTGTTAACGGAATGCTGAAGTTTACAATAACGAAAAATGAGTAATTAACGTCTTCAAATTATTCGATTTTGGCTATTTGTACATAAACGGTATATATCGAACCAACATACGACACGACGTGCTTTTTAATCAACAGTGACGTCACAGGTACCGTAGAAATGGATCATTGGAGCGTTTGTTTTGACGTTCGTCAAACAGAATATCACGTTATGTAAAGGAGCGAAACGGATTATATGCTTTGAGTAAACACTCGATTTACGCTCTGTAATCAAACTTTTGGCAATTGATCATTTTTTAAATCAGAAAATTTGAAAAACATAATGAGAGTCTTTAAAATGCAGGATGTTGGATTTTGACGTTAAAATGTACGTTTTATGGACGTCTGAAGTACAAAGGTCATGATGTTTACGTAAATAATCATTTTATTGAATAAAACGCAGGCCGAAGAAAATTTTACTGGCTTTTGACTCATTTTTTTCGATTGACGTTGGTGACGTAAAACGTCCCTTAACATACCCAAATGTTACCAACTGATCAATGATTACATCTGCAATCACTTTTAGGGGTTTTGGAAACAAAATATTGGTTTTGGTTTCAAATTTGACCTTTACTGATCATGGTTACAGGGTGAGCTACTGTAGGTCAGTGCGGTTACAGTTACGCCACTAAGCATACGTAACCGACATTGTGACTCAACCTGTTGCAAGTTGACGTTCAGATATTGTTTTCATATAGGAGGCTCAGTTATACCACAGACTTGCATTACAAAGCATGTTTTAGTTGCCCAAAGTATTTGTTGCGTTTCTTTATTCCTTAAGTATAGTTACGAAATAGCTACTGTACTAACAACATTAAAAAAAACATCGTGTATGAGATTGCATTTTAAGGTGCACATTATATATGCAGTCTTACGTTTACTACAACTAACAAAATCAATATCACATACTTTTGAATGATACCACATATTATCTAAATTTAGTGTTACGGGTCGTACAGGATCAAAACTAAAACAAACCCATACATCAAAATCAACAGCATTTACCAGTGCAAATTGTTCGAAAAGGTATGCATGAAGATGGAATTGGCATATTTGAAAGTTCTCTACAGTTTCATGCTGGTTTACGCCAGTGCAGACAATCGTGTATTACCAGTCGCTAAAACTGACCTAGGAGACATTATAGGTACAACCAAGGAGGTCAAAGTGTTCAGTAACAATATGAATGTGAATCGATTCTTTGGCATCCCGTATGCTGAAGCTCCGGTAGGCGAACTCCGATTCAAGAAACCCGTTCCGAAGAAACGGCTGAACTCACCATTTAACGCTTTTAAGCACGGAAACTCTTGTTTACAACTGATGTTCATGAGGATGTCCTATAGAGAGGATAAAGAAATACCACTCGGCGAAGATTGTTTGTTTCTGAACATCTATGTTCCGGTGAATGCACATCTTGAAGAAAGGCACGTGCCTAAAGATAGTGGTGATAAATGGATGGTTTTAGACCAGAATCGGGGCTTGCCAGTAATGGTGTGGTTGTACGGTGGTGGATTCTTTGGCGGCGCATCAAATAATTACGTAGCCGATACACTAGCAGCCTTTGGGGAAGTTATTGTTGTCACGCTGAACTACAGGGTGTCCATCTGGGGATTTCTTTGCACCGGAGATGAGCATGCGCCTGGCAATTATGGCTTATGGGACCAACACGTGGCGATAAAATGGGTTCATGACAATATCAAAGCATTTGGTGGAGATCCAAGCAAAGTGACAATATTTGGAGAATCAGCGGGTGGCGCAAGTGCGGTTTATCAAAGCTTTTACGAAGGGAATAAAGGTCTATTTCAAAGAGCAATAGCGCAGAGTGGAAGCATGACTGCACACTGGGCAATAGGAAAGACTCCTAAACAAGACGCAGAACGACTTGGTAATCTCGTTGGATGTAACTATACAGATTCAAAGGCATTGATTGATTGTTTAAAAGGCAAATCGCCGACATTGTTAAATGCAACGTTGAATGATCTTGGAAATGGTCTTGTGCATGGGAGCTATGTACCATTTTTACCGACAGTAGATGGCGATTTTGTTAAGGAATCGCCGTTAGAACTTTTGACAGGTGATTCTGAAACTTCGTCGAATGGTCGAAATATGTTTGGATCCATCGATTTTATGTCAAGTATAAATGCAAATGAAGGTATATGTGCCATAAGCCCCGAAATCGGAATCGACGATCCAGATCATTTTGAACCCAATAGAACATTTTATGAAGAAACATTATTGCCTATTCTTATGAAACATGTGATTGGAGAGGAACTGCCCCGGACTGTAATGGATCTAGTTATCCACGAGTATACGTACTGGGGCGACCACAATGATTTAGAGAAACGCCGGAGTAATTATATATCCTGCTTTTCGCATGTCTTGTTTGCTATTCCTTTTGTAGAAACAGTTGCACGACATAGAGAAATAGCTAAAACATCCAAGAATACCTATATGTATATATTTGACATTGTGCCATCAAGGCATGTTTACCAACTTCCATCGTGGGCTGAAGGAGTATCACATGGGGATGATTTGGTCTACACTTTCTTTGAGGTATCTAACGGCGTCTTAACATACTTTTATGGAAACGAAGATTTCCAACCAACGGACTACGACAGAGAACAGGCAAAATATATTATGACGCTTCTTTCTAATTTTGCAAAGACTGGGTAAGTAATTAACACATTTCATTACGAAAACATGCCCATGCAATATACAAAAAATGAGCTTTAAAAATTGAAATTTTTTAGCTGAATTAATTTTATATTTTTCTTATTTTTGCTCAAAACATAGATTGCCGAGGCGGTTCTAACGAGTACCCACAATCTATGTTTTGGAGCAAAAATAAGAAAAATAGGTATACCCCTGCAAACCCCAGTTTTACTATATAAAAGTGGGGTTCAAGGGGGTAAACATTACACGGACATGTTTTTGTGATGGAGTCGTAATTTGGGAAAACCAACATTGTCGTTTTCGAACAGGTCTAACACAAACCGTGCTGTACTGCAAAGCTGATCTGCGCCTTTGTTTTCGCATGCATGTATGTAAATTGTTGGTTTTCTCATGAGGTGGCTCATTTGTAAAGAACGGACAGGTCCATCATTATTCTATTGATGAGTTCACTTTACAGGTTATGGGAATCAGGGTTGACTTTGACTTTCTATTTAATTTTCGATTTAATTCCTTCAAGCAATTAGTATTGCCCTGGATGGGACGCCATGTTCTATCACGTTAAATTTTAACCTACAGTTTTTAGACTATACTCTTTTTCTATGATTTTCGCGTCACAAAAATTAAGGTTGATAACCAACACATCATTCCGAGTGTTGAAATGTTTGATGGAAGTTAATATATACATTGTAAGCAATGACAAGAACATCAACTTTAACCTTACACGCGTTTACTTATCAAAACCGATGTACGAACAATTAAAACATAGTTTATACAAATAAAAATACATGGATAGAATGTACGTAGATAGACAACAATCGGTTAAACAGGTGAGCAGCTCTTCAAAGGAAGGCAGACCAGCTACTTACATATAGCTCAAACAACGTATACATATGAGAATAGAAATAAACTGAAACATTGAAAAAAGTTGTGATCCACAACAGTCGTATGCAACGAAACTGCCTAAAACCACATAATTATTATGGAAGAGCCTGGAGCAAGCACTATCTGGAATCAATCTGGAATGTTGTCATAACGAGGACGATAGGTCGAAGGGTTCTGCGACAGGAATCAAGAAATTGGTGAGATGGCTTATACAGTCGGATATGGTCGACGTTTAGGGAGAGACCATTTGATTTTATAGTGTTCGGGGCTGGAAGAAATTCTTAAGAAAATCCAGGACCGAATTTTACCAGAGACAAATATCTAAGACAGAGTAAAATATCCTGTATGTTTTATACTATATACAAATAAGAAGACAGGATCGCGCTTGAGTGAAACAATATTCAGACTCGAAAACCTCTTCAAGCCCCCATACCCCCGACCCCCAAACTCAAACGGTCGCTGTCTTATGAATCACACACACTTTGTTCGGACAATATGTCCACATTTTGTTTTCTGATACACGTTCATGGACATCGAGAGATTTTAGTCATTTTTCGAGTTTTATGACTTATTCTGTTCAATGTATTTACAGAGATCCTAACAAGCCAGTACCGGTGAAGATGTTTTGGCCAAAATACACCAATGAAAATAGAGAATACTTGCACGTGACACCAGAAATGACGTCGCTGTCCATCAAGTCTAATTATCTTGCTAAGAAAATCAACTTTTGGAGAAACGTTATCCCAAAAGCCATAGCGGCATATAATGGAAATAATACACAATAGATAAAGTATGTGATAGGTAACTTAATGCGGAATCGCCGAACTAGCTATGCTATCTGCATAAACTGATACCGGAATTTCAGACACACGCTCACATTGTTTTATTCAAGAGTGTACGTTTCATTCATTTGAAAAAATAAGATGTTTTGTATTCCAGAAAAATTCACAAGATAACTGCAAAAATATTAAAATCGATAAGAGAATGAAGTTCCCAAAAGCTGTGTTCAAAACGAAAGCCGTTTTTAAAAACATTTCCGAAGCCTGGTTAAATATTTTGTTTAGGTGGGCGTATCAAATTTTGCTACGTGGCATTAATTGTAATAATAACTCTATATTTAGCATTACTTATTCTATTGAATATAAATTATTACTGAGATCCTTTGAGCCGCGACGCGAGAAAACCGGTCTTCGGGGTTTCCGACCAGGTCCGACACAAACCGGCCTGTACAAGCTCAGAAAAGAGTTAGAAGCTTGAAATTTCGGATTTAAGTAGAAGAGGAATTGTACTATCCGAGTAGCGAAAACAAAGGCGCTGATCAGCTTCGCGGTTACCGCGAAGCTGATCTGCGCCTTTGTTTTCGCCTAGACAAAAATCCGGTTTTGTCATGGCGCGGCTCATTTAAGAACAGTGAACACATTAATGAGAAAGGGGATGGGCCATACCGCGGTTTTGACTATTAAAGTCCCGTCAGTGACCCTTTAGATTTGGCAACATGGAGCCAAAGAAAAAAATACTGAGCTTCTGCAACTTTCAACAGGGTAGTCGATACAAAGACTAGTATTTCTAAATAGGACCAAATAATTTATACATTGGTAAGAAAATGAATCTTGACCGATAATAAGTTTATGATATCGCAGAATATTCTCGCTGTTCTCAAAGGATGGTAGCTACATTGTATATCACTGAAAATTCCGTAAAATTATCATTTTCAAGAAAATGGGCATTCAATGTTTTCACGTTTCTTTTTGGATACAATATTTTAAATTCACATTGCCCTGTCGTTTTGCGAACCTATCACGTTTGCGAAAAATTGTAGACTTGAATATATGAGCCGCCCCATGGGAAAACCAACAATCTGCGTAGGCGAAAACAAAGGCGCAGATCAGCTTCGCGGTAACCGCAAAGCTGATCAGCGCCTTTGTTTTCGCTACTCGGATAGAACAATTCCTCCTCTACAAAAATCCGAAATTTCAAGCTTCTAGCTCTTTTCTGTGCTTGTACAGGTCAGTTTGTGTCGGACCTGTTCGGAAACCACATTGTTGGTTTTCCCACGAGGCGGCTCATATTTTATCGTGACACTCTCTGGAGCTTCTATATTTATCAATCATCAGGATAATAGGTCCATAACAATTATACCCCAGTATAACCATTCTTATACAGTAAAACTAAAGAGACAAAGACAAAGACAAACTTTATTTAAAGTCGGAGAGTATATAACAGTATAACATTAGCTATGTATAGCTATTTACCGACTAGGGTTTACATTTGTATACATTTCCTATGTTCCAAAACATAAACATAGATTGTGGGTACTGGTAAAACCCGCCTTTGCGAGCAAAGATATTAAAACTATAAAGATTTTGCTAATGAAATTGTCTTTTTACAGCTCAAAAATCTTAATCCACTGTATATTGCATGGGATTACTTTCGTTAGGAATTTATTTACACGTCCGCGTTCTCCCAGCTAAAGCCATTAGATATGTTACAGATAATCAACTGATTTTTTTCTTCAAGTGCTGTGTTTTGGAAATTAATTCATAGTTTCAATGAACTTTCATCAGGACCTTACGAGCCGAATACTTACATGTACATCTTTCTTTTGCAAATGGATTCGTTTCTTCTATAATTTATGATAAACGCGATGACTTTGATTTTGATATAGTAAACTTTCCGTTTTTGGATGGTGACGTTCCTCGCCGTGCGTCTTCACACTCTGCATGCCAATTATCGATATTTGACCAACGCCGGAGTGAAATAGCTAACTCCGAGGCAATAGCCAACGCATGAGGAACACTGTGTGATGGGTTGTCAACAAAACTATACTGACGTCAACAAAAAAACGCCTCAGTCATACTGCCAAGATTGACAACTTTGATTATTTGAAATATCAGTCATATCTTTTGCTAACCTTTTACGCATTCGGAAATGCTGAAAAGGAATTACTCAGACAGCTGCTTGAAAAATGACATGCTGTTGAAAACATACACCATTCGCAAAATCCCTATTCTGGTCATGAACCGGTCTGTCAGGCAGCGCTTCTTTCGATTACTGAAAGCCTCCGTTGCAATACCAACACATAAGCCACAGAGTGGGATATCCATACGTGACCGTATGTTGTTAAAACACATTTTTTGAAAACCGAATTTCGTTCTCTAGCGTTATTGACGTCACTGCAGCTAACGGTCAATGCTTTAATGATAATCGCCGTCAAACTGGTCAAAATGTTTTCAACGGCTATCCTGGCGTGGCTATTTGACAAAGAATAGTTTCTATTGTTACTTTTCTTGCCTTTCAGCGTGAAACGAACGTCCTTACGGATAAAGTGTATTTGACGTATATGGAAATAAGCGTCAGAATATCATTGCTCCATTCTTGGCTATTAATTTGAAATAATGCAACTAAGTTGTGAATATTAATTCAAGGTGTGCATCCGGATATAATGGCATCGTTTCTGAAATGTTTCATCATTAGAATTTGTTAGCATGATAGACGTCGACGTCAAAACGATTTTGCTATAGAAGCGTTGGCGAAAGAGCTGCGGTAACAAAAATCGACAGAGGGAATCTTATGCCGAAGCGAAAGATGGTTCCTTACTATGGAGTCGATTCAAACGCCAGAAACCGAACAGTATCATTTTTTTTGTTCCGTCTGTTTCTTTTCTTGTGAAAAGTCCCCATGTCATTTTCAGTGTTTCAACTTCAGGTAGTCCAGTAATGTTACGTTTCGAAAATTTTATGTTCTTAAGTTTGTGAAACAACTTTGCAAGACTTTCAAGAATTTTCACGTCAAAAACGTCAAATGCAAATTCCGTTCATATTGTATATCTATTGGCCAAGTTATGCACAATTTTCGATGAGGCGTGTTTTATTGACGTCAGTATATGTCAAATTTTATAATACAAGGTGATAATGTATTTGTAATGATAAGTTAATGTAGTAAGATGGTCTTGCTTCCAAATAAAGTTTGCATAAAGTTGAAATACTTTTCTGGTACTTATAAAGTACAAGAAAACATACACGATTTTATGCTGTTGACTGTCAAGATTGATTTTGAAGTCACACATTCTTTAAAGTAAATTTTTTCATACTCTATTTACGCTATAATCTATGATTCATATTCGCTGTACACACTGTTTTACTTTATACTCATCTTTGACGAAGCGTTTAGATATTATTCACTACCAATGACTCCTAGTGGAAAAAAGAATGGGGTCGCCAACGCCGGGGGAAGGTTACATATGGACATAACAAACGCCTGAGGATGATAACGTTTACACAGAATGCTGATTAGAAACAAAAAAAAAAAATAAATTAATTTATTGCTCGACTTTGCCATTGAAATCCTTGTCACGAACATTGATTTTGATTTCTTAGAATGACAATAATGTTTTCATAACTGTTAACAATATTTAATGTCATTTCAGAGCATCAAAACAGTCTTAATCCCTAATTATCGTCGTATACTAGCCTCACAGATTTACAGTTATAAATATGAATGACACGCCTATCTCGATTTGTCAAATACAATCATTCCAATCATAACCTGTGACGTGAGCCTACTATGATAGTTTTGGACTTCTACCCATCATTAAATTTTAGTCTTTTGCATGTTGGGATAGTTGTAATACCCAAGACAGCTACAAATACTTATCGTAATCGGGCCTTGCTATATTTTGAGCTGGTTCTCGTTATCCGCAAAAACCAAGATCTGATCTAAATAAAGACAATAGGTATGGTAGAAAAAGTAGTTGGCAGCTGCATATGTATAATTATAGGCCTACAGACGTACACGCACGTGCAGTTATGGAAATATCGCGTTGCAATGCCATCCCGTTTTATGCACATACGAATACCCAATACCGTGTTTTAATAAAAATATTATTATTCGTATTTAAGATACATGAAGTGAAATTCTAAGTTATGCATTGTAACTAAAGGTTTTTTGAATCAATATGAATGACTCGACCAAGTGAATCAAAATGCCTATAAAAGAAAATAAAACTGCTCCTTAAACGCATCAGGGTCGTAGTTGGTCTTATCTCTTCTCTATCATTCCCTCCGTTTACCTCGTATCTTACTTCGGCGTAGACGTTACCCTCATTTCCTCGCTTAAGAGGGTATGTTAATTAAATGTTTGAAAATGATCAAAATATACCAAGTGCAATTTGCGTCGGTTCTGCTAATGACAGATACAGATTGTTTCTTTTATATGCCTAATGTCAACCAATATCATCATACAAAAACGAACGTATAGCTGTTTCAAGTAGGTTGTTGCAATAACGTACATTTCTCATAAATTTACCAATTATATGAATATATTTGCGCCTACAATCATTTTTGAACAACAAAATCAATGTCATGGGAAGATACAGAATTAGCGAGTAAAGAGCGTCTATTCTAATTTATTTTGACATTTTTAAAAGAAAGCCACTTCCTATTTTCCTCAGACGTAGGCTTTATCCTCGGAGTTGGTTATCTTTCAACGGCGTCGGTCAAATATCGATATTTGGCATGCGGAGTGTGTTGTTATGGCGTATACATTTCACAACTTATTAGGTTTGCTAGAGTCTGTAATCATGTTGCGGACTTCAATGCACGAAATAAATGTTTAACAGCCTAACTTCTTTAGCAGGGCTATCGGTATCATAAACCTCGAAAAACCTATACTAAATTTTATCGCAGACACTATGAACTGAATTCAAAATTTAATGATGGGCTATAGACCCTTTTACGCGAGGGCCTTTCGGAACCAGAATTTTATGGTCAGTTGGTTTACAATTTAAGAAACTTATAGGAAGGAATGATTTTTCTTTTCAATTCAGAAAAAAATCATTACGCGTTACAGACGTATAGGATATAACTTAAATATTATGCGACAGTCTGCATGCTTAGTTTTTAACCCAATCACGGTTGATAACTATGCTGCCTTCCGGTGCGTCGGGCGTCAGACTCTATGATGGCCCCGACATAAAGCTATTAATTTTAGTTGGTTGGGGCCGGAGCTTCTTGTCTGTTGCGTGGCCCACCTGGGTTCAACTAGTGTTTTTCTTTTGCTCCGGAGTTAGTTGGTTAATGGGCGACCAGGGATCTCCATCGTCAGGCATCTTACTCAATCTGTGAGTCCTCGTTTTTGATTCATCATGGAATTTATCATGATTTATTTGTTTGTCCATGATGATTCATTGACTAGCTAGAGATTCACTACGAGTACCGAAAAACTAAGTAAATGCTATGAACCACTGCAGAAGCTGAGGGTGAGGTTAGGATCCTGTAAAACCGGTTTAAGCCCGCCAGTTATTTTATATTACTGATCGTTCCAATGCGATACTTCTGTGGTGGTTCTTATTGTTTTATGTCTTGGTGTTTATTCTTTTTGTGCTGTTGGCGCCTTATGTGTGTTCTCATACTTTTAGTTAAGTTTAGGGAACTGAGTGGCCACCTATTGGGAAAATATCTGCTCATTCGGCTTACGAAATGTTTTCATAGTATAAGTACCTTATTGTTAGTTTGTTTTTTCCCGCCTCGGGTTTTGGAGTGGGAATCTTTTTCTGATTGCGCATTTTCCTGATCGTTGCCTACTGGTACCTTTCTGTACTATGCATATAGGATTTTGTTTAAATGACATCATGCGTATTTTACGAAATGATGAACGTTGTGGTTGACAATTGCAAACGATGGCATTTCTTCCTCAATCAATTAATTCCATTCACGGAGAGATCTGTATCAAGATAATCCGATGAATGCAGCGATCGGTCGTGACGGTTTTATAGTTTGAGCCTGTACGTGAGAAAACCAACGATTTGGATTTCTGACCAGGTCCAACACAAACCGACCTGTACAGTCACAGAAGCAGGCTAGATTCTAGAAATTGTGGATTTGAGAAGAAGAGGAATTGTACTATGCGTGTAGCGGAAACAAAGGCTCTGATCAACTTCGCGGTTACCGCGAAACTGATCTGCGCCTTTGTTTTCGCATTTGCAAATTGTTGGTTTTCTCATGCGTAGGCTCATTTAATTGTTCTGTTAACTGATGTACATTTTATTACCATGATGGAAAATCCTTTACAACCGGACAATGATATCGTAATTTCTAGTTTTGACGTTGGCAATTCTTGCATTAGCTCATATGTACCATTAGGCTCACACAGTGCTCTTACACATGTATTATACCAATGTTCCAACATCCGTTGTCCAAATTCATCAAGATTTTCACCGAAACATTTTGTCGGATGCAAGTCAAATTTTTGTGGAGTGTCTATGGGAGAGGAAACGAACAGAATTTTCGGCATTTTTTCTCAGATTGTCTCAGCCAATGTACAGTGTCAGTTGAAACGATCTTCAAAATCTACCATGATCTACCCGCATGTTTCTGTTGTATTGTTCGGCAAATGTGTCACTGTATGGGCGGCAACTTTAATATTCATACCTGGGCTTGGTCGGCTAGTCCATCTGTTAAAAAGTAGGGAGATAATAGAAAAGTCGAATTCAATCAGCCTAGAGCGCTGTCACATATTTTACCGTTAAAGATCAGCTACTTATTTTGTCCAATCCAGTTAACTAGACAAACTCGGATTTTCATTGTAACGGACAACATGTGAGTTGAGTCTTTCAACTGTATACCTTTAGCTTTTACCTAGGTCAAAAGTAGACCATACCCAATAACGTATTCATAAGGTAACGCCCATACAGTGACGTATTTGCCGAGCTATACATGCGTGGTTATATTATAAACTTCTAGCCGGCTGCACAATCAAATAAGCTGCATTTACATAAAGGTAAAAGTCAGCAATGATCAGGAAATGGTGCAATCTGAAGGAAAGCCCCACTCCAAAAATCGAGGTTGAAAAAAAAAAACTATATCGACAATCAGACTTCGCATGACTTTGTCGACCTCATCTTTACATCAAATCCTTCTCCGGATATCGATCCTTCTAGAGATATGTATCGAATTAGACTTATATAATATCACTCGATCCTTTTTATGACATAATATGTAATATGTAATATGTTCTAGAAATGTTCTCTTTTTCAGTTAAAATTGAGCCGCCACATGGGAAAACCAACAATCTGCATATGCGAAAACAAATGCGCAGGTCAGCTTCGCAGTAACTGCGAAGCTGATCAGTGTCTTTGTTTTCGCTACACGGATAGTACAATTCCTCCTATACTTATACCCAAAATTTCAAGCGTCTAGCCTGCTTCTGTGACTGTACAGTCCGGTTTTGTGTCAGATTTGGGCAGAAACCCAAATTGTTGGTTTTCTCACGTGCAGGCTCAATTAAAAGTAATCAGTGTCGCACTAATATCAGTTACTAATCTCGGTCTACATTTCTCTTGAGATTCGGTAAGTATAACCAGTCATATTGTTTAGGTTAAGGTTCAATTAACGATAGTCATTGGAAATCTGTGTGGTCCCTTATGGCCTGTGCGCTTATAGTGGTATTAAGGGATTGGACTTCAATGTGTGGACTGTGATTCACCTCACCGATTGTATGGCTCGATTGTAACATCAGACGCGTCAAAAGATCGACGTGTACTTAGTAGCACCTAAAAGGATATTCAGATTGTAATAGGACAAATACTTAACTCATTTAAGCCTGGCGTCCCTTTTGTAAACATAGACAAACAGAATAGCTCCAGATGTGACGCCGCAGAACGCGGCGTCCCATCTGGGGCTATTCTGTTTGCTTAGAGAATTTTCATCGAAAAATTGAATAAAATTTAAAAGTCACTCCTGACGCCCATAAAAATGAAAGTGGACTCACCCAATTGATAATGATGGGAGAATCCATTTGTCAAATATGGGTTAATATGCTTGCAGCCGAAGTGTAAGGGGAAATCTGTAGCATTTCGTACTGATCTACCTTACATGGACCCGTAATTTTGTCTTTGAAAAAGTATCATTTTCAAATTTGATAAATAATTAATACGGGACAAATTTTATGTGTCAGATTATTCTCTCAAAAAGGTTCCTTCTATGTCTAAAATTGTCCCAAATTCTACCGACTGCCAACTTATTTCATCCATTTTCATCGAACGCAACAATAACATCCCATTCCATAGGCCACATAAAAGATTCATACATATTTAAACGTCGTTATAAGTGACATACAATAATGATGTCCAGCTCATTATACATTTAGAATTCGAACTAACTGTACAGAGATGGCTATTATGTCCATTAAATATTATATTGTGATGCTTCTTTCTTGGTTTGTTAATGGCGATTTTGGTCAAGAACCGGTTTGTACAAGATTACATTATGAAGAAATGGTTTTGAGGAGATTGGCAGATCTTGAACGCATAGTGGATGACATTATAGGTAAGGAAGTGAAAGACACAAAAACATTTCCTTGAAATAAATACCACTTTAAACCCCACTTTTATAATGTAAAAACTATGGCTTACAGGGTTATGCAGTCTTATATTGATACTTCTTTCTCGGTTTGTTAATGGCGTTTTTGGTCAAGAACCGGTTTGTACAAGATTACATTATGAAGAAATGGTTTTGAGGAGATTGGCAGATCTTGAACGCATAGTGGAGGACATAAGAGGTAAGGAAGTGAAATACACGAAAACATTTCCTTGAAATAAATACCACTTTAAACCCCACTTTTATAATGTAAAAACTATGGCTTACAGGGTTATGCAGTCATAGTTTCGTATCTTATTTTATATCCAAAACATGGATTGTGGGTACTCGAGGCGGATCAAACGTCTACCCACAATCAATATTTTGAGCAAAGATATTAAAATTGTATACTTATAATATTTTCAATGTGTCTTATTTTATTTTTTTTACAGCTGAAAGATTTATGATTATTTTATACTTCTGTGGTGGTTCTTTTTGTTTCATGTCTTGGCGTTTAAAATTTTTTGTGCTGTTGGCGCCTTATGTGTGTTTTCGTATTTTTAGTTAAGGTAACTGAGTGGCCACCTATTGGGAAAATAGCTGCTCATTCGGCTTACGATATGTTCCATGGTATAAGTACCTGATTGTTAGTTTGTTTTTTTCCACCTCGGATTTGGAGTGGGAATCTTTTTCTGATTGCGCATTTTCCTGATCTTTGCCGACTTGTACCTTTTATACTTTGCAGTGAAATCAATTTATATAAAAAATATTTTTTTTTTCACTGCAACATTGATATTGGTATTTTGACTACTGGTTGGTATCAGTCGATACTTTCACATAAGATTTTGGATTACTTTTGACATTTCCATTCACTTGACGTCATTTAATGCGTCTCACTTCACAAACTCAAACGCTTATAGGTCTGTTATTAATGATCGAAAAC
Organism: Rugalucina vietnamica; assembly: GCA_964017185.1. NCBI lineage: Eukaryota > Metazoa > Mollusca > Bivalvia > Lucinida > Lucinidae > Rugalucina > Rugalucina vietnamica. The sequence goes on along the minus strand of OZ024878.1, from coordinate 21,877,184 downwards.
ATAAAGTGTGGGTATTCATTTTCTGAGTTTTTGCTGTTTTCACGGTCTCCCTTGACAAGGGATAAATGCCTCTGTCGTGTATTAACCAGAGGACCATTGGTCCTGAAATCGCTCACCTGAGATTCGCTCTTGCATGACCTTTACCTAAGGTTATGTTGGTCAATTTAAAAAGTAAACTTGACCTCTAATACTCAAATAATTAATGGAAATTTAACTTTTTGGGGGCCCCAGCAACCAACCAAAATAAGAAACACTCCCGCTTGCGTAAATGTAATTATTGATTACGCGTAACGTACGCGCGTATTACGCACGTAATACGCACCTTATTTATACGCGTATGTTTCAATAGCCAATCATAATTCAATTCCTCTTACATGTATGATGTGCGTAACGTGCGTACATTACGCGTAATGATTTTAACCAATAAGCTGGCAATCCATAAAGCCAGTCATTACGCATATTTAAGTATATACGCGTATTTTTGTAACCAATCGGGAGTGAAACAGTCTTACGCAAAGAATACGCGTAACATACGCGTAATGAATCAGCCAGTAATGTTGACCTTGCACCGTATAGTGGTGTTTCTACAAAATAGAGGAGGAACTCTACGACTATTAAAGATTAATGTCCGACTTATCTGTCCACTTGTTTTACCGAGACGCTTCAAATCTAAAATAATATTCCTCACTTCGATGTTCATTTTTGTTCCTTTCGCCATCTTGGTTACAATGAAATTTCGATTTATTTTGAACGAAATCTTAACTCATTTGGAAACTAGTTATAATCTGATATGAGGGTCAGAGACACATAAAATGATTTCACAATATACTTGAATATATTCATGCCATTGATTTTCATCAATAAATCCAATATACTTGCACATTCTTTATTTTCGATGTTATAATAAAATCAACCGTTAGGTACTTAAGCTTTTGTATCCCTTATGATACGCGTAAATACGCGTAAACGTATTGACAATCTGATTGGCCGATCAATTATACGCGTAATGTCTGAACCTTACGCGTATCGACGCTTTAATCACTGCTTATGAATATCAATTAGATACGTTACGCGTAAATGCGCGTATGTTACGCGTGAATGCGCGTAAATAGCATTACGTGCGTAATACGCGCGTTATACGCGTATAATAGGCGTAAATGGAGTACATTTACGCGAGCGGGAGTGTATTAGGGCAAAACTAATATAAAACATAGAGGACTACAAAATAAACATTTCTGCAAAATCTCCAATGAGACTGCAGAAATAGCAAATTTTCACTTTTCCACATTATAAGTCTATGGAAACTGAAAGTAGCCATAGCAACCAGATGTCTTATCTGACTGGAACAAAAAACTTTTTTTGTAGAGGCTAATGCCAGGAACATGTATGCAACGTATCAGCCTTATAAAGCAAACCGTTTCTGAGATGAAGATTTTTAAAGATTTTTTTTCGAAAATTGGCACTTTTTGGGGCTGCAGCAACCAATCAAAATAAGCGACCAGGATGAAGGTCATCTGAAACATAAAGCACTACTCAATAAACATTTCTTTAAAAATAAAACACAAATATCTCCAATGAGAAAGCAAAAATTTGCAATTTCCACTTTTTTCCATTATAAGTCAATGGGACGTATTAGTTGCCATGACAACCAGAGTTCTTATCCGATCTGAACAAAACCAACATTTTGGGTTCCCTCCTCCTGTGGATGCTTTATGCCAAATATCAAACAAGTTTTGGCCACACAGCTTCAGAGGAGATGTCTATTGAAATTGTGGACGACGGACGGGCGGACGACGGATACCTACTTATCCTATAAGCTCACCTTTGAGCCTTCGGCTCAGGTGAGCTTAAAAGAAAATTTACTTTTTAATCTCATGCGTTAAAAATATCTAAATTATCAAAATTCTTATGTTTTCAACTCACTCGATGAACTTTTCAAGTACCACCCCACTTGAAATTTTCGTACGTACAAAACATGTCTGATAAAATGGAAAAAAGTAGACCATTAGTCTAGTCTAATGTCATGAAAAATAAATACATGAAAAATAAATACATACTGAACAAAAATGTTCGGGATGCAATATGTCGAACTGCTAGTAAAGCAAAACATTTTTATAATCGAGGTTATTCAAGCTAAGTGTACATTTTAAGATTTTAACTAATAGCGATTGCCCTTATCAACACCAGGTTTTAACTAAACTAAGACTACTATTAAGATGAATGTGGTATAACATTCTCAGAGAGAATTGCTATTGCTTCTGTTTGCTCGGTTAAAAAAACAGTTTGCTCGTGTAAACAATTAACCCTTGTCTCAGTAAGGAAACACCATAATTTTTATTTCACGAAGTTTAATTGTTCATGTGTGACAATGTGTTCTTTATTTACCGACTATACTCTTACTTTGAAATCTTATAGTGAGGCATAACATCATGAAAACATGTCCGTGTAATGCATACCCCATTTTATTCCCCAACCAGAACAAAACTTGAGTACGCAAGGGTATACCTATTTTTCTTACTTTTGCTATAAAACATTTGGTTCTTGTTATCAGACAAACATGACCGTGAAATGTATTACAGCCTCGGACCACACTTTTCACGTTTAACCTAGGACTGAGGTGTACAGGGATATACATATTTTATATTAACACTAAAATATGTTGTCCCCGCGGTTACTCGTTAGTTGCGCTTCGCCGAAATTATTTTGTACATCAGAAAATAATCAGAAAAAAAAAACTCATACATATGCATACTTAATGTACTTTTCGTGATGCTTTTTTTCAGGTGTTAAGTCGGCATTTACAGTCACCTACCCAGATTATGGATCCGATGAATATACGCCCAGGTTTACGAACGTCATCACCAATATTGGTGAGCATTATAACACCGAAACTGGCCAGTTTACATGCGAGTATCCGGGAATTTATGTATTTTCACTAACTATAATGAAGTTAAACGGGGTTGATTGGGCTGAATGTGTTATCAGACAGAATCAAGTCAAAGTTGCTCAAACGCATCTTAACCCAGACACTGAAAGTGATGCTGGTTTTTATACAACATCAACCTCTACAGTAATCCATTTGGCGTATGGAGACATTATAGACGTATATTGTAGAAATTCTTGGCTAAATCTATATAAAGAACCTGGACACCTATACAACACTTTCTCAGGCTTTCTAAATAAAGCCGATTAGAGCATAACAAAGAGACGCATAAAGAATACGTCAATACGTTCCCTCCATTAATGAAACAGAATCGACCAAAAATGAAGGCAGCAGTTTGCTCACAGCTTCAAAAAAATATATGTTTTAGCTAAAGAGTCGATAACTATACTAGAGGACTTTTGAAACGCCTCACTGTATACCTTGGTTATTATTTGCTTAAAAACTATAATTATAGAATCGTGTACGTCACCTGTATAAGATTTTTTTTATCCATAAAGATCCATAAAAATTTGTTCGCTCATGTGTTTGCTACAGCTGTTTTCACCGTAAGGAAACCGTACAACGGCTACAAAAAGGAATTTAAAAAAACTTACTGTCTCTGGTGATTGAAAACAACCTTAAGCAAAAGAAAAACAAAATAAAAATGGAGTATTTCCTTCAATGTCGTTTGATAGTGGAGCAAATATCATGGGCTATCTTTCAAGGGGGTGGTCTATGGAGTACCACATTTGTTTCTATATACCAAAATGTTTGTATTGGTCTGTAGTTTTGAAATCCAGCGTTTGCCGCCTTGGCAAACCTTGCATAACTCCAGTATTCAAGATGGCGTCCTAGATGGCTGCCATTTCTTAAAATCAACCCATATACAAAAATGCATCACAACTATCATGTCTTTGCATTGTTATGGTATTTTTATGCCCCATTTCATGTAAGAATGATATATTTGTCTATTTCAAGTAAAAAACCTGACAATTTAGGTAAAATAGTTGTAAAAATCATATTTAAGTTCACAAATGCACGTGCCCAAGGTTTTTCACCTCGGAATGTTTGTTTAATGGCTCATTATTTATTATCAGATAGTTATGACTGCTTTTTATCAAATTATATATTTTTAAAGATTTTATAGAAACAGAAATTGTTTCTATATATAATATTCATGCTTAAAAACAGGTTTTAGACATCCAACCCAACAAGGAAAAAACAACAAAAAGTAAAAAATTTCCCATACAAATACGCTCTAAAATCTAATTTGTTATTGATTCTATATACCATAGTGTTTGTGTTGGTCTTGGTTTGTAGCATAAAATACAGTGCCTGCCACCTCTGTAAAACACAAGATAGCTCCAGTATTCAAGATTGCATCCAAGAAGGCTGTCAAAATTTACAATTCTGAAAAAATGAGACACATATGTCCCCTGACTTTTGTTTAGAAACAAAAATGCTTAAATTGAGCTTATAAACACTTAGAGTTATCTTATTATTGTTATTTTCATGTGTTTTCCATTGTTAAAATTACATTATGCATATATATTCTAGATATGAATGGAGTAAGGTCTCACTGACAAGGCAAAAAAGAACAAAAATACATATTTTCCTATACATTATAGGCTCTTGAATCGTGATTGTTATTGATTCTATATACCAAATATTTTTGTCTTGCAAGCTTTTTGAAGGTTTGAAGCTTTTAAATTCAGCGTTGGCCGCCACTGCAAACCCAGCATAATTCCGGTTTTCAAAAGGGCATTCAAGAAGGCTGTCAAAATATAACATTTCGAAAAATAAGCCGCATGTGTCCTTTAACCTTCGTTTACTAACAAAACAGTTAAAAGAATCAAGCTAAAACACTTATATTTATCTTTTTAAAAATATTTTCATGTATATATTTCTTTGTCAATATTACATTATGCATACAAATCTAGAAATACATGGGTTTAGGACAGTATGTAATTTAAATTCCTTTTAATATTTAGAATCACTGTAATTTTCCTCTGTCAACATGCCTGAAAAGATAGTATGCACATTTGTGTATATAACTACATGTACATTAATTTCTGACATTTATATATCACAGTGTATGGTTGTCGACACATAGACATCACTCATTTCTTTACGTTAGCATACCGTGTCATTCAATAGCTCTGGAGCTGCAACTGATAGTGTTACCAATAATACTAAGCATTTTATTTTATCATTCATTGTCCAATTCAAATCTCAAATCTGATGGTGATTTCAGTTCTTGAACATAGGGTTCCATTCAGTTCCATTCAGTTCCATTCCGCCAAATATGCAGTTGATAGACACACCTCAGGCAATGAAACCCGAATTTATTATCTGTCGAAGTAGCTTTTTAGCCATCAACAATATTGCCTTCTCTGCGCACAGTGAGATTAAAGACAAGCTGTTTTTTTGTTACGAACTTAGACCACCTATGATCCTCCGAGTGTTCTAAATCTTCACCTACATAGTGCATATCTATATTCGTTTCAGGACCCTGCATAATGTGATGACAAAGCTAAATGAAAATAATAATCAGAAAATGGCGCAATCAGAACGATAGAGGTCACTGCATGTTTGGTTAGTTTACATCTACTGCCTTTTCGTTATTGTCAAAGTTATCGGTAACTTCCAGTATAAGCATACCCTCTGATTTTTGACGTAATTTCTGAGGGGACGGTTCCACTGAGGGAGTGTTAGCTTGTGTGCTGATGATAAAACTCGCCTCATTTCAGGGTATGTAATCATATATCGAAGATAAGCTATTTGTTAAATCAAAGAGTCTACTCCAGATTTGATCATGTACAACAAGACCTACATGCTTTGGGTTTGCAATAGAAAATCACTGCTTTTGTAATATTACAAGCAACTTAAAGACAGTGCAAGTCTACTGAAGCTCAGCCGATATGTGTGAAGCATTAGCAAATCTTTCATTGCTCACACTTGAAGCCGAACATTTGACTAGTGCAGTATAATATCTTGAAAGGCTTGCAATGATGGCAGATTGATCCATTACAATTTCAATGTATCTAAGAATACCATTTATAAACATACCGATAGTTTTATGATTTATCGTATCTTCTGCTATTATTTAAAAGAAGCCTGTGTGTATCATCAGCTGAAATGCTTTGGTTAAATTTTCATAGTTGATCAGACATATTCAGCCACACTGATTCGTACCAAATCGATCTCAATACGTAAATGATAATTTGGAACATAACTAAATAAAAAGGCTCTTGTTATAAGTACCTAATTATCAGTTTAGTTTTTCCCACCTCAGCTTTCGGAGTGGAAATTTCTTTCTGATTGCGCATTTTCCTGATCATTGCCTACTTGTACCTTCTCTATATTGTTTGTTTTATAACATTCTATGTTATGTAAACCAGCTTTCTAACTCCAGGTGTTCAAATTTGTCTAGTAATTGGATAACTCTACAACTTGATTTTCGTTCATTATTTAACTTTCATACTCAGCTTTTAGCTTTGAACCTGTATCTGCATATTTAAATGAAACAGAATTATCCTTAGCATGCTCAGTGTCATAGCTGAATGTTATACATGTATTCTAATGTGCCATTGAGTAAACAGCTCCTTTTACTGCACAATATATTGCTCCAGCAGCAACTAAGTCACCATTTGGAAGGTCCATTAGTACATGTACATGTATGTTTTGCACTTTGAAGTCATTGTCTTTCTCCGTTGCTTCAACAACTCTTATAAATACATCAATGTTACAATCACCAATTGCGCATGCTAACATCGACCAGCTTCCACTTACATGTACTTTACTTTATTTCTAACAGGTCACAAATCTCGCCACAAATAAGAAATTATTCTTCCAATCAAAATACTTTGTAGATGATATGGTACTTCTAGGGTTCGTCTAATCATTTCTTATGTTTGACTTTACCTCTCTACTGTTTTTGCTTTAATGCTCTGATAAGTGGATTAACAGTTCTTATGGCACCACAGTATTCATAAAACTTGTACATAAATACTCAAAGCATAATCAGTTAATTAGGAATTAGAACCTACATATGATTATAGTGTCGAAACAAAACATGGTTTGGTATTATTTTGTTTTATGTGATAGTTCGTCTCTCACTAATGAGAAAGACCATCATTAGTTCTTGAATAGTGCTGATGTGTGTTGGTGAGTTATTTGATGGCTGACTAGGCCAATTCTGGCTCTAAACTGTCGGTTGCAAGTAGAGCAAGTCAATGTCATAGAGTCTGCTGGTGGCACATTTGTTTTGGCTTTGCGCTCTCTTCGCTTTCTTTCAGTTTCACAGATTCTCTTCTTTTCACAGAGAGCTGCTCCTTTGTTGATGAGACCTCGCCACTTTGATCGCTCCTGTGCAGTCTGTTCCCAGGACCCCATTGGTATTTCGAAATCCTTCAGAGAGGCTTTGAGGGTGTCTTTGTAGCGTTTCTTCTGGCCACCTTGAGAGCGCTTTCCCTCCTGTAGTTCTCCATAGAAAACTTTCTTTGGAAGTCGCGCATCAGGCATTCTTATAACATGGCCAGTCCATCTTAGCTGTGCTAGCTTTAAGACTGTATGCATGCTTTGCATCCCTGCTTTCCTCAGGACCTCTGTGTCTGGAATCTTGTCCTGCCACTTGATTTTTAACAACTTTTTCAAACAGCTTAAGTGGAAATGGTTAAGTCTCTTTGCATGGCGTTGGTATACTGTCCAGGTCTCACATGCATACAAGAGGGTTGGCAGTACCACAGCCTTGTAGACTTTCAGCTTGGTGTCAAGCTTGATTCCATTTCGCTCCCAGACATTTGCACGGAGTCTTCCGAATGCCACACTAGCTTTTGCAATTCTGGCAGTGATCTCATCATCAATATGCACTGCTCTGGAGAGAGTGCTTCCCAGGTAGGTGAACTTGTCAACAACTTTCAGTTTTTGCCCATTCACAGTGATGGTTGGTTCATTATATGGTTTTCCGGGGGCTGGTTGGAGTACAACCTCTGTCTTTTTTGTGCTGATTGTGAGATCATAGTTATCACATGACTGTGAGACTTGATCCATGGCTCTTTGCATTTTTGCCTCTGTGTTGGCATTCTTATCCATATCATCTGCATAGAGGAGCTCATCTAGCACATCAGTCTGGACCTTAGTTTTGGCTTGCAACCTTCTGAGGTTGAATATGTTGCCATCAAAACGGTACCTGATTGGAAAACCAGTGTCACTGTCCTGAAAAGCATCCATAAGCATGGCAGAAAACATCATGCTGAACAGTGTTGGTGCCAGAACACAGCCTTGTTTGACCCCATTTGTTACTTCAAATGGTTCAGAGAACTCTCCATCATTCTGCACACGTGCCTGCATGCCATCATGAAACTGCCGCACCATAGCTATGAATCTGGGTGGACAGCCAAACTTGGCCATGATTTTCCAGAGTCCATCACGACTAACAGTGTCAAAAGCTTTGGTGAGGTCAACAAACGTCATGTATAGATCTACATTCTGTTCTTGGCATTTCTCCTGAAGCTGTCTTGCTGTGAAGATCATGTCTATTGTCCCTCTGTCTTTTCTGAATCCACATTGACTTTCAGGGATAAGTCCCGTCTGATCAAGATGAGCATTCAGACGATTCAACAGAATTTTTGCAAGTATCTTCCCAGCAATTGATAGGAGGGAGATGCCTCTGTGATTGTCACAGACTTGAGGATTTCCTTTCCGCTTGTATAGGTGGATTATGGATGCATCCTTAAATTCTTGTGGGATAGCCTCCTTCCTCCACATACAGTGAAACAACTCTGTCAGTTTCTCTGCCATGGGTAGCCCCCCAGCCTTGTAAACTTCGGCAGGAATTGCATCTGCACCTGGGGCTTTGCCAGATGATAGTTGTTGAACTGCTTTTCTTGTTTCCGTAACGGTAGGAAATTCATCTATCATTGCACTCTATCTGTGGAAGTCTGTCGATTGCATCTTGATTGATGCTTGATGGTCGATTAAGCACACTATTGAAGTGTTCTGCCCACCTTTCCAAGATAGCTTCTTTATCTGTGAGAAGAGTGTTTCCATCTGCACTGAGCAATGTGGTGGCTCCAGAACTCTTTGGACCATAAATGGTTTTCAGTGCATCATGAAATTTCTTCATGTCCTTTCTATCCGCAAAAGACTGAATTTCTTCTGTTTTCTTCCTCAGCCAGGAATCTTGCATGTCCCTAAGCTTGGTCTGGACTGTCTTACAAATGTTGCTGTAGGCTGCTTTCTTTGATACTGAGCTAGTATCATCTTGATGTGCCTTGAGCAAACGGTGCTTTTCTTCAAGAAGCCTCTGAATTTCATCATCATTCTCATCAAACCAGTCTTGATGTTTGCGAGATGGATGGCCTAAGGTGCTTGCAGCTGAAGAAAGAACTGTTTTATGGAAAACTGTCCAGTTTTCTTCAGGGTCCTCTGAACTGAGATTCATTGCATCCAGTTGGTTGCAAATGTCTGTTAAGAAATCTTGTCTCATGCTGTCTTTATTCAGCTTTGAGACATCCAGTCTCTTAGGAGCTTTCTTGCCTTGAGGTCGCCTCGCAGGCTGTATTCTTAGGTTGAGTTTGCTGACAACCAGTCTATGATCTGTCCAGCAGTCTGCACCACACATAGTCTTTGTCACTTTAACATCCTGCATGTCTGTTCTCCGCACTATGACATAGTCTATGAGATGCCAGTGTTTGGAACGGGGATGCATCCAGGATGTTTTGTTCCTATTAGGTAGACGGAAGACTGTGTTGGTGATTAGAAGATCATGTTCAGCACACTTCCTGAGAAGCAAGAGACCATTGCTGTTGCACTTTTCAACCCCTTCTGGACCTATAACTCCTTCCCAGGTCTGGTGGTCTGTACCCACTCTGGCATTAAAGTTGCCAAGAAGGATAAACTTGTCTGTGCAGAAATAACATTGTCTAGGTCATCATAGAACTTGTCCTTGACCTCATCTGGATTGGTCATTGTGGGTGCATAAGCACTGACAATAGTTGCATGTTTGTTGCCTGACAGAGGAAGTCTCAATGTCATTAGACGGTCATTAATGCCTTTTGGCAATCCTGACAGCCTACCAACAAGTTCTGTTTTGATGGCAAAGCCAACTCCTGCTTCACGCCTCTCTTCACTTTTGCGTCCACTCCAGAAGAAGGTGTATCCAGCACCAACTTCTTTGATCTCCCCAACATCTGCGAACCGAGTCTCACTCAATGCAGCTATCTGTATATCATACCTCCCAAGTTCTCTGCCCACAAGGGCCGTTCTACGCTGTTGTCTATCTGACCCAGCACTATCCATTAAAGTGCGCACATTCCATGCGCCAATCCGTAAGGGGATTACTCTAGCTTTTTTCTTTGTGTTTCGACCGCTTAAGGGGATCCCCGCTGATCGCGGTTAACCAGCCAGGGGGTTTGAAGCAGGCAATTGTTTAGGGCACCTTTTCTAGCCCCTTCCCCATGCTACGGGGGTGAGCAGTGCGGTCCTAAATAGGTCTGCTCAGTCACTCAGCCGACTGCCGAATTCTGCTTACTGCTTCTCCTCACAGAAAACGACCATTAGAACTGAGCCGCCTGTGTGCAGGTCTGCAACTACAGCTCCCAGTGTGTCCTAAACCTGCTGCTTCGCCACTCGCCCATCGCCACAGGACTTTGTAGGTATGTGGGTGCAAGTGTGATGAAATTGTTGTGTATGCAAGTGCTTGTGTGTTGAGAAATAAGATGACATGCGCTATGAAATTGGATTATAGTGAGGAAGAGGTGCGCAACGTCAACCTCACTCTCTAGTCCTCGCCCAGCTGCGCCCAGAGGCAAGACACAGGTCAAGACGTCTGGAGTTGGGTTTGGATGCAGTGGATGACCGTAACATCTTTAGTGCCTTGTCACGCTCTGCATGTTCCACAACATGTTGCTGTATCGCTTTCTGAACCGTTGAATCAGATGATTTCTTCCGCTCCATCTACCGAAACAGTCTTTGCATATCTGGACTAGGCATATCCAGACACACAGGTTTGATTTTGGAGTTTCCTTCTCCTAGATGAATTGCTGGCCACAGCTGAAGAGCTCCATCTACCCTTTCTTAGGTTTTGTTTAGAGACCTGTAAACTCCTAGGAGGGCTGTCAACCAAGACTAATGAGTTCCCCCTGCCCAGCTAGATTTTGTGTAGAGAACTAGCTTAACTCCTAGATGAGTTGCCTTCCAAGGCTAACGAGCCCCATCTGCACCGCATGACAAGGTTGTATCAATTGTAAGATTAATACTGCACCAAACTTATATTAATTGCAGAACAAGAATTTGTGAATTACATTTGTAATAAGATTGCGGAGCTTATGATGTACAAGAAAATAAGTTTTCTTTGTTGTTCTTTTTCTTGCCGGGCAAGAAAATTCCACTCATTTCTAGAATAAATACATCTGGACCTTCCTATAACTCAGTTCAAGAAACATAGTTTTGGATATAGCACTGATCATAGCTGGACTCCAAATGGTCATTTCATACTACCTTTGGTATATGTCTATATACTTAACTCTCGTTATAAAACAAATTGGATATTGCTAACACAGATATTGGTTTGAACCCCAACAATAGTGTCATAAAAAGGTTATGGTGTCTGGATAATTTTGTTTTAACAAGGAAAAACACACATGAAGATAACATTCAAAAATGTTCTAAGTGTTTTACAACTTGATTTTAGCTTTTTATAACTTAATGAAAGCCAAGGGACATATTTGGCATTTTCAAACTTCTATATTTTGACGGCCTTCTTGGATGCCATCTTCAATACTGGAGCTATCTTGTGCTTTGCTGAGGTGGCAAACACTGGATTTTATGCTACAAACCAAGACTGAAATCTTTACAGATATTATATTTGATAGAAAAGAAGTAAAAAAGCAGCCATAACTATCTGATCATAAAGAATGAGCCATTAAACAAACATTCCGAGGTGAAAAACCTTGGGCACGTGCATTTGTGAATTTAAACATGATTTTTACACATGTTTTACCTAAATTGTCAGTTTTTTACTGGAAATAGACAAATATATCATTCTTACATGAAATGGGGCATTAAAATACCATTACAATGCAAACACATGGAAAATATGATGCATTTTCGGAGTGAGGGTTGGTTTTAGGAAACGGCAGCCATCTTGGACGCCATCTTGAATACTGAAGTTATGCAAGGTTTGCCAAGGTGGCAAACGCTGGATTTCAAAACTACAGACCAAGACGAACATTTTGGTATATAGAAACAAATGTGGTACTCCGTAGACCACCTACTCCTATTTCTAAGCTACTTTTTGAACCATATTTGCTCCAGTAGTTCGTGTTCAAAATACCTCAAGACATTCGTTTTAAGCGTCAAAAGTAATTGTATTTTTTAAATAAGTCTGTGCTTATTTATTGTGCACAAAAACTTTAGAATTCGTTTCCTTTTACGAGAAACAAATAGGTTTCTTAACAAACGTAAAAAATGACGTAACTACCCCGGTTTGAATGCAAATGAAATCAAACCAACAGCATTTGCTTGGCTTTTGGTGTTTCTTTCCAGAAATCATGTTGTATCTGATGAATATTTGCCGTCCCCAAACTTCGGTTTTGTTTAATTCTGGGTAACGCTTGAATTCATTGTGTATGCCGTTGATAAGAGTCGTTGAAGACTAGCCGTACTTTCAATTCAAAAACAATTTTGCCGATATATCCTGTATTCTGAGAGTAAGGAGCAATAAAACAAGTGAGGCGTTTTCAAAGCCCTTGAGTATAAAGTGTATCTAATTAGTGATTTACATCAGGAAAACATGTCCTTGAAATGTATACCCATTAAACCCCACTTTTATATAGGAAATGGGGGTTTGCAGGGGTTTACCTATTTTTCTTATTTTGCTCCAAAAATAGATTGTGGGTACTCGTTAGAACCGCCTCGCCGATGCAAGTCTAGTGTGTACGCACAATGTATGTTTTGAGCCAAACTACTTAAAAATAATTTTCCAATGAAATTTCTAATTTTGCTTCTAAAATAAATCTTTGTATACTACATGGGCAAGTTTTCGTAATGATCTCGAAGTCTATTTGCTCCATAAAGGTCATCGCCCAGCTAATGAACACAGTTGTCATTTAGATGCATACTTGATATTTACCTACAAATCTAGCCCGAGTCATTGCTATACTGATACTACAGAGGATTATAATCATACCTATTGGCTTTTAGTTGCCATGCAGTGACAATTATACGGGAGGGGTCAAAAGTGTAAATAAATAATAAAATCTGAATTTTAATTGATGTTGAAAATCTTTCATCGAGAGACACGTGGGTAACAAAATCATTCAAGCGAAAGTATCAAACCTGTCACCAGGGATTTTAATACAGGGTAAGATTAGACATTTCTTGCCTAATCTGAGATGTAATCTGAGATGTAAATACACCATACATTGACAAAATGTCAGGGATTATCTCAAGATCGACGCACTTTTAGAACACTTTCGTTTATCCAACTAAACATTGGTAAATTAAATGTTTGCCCGTGCGTTCGTTCGTTTGTTTGTTTGTTTTCTTGCTTTACGACCACGGAGTACAGCCAAGATCATGTCGGAACTGTCAGTTATCCTTACCATGGAACCCCCGTCACACCAGGGCGGCGCTCTCACGACGTTCTAGAAAAATGCAGAACACCGAGGCGAGCACGGCACGAACGCCATCAACGCCGTAGCAACGCGATGGCAGCGCCAGCGAACGCCATGGGAAATCCTAGAACGCTAGGGTCGGCGTTTTGTTAAGACATGCTCAAAACAAACGCCGTCGCTTGTCGTTATAATAAGGGCGCCGTGAGGACGCCGTGGCAACGCAGTGGGAACTTCATCAACGCGCCATGAGCTCCGCGGGCGCGCATTAGATCATAGTGCAAACGCCGTGGTAGCCTATGGCGTTTGCCCGGAGATGGCGTGGCGTCCATCACGATCTCACTGCGTCTACACCGCGCCCATTCGGCGCTTTCACGTCGTATCATTTATCTTACCGCTTTCCTGTGGCGTATGCAATGCGCTGTCACGGCGTTTGCGAGGCGCTGTCACGGCGTTTATTGCGCTTGCGTTGAGATTTTACCGCGCCCAATGGCGTTTTTCTGTGGATGAAAACAAATGAAAATTTTAAACATGAAAAAGTCAAACAAAACACTATTTAAATCAGATGCACATATAAGGATTTGTTTCACAATGTCTATCGAACAACAAGCTGGTTTATGATCGTTTAATTATTACTTGTATATATGCAGGCGCAGCAGATACAAATTGCTGCTGATGCTGCCCGCATAGTTCTGTAAAAACACAGATGGAACAGGGAGCAAAGAATGCTTTGGGTCTGGCCATGTTAGTTTTCAGAATGGTCATTTTCACAGACTGATGCCAGGGCTGATTCTTGGAAGAAAAACGTACATATGACAGAGACTTCATTTCCGCTTTGCCTACAAGCCATCAGCGCAGTGCCAGAAAGCCTAGACTGTGGAAGCGCAGTGCGAACGCCGTGGAAACGCAATGTATACACCAAGAGCGCCGCGCAAGCACAGTGTAAATCTTTAAGCCATGCGAGCGCTTTGAATCACCGGCTAGAACTCCGTAGAAACGCAGTAGAACGCAGTGTGAAGTCCGTAGCAACGCGATGAGGACGCGGTGAAGAGCCATGACTTGCCTATACACAAATAAAATCGTTTTTCCTTGGAGTTCTCGCGGCGCTCTGGAAAATTTATGAACGCTGTGCAAACGCCGTGGAAACACCTCTTGATCTGACAGGGCATAATAAATACACTTTCAGAATCAGCGGAAGAGGAATAATATACAAAATGTATATACTGGCGGATTCATTCAACACTACAACAAAAAATCCGATCGGTAGACGGCTAAAAGACAAATAAAATGATCTAATATTTTGCATACAATATAATAATTTTCTGTGCTTATGCATCTTATTCACTCGACCGTTCAAGCTACCGCGCCCGGTTTTGGAGTTTAATGATTAAAGCCTAGGTTACATTTGCCCCGATCATCGTACGACTTTTCGGTCTGCGATTTTCTCTACGATTTTTAGACATCGTAGGAGATCGTGGGCTACGACGTATGTGTTAACAATTCATACGGGCATCGTACGATTTTTTGATCTGCTATTTGTCGACGTTCTCATACAAAAACGCAAGGCGATCGTACGGCAGTCGTATGTCTCCGCAGATAGTACGTAGATATCCTACGGATCCCGTGCGTTGTCCATACGGAGTCCCTATACGTTTTGATACAAAACGCAAGGAGGCCGCACGGTAGTCGTAGTGTCTCCGCAGACTGTTAGTGGATATCGTACGGTGTCCCTTGGACTTCTGACTGATGCCTCGGTTACATTTGGCCTACGATTAGCTTGCGATGATCGTACGATGCCATTTTTAGCTCACCTGAGCCGTGAGGCTCACAAGGTGAGCTTATAGGATGGCCATGATCCGGCGTCCGTCCGTCCGTCCGTCCGTCGTCCGTCGTCCGTCCGTCCGTCGTCCACCATTTTCAAAGATCTTCTTCTCTGAAACCGCTTGGCCAATCAAAGCCAAATTTTACATGAAGCATCTATGGGAAGGGGGAACCAATGTGTATATAAATAATCCAGGTCACATGACCAAGATGGCCGCCATGCCCATATATGGTAAAAACCCTTCAAAAATCTTCTTCTCCGGAACCACTGGACCGATTTCAACCAAACTTGGCATGAAGCATCGATGACTCAAGTACTACAATGTATATATAAATCATGACCTTGCGGTGACCTTGACCTATTTTACGGCAAGGTCAACATAGGTCGCCTTTGCATTTGAATGGGAAAAATTGTTAAATTGTCATTTAAAGGAAAAATCTTGCAGAAAATGAGCAGTAGGACTGAATATTAATGATTCTGAAAAAAATTGGGCACCAGGGGCTCATCCGCCCCCACCCCGGGGCAATATACATGTATATTATCATAATATTCAAACATCTTCTTCTCTGAAACCGCTTGGCCAATCAAAGCCAAATTTTACATGAAGCATCTATGGGAAGGGGGAACCAATGTATATATAAATAATCCAGGTCACATGACCAAGATGGCCGCCATGCCCATATATGGTAAAAACCCTTCAAAAATCTTCTTCTCCAGAACAGGTGGATCGATTTCAAACAAACTTGGCATGAAGCATCGACGGCTCAAGCACTACAAAGTATATATAAATCATGACCCTGTGATGACCTTGACTTATTTTACGGCAAAGTCAACATAGGTCGCCAATGCATTTGAATGGGGAAAACTTTTAAAATGTCATTTAAAGTCATTTAAAGTGAAAGTCTTGCAGGAAATGGGCAGTAGGACTGAATATTAATGATTCTGAAAAAAATTGGACCCCAGGGGCTCATATGCCCCCACCCCGGGGCAATATACATGTATATTACCATAATATTCAAACATCGTCTCCTCTGAAACCGCTTGGCCAATCAAAGCCAAATTTTATGTGAAGCATCAATAGGACGGTGTAATCAATGTGTATATAAATAATCCAGGTCACATGACCAAGATGGCTGTGATGCCCATATATGGTAAAAACCCTTCAAAAATCTTCTTCTCCAGAACAGGTGGATCGATTTCAAAGAAACTTGGCATGAAGCATCGTTGGCTGAAGTACTACAATGTGCATATAAATCATGACCCTGTGATGACCTTGACCTTTTTTTACGGCAAGGTTTACATAGGTCGCCAATGCATTTGAATAGGGAAAACTTTTAAAATGTCATTTAAAGTGAAAGCCTTGCAGGAAATGGGCAGTAGGACTGAATATTAATGATTCTGAAAAAAATTGGACCCCAGGGGCTCATCTGCCCCCACCCCGGGGCAATATACATGTATATTACCATAATATTCAAACATCTTCTCCTCTGAAACCGCTTGGCGAATCAAAGCCAAATTGTATGTGAAGCATCTGTGGAATGGGGGAATTAATGTATATATAAATTATCTAGTTCACATAACCAAGATGGCTGCCATGCCCATATATGGTAAAAACCCTTCAAAAATCTTCTTCTCCGAATTTTGAGGACCGATTTCAAAGAAACTTGGTATGCACCAATGGCTGAAGTACTACAATGTATATATAAATCATGACCCTGTGGTGACCTTGATCTATTTTATGACAAGGTCAACATAGGTCGCCAATGCATTGGAATGGGGAAAACTTTTAAAAAGTCATTTGAGGTGAAAATCTTGCAGGAAATGGGTAGTAGGACTAAATATTAATGATTCTGAAAAAGAAATGGACCTAAGGGCTCATATGTCCACACCCCGGGGCAATATACATGTATATTACCATAATATTCAAACATCTCCTCTAAAACCACTTGGCCAATTGAAGCCAAATTTTATGTGAAGCATCTATAGGATGGGGGAACCAATGTGTATATTAATAATCTAAGTCACATGACCAAGATGGCCACCATGCCCATATATGGTAAAAACCCTTCAAATATCTTCTTCTCTGAAACCAATAGATTGATTTTAATGAAACTTGGCGTGAAGCATCCATGGACAGAATATTGATTAGTCTGAAAAAAGAAAACGGCTTAAGGGCTTCATCTGCCCCTGCACTGGGGTTAAATACCATAATATTCAAACATGTTTATTGGTATATAATTCCAACTTCACTAATTTCCTACATTCTGATTGGTTGTTTATAAGACTTTATACTTAGATAAAAGCAATGCGTAAGAATACTTGGTTTTCACCTTAAAAACGGCGCGACGTTACGTGATTACGTGACGTTTCCTCGAGGAAACGTTGACGTCACCAAATCTAAACGTCATAAAAACAATGGATGAACGCGTTTTGAAGGCGTCGAAATGAATATTTGGAACTTTTAATAAACATGGACGCTTTTTCTTTTAATACAACTTCGTAAGGTAGGCGTTTTTATCTTCTTGTTGTGTGTTGAAATTTGACGTTTGAATTTCTAATGTTCCGAGCCCCAGTTCAAAATCGACATGTCTTTCTATCGGCCCAGGCGGCGACATTTCCTCCCAAAAGAACAATTTTGAATGAAGGGGAGATGTTTTAAAGCTCCCGCTTTAACAGTTTGCCTTTAGGAAGCCAGTTATAGCTTCTATTAATTGCGAGAAGTGAGTTCTGTGCCTTGGAAATTTTCAAGATGGCTGCCTCATGAAGATCCGTTTTGCTCTATTTTCCTTCCGCTGGCTATAAAAAATGAAATCAATGTAAATAAATGCAGTGTAATGGGACAAAGTTGGAATTATAAGGATTAAATTATTATTTTTGTTGATTTTATCGATGTGTAAACTCAGGCGAATCACTCACAAACTTTTTCATAAAGCCCTTCGGGCTTTATTTAGTTTGTGAGTGATTCGCCTGAGTTTACACATCGATAAAATCAACAAAAATAAAATTCATTCCTATAATGCAGCAGACTCAGGTGAGCGTTTACAGGACCATTGGTCCTCTGGTTTGCATTTTCATGCGGCCTCCGCAGGGTGACCTTACGATGTCCCTACGATTCTACGACTTCTTACGATTTCCGTAGCCTCTACGATCTTGTTATAGTCTGCACTATTACAAATTTTAAAATCGTAAGACCGTAGACCGTATACACGTCGTAGTGCATCATACGGGCACCGTACGGATACCCTGCGATAATCGAGCGGTCACCGCACGATTTTTTTATGATAATCTGGGAACAAAAATCGTACAGCGATCGTAGGGAGGCCGCAAGGGGTCATGCCTAGTAGGTTACATTTGCCCCGATCATTGTACGATTTTTTGGACCGCAATTTCCCTACGATTTTTTTAAAAATCGAATGTGATCATGGGCTACGACGTAGGTGTTTACAATTCATACGGGCATCGTTCGATTTCTTGTTCTAGCTTTCTTCGATGTCCTGAGTCGGAACTGTTTGGAGATCGTAGGGAAATCAAAGGGTCTCCGCACACTTTAAGTTGAAATCGTACGGAGCCCGTGCGATGGCCGTGAGGAGTCCTTACGATTTCTTGCGGTCTCCCTACGATAGCCGTACGATGTTAGGTGTCCGTACAATTTTAATAAACTTGTGATATAACCGTACGGATGCCGCACGATCACCCTAAAGGTCTACGATTATCTTATTATTTTAGTCCCTAAATTATCATAAAACCGTGCGGTGACCGCACGATCATCGCAGGGTTTCCGTAAGGCGCCCGTACGATGATGCTACCTACGACGTGTCTACGGGCTACGGTCTTAGGATTTTTAAAATTTGTAAAAGTGCAGACTACAACAAAATCGTAGAGGCTACGGAGATCGTAGGAAGCCGTAGGAAGTCGTAGGAAGCCGTAGAATCGTAGGGGCATCGTAGGGTCACCCTGCGGAGACCGCACGAAAATGCAAAAAATGGCATCGTACGATCATCGCAAGTTAATCGTAGGGCAAATGTAACCTAGGCTTAAACTACAAAACCGAGTTCGGTTGCGAGATCGGTATTGAAGCAAGCCCATGATCACGTTCGGCTCATTTTTTTCATGAAGCATGTGTTCATGGAAATACTTCTACGTAACGAATTTTGTCCGTCTTCTGCTGATTGTTTTTTTTTTCTGTCAGCGGTTTGTATTGTGGTTTAACATCCCTGTCAACAATTTTTGTCATGCCGGGACAAAGCCACCGCTTCCTGAGTAATTAGCCTGTGGTGAAAGAAATGTGCCTAGAGCACCGGTTGGTTCCGGAAGCTACCTTTAAGTTACATGGCATAGCTGTTGTCCGTGATCTTAAAAGAAATAATGCAACCTGACAAAAGAAAGTTTTCTTGCATAGCGGCCAATTATAAGAATACGATGTACAAAATTATGTACGAATAGACAAGAAATGTCATGAGATAACCTGCTTTTTCCGTCTGTGCACAGATCATCATTGGTGTGATCGCTAGCCAATTAGCGCACATACATGTATTAGAAAGTTCCTGCACCAGCTATCAGACTTGACTGTGCAGCTCCTGGTAAGCGTCGGCCTGATCAACGACTAAAATGGATGTATATGTGTAGAAGAATTTTATTTTCAGACAACCCCATTAAAAAGACGTTTGTATTTCAGTGTATGGTGTACAAATCTATCTCGGGTTAGGCAAGAAATGTCTAATAGAAAGTCTAAGAATTAATACTATTGATTTTAATTATATCGGCCAAGATACAAAAAATGTACCACACTGGAAACCAATTACATTATTATACCTCAATAATATTCATTGGCTGAGTGTGGATTTTGATTGGTCCAGAGCATGTCACGTGGAGGGTGCTATTCTGTCATGTCGTATGATTATATTACCCTCTGACGTCATATCTGCCTTAAAACGTGCAGCTGCACTTGAAGTCACATGCGTTTGTTTACAGTGCACATGGAGGGTGCTATTCTGTCATGTCGCATGATCATATTACCCTCTGACGTCATATTCGCCTAAATGTGCAGTTGCACTTGTAGTCACATGCGTTTGTCGTGTGGCATGTCGCTTATCTGTTTTAAAAGTGGTTCGGTATAATAAAACAATTGTTGCCTTTGAGTGAGGGCAATATTACCTGCCAAATCTGGTTAATATGGACAACATCAATTCTGCTTTGGTTTATAGCAAAACAAAATGCTGTCAAATACATAGACAACAATAGTTTTGCTCCAAGAGCATTAGCATGGTAAGAACTTGTAAATATGTGGGCTATCTTCACCTGTTGACATTTTGGGAAAGTTGTCAAATCCTTTGTCACACAGTTTACATGTATACCCAATTATACAGTTTAAGATTTTGCTTAAATTACATGTTTTAAAATTGACCCCCCGATTATAGGCTTTGTGCGACGCCTTATCTTATCTCCTGGGTAATATTTATATTAGATTTGGAACCAAATTATACACACAAATTGTTGGAATTTCGAATACCAATTGCTCCCCTCTCGTAGCTGATTTATTTGTTACTGCCACGAAAGATATTTCATGGATTGTCTTAACCATGACAATCAAGCTGATCCTATCGAGATTTTTAATTCGACTTCCAGGTACCTCGACGACCCTTTGAACAAAGACAACCCTCTTTATTTTGACGGCATATCCACCTGAATTACAGTTAAATAAAGCCAATACCACATATACCGATGGGCCCTTTTTAGATTTACATCTTTCTATTGCAAATGAATAAGTTTCTTCTAAAATTTATCATAAACGCGATGACTTTGATTTTGATATAGTAAATTTTCCGTTTTCGGATGGTGACTTTCTTCGCCGTGGTGTATACATTTCGTTACTTATTAGGTTCGCTAGAGTCTGTAATCAAGTTGCTGACCCCAACGCATGGAAAAAAATATTTAACAGCCAAACTTCTCCAGCAGGACTATCGGTATCATAACATTCGAAAAAAAAAATTCTAAATTTTATCGCAGACACTATAAATTGATTTCTAAATTTAATGTTGTGTTCAAGACGGGATTAAAGACGCTTTTACGGGGTGGCCTTTTATGGTGACATGGTTTATAAATTTAAGAAACTTATAGGAAGGTTCAGTTCGGAAAAGTCAATAGACGTTACAGACGTATAAAGTATAACTTCAATGTAACAGTTAAACGACAGTCTGTATGCTTAGTTTTTAACCCAATCATGGTTGATAACTAAAAAGGTACAAGTAGGCAAAGATCAGGAAAAGGCGCAATCAGAAAAAGATTCCCACTCCAAAAACCGAGGTGGGAAAAAACTAAACTAACAATCAGGTACTTTTACCCTGAAAACATTTCGTAAGCCGAATGAGCAGCTATTTTCCCAAAAGGTGGCCACTCAGTTACCTTAACTTAACTAAAAATATGAAAACATACATAAGGCGCCAACAGCACAAAAATATTTTAAACACCAAAACATAAAACAAAAAGGAACCGCCACAGAAGTATCGACTTGGAACGATCAGTAACACAAAGTTACTGGCGGGTTTAAATCGATTTTACATGGCCATAACCTCACCCTCAGCTTCTGCAGTGGTTCATAACATTTAGTTAGTTCTTTGGTCCTCGTGATGAATCTCTAACTAGTCAATGAATCATCAAAAACAAACAAATAAATCATGATAAACATCCTGATGAATCAAAAACCAGGACTCACAGATTGAGTAAGCTGCCCGACGATGGAGATCCCTGGGCGCCGAATAACTTACTAACTCCGGAGCAAAAGAAAAACATCAGTTGGACCCCGGTGGGCCAACGCTGCCTTCTTTAATTGCACGCCGGTGGGTCAGGCAACAGACTCTCTGATATTGTAGTTCGTTGGAGCCGGAGGTTCTTGTCTGTTGCTTGGCCTACTTGGGTTCATCTGGTGTTTCTCTTTTGTTCCGGACTTTCATTAAGTTATTGCGCGCCCAGGGATCTTCATCGTCGGGCAGCTTACTGGATCTGTGAGTCCTCGTTTTTGATTCATCATGGTGGTTATCATGATTTGTTTGTTTGTTCTTCAAGTTGGTGAGTCCTTGACTAGTTAGAGATTCACCACGAGGACCGAACAACTTACTATGTGTTGTGAGCCACAGCAGAAGCTGAGGGTCAGGTTAATATGGTCATGTAAAACTAGTTTAAGCCGCCAGTAATTTTATATTACTGACCGTTGCAAAGCGATACTTCTATTGTGGTTCTATTTGCATTAAATGATTTCGGTAATCGATGGTGTAAACGAGAGGGTGTTGAGGATAATGCTCTTAAAGAATGGAAAAGAAGTATCTTCACTATCGTGGATAAACGTATTAAGTTGTATTCACAAAATACTAATCTTTTACCTCCTAAACCCAAATCGTCATTTAGGCATTTGAAGCAGGGTATCCAAGAATTTCAAAGAAAGTATGTCTTGGTTCCGGCAGATAAAGCCGCAAACAATGTTGTTGTCGTTGTCGTTTGTAGGCTTCACTACGTTAACACCTTAAAACAGGAGCTTGATGGTACCAGGGCTTATCTGGAGACAGATACTGATGAGGTGTCTGTAGTTTATGCCCATTTAAACGATATACCTGTTAAGTTTTCTGTCTGTGTCAATGAAGGCCAATTTAAACTTCCTACGATGTATTGGTTACCTAAGCTTAACAACAGACATTTGCAAATTCTAGCTCTTGTACTACCACTGAACTTTCTAAATCATTAACTTCCTGTCTTACTGCTATCAAATCTCATGTTATAAGATACTGTGAGACAGTGTATGAAACTTCAAATAAAAATTGGTTTTGGTCAATTAAAAATTCTGACGAGGTGCTCAGTAAATTGAAGTGTAGAGGGTTCCGTGCGACAAGCTTATCCACATATGATTTTTCTACTCTGTATACAACATTATCACATAATCTAATTAAAGAAAAACTTCTGGATTTGATAGAGTGGACCTTCAAAAGGGCATTAAAAAACTATGGTTCACTTTATTTGGCATGTTATGACAGAAAGGCTTTTTTCAATTCCTCTGACCAAAGTCGGTATACACTTTGGTCATGTCAGAATGTGTGCGACGCCTTATCCTATCTCCTTGATAATATTTATATTAGATTTGGGACCAAGTTATACAGACAAATTGTTGGAATTCCGATGGGTACAAATTGCGCACCTCTCGAAGCTGATTTATTTTTATACTGCTATGAAAGAGATTTCATGGATTCTCTTAACCATGATAATCAAGCTGATGTTATCGAGGCTTTTAATTCCACATCTAGGTACCTCGATGACCTTTTAAACATTGACAACCTTTATTTTGAAGGTATGGTCAATCAAATTTATCCACCTGAACTTCGGTTGAACAAAGCCAATATCTCAGTTACCGAAGCCCCCTTTATAGATCTACATATTTCTGTTGCAAATGGATTTGTTTCTTCTAAAATTTATGATAAGCGCGATGACTTTGATTTTGATATAGTAAATTTCCCTTTTTTGGATGGTGACGTTCCTCGTCGTGCTTCTTATGGTGTATACACGTACATTTCGCAGCTTATTAGGTTTGCTAGAGTCTGCAATCATGTTACAGACTTCAACGCTCGAAATAAGTGTTTAACGGCAAAACATCTCCAACAGGGCTATCGGTATCATAAACTTCGAAAAACCTTTTCTAAATTTTATCGTAGACACTATGAATTGATTTCCAAATATAATGTTGGGTTAAAGACGCTTTTAAGTGAGGGCCATTTGGAACCTGAATTTTATGGTGACTTGTTTTACAAGAAACTTAAAGGAATTAATGATTTTTCTTTTCAGTTCAGAAAAATCATACACGTTACAGACGTATAGGTTATAACTTGAATGTTATGCGACAGTCTGCATGCTTAGTTTTTAACCCAATCATGGTTGATAACTATGCTGCCTTCTTTAATTGCACGCCGGTGGGTCGGGCGTCAGACTCTATGATGGCCCCGACATAAAGCTATTCATTTTAGTTGGTTGGGACCGGAGCTTCTTGTCTGTTGCTTGGCCCACCGGGGTCAAACTGGTGTTTTTCTTTTGCTCCGGAGTTAGTAGGTTATTCGGCGCCCAAGGATCTCCATCGTCGGGCAGCTTACTCAATCTGTGAGTCCTGGTTTTTGATTCATCAGGATGTTTATCATGATTTATTTGTTTGTTCTTGATGATTCATTGACTAGTTAGAGATTCACCACGAGGACCGAATAACTAACTAAATGTTGTGAACCACTGCAGAAGCTGAGGGTGAGGTTAGGTACCTGTAAAACTAGTTTAAGCCCGCCAGTAACTTTGTGTTACTGATCGTTCCAAGTCGATACTTCTGTGGTGGTTCTTTTTGTTTTATGTCTTGGTGTTTAATTTTTTTGTGTGCCGTTGGCGCCTTATGTATGATTTCATATTTTTAGTTAAGTTAAGGTAACTGAGTGGCCACCTATTGGGAAAATAGCTGCTCATTCGGCTTACGATATGTTTCATGGCATAAGTACCTGATTGTTAGTTTGTTTTTTTCCCACCTCGGTTTTTGGAGTGGGAATCTTTTTCTGATTGCGCCTTTTCCTGATCTTTGCCTACTTGTACCTTTTGTGTTGATTTTTTGTGCTGTTTGCACCTTATGTGCGTTTTCATACTTTAGTTAGATTTAGGTAATTGTTTGGCCGCCTATTGGGAAATAGCTGCAATATGTTTTCTTAGTAGAAGTATCTAGTTGTCAATTTAGTTTTTCCCACTTTCGTTTTTGAAGAGGGAATTTCTTTTTTTGGAGTGGGTATTTCTTTCTTATTGCGCCTTTTCCTGATCATCGCCTACTTGTACCTTTTAAGGAACTTTTCTCATCTATAGAATAGATCTCCAATCTTACTGATTGTTTGAACATTTTAGCAAGATGACAGGTCTGTTTGAACTTGATTAAATACAGGGCTGTAGTATAAAAGGTCACACAGGTATGCCTGTGTCATTCTTTCTCTGAATGTTGAAGGGTTAACATCAAGTCTGTGATTCTGACTGGTTGTCAGCTGAGGGCTACTGTGACATCACAAAATAATTGACAAGTCTAACCTGTCTGCAAGTAGCCTTGCTATCTTCCATTATTCTCATGTTTTAAGTGAAATTGGGGTGTAAAGGAGTATACAGTTTTCCCATGAAATGTATACCCCCTTAAACCCCACTTTTAGATAGTAAAACTGGAGTTTGCAGGGGTAAACCTATTTTTTCTGCTGCAAAACATAGATTGTGGGCACTCGTCGAGGCGGTTCTACCGTGTATCCACAATCTATATTACGGAAACTTTTTCATGATTACTTTGGGGATTTTTTTTAATTACATATTGAATATCTATTTATGAACTGAGTTTTAATTTTACAAATATTTAACTTGCCTATTATAAAATAATGGTTTCTTATATTGATTTTTGTTAGAATTTAGCATTTTTGACTTTAATTTAAATTACATAATTACATCAATTATTGACCCCGTCAAACCTCATTTTTACTATATAAGTATAGGTTTGAAGGGGTTAAGTTCCACACGGAGATGTTTCCATGATGATAAGAAAAATATCAAAAATTGTCCGACAAATTTTTCGATTTTTACAATATTGCATGGGCAAGTTTTCGTAAAGTAATTTCTTCGGTGTTACTTGTCAGAACCGGCGGTATTGTGTTGTGTCATTAAGAAAGACACATTTACTCACCAAAGTAATAGCTTATACCCAGGAAGCGGTGGCTCCGTCCGGACACGACTGAATAATTGTTGACTGGGACGTTTAACCTCAATACAAACAGACAAAGAACCGCCTTGTCAAGTCGGTTCTTACGTGTACCCTCTATCAATATTTGTATAACATGATATATACGTATAGCAACCAAAATAATTTGATTCTAACAGATGTCAGAAAAATCTGTATTAACGTTAACTTTATTGCATGTGATTGTTCACGTGATGTGCTTTCTGACGATATCATTATGGTTCTAAAAGGAAGCTTAGGATGCCTAATGAACCTAGAACTCTTAATCTAGATGGAATCTACATGTAGTAATAATAAATCAGACTAGAATATCGCATCAGACCGCCTTCATTCAATAGACCAAGTTTTATTGACAAGCTCGATATGATTTATAATAAGTATTTTCATTCACATTCAGAACTTTTCAGTACTTGAATATCCATGGCACTGTCCCCTACTTACCACCAAAATTAAGGCAAATTACTCACCAAAGTACACTCCCGCCCGCGTAATTGTACTCATTGAATGCGCGTAACATACGCGAGTAATACTCGCGTAATACGCGCCTATTTTATACGCGTATGTGTCAAAAGCCAGTCAAAATTCAATTTTTCTTACGCGTATGATACGCGTAATGCGCATACATTACGCGTAATGACTTAAACCAATGAGCGGTGAATTAGTAAAGCAAGTCATTACGCGTATTTGAAGTATGTATACGTATTGTTCTAACCAA
The DNA here is from genome assembly GCA_964017185.1 of Rugalucina vietnamica. NCBI lineage: Eukaryota > Metazoa > Mollusca > Bivalvia > Lucinida > Lucinidae > Rugalucina > Rugalucina vietnamica. The sequence continues at coordinate 21,850,340 of OZ024878.1, read as the reverse complement.
TCGAGATTAAAACAGTCTTACGTAAAAAATACGCGTAATATACGCGTAATGAATGAGCCAACAATCTTGAAATTTTATGGTTAAACCAAAATTCCGGACTTTGCTTTAGACCAAAACAATATCTTATCTTGTTCAAACTAAGGCCTGCAGTATTAAGGGCTCGAACAATTCATGAGTACGAAATAACATCCGTGAGAAATATTTTTAAAGCTTCATCCCCAGATCGGTAGCTGAACGAACACCAAGTTTCTGTTATATTTGCTTGTGGTTTTTATTTTGAAGAAGAAAACATTCGAGTTCTGTTAAATAATAATTGAATATCAATAAATAAGAATGAGACGTGGTAGGAAAACAAGCGAAAATCTAACATGCCGTATACCGTACGGTGGTGCCTCTAAAATGGAGGGGGAACTAAACGACAATGAAAAAAAAAAATGAACAGAACTGAACATGGTTACCTACAGGTGAAAGTCACTTAGTCACGCATGAATTTTCACTCCAGTTGAAGGCTGAATGTTGACATGATGACAGTTATTGGGTAAGTGTTATGCTTCTTGAATCTGTAAACTTTAAACCCCATGTAAACATAAAACAATTTGACAATAACTAGAATAAAGTCACGCCATTTTCACGATTACGATACATCAATAAAATCCATAAAACTTGCACATTGTTTATTTTTGATTGAATAATAAAATCAACCGTTAGGTACTTTAGCTTTTATACTCCTTGTCGTTACGCGTATGATACGTGTAAATACGCGTAAACGTATTGCCAGTCTGATTGGGCGATACTTCATACGCGTAATGACTGAACCTTACGCGTATCGACGCATTTATCTCTGCTTATGAATATTAATGAGATATGTTGCGCGTAAATATGCGCATGTTACGCGTAAATGCGCGTAATTGGCCTTACGCACGTAATACTCACGTAATACTCGCGTAATACGCGTAAATGGAGTACAAATACGCGGGCGGGAGTGTAATAGCGAAAGAAAGCCTACAGTGTGTCAGAAATGAATAGCAATTCAGTTTTGGGTTTACCGGGCTTACATATGGTCTATAAAATCTTGTGAATATATTCTACTTAATATCTCAGTAAGCCGATGAGCGCAAATGGTAACTTTGAGCGTGCAAATGTAAAAATATGGTATCTCGGAAAATTGCGTGGGCAAATGAACCAATTGTTCGAAAAAATGTGCGTCCGAGGAAATTTACGAAAAAATATTTGAAATTCGGTTGGAGAATATTGAAAGTTTGTAGATATAAATGAAGATATTGAGTTTCATTTTTCTTACATTCATGGAGCTATGATCCGCAGTGGGTCGCGTGCAAAGTGAATGAACCCCGAAGTGATTCATGTAAGCTTTGCGAGCAAACCACAGCGATTCAAAGCTCCATTAATCTCAGAAAAATAAATTCATTGCTATTATTTACATTTATATAGCTTGTTTGCGATTGTATTTACAATCGAATAGAGAATTTACACAAAGTGTGCGTTTAAACAGCGGAAATGCATCAATAACGCCATGGCATTTACAACATCCAATCACATTGGTGAGAGCCATGTTTATTTTCATGTTTGACGTCAGGTTTGGATCATGTGACGTCGCATGGCTCGATGTTGTTGATGGAACTATGAACCGCATTTTAGTTCTATAGATTCATTTAGAGTATGAATCAGAAAATTAATGTAAATATATATACACATGGAAATAAGTTAGGGAACACCTGTAATAATGTGACTACCAACTTTGGACTGTACATATCCTTCTTTTAAAGAATTATGAAGAATGTTTGACAACTTGACAGAATCTGTAGTATCAAAAGTTGTTTCTATGTGAATATGGTAAGCATCAAACATAAACTGCGGCGGACAGCGGCCATCTTTGATTCAGAAATTTTTCGCTAGATTTTCGGAACGCGCTGATATTCTTTGCGATAACTTCATTCTGTGAACTCGCATTGTCATATTTTTTTCTTAAGCATCAAGCAGAGAACTTGCCTGTGGATTGGGTATCATAAATTCTTTATTTTCTGACCGACTGTCGGCGGTAGATCCATACTTTTCTGGGGGTAGGTTTCATGATCACGTTTTGTTCTTTGGCTATACATTTTGCAGGTTGTAAACTTTGGGATTGATATTCGATATAACCCTTTAGGAATTTAAACATGCACGTTCTGGTCATAGCGCCATAGCGGAATTATTCTTTTACGGCTTAATTTGCAAAAATTCCAACAATTTTGCCTTCCATAGAAATCAATGCAAACTGCAGATTTTGTATGATTACTTGGTTTGAAGATGAAACATGAATTTTTAGATCCGAAGCCGTTTATTCATTGAGAACGATCAGATGCAACATTCTATTCCTGTTTCGCTTTCAAATGTTGAGTTTTGCGGAGTTCAGAAGCAAAAAGGCAAACTCGTATTCACTAAAAGTGGAGTTTTTCATATATGGCACATTGTGTCCTCCGTAGCACAAGGATAAAATGTTGTGAATGTCCATAAATTGGCCTGTCGCTATATCAAGGTATGAAATATATGTGATAAAAATTTCAGTATCACCAGAAAATAGGAAACTGGATTTTTTCAAACATTTCCCAAGGGCTAAAAGTGTTCCCTAACTTATTTCCATGTGTATATATAGATAACGGTGAATCTGTGACGTGAGACAGTGTTGAAACATTTTCATTTACAACTTTGCAGTATCAGAATAAATAAAATTTCAGAAGTCAATCTAACATTTGAGAAATCGTCATCGTGCAATAACGGTATTTTCTGTGTCCTAACCAATCCATTAGTATAAAGTACGTCCAATCCAACACTTATGGTCACTCGCTCATATATTCAAATAGGGCTATTAGTCATCGATTAACTGGCCCTCCACTCATCGCCTAGCATTCCGTCCATTTATCAATTACCATTAGGCCGCGTTCCCACGGACACTTTTTCTTTGGCAAAGTAGGTTTGTCAAAGAAAAGAATGCTCGTGTAAACTCAATTCTGTGGAGAAGTTTCATTGTCAAATATCTGTGACAAAGGTGAGCGAGCTAAGCAGTATAAGTAATCTTTGCGGTGTGTGAACACAAACTTATTGCCAAAGTTTCTGTGACAAAGAATCTTCGACAAAGAAACATTGTCCGTGGAGACGCGGCCTTAAGTTATAGAAAGTTTGGTCAAGATCTGGTTGGCGGGCACAGTTGATCCGTTGTATCGGTTATCCGTCGTTGCGCTCCGAGTTAAACCTGCTAGGTAGCAATTTTATCGGGTGCTCAAGCCTAATTGTAATACATTAATACTTTTGTTTCGTATTAGTTTTGTTCTTTTGTATTAAGGTTTAAAGTCCCAGTCAAAAGTCCCATTTGGACGGACAAAATATTTACTGTGTATTAAGCATTAGGCCTACTTTGGGGAATAAATGTGTCTTGCTCAAGGACATAGCAATGTGTCAGAAGGGACCGAACACCCGACCCCAGAGCCCTAGCCACCCCGCCACTTCAAGAGAAGGAACGTACATTTGAAGGATGGCAAACCACAGGCGCTCGACGAGTGAAGATGTATCGTTATTTTAACTCTGCAAGCCTACTCTGGAGAGTCCTTCGAAAGGGTACAAATAGGCAATGATCAGGGAAAGGCTCAATCAGAAAGAAATACCCACTCCAAAAAAAGAGGCGAGAAAGAACTAAATTGACAACCAGGTAGTTATACTTAGCAAATATATTGAAAGCCGAGTTAGCAGCTATTCTCCAATAGGCGACCACTCAGTTTCCCGGACTTATCTAGAACCATGACAACATACATAAGGTTCAAACAGCACAAAAATGTGACTCCAAAACATAATACAAATAGAACCACAACAGGAATATCGCCTTGAAGCGATCAGTAATATATAGCTAACCGGTTTTACAGGTGCCTTACCTCACCCTCAGCTTTCTGCAATGGTTCTATTATACACAAATATAAACAAGATTTATGGAAATTCATGTTATGATTATTATTATTCAGTTTTACGTCCCTTTCAAGATTATTTCAGCTCATATGAGACGGGCCAATCTGTAGGTGGGCGAAAACGGGAGGACCCCGAGAAAAACCACCTGGCAGACCCGCAAGCAGAACTTGGCTTGTCTCGCATGTGGCCAGAGCGGGGCTCGAACCCACACCAGACACAGCGGTGAGATGATCGAGTGATTAAGAAACAGCGCTCTTAACCGCTCGGCCACGGGGGCCGCCCCTCATGTTATGAAAAAATATTATACATAATTAGGTACCAACGTATAACATACATGTATCAAGGAAAGCGAGGTGAGCACGCTAATGAAGGTAAGGTGGTCACCGTGCTAGCTTGAACAGAACAAGTAAATGCAGGAGGCTAAGATATTCGGGTGGCCACAAAGTCATGCAACAAGAAATACATATTAATCTGACCTAAACCACAACAACATCGCCGCCTTTGAACGGTCAGTAATAGATAACTGGGGGCTTGATTGATTGATTGAGTAAGGAAGAACACCAAATATTTCGAAAACTTGAGGTTACCTAGAATGTTTTTGGGTAAGCATGCCCTGACCTTACAATAAATACACAGGTAAGTGACAGAACACGTCATTGTTTTCTTAAATTGCGTATGAACATTGTCTTGGTTACGCTACAGAAAAAAGATATTCAATATCGAAAGAGAAATTTTCAAAATACATTCAGCTCCTGATATTAAAATGAAAGACTTCGCATTCCAAATAGTATCATTATGGCGGAAAATAGGGCTGCAATGCAGGTTAATCCCAGATGTCATGAGCAAAAGTCGACAGGTCAGTGCTAAAGCGTTGCCTAGCGGCGGCATTGTAGAACGTCCACTGGGGAAAGAGGATCCCTGGCCGCGTCATTCATACCTAATTATAGTGGTTACCTTGCTTGGCGATCTGCATTTTAAGGGAAGCATTGGAACATGCATGTCATGTTGGTGACTAATGTCTATCATGACTTTAGCCACCGATATCAGGGGAGCATGATCGTTTTTAGTCAGCCTAAACCAAAGGACCGAAAATCAAAGGAAATGAGAAGAAATTGAAGCAAAGATACCCTATGCTAAGAAAGTTGTGGAACTAAACACCTAGAATTATCAAACAATAGAACTATGCTTGAGACATAATTATCAGATTTGATCGCCGAAAGGGGTCGGACTGCAGAGTGAAATACAGTGTCTTAGAGATGCGAAGGAGCTATGAATTTAAATAAAGGGTAAACTTTTGTTTATGGCCGAGTTTAAGTATTATCATTCTATTCCTCTGGTATTTCAGAACGTTGGTGAAAACGACTGTTGGGACAGCGTTTAAATTTTGTCACCAAGGTGCTTAAATTACTTTTGTTGTTTACTTACGGATGCTTCATTTACGAGCTAGGAATCTTTTATAAGGAGCCGACAAGTACTCGATTGCCAGTTTATTTTATTTCCACCGTGGATTTTAGGTTGAGATTTACGTGTTGATTGTAACATTTCCTGACTATTGCTTACGTTTGCCTTTTTATAAGGACCGTTATTAAATCACAGCTGTGGGGTAGAATAAGGACTTCATAAAATGATTTAAGCCTTCCATATATATTCGACTGACCGTTCCAAGACGGTTCTACGGTTTTGGTAAATGATGTACTGTTACCTAGTTGCGAAAGACTTTTTATCATCTTCATCTGTGTGCATGGTCGTAAATTTTTTATGATATCTTGTATTGGACTTTCTTTCATGTCTGATGTCTTGGTTGGAAATTTGAACTGAACAAATGTATAATTGACTTTCTATTATAACCTTATCAATATCCCCTGTGACGTACCTTTACATATTAATATGATATTTGTTTGATTTCTATTTCTCAGTAGTTCCAGCATCATTAAAATTCAGTGTTTAACTTAATTATTTATGTAAACATTTATCACTTTTACCATCTTGTCCCTGCATGACATATGAAGGAAACCACAGACCCCATGGAATAATTATGAGTCTCTGTTGCCATTTAATAAAACATTTTTTTTCGATGAGACTATCTATGTGTGACAGCGAAAATTGTCTTGAAACATATAATATACTTTAGTCTAAAAGTTCTGCACAGGTGTCATTTATACGTCAAAAAACCGACACAAACGATGAAAGTTCAAACGTTGATTATGCACAACATACATTTTATTTTAGTTCATTAAATTGATGAAAAGTTTAAATCGAAACGAGACAAGTTAACGTCACCATTTGGATGGCTTGACGTGAACCGTGGTAAATATATGGACGCCGACACTCACCGTGTCCCAGACTAACTTTGACGCCTGAAACGTGTTGGTGCTAAGCCTGCATCTTCGCGAAAATGATGTACATGAACTGTTTGTCATTGACAATTTTACAGCGTTTATATTTGCTCAGAGGATGTGTTCAAAGCTCTGTTCTCAATATGTGAACAGACATCTGACGTCTGGCTGCGCTATGTTCTGTACTAGATCGGATAGCTCTCATAGGGTTTTAATTGGGAATATGCTGTTAACACTTTAGCGCCTACAATTTTGATGAGATCTACTAACATTGTATCGCAGGTGAGTTCGAATTTCAGCCAGATCTGATCACGGACAGGGGAGTAAGCTGCCATTGTGTATCTTGAAAAATCTCCATAGACATTTAATGAGTAGAATTTCGTAAACGCTGTAGCTGTTTCGTTTTTGATTGAATTTTCTAATAAGGACAACTATAAAACCTCGAATAAGTTCGTAATTCGGCCATATTCCACTTGTGATTACAGAGTTAGCTGTCCCTGAGTGTTCAATAAAAATGGTATTTAGTGTTGTTAACACTCTAGCCCCTGCATTTTTGTTTGGACCTTCACCATTCCTAGTAGTAGTACAGACAACTATAATATCTCGGTTAAATTAGAATTTCAACTAAATCGGCACATGGGCTGTAGACTTAGTTAATCTTAATTGTTTGAAAAAAAAAATATAGCATATGTAGTGTTGTTAACATTCTAGCGCATTCATTTCTTATTGAATTTTCGTCATTCTTGGCAGTAACAAGGACAACCATTATATCTCGGATAAGTTCGATTTTTCACCAAATCGGCTCATAAACTGCAGAATAAGCTACCATTGAGTGTTTGAAAAATTGTTATTTAGTATTATAAACATTCTAGCACCTTCATTTTTCAATGGATGATCTTCTTCATTCTTGGCAGTTACAAGGACAAAAAGAATATATCCTCAAGCAGCTCTCACCGTTGCAGCGTTAGGTGCCCTTGAGTGTTTGAAATATTTATTTTAGTGTTTTAACACTCAAGCTCCTTTACTTTTGACTTGATCATTCTTGAAAGTAATGCGAGGAACCACAATATCGGTGATGTGTTCAAATTTGGACCACAATATCGGTGATGTGTTCAAATTTGGACCAGACCCGCTTACTAACCCGCTTAGCTGCCCTAAAGTGTTGGCAAAATTAGCATATTTTGTGTTGTTAATACTCGAGCACCTTCCTTCTTCATTCTGGCAGGTAACAAGGACAACTACATGTATAATATCTGATATGAGTTGGCATTTCTACCGGATTGGATCGCAGACTGCAGTTACCTGTAATTTGCGTCTTAAAAAATCTCAAAAGACTTATAATAGAGAGAATAAATATAAAGGTTTGGTCCTTTGGAAGCAGCAAAAACCTTCAAATGGAGGTAGAATGGGCCATATTGTGCAATTTCGGGTACTGAACCCTCATCAGTAACCCTTAATAAACCGGCGACGATAGCCAGATAAATATACTGCAATTTCAAAAATTTATACAAGGGAAGTCTAAATCAAAAACACATGCCTTAATGCGGTCAAATGATTAAAACAGTGTTTAGAACATGGTTCTAAACGTACAAATTTTAATACTCTGAATATTCTTACTGATCTCAAAGGACCGAAATAAATAATATCATCTGCACTAAGGATGATGTCCCTAGAGACTTTTTACGGCCGCTACACGGCACAACGTCAGTTGCAGTTATAGCAAATAAAGGTTTGATCCGTTGGAAGCAGTAAAAACGTTCAAATGGATGTAGAATGGGCCATATTGCGTCACTTCTAATACTGAACCCTTATAAACTGGCGACGATAGCCAGATAAATAAACTGCAATTTCAAAAATTTATACAAGGGAAGTCTAAATCAAAGACACGTGCCTAAATGCGGTCAAATGATTAAAACAGTGTTTAGAAGATGGTTCTAAACGTACAACTTTTAATACTCTGAATATTTTTAATATTCTGAATTTGTATCAAAATATGCTTAGCATAACTGCTACATTTTTTCGTCTTCATTCTTGTAGGTAATAAGGAAGACCATGAAACCTTACATCAGGAAAACATGTCCGTGTATTGTATACCGCCTTATACCCCACTTTTATATAGTAAAACTGGGGTTTGCAGGGGTATACCTTTTTTCTTATTTTTGCTCCAAAACATAGATTGTGGGTACTCGTTAGAACCGCCTCGGCAAGGCGGTTCTAACGTGTACCCACAATCTATGTTTTGAGCAAAAATAAGAAAAATATTGAAATTTTTCTACTGAAAATTTTCATTTTTTACAACTTTAAAAATCTCTGTATATTACATGGAAATGTTTTCGTAATGCGGATCAGTGTTTGAAGTTTGAACTGGTTCCACGTGACTTTGCAATTAAGTGTCATTGAGCGTTAGAAATAGCAATTTTGTGTGTGCTACTGATTGGTCTAAAGGAAAAGTAGGCAATAATCAGGAAATTGCGCAACCAGAAAGAAAATCCAACCCAAAGAACCGAGGTGGGAAAAACTAAACCAATAATCAGGTTCTTAATTTAAGAAAACAGTTGGTTCTCAGACGAACGATAGTTGCCCTTTGTACAGCAAAAACATGTACAGTTAAACCAAACTTTTATAAAGTAAAACTGGGGTATACAGGGGTGTACATAGTTTTCTTATTATTGATCCAAAACATAGATTATGGGTACTCGATAGAACCGCCTCGACGAAGCTTTGGAAATTTTCATCAGAAAAATTTTGATATTTTTCTTATTTTTGCTCAAAACATAGATTGTGGGTACAAGTTAGAACCGCCTCGTCGAGGCGGTTCTAACGAGTACCCACAATTTATGTTTTGGAGTAAAAATAAGAAAATAAGTTATACCCCAGTATACCCCAGTTTTACTTTATAAAAGTGGGGTTTACGGGAGTATTCAATACACGGACATGTTTTCCTGATGTGGAATGATCTGAGAAAATTGAAAGGTACAAGTAGGCAAATATCAGGAAAAGGCGCAATCAGAAAAAGATTCCCACTCCAAAAACCGAGGTGGGAAAAAAACCAAACTAACAGTCAGGTACTTATACCATGAAACATATCGTAAGCCGAATGAGCAGCTATTTTCCCAATAGGTGGCCACTCAGTTACCTTAACTTAACTAAAAATATGAAAACATACATAAGGCGCCAACAGCACAAAAAGTTTTCCAAACACCAAGACATAAAACAAAAAGAACCACCACAGAAGTATCGACTTGGAACGATCAGTAACACAAAGTTACTGGCGGGCTTAAACCGGTTTTACATGGCCATAACCTCACCCTCAGCTTCTGCAGTGGTTCATAACATTTAGTTAGTTATTCGGCCCTCGTGGTGAATCTCTAACTAGTCAATGAATCATCAAGAACAAACAAATAAATCATGATAAACATCCTGATGAATCAAAAACCAGGACTCACAGACTGAGTAAGCTGCCCGACGATGGAGATCCCTGGGCGCCGAATAACCTACTAACTCCGGAGCAAAAGAAAAACACCAGTTGGACCCCGGTGGGCCAAGCAACAGACAAGAAGCTCCGGCCCCAACCAACTAAAATGAATAGCTTTATGTCGGGGCCATCATAGAGTCTGACGCCCGAGCCACCGGCGTGCAATTAAAGAAGGCAGCATAGTTATCAACCATGATTGGGTTAAAAACTAAGCATGCAGAATGTCGTATAACATTCAAGTTATAACCTATACGTCTGTAACGTGTTATGATTTTTCTGAACTGAAAAGAAAAATCATTAATTCCTTTAAGTTTCTTAAATTTGTAAACCAAGTCACCATAAAATTCAGGTTCCGAAAGGCCCTCACTTAAAAGCGTCTTTAACCCAACATTGTATTTGGAAATCAATTCATAGTGTCTACGATAAAATTTAGAAAATGTTTTTCGAAGTTTATGATACCGATAGCCCTGTTGGAGAAGTTTTGCCGTTAAACATTTATTTCGAGCGTTGAAGTCTGTAACATGATTGCAGACTCTAGCAAACCTAATAAGTTGCGAAATGTATACACCATAAGAAGCACGACGAGGAACGTCACCATCCAAAAAAGGAAAATTTACTATATCAAAATCCAAGTCATCGCGCTTATCATAAATTTTAGAAGAAACAAATCCATTTGCAACAGAAAGATGTAGATCTAAAAAGGGGGCTTCAGTATCTGAGATATTGGCTTTGTTCAACTGGATAATGCTGGATAATGAGAACGCATGTTGTATGTAGCAGCGAATCTGGTGCGCATTTGCACATTTGAACCACCGTTTCGGAGTATCTGCCAACATAGCTTTATGATTGTCTGATTCTACTATCTGAAATTGCGGCCCTCCCCTCATGGCCGAGTAATTTACTCTATTGATTTCATTACCGCACAATAATTCAATTATATTACTGCACTGTATGTTTGGGGTTTCGAATATACATGTACAAGCTCGCATCGACTGCATACAGTTTTGCCCCGACGACTGAGTATAGGTCAAATATTTAGTCACCCGACTACTGGTACAGTGACTACTGGTACAGTGCCATCGACTACTGAAATTTGGCTTACAAAGGCAAAAGTGCATGTAAATTTGCTAATGGCGGATAAATCTACATCAAACTAAAAAACGCAACTTTTACTTTTATTCTCCATTGTATATACCATAAGATGCTAATTATCGCCTGTGATTATGCACACGGCCTTGTGTAAATATGTTTTAGACACAAACAGTTCCACAGGACAAACTCAAAATGAATACTACTCGAATAATTTTAGATTTTGGAGTCTCCGACTGAGCCAGAGTGTTGGAGAATATAACAGTGGTATATCAAGCTGAAAATATCTTTATGGCAGTAAATAATTTCCAAGAACTATCTGGTTTCCTAACAGCGAGTAAACAAGACGTCTCATTTGTTGCCCACGTCCCACAACTACTGCGGTCTTGGGGTACAGTGGTTCTCTAGCGTGACTGTGTGCCATTGCCAATTTTTACAGCGTATTATATGTGCTCAGAGGATGTGTTCAAACCTCTGTTCTGAATATGTGTACAAACATCTGACGTCAGTCTGTCACATGTGGACGCCTGGAACGCACATCGATCATCAAACATGTCATTACAAGCGTATCGTTGGTAATACATGACCATGTGCCGTCTCGTGGGAAAACCAACAATGTGGTTTCCGAACAGGTCCGACACAAACCGGCCTGTACACGCACAGAAAAGAGCTAGAAGCATGAAATTTCGGATTTAAGTAGAAGAGGAATTGTCCTATCCGAGTAGCGAAAACAAGGGCGCTGATCAGCTTTGCGGTTACCGCAGATTGTTTTCGCAATGCAGATTGTTGGTTTTCCCATGAGGCGGCTCAAATGTTAAAATAAAGCGTGGTTCAGACACTCCAAAATATAGCCGCTCTACTGCACTTAACAGTTGCTCCGTAGACTGCCTTATAGTGAAGATACATGTATGTATCAGAATTTTAGCTAAAAATCAGAAGGTGAGCTCTTATAGTCTTACAGGATGGTACTCAAGTCGGCGTCCGTCCGTCAGTCTGTCCGCCTTTACCTGTTAGTGCTATGATTGTTCGTGTAGAATATGATTCAAAGCGGGGTGATTCTAAAATGAAGGGTGTCATTCTAGTCAGGGTAAATATATTGTAACCTGAAAACCTGTTTTCTACTTATCTAAACTTTAATTCTTTATGACATGTCCGTGGGTTGAAAATGGACGCACACATTTTTTTCTGAGGTACACCTACCAGTGTTTGAGATGTGGACTGCAGGCTTTATGAGGTGCAAGTTCACACATCTATACCGTCCAAAGTGACTCATCAGGAAAACATGTCCGTGTAATGTTTACCCCCTTGAACCCCACTTTTAAATAACAAAACTGGGGCTTGCAGGGGTAAACCTATTTTTCTTATTTTTGCTCCAAAACATAGATTGTGGGAACTCGTTAGAACCGCCTCGCCGAGGCGGTTCTAACGTGTACCCACAATCTACGTTTTGAGCAAATATAAGAAAAATATCACAGATTTTCTACTGATTTTTTTTTTTCAATTTTTACAACTTAAAAAGTCTCTGTATATTGCATGGTCGTGTTTTCGTAATGTTGTAGTGGGATGCATTTTACAATGTAGCTCTGATAGACATTAGGAAAACATGTCTGTGAAATGTATATTACTCAAACCCCACTTTTAAATAGAAAAACTGGGTTTTGCTGGGGACTGACCCCGGGTACATCTATTTTTCTTATTTTTGATCCAAAACAAGTATTGTTGGCACTCGTTAAAACCGCGAGGCTGATCTGCGCCTTTGGTTTCGCATATGCGGATTGTTGGTTTTCTCATGAGGCGGCTCAAATGTTTTGTACCCGTGCAGAACATTTGCTATAAGTAAACGCAGAAATGATACTATTACAAAGAATAGGCTGCCATGAGATGACAGCATTTTTGACGAATTGATTTGCCCATCCATATAAGTTGATCTCTTGGAACGATTTATTTTATTCCATTTTCAATGAAAATCCATTAAGTAAACATAATAGCCACAAGTGGGACGGTGTGTTCTGCAGCGTCACGTCTGGGGCTATGATATTCGCCTATGTTCCATAAAAAGACACCAGGTTAAATGAGCCATTTTTCCTGAACTTACGATTTGAGCCGCATCGTGAGAAAACCGGTCTTCGGGGTTTCCGACCAGGTCTGACACAAACCGGCCTGTACAAGCTCAGAAAAGAGCTAGAAGCTTGAAATTTCGGATTTAAGAAGAAGAGGAATTGTACTATCCGTGTAGCGAAAACAAAGGCGCTGATCAGCTTCGCGGTTACCGCGAAGCTGATCTGCGCCTTTGTTTTCGCCTAGGCAAAAATCCGGTTTTCTCACGATGCGGCTCATTTAGAAATGAGCTGGTGACTATACTTGGCTCACACTACTGAGAATCACGTGGTATTGAATACATACAAACCGATAAATGATCGGTGATACACACTGCAATGGAGACCGAAGTTGAAATCAGATTTTCGAGGTTTTTTTTTTTTCTTAAAGCGTTCACTCTACTGGCTGATAGATAGGTGCAGTCAATGCAGAAATTGAACATTTATTGAAAGAAAGTGACATAAGAAATCCCGAGTATTTCGTCAAGTTCCGCGAACACTTCAATGTTATTGTGAGGGATGTACTATATCGTCATTTTTCTAAAGTTTTTGCGAAAACGAAACAACCTGGATGCCTTGTGTTACTTTCATTCAATAAATGAGCCACCCCATGGGAAAACCAACAATCTGCATAGGCGAAAACAAAGGCGCAGATCAGCTTCGCGTTAACCATTGTTTTCGCTACTCGGATAGTACTATTCCTCTTCTACTTAAATCCGAAATTTCAAGCTTCATGCTCTTTTCTGTGCTCGTACAGGTCGGTTTGTGTCGGACCTGTTCGGAAACCACATTGTTGGTTTTCCCACGAGACGGCTCAAATGTTTAATTTCTGCATTTATAGAGTAAACGCTATAAAAGAAAACTCGAATTTCTCATCTCAACTTCGGACAGAATTCAATTTGCATTTTGCGTCACCATTCCGTACCACGTGTTTCTCAGCTGTGTTGGCTTATATTGATGGATAATATATTTTCTTTTATGGGGCGCTGGTAACGGCGATGGCGAGGTGGTTCAAATATTTTGAACATCAATGAGAATATACGTTTTAAAATATATTTACAGAAATGTTTCAGACACTGAACCTGGTGTGCTATCGTAATAATCCAGGGCTCGGCAATCAAGATGTGATTGACGTCAGAGATTTACATGTACCATTAAAATCTGACTGGCATGCCTATTAAAATGTGCTGTAATTTTTTCAGCATATTTCTATTGGTAAATTTGTGACGTCCCTTTTATGTTGATTCACAAGCGCTGTACATATGTAGCTATGTGTGATATGAGCCTTCGCATGAGAAAACCAACGATTTGCATATGCGAAAACAGACGCAGATCGGCGCCTTTGTTTTCACCACGGGGACAGTACTATTCCTCTTCTATTTATATCCGAAGTTGCACGCTTCTAGCTTTATGCGGTGACTGTATAGTCTGGTTTGTGGCGGGCCTGGCTGGAAACCCAAATTGTTGGTTTCTCATGCACAGGCTCATATGTGAGATAAGTGTTTATGGTGGCGTCATACCTAGCCGATTTTGACACACGATGGCCACACGAATATGAAATTTTCAATTTCGCGCGATTTTCGTCACCAATTTGGTAAAAAGCCAATGTTGAGCGGAAGCATGTACGAAGCCTACCGATGGACACACGATGGACACACGATTATACCCCATGCAGTCACGAACGATACACGAAAAGGTAGTTTTTCATGCGATGTCAGGCTTGACATGGTCATTACGAAAACTTGCCCATGCAATATACAAGAAATTTTTTCAGCCGTAAAAATTGAAAATTTTGCGGGATTTTTTTTTTATATTTTTCTTATTTTTGCTCAAAACAGAGATTGTGAGTACACGTTAGAACCGCCTCGGCATTTTGCATATCCCCCATGCATACCCAAGTTTTGCTATATAAAAGTGGGGTTTGAGGGGTATACATTACACGGACATGTTTTCGTGATGGTCGTGAAGCCATCATGAAGCCATCGTGATGTGGAAAATGTATTCCCGAAAGTGTCCCGAAGGCATAACGAGACTTCCCGATGTTATGTATAAATCAATTAATGAGACTAAAAAGTGATGTTGAGAAAACATCAGCTTTGTCAGTTTCCTTCTTTACAAAATAAAATTGGAAATGCCACCGAAACCAGGAAGAGGGCGTGGGAAGAAGATTGCGCCTGTCAGCTCCACTCCGAAACTTCCCTCCAAGGTTCCACTCCAATACTCCAGTCCATGACTCCACTCAAAAACTCCAATCCATAAAATACGCGGTGTCTATATTGTAGGCGGGAGATTGAACGAGACCATATTTCATTAGCGTGCAAACATGGTCTCTTTTGAGAAGGTATTTCATTTGCATGATTTCGTTGTTGACGACCACGGTAAAAATTACTACCATGACTGTATTGTCAGTTACTTTACAACACTGTTCAAACTTCTCGGTGACAGTTTGGTTGTATTTCAATCTATCTTTCGCATGAAACTAACACAAAACGCTTCTTGAGTTGACAGTAGATAGATAAAAGACTCGTTTGTCGAAAACTGCAGTGGGTACTGTTTTACTAGAAAGCAAACAGAGTGCTGCTTGAAAGACAACATAATAATAAACAAACCAAATACCTGTAAGAGATGGTGTTGCTCCTGCAAGATGAATTTATCATACTCCAGTTGCGTGTAAAGAAGCAGTGCTGCAGTCTTCTTCCTGTTTGCCTTGTCTTCGAAATACACCATGATTTTTGTCAGAATAGAATCAACAGTACTGAACTTAAGATTGTCTGAGAAAAAGGCCGCGGGTGTGTGGATGCTGATTTTTGTATGTCCTCGTTACCTTGGAATATATTGGAAACGCAGAAAATGCAGTTTTGGTTAATGTCGTGTTTCCATCGGGATGCCATCGTGTTCTATTTTTTGTTAGATACGATGCTTATACGATGGCGTTGTTAGGGATATACTATGTGTTGCCTTCGTAACACAATCGGGCAGCATCGCGTCTCCATCGTATTGCCTTCGTGTAGCAAAACTTCGCCGATGGTGCCCATGACCACACGTCAGAAGTACGATGTAGTCCCGATGTCATATGATGGCCTCACGATGGCTTTGCGAAGGCCACGATGCACTCGCGAATTCAACATGAAATTGAACCATCGTGTGTCCTTCCTGTATTTTTTTGGCATGTCAAAGATTTTGGTGCCGCTCGCGATGGTGATGCCGATGGCTTAAAAAATCTCCCGATGGACATACGATGGGTAACGATGCACTCACGAATGGCCCGATTTCTTCACGATCCCCGCCGAAATTGAAACTTTTCATAATCATGTGTCCATCGCGTGTTAAAATCGGCTAGGTATGACGCCTTTATTATCATTTAACCTAATAAATAAGCCTGTAGGTATGGAATCGTATTTTGAGAACACCTTTTATAACGATAACCTTCGGAGTTTATTGAGCGTTGTTACTATTTTTGGATTTTTGCACAAGTTCCTGGCAATGCTTTCTTTTTACCCCAATTCAATATTTTTGTACAATCATACAAAAAGGCACAAAATATGAATATGTTTGAATATGTTTGAATTACACTTAACACTAGCCAGTGAAACGTTCGCATTTACACATACTATCGCTGGGCGGCCCCCGCGGCCGAGCGGTTAAGAGCGCTGTTTCTTAATCACTCGATCATCTCACCGCTGTGTCTGGTGTGGGTTCGAGCCCCGCTCTGGCCACATGTGAGACAAGCCAAGTTCTGCTTGCGGATATGCCAGGTGGTTTTTCACACCTACTAATTGGCCCGTCTCATATGAGCTGAAATAATCTTGAAAAATTGAACTTCCGGATTTTTTTATTTGATTTAACAACTGACATTTAGTAATTCGGGGCATAATGTGCCGTTGGACTGCTTTGTCATTGAACAACTTGCCCACATACATTCATTTTTGGGGACCAAACAAACAGTCCCAGCCAAGCAGCGTAAGGTTGGTGCTTTATTTGGTACAGTGTTAAAAAAAAGCAGAGTGAACCAAATCAAGCACTAACTTCATTACGAAAACATGCCCATGTAATATACAGATTTTTCTAAAGTTGTAAAAATTGAAAATTTTCAGTAGATTTTTTTTTATATTTTCTTATTTTTGCTCCAAAACATAGATTGTGGGTACTCATTAGAACCGCCTCGGCGAGCGAGGCGGTTCTAACGAGTACCCACAATCTATGTTTTGGAGCAAAAATAAGAAAAATAGGTATACCCCTGCATACCCCAGTTTTACTATATAAAAGTGGGGTATAAGGGGGTATATATTACACGAACATGTTTTCCTGATGTTTACGCTGCTTTCCGGGGACAATTTGCTTTGTTGCTGCCAATTTATTGTTTTTGACAAGTTGTTTTATCCTCACTCATAACAATGGCACATAAAAAATTTAAACACAATGAAATGATAGCTGTAAAAATCAAAATTAAAACTATTTTGCATACAGACCGGAAGTACAGCAAACTGTTATCACTTCTGTTTATGAAACTTGTAAAAAGAGTCAAACTAGGTATATGCTAACCTGCCATGGTCTACGAATACATTTTTTGTTTGTTTTCTTTGCTGTTTAAAGGAAATTTTCAAAACCACCGGTTAATATGCCATTTTTCAAAACTTTGTAAAAACTTGTTTTTCTGCTACTGTCATGATTCAGATCACATGTGTAATGAAAAATCATTGAAAATTTTCCCCCAAAAATGCAATTTTGCAATTTATTGTCATCCACACTATTGATTTTGCTACAAAGTCAAAGATTTGATATTGGAATTAACCAAAAATAATGTTAGAAATAAAAATAGTTCTACTTAATCATAAAAAATGACAAAATCAGGGTGGTGCAAGTTTTTTTGATTTTCAGTATATATTTGCTATTACTGCAGCTGGTGCTGTGTCTTATAGAGGTCCTAAAACGTCTCTCTGTACATCATTCATAACGCAGGTTTTATTTTCCTTTCGGTCGTTTAAGATCAGCGATGATAAATTGAGAAATGAAAAACCTGTTATCGGACGGTCCTGTTGAGGGTTGCAAAATAACACAGTTATTCACTTTGGCTCCATGTTGCCAAATTACATGGGTCACTGACGAACGTCTTGTAACCGAAACCGTGACATGGTCCATCGCATTTCTCATTTATATGTTCGCCGGTCCTAAAGGACCTCCGTTTAAATTCTAAGTCTCTTATTTACTTTAATTCCATCACTAAAAGTATACTAGTGTTGTCTGCTAATCAGCTTTGATAAGAATCCCGGAAAAATTGACACACGAGGCTCCACAATGTAGGTTGAGACTTTGCAAACCGGACGGACACTGTACGTGTGCAATATCTCCATACTCCATGTGGATCACTGCAGATGTTGAGCTGCTATACGAACCATTTTCACTTTCACCTTCCGGGTTAGAAGCCGCTCGAACAACTTTGACATTATTCTTTCTGATATCACAGCGTACAACAGGAACCCCATTTTCCTTCAGTACATTTAGTAAAAATACATAAATCCCTGGATACTCGCATATAAACTGCCCTTTCTCCGTGCTATAGTGCTGGCCAATATTGGTGATGACTTTGGTAAACTTGAGCGTATTTATGTCCAAACCCGCAACCGGACCATTGACAGTAAAAGCAGATTTCTTGCCTAAAAAAAAGTAATAAAATGTCTGTAGCGGGAGCGATAAACTATCGGTGAAGTAACACCCTGTCCAACGTTGCAGATGGTGAAACCGTCCAAACGCCGATAAAACGGTAGTTTCGCTACTAACGTTTCATGGATGCGAACGAATTTCTGGTTTTCTGAAATGAATTTGTTTGCAAAGAAGTATAAAGCGCATCCTGTAGAGAATCCATCAGGAAAACATGTCCGTGTAACGTATACCCCCTCATACCCCACTTTTGTATAGTAAAACTGGGGTATGCAGGGGTATACCTATTTTTCTTATCTTTGCTCCAAAACATAGATTGTGGGTACTCGTTAGAACCGCCTCGCCGAGGCGGTTCTAACGTGTACCCACAATCTATGTTTTGAGCAAAAATAAGAAAAATATTATTTTTTTTCAGCTGAAAATTTTCAATTTTTAAAGCTCAAAAAATCTCTGTATGTTCCATGGACGTGTTTTCGTAATGTTAACTTGACTTTTCATTTCTGCTTGTCTAATGAATAAAAAAGCTGTTTTTATATAATTTCACCAAACATTCGATCCGAAGACGGTAAACAAGGTTCGGCTTTTTGACTATTCGGCCGATTCTACAGAAACGGTACTTATTTTCCAAAAATACACACAAAATGTAAGCAAACGAGCATTTTGCAATGACTTTTAGGCAAGATTGTGGGACTTTTTCATCGTTTTCGATATTTTCCCAAAAAATGAAAAGAAAGAATTTTATGGCAAAAAGTAAAAGTAACGCCTATTACAACGGTACTAGAATTATCTGGATTGTTGGATAGAAGGACATTCTAGATTTTACAAGATTTATGTGCTGCTTCTGTCTATATACCTCTTTCATGTAGGTTTCGGGAACTATACGTTTATTCCAAATTTTGTGATGTTGTGGTCGTTCGTCTCTAATGAGAAATACCATCATTATTTCTTGAATTGGTTCGTGTGTGTTGGTGAGTTCTTTGAAGGCTGACTAGGCGAGTGGGTGCATGTGTGAAGAAATTGTTGTCTATGCAAGTGCTTGCGTGTTGAGAAATAAGCTGACATGCGCTATGAAATTAGATTATAGTGAGGAAGAGGCGCGCAGCGTCAACCTCAGTCGCTCGTCCAAACCCAGCTATGCCCAGAGGCAAGACACAGGTCAAGACGTCTGGAGTTAGGTTTGGATGCAGTGGATGACCGAAACAACTTTAGCGCAGTGTCACGCTCTGCAAGTTCCACAACTGTATCGCTTCCCGAACCGCTATGAATATAATATTTTAATGATATAATAGCCATATCCACTTTAGGTGCACATCCAGTTCTAAGAGTAGTAATGATTAAATACTCGTTCGAAAGCATGACCGTGTGCTACTTATAAGATCATTGGAAAAGGTATATTGTAGTCTATGGAATGGAATATTTGATCTGGTGTTTCAGGACAATGAGCCGCCGGGTACAGCGGACTCGGATCTAATGTTAATAGAATTTTCGACCCTTTACAGGCAAAAAAGGACATCCTTTGTTAGAAATCTCAGACACAGCATAAACTATAAAAAAACATGATTCATGTTATATACACCATTTTAGAAAGGTACAAGTAAGCAACGATCAGGAAAAGGCGCAATCAGAAAGAAATTCCCATTCCCAAAACCGAGGTGGGGAAAAACTAAATTGACTATTAGGTACTTATACGAAGAAAACATATCGCAAGCCGTGTGAGCAGTTATTGCCCAATAGGCGGCCACTCAGTTACCCGAACATAAATGAAAATAGGAAAACGTACATAAGGTTTAAACAGCACAAAAAATCGACTCCAAAACATAAAACAAATGGAATCACGACAGAAGGTACAAGTAGGCAAAGATCAGGAAAAGGCGCAATCAGAAAAAGATTCCCACTCCAAAAAACGAGGTGGGAAAAAAACAAACTAACAATCAGGTACTTATACCATGAAAACATTTCGTATGCCAAATGAGCAGCTATTTTCCCAATAGGTGGCCACTCAGTTACCTTAACTTAACTAAAAATATGCAAACATACATAAGGCGCCAACAGCACAAAAAACTTAAACAGATTACTCTTTGACCAAAATAAATGTAAAAATAAAACATACTTCTGCGACCGCTGCTTATATGGTTTCACAAAAGTACAAGTAGGCAAAGATCAGGAAAAGGCGCAATCAGAAACAGACTCCCACTCCAAAAACCAAGGTGGGAAAAAGCCAAACTAATAATCAGGTACTTATACCATGAAAACATTTCGTAAGCCGAATGAGCAGCTATTTTCCCAATAGGTGGCCACTCAGTTACCTTAACTTAACTAAAATATGCAAACATACATAAGGCGCCAACAGCACAAAGTATTTTAAACACCAAGACATAAAACAAAAAACAAAAAGAACCACCACAGAAGTATCGACTTGGAACGATCAGTAACACAAAGTTACTGGCGGGTTTAAATCGATTTTACATGGCCATAACTTCACCCTCAGCTTCTGCAGTGGTTCATAACATTTAGTTAGTTCTTCGGTCCTCGAGGTGAATCTCTAACTGGTCAATGAATCATCAAGAACAAACAAATAAATCATGATAAACATCCTGATGAATCAAAAACCAGGACTCACAGATTGAGTAAGCTGCCCGACGATGGAGATCCCTGGGCGCCGAATAACTTACTAACTCCGGAGCAAAAGAAAAACATCAGTAGGACCCCGGTGGGCCAAGCAACAGACAAGAAGCTCCGGCCCCAATCAACTAAAATTAATAGCTTTAAGTCGGGGCCATCATAGAGTCTGCCGCCCGACCCACCGGCGTGCAATTAAAGAAGGCAGCATAGTTATCAACCGTGATTGGGTTAAAAACTAAGCATGCAGACTGTCGCATAACATTCAAGTTATAACCTATACGTCTGTAAAGTGTTATGATTTTTCTAAACTGAAAAGAAAAATCATTACTTACTATAAGTTTCTTAAATTTGTAAACCAAGTAAATTTGTAAAGAAGCCTTTTTATAATGTAAAGATAAAAGTAGGCAATGCTAAGGAAATGACATAATCAGAAAGAAATTCCCACTCCAAAAACCGAGATGGCAAAAACTGAATTAACAATAAGGTACTTATACCAAGAAAATATATCGTAAGCCTAGTGAGCAGCTATTTCCCAACAGGCGGCCACTCAGTGAAACAAACTTGACTAAAATATGTAAACTTCATGAGATGCAAACAGCAAACAAATTCAACACCAAAACAATAAAAAAAATTAGAACCACTACAGAAGCATCGCCTTGCAACGATCAATAATATATAATTACTGGAAGTCTTAAACTAGTTTTAAAGGCGCCTTACCTCACCCTCAGTTTTCTGCAGTGGTTCACATGGTTTAGTTAGTTGTTCGGTTCTCGTAATGAATCTTTAACTAGTCAGGGAATCATCAAGGGAAAAAAAAATAAATTATGATAACTATCATGATGAATCAAAAACGAGGACTCACAGATACAATAAGCTGCACGGCGATGGAGATCCCTGGGCGCCAATCAATATCACTGAAAATCGTGAATAGTCCCCAACCAACGAAAGTAAATAGCTATACTGAGGACCATCATGGAGTCTGACGCCCGATACAGCGGCGTGCTATTAAAGAAGGCCGCATAGTTATCAAAAGGTACAAGTAGGCAAAGATCAGGAAAAGGCGCAATCAGAAAAAGATTCCCACTCCAACCATCTTTGGGTTAAAACTACGCATGAAGACTGTCGCATCACATTTAAGTTACTCGTATAAACTATAACGTATATTGATTTTTTCTAATTTAACTAAAAAGAAAAAAAAAAACATGATTCCTTCCTATAGGTTTCTTGTATAAACCAAGTCACCATAAAATTCTGGTTCCGAAAGACCATATATGATAACTTACCTATATGTAAAACCGGATTGTACAGGGACATATAATTATCTTTTCTTTTTATTGAGTTTTGTGTAATAGACTGTGGGGCGCCGGAGGCGGTTATGAAAATTTGAAACTAAATTAATGGCCTTGGGAGCGCTCATCTGAGATTTGGTCTTTGAACAATGACCTCTGTCTAAAGCAATACTGACCAAGGTCAAAATACCTTTTTCCATGGATACTTACATAACTTCATTAATTCAGTAAACTGTTTGTAGTACGAAAACTTGCCCATGCAATATACAGAGATGTTTTTCAGCTGTAAAATTTGAAAATTTCACCATTTTTTTTTGCTCAAAACATAGATTGTGGGTACACGTAAGAACTGCCTTGCCGAGGCGGTTCTGACTAGCACCCATAATCTATGTTTTGGGCCAAAAATATGTAAAATGGGTATACCCCTGCATACCCCTGCATAACCCAATTTTACTATATAAAAGTGGGGTTTGAGGGGGTATTCATTGCATGGGCATGTTTTCCTAATGGATAGTAGCTACTCAATGCCGATGCTCCACGCCATGTTATACACCAAGACCTTCCATAGAATCCGGGCTGCTGATATCATTGCGTTTACCTGGAGAGAGATATTGCTGATGCCTGGTCCATTACGAAAACATGCCCATACAATAAACATATATGTTTTCATCTTTTAAGAATGAAATGTTCAATAAAAAAATGATAGTGTTAAAACTTTTGTTCAAAACATTGATTGTGGGTACACTTTAGAACCGCCTCGACCAGTCGATTCTAACGAGTACCCTCAATCTATGTTATGGATCAAAAATAACTAAATTGTATCACTGTAAACATCAGTTGTACTATATAAAAGTGAAAATAAAGGGACATATATTACACGTACATGTTAGCGTAATGTGCATTCATGCAGAGCTGCAATAATTAAGTTTGCTAAAAATGGGACGTACAACATGCAGAATATGTGAATATCAAATAGCTGTTTGCACGATTTAATCTAACATAATATGCATACCAAAAATACAGCCAATTGCTTAAAATCTAAATGATTCAATGTTCCAGTTTGTTTAACTTTGTTCTGAGATGTGTCGCACGTCTCCCTGTTTATTTGTTCAGGGATGAGACGACATAATTTTATAGAATTAATAAAACATGCGTTATTATGACAAACGAATCCGACTAATATTCAAAGGTCCTGTATGTTTAAATTCAAGCAACGTTTATCATTGATAACAGTGGACGTTTCACTCGTTATTGTCTGCATGATTAATAAAACATAAACCAAATAATGTTTATAATAAATATAAACAATGCGATTAGACTTGCTACATTGTTCAACGCATGTGGCTAAAATTTCCTCCAGGAAGGATCGTCATATTTCACTCTCATGAATGAGAAGTTTAATTTGGTTATTTTTATTTAAAATTGTTTAGATTTGATTAAACTAATTTAAGCATGTCGTCCTTTTTATGGGACAAAGGCAAACAGTATAGCACCAGGTGTGACGCTGCAGAACGAGGTGTCCCATCTGGGGCTATTCTGTTTGCTAAGAGAATTTTCATTAAAAATGTATCTGAAAATTTGAAATCACTCCTGATGCCACTTAAATGACAGTGGGTTCACCCAAATGATACTAATGGAAAATTCGTTTGTCGAACATGTGTTTATGATGGTCAACAAAGAAGTAATAATCTCACAGTTTGTTGAGGATTTTTCCTGCCTACGACAATTCACCCACCATTCACTATATATTGGGTGCAGTGATCGAAAACTATGTGCAGAAATTGACTGGGCTCTGTCGGAGTTTTAGAGTGAGAATAGTTTACTGACTGACTTTTTAGTTATATACGCAACGAAAATATTAAGGAAAATGTGTTCAAGTGCTTATTGCAATAAATCTAGGAAAATTTTTAGACATTCAAACTTCAGATTGATTTAATGTGTCCTTTAATGTTTTCAATGAGGCCTTATTTGAACTGTTAGCACCTGGAGTGGCCTAAAAATCATTGTCAAAGTTGACAAGTCAACAAACCAGTTTTCACAAAATTCCAATATAATTGTTAAATTTTAGTAAAAGTGTCAATAGAGACTCTTGCCTTAAAAGCATAGGCTTTGAAAACAAATTTTCTCATGACAACTTACCAGTGCAGCATGCTTTCCTATTATTCCAATTATGAGTTTTGTGTTGAATGACTTTGTGGTCACCCAAATAAATTTTGGTTGTTGAATTAGCCCTCTGCATTTTAAGCTCATCTAAGCAGGCTCAAAAGGTGAACTTATCGTATATGATCCATTGTCTGGTGTTGCGGTTGTCGTTGTTGTCCACAATGTTCAACCGTCTTTACCTCTAAAATCACTTAGCTAATCAAAAGGTACAAGTAGGCAAAGATCAGGAAAAGGGGCAATCAGAAAAAGATTCCCACTCCAAAAACCGAGGTGGGAAAAAACCAAACTAACAATCAGGTACTTATACCATGAAAACATTACGTAAGCCGAATGAGCAGCTATTTTCCCAATAGGTGGCCACTCCACTCAGTTACCTTAACTAAAAATATGAAACACACATAAGGCGCCAACAGCACAAAAATATTTTAAACACCAAGACATAAAACAAAAAGAACCACCAAAGAAGTATCGACTTGGAACGATCAGTAACACAAAGTTACTGGCGGGTTTAAATCGATTTTACATGGCCATAACCTCACCCTCAGCTTCCGCAGTGGTTCATAACATTTAGTTTGTTCTTCGGTCCTCGTGGAGAATCTCAACTAGTCAATGAATCATCAAAAACAAACAAATAAATCATGATAAACATCCTGATGAATCAATAACCAGGACTCACAGATTGAGTAAGCTGCCCGACGATGGAGATCCCTGGGCGCCAAATAACTTACTAACTCCAGAGCTAAAGAAAAACATCAGTTGGACCCCGGTGGGCCAAGCAACAGACAAGAAGCTCCGGCCCCAACCAACTAAAATGAATAGCTTTAAGTCGGGGCCATCATAGAGTGACGCCCGACCCACCGGCGTGCAATTAAAGAAGGCAGCATAGTTATCAACCGTGATTGGGTTAAAAACTAAGCATGCAGACTGTCGCATAACATTCAAGTTATAACCTATACGTCTGTAACGTGTTATGATTTTTCTGAACTGAAAAGAAAAATCATTACTTCCTATAAGTTTCTTAAATTTGTAAACCAAGTCACCATAAAATTCTGGTTCCGAAAGGCCCTCACTTGAAAGCGTCTTTAACCCAACATTATATTTGGAAATCAATTCATAGTGTCTACGATAAAATTTAGAAAAGGTTTTTCGAAGTTTATGATACCGATAGCCCTGTTGGAGAAGTTTGGCCGTTAAACAGTTATTTCGAGCGTTGAAGTCTGTAACATGATTGCAGACTCTAGCAATTCTAATAAGTTGCGAAATGTATACACCATAAGAAGCACGACGAGGAACGTCACCATCCAAAAAAGGAAAATTTACTATATCAAAATCAAAGTCATCGCGCTTATCATAAATTTTAGAAGAAACAAATCCATTTGCAACAGAAAGATGTAGATCTAAAAAAGGGGGCTTCGGTATCCGAGATATTGGCTTTGTTCAACTGTAGTTCAGATGGATTAATTTGATTGACCATACCTTCAAAATAAGGGTTGTCAATGTTCAAAAGGTCATCAAGGTACCTAGAAGTGGAATTAAAAGCCTCGAAGACATCAGCTTGATTATCCTGGTTAAGAGAATCCATGAAATCTCTTTCGTAGCAGTATAAAAATAAATCAGCTACGAGAGGTGCGCAATTTGTACCCATCGGAATTCCAACAATTTGTCTGTATAACGTGGTCCCAAATCTAATATAAATATTATCCAGGAGATAGGATAAGGCGTCGCAATGACAAAGCCAACTTGATTAGCCCGCCGGGATTAAACTACTGTTTTTCTTTTGCTCCAGAATTTCAGTTATGTTGTTAGGCATACAGGGCTCTACATAGTCGGGCAGCCTATTGTGTCTGTGTCCTCGTTGTTGATTCATCTTGGACGTTATCATATTTAATATGTTTGTCCTTGATGATTCATTGGCGTGTTAGAAATTCACCACGGGGACCGAACAACTAACTAAATGTTGTGAACCACTGAGGCTTATATAGGGTATTTAGGGATACGGGATATTGGCCTGTTTTCTTTTAAGGGATACTGGGATATTTGTGTTTTTTTATTCTGAGATATGGGATACTTGAATTTTATTTTGGGATATGGCATTTTTGAAACAAAAATAAATAAATAAATAAATAAATAAATAAATAACACAATATCACTGCAGAATTGTTATTCTGTTCTATGGCTTCAAATTTATCCTGGGAAACAAGTCACCCGGATCCCAAGGCAAGGCGCATAAGGCGCCCAAAATCTTTATTGAAATCCTCTCCGCAACTTCTATGCTCGAAACTAGTCTCACTAGACTCTCAAGCATTCAAGCAAATGAACTGAAGCTTAGTCTAGACCTGTTGGTTTGAATGTCACATCGTATTTATTAGCAGTTTTCCCATTTATATCAGAATATGCATTGTAATATTTTCTAGACGATTCTTTCCAGATTCTACTAAAAGTTTAGTACCTTTGCACCTTTCATACTCAAAGAATGTCAGGCTGATATACATTGAATTGCTAACCCCTCTTGACACCAAACTTGAAAAAAGTGTGTCACAAATTAATGTCACTGCTTCAAACATATAGAGGTATATGTTAATTGCATGTGCATTGATTGTGTGTTTTCTTATTATCTAACTGAAGAGTCAATACTTTAGCATTAAAGTCATTACAATAATACTGATAAGTTGCGTACAGATGACTCAAACTTTTGTCTATATTTATTTTGGGATATTTCACATTTAATTCGGGAAACGGGATATTTGGGGAAAATTATTTTGGGATATTTGCAAATATTATTATGCGATATTGGGGTATAAGGGGTGTTTTAAGGGATATGGGATATTCAATACCCCCTTAAACAAGCTTCACCGCTGCAGTAGCTGAGGGTGAGATTGGGGACCTTTAAAACTAGTTTTATCCCGCCAGTAATTTTATATTGATGATGTCTCCAAGGCGATACTTCTGTTGTTGTGTTTTTTTATGTATTTCTTGGTGTTGAATGTTTGAAGTGTTTTCACCTGATGTTTGTTTTCATAGTTTTAGTTAAGTTTGGGTAACTGAGTGGCCACCTACTGGGAATCTAGCTGCTCACTCGACTTTTGAGGTTTCTAAGTATAAGACCTGATTGTTGTTTAAGTAATTCCCATCTCGGTTTTTGGAGTGTGAATTTTCTTGATAATTGCCTACTTTTACCTCCATGTAACATATCCCTTTCTGTATAAATGGATCAGGTCACATGGCCAAGATAACCGCCATGCCCATATATGGTAAGTAAGAATAGAGGGGCCAGGAATCAATGCAATTAAATTTAAAGTCCCCCCCCCAAAAAAAATTTCTTCTTAAGAACCGTTTGACCTATCCCATATAGTTTGTATAAATCATGGCCATGGGTTGACTGATTTATTTTATATGGTCCAATATGGTAACATATGCTTTTCAACGGCTGTTTGGAAATAGCTGCTCACTCGGCTTACGACTTTTTTTCTTAGTATAAGTACTTAATTTTCAATTTAGTGTTTCCCACCTCGGTTTTTGGAGTGGGATTTTCCTTCTGATTGTGCCATTTCCTAATCATTGCCTTACTGTACCTTTTCATAAAGTTTTCGCCTTTTG
This sequence comes from Rugalucina vietnamica, assembly GCA_964017185.1. Classification (NCBI taxonomy): domain Eukaryota; kingdom Metazoa; phylum Mollusca; class Bivalvia; order Lucinida; family Lucinidae; genus Rugalucina; species Rugalucina vietnamica. Next base: position 21,822,064 of record OZ024878.1, on the reverse strand, counting down.
CCGTACAGTTGGTAGATATAGACAGTTTACTGTATAAAAGCAATTATTTAAATATTCAAGGTCAATGTTATTCACGACCTTGGCAAACATGACCTTGGTCATTTAAACAAATTCATGCTAACGTTCTCAGGACGATTGATCCTCTGGTATTTGTTCTGTCTGCAATACATGTTATACGTTGGTACCTATTATATTCGTAACATGATTTTCAATTTTGATTGTTTGTATTTGCGTATACTAAAGCTACATCCAAAGCCTGTAAATTAGATTTAATTCCCGCAGTCACTTCTAAATAATGACTGTTCCAAGGTGGTACTTCTGTTGTGGTTCTAATTGTTTTATGATTTGGTGTTAAATTTTTGTGTTGTATGCACCTTTCATGTATGGTTATATATGTATAGTCAGGCCTGAGTAACTTAGAAACCATGTATAGGGAATTTGACCTACGATATGTTCTTTTGTATTTGTACCTGATTTTCAAATTAGGTTTTACAAACCACGGGTTTCGGAGAGGAACTTCTTACTGATCATTGCTTATTTCAACATTTTCTAAGTAACCAAAATACATGAATCAGGCTTTTATAACTGTTCTACATTCATTTTTTTTATTTATTTATTTTTTTTTATTTTATTTATTTATTTTTTTTTTTTGATTCAGTTTAACGTCCCTTTCAAGATTGTTTCAGCTCATATGAGACGGGTCAATTAGTAGGTGGGGCGAAAACGGGAGAACCCCGAGAAAAAACACCTGACACACCAACAAGCAGAACTTGGCTTGTCTCACATGTGACCAGAGCGGGGCTCGAACCCACGCATGACACAGCGGTGAGATGATCGAATGGTTAAGTGCAGTAATGAAATATCAGCGCTCTTAACCACTCGGCCACGGGGGCCGCCAACATTCAATTTGTCATTCTTTTAAAGTCTGGCTGCTCAACAGTATCTATTTCACTGTTCTTGTTTTTTTTCTTTGTTTTTGTTTTGTTTTGTTTTTTTTTCTCAAAGTTTGTGAAAATATTTGGGCGTTTGTCTTTCGACTTCATCATCTTGACAGAACAAGAGCTTATCTAAGTGAGAAATCGGTAATAAAAGGCAATTTACTTACAAAACACCGTTACCTGAAAATAGTAAATCTTATTTTGTCCTTTTTTCATTTCGAAATAAATTTACTTTAATTTATTAAAAGTTCATTAAAGTAGGCAATGGTCCGAAAATGGCACAAAAAGAAAGAAATTCCCACTCCAAAAACCGAGGTCGGAAAAAATCTAAATTAACGATCATGTACTTATTCCGCTTATCGAAAAAAGATTGCGATGACGTCAGCGATAACATTACCTGTGAACTCACGGATTTCAGAGTCAATAAATACACATATTTGTGCGGGAAAATGTTTCTTAAAAAATGTTAAAATACGTTGACATCAAAGAGTAAATAACTAAAAAAAATAACTTAATATTAGAACTACTAAAAAAGAATTATCCGCCATCTGTCTGAAAAAATTATTTTGGCAAGGTTTGTTTTAAAGACCTACTTCTGAAGTAGCTAATAGGGGTACCCCTGTTTATTCGGTTATTGACCCCTAATGGTGCAATATGGTCCTTAGATCAAAGGACTGACATAATGAGGTGATTATCACATCTCTGCAGGGGGTCAGAAAGAGGCCCATAAAGAATACTACCTGTAGTTCCACTGTTTATTGATTTTATGGTCCCTGATAACCTGTGCAATAAAACTCTCACTCTGCAATCAATATTGATTTTTCCTGTTTTGGCCCCTACCTGTAGTCTGAGTTATTGTCACGGCACTAGGTTTTTTAATGCCCTGTCCCTTATCTAATGACCCCAATAGACATGGAAATAGGTCTTTAAACTCGGAAAACTGAATGATCTTCTGAGAAAGAGTTACATGTAATTGGATAACTGTGTCCAATTTGTTCACTTATTATTTTCAGTTAACATTTTTCTAGATTTGTTTTTATCTAATCGCAGCTTATATTTCACGATGTTATTGTGTAATTACGATGATTTAATAGAATAATAGATAGAATTGTACCGTGTCGTTGAAGTTGTTGGAGTTTTAAGTATCCAAGCATGTATCTTATTTAAAATCTTAAATATGTCTCCTCCATAAATTCAAACAGGTACTGAAAACAACAGCAGAAATACTGCGGCGTTAAATTGTCATAAACGTTCAATGTAATTTGAGACTGAAGTGCATGAAATGGTGTGCATATTAAATAACGAGAGATTACAGCCGCCCGCGCTTGCCGAAAATTCAAAATATTTAACTACAAATAAACACGGAAATATTGCGCTATTCAGGCTATTTTCCTTCCATTTAAAACGTATGCATTCTGGAAACAATCATTCCTCATTTTAAAGATTTGGGCGTTTTGGATCCCTTGTGCAAATAAACTATACGTGTATTGGCTTTTAATAAAGCCGCGATTACTGATTTGTACCCGTGAGAGTGACCCGGATGCTGGATGATGACATCACGTCATCTTTTCCGATAATCGGAATACTGATAAAACGTATCGTAAGCCAAGTGAGCAGCTTTTCCCTATCGGCCTCCCATTTACCAACAGTTGACTTACATATAAAAAGCATACGTAAGGTGTTTTGAGCATAAAAACGCCAAAACTTAAAACAGTTACTGTTTTATGAGTTACAAATACTGTTGCGAAATGGATAGTGGTTTTTTAGGCATGTATCGTTGTATATATTACCATCGTTGAACAATGGTAAAAAAAATACACAGCTGATAAACACGTGGTATGGAATGGGTCACGCACAATGAATTCTACCCGAAATTGAGATGAAAAATTCATGTTTTCTCCTATACCATTTACTCTATTGACTCATAGATATGCGCAGTCAATGCAGAAATTGAACATTTATTGCATGAGAGTAACATGAGAAATCCAGGTTATTTCGTTTTCGCAAACACTTCCGCCTCATGAACATATAGTGCTTCCAGCACAATAGCATTCAGTTATGTGTTTGCGAAGACAAAATATTAATAACTATCGATAAATGTTCAATGTCTGCATGGACTGCACTCATCTATTTTTCAGTAGAGTACATGCTATAGGAGAAAACTCAAATATGTAACCTCAACTTCTATCTGAACCGATCATTTATCGGTTTGTATTTAAACAATACCACGTAATTGTCAGTGGTGAATTTTGAAAAAAAAGAATGTATCGTACCTTTTTCAGCTGCCAACAATACGCCATTTTGTTAGGAAGCATGTGCGTCCTAATATGGAAGGCCCTGCGTTTCTGAGGAAACTTGTGCGTTTCCATTGACCAGTGTGGATAAAAGTCCAATGAAAAGGAGACATTGTCTCGACATGACCATAGCTGCTGAATGGGGCCTAAAGCAACGAATCGACGCCCCAACTCGAACAATATTGCCATTTGAGCCACGACGCGAGAAAACCGGTCTTCGGGGTTTCCGACCAGGTTTGCCACAAACCGGCCTGTACAGTCTCAAAAGTTAGAATCTTGACATTTTGGGTTCATGTAGAGGAAGAATTGTACTGTCCGAGCAGCGAAAACAAAGGCGCTGATCAGCTGTGCAATTATTGCACAGCTGAACTGCGCCTTTGTTTTCGCACAGACAATAATCCGGTTTTCTCGCAACGCGGCTCATTTGTCTCAGTAGACAAGACACTTCGTTAGCTTAACTTGCAAATAATTAATGGTATGATAGCTAATCAAAATTCAGTCCAGCGGGGATTCGCTATTTGATTCATATCATCAGAAGGCTTTCTCTAGGGAAATGCTACGTGCAAACACGGGGTACAGTGGAATGCAACAGTATACATCAGGAAAACATGTCCGTGTAATGATACCCCCTCAACCCACTTTTGTATAGAAAAACCTGGGGTATGCAGGGGTATACCTAGTTTTTTCTTATTTTTGCTCCACCGAGGCGGTTCTAACGTGGCCCCACAATTTATGTTTTAAGCAAATTTTAAAATAAGAAAAATTTCAAAAATTTTCCAGTGAACATTTTCATTTTTTACAACTTTAATAATCTCTGTGTATTGCATGGGCATGTTTTTGTAATGTACCCTCTTAAACGGAGGTGTACAAAGGTAAAAAAATTCTTTGTTTTTTAATCCAAAATATAGATTTTTGGTATTCGTGTAAATTGCCTCATCGAGGCAGATATAACGGATATGACAAATCAATGATTTGTGTAATGGTAAGAAAATTATCAGATCTTTTTCCACTGAAAATTTTCATTTTCATTTTGACAGTTTCAAACATCTCCCAGACATGCTTTTGTAATGATGATCAGAAACCGGATCAAGCAGAGCCTATTACTTTTGATCCAAAACGTACAAAGAGAATAATGTTTACAAATATATGATTACAATTGCACATTTCCATCGTTGTTTTCAAATAATTGATCAGAGAAAAATAGATTTCGACTGTACCATTACAAAGCAATATTGTTGTTGTTGTAGTATATCATTTATCATATGACGTCGCTCTTTTCCAGTGGATAACGTCATGTCATAAAAATCGTATGACCACACGTGTAATAACACTTTCGCGGGAATACGTAACGTCATTGACGACGTCTGTAACAACAATGTAAATTTTCATTGAAAATATGTCCGCTTTGGAGGCGATAAAATACTTTTTTAAAAGTCATATGATAAAACGAATCTTACACTCGTGGTCATGTCATATGAAATGTGTTAAACTCGCCGAAGGCTCGTTTAATAAATTTCATATGAAATGACCACTCGTGCGAGATTCTCTATTTATGGCATTTTATTGCTGATATCATATCAGTAATATCATTCTGCTAAATAATGAAATTCAGTCTGATCCCGGCATTGTGATCCATTGTGGATGTGTTGTGTTCCACACGCAGACTTTGACGACTTCGAAGCAGACCACAAATTTTCCCCCAAACTTTAATTCCCCGAGGTTACAGATCTAACACTTTTATTTTATTTGCTATTACTGCAGCTGGTGTTGTGCCGTGTGGCGGCCCTAAAAAGTCTCCCCGTTTATCATCCATGGTGCAGATTATATTTTTCTTTTGATCCTTTGGGATCAGTGAGAATATTTGGAGTATTTCAAATTTATTGTACGCTAAGAATCATCTTCTTAACAGTATTTTGATTATTTTGCCCCTTTGGGCACAAGAGTCTTTGCCTTTCCACTGGGATTTAACGACAACATTTACCATGAAGGCAATATTTCCAAAATGCCCGATTTTGATGTACTTACACTTTCAGAGTCTCGTAAACGTAAATCTAGATCTCATGGTATACGGAAAAAGGGTAATGACAAACGTAAACGGTGCGCTGCATTGAAATTGAACATTTCTCTTAATGATTTAGCTGTTAAACTAAGGATTCACGGTCGACATCCAATGCTGTCTTATCTTAGTTCTCTACCTATTGCTGCATTACGTTCCCTGGACACAGAGGCTAATAGATTTTACGATAGAAATCATCAAATGTATGACGCTGCACTGTTAACAAGATGTTATACTCAGCATGCTCTTCGTCCATTTATCGATTCCGAATCTAATCACATTAGAAGTTTTATTAAAATTCCTTTCATCAATAAAGGAATTGACTTTATTGATTTACCAAGCATATTCCAGGATAAATCAGTGATACAGTCTATACCTACGTACTTCCAAAATTCAGAACCTCCTATTATTTGTTACAAATATAACAAACCAATCAGAAATACTATTTTTAATTTCAATAAACTTGTTTCTGATCTTGATATCCATGCTAATACTCCTAAGTCTTGAGATTGTAAAGATTCAAAATATGTTTATCAACCAGCTGGACATATAGTTACTGGAAATTTAAAAATAATTTCGGATTCTAGAATTCGCAAAATTGTTTCTAAAGGTCCGAAATATAGATTCCCTTCCTACATTAATTTCGACAAATGTAGAGAGGAGATTGCATCTGCATTAAATGATTTCGGTAGTCGATGGTGTAAACGAGAGGGTGTTGAGGATAATGCTCTTAAAGAATGGAAAAGAAGTATCTTCACTATCGTGGATAAACGTATTAAGTTTTATTCACAAAATACTAATCTTTTACCTCCTAAACCCAAATCGTCATTTAGGCATTTGAAGCAGGGTATCCAAGAATTTCATAGAAAGTATGTCTTGGTTCCGGCAGATAAAGCCGCAAACAATGTTGTTGTCGTTTGTAGACTTCACTACGTTAACACCTTAAAACAGGAGCTTGATGGTACCAGGGCTTATTTGGAGACAGATACTGATGAGGTGTCTGTAGTAAATGCCCACTTAAACGATTTACCTGTTAAGTTTTCTGTTTGTGTCAATGAAGGCCAAGACAGACTTCCTACGATGTATTGGTTACCTAAGCTTCACAAAAGACCATACAAAGCTAGATTTATTGCAAATTCTAGCTCTTGTACTACCACTGAACTTTCTAAATTATTAACTTCTTGTCTTACTGCTATCAAATCTCATGTTATAAGATACTGTGAGACAGTGTATGAAACTTCAAATAAAAATTGGTTTTGGTCAATAAAAAATTCTGGTGAGGTGCTCAGTAAATTGAAGTGTAGAGGGTTCCGTGCGACAAGCTTGTCCACATATGATTTTTCTACTCTGTATACAACATTACCACATAATCTAATTAAAGAAAAACTTCTGGATTTGATAGAGTGGACCTTCAAAAGGGCATTACAAAACTATGGTTCACTTTATTTGGCATGTAATGACAGAAAGGCTTTTTTCACTTCCTCTGACCAAAGTCGGTATACACTTTGGTCATGTCAGAATGTGTGCGACGCCTTATCCTATCTCCTTGATAATATTTATATTAGATTTGGGACCAAGTTATACAGACAAATTGTTGGAATTCCGATGGGTACAAATTGCGCACCTCTCGTAGCTGATTTATTTTTATACTGCTACGAAAGAGATTTCATGGATTCTCTTAACTATGATAATCAAGCTGATGTTATCGAGGCTTTTAATTCCACATCTAGGTACCTCGATGACCTTTTGAACATTGACAACCCTTATTTTGAAGGTATGGTCAATCAAATTTATCCACCTGAACTTCAGTTGAACAAAGCTAATATCTCAGATACCGAAGCCCCCTTTTTAGATCTACATCTTTCTGTTGCAAATGGATTTGTTTCTTCTAAAATTTATGATAAGCGCGATGACTTTGATTTTGATATAGTAAATTTTCCGTTTTTGGATGGTGACGTTCCTCGTCGTGCTTCTTATGGTGTATACATTTCGCAACTTATTAGGTTTGCTAGAGTCTGCAATCATGTTACAGACTTCAACGCTCGAAATAAATGTTTAACGGCAAAACTTCTCCAACAGGGCTATCGGTATCATAAACTTCGAAAAACCTTTTCTAAATTTTATCGTAGACACTATGAATTGATTTCCAAATATAATGTTGGGTTAAAGACACTTTTAAGTGAGGGCCTTTCGGAACCTGAATTTTATGGTGACTTGGTTTACAAATTAAAGAAACTTAAAGGAATAAATGATTTTTCTTTTCAGTTCGGAAAAATCATAACACGTTACAGACGTATAGGTTATAACTTGAATGTTATGCGACAGTCTGCATGCTTAGTTTTTAACCCAATCACGGTTGATAACTATGCTGCCTTCTTTAATTGCACGCCGGTGGGTCGGGCGTCAGACTCTATGATGGCCCCGACTTAAAGCTATTCATTTTAGTTGGTTGGGGCCGGAGCTTCTTGTCTGTTGCTTGGCCCACCGGGGTCCAACTGGTGTTTTTCTTTTGCTCCGGAGTTAGTAGGTTATTCGGCGCCCAGGGATCTCCATCGTTGGGCAGCTTACTCAATCTGTGAGTCCTGGTTTTTGATTCATCAGGATGTTTATCATGATTTATTTGTTTGTTCTTGATGATTCATTGACTAGTTAGAGATTCACCACGAGGACCGAAGAACTAACTAAATGTTGTGAACCACTGCAGAAGCTGAGGGTGAGGTTAGGTACCTGTAAAACCGGTTTAAGCCCGCCAGTAACTTTGTGTTACTGATCGTTCCAAGTCGATACTTCTGTAGTGGTTCTTTTTGTTTTATGTCTTGGTGTTTAAAATTTTTTGTGCTGTTGGCGCCTTATGTATGTTTTCATATTTTTAGTTAAGTTAAGGTAACTGAGTGGCCACCTATTGGGAAAATAGCTGCTCATTCGGCTTACGATATGTTTCATGGTATAAGTACCTGATTTTTAGTTTGGTTTTTTCCCACCTCGGTTTTTGGAGTGGGAATTTTTTTCTGATTGCGCCTTTTCCTGATCTTTGCCTACTTGTACCTTTTGATTTAGACTACACTGGTGTAAATTCTTGAAATTGCAGCAATAATGTCTGGCTTTCGCTGCCGGTTTTGTAAAGGGTCACTGATGAAGGTTCATTACCCGAAATTGTACAATATGGCCCATATTTTCACTTTTAATTTTTTTACTGATTTCAAAGGATCTAACAATTATATTTTATTTAATGTTCTCAGTCGATATAAGCGTCTGTAAAAGTTACTGATGCTAAGTTGTAGAAGTTAAAGCCTTAGAAACATGAGCTGTACTTTGGTCGTGGACAGCTTTGTTTGTCACCTATTATTTTCACAGTAGGGCAATCGGTATCACAATCTTCGGAAAATATTTTATCGCATACACTATGAATATTGATTTCGAAATTTAATGTTGGGTTTAAGACGCATTTTAAAACGGGAAGGCCTATTGGAACCAGAATTTTGTTGTTACTTGATTAACAAATTTAAGAAACTTTTTGGAAGGTTTGCTTTTTTCAGTTTAGAAAATATCAAAATACGCTACAATACGTTACAAAAGTATATGATATAACTTAAATGTAATGCGACAGTATGCATGCTTGGTGTTTATCCCAATCATGGTTAAAAACTATGCTTCCTTCTTAAATTGCACACTAGTGGTTCGGGCGTCAGACTCTATTATGGACATGAGTTACAGGTATTTATTTTAGTTGGTTTGGGCCGGAGCATCTTGCTCTACCGGGGTTCTAAACCTTTTCTTAATTTTATCGTAGACACTATGAATTGATTTCCAAATATAATGTTGGGTTAAAGACGCTTTTAAGTGAGGGTCTTTCGGAACCAGAATTTTATGGGGACTTGGTTTACAAATTTAAGAAACTTATAGGAAGTAATGATTTTTCTTTTCAGTTTAGAAAAATCATAACACGTTACAGACGTATTGGCTATAACTTGAATGTTATGCGACAGTCTGCATGCTTAGTTTTTAACCCAATCACGGTTGATAACTATGCTGCCTTCTTTAATTGCACGCCGGTGGGTCGGGCGTCAGACTCTATGATGGCCCCGACTTAAAGCTATTCATTTTAGTTGGTTGGGGCCGGAGCTTCTTGTCTGTTGCTTGGCCAACCGGGGTCCAACTGATGTTTTTCTTTAGCTCCGGAGTTAGTAAGTTATTTGGCGCCCAGGGATCTCCATCGTCGGGCAGCTTACTGAATCTGTGAGTCCTGGTTTTTGATTCATCAGGATGTTTATCATGATTTATTTGTTTGTTCTTGATGATTCATTTACTAGTTAGAGATTCACCACGAGGACCGAAGAACTAACTAAATGTTATGAACCACTGCAGAAGCTGAGGGTGAGGTTACGGCCGTGTAAAATCGATTTAAACCCGCCAGTAACTTTGTGTTACTGATCGTTCCAAGTCGATACTTCTGTGGTGGTTCTTTTTGTTTTATGTCTTGGTGTTTAAAATATTTTTGTGCTGTTGGCGCCTTATGTATGTTTGCATATTTTTAGTTAAGTTAAGGTAACTGAGTGGCCACCTATTGGGAAAATAGCTGCTCATTCGGCTTACGAAATGTTTTCATGGTATAAGTACCTGATTGTTAGTTTGGTTTTTTCCCACCTTGTTTTTTGGAGTGGGAGTTTTTTTCTGATTGCGCCTTTTCCTGATCTTTGCCTACTTGTACTTTTCAATTGGTGTTTTTTTTTATTTTGCTCCGGCTTTTCTGTGATGTTGATTGGCTTTCAAATGAGCTCCAATCGCCGGGCAGCTTATTGATCTGAGATTCCTCGTTTCTGATTCATCAGTGTGTTTATTATAGATAATTTATTTGTTCGTTCTGGATGTTTCACGAGGGCCTAACAACTAGCTTAATGATGTGAACCACTGCAGAAGCTGAGGGTGGAGTTATGTGCCTGTAAAAAGGTACAAGAGGGCAAAGATCAGGAAAAGGCGCAATCAGAAAAAGATTCCAACTCCAAAAACCGAGATGGGCAAAAAACTAAATTAACAATTAGATACTTATACCATGAAAACATATCGTAAGCCGAATGAGCAGCTATTTTCCACTCAGGTCGCCACTCAGTTACCTAAACTTAACTAAAATATGAAAACATACATTAGGAACCAACAGCACAAACGTTAATAGCACCAAGACATAAAATAAAAAGAACCACCACAGAAATATCGCCTTGGAACGATCAGTAATATAAATTACTGGTGAGCTTAAATCGATTTAACATGGCCTTAACTTCACCCTCAGCTTCTGCAGTGGTTCATTACATTTAGTTAGTTCTTCGGTCCTCGTGGTGAATCTCTTTACTAGTCAATGAATTATCAAGAACAAACAGATAAATCATGATAAACATCCTGATGAATCAAAACCGAGGACTCAACAGATTCAGTAAGCTGGCCGACGATGGATTCAAGTCAGGTATGTGTAAACGCGATTTTAAAAGTCACAAGATAATTTTATATTACTAATCGTTCACAGGCGACATTTACGTTGTGGTTCTAATTGTTTTATGTATAATTGTTGATTTTTGTCCTATTTGCAACTTATGTGCTTTTTCCCATATTTAGATAAGATCGGGCAACTGTATGTTCTCTGTGTATAAGTACCTGATTATCAATTCAGTTTTCTCCCACCTCGGTTTGAGAGTGAGGGTTTCTTTCTGATTGCACAATTTCCTGATCATTGCTTACTTTTACCTTTTTTGTTTTTTATAAATTTTCTTTTAAATGTTGTAATCAATGCGTTTCACATGTACCTGCTTGCGTAATCGTTGCAGAAGCTGAGGGTGAGGTTAGGTACCTGTAAAACCGGTTTAAGCCCGCCAGTAACTTTGTGTTACTGATCGTTCCAAGTCGATACTTCTGTAGTGGTTCTTTTTGTTTTATGTCTTGGTGTTTAAAATTTTTTGTGCTGTTGGCGCCTTATGTATGTTTTCATATTTTTAGTTAAGTTAAGGTAACTGAGTGGCCACCTATTGGCAAAATAGCTGCTCATTCGGCTTACGATATGTTTCATGGTATAAGTACCTGATTGTTAGTTTGGTTTTTTCCCACCTCGGTTTTTGGAGTGGGAATCTTTTTCTGATTGCGCCTTTTCCTGATCTTTGCCTACTTGTACCTTTTTTCAAACACAACTTCAAGGTTGCAAAAACACGTTAATCTCTAACAGCTTTATGTGAACTAGACAATAAATCCAGATAGCGTTTAAGCATTTTTTTTATTTTGTTTTTGTTTGTTTGTGTTGGTTTCGTTTTGTTGTGTGTGTGGTGTGTGTGTGTGCGTGTTATCTCGAAGAACGGAGTTTAATTAACCATGCATGTGAGTTTTCAAAACCTGACTTCATGCAGAGTAAGAGATGTAACCATAAACAAATTTGGCTTTTAATCTTACCACTGTTGTTTAATACATGATGATTCGGAACTGCACAGGATTCGAAACAAGGCAAATACATGTAGCTGTGTACATGTAGCTGTGTGACAAAGCAAAACAACAAAACACAATCCAACATGCACATACTCTCATGTAACAAATAATTTTATCAAGTGTCAATGAAAAGGTACAAGTAGGCAAAGATCAGGAAAAGGCGCAATCAGAAAAAGATTCCCACTCCAAAAACCGAGGTGGGAAAAAAACAAACTAACAATCAGGTACTTATACAACGGATGCATTTGAGAACAGGGTCAAGGAATTGACCAGCCATCTGAAAAGACGGGGTTACAGCTTACAGGAAATAAGTACTGCTATCGCCAAAGCCAGATCACACAAAAGAGGGGATCTACTATCTTACAGACCCAAAGAGGAGTCGACAGATACGGCCACCCCTTTTGTTATGACATATCATCCTGAACTACCCAAAGTTAAGGAAATCGTCAACAAACACTGGTCTATCATTGATTCCTCAGAACGCCTGAAGAAGGTATTTCCTAAGAAGCCCGTGATGGCATATAGACGCCCTAAGAGTCTCAGGGACCTTCTAGTCAAAGCTAGACTACCACAAGACCCTATGGACAACACCCCACCTGGGGAGTCGAAGCCTTGTGGGGGAAGGGCATGTTCTTGTTGCAAGGTCATGACACCTACTCAGGTTGCCAAGTCGTCCAACGGCGCGCCAGTGAAACTCAAACACCAGACAAACTGCAAATCCAAGAATGTGGTTTATCTGATCACCTGCACAAAGTGCAACAAGCAGTATATAGGTGAGACTGGACAACCCCTCCATAAGCGTATCAATGGTCACCGCTCTGATTGGAAACACCGGAGGTTTCAAAGGGCACCGGTAGCGGAACACTTCACTTTACCTGGACATGACTTTAACTGCCACGTTGCTCTATGCTGTCTTGACCATGACATCAACTGGTCTGATTCGGCACGAAAAGCTCGTGAAACGTATTGGATCAGACGCCTGAACACACTCCAGCCACATGGTATCAATAAAGGTGATTAAACACAGTAGTGTTACAGCATAGTGCAATAGGCCAGCATGTATAGTTAGCCTAACATGGATATTTGATCCGATTTGATGTCCCGTTTTGGACTTCATCCCCCTCTACACACTGTCTATCCACATCCATATAGGCTTTACTCCTTCATTTTGCACATAGAGACTCCGCCTTCACCTGTACCTTACTTATTAGCTGTTCTTATAATTTACATTTGTAGCGGTGTGTTAACGACTGACGCTAATAGTAATCCGATAATCTTACAGGTGACGCTTCAGATGTCCGATAATCCTACAGGTGAACGGTCACGAAATTCTCTCAATTTCAGTTATACGATTTTACGCCATTTAGTACTTTTTATTTTCAACTTTGACAGTTCTAACACTGTTTCCAACCTCTCCAAGATGTATTAGCCCACTAAAATTATAATTTTGTTAAATTTCTGTTTAATTTTCCAAATTTCTTCATTTTCAAAATTCCGTAGCCATTTTACTGTAGTTACATTTTTCTAGTTTGTAGCGGTGTGTTTATTTATTATGTAGTTATATAAGGTTTTACAATGTTGTGAGTAGTATGTAGAATTTTTAGATTACATTTTGTCTCCTAGTTTTGGACTGCCTATGACAGGCAGATGTAGATATCACACTCTTATTATGTAGTATTTAGTAAGCCTCTGAAGAAGCCGAAAGGCGAAAGCGCGCTCAGGCACAAATAGGATTTTGCACTGTTGATGATAAAATCTCCATATATACTTACCGCATATCATTTTAGCATCCAAATTGGATCCAGTGCTACCGACAGGGTTTGATTGTTTGATGTATATTACCTAAATCTCATATTATATATATATATATATATATATATATATATATATATATATATATATATATATATATATATATATATATATATATATATATATATATATATATATATATATATAAATGTATAACAGCTCTAATGAATTACAAGTTTCAGGTTCAGGTCACCGAAGAATATATAATTTATCCTGTTAATATATGTTAGAATGATTGTTGGCATTTAAACATTTATGAGCAGGATTAATTTTAGTCTCATGTGAGTTGAGCATGAAAAACGTTTTTTTAGCCTTGGGGCCTGGACTCACTCGTTTCTGGTATATGATGACTGTAGCTGAATGTAATCAAGTTGACCGATATCTGATTTGCTATTTGCATATTTCATTACACATTTTGACAATCATGTAAGATAATTGTTGACAATAAAATAAATCAAGTCAGATGAGCAAATTCCGTTAGACACGAGCTATGCAAATTAATAAAATTTCCAACTGGACGCTGTTTGAATGACTTAATAGATAATAATCAGAATCTTTATTGACAGGACCATCACTCATCTCCAGATTTCTGTTTGTTCGGTGAATGCTTGACGTCTGTAATTGCTCAATATAAAATCTCATAAATAGCATATCATTACGAAAACTTGCCCATGCAATATACAGAGAATTTTTTTCAGCTTAAAATTGTGAAAATTTCATTGGAAAAATTTTGATATTTTTCTTATTTTTGCACACAACATAGATTGTGGGTACACGTTAGAACCGCCTCTTCGAGGCTGTTCTATTGAGTACCCACAATCTATGTTTTGGAGCAAAAATAAGAAAAATAGGTATACCCCTGCGAACCCTTTTTGTCTATATAAAAGTGTGGTTTAAGGGGGTATTCATTGCACGGACATGTTTTCCTGATGTCCCGTCACTTGTCACAACTGTTTTTGAGGGAATTTCTCAAAATTAGCAATGAACAGGAACCGCTATACTAAGATTCAATGTTATATATATGCATCAGCTCTTATTACGAATGTTCATATGCGTAAGATGGGGGCTCCTCCGGGATGGACAAAATGAGCCATACCGTCATAAAAGTGATTTTCTCCTTATCATATCAAATGATTACTCTCTAGAAATGGAACTGTGTTATCATTACGAAAATATGCTTATATAATTATACTAAATTTTCCCAAGTGGTAAAAATGAAAATATGCCCATCTAATATACTAAATTTTCCCAATTGGTAAAAATTAAAAATTTTCATTAGATCTTTTTGTATATTGTTTCTTATTTTTGCTCAAAACATAGGTTCCAATAGGAAGAGGTTGTATTTTACCTTTTCCACACTGATGAATAAAAAACACACAGAATGAAAAAATGAAAATCACACAAAATATTTAGTCTTCCTGAAGCGAACTTCTAAATAACAAATAGCTGGTGACTGTACTTTGCTTTAATTGATGTATTATAAAAGTTAAAACTGAGATCCTTTAAGACCAACGAACATATTATGAGAAAGGGGATCGGCCATTCCGTGGTTTCGGCTACCTAAGCCTCTTCAGTGACCTTATAAATTTGGCAACATGGAGCCAAAGACAATAAATGTAAATTCGTAGTCTCGATACTAAAAATCGTCATTGAATGGGGCATTTGTAACAGTCATTGTGAGGTGATTCAAACGTGTTCTCCCAACCAATCGTTTGCAAGTCAATAACAAAACTGCGTATCATAAAATATGTCTACAGAAATGTTTCATTGCTACAAACATTGAACCTGGTATGTATTTGTAATGAAAGCTATGTAAAGTAAGTGTCACATTTTTTAAATAATGACACCTTTATAATGCTACTTGTCTTGATACTTTACTACGATTGTATGTATAGGATTACAATTTAAGAGAAGCCTTGAATTCGATTTTATTTTATTTAAATTCCTGACAATACTTTCTTTTTACTTAATAGCTTTTAGCCAAACATCTTTATACAAAAAAAGGCTAACAAAACTATCATCAGTATTGGAATTTACAATTAACGCTCGTACTAAAGACATCTATATACAAAAGGCGAACACAAATATGTTGGAAGAATCAGTGACATTCTTAGGGGTTTTATGCCTCGTTTTCAAAATACCATAACAATGTATCAAAGGTTCTGGTGGTGGTATTTCATGATTAGGGCAAAAGCCCAATGTATTCTGAACCTATAACTATTAAAAGTTTTGACTATTTCCTCCATATAGTGTAAAAAAGGCGATTTTAGCGGGGGTGGGGGTCATAATTTTATATGTGAGAAAATTTTAATTTTTCGCTTTTCCTTGCTTGTAGTCCTTTAATCCCACTACTGTATCATATTTTGTGCATGCAACACTGTGTAAAGTGCGATAAACATGCATAATGCCACTGAAATAAAATTGAAATATTACAATGTCAACATTTTGGGTACAAACCTTTAGCAGTTACCTGTATAATATTATTGTCTAAGTACTACTGTACCAAACATTATACAAGGCACTGTTAACTGATAAGAAATCCTGCTATCTGTTATATGCAAAACCTTATACCCAGATCAGCAATGACCAGCCAGCTACTCAGAATTGCGTCTACTCATTAATTAACAAAACTTCAATCCATCTTCTATGTCTTGCACAGCTTGATTAGAGTTCGATCTTACGGCCCATTGTGACAAAACTTGGTCACACTGAGCAACCTTGCATGAATATTTATTTACCTGTATAAACCTGTTACAACACGGCCTTCAATTTATTTATTTTTCTGATTCACTTTAATGTCCCTTTCAAGATTATTTCAGCTCATGTGAGATTGACCAATCAGTATGAGAACCCAGAGAAAACCAGAGGACCAATGGTCCTGTAAACGCTCACCTGAGACCAGAGATTTATACCACTTGAATGGTAATATACATGTATATAAACCCAGAGCAACCTCTTTTTTTAATCATAAAGATTCAGTCCATTTGCCAATTTACTGCAAGTTTTGCCCTAACAATTTTCCCCATTCAAATGTGTGGGCAACCTAAGTTGACCTTGCTGTAAAAAGGTCAAGGTCATCCCAGGGTCATGATTTATGATTTATACACACTTTGTAGAGCTCCATTGTCTGATGCTTCATGCCAAGTCGCAAAATCATAGGCCTTCTGGTTCTGGAGAAGAAGATTTTAAAGGTTTTTGCTATTTGTAGCCACGGCGGCCATCTTGGTCATGTGACCTGGACTGTTTATACAAACTTTCGTTCCCCCTTCCTCAGGATGCTCCATATGAAGTTTGGCTTTGATTGGCCTAACGGTTTTAGAGGAGAAGATCTTTGAAATTATGGACAGACGGACGACGGACAACAGAGCATGGGTATACTATAAGTTCACCTGTGAGCCTTCGGCTCAGGTGAGCTAAAAACTCCAGGCACACCCGCAAACAGAACTTGGCTTGTCTTACATGTGTCTCGTTTCAGTGTAATGGTTGTGTCGAAGTGATTATAATCATAAAAGTTATTTTTGATTCGATTAGATTATGGCCGAGCATCCTTTAATAGGAACAGTTTTTCAGTCATTTTGGGATTGAGTCACGTATTACTTCCTGTACCCAGTACTATGGGGGGCGGGGTTAGTGTGTCTCGGGCACAGCATGGATCCCCACGATTGAATCAAACCCAGGGCCTCTATTTAGAATCACTTTCATTAAAGAACTGAATGTCTAACTTCTTGTTTTGATGCCTAACGTGATATAATAAGCAAATAGTTTTATGAGAATGAATGCAAAATTGTGAAAACACCCTTAAAGTTGGTGATTTGAAACTTTACGTCACTGTATTGTACCAATGACAAAGACATTTTAAGTTCCAATGGTACTGACTAATACCAAGACAGTGGTGGCATCGTACCGACCTGACTGAAAAGTTGTTGATTTGGAAGTTAATACATTTAAAAAAAATAGGAAAACAGTCCACCAATGTTACTGTTTGTGGTGCAAGAGATTATCGGCCGTGTAAACAAGTGAACAATATTAGTATAGAATGATTCCAAAGTTTGTTCACAGAATGTACAGTACCCTCATTTTCTGGGGAATGGAACATAAAAAGTGGTTATAAATCAAGCAGATTTGGGTTAATTTTGGAAACAAATATATATATCCATTTTTTGTACTTTATATATGGCATACATCTTAACTGCTGTATTGTTTTCTTTTTAATTTTAAGTTAAAAACAATTTCACATACTTGGGCTCTAGTACTGAGATAACATTTTGGGCTGTAGGGTACTGTTCCCCCCCGAGTCCCAGAACGCCATTCACATATATCATGTATAATATGACAATTCATTCATATGCAAAGGGATTTCTTGGGACTCGGGGGGGGGGAACAATGTTAAATAAATACTTTTCTATTTTTCTATATGTTTAATACAAAATATGCCCATTTTAACCCAAAAATAAAGCAGTACTTCTTTTGAAACAAGAACCTCAATCCAATATCATAAACTATGGACTACCAGCAAACATGTATACAAAAACAGAAGCATTTGACCAACATTTATTTTTATCAAAATGAGGCAGCTATGCATTATGGCCCCCATTACCACCGTCAGAGGTCCTTTACAATTAACGCTCGTACTAAAGACAGTGGAACGTTCGCATTTACACGTGCAAATATAACACTACCGTTATCGATGCTCTTATGTCTAATAATTGATTTGCCGTCAATTTGTGAAATATTTATATATTGTCTGCTTTGTATAGCTCGGCAAATGGGTCACTGTATGGGCGGCAACTTTAATATTCATATCTGGGCGTGGTCGGCTAGTCCATCTGTTCAAGTAGGGAGATTATAGAAAAGTCGAACTCAGTCAGCCTAGAGCGCTGTCACATATTTACCGTTAAAGATCAGCTACCTTTATTTTGTCAAATCCAGTAAATTAGACAAACTCGGATTTCATTCTAACGGACATCATGTGAGTTGAGTCTCTCAACTGTATACTTTAAGCTTTTACCTAGGTCAAAAGTAGACCATACCCAATAACGTATTCATAAGGTAACGCCCATACAGTGACCTATTTGCCGAGCTATATCATATATTCAAAAACCCAAAGAATATTGGACTTGACATAGACTGAACACATCCACTAAATAAAACACTATCATTTGACAAAAACTGAAAGTAAAGAAATGTCCATCAGATTCAGAATGCAACTATTTACTATTAATAAGTAACATATTAATAACACTTCACCATAACGAAAACTTGCTCATGCAATATACAGAAATTTTATAGCCATACAAATGAAAATTTCAGCAGAAAACATTCGATATTTTTCTTATTTTTGTTTAAAACATAGATTGTGGGTACACGGTAGAACCGCCTCGGATTCATTACACGATCATGTTTTCCTGATGACTGGTTAAATACCTTTTAATAAGAAGAACATCTGGAAGAACATGTCTATCAGGAAAACATGTCCGTACAATATTTACCCTTTTTATATAGAAAAAAAAAACAGGGATATACCTATTTTTCTTATTTTTGCTCCAAAACCGAGGAGGTTCTAACGAGTGCAATCTGTTTTAAGCAAAAATAAGAAAAATATCAAAATATTTCAGCTGAAAAATTTCATTTTTAATGTTCAAAAAATCTCTGTGTATTGCATGTGCAAGTTTTCGTAATTATGTAAATGTATGGCCTGAATGCCAGGCTAGACCTGACAACAATTGGGGGATATTAAACCTTTTTCGGTTTCATTGCAAAAGGTATTATTCTATCTTCCAAGATAATTAATAGATATGTAGCAGAATCATCACTGTGGAAACATGCCATCTTTTTCGCGTTGTTGTTAGCTCTATTCGCAGACTTCAGGGGTGTTCCATCATTTCTGCAAGTCTGCGAGAAGCGCTCTCGGTCAACTCGAAAAAAGGAGGGCATTTTTGCACAGTGATAGTTCTGCTACATATCTATTAATTATTTTGGTAGATTGCAATGAAATCGAAAAAAGATCAATATCCCTCATTTGTTTTCCTAAGCGTACTAAACCTTGAATGTATAGTAATAAATATATTTGACTCCATTTGAATTACACTTATCTACTCTTTCTAGCGATTATTTGAGGGTTGCAAAATAAAAATAATTCATTTTCAAAGTGACCAAATGCTGCAATGTCTAAAGAACGAGGCTGATTGTCAATTCAGCTGTTTTCCTATTTCGTTTTTAAGAAGTATTTTCGTTCTTATTGTGCCATGTCATGTTCGTTGCTTACATTGGCTTTTTTATCGCCGAAACCGTAGTATGGACCATGCCCTTTCTCATTAGAATGTTCACTGGGCCTCAATATTTATTTGCAATTACTGCAGCTGGTGTTGTATCGTGTGGAGGCCCTAGACATTATAATCCATAATGCAGATTTTATTCCTCTTTCGGTCCTTTGAGATCAGCGAGGATAACTTTAAAAATGAAAAGGTACAAGTAAGCAAAGATCAGGCAAAGGCGCAATCAGACAAAGATTCCCAGTCCAAAAACCGAGGTGGAGAAAATCTAAATTAACAATCAGGTACTTATACCATGAAAACATATCGTAAGCCGAATGAGCAGCTATTTTTCCAATAGGTGGCCACTCAGTTACCTAAACTTAACTAAAAATATGAAAACATACATAAGGCGCCAACAGCACAAAACATTGTAAACACCAAGACATAAAACAAAAAGAACCATAACAGAAGTATCGCCTTGGAACGATCAGTAACATAAAATTACTGGCGAGCTTAAAGAGGTTTTACATGGCCATAACCTCACCCTCAGCTTCTGCAGTGGCTCATAACATTATTTAGAAAAACTTGTTATCGGTTCAGGTTCATTGTCTTACACTCTTAAGATTATTTGGTTTCATTTTGATGATACTAGTTATTTGTAGCAACTATCATGTTGATGGTTGCAAAATAACAGTAATCCACTTGGACTTCATGTTGCAAAATCAAATTGGTCACACAGTAACCGAAACAGTCGCATGACCCATCGCATTTCCCATTAATGTGTTCGCAGGTCCTGAAGGACCTCAGTTTTAATTTTACGTGTAGTCTCTTGACTTTTATTCCATCTCTAAGTTAGTGTTGTCTGCTAATAAGCTTTGATAAGAAACCCGGAAAAACTGTTGAATGGGTTGCTAGCACGTACGTGGATACTTGACACACCAGACTCACAATATACATCTGCAATACCTCCATACGCCATGTGGATCACTGCAGATGTTGAACCGCTATAAAAACCGTTTTCACTTTCACCTTCTGGGTTAGCAGTCGCTCGAACGACTTGGACATTATTCTGTCTGATATCACAATGCACATAAGCGGTCCCATATTCCATAAGTACATTTAGTGAAAATACACAAATCCCTGGATACTCGCATGTAAACTGGCCTGTCTGCGTGCTATAATGCTGGCCAATATTGGTGATGACTTTGGTAAACTTGAGCGTATTTGTGTCCAAACCCGCAACCGGATGAGTGACTGTAAAAGCCGATTTCTTGCCTGAAAAAAGCAAACGACATGTAATAGAAACAAATGAAAATTTCTGTAGCAGGAGGGGTAGAAAAATCAGTAAGAAAATAGTTGAATACATCGTAAACAATGTGAAGTAAGATATTTTCATTTTATCGAGACGGTTAGTTTTGATTTTAAAAGCATATAACATTGCATTTAAATAATACTATTAGTTACCCCATTATTTAAACTGTTCAAAATAATTTAAGCCCCTTGCCAATTTTCTCCATAGGCATAATGATAAAATGCCCAAGTTCAACTGTTTATTTCAAACTTTCATAAGCGATTGAAAACGCTTAATACCAAATCCAAGATAGACCACATCACCTATTCATTATCCTAGAGTGTCCAGATTTTTGTCAATTTTCCTATAGGAATAATACATAGATGCAGGCAATGCAGAAATTAGACATTTATTGAAAGAAAGTAACATAAGAAGTCCTGGTTATTTCGTTTTCGCAAACACTTCATTTTCAATGTTATTGTGATGGAAGTAATGAGTGTAACTATTGGGTTTTTTTTCTGACGTGTTTGCAAATACGAAATAATCTGGACTCCTAATGTGACTTCCATTCAATAGATGTACGATTTCTGCAATGTTTGCCCCTATCTATCAGTCATTAGAGTAAATGCGAATATCTCACTTTAACTTCGGCTACAATTGCAATGTGCGTCACCGATCATTTTATCTGGGTTTTTTTTATAAACATTCCATACTACATGAATCGCAGTTGTGCATTATTTTGATGATTATGTCATTACAATTAGCAGCTAGGAAAGACGTACATGTTTAATGAGCCAACCATCACTGTAAATGGACACGGAAAAAACAGAGGGACAGGGATCTATGCAATCAAAGACAACAATACGCCACAAAACATCGCCCCCATGACAACACACCCGAAGAGCGTGACGACAATGCCTATCCCAACCAGGTTGTCAACCGGCCCGCCTTAATCAAAACAACGGCTAGGAGCACAACAGAGAGGATGCCCATCGAAGACAAATCACCGCACCATAGCGGCGATGCCCTACCGGGACGTGACACTCCCATCGGGAAGGAAATTTAGAGATAATTTCACCTATCTAAGCATTTTCTCCGGAGCAATGTGCGTCGGTAATGAAATCGCAGTCAGAATTGCCAAAGCCAGGATGTCATTTCGACGACTTGGCAAATGTCTCGGAACGAGATCTATTCAATGGTACAAGTAGGCAATGATCAGGGAAATGCGCAATCAGAAAGAAAATCCCACTCCAAAAACTGAACAAAAAAAAAAAACACAAAAAAAACAACCTAAATTGACAATTAGGTACTTATACTCAGAAAACATATCGTAAGCCGAGTGTGCTGTTATTTCCAAAATAGGTGGTCACTCAGTTAACCGAACGTAACTAAAACTGTGAAAAAGTTTAATGATAACCACTATGATGAATCAAAAATGAAGATCCACATATTCAGTAAGCTGCCCGACGATGGAGATCCTTGGGCGCCGAATAACGTATGAAATCGTATGAAAACCACAGCAAAAGATAAACACTGATTGAACACCGATGGGCCAAGCAACAGACAAGAAGCTCCGGCCCCAACCATAAAAAAAATGATTAGCTTTAAGTCGGGGCCATCATAGAGTCTGACGCCCGAACCACCGGCGTACAATTAAAGAAGGCGGCATAGTTATCAACCATGATGTGGTTAAAAACTAAGCATGTAGACTATTGTATAACATTTAAGTTATACCCTATACGTCTGTAACATGACATGATATTCCTGAACTGAAAATAAAAGTCATTCTTCATATAAGTTTCTTAAATTTATTTTAAATATATGAGCTACATGTAGCTTACCTCAGGCATTTTTCATCATCACAATGATACCATGCTACCTTAGAACAATTATTATTATTATTTCTTCGTTTTTCGAAAAGCCGTAACGGTGAAATATAACTGAAACATTCGTGTTTTTAACATCTTTTGATTTCTCTCTCTAAAGCTACTTTACCTCTGATTTCCCCCACCATGAGTTCCAGATTACCAACTTCACCTCTAATTTCCTCCACCATAAGTTCCAGGTTACCCATTCTCTTCAAAACCATTTCTTCATAATGCAATCTTGTACAAACCGGTTCCTGTTGTGCTTGACCAAAAATGCCAGAGAGAAGCATCATAATATATTTAAATGATATAATAGCCATATCCTCTGTAGATGCGAATCTAGTTCTAAACGTAGTTATGATTAAAGAATCGTTAAAGAGCACCGTCGTTTGCTATTTATAGCATACTTGAAAAGGTATATTAAAGTCTAAGGGATGGAATGTTTGATCTGGCCCCGAGTTTATAAAAACTTTTTACATGCTCAGCTCAGCTGAGATCAAAATTTATCCTGCCCAAAAGTGTTATAATGCCAACAATTGTTGGCATTTTAACATTTATTATCAGGATAAATTTCTAAACCGTCAACTTAAATACATTTGGGCTATATTGCTATTTGTTATATAGAAGCAGCTTAAATTTTATGTTCAGCTGAGTTGAGCATGAAAAGAAAAAACGTTTCATAACCTCGGGGCCTGAGCCGGGTACAGTGTATTTTGATCTATTTGGAATTTTGGAACAATAAAAGAGAAGAAAAGGAATCCACTGTGAGAAACCCCGCACACAATATACATCATGCAAACGTATTCATGAAATGCATACCGCTTTACACAACACTTTTATATATAGTAATATGATATGTATATTCGTTTCTTAGTCCTTGCGATATTCAAAGTACGTACATGTACGAAAAGCGATATGGTCATGTCTTTTCTTTTTTCTTTTACATGTACCGTAGTGCATTGTAGCTTCAACTATTAAGTAATTGAATCGGAAATGCAGTTGGCTTGCACAAAAGCGAAGAATTAGACCGAAAATGAAACAAAAATCCCCTAGATTGGCACAATTAAATATACATGTACATAAGGATCATCGTGACACTATGCTGGGGAAAAAGAAAAAAAAAGTAGACACCAAATATATACATGTATGAATAGCAAGACGAAAACAACGATTTGCTCAGTTGACCAAACATACAACGTAACTTATGACAAATCTCGGCAAAACAAACTAAGGACGGTTCAATAAGAAAGTACCAAAGGGCAGAAATAGTTTAAATGAGTCCCAGTCCTCGTCTTTTAAATCCTGCACCTAATACATTGTACATGTACATGTATTTGTACGACGTTTAGATTAGAGTTATTGTCACTGAGATTGATTGATTGATTGATTGGTGTTAAACGTCCCACCAACAGCTAAGTTCATATGGAGACGGGACGTCGGTTTATAGTCCCACCCGACGGACTGGAGAAGCCCGGGATCGAACCTGCGACTCCTGGTTTACAAGATGAGTGACATAACCACTGCACCACGGAGGCTTCTATATTGTCACTAAGATGTTAGTTATAGGCCGATGCTCCAGGCCATGTTATACTGTTTGCACCACTGAATCAAAATATTCGCATGCAAGAAGTATGCATTCAATTGTTGAATAGAAAAGATCCATAGTTCAAATTCGTCTTTGTTGAAACGCGTGCAGGATATTTTCTGTGCTTTGGTGCACGTCTTCAAGTTTATCTGTTCAGGGATGAGGCGACAAAGTTTTACAAAGTGAATTAAACATGCGCTGTTATAACAAATCAAACACTACAAGAAATTCAAAGGTCCCATGCGATATGTAAATGCATTGGTTAGCATTTACAACAGTCGACAAGTCACTCGTTATCATTTACATAATTAATCAATAAAACATAAAACAAACTAATTTGACTAGTCTTGACAATAATAGCGATCAAACCAGATAAGTAATTTATTGACAAGATCCCTTTCAAACCGAAGACTTCAACACTCCGCGAATATTAATGAATGGAAAGCATGTTTGATCCATCTATATTCGAAGCAGTTGAAAAGACATATCAGTAGCATAACTCGCAAATAGTGTTATTTACTTACTGATTGCTTATCAACATTTGATTTCAGCGGGGATTCGCTATTTTATTCCAACCATCAGTAGGCTTTCTTAGGGGGAAATTGACAGAAAAACTTGCTACGTGGTAGGTAAGAAGCCAATAAACAAAGCATTATGAAAACACATCCAAACAATAAACAGATAGGTTTTTCTGATGTTGTTCAAAATAAAAAAAAATCAGATGAAAAGGTACAAGTAGGCAACGATCAGGAAAAGGCGCAATCAGAAAAAGATCCCCACTCCAACAACCGAGGCGGGAAAAAAACATACTAACAATAAGGTACTTATACCATGAAAACATTTCGTAAGCCGAATGAGCAGCTATTTTCCCAATAGGTGGCCACTCAGTTACCTAAACTTAACTAAAAATATGATAACATACATAAGGCACCAACAGTCGTTATTTTTCTTGTTTTAGCTCAAAACATTTGATGGGAAACTGCCTTGGTGACTAGTCTATATTCGGTAAATCGTCGCACCAGCGTTGACCTCTGAACTCTGGTTGTCCTTAAGTTCCACGTGCTATTCGACCTGCCAGAACTTGGACCAGCGGAAGAATCTTCAGTTGCTGTCTACCTTCCCTACCGATCTGTTTGAGTTTATCTCACAGTCCACTGGGATCTAGGTAAGTAACTCTACGATTCTGCATCAGTGGTAGTGCGGTAAATAACTCTACGATTCTGCATCACATTAATTGTAGGTACATGTTACAACCACCTCTCCAAAGCGTTTCTAAAGCATACCCACAATCTATGTTTTGGAATAAAAATAAGAACAATAGGTATATCATTGTACATCCCAGGTTTACTGTATAAAAGTGGGGTTTCAGAGGGTATACCATCAGGTAAACATGTCCGTGTAATATATACCCCTTAAACCCCAATTTTATATAGTAAAACTGGGGTACGCAGGGGTATACCTATTTTTCTTATTTTTGCTCCAAAACATAGATTGTGGGTACTCGTTAGAACCGCCTCGCCGAGGCGGTTCTAGCGTGTACCCACAATCTATGTGTTGAGCAAAAATAAGAAAACTATCAACATTTTTCTGCTGAAAATTTTCATTTTTTAAGCTAAAAAATCTCTGTTTATTGCATGGGCAAGTTTTCGTAATGATTTCTGGGACATGTTTCCCGGTGGTTATAAGCGCGAATTCAAAAAAAAAAAAAAAAAAAAAAAAAAAAAATACAACAGTACATTCGTTTGATTATCTTGGATAACATTGGCACGTGAATGGATTTAATTGATTGAGGAGAATTATGCAAAGGATGACAAGTTGATCGTTCGTCAATAAAGCATCTTTAAAATGATATAATTCTAAATCGGCAATTTTCTGTTTATATAAAAATATGTTGTTCGGGATCGTGGTTTCTGCTAGAACAAAAACTGCTTTCTCCCCAATACAGAAGCGTTTTCATTATCACACGATCAATCAGTCTGGAGGAGAAATGCCAAGAACGGTAAACCAAGAATTAACTGGCTTCAGAGCTGATCCGGCTTATCAGCCTTTACTTTAAGCTAGCTGCTTTGAAGATACACATAAAACAGTATTTACCCGTCTCTTATTATAAGCCACGCCAGAAGCTTAGCTTGCAAATAGTAAATGTCTTCCGTCAACTTCCTATAATTCCTTCTACAATAAAAGCAGAAAAAATCTGATATATTTTCTTATTTTTGCTCAAAACATAGATTGTGGGTACACATAAGAACTTCCTCGCCAATGTGGTTCTAACGAGTACCCACAATCTATGTTTTGGAGCAAAAATAAGAAAAATAGGTAAACCCCTGCATACCCCAGTTTTGCTATATAAAAGTGGGGTTCAAGGGGTATACATTACACGGACATGTTTTCCTGATGTCTATTTCGACCTCTGGCCTGTCTAGGATCAGACGAGTCCATGAAGTAGCACGTAAAAGGTAAATCCTGCATAACCCAGGATTACTATTGGAATTCCCACTCTGAGGTTGGATCAACTAAATTAACAGTCAGGTACTTATACTATGAAAACATATCGTAAGCCGAGTTGTATTTTCCGAGTGGGTGGCTAGTTAGTTACACAAACTTAACGAAAAATATGAAAACGTACATAAGGTGCTAACAGCACAACATTCAACTACAATACTTAATGCAATAAGAACCACCACAGATGTATCGCCTAGTAGATGTAGATGGAACGATCAGTAATAAAAAATACTGGCGGATATACTAGTTTACAAGTAAATAACCTCACCTTCAGCTTCTGCGGTCATTCACATTTAGTTAGTTGTTCCTTGTATCATCAAGGACAAACAAATTAATCACGATAACCACTATAATGAGGAATAAACCAGAAAACAATTCTATCAATTTTTTGCGACGTTTTAGGCGCTGGGGACGGTGCCATCCTTAATTACATTTTACCAATTTTTCTCATTCAAATGGATGGGCACTCTATGTTGGCCTTGCCATAAAACAGGCCAAGGTCATCCCAAGGTCATGATTTATATTAACTTTGTAGAGGTTCTCTCCTTGATACTTCATGCTACGTTTCAAAATCATAGGCCTTCTTGTTCTGGAGAAAAAAAGGTTTTTGCGTTTTATAGCCATGGCGGCCATCTTGGTCATGTGACCTTGACTATGTGTATAAACTTTCATTTTCTCTTCCTAAGAATACTCAACTTCACGTTTGGCTTTGATTGGTCAAACGGTTTTAGAAAAGAAGATCTTAGAATATCATGGTAATGTACATGTATATTGCCCCGGGTGGGTCAGACCTGCGCCTGGGGTCCATTTTTTTCAGAATGATAAAATCTTCTTTCCATTTGCCAATTCCCATAAACTTTTTTCCCTTCAAATGTTATTTTGACAATTTTCTCCATTCAAATGCATAACAGACCCATGTTGACATTGCCGTAAAATAGGTCAAGGTCATCCCAGGGTCATGATTTATATAACGTTTGTAAAGCTCCTCCCCCTGGTGCTTCATGCCAAGTTTCAAAATCATTGGCCTTCTGGTAGGGAGGAGAAGATTTTCAAAGATTTTTGCTATTTATATCCATGGTTACCATCTTGCTCAATGACCTTGACCATTTATATAAACTTTTGTTCCTCAATCCCAAGGATACTACATATTAAATTTGACTTTGATTGGTAAAGTGGGTTTTGAGAAAATTAAGTTTTACAATTAATTTGTAAATGGCCATTGAAATGACCTTGACCTTTTATACTCACAACACTTCATAAATTAATCAGGTTGTCTGTATCTACCAATTTTAAGGTCACAGGCTACAAAACTTCCTGAAAAATTAAAAAGTTTAACTTGTTTCCATTGAAAAGCCTTTGTTACCAAAATTGAGCTTGCCATAAAATTTGTCAAGATCAACCAAAGGTCATGATTTATATAAACTACGATTGGCCAGAGTCCCTTATGATAAATACCAAGTTTCGTTGAAATCGGTCTACCGGTTCCAGAGAAAAATATTTTTTTATCGTTTTTAACATATATGGGGATGGCGGTCATCTTGGTCATGTGACCTGGACCATTTATATAAACCTTTCGTAACCCCTTCCTAAGAGTGTTCCACGTTAAGTTTGGCTTTGATTGGCCGAGCGGTTTCAGACGACAGACGACGACGATGGACGACGACGGACGACGACCACGGACGGACTCCGGAGCATGACCATCCTATAAACTCACCTTTTGAGCTTAAAACGAGGATTCAAAGATTCAGTAAGCTGCGCGACGATAGAGATCACTGGGCAGCTTATAACGTACAAAAACCCGGAGCAAAAAAAAAAAAAAAAAAAAAAAAAAAAAAAAAAAAAAAAAAAAAATACACATCAGTTTAACCTCGGTGTAATATTGCACATGTTAAAGCCGCGAGGTCCGCAGATCAACTCTGGATAATCGAATAATTCACTGACCGCACGGTCATTGATGATTTGCGGATCATTCTCGGATCGAAAGAGCATGCAGCATTTTATATCGGTATTGGCATATGGCGCTTCAAAAGTCAGGCGAATCCATGAAGTAGCTATGGAATTCAATTTAATATAACAATACAAATACGTCAAATACTAACTATGTGTGTAACCAAAGTATATCGGAAAACTTGCTGCATTTCGTCCTTATTTTCCGTTCACGTGCTACTTCATTGACTTTTGATGCGCGAGAGGACAATGTCAAGCTTTGGCGATTGAAATGGTGGTATACATAGGTCTGGATCAATTTGGAGTGCACCTCCACGTGGGAATCAATGCCAAGAACGTGTCAACTTGACATATTACATACTAACCCTGTTCAAAAAAGCAAGCAGTTCTGTCTTTTATCCGCAATCTCTCTTTTGATGAAGTAAGCTTTATTTCCGATGCAAGTAATTCATCTCGGAATGTGGCGTTGCTTTTCAAATCAAAATATGCAAAATAAATGGAATTTAAATTTTTTTTCACAGCAGCCACCTTTGATGCACTTTTGATAATAAATTTTCTTTGCGTAGCCGTTAACAAGCTACAAGTTGGCTTAGTCAACGCAACAGCCGTTTAACGTTTTAACAAATAGTTACATATTAGTGTAAAAAAGGTAAAAGTAAGCAATGATCAAGAATGACGCAATCGGAAAGAAATTCCCACTCTAAACACCAAGGCGGAAACAGCTAAATAGACAGTCACTGATGGGTACTTACACACAGAGAGCATACCGTAAGCCAAGTAAGCAGCTATATACCAACATGTGACTACTCAGTTACCAAAATTTAAGTAAATATATGAAAATGTACATTTGATAAGGTGTTAACAGCACATAAATTCAACACCGAAATTTTCATAAAACAATTAGAACCGCAACAAAAGTATCGCCTCGAAACGATCAGTAGTATGAAATTCCTGGGGTTTAGCGGTTTTACGGGATCCCAACCTCACCCTCAGCTTCTGTGGTGGCAGCTGTTCGGCCCTCGTCGTGAATCCCTTACTACAGCTGTAGTCAATGAATCAAAAAGGACAGACAAATTAATTATGATAACACCATCATGATGATTCGAAACTGAACGGGGACTCACAGGTACAATGAGCTGCGACTGGGGATCCCTTAGTGCCAAACAACATCACAGACAAAATAAAACACCAGTGGAACGCCGATGGGCCAAGCAACAGATAAAAAGCTCAGGCCCCAACCGACTAAAATGGATAGCTTTAAATCGGGACAATCATAGAGTCTGCCGCCGATCCACCGGCGATGTTTAAAGAAGGAAGCATAATAATCAAACGTGATTTGGTTTTAAAACGAAGCATGCAGACTGCTGCATCGTCATAAAATTCCGGTTCCGAAAGAAAAGTATATGTATTTAGATATTAAAACATCGATGTTCTTATGTCACTAAAATATTTCCTATCCATCCGTTAAAAGTGTATACACATATACACAGCTGATAAACAAGTGGTATGGAATGGGGGACGGACGCACAATGCAATTCCGCCCGAAGTTGAGATGAAACATTGAAGTTTTCTCCACCATTTATTTTACTGACTGATTGATAGGCGCAGTCAATGCAGAAATTGAACATTTATTGAATAAAAGTAACAAAAGAAATCCAGGTTATTCCGTCACATGAACATACATGTATAGTGCTTCCAACACAATAACATTGAAGTATTAGCGAAAACGAAATAACTGTGATTTCTTATATTACTCTCGTTCAACAAATGTTCAATTTCTGCATTGACTGCACCTATCTATCAGTCAGTAGAAGAAACGCTGTAACAGTAGGAGAAAACTCGAAAATCTAACCTCAACTTCGTTCTCAGTTGCAGTGAGTGTCACCGATCATATATCGGTTTGTA
This sequence comes from Rugalucina vietnamica, assembly GCA_964017185.1. Taxonomy (NCBI): domain Eukaryota; kingdom Metazoa; phylum Mollusca; class Bivalvia; order Lucinida; family Lucinidae; genus Rugalucina; species Rugalucina vietnamica. Next base: position 21,791,153 of record OZ024878.1, on the reverse strand, counting down.
TGTATACAATACCACGTGATAGTCAGTAGTGATGTCTACATTGTCAGTAGTGATATAGTCTACTTTGCACAATCATCAGGAAAACATGTCCGTGCAATGAATACGCTTTTAAACCCCACTTTAATATAGTAAAACTGGGGTATGCAGGGGTATACATGTACCTATTTTTCTTATTTTTGCTTCAAAACATAGATTGTGGGTACTCGTTAGAACCGCCTTGCCGAGGCGGTTCTAACGTGTACCCAACATCTATGTTTTGAGCAAAAATAAGAAAAATATCAACATTTTTCTGGTGAAATTTTCAATTTTGGGTACTGAAAAAATCTCTATATATTGCATAGGCAAGTTTTCGTAATGTTTTTCATAAACCCGATATCGTAATATTGGACCAGAATATATTGTAGACAAAACGTAATACATTGTATGTATACTAGTCTAGTGTTGATCCAAATTACATCTAACTTTTGTCTGCTAATCAGCTTTAATAAGAACCCCGGAAAAAGTGTTGTACGGGTTTGCAGTATTTACGTTGAGACTTATCAGACCAGAATCACAATGTACGTCTGCAGTATCTCCATACGCCATATGGAGCACTGCAGAAGTTGAACTGCTATGCCATCCATCTTGATTATCTTGCCCCACTGGATCAGAAAGAGCTCGAACGACTTTGACACTATTCTTTCTGATTTCACAAGATGCCCTGTTAGCCCCATATTCCTTCAATATATGTAGCGAAAATACATAAATCCCAGGATACTCGCATGTAAACTGGCCTGTCTCAGTGCTATAATGCTGACCAATATTGGTGATGGCACTGGTAAACTTGAGCGTATTTGTTTCCGAACCCTCAACCGCAACAGTGACTGTAAACGCCGACTTCTTGCCTAGAACAAAGTAATAGTAAATACAAACAAAATAGAAATTATATATGTAGCAGGAGAGGTAATATAAATCAGTAAGAAAATAGTCTAATACTTCGTTAACAATATGAAGTATTACTGAGTTATTTTTATTTTATCAATAAAACCCAAACTTTGATAGAGATCAAAACTTTATTTCTGTTCACATGACATACTGGATATTTTATACCCAAACGTTTGCACAGGTATACAGCCGAGCCATCAAGTTTTCTGTGTGCGCTTCTTGCAAAAACGTTTTGATAATCAAAATGTTGTTGCGTTGGAGTTTAAACAGACTTCTTGAAAATTTCAGTGATTTTGGATAATAAAACACAATTTTTAACCATTGTTTTTGCTTAAAATGTTTTTGCTTTGCTCTGTGAGTTCGTAATGGAAAACCGATGTTGAATACGTACCCTGGATAGCTCAATCGTTTCAAAATCGTATCTCCAAACGTTTTATCACACTTTCCATTTAGAAAATGCTCTTACCAATAACAAATGTTTTAGAACAAATGTTTTAGAACGCAAATTTAAACCAATTTCCTTGCTCTGAAGGATTTTCTGTTCCAAACACGCAGCCTAAAGGACAACATTTCAAGGGAAAAATGAAAAAAAAAAATCTAAAATTTTCCCAATGTGCGTTTTAGACATAAAAGCACATACATTTCTATTATCACAACAAATTTTGAGTTAATGAACCAGTAGAATGGGGTTAATGACAGAATCGGATAGCGTAGGTATCAGTGACAACCTCAAGTTGAGTTTGTTTGTTTTTGTTGTTATGTTTTTCATTGCTTCTTCAAGTCTGCGAGAAACGCTTGCAGACAACGCAAAAAAGATGGAATGTGTGCACAGTTATATATAGTTCTGCTACATATCTTTAGCAACAGTTTGGGTGTACGATAACCAGAATGTCATATGAACAAAAATAAAATTGATGATCTATATCAAACTGCGAGCAGTTTATTGCACTCCGGTGGTTATTTTTCACCTTAATAGCCTTTGAAATTCCATTTAAATACTTGTTATTTCATTTCATACTGGACATAGTAAGTTAGTAGGAACATAATCCTTCTAATACTACCGGGCGACGTACACCCACCATAGACCTTTTGTTAACTCATTTAAGCTTGGCGTCCCTTTTATGGGACATGGACAAACAGTATAGCCTTAGATATGACGCCGCAGAACGCGGCGTCACATATGGGGTTATTCTGTTTGCTTAGAGGAATTTCATCGAAAAATGGAATAATATTTGAAAATCCTACCTGTAGCCCCTAAAAATGAAAGTGGACTCACCCAAATGATAATGATGGGAAAATCCATTTGTCAAATATGGGTTAAGGAAATTGCAAAGTCCTAGGTAGAGTGCCAATTATGACTATTGCAGTCGTTCGGCACAGCAAGGTTTTTCACTCCCGTACCGCCTTGAAGGTTATTCTAGTAGTTATATTAATAGCAGACAGATGTGCTTGATGAGCTCCTCTATAGATGAAAACGACACATTGATAAGAAAGCTAGCTAACATGTTAATAAGCAAAGATTCGCGAATGGTTATTTGACAATATTATTATGTCCTTATAATTGAAAACCAGGACAGACGTATTTTGAGCTAACCATCATTGTAAATGGACAAGAGCAAGGAACAGAGGATCCAGGAATCGATTAAATTAAAGACAAACTAAATCACAAAACACAGCCACGACAAACACCCGAATAGCAAGACGACCGAGCGCTATCCAAACAGCTCAGCATCAATCAAAACAAAGGCAAGGAGCACAGCAGGGAAGCAGACAGAAGAAACAGAAGCTGCACATCAAAGACAAATCACCGCACAGGAACGGCGACGCCCCTACCGACGCGGCGAAAGTTGTTGATAATTTTAATAGTACCCGAGATTCAATTTCTCCGGAGCAGTGTGCGTTGGTAATGAAATCACAGTCAGAACTGCAACTGCCAAAGCTAGCGGGGCATTTTAAGGACTTTGTGCAAATGCCTCGGAACGAAATCTATGAAAGTCTATAAGGCTGTGGTACTGCCAGTCGTCTATATGCATGCTAGTTAGAGCTGGACAGTATACCGACGTCATTAAAAAGAGACCTAATCTGCTTCGTGAATTGTTGTAATCAAGCGGTGCATAGTTTACCAACCACATTCAACTGAAGAAACCATGAATTTACTTAGCTGAAAAGTGTACGAGTGTCAGATTCCCATAGAAGGTGAAGATGCAAACAGGGAAATGATACAACGATCAAATGAAATACATACTATTGGTCATGCTATAAAACGCCTGATGAGCTGAGGACTGTAAAATCGATCGCTGTTGGCGCCTTATGTATGTTATACTATTATAGTTAAGTTTAGGTAACTGAGTGGCCACCTGTTGGGAAAATAGATGCTTATTCGGCTTACGATACGTGTTCATGGTATAAGTACCTGATTGTTAATTTAGTTTTTTCCCACCTCGGTTTTGGAGTTGGAATCATTTTCTGATTGCGCCTTTTCCTGATCGTTGCCTACGTGTACCTTTCGAAATGATGCTTAATACATAGAATTAACAGAGGAAAACACATCAATGTAGTCAAATGCATTTACGCAAAGCCTTACTAAAGGAGTTACTCAATACTACAGTGACCCTTGACTTATTTTGTTGAGTGCGTAGGAACATACAAAGGTACAAGTTTGGCAAAGATCAGGAAAAGGTGCAATCAGAATAAGATTCCCATTCCAAAAACCGAGGTGGGGAAAAAACTAAATTTACAATCAGGTACATGTACTTATACCATGAAAACATATCGTCAGCCGAATGAGCAGCTATTTTCCCAATAGGTGGCCACTCAGTTACCTAAACTTAACTAAAATATGAAAACATACATAAGGCGCCAACAGCACAAATATATTTTAACACCAAGACCTAAATCAAAACGAACCACCACAGAAGTATCGCCTTGGTACGATCAGTAATACAAAATTACTGGCGGGCTTAAATTGATTTTACATGGCCATAACCTCAGTCTCAGCTTCTGTAGTGGTTCATAACATTTAGTTAGTTCTTCGGTCTTCGTGGTGAATCTCTAACTAGTCAATGAATCATCAAGAACAAACAGATAAATCATGATAAACATCCTGATGAATCAAAAACGAGGACTCAACAGATTCAGTAATATGCCCGACGATGGAGATCCCTGGGCGCCAAATGACTTACTAACTACGGAGCAAAAGGAAAACACCAGTTGGACCCCGGTGGACCAAGCAACAGACAAGAACCAGCTCCGGCCCCAACCAACTAAAATGAAAAGCTTTAAGTCGGGGCCATCATAGAGTCTGACGCCCGACCCACCGGCGTGCAATTCAAGAAGGCAGCATAGTTATCAACCATGATTGGGTTAAAAACTAAGCATGCAGACTGTCGCATAACCGATTGTAGAAGAAAATAATTCAAAACAAAATTTCCAGTATGTCTTTTTTGACATTTAAACTATATCAATACCCGGGTCATGGACTTTGATAAATAACAATTCAAATACATATCTCTTTTTCCTTTTTCACATTTTATGTGCTAGCTTGCACAAGACGACATTTTTATCATCACAATACGACCAGCTATCTTAGAGCTTGTATTATTATTTTTAATTGTTTACCGAAAAGTCTTAATTGTGAAACATTCGTGTTTTGCACATCTTTTAATTACCTCTGATTTCTCTCTCCCAAGCAGTTTCACCTCTGATTTCTTCCACCATGAGTTCCAGATTACCAATTCTCTTCAAAACCATTTCTTCATAATGCAATCTTGTACAAACCGGTTCCGGTTGTGCTTGACCAAAAATGCCAGAGAGAAGCATCAAAATATAATATTTTAATGATATAATAGCCATAGCCACTTTAGTGAACATCCAGTTCTAAGCGCAGTGATGATTAAAGACTCGTTAAACATCAATGTTGTGTGCTGCGTATAGCATCGTTCGAAAAGGTATCTTGTAGTCTATGGGATGGAATGTTTGGACAACGAGCCGCCGGGTACAGTGTATCTATTTGGAACTTTGGAACAGTATCAGTGAAAAAAGGAAACCCCGGACACTATATACAACATGCAATTCACGAAATGCATACCAGTTTACACCCCGCACTTATATTTACGAATGTTAATATTCCTATCTTAGTCCTTGAAACATTTACAGTACGTACATTTATGAAAACCAATATGACCATGTCCTCTCTTTTACAGTAGTGCAGCGATCGACTGTAGCTGCAACCAATTTAATCGGTAACGCAATAGTTTTGCATAACAGTGAAGTAGAAAGACTGAAAGTCAAACAAAAATCCCCTATTTTCGTATGAAATTGTGTATTGCGAAAAAGGTTTTTTGGATAGGGTCTCTTAGATTTTATCACAGTTTTATCGGTATCATTTCATTCCAATCAAATGGACACATGGGAAACAACATTTTCGTAGTCATCTATATTGACACAATTAAATGTACATACAAATCGAAAAAAAGAACATTATTAGACAGCACACACACACACACATATATATATATATATATATATATATATATATATATATATATATATATATATATATATATATATATATATATATATATATATATATATATATATATATATATATATATATATATATATATATATATATTGGGAGAAATAGGACAAACATCAAACAAAAATCTTCCCGGTGGCACTGGATCCTAAGAAAGGATTCGAAAATGATTGAAATAAGTATATAGGGGGATTAAACCATTAACAGTGCAAGAATAAATCAAACTTAGCGCGCTTTCGGCTTTCGCCCTCTTCAGAGTCAATATGTATTTACAGGTAAAAACTGGAAAAAAAAAAATGAAAATAGGTAAATAAGCAAAATAAATAAAAAAACAATGCAAAAATACACAAATACACAAAAATCACATGAAATGTGACAAAGTTGACACCACTGTATGTTCGGCAGTGGGTAAACGACTTAAAATTAATTCATGAACGCCCTTTGAAAGGGCCCAGTATCTGCTAAAAATGGCGACAAAAATTGCGCGTCACTTTACTACATAAAGTCAGTTTGTAGCGGTGTGTTTAATTTACTCGGTGATTGTGTATTAGCTATGTAAGTTAAACATTGGGGAACCAGGGCTGGAGGCAACCAGATAAAAATCAAGGTAATAAGCACAAAATAGAGTCAAACAGAGTACTTTCCATGAATGCAAATCATCCCAGAACTGCTCATGGACGGTGCTTGGAAGGAGAGACGGCGAAAATTGGCCATCCTCGATTTTTGAAATATAGAAATTTAGATAAAAATTGCCTTTGTGCTCAATTGGCGAACATTTGATTTATTGAAGTTTGAAGAATTTAGATGAAAATCACATTTATGTGGTCAGAAGAGGAGGCGAACACACCGCTACAAGCAAGGAAAGGGGGATGCGAATTTAGGGCACCCCCAGCTCACCAGTGCTTCTTGGTTCCCCCGACAAGTTGCAGTTCCACACACATTTTAGTTTCCTTCATACAACCAGTTTTCCTGGGTTTCCAGTTTTTTTCCCCCAATTTACCAGTTCTCCCGGGGTTCCCCAGACAAGTTGACATGCAGACCGTCATCTGTTCTCGGTTTGTAGCAATGATTCTTTCATCCTACCAGTTTTCCTGGGTTCTCCCAGTTTACCGGCATTCCTTGGTTCACCCAATATACCAGTTTTCCTGGGTTCCTACAGCTTACCATTTCTCCTGGGCTCCCTCCACAAGTTACAGTTTCACACACATTTCAGTGATATGCAGACTGGCATCTGTTCTCGTTTTGTAGCAGTAATTGCTTTATCCTACTCGTTTTTCTGGGTTCCCAAGTTTTCCTGGGTCCCCACAGCTTACCAGTTATGCATTCTGTAGCAGTGTGTCAACCTATGGGCCATTTCAGCTACATACGTATATCTGTCTCGTCTCTCTGCACAAGACATGGTTTTCGCATCCCCCTTTCCTTGCTTGTAGCGGTGTGTTCGCCTCCTCTTCTGACCACATAAATGTGATTTTCATCTAAATTCTTCAAACTTCAATAAATCAAATGTTCGCCAATTGAGCACAAAGGCAATTTTTATCTAAATTTCTATATTTCAAAAATCGAGGATGGCCAATTTTCGCCGTCTCTCCTTCCAAGCACCGTCCATGAGCAGTTCTGGGATGATTTGCATTCATGGAAAGTACTCTGTTTGACTCTATTTTGTGCTTATTACCTTGATTTTTATCTGGTTGCCTCCAGCCCTGGTTCCCCAATGTTTAACTTACATAGCTAATACACAATCACCGAGTAAATTAAACACACCGCTACAAACTGACTTTATGTAGTAAAGTGACGCGCAATTTTTGTCGCCATTTTTAGCAGATACTGGCCCTTTCAAAGGGCGTTCATGAATTAATTTTAAGTCGTTTACCCACTGCCGAACATACAGTGGTGTCAACTTTGTCACATTTCATGTGATTTTTGTGTATTTGTGTATTTTTGCATTGTTTTTTTATTTATTTTGCTTATTTACCTATTTTCATTTTTTTTTTCCAGTTTTTACCTGTAAATACATATTGACTCTGAAGAAGGCGAAAGCCGAAAGCGCGCTAAGTTTGATTTATTCTTGCACTGTTAATGGTTTAATCCCCCTATATATATATATATATATATATATATATATATATATATATATATATATATATATATATATATATATATATATATATATATATAACAAAATTAAGTCCGATTCCACAATGTATTCACTATTTAATTAATTCTCTACCGGTTTCACTGCTATTTTACAGATCATCAGGAGTTAAATATGGCGTTGTTGCGTAGATACTAACTTAACGACGTTACGGCCGTAACGTCATTAACAGTACAATACAATACAATATAGGATTAACCGCCTTGTACTAAAGTGCGCACCATGGTTGATATAATTAACATGTATATAATATATACATCGTTGTTAAGTTAGTATCGTCGTTAAGTTAGTATCTACGCAACAACGCCATATTTAACTCCTGATGATCTGTAAAATAGCAGTGAAACCAGTAGAGAATTAATTAAATAGTGAATACATTGTGGAATCGGACTTTATTTTGTTTTATATCTTTGCACTGTATGTGTTTTCGTTTTTGGACATATATATAACTAAAACAACGATTTCCTCAACAGACCAAACATACAACATAACTTACGTCAATTTCGGCAAAACAAACTTTGGACGATTCATTTAGAAAATACCGAAGAGCAGAATAAGTTTTAATGAGTCTCAGTCCTCGCCTTTAATCCTGCACCACTGCAGAATCTGAGGGTGAGGTAATGGCCATGTAAAACCGGTTTAAGCCCGCCAGTAACTTTGTGTTACTGATCGTTCCAAGGCGATACTTCTGTGGTGGCTCTTTTTGTTTTACGTCTTGGTGTTGAATTTTTGTGCTTTTTCCACCTTATGTGCGTTTTCATATTTTAGTTAGGTTTGGGTAACTAAGTGGCCACCTATTGGTAAATAGTTGCTCAATAGGCTTACGATATGTTTTCGTAGTTTAAGTACCTAATTGTCAATTGAGGTTCCACCTCGGTATTTGGAGTGGGACTCTTTTTCTGATTGCGCCTTTTCCTTATCTTTGCCTACTTGTACCTTTTAATCCTGCACCTAATGCATTGTACATGTACATGTACTTGTACGACGTTAAGATTAGAGTCATTGCCACTAAGATGTTAGCCAGACCGATGCTCCAGACCGATGCTCCAGACCATGTAATACACGAATACATTCCGTAGAATCGGCCAACTGCTGTAATTCGTGTTTACATGGAGAAAGGTCCTTCTGCACAGCTGCAATAGTTTGGTTTGCAACAAGACAACATATTTATAACAATTATAATATGTTAATATCAACTAGCTGTTAGCACCACTGAATCGAAATATTCACATGCAAAAAGAATGCATTCAGTTACTAAATAGAAAAAATCCATTGTCCCAGTTTGTCCAACTTTTTTGAAAAGCTTGTAGGATATTTTCTGTGTTGTGGCGCTCGTCTCCATAATAAGCTGTTCAGGGATGAGGCAACAAACTTTTATCAAATGAATAAAACATGCGATGTTATAACAAATCAAACACTACCAGTAATTCAAAGGTCTTGATTGGCAGTATGTAAATGCATTTGTTATCATTGAAAACAATCCACGTTTCACTCGTTATCAATTGCATAATTTATTAAAAAACATAAATCAAACCGTAATTTAGACTTGATTAATGGATTTCGATAAATATTAATACGACACCTGTAATGAGCTCAAAAAGCAAGAGTTCTCGTTATTTGGTTCTTGTAAAATTTGTATGATTTGATATAGACTACATATATTATCATGAAATTCATATGGTACATTTGCATAGCCCATCAATACAAGTAAAACGAAACGAAAAATGAAAATGCATCGAAATTGCTTGCTTTGTTCTTTTTGATTTCAAAATATTAATAATTGAACAAATGTTTTAAATTCTATAACTAGAAGGCCTCATCTCACTCAGATCCAGCTGGTATTGAAAGGAAAATAATATATTTTACATTTAAATTATTAATAAGCTTTTAAAAGAATGTTACTATAGCATAATAATTGTTGGGACTATTTGATCACGATGTATGACAAGTGGTGGTTTGGGCCTTGTATCTCATCTAATAATTATCAGAATTTAATAATTTTTGTATCATCGAATTGGCACTCTTACCGGCCTCGGTAGCGCAGTAGGTAGAGTGTCCGCTCCGAGATCGGGAGTTACCGGGTTCGATCCCGGACCGCGACATACCAAAGTCGTTAACAATGGTACTAGTTGCTCCCCGCTTGGCACTCGGATTTTCGGGGTAGGGCTAGGACTGTTCGCCCCGGTGTCAGTATAATATGACTTGAGGTGGTATCAGGTAAATGTGTCTGGGATCTGATACCACAGTGTGGCAGCACTATAAAATGAGCATTGAGCTCCCTGTCACAACCAGACACCGTCGTGATATGACAGATAATGTTGAAAGCGACGTTAAACCCGAACAAATAAACAAACAAACTGGCAATTTTCGAATCTAAACATTCATACATAACAAGCTTTAAAACATTATGTTTGAAAAGTTTTATGAGGTTTGATTATACGCGGGGATATGCATCTTTGTAATGGGTGGGTGTGGGGAAAATGCTTATAGCAGCTTAAAAAGTGTGGAAAGACCTATCAATATAATAATTATTATTCTTATATCTTATCTTATTTGATAATCATTCCCCTTTTCAAAACTCAGTTTTATTGTAATGCTAAGTATATTCTCGGAGATGTACTACACAGATATGTTAAAAAATTTGAAAAGGTACAAGTAGGCAAAGATCAGGAAAAGACGCAATTCAGAAAAAGATTCCCACTCCAAAAACCGAGGTGGGAAAAAAACCCACTAACAATCTGGTACTTATACCATGAAACATATCGTAAGCCGAATGAGCAGATATTTTCCCAAAAGGTGGCCACTCAGTTAACTTAACTAAAATTATGAAAACATACATAAGCCACCAACAGCACAAAAACAATTTTAAACACCAAGACATGAAACAAAAAGAACCACCACAGAAGTATCGACTTGGAACGATCAGTAACACAAAGTTACTGGCGAGCTTAAACCGGTTTTACAGGTACCTAACCTCACCCTCAGCTTCTGCAGTGGGTCATAACATTTAGTTAGTTATTCGGTCCTCCTATATTTTCTGTAAAAAAATGTTTGTTTTTTTCCTAGAATGCATATATTCATATTTTACCTTTCAATTTGTTATTTGGCATGTAGTGGCAAGTAATTTATGAATACATTTACAGTTTAAAACACATTCCGTTGAGACCTATTCTGTGAAAAATGAAACTATTTTAAAAAAGTCTATTTTCCTCATTTTTGAAAATCGATATTTAAAAAAAAAAAAAAAAAAAAAAAAAAAAAAAAAAAAAAAAAAAAAAAAAAAAAACACGATACACCCACAAATGTTTAGCTTTTTGAGTAGCATTCTACCTACATTTTAAGTTTTAAAAACTATAGGTTTATTTATCAACCAAAATTGGTATCCAGACACTTTAAAATGTTCTAGTGCGCACTTATTTATTTCAGATGTGTCTTTCATTGACAAGTTCTTTTCAGCCCGACAATTGCAACACTCCGCGATGGAAAGTATGTTTGATCCATCTATATCAAAACAGTTGAAAAAAAAACATGTCAGAAGTACAAGAAGGCAAAGATCAGGAAAAGGCGCAATCAGAGAAAGATTCCCACTCAAAAAACCGAGGAGGGAATAAAACCAAACTAACAATCAAGCACTTATACCATGAAAACATTTCGTAAGCCGAATGAGCAGCTATTTTCCCAATAGGTGGCCACTCAGTTACCTTAACGTAACTAAAAATATGAAAACATACATAAGGCGCCAACAGCACAAAAATTTTAAACACCAAGACATAAAACAAGAAGAATCACCACAGAAGTATCGACTTGGAACAATCAGCAACACAAAGTTACAAAGAAGCCTAACTTACAAATAGTGCAATTGACGTAGTGATTACTTATCAACATTGTTTTCAGCGGGGATTCGCCATCAATAGGCGCTTTCTAGGGGAAATGGGCACACCTTGCTACGTGGTAGGTAAGCACATAGGCAAGGCAATAAACACAGCATTATGAAAATAGTCCAAACAATAAACATATTTTTTGAAGTTGTAAAAATTCAAAATTCCCAGATGAAAAACGTCGATATTGTTCTTGTTTCTGCTCAAAGGTACAAGTTAGAACCACCTCGCCAAAACGGTTCTAAAGCGTACCTACTATCTATATTTTGAAATAAAAATAAGGAAAATAGTTATGCCATTGTACACCCCAGGTTTACTGTATAACAGTGGGGTTTAAGAGGGTATACATTTCAAGGACATGTTTTCGCGAATTCAAACAAAGTAAATTGCAACAGTAAGCAATGACCACTCTTACTTTCATGTAACAAATAATATAAACGAATATCAAGTGAAATATTATGTCCACATGACAGGAGTATTACAATGCCACTGATGTTGTCGCTTTTCCCAGACCAAATGAGTTGGAAGTCAGATCTTCAAACAGTTTCGATCATTATGTAAGCACTGCCTTTTGCCAAGACTCTTGCCCTCTTTTCTTAGACCTTACCAAAAATGAGTTTGACCAATTAAGGTCCCTCAGCACACTTTGCCACATTTCCACATTTTTATTTGCTATTAATGAAGCTGGTGTTGTGCCGTGTGGCGGCCCTAAAAAGGTACAAGTAGGCAAAGATCAGGAAAAGGCGCAATCAGAAAGAGATTCCCACTCCAAAAACCGAGGTGGGAAAAAACCAAACTAACAATCAGGTACTTATACCATGAAACATATCGTAAGCCGAATGAGCAGCTATTTTCCCAATAGGTGGCCATTCAGTTACCTTAATTAAAAATATGAAAACATACATAAGGCGCCAACAGCACATAAAATTTTTTTAAACACCAAGACATAAAACAAAAAGAACCACCACAGAAGTATCGCCTTGGAACGATCAGTAACACAAAGTTACTGGCGGGCTTAAACCGGTTTTTCAGGATCCTAACCTCACCCTCAGCTTCTGCGGTGGTTCATAACATTTAGTTAATTCTTCGGTCCTCGTGGTGAACCTCTAACTAGTCAATGAATCTTTTACCAACCCTCAATGTCGATGATTCTCCCCGTATATCATCCATAGTGCAGATTATATTTCCTTTTGGTCCTTCGAGATCAGCGAAGGTACTTTGAGAAAAATAATATTATTATCGGTTTAGATTCGTTTTCTAACCAACGTTTAATAGATTTGGCTCCATATGGATTATACTAGTCTGTGTACCGACTTCCCTGTTGAAAGATGCAAAATTACAGTACAGTGGACTCTACAATGGCGAATCACTAAAGCGAATCACTAAGAGGTCAAACGCTATTATTTTAAACACGACCATGGGAATGTTATTCTATTTGGTACAAAGAACATATAACATGTCTCAGCTTTACAGGAAAATAATAATTTTTATTCGTTCAATTTCCTAATGGGAGATAACTCTGTTGATATGATACCTCCCGCATTAGACAATGGCGAAAAAAACTCTACAATGGCGAATCAAATAGTCTGTAGCCCAAAAGAATCCATTTTCGAAGGGTATTTTTTGCACACAAAGGGTGCCATCATGCCAAACTAAATGGTGTTCGATAATATTGTGTTTATTTGCTTTGGTGCTTTACATTCACTGTCAACAGCAAATGCCATATCGGACAGGACAATTATACCGACCCAAGCACGTCTTATTGCTTTTAAAAATTAACGAATCAATGTAAGACTAAACGCATGAGGGTCCAAACAACGACTTGAATCAATATTAGTTACGCCATTGACCAAACCAAATTGTTCCTGCACGAGTCTTCCAAAGGTAGATTATCAGTACTTTGTGCACATTCTTTTCACCACGCAAAGTATGATTCGCTATTGTCGAATTCACATGTACATCTTCCCACGCTTATATCTATCTTCAATGTCAAAACGTTTATCAAAAACAGGCATACTGCATGATAAGGGATATAAGGCATTTAATTTAAAGTAATGCAAAAATGGCCATAATCATATGATTAGAAGATGAGGTAAGAAACACATATTATCTGAACGTCACTTTTGCGGAACAATAAACTAGGCAACTTACTTAAGGGGTCAGGCGTTTCAGCAACCCTGAATTTCATTGTCCGGTGGAATTTTGACCCCATTCTTTTACCAACCCTCAAGGCATAGAAGAAAGTAAATGTCTGAGTTATATAATAAATAATATTTTCTCTTAGTTTCAAGAAATTCTGCAATATCTTTAAGAGTCATTCGCCATTGTCGATGATTCTCCATTGTCGAGTTCATTGTAATTCTCTTTGGCTACATGTTGCCAAATCTATAGGGTCACTGAAGAGGCTTTAGTAGCCGAAACCGCGGTATTGCCCATCCCAACTCTCATTGATATGTTCACTGTTCTTAACGAACCTCAGTTTTATTTTTATTTGCTATTACTGCAGCTGGTATTGTGCCGTGTGGCGCCCCTAAAAAGTCTCCCCGTACATTATTCATAGTGCAAATTATATTTTCATTTTGGTTCTTAGAGATCAGCGAGGGTATTTTGAGAAATTATAAAATCATTATCGGTTTAGATTCATTTTCTAACCAACGTTTAATATATTTGACCCCATGTGGATTATACTAGTCTGTGTATCGACTACCATATTGAAAGTTATTCTCTCGCTCCATGTTGCCAAATCTAAAGGGTCACTGAAGAGGCTTAAGTAGCCGAAACCGCGATATGGCCCATTCCAACTCTCATTAATATGTTCACTGCTCTTAAAGGATCTCGGTTTATTTTCATTAAATTTTGCTATAATTACTGCAGCTGGTGTTGTGCCGTGTGGCGGCCCTGAAAAGTCTCCCCGTACATCACCAATAGAGCAGATTATAGTTTCCGTTTGGTTCTTAGAGATCAGCGAGGGTATTTTGTGACATTATTATATTATTATCGGTTTAGATTCATTTTCTAACCAACGTTTAACCTGCTCTAAAAGGATCTCAGTTTTATTCTTATTAATTCTTCAAATCATCGAAATGGCTGTTCAAACTGTCTTCTTAAGACACTATAGTTTTAAGTCTTCTGGCTAAGTTATATGTACTACTTTATCTAGTGTGTTTCGGGTGACAGTATGTATATAATAGGTACTGTTTAGTCGGTTGGTTTGTAGAATATGTCATTCTGTACTTTACCCACAATGTTACTAACCATTGTACATATCAAAAAAGGGAAGTTGTTTGCTATTACTGCTCATTGTGAACATTAAACTGGGGTGTAAATCATCTAAATATTGATATAATTTCTCAAGTTCATTATCTGATTTTGTAAATAAGATGAAGAAGTCATCAATAAATCTCTTGAAGTTTTCTTCTAAAAGTTTTATTCATAATGACGATAGCACCCCTTTATCTGCTTCTTTTATAAATAATTATGATGCTGTTGTCATCAGTTAGTGATCTAATTGATTTATGTTGTAACTGTGATAAATTATGTTTATTTTTATTAGTTATTTTCGGTTAGGGGAATATCTGTCACTAATGAAACAAACGTATTTTATTCTCTATCTCTAAATTTAGGGGGTATCCAATTTTATTTATTTCTCACTAGAGATTCATCTTCATCTTCGGTGCCTTTGAAATATTCAACTAAATGCACTTTTCGCGTATATTCCATTCTGTCTTCATTTAAATCTTGTATGTTGGGTTTTGTGAGGGTAGGGGTAAAATTAAGGCCTTTTTCTAAACGTTTAGTTTCATTTGTGTTAGTTTTCTGGAGGATAGATTTATTATTTAAATGTCGGTTCTATCAGTTATCTTCTCCTGGTTTGCGACTGCGCTGGTATAAAAGAAATCATTTGATAGCAAGTTTTGGTTCTGACTGGGGTTTCTGCCATAGTTATTTGGGAGATGGTTATTTGGCTGTGTCTCTGCGGGACCCGGTCTTGGATCGTACAAGTATGTATTCTATCTCTGTTGAGCTGGTGGCCTAGACCATGCATTTGTTGAATCTGGATTAGGTGCGTTGGGATATGTGTATTGGCTGCCCTGACCAGGCTTATATTGTTTTGGTTTTAGGTTTGATTGTTAGTTTTTGAAAGTTACATTACTGTATTATTTGCAAATCGAACATTTTTACCTATATAGGTTGTCCCATTGGCCCGTCACTGTCTTGTTTCTTCCTGGTGGCGTCGGCGTAAGAGACACCTGTTACAATTACGTCCTCATCTTCACCTGCCAACCATGCCTCTCGGGTCCATACAGGCTTCGTCATTATCTACCATAGACGGATAATGGAAATACATGTTAAAATCTTCTCTGGAACCGCAAGACCCAAAGCTTATATATTTGGTGTGCAGCAATATCACGTGGAGCTCTTCATAAATCCTGCAAATCATGCCCCTGGGGTCAAATTTGGCCCCACCACGGGGGTCATTATAGGACCATGACCTTATATGATGATTTTTTCTCAGTTGAACCAAAATGGCGGACAAGAAGATAAACCATTTAGACAAGAGCTATACTGTTGATGTAATTAAGGTTTCAATGTCACATGACCAAGATGGCTACCATGCCCATACATGGTACAAACTCTAACATTTTTCCAGTGATTGTACTTGTTGACTCTCAGGTGAGCGATTGTTGCCCTTGGGCTACTTGTTTCCTGTCCCACTATTTTCGAGGTGTTAAAAGGTACAAGTAGGCAAAGATTAGGAAAAGGCGCAACCAGAAAAAGATTCCCACTCCGAAAACCGAGATGGGATAAAACTAAATTAACAATCAGGTACTTTTACCATGAAAACATATCGTAAGCCGAATGGGCAGCTATTTTCCAAATAGGTGGCCACTCAGTTATCTAAACTTAACTAAAATTATGAAAACACACATAAGGCGCCAACAGCATAATAATTTTAAACACCAAGACATAAAACGAAAGAACCGTCACAGAAGTATCGCATTGGACGATCAGTAATTTAAAGTTACTGGCGGGCTTAAATCGATAATTTCGAGGTTATAAGCCGTTTTGGTTTTTACTCCGTTTTAGAAAAAAAAGTTAAAATTTTTAAGGAGTGTTGACCAATTCTATCAATTCTATTTACAATTTTTTTTTTTTTTTTTTTTTTTAGAAAAAAAATTTTTTTAGAAAAAAAAACCCCTAAAAAAACCCCTGGTCATCTGTCTTCTTATGCACAAGTTAACTTGTACACACGAATATAGTTTTTTGCCTTTACAATCATATACATGTAGCAGGCTGCATATCTTAGTTGTGGTGCAGTTGTTTTGTGGAAGAGCGACAGACTCTGAACTGAGAGGTCCTAGGTTCAAACTAACTTAGAAATATTTGTGCACATGATCAAACACAAGATAATATTGAACCGTTGCTTGTCTGCCTTCACTTGTTGCCTTTGCAAAATGCTTGCCTTTGCAAAATGCTAGTTTAGTAGATGTAAAAATTTCTTGATGACAACAGAAAAAATCTCCAATCATAGACTCAAACACATTGATTGACTTCGAAAACGTTGAACAATTATTATGAAAATACATTTTTAATTGCAAATGAAAAGTTTAAAGGAGACTTTTATGACTTAAGAAATTTTCAAACTAATTTGAAAACTAACAGTTGTAAAAAAGCCTATGGATATGTCTCTCTGCTTGACCAATACATTCAAAACATGTCATGTACATTTTCTGCTTTTGAAAAATTTCTGTGATTTTTTTTACCATTTTACCAATATGGTAATATTTTCCCGCGGAAATTTTCATCTCTGGAAAAAAAATCAAATGTTATAATAGTCTTGGTCTTGTTACTAATGATGGATAAGATAACATATTGCATATAGAATTTGACATTCATTGGCTTAATTGAATTTTACAACTTTAGAAACCCTTTAGTACCAAGGGAAAAAATCCCGCGGGAAAAATAAAGAAAAAAAAATGAAATTATTACGAAAACACGCCCATGCAATATACAGAGATTTTTAAGCTGTAAATGAGAAAGCTTTCAGAAAATATTTTACATTTTTCTTAATTGTGCTCAAAGCATAGATTGTCGACGAGGCGGTTCTAACGAGAACGAACAATGTATGTTTTCGAGCAAAAATAAGAAAAATAGGTATACTCCTGCAAACCCCAGTTTGTTTTTTAAAATATAAAAGTTCAAGGGGGTATACTTTATACGGACATGTTTTCGTGATGTAACACTTCCTATATCACTTTGATGTACAAAGACGTATTTAATTAGGTTATATGATGTTTATAAAATGTTGCATTTTCCTTCATTTTTTCCATGGCATTTTTGCCCTTTTTCTACTAAGGGAAATTATTCCCATGTCAATTTCCAAAAACCCTTTTCCCATGGGATTTTTCAAAAATCCCGTGGGAGTTTCAGTTTTGACGGTGAATTTCTCACAAACTGTAAAACATTTATCATGAAGCCATATAGGAATTAGTCAGTTTGTTCAGTTGTTATGTTTTAAATTGTTTTTGAGAAGTTTGAATCAAATATAAGACATGTGTAATTTGCCAAAACATCGGTGTGGCGAAAAAAAACCTCATTATCTCGGATTGTTGTTCTGTCGTCTCTGTTGCCATCCGTAGGGACATAAAGTTGCCGTTCCGTATTAGCGGGTTTGCTTTATGAATTCATCCTCATATTTCTTATACCATTTGAGGTTCTTTTTTCTTCTAACCCTGAAAATCTGTGAAGTACTTATCACAATTTCCTTGTTAACTTCTTAACAATGAAGATCTTAACCAAGATTTGATCAGGTATAGAAACATATCTCGATGATTCAGTACTTTAAAAAGAATATTGGAAGATCATTAAGAACTTAGCAAAAACGTATAGAGACAGTTTGGAGGAATTGTTACGCGTAAAAGGTGTAACACTCTCACTGAAGCCAGTGAAACGTTCGCATTTACACATGCAAATTAAAACACTACCATTATCGATGCCCATGTGTTTAATAATTGATTTGCCATTCATTTGTGTAGTATGAATATATTGTCTGCTCAAAGCAAAAAGTAACTTGACACTAATTTTGTAGATAGTCTTGTCGTGTATGGGATTGTAATATTTATAAAGTGTTTGATATGTATTGAAGTCCGATCAATTACGCATTAAGTAGGCGAAATATTATTGTTAAGGATTTTAATGACAGAATGCTGCCGCAGGTCCCTCTTAAACATGCAAGGGGTCAAAATATCGTGTGTGTTTTTTTTTCAAATCACATTCAAACTTTTGAAGTGTATTACTGTACTGAGTTTTTTAATTAACAATTTTAAAGTTTAAAGGCCAAGTCTTTATGAAATGTTACTGTATTGCTTATCTAAATTCAAATTAACTCAAATATTCCTGCTCGAACAACACACTGGAGTGATGTGTTCAAGCCCAAGTCCCTTTTTGCGACATAAGCAATAGTTTCAATCGAAAATACCATTACAAATTGTTTGCCATTTTTCTTTCGAACCGATGAGAATCTTTTCACCAGCCAGTATTGCCAAACATTTCAATTGAAGCCCCAACTATTCGCAATGAAAACAGTTCCACTCGATATAATTTAAGGAAAAGCTTTCAGAAATGGTACAAGAAGACAACGATCAGGAAAAGGCGCAATCAGAAAAAAGATTCCAGAAACCGAGGTGGGCAAAAAACTGAATTAACAATCAGGTATTTATACCATGAAACCATACCGTGAGCCGAATAAGCAGCTATTTTCTCAATAGGTGGCCACTCAGTTACCTTAACTTAACTAAAAATATACAGAAGGCGCCAACTGCAAAGACAAAATAAACGCAGGACATAAAACAATAAGTACCACCACAGAAGTATCGCCTTGGAACGATCAGTAATATAAAATTACTGGCGGGCTTAAACCGGTTTTACATGTACCTTACCTCACCCACAGCTTCTGCAGTGGTTCACAACATTTAGTTAGTTGTTCGGTTCTCGGGATGAATCTCTAACTAGTCAATGAATCATCATGGACAAACACATAAATCATGATAAACTCCATGATGAATCAAAAACGAGGACTCACAAATTGAGTAAGCTGTCCGACGATGGGGATCCCTGGGCACCCAATGACATACTAACTCCGCAGCAAAAGAGAAACACCAGTTGAATCCCAGTGGGCTAAGCAACAACTAGACAAGACGTTCCGGCCCTAACCAACTTTAATGAATAGATTTATGTCGGGGCCATCAAAGAGTCTGACGCCCGACCCACCGGCGTGCAATTAAAGAAGGCAGCATAGTTATTAACCATGACCGGGTTAAAAACTAACCAAGTTTATTGTTGGTTTATTTCAGAGGGAGTAATTTCGATGCAAAGCAATTTTAGCAGCCTGCAAACACCTAACCAAATGTTGGAGCGAAAATGCCAGGCAGTATTTTTTGACGGACAAGAAGTTGTCCTTGGCACAGCATGCTGAAATCTTTTGATTTGGTGCGAAATACAGGCTTCTGCAAAATTATTTTATAAATAAGAAACGACATTCGGATAACGATGGTTCATGCATTAATGATGACCAAGCAACGTAATATATAAGTTCTTCTCTGCAAAGCTTACCGACCAACGGGATAATTACTGATTAATCGCTTAGAAGGTCTGAGCCTATCCAGGAAAAGTGGTCTAATCAAATCATTCATAGAAGCATTTGCTGTTTACTTAGCAGGTTGTATTCAAAAGACGTTTCGGATGTCATGACACTCCCATTGTTGGTTAGAAGTCCCTATAAAGGAGGCAACATCCCGACATGACTATACAGCTGTTGACTGAGATGCAACTTAAGCATAAAATCTAAAATCTAACCTCAAATAACATACACAAGCATAATCGTTCAATATTATGGGTGGTATCTATATTCACAAGACAACAACGCGCATATCGATCAAAAAGCGGCAAATAGACGTATTTTGTTATTTCAGAGTAGGCTACACGCGATCAGTTTGCATTGTTGACTTAACGCACGTGTTCAAGTCTGGCCGACCAAGTTATTAATAGAGTCCGTTCTATAAATACATCATCGAATCGTTGATTATTGTGGCTGTTGTGTCCTACAGGGTTCGCCCACTGGCAGGTATATAAATGTAACACCAAAAGTAGCCAAAATTCCAAGACACTGTAGGCTGAAGGAGATGCTCTTGTTGGTTGATAATTTCGGTTTAAGACCGGATTTTTCATTTTAAAATCGTACCAAATATAGCAATAAAATATCTGATATTTAAACTTGTTAGTTTGAAATTCTTAAATAAATGGACAGACTTTAACTCTGTTTTCCCCATTTTTACTATATGTGAGGCGCAAATATGGGTTAACTTTCATACGGAGATGTTTCCTTTCCGTCCTTTGAAATCAGCGAGGATAAATTGAAAAATGAAAAATTTGTCACCGGTTCAGATTCCTTGTATAACCATCTTGAAATTATTTGGCTTCATTTGGATGACGCTAGTTATTTGTAGCAACTATGCTGTTGAAGGTTGCAAAATAATAGTAATCCAATTAGACTCCATGTTGCCAAATCCAATGGGTCACAGACGAGGATTTAGTAACCGAAACCGTGGCATGGCCCTTCGCATTTCCCATTAGTATGTTCACTCATTTTTAATTTTAGTATCGTATTAACTTTAATTCCATCTCCAAGTTAGAGTTGTCTGCTAATCAGCTTTGATCAGAACCCCGGAAAAACTGTTGTACGTGTTGATAGCATGTACGTGGAGACCTAGCAGTCCAGAATCACAACAGACGTCTGCGATATCTCCATACGCCATGTGGATCACTGCAGATGTTGAAGCGCTAAAATAACCATCACAATCTGGGTCAACAGCCGCTCGAACGACTTGGACATTATTCTGTCTGATATCACACTTTACATCAGAAGCCCCTTTTTCCTTCCATATATTTATTGAAAATACATAAATCCCTGGATACTCGCATGTAAATTGGCCTGTCTCCATGCTATAATGCTGACCAATATTGGTGATGATGTTGGTAAACTTGAGCGTATTTGTGTCCAAACCCTCCACCGGATGAGTGACTGTGAAGGCCGATTTCTTACCTGAAACAAAGTACAATAATAGAAACAAATAAGAATTGGTTGAAAAATCAGTAAGAAAACAACCAACCGCCAAAGCCAGGTGACATTTTGAAGACTTGGCAAATGCCTCTGAACGAAATCTATTGAAGTATATCAGGCTGTGGTACTAGCAGTCGCCTACATACGTACGTACACGCGCGAGATGGACAGTAGTACGATGTCATACTTAACCTTTACCAACACCATTCAAAGAAACCATGGTTGTAACTTTGCTGAAAGGTGTAAAGGATGCAAATTGGGAATTTCCAATCAAAGCAACGATCAGGAAATACATTTACATACATACTGACCATGTTATAATAATGCCTGATGAGCGACTGCTGAAAGAAGCTTTTTTAAATAGAATTTCTGGGTAAAACACTTCGATGTAATCAAACAAAGCCATATGATCGTTTCTAACACCCATTCTAAAAAAGCAACACGCCCTCTATCTCGGAGTGCTGAATTGAAATTGAATTGACATTGTTCAATATATCACCAGGGTTGGTTGTATTTTCAAAATTTGGTACTATCTCAATTATGAACGATCAAAGTATGATACCCAATTATGTATTTTAAGATTCCTTGAAGTAGTGAATAATGCATGACGTCATGTCACAAACCGTATATGCAAAAATTCAAAAGGAGACAGAATAAACGAATTTTAATTTTATATGAAACAGTATTGTTTGATTAACTTAATTTGACATTATCTTATGGTATTCTGTTATGGTTCTTATTGTTTTATGTCTTGATGTTTATTTTTTGTGCTGTTGGCGCCTTTTGTATGTTATCATATTTTATTTAACTTTAGGTAACTGAGTGGCCACCTATTGGGAAATAGCTGCTCATTCGGCTTACTAAATGTATTCATGGTCTTAGTATCTTATTGTTAGTTTGTTTTTTCCCGCCTCGGTTTTTGGAGTGGGAATCTTTTTTCTGATTGCGCCTTTTCCTGATCGTTGCCTACTTGTACCTTTTTACAAAAAATTGCCCTTGCAATAAACAGAGATTTTTTGAGCTTTAAAAATTGAATTTTTTCAACTGTATTTTTCTTCTTTTTGCTCAAAAAATTGATTGCGGGAACACGTTAGACCCGCCTCGCTAACGAATACCCACATTCTATATTTTGGAGCAAAAAAAAAACGAAAAATAGGTATGCCCCTGTATACCCCAATTTCGCTATATAAAAGTGGAGTATAAGGGGGTATACATTTCACGGACGTGCTTTCCTGATGGTAAAACAAATGATTATTGTATATCTGGTAAACAACCGAAAATATCAAACATCAAAAGTTGAAAAAAAATGTCATACAGTTTCTGTAATTTACGTGACGCTACACAACATCCTCTAAATCTTTATAGCAGTTCCTCTTGCTGCAGACCAACCTGTGTCAGTTAAACAGTTGGATATGTCCTTTATATGGATAACATAAATTTGTCATTTTCTTTACTATTTTGGTCAAATAAATCTAATCCCCCCTGCTTAACCATTTAATGTGTCCTTTTTAAGATTTAATCATACGTGACACTGATTTTTAACAAATCCAATACGGTATATAAAACAGTCTCATCTGAATATTAAAGTATGGTGGCCGAAAACGTCTCACAAATCAAAGTCTTTTTCTTTCTGATTGTATTGCAAAAAGAAGAAAAATGTGACCGTTTGCAAGTAGTTTACGTGACGCTACATTAAACAAGACCTGTCAGAGAACAAGATACATTTCGAAACGTAATTATAAGCTACGCCAGTCATGTAGGATAAATGTAATTAACATAACATATTTTTATAAATCTGATGTACAGGCCAGATTTTATCATAGTTACAAGTTAACAACTGTTACACAGACAATTCTGAATTAAGAAGTCTGCATCATGCATATTTTTTTTAAATGTTTTTTGATAGTAGATATGAATGTTTATTGTTTGGTTTAATCTACTTTATATTGTTCTTTATTTGTTCTTTATTTGATAAAAGCAACAACAAAGTTTGTGAGTTTGTTTTGGTTACATTTTATTCATATGTAGTGTGTCACGTTGATTAACGGATTGGGATACCCACCATGTTTCAAAATGCTATAGAAATTGCAAGAATATCGGAAGGGTGATCAAATTTCATAGGATTTTTTTCCAGGATTTGCAACTTATTTCAGATTGAGTGTAAACGTTATAGAATCCTGAGAACAGGCGTCATGTGATCGCTCAAGGTTTCGAATGAGCACATCATTATTTTAAAAGGTGAATCTAAGTTGGCTCTTTATGGATTGCGATTAAATGTTGGTTAAATTTGTTGGAACGTTTTACTTTATAATGCGTGCGTAGTTCTTAACAATGGTGAAAATGGTAACATTGGTAGACAAATTCCGTTCAAGGTTTTACCAAAGGTACCATTGGTAATACCATTGGTACCAATGGTACCAATGTTACCAACGTATGGCAGCAAATAATGCAGACAAACTACAGCATTGGTAAATCTACCAGCATGGGAAAAGTCACGTAATTCAATATGGCGAGCCTAAAATTATTTAATGACTTTCGTGAATAAGCACTATGTTTGTCATAGACGCAAATGTCCATTTTATAAATAACACAATATTCATGTAGAAAATAAAACAGACAAACACGAGTGATGTGTATTGATCAATATGATGAAAATAACACCATGTGATCTACCAATGGTACCATTGGCAGAAGAAAAACGTTCAGGTTTTTCTGGTTACCATTGGTAAAAATGGTAGACATTGGTAGATTTGCAGTTTTTACCATTGGGAAAACCAATATGAGCCGCCTAATGAAAAAAAAAAAAAATAAAAATGTGGTTTCGGATTTGGTCTGACGCAAACCAAGCTGTACAAGCACTGAAGATGGCTAGAGGCTGGATAGTTCAGATTTAGGAAGAAGAATAATTGTTCTTTCCGTGTAGCGAAACCAAATGCGCTGATCAGCTTCGCAGTTACCGCGAAGCTGATCTGCGTCTTTGTTTTCGCGTATGCAGATTTTTTGTTTTCCTATGCGGCAGCTCATATTAGATCATTTTTGTCTTGTCTATGAGCTAGCTTACCTCAGGCATGTTTCATCATCACAATTATGTCATGCTACCTTAGAACAATTATTATTATTTTTCTTTGTTTTTTGAAAAGCCGTAACGGTGAAACATAATCAAAATTTTCGTGTTTTTCACATCTTTTAATTACCTGTGATTTCTCTCCCCAAAGCTATTTCACCTCTGATTTCCTCCACCATGAGTTCCAGATTAACAACTTCACCTCTGATTCGCTCCACCATAAGTTCCAGATCGCCAATTCTCTTCAAAACCATTTCTTCATAATGCAATCTTGTACAAACCGGTTCCGGTTGTACTTGACCAAAAATGCCAGAGAGAAGCACCAAACTATAATATTTTAATGATATAATAACCATAGCCACTGTACTGTAGATGCACAGCTAGTTCTAAGCGTAGTTACTGTAATTACATGTATAAACGACTCGTTAAACAGCATTGTTATGTGCTACTTATAGCATCATTTGAAAGGTATATTGTAGTCTATGGACGGGAATGTTTGGTCTGGTCTTTCAGGACAATGGACCTGGCGAAGTGGATTTGGAACAATGCCAGTGAAAAAAAAAATTCGCCAGTAACTTTGTGTTACTGATCGTTCCAAGTCGATACTTATGTGGTGGTTCTTTTTGTTTTATGTCTTGGTGTTTAAAAAAAAATTGTGCTGTTGGCGTCTTATGTATGTTTTCATATTTTTAGCTCACCTGAGCCGAAGGCTCACAGGTGAGCTTATAGGATAGGCAGGCATCCGTCGTCCGTCGTCCGTCCGTCGTCCGTCGTCCGTCGTCCGTCCACAATTTCAAAGAAGAATATTTCTGAAGCTAGTAGGCCAATCTTGATCAAATTTAATGTGAACCATAATTGGGTTGGGGGATTGATGGCATTAGGTTTTGGAGCAGATTGTATCAAAATTGTGGTTTCCATGGCAACAGATAGGTCCCATAGACTTACAATGGGAAAAACTAAAAAAATCTTCTTCTCTGAAACCACTAGGCCCACAGCTTTGATATTTGGTATGTAGCAATGGCTAATGGTCCTCTACATAAATTGTGCAAATCATGCCCCTGGGGTCAAATTTGGCCATGCACCGGGGGTCGATAGTCTCCATAGACTTACTATGGGAAAAAAAAATCAAAAATCTTCTTCTCTGAAACCACAGGGCCCACAGCTTTGATATTTTGTATTAGGCAATGGCTAATGGTCCTCTACATAAATTGTGCCATTCATGCCCCTGGGGTCAAATTTGGCCACGCCCCAGGGGTCGATAGTCTCCATAGACTTACTATGGGAAAAAATTCAAAAATCTTCTTCTCTGAAACCACAGGGCCCACAGCTTTGATATTTTGTATGTGGCAATGGCTAATGGTCCTCTACATAAATTGTGCCAGCCATGCCCCTGGGGTCAAATTTGGCCACGCCCCGGGGGTCGATAGTCTCCATAGACTTACAATTGGAAAAACTAAAAAAATCTTCTTCTCTGAAACCACTAGGCCCACAGCTTTGATATTTGGTATGTAGCAATGGCTAATGGTCCTCTACATAAATTGTGCCATTCATGCCCCTGGGGTCAAATTTGGCCACGCCTAGGGGGTTGATAGTCTCCATAGACTTACTATGGGAAAAAAATTAAAAAATCTTCTTCTCTGAATATTTTGTTGGTGGCAATGGCTAATGGTCCTCTACATAAATTGTGCCAATCATGCCCCTGAGGTCAAATTTGGCCACGCCCCGGGGGTCGATAGTCTCCATAGACCTACAATAGGAAAAAAACTAAAAAAATCTTCTTCTCTGAAACCACTAGGCCCACAGCTTTGATATTTGGTATGTAGCAATGGCTAATGGTCCTCTACATAGATTTTGCCATTCATGCCCCTGGAGTCAAATTTGGCTACGCCCCGGGGGTTGATAGTCTCCATAGACTTACTATGGGAAAAAAATTCAAAAATCTTCTTCTCTGAAACCACAGGGCCCACAGCTTTGATATTTTGTATGTGGCAATGGCTAATGGTCCTCTACATAAATTGTGCCAATCATGTCCCCGGGGTCAAATTTAGCCACGCCCCGGGGGTCGATAGTCTCCATAGACCTACAATAGGAAAAACTAAAAAAATCTTCTTCTCTGAAACCACTAGGCCCACAGCTTTGATATTTGGTATGTAGCAATGGCTAATGGTCCTCTACATAAATTGTGCCATTCATGCCCCTGGGGTCAAATTTGGCCACGCCCCGGGGGTTGATAGTCTCCATAGACTTACTATGGGAAAAAAATTAAAAAATCTTCTTCTCTGAAACCACTAGGCCCACAGCTTTGATATTTGGTATGTAGCAATGGCTAATGGTCCTCTACATAAATTGTGCCATTCATGCCCCTGGGGTCAAATTTGGCCACGCCCCGGAGGTTGATAGTCTCAAAAGACTTGCTATGGGAAAAAATTCAAAAATCTTCTTCTCTGAAACCACAGGGCACACAGCTTTGATATTTTGTATGTGGCAATGGCTAATGGTCCTCTACGTAAATTGTACCAGCCATGCCCCTGGGGTCAAATTTGGCCACGCCCCGGGGTAGATAGTCTCCATAGACTTACAATGGGAAAAACTAACAAAATTCTTCTTCTCTGAAACCAAAAGGCCCAGAGCTTCTATATTTTGTATGTAGCAATGTTTGGTAGTCCCCATTATAAATTATGCCAGTCATGCCCCTGGGTCAAATTTGGCCATGCCCCGGGGGTCAATAGTGTCCATGCATAGACTTTCATTGGTCGATTCTCAATTAATTTAAATCTCATGAGCTTACAATGTGATAATCTCTCGGGTGAGCTACCGGACCAATGGTCCTCTAGTTGGTTAAGTTGAGGTAACTGAGTGGCCACCTATTGGGAAAATAGCTGCTCATTCGGCTTACGATATGTTTCATGGTATAAGTACCTGATTGTTAGTTTGTTTTTTTCCCACCTCGGTTTTTGGAGTGGGAATCTTTTTCTGATTGCGCCTTTTTCTGATCTTTGCCTAATTGTACCTTTTTTTGAGAAACCCGGTCACAATATACATAATACAAAAGTGGCCATGAAATGTACCCATTTGCAATCTACTCTGGTATGTAGTAAAGGATGGCTACCTTGTTTGGAAAGAGCTAGTCATTCTGCTCTTTGTGTGTGTTGTCGGAAAAATGTTTTGTTGTGTTTGACGTATTTTCTTTCACACCTGGTGTCTATGTTTAGACTTTAAATTTAATTGCATCGATTCCTGGTCCCTCTGTTCTTACAAGTAGGCAATAATCAGGAAACGTTGCAATTAGAAAAAAATTCCAACTCCAAAAGCCGAGATTGAAAAAGACCAAATTGACAATTTCCGAATAGGTGGCCGAGCTTAACTAAAACCATGAAAACCTTCATAAGATTCAAACAGCACAAAATTCAACCCAAAACATAAAACCAATGGAAACACATCGTTAGTATCGCCTTCATCATATGCAGTGGTTCGGTTGCTCGGTCCTCGTGGTGAATCTCTAACCAGTCAATGAATCATCATGGACAAACAATTCTCTTCATGAAACTGTGGAGTAGAGTGGTACACATTTTCGGATCTTAGTCCTTGCAAAAATTACAGTACGTACATGTACGAAAAACATAATGTCTTTCTTTTTACAGTAATGCAGTGTCCGGCTTACGTGTAGTTTCAACCAGTTAAATGTAACGCATTTGTCTTGCTCAATAGGGGAATAGAAAGACTGATGGAGAATTAGCCCCTATTTTCAGATGACATTGAATAGAATGTTAGAATGTATTGTGAAGATGTTTCTTGACTATGAGATCTTATCAGTTTAAGCAGTATCGTTTCATTCGATTCTAACAGATACATAGAAAGAGACATTTTCGTAGTCATCTCGATTGATACAATTAAATCTAAGTATAAATTCAAGACACAATGTTGGGAAAAAGGACAATTTTATGCCTGGTGCACAGTATTGGGACCAACTCAGTGCAACGCTTGTTTAAAATGGAAAGTTTTGTGTTTCAATGATACCATTTTTGTGTGAAAAATGGTCGAAAATTGGTCATTTTGCATTATAAAAATAGCATCAAACGTGTTCCTTTTTTGTTACAATGTTTAAGTATTATTACATATTTGGGTAGAAAAGTACAAACTTCTTTCATGCACAAGCAAATTTATATAAGCTTTAAAATGCTTTAACTTTTCTATAATCTGGTAAAAGACTTTTTTGGCAAATGAATACAAACTGGCGCCTTATGTATGTTATGATATTTTTAGTTAAGTTTAGGTAACTGAGTGGCAACCTATTGGGAAAATAGCTGCTCATTCGGCTTACGATATGTTTTCATGGTATATGTACCTGATTGTTAATTTAGTTTTTCCCTCCTTTTGGAGTGGGAATCTTTTTCTGATTGCGCCTTTTCCTGATCGTTGCCTACTTGTACCTTCTCATATTAAAGGGGACGGAAGTTACACATAACTTGTAATGTCCGTCAAACAAAAGTGAAAACACCAATTTTTTGAAGTGCAAACCCCTACAAATCGTAACTACTGCAATTATTTTCAAATGTATGCATCGTTTCTACATACATTGTACAATATGACGTTTTACCAATTTGTAACTCAAAACTCTTAATTTAGAAAATGTTATTTCAGTTTCAGTCCGTCCCCAATAAGCACCCATATCTGAACCAGTGAAACCAAAAATCCGTAAAAGATAATCAGCTTTTCTCTTCGGAATATCAATTCAGCACTATTCCCCTACCTCAAATAAAAAGTGGAATAGAAGATGGAGTGCTTAAGCAAAAATACATCGAGTCATCTCTGTAGGCACTACTAACATACTGAAATGCATTACGCTACTTTGACGTCAGTTTTCTGGACAAAGGCGCCTGTAAGGTTCATACAGAATATTTGTCATAACTTACAAAATAACTTGAGTAATCGGGTCAAATAACGACCACGAGACCATGAAACTCCAGCAGTTTTTTTATTTGTCAAGACCGATGTTCCACGCCATGTTTTACACG
This sequence comes from Rugalucina vietnamica, assembly GCA_964017185.1. Taxonomy (NCBI): domain Eukaryota; kingdom Metazoa; phylum Mollusca; class Bivalvia; order Lucinida; family Lucinidae; genus Rugalucina; species Rugalucina vietnamica. The sequence continues at coordinate 21,761,463 of OZ024878.1, read as the reverse complement.
GACACCTAAAGAATCCGGGCCACTGATGATGTCAAGAGTGGACAATGTATAGAATATTAAATGAATAAAAGATGCGTTTTTATGACAGACCATTTACAACTAGAAATTTATAGGTCCCGTGTGTTTTGTAATGTTTTGTTATTGTCATTTATTATTTGCATATTTAATTAACAACACATTAACCAATATTACGAAAACATTTCCATGTAACATACAGTTTGTTTTTCATCTGTTAACTTGAAAATTAATTAGAATAAAAAGGTACAAGTAGGCAATGATCAAGAAATGACACTATCAGAAAGAAAATCGCACTCCAAATACCGAGGTGGAAAAAACCTCAATTGACAATTAGGTACTTAAACTACGAAAACGTATCGTAAGCCTAGTGAGCAACTATTTACCAATAGGTGGCCACTTAGTCACCCAAACCTAACTAAAATATGAAAACGCACATAAGGTGCAAAAAGCAAAAATATTCAACACCAAAACATACCACAATAAGAATCACACCAAAAGTATCGCCTTGGAACGATCACTTATATAAAATTATTGGCGGGCCCACCGGCGTGCATTTAACGAAGGCAGCATAATTATCAATCTTGATTGGGTTAAAGCAAACTAAGCATGAAGACTGTCGCATAACATTTCAGTCATATCTAAAATGACTTTTCTAAACCGACACGAAAAATCATTCCTTAGTTTAAGTTTCTTTAATTCATAAACCAAATCACCATACAATTCTGGTTCCGAAATGCCCGCACGTAAAAGCGTCTTTATCACTTTATTAAATTTGGAAATCAATTGTTTCCAGCAGACAAGGCCACAAACAATGTTGTCGTTGTTTGTAGGCTTTATTATATCATCACCTTAAAACAGGAGCTTGAAGGTACAATGACTTATCAGGAGACAGATAGTGATGAACTGTCTGTAATTAAAGCTCACTTAAACGAATTGCCTGTTAAGTTTTCTGTTTGTGTCAATGAAGGCCAAGACAAGCTTCCTACGATGTATTGGTTACCTAATAATGCTTCACAAAAGACTGTATATAGCTAGATTTATTGTAAAATTCTAGTTCTTGTAATACCACTGAACTTTCTAAATTATTAACTTCGTGCCTTACTCCTATTGAATCGCATATCATACAATACTGCGAGATGATGTATGAAACTTCAAATAAAATTGGTTTTGTTCAATAGAAAAATTCTGGCGAGGTGCTCAGTCAACTGAAATGTAGAGGATTCCGGGCGACGAGCTTGTCCACATACATGTACGATTTTTCTACTCTGTATACCACATTGCCACATAATCTGATTATTAATAAGAAAAAGTTTTCAATTTGATAGAGTGGACCATCAAAGAGCATTAAAAACTAAGATTCACTTTATATGGCCAGCAATGACAGAAAAACTTTTTTCACTTCCTCTGACCAACGTCAATACACCTTTTGGTCATGTCAGAATGTATGCGATGCCTTATCCTATCTCCTGGATATTATTTATATTAGATTCGGAACCAAATTATACAGACAGATTGTTGGAATTCCGATCACTACAAATTGCACCCCTCCGTAGCTGATTTATTTTTATACTGATACGAAAGAGATTACATGGATTCTCTTAACCATGACAATCAATCTGATGTTATCGAGGCTGACAATCCTTATTTTGAAGGCATGGTCAATCAAATTTCTTTGAACTTGCAACTTTAGCTGAATAAAGCCAATACCACCGATACCGAAGCCCCCTTTTTGGATTTACATGTTTCTATTGCAAATGGATTTGTTTCTTCTAAAATTTATGATAAACGCGATGACTTTGATTTTGATATAGTAAATTTTCCGTTTTTGGATGGTGACGTTCCTCGCCGTGCTTCTTATGGTGTATACATTTCGCAACTTATTAGGTTTGCTAGAGTCTGCAATCATGTAGCGGAATTCAACGCGCGAAATAAATGTTTAACAGCCAAACGTCTCCAGCAGGGCTATCAGTATCATAAACTTCGAAAAAAAAAAACATTTTCTAAATTTTATCGCAGACACTAGGAGTTGCTTTCCACACCCACAATCTATGTTTTAGACCAAAAATATGTTAAATGGGTATACCCCATGCATACCCCAGTTTAACTATATAAAAGTGTGCTTTGAGGGGGTATTCATTGCACGGACATGTTTTCCTGATGGATGGTAGCTACTCAATGCCGATGCTCCACGCCATGTTATACACGAAGACCTTCAATAGAATCCGGGCTGCTGATATCATTGCGTTTACCCATATTTGACGAATGGGTTTTCCCATTATTATAATTTGGGCGAGTCCACTTTCATTTTAGGGGTGCTAGGAGTGAGTTTTTATTGTTATCTAATTTTTCGATGAAAATTCTCTAAGCAAACAGAATAGCCCCAGATGGGACGCCGCGTTCTGCGGCGTCACATCTGGGGCTATTCTGTTTGCCTATGTCCCATAAAAGGGACGCCAGGCTTAAATGAGTAACCTGGAGAGAGACATTGCTGATGCATGGTCCATTACGAAAACATGCCCATACAATATACAAATATGTTTTCGTCTTTTAAAATGAAATATTTAATGTAAAACAATTGATACTTTTTAATTTTGTTTAACGTGAACCCACAATCATTGTATCACTGTAAACATCAGTTGTACTATACAGTATAGTACAACTGATGTTTACAGTGATACAATTTAGTTATCCATAACATAGACTGTAGGTACTCGTTAGAATCGACTAGTCGAGGCGGTTCTAAAGTGTACCCACTATCAATGTTTTAAACAAACAAATTTAAAAAGCATATTAATAACTGAACGCACCTGTATAAAAGTGTAAATAAAGGGATATATATTAGACGTACATGTTAGCGTGATGTGCATTCATGCAGAGCTGCAATAACTTAGTTTGCTAAAAAGGGGACGTACAACATGCAGAATATGTGAATATCAACTAGCTGTTTGCACGATTTAAGCAAACATAATATACATATAAAAATACAGCCAATTGCTGAATCTAAATGATTCAATGTTCCAGTTTGTTTAACTTTGTTCTGAGATGTCTCTCTGTTAATTTGTTCAGGGATGAGACGACATAGTTCTATGGAATTAATAAAACATGCGTTATTATGACATTAATCAAACGAATTCGACTAATATTCGAAGGTCCTTTATGATGTGTAAATTGATGCAACGTCATTGATAACAATTGAAGTTTCACTCGTTATTGTCTGCATAATTATTAAAATATAAACCAAATAATGTTTATTATAAATATAAACAATGCAATTAGACTTGCTATATTGTTCAACGCATGGGGCTAAAATTTCCTCCAGGAAGGATCGTCCTCATGCAAGAGAAGTTTAATTTGTCTTCTTTTGTTCAAAATTATTTAGATGTCATTTAACTAATTTATGCATGCCGTCCTTTTTATGGGTCATAGGCAAACAGTATAGCACCAGGTGTGACGCTGCAGAACGAGGCGTCCTATCTGGGGCTATTCTGTTTGCTAAGATAATTTTCATGAACAATTTATCTGAAAAAAAAAAAAAAATCATTCCTGATGCCACTAAAATGACAGTGAGTTCACCCAAATGATAAAAATGGAAAATCCATTTGTCAAAAATGGGTTTATGTTGGTGGTCAATAAAGAATTAATAATCTCAAAGTTTGTTTAAGATTTTTCCTCCCTACGACAATTTACCCACCATTCACTATATATTGGGTGAGGTAATCGAAAACTATGTGCAGAAATTGACTGGGCTCTGTCGGAGTCTTAGATTCAGAATAGTTTACTGACTTTGAGTTTGTAGTTATATACTCAACGAAATAATTAAGGAAAATGTGTTCGTGCTGATTGCAATAAATCTAGGAAAATTTTAGACATTCACACTTCAGATTGATAAAAAGTGTCCTTTAACCTTTTCAATGAGGACTTATTTGAACTGTTAGTACCTGGAGTGGCCAGGAAAATCATTGTTTAAGGTGACAAGTCATCAAACCAGTTTTCACAAAATTCCAATATTATTAAATTTCAGTAAAAGAGTCAATGTAGACTCTTGCCTTAAAAGCATAGACTTTGAAGACAAATTTTCTAATGACAACTGACCAGTGCACAGAACAAGATGTTGAGGCTTATCAGCCTGCTTTTCCTATTATTCCAATTATGAGTTCTGTGTTGAATGACTTTGTGGTCACCCAAATTAATTATGGTTGTTGAATTAGCCATCTGCATTTTAAGCTCATCTGAGCAGGCTCAAAAGGTGAACTTATAGTATATGATCCATTATACGGTGTTGCGGTTGTCGTTGATGTCTACAGTGTTCAACCGTCTTACTTCTGAAACCGTTTAGCTAATCAAAGCCTTACTTGGTTAGCCCGCCGGGATTAAACTACAGTATTGTTTTTCTTTTGCTCCAGATTTTCTGTTATGTTGTTAGGCACCAAGGGCTCTCCATCTCCGGGCAGCTTATTGTATATGTACCCTCGTTTTTGATTCATCTTGGACGTTATCATGATTTATATGTTTGTCCTTGATGATTCATTGGCGAGTTAGAGATCCACCACGGGGACCGAACAACTAACTAAATGTTGTGAACCACTGCAGTAGCTGAGGATGAGATTGGAGACGTTTAAAACTAGTTTAACCCCGCCAGTAATTTTATATTCCTGATGTCTCCAAGGCGATACTTCTGTTGTTGTGTTTATTGTTTTATTTCTTGGTGTTGCAGTTTTGAACTGTTTTCACCTGATGTATGTTTTCATATTTTTAGTTAAGGTTGGGTAACTGAGTGGCCACCTACTGGGAAAATAGCTGTTCACTCGACTTATGATTTGTTTTCTTAGTATAAGACCTGATTGTTAATTAAGTGTTTCCCACCTCGGATTTTTGAAGTGGGAATTTTCTAAATCATAGCATACTTTGACCTCCATGTAGCGTATCCCTTTCTGTATAAATGGTCCATGTCACAAAACCAAGATAACCGCCATGCCCATATATGGTAACTAAGAATAGAGGGACCAGGAATCGATGCAAGTAAATTTAAGGTCCCTCTAAAAATCTCTTCTTGAGAACAGTTGGACCTATCCCATATAGTTTGTATAAATCATGGCCTTGGGTTGACTGGTCTATTATATATGTTCAAATATGGTAACATATTCTTTTCAACGCCTATATGAAAACAGCTGCTCACTCGGTTTACGATATGTTTTCTTAGTATAAGTACGTAATGTTCAATTTAGTGTTTCCCACATCGGTTTTTGGAGAGGGATTTTCTTTCTGATTGCGCCATTTCCTAATCATTGTCTTACTGTACCTTTTCATAAAGTTTTCGCCTTTTGCATGAAAGTTGGTAGATAAAGACAGTTTACAGTATAAATGAAATGATCTCAATATTCTAGGTCAATGTTATTCATGACCTTGGCAAACATGACCTTGGTCAATTAAACAAATTCATGCGAACCTTCTCAGGACCGTTGATCCTCTGGTATTTGTTCTGTCTGTAATACGTGTTATACATTGGTACCTATTATATTCGTAACATGATTTTCAGTTTTGATTGTTTGTATTTGCGTTTACTAAAGCTACATCCCAAGTTGAGGGTAATATTTGGCGCCTGTAAAATAAATTTCATTCCCGCAGTCATTTCTTCATACTGGTTGTTCCAAGGTGGTACTTTTATGGTCACTTGGTTTACAACTTTAAGAAACTTATAGGAATTAATGATTTTTCTTTACAGTTCAGAAAAATCATAACACGTTACAGACGTATAGGTTATAACTTGAATGTTATGCGACAGTCTGCATGCTTAGTTTTTAACCCAATCATGGTTGATAACTATGCTGCCTTCTTTAATTGCACGCCGGTGGGTCGGGCGTCAGACTCTATGATGGCCCCGACTTAAAAGCTATTCATTTTAGTTGGTTGGGGCCGGAGCTTCTTGTCTGTTGCTTGGCCCACCGGGGTCCAACTGGTGTTTTTCTTTTGCTCCGGAGTAAGTAGGTTATTCGGCGCCCAGGGATCACCATCGTCGGGTAGCTTACTCAATCTGTGAGTCCTGGTTTTTGATTCATCAGGATGTTTATCATGATTTATTTGTTTGTTCTTGATGATTCATTGACTAGTTAGAGATTCACCACGAGGACCGAAGAACTAACTAAATGTTATGAACCACTGCAGAAGCTGAGGGTGAGGTTAGGCGCCTGTAAAACCGGTTTAAGCCCGCCAGTAACTTTGTGTTACTGATCGTTCCAAGGCGATACTTCTGTGGTGGTTCTTTTTGTTTTATGTCTTGGTGTTTTTTTTTATTTTTTTTGTTTTGTTTTGTTTTTTTGTTGTTTTTTGTGTGCTGTTGGCGCCTTATGTGTGTTTTCATAGTTTTAGTTAAGTTAAGGTAACTGAGTGGGAAAATAGCTGCTCATTCGGCTTACGATATGTTTCATGGTATAAGTACCTGATTGTTAGTTTGGTTTTTTCCCACCTCGGTTTTTGGAGTGGGAATCTTTTTCTGATTGCGCCTTTTCCTGATCTTTGCCTACTTGTACCTTTCTGTTGTGGTTCTAATTACCGTATTCGTTCTAATTAGCGCACATGCTCCTATAAGCGCACACCCAGGTCTTTTCCGAAAAACATATGCATAAGCACACACTGCTCCTCGAATAGTATATTGGTATTTCACACCAATTCTACACAATAATACCGCATTAGAAGCATTAAAACAACCTTAAATGATCAAAAACTACTTTCCAACAATTCGAATACACCATTGATAGATTTGACGTGGTTATTTCAGCATTTTGATGAGTAGTTTTCCTTCCTAAGGGTGCGCTAATTAGAACGATATTTTGTTACCTTAACTTTTAGTAATTTTGAAAAGTTAAGTGCAATGTGTGCTAATTAGAACGAATACGGTAATTTATGTTTTGGTGTTGAATTATTTTGTTGTATGCAGTTTTCATGTATGTTTATATATGTATAGTAGTCAGGCCCGAGGCTAGGTAACTTAGAAACCACGTATAGGGAATTGGCTGCTCACTCAGCTTACGATATGTTCTTTTGTATTTGTGCCTGATTTTCAAATTAGGTTTACAAACTACGGGTTTCGGAGTGAGACTTTTTCCTGATCATTGCTTATTTTACCATTCTAAGTTACCAAAATACTTGAATCAGGCCTTTATAATTGTTCCAGTTTACATTCAATTTGTCATTTTCTTAAAGTCTGGCAGCTCAACAGCATCTATGTCACTGTTCTTGTTTTTTTTTTTTTTTTTTTTTTCTAAAAGTTTGTGAAAATACTTAAGCATGTGTCTGTCAACTTCATTATCTTGACAGAACAAGAGCTTCGATCGTGTATTTAAGTGAGAAATCGGTAATAAGAGGCAACAACACCGTTACCTGAAAAAAGTAAATTTAAGTTTTTTTTTTTTTTTTTTTTTTTTTTTTTTTTTTTTTTTTTTTTCGAAAGAAATCTACTTTAATTTATTAAAGGTTACAATTAGGCAATGGTCCGAAAATGGCGCAACCAGAAAGAAATTCCCACTCCAAAAACCGAGGTGGGAAAAAACTAATACAGAGTCAATAAATACACGTGATTGTGCGAGAAAATGTGTCTTAAATTGTTAATATTGTTAATATACGCTGAAATCAAAGCAAAAATAACAAAAGTAAATTTAACTTAATATCAGAATCACTGAAAATAGCTAGGCAGATTAGTGAAACAATCGTGCATTTGGTGAAACAAGCATGAAATTTGGCATGTAGGCTCAGAATGCCCTACTATTTTGAAAAATATCGTTGTCCAGCCGAAAATTCAAAATGGCGGACAAAATGGTCGCCATTTTCAAAATGGCCGCCCTGAAAAACAACAGATCATAGTTTGCTATCTAAAACTTCACTGCATTGACTGATTTTTAGGTTTTTGGTGTCAGTGTCTGTGCTTAAGAACCCATTGAATCTAAATTTCCACTTAATATTCATAATTTCCGACAAAATGGCGGCCATTTTCAAAATGGCCGCCATTGAAGGCTTGAATTACAGTTTTTCATCTTACATTTTACTGCATTGACCGATTTCGATGCTTTTGGTGACTTAATGTATGTAAATGAACCTATAGATTATGAATATACACATAGTTTTCTTGTATTTATTATTTGCCATGACATATTTGTCAAATGTAAAGCAAAATCGTCAGCCTTTAATGTGCAAATTGCATTTTGTATGCAGCCGTCTGATAAAATATAATGATTTTAGTTGCCTTTAAAGTGGATATGAATATGCCAGGTGTTTACATTTAATTATTATCTCTTTGCATTTAATGTGTTTAGCAATGTACACCATTGAAATCAAAATGGAAGCCATGTTTTGTCCATACAGGTACTTTCCTTTAAAACTGGCAATTCACCATTTTGATTGTAAAATGGGACCATTGTATCAATGGAATTGTTATTTTTGCGCCTTATCTTGTGTAACAAGAATGAAATTATTCCTTCTTTTTAAATTAATGCAACATAAATGTCCATGCTACCCTTTGTAATTGACAATTATTGTATGGAATATATGGATTTATGGTCACTTGAAATGGTGTCTGTAATACAGGTATAGGTATCAGTGCCATTTTTTGTGGTAGTTGCGTGTATTGGATATGTAATGGCATGAAGAGCACAATGTGTCCTTGCCCTGATTTCAACTGTGCTTCATGCTTGGTCTTAGCTAGTCCTATGGATGGAACAGACAAAATGGAGGTGGAATTTGGTGATAAAAAGAAACAGAGGGAGAACACCCATCAAGAAGCGTCTATAGAAATCATGCAGACTTAGTTGACGTTGAGGACCAGTATGTCCAAGAAGGTGTAACGGGTCACATAGTTTTGCTATTTAGGGATATGGTCTCTTGTGGTGGCTGTGAACTGGCTGTTGTTACACGCTGGAAATCAGTTTGAGGAAAGTCCCGCCAATTGCACCCCCTTGTAAACTGCAACCTGTCGCACCTGACCCGATAGCAGGTGTAATCAACCTGTATGAGAAGTGTTATGTTTTATGCTGCAGAGACTTGTGTCATGCCTGTTACTACTCTAAACCATCTCCGGTGTTATGACAGGGCAGTGGTCCATTTGATTTGCAATGTCAAAGAAAATGATAAAGCTAGCTTTTTTTTCTAAAAGCTTGACATCCAAACTTTGGATTCTGCACTTTGCATGGTTTGGCATGTGGAATGTTGCGATGGAAGGATTGCTTAAGTACGCAAATTGCACAGAAGAGATCATGCACCCCAAAGAAAACTTGGGATGAAGTATTGCAAGATGGCAGAAAGAAACTTGGAATGGATTTAGCTACCCTCAAAACCGGTCTGAACGGCATTTGCGAGGAATACTTGGCAGAAAGTTCAACCCTCAGTATTTTCAGGCCTTTCTAATCATATTCAGGTTAGATGTATCAATTTTCTGCCATTAAATTGTGTAGGTGTAGAGAAAAGAGTGTCTGTCTATACACAAGCAGGGCACAAGCAGGGCACAGTGGTGACATCACTGTTAGATGTGACAGAAATTTGATACATCTAACATGAATATGGTTAGAAAAGGTCTGTAAACATGAGTCTAGTTTTATCATCATACTATCATTATATCCAGTTTATAGTCCATTTTCCTCATCTGAGGGTTGACAAGTCTTCCCCGCAAATGCCTCCGTCTGTTCAGACCAGTTTTCAGGGTGGTTAAATCATTCCAAGTTTCTTTCTGCCATCTCGAAATAATTCAGCCTAAGTTTTCTTTGGCCTGCATTGTCTCTTCTGTGCAGTTTGCGTACTTGGGCAATATTTCCATCGCTACACACGACATACCCAAACAATCTCATTCTGTTAGTGCAAAGTACGAGAGTTGAAAGCTTTGAGAGAAAGAGCTAGCTTCATCATTTTGTTTGACATTACAAATCAAATGGACCATTGCTTGCCATGATATTGAATATGGTTCAGAGTAGTCACAGGCATGGACCAAGTGTCTGCAGCATGAAACATGACACTTTTCACGCAGGTTGACTACACCCGCTATCGGGTTTAAGTAGTTCACAGCCACCACCAGAGACCATATCCCTTAATAGCAAAATTGTTCCACCTTATATGACATATTGGTCCTCGACGCCAACCAAGTCGTCATAACTTCTATAGATGCTTCTTGATGGGTGTTCTCCCTCTTTTTCTTTTCATCGCCAAACTCCACTTCCATTTTGTCTGTTCCACCATAGGACTAGCTAAGCCCAAGCATGAAGCACAGTTGAAATCAGGGCAAGGACACATTGAACGCAACTACCACAAAAATGACACTGATACTTACACCTGTCTTACAGACAGCATTGTAAGTGGCCATAAATCCATACAATAATTGTTAATTACAAAGGGCGTCATGGACATTTATGTTGCATTTTTTTTAAAAGAAGAAATAACAATCTCATTTATACTACGGTCCCATTTTACAATCAAAACGGTGAATTACCATTTATAAAGGAAAGTACCTGTATGGATAAAAGATGGCCACCATTTTGATTTTTAATAGTGTTAATTGCTAAAAAAATAAAAGAGATAATTCCTAAATATAATCACCTGACATATTCATATCAAATTCATACAAAAATAAATGCAACTAAAATCATTATTTTCATCAAACGGCTCCATATAAAGAGCATTTTGCACATTAAAGGCTGATGTTATTGCTTTATATTTGGCGAGTATGTCATGACCAATGATAAATACAAGAAAACTATGTGAATATTTATATTCTATATGTTCATTTACACTTTCACTGTAAGATGAAAAACTGTCATTCAAGTCTTCAGTGGCGTCAATTTTGAAAATGGTCGCCATTTTGTCCGAAATCATCAATATTAAGTAAATATTTAGATTCAATAGCTTCTTAATCATGGACATTGACACAAAAACGTAACAAATCAGTCAATGTAGTGAAGTTTTTAAAAGAAGGAATAATTTCACTCTCGTTACACAAGATAAGGCGCAAAAATAACAATTTCATTTATACAATCAAAATGGTGAATTGTCAGTTGATTTTAATGGTGTAAATTGCTACACATAAAATGCAATTAAAAATTATCACCGGACATATTCATATCAACTTCATACAAAATTAAGGGCAACTAAAATCATTAAATTTTATCAGACGGCTACATATAAACTGCATTTTGCTCATTAAAGGATGAGGTTTTTGCTTTACATTTGACAAATATGTCATGGAAAATGATAAATATTAGAAAACTATGTGTATTTTCATATTCTATTGGTTCATTTACATACATTTAGACACCAAAAGCATCAAAATCGGTCAATGCAGTGAAATGTTAGATGAAAAACTGTAATTCAAGCCTTCAGTGGCGGCCATTTTGAAAATTTCCGCCTTTTTGTCCGCCATTTTGAATATTAAGTGGAAATTTAGATTCAATGGGTTCTTAAACATGGACATTGACACCAAAAACCTGAAAATCAGTCAATGCAGTGAAGTTTTAGATAGCAAACTATGATCTGTAGTCTTTCAGGGCGGCCATTTTGAAAATGGCGGTCATTTTGTCCGCCATTTTGAATTTTTGGCTGGACAACGATATTTTTCAAAACAGTTGGGCATTTTGAGCCTACATGCCAAATTTCATGCTTGTTTCACCAAATGCACGATTTTTATTAAAAATTGACTTAATCTGCCTAGCTAAAAAGAATTATCCGCCATCAGTCTGAAAAATTATTTTGGCAAGGTTTGTTTTAAACTCAGAAACTTGTATGAGCTTCTGAGAAAGAGTTACGAGGGGCGATCGGAAAGTACGTATAAAATGCTGTAAAATAAGTTTGCGTCAACCGACTGATACGAAATTTTGTACGGATAAACATTGATCCTTATTTAATTAAATGCCATTGTCATTTAAAAACAATGGCGTCAGTCATTCATTCACGAGACAGCGTAGTGACGTCACTTCACGTGACCCGGCGCACCTGTACCCCTGGGTTGACTTTGTTAATGTATTTGATGGGGGGGGGGGTGGAAGTTGGTCGACATTTTTTTAATGAAAAATAATTTTCTCACATTAATCGGCCATTTTTCGAAAACATACGGCATTCTGATGCTTTATCTACTATCACGGTGAAATTGAATTCAACAGGTTAGCGTAAAATATACAAGAACGTCGATTTTATTTTGTAAACTTAAATTCAATACCTTGTTTTCTGGTCGATAATTAACGAAATGGTAAACAACTGGTATAAACTATGAACACATGTAGACAATGTCAATCATACATAGCCGGAATGTCATAATGCCCAAAGCTCTACACAGGGAATTTAGCAAATAAATCTTACATTAAAGAACAACTGAAGCTAAGTCTAATGAGTGATATTTGTTCCCTAGGCAATACATTTGGGCAGTAGCCTGTAACAATCTGTTATTTATGTTACCAACTTAACTTTTTCCAAGGCGGTACTGCTTTAATTGCTCACATTTATCCAAGTTATTCCAATAATGAGTCTTATGTCGCATTACTTTGTGGTCATCCGAATAAATTTTGGATGGTCTTTTAGCCCTCTGTGCTTTATTTGATCTATCCCATCTTAGCACTGTGACCACCTCACTTCAATAGCTGCTCACCCTGTATACGGTGGTACAGGTTATACGCTGGTACTATATTTGTTTTTACTTACTTATTTTTCTTATTTAATGTTTATATTTGTGTACATTAGAACCATAGGGTGAGGTAAGGCGCCTGTGAAATCGGTTTAAGCCCCCCCCCCACATAATTTTATATTACTGATTGTTCCAAGGCAACACTTCTGTTGTGGTTCTTCTTGTTTTATGTTTTGGTGTTGAATTTTTGTTTCCACCTTAAGGATAATCAAAGGCAGCCATCTTGGATTTTCAATTTTCCTGTAGGGTGAAGAAAAAGTCTTCTGTCTATCACTAATTAAAGATTTTAAGGGCGTTTTCAAGACTCATTCAATGAAAGCACATAATTACGCAAGTGTATAGCTATAATAATGTTAAAAAAACTCTAAATAGAAAAAAATGCATCAAAATAAAAAAAATGGAAATTTTCATGGAACCTATCTTATGCCTACATCCATATATTTTTGTCAAAATACATCAAACACCTATTTCCAGTATAGCACTATTGCCCACCACCAATATAATGATAAAGTTATTATCAAATGAACAAGTAAAAGTTTTTTTACAAAAGGTCATTTTTGTGCCCTGGCCAGTATAGAAAATGGCTTCTTTGGGCCACATGGGATGACCAATGTAAACAAAAAAAAGTAGTTCCTTCAATGTATGGTGTACAAAAGTTGTCATGCAAATAATAATAAAATAGTAAAAACAGTACTATCAAGTACATATGAGTATTTGTAAATCATTATGGTCAGATAAGCTGGTGTATCATAAAAGAGGCAGTGTAGAAGGCTAGAATTGCTCACCTGAGATGTTTCAAGTAAACATTAAGAACTGCTCACCTGAGATTTTTCAAGCAAGCATTATAGAATAAACCATTTTTTTATGCAAATGTCAATGTCTGAGTATGGTCACCAAGTTCAACTTGTTTCCTTCAGTCCTTACTGTATCTCTATATGGTTCTGTTTATGCTGTAAAGTCTCCTTCACCTATAGAGATATAAAGAGCTATACATCATTTGAGCCGTGATGTGAGAAAACTGGTCTATGGTGTTTCCAAAAAGGTCTGACATAAACCAGCCTATAGTCTCAAAAGAATTCTAGAAGCTTGAAAGTTTAGACCTAAGTAGAAGAGGAAATTGTACTATCTGTTTAGCAAAACATGGACACTGATCAGCTGTGCCATACTGCACAGCTGATCTGCATCTTTGTTTTCTCATGTGCAAAAAGCCAGTTTTCTCATGATGCAGCTCATTTAAAAAAGAATAACAAAGATGTAGATAATCATTTACATCCTATTATTTATGCAATACAATATAAAAGAAAAAAAATGAAGCTGGCTGGTTATAAGTATTAAATTGAATTATTCATGTAATCATTGTTCTGAATTATATTGTTTAAATCCATGTTTCAACAACCATTCTTTAATTCTTCACTGATGTCTGGACAGATCCAGTGCTAAAGGAAATGGCGTTGAGATACAAAGAGTTATTTCTGAGATGTCTGACGGGGTGGAACTCCAGATTTCTGGAAAGAGAGGCATGTACTGGCTGTTCATGCAACCATGCATGCAAAATTGCCCTTTTAGAAATCCCAAACATAACATGTTTGCCACAATCCAACCATAAGAATTCTATTTATATGTAAAACTTACTTTTTTTGGTTTACAATGTTCTTTCCACTCATTTGTACTTTCACTGGCTGGTGGGGGTCTATATATTTGTTGTCATTAGGATGGTTGTAATATTTATTCCCAAAGCATAGATACATCAATATGCATATCCTTGCATCTACCTGATGCACCCTAACATGGTATTTAATCTGTAACATATAAAACACCAGTTTTAGCCATGCCATGAGATGAGAAAACCTTGTGATATTTACATAAATGAAATGTCAGATCATCCCATGAAGGTCAGAAAAACCAAGAAAATATGAATAACTAATTAGGATTCCTTTTCATACATAACATATAATTTGTCACATTTCTTTACCATTATTTTTGAAAAAAAAAAAAACAAAAAAAAAACAAGTTTGTACTGTATTTTTGTGTCGAAAGTGTAAAACTTGGTTTGAAAGTTCTGATACAGATATTATTGGGAACAATGTACTTAATATTCAAATTTTCACAATTTTAACTTATCGCAAAATCCACAATACCATGAGTAATATGTTAGTTTTGGTGAATTTTAGCCCAGCTGTCTTGGGCATGGCCATAAAACTGGACACAACTTTTCTTATTGGTTCATGACAAATAATGCTTTATCATGCACATGCATGTAAGATGTAGCTGATCAATGCCTTATTTTTTGGCAGCATATATAGCATTATCCCATTAATTCCCACAGCCAAAAATTCAAAGCTATAATAATCTTTTTCTTTGCACAACTTGGTTTGGGAGGGATCTGGTCATAAATCAGACACATTTTATTGTAACATATGATTATAAAATTAAATAATAATACATTTATGTAACAAAATACATGTAGTTAACAAGTAACTCTGTGTGTTAATAAAAATAGTCTGGCGCCTTAATCTTTTCAAACATTTGAGCCGCCCCATGGGAAAACCAACAATCTGCATAGGCGAAAACAAAGGCGCAGATCAGCTTCGCGGTAACCGCCAAGCCGATCAGCGCCTTTGTTTTTGCTACTCGGATAGTACAATTCCTCTTCTTCTTAAATCCGAAATTTCAAGCTTCTAGCTCTTTTCTGTGCTTCTACAGCCCGGTTTGTGTCCGACCTGTTCGGAACCCACATTGTTGGTTTTCCCACGAGGTGGCTCATTTATGTGATAAAATCAAGAAATTTTAATTTACCTTAAATATCAATAAACCTCAACTGAGAATTTTGAAGATCTCCAGCCAGGTTGTCAATCTCATAAATAACATCATCATCATCATATTGCACTTCATGCAGTGCATCTGGATCGCCATCGTTTCCTCGAATTACGGATAATACCGACCCAGTGTACCATTTGGTTTCCTTGTCACATACACCTTCTTTCCAAAGGTGCGTTATGCGTCTTCCAACAAACTTTACTTTTGTTCGCCGCCGTGATCTAATTTAAGAAATATGCATAAATTATTATCAACAGACGTTTTCAATGTTCTAATCATTCTTAAAATGTTCTGATCATTCTTCAAAAGGTGAAGAAACAGTCATTTTTCTAATCTACTGAGCATTTAAATTATTTCAGCAGTGGCATCAAGAAACCATCATTTTGCATATGCAAAAATAAAGGCGCAGATCAGCATCACAGATGCTGCGAAGCTGATCAGTGCCTTTGTTTTGGCTACACAGATAGTACAATTCCTCTTCTTTCTAAATCCAAAAGTTGAAGCCTCTTGCCATCTTCTGTGCTTATGCAGATCAGTTTATGTCAGACCTGTTCGGAAACCACATTGTTTGTTTTCTCATGATGCGGCTCATTTCTGAAAATAATACCTACAATTTTACAATTATGCTTTCCACTTCCTCCCTAAATATTCTTCTTGTTAGACACTTAAAAGTGTTTAGAACGTCAATGGTTTATGATCCTTACCTATGAAATGTTCCACAGGTTCTATCTGAAAATACAAAATTAAATAGAATCATGGCTTTTTCTGAACTTTTGTGTAAGTTTTGGTACCAATAAAGTCTGAAAAAAAAGCATGATTTAAAAACAAAAACAAAACAAAACCAAAAAAAAAAAAAATAATAATAATTTTGGGAAAAAAATATTGCAATTTTTAGCCAAAATAGTTAAGTTTACCTTTTTAATTGGGAATGTTTCAGGTTAATTGGAAATAATTTCAGCCACTTGGAAAAAATTTGGTAACAAACAACTGAACAAATTTTGTGACAGAAAAATGCTAACTTCATTTTTTTTATATCAACATTTCCTGGCAAAATAAAAAAATATAGCTAAGTTTACATATGTAGGGATTATTTATGAAACAGTTTCAATGGATTACTGTATTACTTTGAATCCAACAAAATTGTCCATGTGTTCATAAGAAACCAATAAATGTTATAAAATACGATGGCACGCAAAAGACTGTACTTTTAGGGTTTGAAGGTAACATCATAAATTTTATATTAAGAAATTGTTTATATATTGTAAATTATGTAATGTCAATGCACTTTTATTTATACTTGAATAAGGTGGTTACCTTTTTCTGTAACAATCACTTGGGTCGCTGTTTTGCAGAGTTGAGGCACTGGTTTGCTTATTTGGGTCTCTGGTGTGCTGATCTGGCTTCCTGGTTTGCTAATTTGGGCCACCGGTTTGTTGATATATGTCGTTGGTTGGCTGATTTGGGTCTCTGGGGTATCAGTATGGGTCAATGGTTTGTCGACTTGGGTGGCTGATTTCCCTACATGGGTTGCTGGTTCACTGACTTGAGTTGCTATTTTGCTGACTTGGGTCACTGGTTTATTAACTAGAGTGGCTCCTTTATCAACATGTGTGGCTGCTTTAATACCTTGAATGTCTGGTTCAACAACTTGGGTGGCTAGTTTACTTGTATTCAAGCCCTTTAATAAAACAAAATTAATACATTATCATTACTTTTATAATGCAAATAGATTTTATTAGCAGGATTATAAAGGATTAACAAATTCTTGTATTGCAAAAATAAGATGACATGATCAGTTAAAGCTACATAACAACCGTTTCTGTTCATGTGATCACATAAGTTTTCAAATAATTACAGTTTTGATTTAAAAGCATAAACTTTGCAATTCTTTTCTGGTTTAATGATCATTTCTTTTAAATCTAAAGGCCTTGTCACACATAATCGAAAATCTATCAATGCAGACTGTCGTTTGATTTACTGCTTTATTGACCAGTCAACAACTATGGCCATGTTAGCATCTTCTAAAGCAATGAATCAAACATACCATTTTATTTTCATAATAAAACGCAAGTCTGTGCAAGTCTAGGTTATGGAATTTTTGCTTATGTGTGACAAGTCCCTAAGCCATAACACACAACAAAATCATTTCCTAGATTGATAAAACACATCATCGATTAATGAGCAGAGTGTGTCTTATCTGTCTTGGACGTGACTACATATACATGTAATAATTTCTTTTTCAGTTATGCTTCATACTTACTGTTTTTTTCTTCTGGTAACCTACTTTCCTGGTGGCAGGGTGACTAACAATGTTGTCTGGGGTCAACTTCTGATCTTGATACTGAAAATATAAAATATATCTGATTTTATAATATATATAAATACTTGTATATATATATTTAGAGAGAGAGAGATAAAAGAAAAAGTCCGTTATCACCCAATTACACTGTATTTTCAACTGATTATCAAGAAGCTGCTTCTTGGTTATTAACCAATACTCTTGGGAGACAATGTGTCTTGCTGTAGGACACAACACAGTGCTGCCAGCAGAAATCAAAACCAGGGACTCTCTGTTTGGAGTCTGATGCTCTACTACTATGCCACATGCTCCGCAAGAAGTGATTTGAAGCCAGATCAATTGGGAAACAAGCTACAGCAAGTCATTATCATTCTGGCATCAATCTAATACACATAGTTTAATGGTTTGTTGTAGGTTTTTGTCTAATTGACCTTTTTAGAAGATTAGGAATCAAATTATTGAACACATGATGTGAGGTATAGCATCAATCTGCCCTGTCAGAAATTTGGCTGCATAATGAGTAAGTATGGCACACATTTAGTGCCCATTATAATCAAAAGCATATCATGACACACTGAAGGGACAAACGGCATAAACAAGAACGCCACGAAGGTCGATATCGCACATCCATCGGGCAAAATAATTTATCACATGAAATATAGGTAAAGGGTACCAGGTCAAGGATTAAAGTGTATGTCAGGGACAATTACTATGCAAGGTTTCACATTTTCAACTACCTTAGGTGCAGAGAAAATCAAAGTTTGAAGTAAAATTAAAAGTCAATGGACCATGAAATATAGGTCAAGGGCAACAGGTCAAGGTGCAAGCCTGAAGGGTACAAAAATGATAATTACATTGTATTATGCAAGGTTTTACACTAGCAGTTATCACAGGTGCAGAGAAAACCAAACATAGACATAGAAATAAACAAAGTCAATGGACCATGAAATATAGGTCAAGGGCACTGGGTCATGGTGCGTGCTTGAAGGGTATGTCAAGGATAATTACTATGCAAGGTTTCACACTCCCGGGTATCACATATGCAGAGAAAAAAAAATTTGACATAAAAATTAACTAAGTCAATGGACTGTGAAATATAGGTCAACGGCAATGAGTCAAGGTGCATGCTTGAAGGGTATGTCAAGGACAATTACCATGCATGGTTTCATACTCCCAGCTACCACTGATGTAGAGAAAACCAAACTTTGATGTAAATGTCAAACTTCAACATAAATGTTGAAGGATGGAATGATGCACGGACGGAGGGACGAACAGGCGGACAAAAGAACAAATGCACAGATGGACAGAAATTTGGACTCCAATATCGCACTCTGCTATGAGCAGGTGCGATAAAAATTAAACCTAGTACGATGGAAGGACAGGTATGAAACAGATTCTGTTTGAATCATGCATTTAAGACTGCTCAAGCAACAAAGAGAATATGTAACTTTTAAATAAATGTAAATCATCAATGAAAATTAAACCGCTGATGTGCATGTTATGAAAAAAGCAAGATTTTACTCAACAACAAGCATATATTTTACCCAAGGAACAGGTGCTTTTCTTATTCCTGACACTGTGCCTTTCCTAGGTGAAGCCAATTCTGGGAGTAAGTGAGTGAAGTAAAATGCTGACAATTTTGGAACTATCTTGGTGGTCCATAACACTGAATCTCTTTTAATTCTTTCAACATAAAAGTCATAGGGATTGGTACGCCTAACCACAAAATCACAAAATTCCATTTCATTAATATTTAACTGTCCTTGAATTTGAAAATAAAACTTATGATTCCTTTTCAGTTCAATTTCATTTTTTTTATTCACCGTTAAACAGAATGTTTTTTTCTCAAATGCAGCTTGTTTTATTAGCATTTTTTCATTTTGTAGGAGATTCTTTACTTCCAGAAGTCCCTTTGTGCCATCTTCAAACGTTACTAATCCATCAGCGGAGGCTCCAAGAAATGGGTGGGATTTACTTATTTTAAACCCACATTTTGTTGTTTCACATTTCTGTCCTTTAGATGTCATATAGTTTTTGTACTCTTCAATTGTCACATTTTCTTCAGTCAATCCTTTTCGGGTATATTTGTTGCCCATAAATTTAGTATATAACAGTCTATCAGTTAGTGTTGTTGTATTGTTATTGACACCTCTTGATACCACTTCACCAAACACAGAACTAGTTAATCTTTTTTTTTCTTTCATCAAACCAATGTGCATTCAGTGATTGATCTTTTGTTTGTTTTTCAATTTTCTCAATTTCCTCTGGCGTTACTTTTACGTTTTTTTCATAATAATCATCCATCTGACAACTCAATTCTTCAGCACTAATATCATCTCTATCATCTAGAATACCTTTTCCATATTTAAGTTTAGCTTTTTTATCATTACATTTCTTATTGGTTTCCATTTTCCTTTTTCTTTTTCTGTCTTTGTTCTTTGGATTTGCTGCAGCTTTAAGATTCTGTACATGTTTCTTAGACCTCAGTCTATATGTGTTAATGTATACTGAATCTGGTCTCTTTCCAGTTACATTCTGGTAAACCATTGGTGACCACCCTGGCCCTTTGGAAGACCTTAAAGCGCCCCCATAGCATCTGGCATAAAATGAGGCTCGGAAACACTTATTGTTTGTTTTGCCCCCATCAAACTTGCACCGAATATGCATCCACGACTCTGCCAAATTTGAAGTGAAATTTCCAATTAATCTATCTGATTTTTCTGAAAGTCTGTTTAGATAAAAAAAACAGGTCTTTGAGCATCTGTTCGTCTATGCTATTGTTGGTTTTTCCGCCTTTCCTCAATGATTTTTCTTCTAACTCACTTATTTCACACACACTGTCTTTCCAGAAACTTTCATTACAACAAAAAACATCTTCATCATCATTTTCATTTTCATCTTTTTCATCACTTTCAACAGTTTCTGTATCATCTATGTTATAAAACAATAATATTACACAGCTTTCTGTTTTCAAGCATTGTGACAGAAGTTTGTTTGCATTTTAGTGTTTTATTATATAGTTTCCACTGGGTTGCTTTTAATGCTATATATAGGATGTGTGTTAATTCAATAAATACGGGAAAAAGTGATATCAGATTTTTGGAAAAAGTGATATCAGATTTTTAAACTAACAGTATCTTTGCATTTTCTAAATAAACACTAAGAACCTTAAAAATGTTTTTCAAAACCAAAAAGCCTATGATTTTGAAAATGGCATTAAGCATCAGGGAATGGAGCTGTAAAAAGTTCTTATAAATCAAGACCCTGTGATGACCTTCACCTATTTTATGGTAAGGTCAACATAGACCTGTCGCCCTGAGTTAACATCTTCACCAAATTTCAGTAAAATCATATGAATATCAAATTATGTAATAGCCGTAAAACAGGACCATTGTCATAATGAGGTCATGTTTCACATATGCTTTCCACTGTTTGCTATCTTTTGAACAGTTTTTTATTTAATCTATCTTGGCTACAGATGTCTTATTTTTAACTCTGCATGTATAACATGATGTATTGTGCGAAAACTACAAAATAAATATATCATATTTTATGAGACGGGCCAATGAGTAGGTGGGCAAAAACGAGAAAACCCCAAGAAAAACCACTTGGCACACACGCAAGCATAACTTGGCTTGTCTGTAGCCAGAGCATGGCTCAACCACACCAGACACAGCGGTGAGATGATCGAGTGATTAAGAAACAGCACTCTTAACCGGCTGCATCTTATATTTCAATAATTCTATTCTGTCACAGATAATTTTTGAAAACCTCTTTTAACACTTATTAATTTTGTCAAGGACAATTTCCATGTTAGCTATAAAAATTAATGTTATAACAAAAGTAAAATGTCTAATTATGACTTTTTTTGGGTCCAGAGTTGTAATGAAGGGTGTTATAGAGTTCCAGGTGCATTTGTTAATAGTGTTTTTGAACAAGCAGAAAAATAGGCTTTATGTGTACAAACTATATTTGCCTATAAACCTGTTAAATTTAATTGAGGTGATTTACCAAACGAGAGCATCCAAAAATTTTCCCTCTATTTATTGAACGCCCCACATAAACAGCTAGTAAGTTCAATGATGCACCATACATTTGAATAGCACCATGAGCAGATAAGTCAAGAAAGCAAGATATCATTTACATAAACATTACAGTATTTTACCAGTATTTAGATATCAGTGACACTGGGACCATTATATTATATTTTAATTATGACTTAACCCCCAAATAATTTATTATATAAAAACTTCAATCATAATACGAAAACAGAAATGTTATAATCACACTCTGCATGCCAAATATCGATATTTGACCAACGTCGGAGTGAAATAGCCAGCTCCAAGGATAATGCCTATGTATGCCTGAGTAGAGTAGAGAGTTTCTTTCTTCTAAAAATGTCAAAATAAATTGGAAAACACGCTCTTTACTCAGTTTCACTAATTCTGTATTTTCCCATAAAATTGATTTTCTTGTTCAAAACAATTGAAGGCGCAAATATGTTTGTATAATTGAAAAATACAGCAACCTAACTGAAACAGCTATAGGTGTGTTTCTCTACTAAGATATGGAAGAAGGAATCTGTATCTGCCATTAACAGAAATGAAGCACGCTTGTATTTGGTGTACTTTGAACATTTACAAACATTAGTAACAGACCCTCCTTAGTGAGAAAATGAAGGTAATGACAAATGTTAACGCCGGAGTATGATACGACTGCAGCCGGAGAAATTGTTACAGACATTAACCCCTTGTACTATAAAATATTACATAGTTTTGGTGACAACTCCTCACACAATATTTCTCAGGCGTTGGCTATTGCCTCGGAGTCAGCTATTTCACTCTGGCATTGGTCAAATAGATATAAATGGCATGCAGACTGTGGTAATACTACCTTTGATTTTATGTTTGCAAAAATCTGTTGAACATAAATCATGCAATCCAAGAACATGTCTCCCGGCATTTTTTATGTCTTTCTTTAACTTATGGATTGCTTGTTGTCTATTGGCTTCTTTACTTCTCATCTTTATGGCACAACGAACAGCAGTTACAATTCTTATTCTGTTAATTTTGCTGAGTTTCCCTTTACCTTTATAAGTTGGATGGTCCGAAACCAAGGTTTCAAGATGAGTTCTAAGACATTTACATGCATGGTTTGCACATTCCAGTTTTTTTACATGCTTTCCCCAAACAGGAACCTTCTCCATTATGTCTTGTAGAACTGAACTATCTCCGTCTAGGCAAAATTAATTTTCTATAAAAATTAACTGGCAAAAACACACATTTCATAAAT
The DNA here is from genome assembly GCA_964017185.1 of Rugalucina vietnamica. Lineage (NCBI taxonomy): Eukaryota > Metazoa > Mollusca > Bivalvia > Lucinida > Lucinidae > Rugalucina > Rugalucina vietnamica. Next base: position 21,738,391 of record OZ024878.1, on the reverse strand, counting down.
CTGTGTGGTTGAAATTCCAAAATATTTCTTTGATTTTTAAATTAATATTTTGTTATTTTTAAAATGTTTTCTTATATATAAAATATGGAAAAGAACTAAAAAAAAAATAATAAGAAAATAGGTTGATAGCACACCTGCATATTAAAGACAAAATGATACCCCCGCACCCTTAAAAAATAGGTAAAGGGCACCAGAGGTCATGATGCTTGCATGAAAGGTATGTAGGTGATCATTGCCATGCTAGGATGTACTTTAAAGCAATTCAAGTTATGCTAGATTGTAAATGAATAATCTTGAACTGTTTGGATGTTTCTGGCAAGGGTCATCATGTATAATGGAAAGAAATGTCAATGACAATTATATGAAGGCATGTGTTCCAAGATGTCAAGCAAAATAGATAATTTATATGCAAGATACAACAACAGGTGCTTTGAAAATTATACTTCATGTAACAACTTACAAAGACACTTTAACATGAAATATAGCATGCAAAAGGTAATAATCGTTGTGTTATTAACAAATGTCGAGGACAATTCAGATGCAAGGTTTCATCCTCATAGCTAATATAGATACATTGAAATTATAGTTTCAAAATATGTCATAGTTATTAGTGTCAAATATAGGTCAAGGGCCACAATTTGAAGGTGAATGCTTGAAGGCCATGTCAATGAAAAATAATATTGTTTTCTCTCTTGCATAAATTACAAATGCTGTCAAACTAATTACTGAATGCAATTTGATGACAGACATATGGACGGAAATTTTAATTTTCAACCATATAGCACCTTGCTACAATAAAATCCTTCCTAACGTTAATTTTGTTAACAATTATAGTAAATACATTTTGCCTCACCTCCAATTAAATGCATATATCTGACACCATGCTTGCTTTCTGCACACAGGAAACCCTCTACAATAATGTCTGACTCCATCGACTGTGCACTCTCATTCCAGTTTTTATAGCAATCATGCTGTCTAGGTTCAACATTTTTGGTTTGAGCCTGGCTACATATGTAGCACAGTCTATTACGCACCCCAATATGCAAAAGTTTTTTTGTCTTGTGTCCAAATATAACAGCAACACCACCCATAGCATTGTAGGTGTGCTTATGGGACCTTTTTGACCAACCCCCATCACATACCACGGTAATGGCAGGCACACCTATGTATACATAAGGTATATCATAAATATCAGAGAGTTTCTGAAAATTATTTACCCATTAAAACACTAAAGCTTGATGCATTTTGCAGTAAATGACCTTAAAATTTAAAAAATTAAATTTACATTAATTAGCTTAGTGATTTAGAGCAAAGATCCTGGCTTTTATCACTATTATTATGATAAGCACCTGACAACAGATACATAAAGTTCGGTACATTATAGACATGATCAAGAAGGACGGCCATCTTGGTTATGTTGTCAATCACCAAAACACACAGTAATACAGTCCAATCTGCCTAAAGCAAGCGGGCAAGGGAAACACTAAAATCACTTGCTTAAGACAGGTGCTTGCTTAATAGAGTTAAGGTAATAATGAGGGTGGGATTCCCAACCAAGCCATGTTACAAGTAGCTCAAATCACAGGCGCTCGACGACTGGACTCATATTTTTTTTTTTTTTTTTTTTTTTTTTTTTTTTTTTTTTTTTTTTGCATTTTCACCCGTTTGGGGACCCTTACGATATGTTCATGCAATTATTTTACCTTAAAACCTTTTCTATCAATCCTCAATCAACCCTCGTCTATGGGCTACTATATAGACAAGGTCGGAAACGCGGTGTCCTAGTTTAATTGGGGTCATGGGATTCCCCGCATCTCAAACTCGTACTTCACCCTTTACCGTTATTTCAATGCTGGCTGTCAACACATGAGTGTCTTTGTAAAAGGTCTCGCCCATTGCCTTCATTCAAAATATGCACCACCGCCCGTAAAAACTAACAATTAAAGCATTCAACAGAATTGGAGGACATCCCGAATGAAATCGGCAATCTAGCCGTGACATTACTATAAATACACTGGTCACACGACGTGTTACGCCAGCACGTGATATGTGTTACGTTGGTTTTCATAGGTTGCTTGATTTATATCCAGTCAAAACACTTTGTGATCTAGTGTCATGGCAACAATGCAATACAATTATCCAGTAGGACTGATTCTTTCATACGATATTTACAGTGACCTTCCACTGATTTCTAGAAACGAAAGGTCACCATACAAAAACATTCGGGATCCCATCCAAGTAGACAGGTGGTGGTATAAAATATAAGTTTACGGGCGACTATGCTTATTTTTGACGAAGGCAATGGGTGAGACCTTTTACATAGTCGCTCATAAGTAGACACCCAGCATTGAAATAACGGTAAAGGGTGAAGTACGAGTTTGAGATGCGGGGAATCCCATGACCCCAATTAAACTAGGACACCGCGTTTCCGACCTTGTCTATATAGTAGCCCATAGACGAGGGTTGATTGAGGATTGATAGAAAAGGTTTTTAAGGTAAAATAATTGCATGAACATATCGTAAGGGTCCCCGTAACGGGTGAAAATGCAAAAAAAAAAAAAAAAAAAAAAAAAAAAAAAAAAAAAAAAAAATGAGTCCAGTCGTCGAGCGCCTGTGCTCAAATCAATAATAACACTGCCATTGTCATTGGTAATTGTCACTAAGTTCTCCAAAATACCCAGACAAGTTGTCTTCGATTATTTTTTGAGACATCAAACAATGAATTATGGCATCTGGAAGGTGTGAAGACAATTTTTACACGTGACAGAGTTAAAATTTCCATGTAAAAATATTTCATTATTATTAAATTTAAGAAATGAGTGTCTGCTTAAAGCCCAAATTGTGACATAAACTAGTGGCCTCTGGCCTCATAAGACAGGTGCTTGCTTAATAGAGATTCATTAACATGTAGAATCAGTTGGGATGGGGGGTGGGGGGAATGAAAGTGCTTGCTTAAGACAGGTTGGACTGTAGTTGTTAATAACAAAACAATACTAACTGAGCAATGTAGTTTTTCATGTTTCTGCAAATTGTTCAAAAACTGTTTTAAAAATCTTATAAGAAATACTAGAGAATGGAACACCAACTTGTTTAAAAAGTGGGCGAATTAAATATGTCGTGGATATTTCTGGCTTATTCACCCTGTGATGCAACCAAATAAGTTAATTGCTGTTTTTAGAAAATGAATTTCTTGGCCAACAATCTAAAGCAAAGCAGAGCACACTAAATCAGCCTTACAAACATCACAATCCATTTTACCAAGCACAGTGTTAGTTCTGTGCTGTGACATACAGGGTATACAGTATGTTTAATAATGTTTCTGTTGTGTCATTAGAGCCGCGTCATGAGAAAACAAGATTTTTGGCTATGCCAAAAAAAATGCGCAGATGAGCTTCGAAGTAACTTGGAAGCTGACCTGTGTCTTTGTTTTCTCTACACTATTAGTACAATGCCTCTCCTTTCTAAATCCAAATTTTCCAGTCTCTGGTCATGCTCAGCACTTGTAGGGTTTGTGTTGGACCCGGTCGGAAACCCTGAAGACCGGTTTTCTAGAGTTGCGACTCATTATATAATGCTGCTATGCACATTTTTTAACACAAAATTTTTGCTTAGGCATCCTAGGCTCAACAACTTCGTAGCTTTATGTTCATAATTTTATTTTAAAAATAACACTAGTGCTTACTAAAAGTGCTTCAAGTAATTTGAGTGATAAGTTGATGCTTTCCATTAAAATCTACACCGCTCATTATCATAACGTGTAGGAGGGAATTGAACCCTCTACAACAACCAACACTAACAACTACAAGCACTAAGGGCAAGCACACAAGTAAAGCATGGAAATTCATACAAAATCATGTAAATCTGCCAAATTTTCAACATCCTACAATATGTATTTAATTTTTTTTTTAAGACAATGCGCTTTTCATTTATGGATTCATTGTCTGTAGCTAACTTATAGCAGATTTATGTGATTTTGATATTTTAATAGCAATTAGTAAAGCAGCATATTAAAGGAGCTAGAGTACACAAAATATCCAAATATACATAATAAGTAGTAATTCTAATAAACAAAATCAGGAAATAAACAAAAGATAGTTTGTATTTTTGAATCATATGTCAATTATATCTATCAAATATGTGTCATTTTATATATGCAGTCTAGACAAATTTTTAAGCCTTATGACAAGATTTCATTTCACTGTGACATTTCTGAACAAGGCTTCGAACATTTGGATTAAAGTTTTGGTATCAATAAAATTTGGAAAACCATTGTATTATTTAGGCAAATTTTGAAATACACCTGGACATCATTATAACATGGTTCGTTACAAAACGGTTTTGGATATATAACACTGATCAGTGTTGGACCTCAATCAGAGTATTTTTGCTATACACTACTCTCATTATAACAAGGATTGGATAGCTCACACAGAAATTGGCTTGGACCCCAGCAATAGTGTAATAAAGAGGTTGAGGTATACAAGTACATTGTATTTTGTACCATAAAGGATAGAAACTTTTATATAAAGAAAAAGCCATGTGTATCACACAATTTCTTTTTGGTTATTTTTAAAAAAAAATTTTACCATTAATATATAAATCCTAAAAATGAGATTAATGCTTACTGTGTATGTTCCATAAACAAAATGGTTATATGACTGAAATCAACCTTCAATTCTGAATCTTTACCACTATTTTTTAGTAATCTTTACTACCGGCGGTAGTAAAGATTACTACAAAATAGTGGTAAAGATTCAGAAGTACCGGTAAAACTTGCATGTGGAATTTATAATAGGAGCTGTCACAGGACATTGTAGCTCATCTGACTTGTGCTTTGCCACTAAATCTATAGAAATTTATTACCCATGACTTTGATCTCAAGGTCATTCAGGTGGGTACAGATGGTACAACATAAAACTTCAGACCAATATCTACAAACATGCAAAGTATCAACTTGATACATCTACACATTCAAGACATATATAGTACTTATAAAAAGATTAACAAAATCCTGAATACAAAATTTCGAAGTCCATGACCTTGACCTCAAGGTCATCCAGGTGGGTATTAATGGTACAGCATAAAACTTGATACCAATATCTATCAATATGCAAAGTATCAACTATATCCATCAACATATTCAAGAGATATTGATTTATATAAACTTTAACAAAAAAATTTAACACAAAATATCTGTATGTGACCTTGACATCAAGGTCAACCAGGGTAGGCCATGATGGTACTGAATAAACTTCAGAGCAATATCTACCAACATGCAAACTATCAACTTTATCTATCCACATGTTCAAGAGATACAGACTTATAAAAACTTTAACCAAAAACTTAAACACAAAATTTATAATTTTTGGACCTTCATCTCAAGGTCACCCAGGGTGGGTCTTGATGGTACTGAATAAAACTTCAGACCAATATCAACTTGATCCATCAACATCTTCAAGAAATATAGACTTTTAAAAACTTTAACCAAAAACTTTAACATAAAATTTCTAAGTCTGTGACCTTGACCTCAAGGCCACCCAGGGTGGGTCATGATGGTACTGCCTAAAAATTCAGACCAATATGTACTCACATGCAAAGTATCAACTTGATCCATCATCAGGTTTAAGAAATATATGTAAAAACTTTAATTAATATTTGAGCATGGCGAACGCCAACGCCGGGATGATTGCAATAGCTGTTCCTGTAGTTTTGTACAGGTGAGGTAAAAATGAACCCCTTTTGCATTCGGGTCATCTTGGTCCTAATTTGGAAGTAGGAACATTCGCAAAGAGAGTGTTATTTCTGTGGTCTGTGTAATGACAATTCAAACAAACAACAGGATAAGGGTTAAGATAACTAAGACAGTTTAGATCATTTGTGGTTATTTCAAATATTTGGTTAGCAACATCAAAGAGAAAACTCTACACCATGATACAACAATGTTAGTTAATAATCAAAGTTTAGTTTCATATTAAATTTGTGTCTTGGCCTAAAATGGCAGCTCTTCAAGGGAAACAAACAGTATTCATATGGTATATAAGCAGTGTCAACAGAAAAAGGGGATTCAGGGTTTAAGACCAAGTATAAAAATAAAAGGTTTGTACAATATCACAATTGAAGGCTATAAATATTCAGATTTACATGTAGTAGGAGAAGAACTATTATATGTACATGTAACTAATGAATGGGAAAAAATCTGTTTTTCTCATGTCATGGTTCCTATAAGTATTGTAATTCAGAAATATTTTACTTGACTTTTATTTTGGGAACTTTCAGTTTCAGAAATACTATTGATTTATTGAATTGGTAGCGAATGCTTGAATTCGCATGTATAGATCTACTCATTGAATCTATGAAGCTATTTGCGAGAACTTCATTTTCAACTTCGCGATTACAGGCCTATGGAAATAGCATACCAGACTTGTTACACCCAGAACATGAGGACACAGGACAAGTGGCAATATTTATTTCAAAAGTTTTCTATTTTATTTCCTCTAAAGACATGAACAAATGCATATAATAAGCATGAAATAAGGGTTTCATTAAATTTAGTTGTTTTTGAATAAATAGTTTGTAGTACAGTTAAACCTCATTATAACACGCCTCATTATAAGGCGGTTACCAATACAACTCGGCCATGTCATGGCTCCCAAAATGATTATTTTGTTATATGTCTATTGTAAATAACCTCATTATAGTCATTATAATGTGGTTCACTTATAACACGGTCTATTTCCATGGACCCCAAAGATAGCGTTATAATGAGGTTGACCTGTAGTTGTTGCCTTGTTGGACACATAGGTTTTTTAATTTGGCAAGTGAATTTTCATCATATACTTGTCCTTGGACAACTTAAATTTGGTAGTATTTCCAATATTACAAAAAAATAATTTTTACAGAACATTTAAGAAGGACATCTATTCCTTAGATGTAAAAAGTCCCTAAATCTCAGGTTTGGGAGGACGAAATTTTCATGTTATGACTATGGGGCTGAATTAGCATTTATAGGAGAAGGAATATGTACACTTTTGTTTACAAAAACAGTTTGGCTGATTTAACAGAATCCAGACAATGCAACTAAATATTCTCAAAACCCGCTCCATATTTGGCCAAAATGAACTGTTAGACTTTGAACTGGTTTGCATTTGTTTGTCAACAGCACTTATGAATCAAACAAATATGGTCTTGTTTGTCATATGAATGCTGAACCACACATTGATTGTTTAATGTCTTGTAATTTTAAGTTTATTTTGAAAGAAATGCTAGCTTAGTGCTAAATATGCCAAAAAACAATAATAATAAAGAACCAGGCATTTTTGTCTTTGAAAGTTACATAATTTTTTATTTGTCGAGTATCCCAATCTAATGCATGGATGTCCTTTACAGTATACTAGTTTTCTGCCAATTTGTGTCATTAAATAACTAATATCCAGATGTAACGGATCTGTGAGACAAAGCATTCCGTCTTTCCAAAGATTTTATTTTCCAATATTTTTTTTTTTTTTTCAAAACAATAGGTTTTTCTAAATTTTTAAATGTGATGCTGTCTGCTTCTATTTAAATCTCATGTCTATGTATCTACTACACTGAATCCAGTTGTCAGGTTAAAAGAATATCACTTCTTGATATACATGCATTATCTGAACACACAATATACATGTATGTGGTACTTCTATATAGTTTTTAAAGGCCTTTTTATATATCTAGTTTGCCTTTTTACATGTTCAGCGGTCAGTATGCTACAATTTTCATTAAAATTGAAACAAATTATAAAATGAAAATGACCCAAAAAATTTAACAAACATAATAAACTCTCTCATATTTATGACTAACCCTCGTGAAACTCATTATTATCAATTGCAAGTGCCTTTTCTTCCTCCCCTGCTTTTAACATTTCTTCTTCCAGAGCATCACGCCACCAATTGCCAATCATTGTTTCAGTTTTTGTATACTGTACTTCATTCACAGTTGGAACTCCCATAGTACCTACACAAATTTGAGAATTAAACCAGAGGCTCATGGGCCACAACAATCACCACAATTTACATGTATCACTAATGTAAAGTAGACTTATCAAATGAAACTAGAATTTGTTTTCTATGTGAAAACTGATGTCTCCCCCCTTTCTATGTGCATGTCCAAAATATGCAAGCAAGAGTTATAGTTCTTGTGCATCACATATCCTGTCATTCTGTTTTATAAGTGTACCAAGTTTCATTGAAATATCTCTTACGGTTTTCAAGTTATAGAGGGGGCACGAAAGTGTTTGGAAAATAATCAAAGGGAAATAAATCCAAGGATATGAAAGCAAAAGTACAATGTAATGATTCTTGTGCATCATGCTTTATAAGTGTACCATGTTTCATTGAAAAATCTCTAATGGTTTTGAGTTATAGAGCAGACACGAAATTGAATGAGAAATAATCAAAGGGAAATAACTATAAAGATATGCAAGCAAGAGTTATGGTTCTTTAGCATGACACATCATCTGATCGTGCTTTATAAGTGTACCAAGTTTCACTGAAATTTCTGTTACGGTTTTCAAGTTATAGGGTGGACACGAAATTGTATGGAAAATAATCAAAAGGGAAATTACTCCAAAGATATGCAAGTAAGAGTTATGGTTCTTTAGCACGACACGTAATCTCATCGTGCTTTATAAGTGTACTAAGTTTCATTGAAATAACTCTTACGATTTTCGAGTTATAAATCGGACACGAAATTGTATGGAAAATAATCAAAGGGAAATAACTCATAAAATACTCAAGCCAGAGTTATGGTTCTTGCGCATGACACATTGTCTGATCATGCTCAATAAGTGTACCAAGTTTTATTGAAAAATCTTAAACGGTTTTCAAGTTATACAGCGGACACGAAATTATATCGAAAATAATCAAAGGGAAATAACTCCAAAAAATACTCAAGCCAGAGTTATGGTTCTTGTGCATGACACATCGTCTTGTCGTGCTCTACAAGTGTACCAAGTTTCAGTGAAAAATCTTTAACGGTTTTCAAGTTATACAGCGGACATGAAATTGTATCGAAAATAATCAAAGGGAAATAACTCCAAAAATACTCAAGCTAGAGTTATGGTTCTTGTGCATGACACATCGTCTCGTCGTGGTTTACAAGTGTATTTAGTTTCACTGAAAAATCTTTAACGGTTTTCAAGTTATAGAGCGGACACGATTTGTGACGGACAGACAGACAGACGCACGGGAAAAAACAATATGTCTCCCGACCCTGTCGGGGGGGAGACATAATGATTTTGATTAACTGTTGATATGCATCAAGGATGAATTATCAATGTTTTCTGCAAAAACAAAATTCAAATATTCCCAATGTGATGGCAGGAACAGCCAATTTTATCTTTTCCAATTATAATACCTTATAAATATATGAATCAGATTTCTTCTCGGACATAACCCCCCCCCCCCCCCCCACTAATTTTTGTATAAGCTTATAACATGATTGGAATATTGCCAAGAGCATGTGTAATATGTTAACAATTTGCCTAGGTTTCAGAGGAGAAAGTCCTTTGAAAATGTTGACAGACTTTATAGCAATGCATTATTACATTTGTCACATGCACCTTGTACATACAAATCATCCATCCTTGCTACAACTCAACACTAAAACTAACAATATTAGGCAAGAATTTTTTTGTTTTTCTGGTTTACCGACTACCCTTTCCTAAATTTTCAAAATTGAAATAAAAACCAAAAGATCTCATGGTACTGTAAACGCTCAACTGAGATCTGAGATATATACCAATAAACTTGTTTGGCTCCAGATAGCAAACGTCAATTTACGATATCATTATCTCATTTTACTATATCGATATCAGAACTGCAGCTCATTTCCATCGATGACAGCTCTAATTTTGACTTATTTAAACAAATCTAGACTAAAGGACCAATGGTCTAGTAAACGCTCACCTGAGACCTGAGATATATATACATGTACCAATAAACTTGTTAGACTAGAATAGTACATGTACTATTCTAGTCTAACAAGTTTATTGGTACATGTATAGCATGTATATAACCCTAGGGCAGGGTCAGAATATTTCCTGGAGTCAAAGTCTTTCTCAAATCATAAAAATTCAGTCCATTTGCCAATTAACTGCAAGTTTTGTCCTTCAAATGCCTTTTTAACAATTTTCTACATTCAAATGTATGGGCGATCTTAGTTGACCTTGCCGTGAAATAGGTCAGGGTCATCCCAGGGTCATGATTTATATAAATTTTGTAGACCTCTGTTCCTTAATGCTTCATGCCAAGTTTCAAAATCATAGGCCTTCTGGTTCTGAAGAAATTTTTTAAAAAATTTTGGCTATTTATAGGCATGGTGTCCATCTTGGTCATGTGACCTTTACCATTTATATAAACTTTCATTCCCTCTTCCTAAGGATGCTCCACAAAAAGTTTGGCTTTGATTGGCCTAGCAGTTTCAGAGAAGAAGATGGTTTCAATATTATGGCCATATACATACATGTATATATCCCCGGGTCAGGGGCAGACAACACCCTGGACCCAAACTATTTTCTTAAACATAAATCTTCTGTCCATTGGCTCATTTTTTGCAAGTTTTCTGCCATGTTATTACATTTTCCTATTTTTTCCCATTCCAATGCATGGGAGACCTAAGTTGACCTTGCCGTAAAATATGTCAAGGTCATCCCAGGGTCATGATTTATGTAAACTTTTTAGAGCTCCATTCCCAGATGCTTCACACCAAGTTTCAAAATCATAGGCCTTCTGGTTCTGAAGAAGAAGATTTTTAAACGTTTTTGCTATTTATAGGCATGGCAGCCATCTTGGTCATGTGACCTTGACCATTTATATGAACTTTCATTCCCCCTTCCCAAGGATGCTTCACATGAAGTTTGGCTTTGATTGGCCAAGCGGTTTCAGAGAAGATGTTTGAATGGTCATATACATGTATATAGCCCCAGGGCAGGGGCAGACAACCCCCCTGGGGCTAAAATTTTCCATTAACATTAATCTTCTGTCCATTTGCCTATTCCCAGTAAGTTTTACCCATTAAATAGCATTTTACCATTTTTCCCATTAAAATGCATTGGTGGCCTACGTTTACCTTGCCGTAAAATAGGTCAAGGTTATCCTAGGGTCTTGATTTATATAAACTATGATGGGCCTACCTTCCTGATGCTACATACCAAGTTTTGTGGAAATCGGCCCACTGATTCTGGAGAAGAAGATTTTAAAATGTTTTTGCTATTTATAGCCATGGCGGCCATCTTGGTCATGTGACCTGGACCATTTATACAAAGTTTTGTTCCCCCTTCCTAAGGACGCTCCACATGAGGTTTGGCTTTGATTAGCCAAGCGGTTTGAGAGGAGAAGATGTTTGAAATTGTGGATGACGGACGGACGGACGGACGGACCGACCAACTGACGGACAGACGGATGACGACGGAAGGACATTGGAGCATGGGTATTCTATAAGATCACCTGTGAGCATTCGGCTCAGGTGAGCTAAACATTATGCGCAGGGCCTTTCATCAAGTAGTATTTATTCCAACCTCATTATAACACACATCATTATAGTGCGTTTTCAATATAACACAACCAAGCCATGGCTTGTAATTGATTATATTGCTACAGTATATGTCTCAGTACAAAAACATGCCCATGCAATATACCGATTTCTGGTAAGTTGTGAGTGAAAATTTTCAGTACATTTCTTTTTTATTTTTCTAAAACAGCAGTCACACACTAGCGTATAACCCAAACGCGCTCTGGGCGTATGAAAACTCTAAACACACTGAAGACTTTGGACGTATAAAAATGAATTTATTACTTACTCTCTTTAGCAGTCACACAGTAGCACATGACTAAGGTGAGTGCCGGATGTATAAAATTTTTCAAAGTTTTGGAGTATGATCATGACACGTCCCAGACACGCTAAGCACGCGCTATATGCACCCATCGAATTTTCAACGCATGTTTCACACCCTTGGGGCACGCTAGTGAAGCAACATCTCCTAAAATCGGAATGCGCATGCAACATACACTGGCATGCCTCAAACGCGCACCAAACATGTTCAGAGCGTATTCAATGCGCTTGTAAAGCAATTGTAACGGTGAAGAACTTATTTGAAACGTATAAGTCACATGACCTAGACACACTGAGCTTCTAGAAATTTTTTAAAGCATGTTTAAAAAAGTTTTTAGCCCAAACGCGCACGGAACGCCCTGAAACTTTTATCGCCGTACAGCGACGCACGTAGGATGTATACAAAGCATTCCCAACGCGCTTGTAGCAAGTTTTGAATGTGTTTCCGACGTGCGTCTGGTGTATGTGGACTTTTGGTTTTTTGGTGACACGCCTGGCGCGCGTTTCACTTATACGCTACTGTGTGACTGCTGTTTTATGTTTGGTCAAAACCGAATCTCCTCGCCATCGCAGTTCTAGGAACTCATTAGAACTGCGTCGGCAAGGAGATATATAAAAGAGGGATATGAGCGGATACACATTTCATGGATGTGTTTTCCTAATGTATTGTACGGAAACTCATTATAACACAGTTTATTTCAATGTACCCCAGAGATATTGTTATAATGAGGATGGCCTGTAAATGATATTCAACAACTACATTTTGCATAAACATATAATATACTAACCAAACTAAGAAACATGCCACCTTATTTTTTAAACTGGTATTACTATTGATTGAAAATATTGATACTCCACAAAGATAAAGATTCTTTAGTAAGACTAAGTGGGCTGTTTTCTGAAGTGTTTCAGTTTAGAATAAAACTTACAATTTTGCAATTCTGTATTTTACACATATATCAGCAAATAATTATAAATGCCAACTGAAGAGAAAAATATATGATGTATAATTTTGGTTAGTATAAGATAAATATGAGAAAACCAACAATGTGGTTTCCGAACAGATCTGACACAAACCGACCTGTACAAGCACAGAAAAGAGCTAGAAGCTTGAAATTTCGGTAGAAGAGGAATTGTACTATCCGAGTAGCGAAAACAAAGGCGCTGATCAGCTTCGCAGTTACTGCGAAGCTGATATGCGCTTTTGTTTTCGCCTATGCATATTGTTGGTTTTCCCACGAGGTGGCTCATATATATAAAACACAACAGATGTCGATATTATACCTGCACCAGGAAATAAAAAGTAAGAATACAGGGTACAGGGAACAGACCTGTATCATTACATTAAATTTCAAGTGCCAACATTGACATTGGCCAACATTGACATTGTATCAATTCTGGAGACTGGTCAAGGCATAAACTTGTAAGGTGCCATATTATGCCAATGACAACTTATACTATGCTGTTTTTCATGTACATATCAACTGTTACAGAGAAATACGCTTAGTTCAAGACTCAATGCGGTTCTAAATCTTGACAGACCAATGAATGCATGAATAAAAAAGTTAAAGCTCCTGTATTCCACCCTGCGATTAGCTAGTCCAAAAAATATTAACTAGAGGACCAATGGTCGTGAGAATGGTCACCCGAGATATTGTCAGAATGTTTCTTTCCAATTTCATTGGTAGCAAAATTTTCCCCAAAAAATCAGAAAAAGCCATGTACTTGTCAAAATTAATTGAAATTAGTACACCATTTCCTGAGATGAAGAATGTTTTAAAGATTTTTGCTTTTTAGCGTTGGTTACCAGCTTGGTCATGTGACCTGGACCATTTATATGATTTTTTGTTCTCCCATGCTAAAACCTACTTGTACCTTTCCATACATGCATATTGGCTTTGATTGGCAATCAGTTTTAGAGATGTTTGAAGAAATTGATAACAACAACGACTGATGCCAGAGTCAGCCTATCCTATAAGCTCACCTATGAGCCTTAGCTAAGGTGAGCCAATATTAAAATGTATATTATATGGGTCATATAACTAAACTCACCTAAACATTCATTTAATGATGAACATCCCCCACCAGTTACCATGCTACCCCAAACACCTCTTACATTTATATCAAAATATTTGCCACCACTTGTTTCAATAGATTCAGTATTATTTAAATGAAATGCTTCACCGCATCCAACAAACTTGGCCTTCAGTATGGTTGCCAAACCATGGCGCTCCTCACTATGCAATACTACCGGTGCTTTCCCCTGCAATACTACATCTCTGGCCTTTTCACATAATGCTGTATGCGAAGATATTGTAGCAATGTGTTTCTTCAATAAATCAAGATTCATAATTCTAGCACCATCCAGTGGATCATTCATTTCTAGGAATTTTCCTGTAGTTTCCTTTTTTTGACTTCTGACAAATTTTAGCCTTTTCAAAGTGATGGGAATTCTCCTGACAACAAATTTAATGCGAGGTTTACCACTGAAACAAGCTTTGATTGATTTTAATTGATATGGTGGTCCTTTGAAATTCTTGTACTGGTTCTGTAAAAATTCACCCCTTTTATAAGCTTCTTTCATTTGCTTTTTATATTTCCAGCTATGTTTGCCACCAGCTACATTGAATTTTCCAGATCTTTTCTGTCCTCTCTGTATGTACCGCTTAGTCCCCATTATTGATTTCAAAAGTTCTAATGTTATAAGCTACATTAACAAAGAAATTTGATCAAATACTTTGAAATGTGGGCATTCTATTTAATGAGGCCATGGTGCCAGAAAATTGGTCTTACAGGTTTCCAACCAGGTCAGACATAAACCAGGACAAACAACCACAGATAAAGGCTAGAAGCTACACACTTCAGATTAAATAACACAAATTGTACTGTACATGCAGAAACCAGAGGACCAATGGTCCTGAGAAAGCTCACCTGAAGCCTGATCTTGGAGCATTAAGTCATCATGAAATGACCTTGACCCTGAATACTTGCACACCTTTATTGACTTCATAAGTTGTCTGCATATGCTAAGTTTCAGGTCTCAGGTTGCAATAGTTTCCAAAACCAGTGATTTCTGAGAAAATCATATCTTCATTTTTATACTTAAATGACCTTGAGTCAAGGTCAAGAAATGACCTTGACCTTAATTGATTGCATACCTTCATTGACTTCATTATTTGTCTGCATCTGTCAACTTGCAGGGCTCAGGCTGCAATAGTTTTAAAAAATTCCATAGTTTCCCCTTTTCCTATGTTAAAGCCTATGTTTCCAAAATTTACCTGGCTGTAAAATAGGTCAAGGTCATCCCAGGGTCATCATTTAAGTAAACTATAATAGGCTGGAGTCCCCGATGCTAAATTATAATTTTCATGGAAATCGGCCCACCAGTTCTGGAGAAGAAGATTTTTGAAGTGTTTTTACCATATATATGGGCTTGCAGGACATCTTGGTCATATGACCAAGATCCCGTGAACAAACTTTAATTTCCCCTACCCATGGAGGCTTTCCATAAAATTTCAAATTGATCAGCTGAGCTGTTTCAGAGAAGAAGATCTTTGAAATGGTGGACGAAGACGGACGGACACTGGAGCATGGGTATACTATAACCTCACCTGTGAGCCTTCACCTCAGGTGAGCTAGATAACGGCGCTCATTAATAGCTGTACATTTCTGTGAAAAATACATTTTTCTCATGATGCAGATAATTTTTTTATTTTGCAAAATATTCAAGAATTGTATTTTATCATATAGCAGAAATATCCTTAATTTTTTAAAAGTTTAACATATAATGAAAAATTTAATGTAAAACTATCACGGGTGGGAAACCTAGGAACTACGACGACACATCCGGGACCTCTTGCGGTATTTGCTACACCAAGAAAAGACAAAAACAAAGGTTGGTGACATTGTTGTTTTGATTTTTTTTACAAACACAAACTAATTTTTGACAAATCAGACTCCTGTGTTCCGTCTAAATATATCTAAGTTTTCACTAGAGCCCCGAAAATCATATAGAAATCCATTGGTTTCTTTGAAATTTTGTTCACCCTGCAAAACATCAGGTCTTTGTCCACCCATTTCTTTGCAAGGGCGACAGATTTTCTCATTTCTCCACTGAATTGGAAAGAAGTTTCCGGTAAAAATACCCAATATGAACGTTTCTGCGTACAAACCAAAATCAAAGACTTTGTGGTTAACCTGTGTGGTATTTCCAAGAACATTGTAGTAGTTGCAATCTTCTTTAGCGGGCTGATTCTTACGACTTTGTAGTAGTTCCCAAGGCTTGTTTTTTCAGAATCAATGCCTTACTGATTTACGTGGAAAATAAATATGGAAATATGCCGAGATAAGCTTAAACTGAAATTTGTTGGTATATCTGATGCAACCATGCAATTATCTGTCGTCATTTGTCGTCAATTGTTCATTCAAAAATATACTGAAAAAAGAAGAACTCCGCGGAGGTCAATATCGCACCTGCATTGGGCAAAATAACTAAAATCTTGAAATATAGGTCAATGGCAGCATGTTAAGGTGTGTTCTGAAAGGTTATGTGAAGGACATTTATTATGCAAGGTTTCACACTCGCAGCTATCACAGATGCAGAAAAAAAATCTTTCACATAAAAATTAACAAAGTAAATAGTCAAGAGCACATGAAATATAGGTCAAGGTCAACGGGTCAAGGTGCGTGCCTGAAGGGTATGTCAAGGACAATAACTATGCAAGGTTTCACACTTGCAGCTATCACTGATGCAGAGAAAACCAAACTTTGACATAAAAATTCGCAGAGTCAATGGACCGTGAAATATAGGTCAAGGTCAGCGGATTAAGGTGCGTGCTTGAAGGGTAGGTCAATGACAATTACTATGCAAGGTTTCACACTCACAGCTATCAGTGATACAGAGAAAACAAATTGGACGTAAAAATTAACAAAATCATTGGATCGTGAAATATAGGTCAAAGGGACCGGGTCAAGGTGCGGGCTTGAAGGGTATGTCAAGGACAGTTACTATGCAAAGTTTCGCACTCACAGCTATTACTTATGATGCAGAGAAAACCAAACTTTGACATAAATTCAACGTAAAAAATTAACAAAGTCAATGGACCGTGAAATATAGGTCAAGGGCACTGGGTCAAGGTGCGTGCTTGAAGGGTATATCAAGGAAAATTACTATACAAAGTTTCATAGTCGCAGCTATCACTGATTCATAGAAAACAAAAACTTCGTTGTAAATGTCAAACTTCGACGTACATGATGACGGACAGGACGGACGGACGTATGTATGGATGGACAGAAATTTGGACTCATATATCGCACCCTGCTATAAGCAGGTGCGATAACAAAGTCAATGGACCATGAAATATAGGTCAAGGGCACTGGGTCAAGGTGCGTGCTTGGCAGGTATGTCAAGGACAACTACTGTGCAAGGTTTCACACTCATGGCTATCACTGATGCAGAGAAAACCAAACTTCGACGTAACTTCGACAAAAAAAATTAACAAAGTCAATGGACTGTGAAATATAGGTCAAGGGCACTGGGTCAAGGTGTGTGCTTGAATGGTATGTCAAGGACAATTACTATGCAAGGTTTCACAATCACACCTCTCACTAATGCAGGGAAAACAAAAACTTTGACGTAAATGTCAAACTTCGACGTAAATGTGACGGACGGACGAACGAACGAACCGAAGTTTAGACACCTATATCGCACCCTGCTATAAGCAGGTGCGATAATAAAGCAAACCCCGGATAACTTCCTCTACACTGCCGTGACAAAACATTGGTCAAAAACCCATCCCCGATCTGATCCACTGCCCTCTCCCTGGGGGGAGGGGGGGTATTTTGCGGGGGGGGGGGGGTTACAAACGGCTGTTGCATTATGTCACATTAGGATATCAATCTCGTGCGTTTAGAAATATGGATCAAGTCCGCTTCGCCATAAAATATTTTCTGATGATCAGTTGCCGACAGATAATTGCATGTTGGATCAGATAAACCAACAAAATTTTGATGCTAATCTCGGCATATCTCCATATTAATCATCAACATAAATCATTAAGGCATTGTTTCTGAAAAAAATATGTTTTTGGAACTACTACCAACTCGTAGGAACCAGCCCGCTAGATTGCAACTACTACCATGTTTTTGGAACAACCCGGTAGAACTGGGCTTGGCTTTTTCACCACAACCAGATTTTTTATCTAGGACACATTTTGTAAACCATCCACAGATTTTCCAATGATCTGACTCATATAAAACATGTCATGACGTCAGCATAATGATCAGATGAATGGTCTTGACTGATTTGTGATTCTAAATATAATTGTACTCATTTATTTACTGCTCCAATAAAAAAAAACAAGATGACTGCCTTTCGTAAAATGTTGATTGTATTACACGAATGTTGCTCATTCCGTGGAAAGTGTGCATTCTAAGTACACGCTTTTTTTAGCAAACACAAAATTGTAGGATTTTCTTTGTAGGATTTTCTTGCATTTTTCAACAGAAAAATTTTAGGTTTGTCCCAAAAAGTAGCCATCCTGTCCTTCTGCTGTAGTCACTGAATTTGAAGGGAGTCAGGGCTTGTGGAGAACTCCAGACCTGTCAACCTCCTGAAAATTCTAAGAGGGAGATTGAGCGAAACAGTGATTTTTTGAACAAATAAGCATGCAACTTACGCGCGCGCTTTAGGACCTGTAAAATTTCAAGGAGGGAGATTTTTTCTTCAGGAGGGAGATTTTTTGCAGCTTTTCAAAAAGACAATACTTGTTATTGGCAAAGGTAATATACCACTAGTATTCACCGATACAAAACCCTTTAAACAAGGAATAATCGAGACGGTGTCATACCTCGGGTATTGAAATTTCGCTTGTACAATTTTCTGTAACGACTATGATGCAAAAAACGCGAAGAAACGATGAAATTCGATCGAAAAATCAGTTGCGACATATTACTACAAGGGGGCGGCCATGTTGAGAGTTTTCCTGACGATCATTTGTTACATGCAATCTGATTGGTTTCGGAATCAACCTAAAAAAGTTATTGGCTAATCACAAAGCTTGTTTTATATTCACCGGAGTTTCCCGATATCATGCTTATAAATAGATCGGAGAAGCGGAGAGTCTCGAATGCGAACGGAGATTTGCCGAATACGCTAAAAATAGAAATCGGACCAATCGAAAATTCCCAAACTCAACCGGAAATTTGCAACGACCTTGACTTTGGTTGCGTAAACCCGAAAGAAAACGGGATATGTTTTCTTTTTTGTTTCGGATGTTGAAATTAACCGGTAGACAGCCCGAAATCCGTTAGTTTGGCGTTTTTTATAGAAATCCAACGGGAGGTCGTTAGTCCATGGCAAAATCATTAGAATAATGGGATATCCGGGAGAGTTGACAGGTCTGGAGAACTGGAGAACTCTGTATTTTTTTTTTTTTTTTTTGTTGGGGGTTGGGGGTGGGGGGGAAGGCCCGTGGATTCTTTTTAAACATGACACTGGTAAAGAATTACAGTACAGATGACAAATTTCTGATTTATGTTCTGCTATATGATAAGCGACTTTCTCATATCTTACCAATAAATTAATCTCAAAGTATTTGATCAAATTTCAAAATATCATAGAATGGGTGGCACATCCCAATTTCTCATTTGTTTCCGTTTTTCTTTTCACTGTAGACTAAATAATGTCAATATATGTAAAATGTATCTTCATGTCAATTATTACAACTATCTATATATTTGCAATTTCACTCTGTACTGCCACCGCTTATATAAATATATTTGATATTGTCGTCTCTGATCTACTTTTGCTTTCTGAGCACATGTAAACTATTCTGATCCAATACTGTAGAAATCCAGCCCAGTGTGTCACACCCCAGGAGGCACCGACACAAAAAGGATTGTCAAATTTAACCATTTCTTATAAATAAAAAGGAACACCACACAGACTCAAAGTCATATATCGAGTCCCTAAACATTTGGGTGGGGGGGGTTATCGATTAATAATAATGAAAAGAAGGATTTGTCTTGTATATCCATTGATAAATACCCTTTACCTTTATTAACTATACCCAAAAAGGCATATTTTGTCCACCATACATCTTCAACAACAACAACAACAAAATGTAAAAATGTTTTCTTCAATAGGGCCAAGCAGTATATTTAGAAATGCATAACAAATTTTTTGAGAGATTTATTCAAATATAAAAATGAATAAATGAAAAAAGAGGGTCAAAAATGTAAAAAATTCTGCTTATCAACGCATCACGTGACAAAACCCTGTAATCACTGTTTATACGTTGTATTTACAAAGACTGCAGATGATCTAGACCATGAATCAATCAATATTTTACAAAATACGAATCATGAGGTATGTGCATACATCTTATCGTTAATTCGGGAAGAGCAATATGGTTCAAACTTACCAATTTTACAAAAAAATAAACAAAGAGTCATCGTCTTCTTAGAAGTCAGCCATATTTTTTTATTATTTCCGTTTTAGACTGTGTTTCATTTGCATGCAGAAATCTCCGTTGGATTTGAAGAAGCCGGGTACCAATAACCTAATTACCGCTGGCGCGAAAATGTGTCAATTAAACAGAGAAAAAAGTTCTAATAAAATTCAAAGAAGTTGGAGCTATACGAAAAATTTTGTTATCGATTTATCAGAAATAAATCACTGAGTTAAATAAAGCAAACAAGTCTAAAATTTAGCGCTTATTTATCGCAAACAAGACTTTGCGCGGATTAATTTTCTGTAAACAGTCTCAAAGATTTTTCATTTCCGTGTTGGTGGACAAAAAAAAACATAAACAATGAATTAAAAGTAAACATGTAGCGTTATTACGCGAAATACAGGTAATCGAGGTACATTGTTTTTAAGAACTGAGTATCATGCATTTTTTTCGATACCTGTTACTCGACGATCTGCAGCAAATACTTAAAATTTGGGCATTTTATTTAGCCCATTTCACAACAATTTTTTGGTCAAAAATGTGAAAATGGCGGCGCATTGACCATGTGGACATCAACCGCAAAATCTTAGAATTGGTTACAGGGCAAATAACGTAACGAAAAGAGTGGGCGGCACTCCTTCATAGTGTAAGGTAACTGGAAACATGATTGTCTATTCATACAAACGACCACAACTCTGTAAAATCAGCATGGAAAATCTGGGTTATTTCAAGCATTTTCAAATTTTCATTTTCAGATTCGTGATCTTTTCTGTAATTTTCATTGTATCAAAGCATAAGGTTCAGGTGTTTGATGTTTTTGGACCATAGAAATGTATGAAAGGACTCTTTTTAGGGTCTCATTCATTTTTTTTTATTTTTTGTATTTCACTTTTCTATGAACCAAGGCGGCCATTTTGATTTACCTTAAGTATGTTTCCATATTTTTGTTCAGGTCGGGTAACTGAGTGACCGCCTATTGCGAAATAGCTGCTGACTCGGCTTACATGATCTGGTAATATAAATACCTGATTGTTAATTTAGTTTTTCCCATCTCGGCTTTTGGAGTGGGAATTTCTTTCTATAGCGCCATTTCCTGATCATTACCTACTTTTTCCACTTAGAAAAAATAATAATATTACAATAATTATTTGAGCTACAGAAAAATTTACTTTATCATTTTATTCAACTTCTGCTATAGTTTACATGCCTATACTACTTATGAAAATTGTTTAAGCAATACCCACGGCATATTGTCGAAAATAAAATGACCCCCACGGCGTAACGATTATGATCTACTCCAGTTTCATAAGCCAAATGTTGTACTTATATTTAGATACTTCCTACTGGTGTTTACATGTATATCTTACAATTTCAATACTTTCTGGCATACATTTGTGAGTATGATAGCTCTGAATGACTATTACAAAGTATCTAGGCTTAGATATCTTACTAAAGATTGTAACATTTGTAAGATGTATTTCACAAATAAACAGTGTGGGGTGGACTGACGCAGTTGGTAGCCAATCGGATTTTGGACCGAGGGGTTCCCGGTTCGATGCTCGTCAGGGGGCGTCGTCTGTTGTAGCCTTGAACAAGTCGCCTTGAACAAGTCGCATTTCCACAGCTCAATATTATGTATGAATTATATGTATTATTAGTTAGTCGCAATAAAAAGCTCCATATAGCTTATGCTGATTGTTAATATATGTATGCGACTTTGAATAAATAATACAGATGTTCGGTGAACGCGAATCTAAAAAATCCAATCCAATCCGATACGATTTGGGCCCGTATTTGATAAATTTGATATCGATACTAGGGATCCTCCATTATTTACAGAAAGGCGCAAAACATTAATTTCTTTAAGTTTTATTTAAGTATCATTTTTATATATCGGCAGAATTAGAGGTTTCCCTAGCCTATTGGTCAGAGCTATAGACTTCTGTGCAAGCGATTCGAGTTCAAGACCCGCCCGTTTTTTTTTATGAAATTAATCGATAAAAGAAAATGAATACCCACATTTTATGTTTTCGTCCGCAAATAAGAAAATTATTGGCGCTTGACATTTTGAAGTGATGAGTAGTAGGTAAATGGAAAATGCCGAGGTAATGTAAAAAGTTATAGTTTCAATATTGAAAAATATAACTTTTCTTCTATTTTTCAATCGTGAAAATATAACTTTTTCAAATATAAAATTTTGATAAATAATTCTCTCTATTTTATGACTTAGTTTATATCATGCACAAATTGCACATAGGTTAAAATGTGCACCCCAGAAGCAAATCTGTTGGTTGATTTGGGGTTTTACGTCCCACTCAACAGCTAAGGTCATATGGAGACGGGACCTCGGTTTATAGTCTCATCTGAAAGACTGGAGAAGCCCGGGATCGAACTCACGACCCCTGGTTTACAAGGCCAGTAGCTTAACCACTAGGCCACGGAGGCTTCTAAGAAGCAAATCTGGACCTGGGTACAAATTTGCTTACCCTGTGTAGCGTTCATATTCGAATTGATTCTGTTCATACGGGCATGGATTTTAGATTTAAATGGAACCAGTTACTCATGTTTCTGTAATAATTGGCGATAATACTAAGGTACAGAAGGTACCACTTTAGTTGGGTGAAAGAAGCCGTCCAGTGATGCAACTTGGGCACCTGTCGTTTGAACCCAAACGGGGACTGTAATAGCGTGGGAATAGCCACTTTACTTAAAATATAACACTGAAACAAAAAACAAAGTACGGAAAGAAAGGCAATTAGATTAACGAAACAAGCAAACCAAGCATGAAATGACAATTAAAATGGCGTATATGCACAGCAGAAAAGCCAAAACTAAACGAAACATTCAACGTAAAGAATCACAGCAGAAAAGCCTTTGAATTATCAGAAAAAATATTCAGGTCTTAAACCGATTTAAAAGGTCAAGAACCTCGACCTTACTCTGTCTTGATTCAATAAAAACAACAAAATATCACCCGGGTTCTAACGAGTACACACAATCTATGTTTTGGAGGCAAAAATGAGAAAAATAGGTATACCCCTGCATATCCCAGTTTTACTATATAAAAGTGGGGTTTAAGGGGGTATTCATTGCACGGACGTTTTCCTGATTATTATTATTATTATTATTATTATTATTATTATTATTATTATTTATTATTATTATTATTATTATTATTATTATTATTATTATTATTATAAATAATGACATTGTCTACAGTCTAGATATATATTATGATATTATAAAAATGTCACAACTTGACATTTCCCTGTAAATGATTTAGTCTTTGGTGTAAAACAAAATGTTTCATTCATTCTTGATAATTATAAATGTGCCTCTGTTTGTTTAGACATCAAGAATCAAATGAACATTGTTTACTCACTCCTTTTGTAATACTAGAATATGTACAATCAAAATCATAACTTTGTACTAAATCAATTCTGTAGGTCAAGTTTGCTTTTAGGATATAAGTAACATTGTAACATTACAAAAGTAGTATAAACAACTTGGTGTTACACCGTTACAATGTTATACACATCTAGCACATGAAATAATACAGGTGTCATTCTGAGTTTGCACTGCAAGCAATGAGTTCCAATAATCAAATTTGATTTCAACATTTATAAAGCTGACAGTCAAAACTTCTATTATGGCACCATACAGTCATGTATCATATATGTTACATACGTGCCCAAATTGGCATTCACAGTCTGTGAATTCAATAATGTAAAGAAAATTATCTTTCTAATGCTAAAATATGTATACTTTCCTATGTAATCAATTTTGTAGGTCAACTTTGCCTCTAGGGAATCAGTAACGTTGTAACATTACAAACGAAATATAAAGAACTTGGTGTTTCACCGTTACACATCCAGCACATGTAAATAATACACATGTCCTTCTAAGTTTGAACTGCAAGCAATTGATTTCAATAACCAAATTTGATTTCAACATATATAACGCTGACAGTTAAAACTTCTATTGTGACACAGAGTCATTTATCATACATGTTACATACATGATCGAATCGAAATTCACAGGCTGTGAATTCAATTATGTATAGAAAGCTATCTTTCTATTGTATCTACATTGTATTCGTAAGGAAAATTAATACCAATCTTGTACCTAAAATAATTAAATGTTCATGTATTACTGAATCTTTATGTACAACGGTTTTGTCATTTTTGTCTGATTCCAACATAATGTTTGCACTATAATGTTGGCAATAAGATAAAAAAAAAACGTATCTATCTAGAGATAGAACAGTACAATGATAGCCTTATATCAATCGTACATCTATAATTTAGATTGAAAAAGAAAAAGGCAAATAGAGATGCTTATTTCAGCTGCCGTATGGAAAAAATGTAAAAGTCGTAACGACTCTAAACAGCAAAACTTTAATATATTTTATAAACTTTTAAGCCCGCCAGTAAATATAAATATAAATATAAATATTTTATATATTTTATAAACTTTTAAGCCCGCAAGTAACTTTGTGTTACTGATCGTTCCAAGTCGATACTTCTGTGGTGGTTCTTTTTGTTTTATGTCTTGGTGTATAAAACTTTTTTGTGCTGTTGGCGCCTTATGTATGTTTTCATATTTTTAGTTAAGTTAAGGTAACTGAGTGGCCACCTATTGGGAAAATAGCTGCTCATTCGGCTTACGATATGTTTCATGGTATAAGTACCTGATTGTTAGTTTGGTTTTTTCCCACCTCGGTTTTTAGAGTGGGAATCTTTTTCTGATTGCGCCTTTTCCTGATCTTTGCCTACTTGTTCCTTTTTGGAATCATTGTTTTATTAATTGCACAATAAAAGATGACAAGAGTAATGCTTTTGTCTTAACTTTAACAAACAAAACAAGTATTGCGTGTTTGCACTGCATGATAACACGAGGTTTACGGGTTACATAGGTTATAGCCGTTTACAGACTTATGATCACAGAGACCTTAGTAAAACATGTTTTTTAAGAACCTGAGACATGTCCAGACCACTGACAGTAACCAAGTTTTTCTTCCTCGGGGTGGGGGACAAACTTCAAAAATAACCTATATATTTCAGATTTGCTCCTAAACCAATAAGGAATTTTTAGGTAATTAATATTACAGTATAAAGAACGGCTAATCCATCACAAGCGATTGCTGCACTTGGATAACATTTCCAGGCGAATGGATTTAATTGATAGAGGATAATTATGCCAAGGATGACAAGTTGACCAGTAACATCCTATGCACTGTCCACTCATCATTTCGTCAATAAGGCATCTTTAAATTCGTCAATAAAGCATCTTTGAAACTGATATTATTCTAAACCGGTCATTTGTTTCTGTTAATTAAATATGCTGTTAGGGATCGTGGTTTTTGCTAATATCATAATATTTTGTTACCAATACAGGAGCGTTTGCATTATAACACGATCAAGCAGTATCGAGGAGAAATGCCAAAGTTGAATGAACTTGATATAAAATCACCCTGTATTTTTAAATATTTTGATTTGCTATCCCTTTATAAAACCTAACATCCATGTCCCTGTTGTTCACAGTTTCAACTGAAACATTTGTGTCTTCACTTAAATAGAATGTAACCAAGCCAGCATATCTTAGACTAGCAGATTTCCAGACAAAAATGAGAAAAGATCCCCAGTAGCCAAACAAATAAAACCTTTATACATCAGGTAATTTACAAATTGTCCTTTGAATGGAATTTTCCCAATATAAGTCTTCTGATGTCATACCATTACAAATGTGCAAATATCATTTATTTTGTGCTGGAGGCTGCCTTTTCCATGTAGTTTTAGATGTAAATCCCTGATAGAGCTGCATGCATCTATTGTTCATTTTTGTTGCCTTGATTTGGATGATTTTCTCTTTATTTTGCCAAATTTATTTGTTTAATTATGTTACTGTATTACTATTCTCATGTTTGATCCATCTTGGTGGCAATTTTGTTTAAAAACGATACTTACTCTTTTCAGATTATGTGGCCAGATTGTTAGACAAGACTATGATAATGAGCGAGTTCAAGAGCTACAGACAGTGCAAGACTGACCCGGGACCCAGAGATTGAAAAATATTCATGTAGTGGCTGAAATTATGGAAAATTTTAAAAGACACCGCTCAACTGCATCTTGGAAGTCATTTTTGGACCATTCTTGGACCATGCTGTTGACTGGGACGCCAAGCATCGATTCAGTCGGAAGAGTTAGTTTGGCAAAACGACTAAGAACTTCAAGTACTCAAAGAACGGATCAGTCAATTTTGCCAATGGAGGCATTGTATTCTGAATTTGGAACGTAGAGACCATAAAGAAACCAAACCCAGTGATTGATTTGGTGATCTGACAAGTCCACATAATTTCAGTCATTAAATAAAGCTTCAGTCTGTAATAACAGGGATTTTTTGGTAATTTTGGGAAGCGGCCCTAGGGCCATTCTGATTGGGAAATTTAGCGGCATAAACCCTGAATTTGGGCAATTTTAAAAACATGCATAGTTGATAATATTTTCAAATTAAGGAATATCAATTAGAATCATTGAATTATAACTTATAATTAAAGTTAAACACTTTCAAACAACAAAGTTTGAATTTCACTATGTATGCTACAGTTGAAAATTATTTTAAGCTTTGATTGGGAATTTCTTTCTTCAGCTTAGGGAAAAAGGTCACTTGAATTGCATTGGGAAGAGGGCCTTATATCGGCCCCTGAGACATCTGAAAATAAAAATCCCTGTATAAGCACATTTTCAGTCCATGGTGACATTCTTTAGCCATGAATTGTTATTGTTAGAAATACAGTTACATGTAGCAGTTAACTCAATGTGCCAGATGTAATGATTTAGATGTCTCGCCAAATTTACATTTGGTTTCAACTTGATTTAATATTTCACAGCCATAACAAACAACTTCAAATTTCATACAGCGTGATACAGAATATATGTTACCATTTTAAGTTTACATAATTTACCATAATCCAGGTTTTGTTTGTTATATGTATATAATGTTTAGTACTTACATAATAACATTTTGAATAATAGAGGTCAATAGTTAAAAAAATATTTTGCATGATGCGTTATTCTTATGTCATATTTATGTTATTACGATGACAAGTTCCATCCTCGTGTGAATGTTTGCTTCCACTGATGTCTAAATGTGTACCATTAATTTTCATACCCTCCAATAAAAAGTGTTTTAGCTTTCAAGTAGTATTTGGTTTAGGAGAATAAGCATTTTCATTCTAATGCAAAGTGTCAAAATAAGCTTGACACTATTGTAATCCAATACGGACATAAACAACGCTTTTACATAAATTTCGTGAAAATGTTTGACCAATTCTATTAAACATGTCAGTGGTTTATATATCTAACATTGTTTACCAAACAAAGCTTAAATCATTGTAGATTAATTTGATATACATTTCAATAAATGTATGTGCTGCCGAAACAAAATTATTTTAAGAAGGTTGAAATGGTCTGAGATATTCTGAATCACCCTGTATGTAGTGCTCATTTCTTCACCATAAAGTTTTATATAATTTTCTCTTCTTTATACAAAAAAGAAGGGAAATTGTATTTAAAACACCTCATACAGTGGACTTGACAATGACAAATCACTAAGAGGTCAAATGCTATTATTTTAAATATGACCATGGGAATGATTTTCTATTTGGTACTAAGAACATCTAACATATCTCAGCTTTACAAGAAAATAATAATTTTCCTAATGGGAGACAACTCTGTTGATATGATACCTCCCGCATTAGACAATGGCGAACCAAACTCGACTCTGATGAATCAGATAGTCTATAGCCCACGAAACCATTTTAGAAGGACATTTTTGCATACAAATGGTGCCGTCATAATGCGAAACTAAATGGTGTTCGATTAGAATTACAGACACTTCGGCACCACTACGACTTCGGCATCTAGACAAATCGGACCATAGTCCAATCGGCCCCAGTCATTTCGGACCCAATCACTTCGGACCCTAGATGCTTCGGCGGACCCACTTTTATTTCGGCACCTAGTCTATGATCGGTACCACATTTTTCCGCTACTGTAAATCAGTCATAGTACCTTTTATCAGTCTTGTTTGCTATCGTTTGCGGTTGTACAATTCGGTTTGGGTCTAACATTTATTCATTAGATGGAACAAAAACTCTACAGTAACACCAGTAAACAATTTGTGTTTAATCTTTATTTTTCTTTAGTTTTATTCAAACAAGTAACAAATACAAAATATAACAGAAGTGATCAGACTTTGCAGATTTTTCAATGTTTTAAACACCATATCGCAAGAAAATACAAATTCTTGGCGCAGCTTACGACAGCGTTTGAGCTGCAACCTATGTGTGATAACCAACATAAATGTTTCACTAAAAATGTACTAGTGACTACTTCAATATATATAACATGACGAAAACAAAAGTTTCTCTAATATGTATTGATGTAATCATACAATTACATATGCGTATTTTTGTAATTATATTTGTATGTGAGCCGCGTGATGAGAAAACCGGATTTTTGCTAATGCGAAAACAAAGGCGCAGATCAGTTTCGCAGTAACTGCGAAACCGATCAGCGCCTTTGATTCTGCAACACGGATAAAACAATTCCTCCACTACTTAAACCCAAATTTCAAGCCTCTAGCCTGCTTCAGTGACTGCACAGGCCGGTTTGTATCAGACCTTGTCGGAAACACCGATTTTCTAACGTCATGGTCATAAGATAAGCTTTTCACTTCATTAGTTTCTACATTTTAGTAAACATTGTTTGAAGTCCTTAGTTGTGCCTTATAATTTATTGTCTTTCGAATGTCACATCACACTAACTTAATCGTACGGCGCGTAGATATGCCCAACTTCTTTCAGAAACTCAGACGTCTTCAGCTGCTTTCTCTCGTACTTCTCCCAGAGTTCTTGCAGTCTGCCGTGAAGATGCTTGTAGGCGTTCCTCTGCTGACGTGAGACGGCCTGCTCATCCACGAGCTGCACCTGGATGTGCACACATCTCGCCTCTTTCCTCAGTAGGGGCACGAGGAGGTAGAAATGGAGAAGCGATCGCCCAGCTTTCCCATTCAGTCGACGATGCCAGACTGAAATTAATAAAGTACACATATAGCACACTGAAAGCAAAGCAAAAAAAGAAAGCAAAAACGGAACAAAGAAAGGCGTGTGTTTATCATTTAATATATGTATAATGCTTCAGCATGTGATACTCTTTCATATTTTCTTTCGTTCATTCTTCACAACAGTGTGATATAATGTTTATCCCCAGTATGCATGATAGGGAGACTACAATGGCTACCAACGGACGTTGTTGTGTACATATTTAACTACTATCATTTTTCCCCATTATTGTCTTATAAGCACTACCAAACGGGATGTGTATCCAACTAATATTATACTCCTCAAAATAATTTTTGCACCACTTAGATTTTTCCATATTTTAAGTGATATTTGGACTAACAAAATATCAAATTTGCAACAGTCTGAAAGCGTTTGATAAGTGTGTGATAAAACCTCGGTTTTATCTCTGATCCGAGCTAAATTATTTTAAAATAAGAAAATTATTAACTGGTGCAAAGCTTGTTTTGATGAGTGTATATTGAATAAATCTGAGTTGTCTTCGTTGTCTTCCAGCAAGCTGAAGAACCCGAAACCATTGCTGGCACCGCCTGTCTCGATCGTCGTCGATTCTATATAAAATTATATACAAAATGGCTTCAGACTAAAACTCTAAAACCGGTAAAAAAGGGACATTGTAACTTGCGATTAAAGGCTTCGTCACACATAGGCGAAAATCCCTCGACATAGACTTGCGCAGACTTGGAAAAAAATCGTTTATTTGATTTATTGCTTTTCGTCCCTTTCAACATCTAACATCCAGGCATGACCATAGGTGTTGACTGACTGCACTATCTAAATGAAAAAAAACAAACAACAAAAAACAAAAAAAAAAAAAAACACACTTTGTTTTCGAAATTAAACGTGTCTGCGTCGAGAGAGTTTCGCATATATGTGTGACGAGTCCTTCAAACACTTTTAATTAACGACTAAAACGACTATATCTGTCGATGTTTCACATTTTGTTCTAATTTGATTAAATTAAGGAATACTTACCTCTGTTGGTCGAACTCTGCAAGGTCTACACACGAATGGTATAACGATCTCGCCTTTCATCATACGTCTATAGTCCCGTTGTGTCACATCTAAAAAAAAAGAAGCACCAAATCAACTTTTTTCACAGACATATTTAACCCATTTCAAATGGAAATGACAGCTTTCATTTTTTTTTTCGAGCAAGCGCCATATCGGACCTAAAATAATTATTGTATTTGTTTTACTATTTATTTATTTATTTATTTATTTATTTATTTATTTATTTATCAAGTCAATAAGTAATGAGTACAACCAGATACTATCAAACCTTTGATATTAGCAAGAGTTACATGTCATACATGCCTGACATATTTTATATACTGCAATTACTAATAAAAGCACTAATAAAATAATAATGATAATAATAATACTTACCTGTATCGCAGAGTCGATGGACGCTGCGTGAACAAACGTCGCATCTGATGAACTGTCTTTTGCCGATCTCGTGCCTACACTCCTCGCAATGATCCATGACACTAGATGTATTATACAAACACGTATGTCCGAATTTCGTTTTAACTTAGTTTTTATAATGATTTAAATGAGTGCATCGTCAAGCATGAAAATAATCCGCGCGACAATAATCCAATTAAAGCCAATCAAAGCATCTTTAACATAATTAGCCGCTACTGGGCTATAACCTCTTTAACTATATTACGCCGCTTCGGTTCGCGTTAATTTCATTAGTGTACGGACACATAATTCTTCAAAGGCCTTGCTTTAATCGAAAAGAAACCATCAAGCATATTTTCTGAACGAATTATCACCCGGTATACTTTGGTGGTACGATGTGATAATTGGTTGGTAAAGTAATCAAGTTTGGTAAGCAAACATTATTTGATGTTGCTCATAATGACATGTGCAGTAAAATGTGTATACATTTTTTTCTTCTTTCTTTCATGGTTATTTCTTCCTTTTTAGGGGAAAGTTACTAAGGTAATTTTCTAAACTGGTGCCGATTTGGCACTGGGGCCGATTTGACTAGGGTCCGATTTGTCTAAGGGGCCGAATCCGTAGTGGTGCCGAAGTGTGAGATTACCTTCGATTATACTGTGTTAATTTGCTTTGGTGCTTTGCGTTCACTGTCAACAGCAAATGCCATATGACCCTGTGACGACCTTGGTTGCCTATACCTTTCAATGGGGAAATGCCATTGCCACTGTCGTTTATTGAGCTTTATTCTTTAAAGTTTTAACAGAAGTTGTACATTTGAAATCATTTACATAACTTTCAGCAGTAAACTTTCCCTAGACTGTTTGAATTTGCAGCATCATTATCAAAATAGAATTGTCGTTTTATCAAGAACATATTCGCAGGGTGCTGATAAACCTGAAAAAGGGACACACATTTCCCAAATAGGTTGAGAAGTCGCAAAGGCCTAGGGAATTTAAGGCCTGATTTTGGCCTCATGTGTTGGTAAAAAATTAAACTTTGGAATTTTGAGGAGAGAAGTATTGCAAATAGCAGGTATAGGTTCCTGCTTATAAATTCTAGTACAACTATTACATTCAAATTACACATGTTGTCATGGCAACGCTCCAAAAAGCATAGAAATACCTCTTTTTGCAATTTTGGGTCTATTTTTCACCTTTCAACATCATTTTCAACTACCGGCCCACGCTACGAACAATTTCTTAAAATGAAGTAATTATGACTTATCATCCAGAGATATTGTATGCTCAGTATCATTTTGTTCGTCATGTGGGCTGACACTTTAGAAATAAAAAATGTGTTCAGAAATAGTCAAAAATAGACCAAAAAGTGTAAAATGTGCTCTATCTATGGTAAACTCCAAAATTTATTTTTTAGCAAAATCTGAGGCCAAAATCAGGCGTTAAATGCCCTAGTCCTTTGCTTTACCAGATCCACTCATGCCTTGGCCCTTTTGTATTTAAAATCCTGTCATTTTCGATATTGAAATCTGAATAAATCAATATTTGAAATTGCAGAACGAGTTAAGTTTCCATTTGATATCATATTCCTAAGTCACCATCAGTACCAAACATAAATAGCTATGTGACTAAGTGGGCATGAATAATGTTTACATATTTTTTTTTTTTTTATCTCCATTACCAATCAAACTTAAACACATTTTCCTAATCAATGATTTTTTTTTACAATGAAATCATGTGATTATTGAAAATAGAAACAGTATTTTGCTATTAAAGTATATAAGGTATCGGTGTCGCTTTAAAGGCAATGCCTTAGTTTCATATCAACTATGTCAAGTGAAAAAAAAACTAATTTGATCCCTATCAAAAATTGAGTAGTATTTGGTCATGTCTGTCAAATGCATTTATTTTATTCATGTTTAGATTGATTACGTGTGTATACGGTGAACGATCTCCATTGACATAAGAGCTTGTGTTGTCAAAGATGCGGTATACAAAGCTAAAATGACTACCTCAACGCATGCGCGTTGTTCACGCGCTCACTTGTACAAATTTCCTCAAATCTGTAAAGTTAAAATTGATGTACTTGACACAGACATAAATGTCATGACACAAAATTAAGATAATCAAACAGAGATCTACAAATTCAGGAACGGCACTTTATACTTTAATTGCATTCGTCTGAGACTCGTCTCAAGAAACCATATCGGCATGGCGAAAAAGCAGCAAAGATCTTGTGCGTACAAACATTTATATGCATTGAACTAAATCATGCAGCTATATGAACCATTATGAACCAGTCTGTGTATGTTGCTGTAGCAATCATACTGATTTTAGAGTCAATACAACAGAGAGTCGCTAATTTCTCGAGAACTACACCGTTATCTGTTTATTACAACACATTTAAATTGAATTGTTGCGAGTTTGTCTGATTTTTAGCTCACCTGAGCCGAAGGCTCGCAAGGTGAGCTTATAGTTTAGTAGTCGAGCCGGCGTCCGTCCGTCCGTGCGTCCGTCCGTGCGTCAGTTCGTGCGTGCGTCCGTCCGTCTGTCCTCATTTTCAAACTCAAATATCTCTAAGGCAACAAGGCCAATTGTGATCAAATTTTATCTAAAGCATCAATGAGGAGGGGGAAAGGTTGTGTTAGGCTTGTGGCCAGGTCGGATCAGAACTCTGGTTTCCATGGCAATAGATAGCTTCCATAGACTTACAATAGGAAAAACATAAAGAAAATCTTCTTCTCCGAAACCACAAGGCACAGAGCTTTCATATTTTGTGTGTAGCAATGTATAATGGTCCTCTTTATAAATCCTGCCAACCGTGCCCCTGGGGTCCATATGTTGTATAGGAGACTCCTACACACATATACATATGAATCAACGTACAGTGTTTTGTTTGTTTGTTTGTTTGTTTGTTTTTGTTGTTTTTTTGTTTTGTATTTTTTTTGTTGTTGTTGTTTTTATTAATCTAGTTTTTATCGAAAGTTTAGCAACCTTATATGTACTTGTCTAATAAATTAAGCAGGCAGGGAAATTTTGTTCATTGATTATGTTGCCAAAAGAGAAACAAATATAAATGATGAAAAACCCTGCCGCGGAAAATCAGGGAGAAATTATGGCGTGTTTGAACAAATATTGTTGTTCTCGGTGCTCTGATTGTGAC
The DNA here is from genome assembly GCA_964017185.1 of Rugalucina vietnamica. Classification (NCBI taxonomy): domain Eukaryota; kingdom Metazoa; phylum Mollusca; class Bivalvia; order Lucinida; family Lucinidae; genus Rugalucina; species Rugalucina vietnamica. The sequence continues at coordinate 21,704,365 of OZ024878.1, read as the reverse complement.
CGAGACTGCCCCCAGTCGAGATAAAGCGGTAAGGGGGGAGGGGTCACTTTACCCGTCGTGTCCGAAAGCAACAGCCGCAATCTCAATCCCAGCAATCCCAGCACTGCAGAGCAACATTTGTTCCCTCTCCTTATTATTCTTTTTTTTTACATTATTTTATTTATATTATTTTATAACAAGAAAATGTATACTAGTAGAATAAGCTTAAGTGATCGACATGACTAATATTATCAAGTTGAACGAAATGTCAACATCGGTAATTTTATGTGAACCAGTCAATTGGGAAAGTAGGACTTCTTACTCCAGTCACTCTAACACTACGCCACAAGGATCCTGTAGAATACTCTGACAACCTATTAGTTTTCTACATTTAGTAGGGAACGCGGTGGCGTAGTGGTAGAACGTCGGACTCATAACCGATTATGTTCTGGGTTCGATCCCCACAGGCGTCACCGTGCTGTGTCCTTGAGCAAGACACATTAACTCCCTACAGTACTGGTTAAACCCAGGAAGAGTTGGTTGCGTCCCGACATTCAGTAGCAAACAAACATTCAGTAGCAAAATTGATGGAATGAAATGTCCGGATAAAAATATGTCATTCTTTTATATTGATACATTGAAAACAAAATTATTGATTTATCATATTGTCATGGTGCTACTGGAAAAGAAACATCAGGAAAATATGTCCGTGTAATGTATACCCCCTTGAACCCCACTTTTATATAGCAAAACTTGGGTATGTGGGGGTATACCTATTTTCTTATTTTTGTTCCAAAACATAGATTGTGGGTACTCGTTAGAACCGCCTCGGCGAGACGGTTCTAACGAGTACCCATTATCTATGTTTTGGAGCAAAAGTAAGGAAAATATCAAAATTTTCTGCTGAAAATTTTCATTTTTACAACTTTAAAAATCCCTGTATATTGCATGGGCATGTTTTGATAATGCTACTGGACAGAGCATGCTGGCCAATGGTCAAATAACATCTTAGCGGCTTTCATCACAACAAACGAAATAATCAAACTGTAGTTACTGCATAAACAGCAAATACCAAAAGTATCCCTTCAAATATTATCAATCAGACATAAGATGCATCTTGAACTGTAAAATAATAGCATGCGAATGATCTGAAAGTTTTTGCAATAGTTTGTTTACGTTTTTCTACCCCCTGTCAATCAGCTGATCCCGTGCGTTAGTCTATTTTGCTATAAATAGTAACTCAGACAGTTGTCTATGAAGATCGCCTAATCCATCACGAGCAATTGCGGCATCCGTAGGATTATCTTGGATAATATCTCCACGTGAATGGATTTAATTGATTGAGGAAAATTATGCCAAGGATGTCAAGTTGACCAGTTATATCGTTCGTCAATAAAAAGGTACAAGTAGGCAAAGATCAGGAAAAGGCGCAATCAGAAAAAGATCCCCACTCCAAAAACCGAGGTGGGAAAAAACCAAACTAACAATCAGGTACTTATACCATAATAACATTTCGTAAGCCGAATGAGCAGCTATTTTCCCAATAGGTGGCCACTCAGTTACCTTAACTTAACTAAAAATAAGAAAACATACATAAGGCGCCAACAGCACAAAACTATTTTAAACATTTTAAAGCATCTTTAAATGATATAATTTTAAACCAGTCACTTTTCTGTTAATATAAAAATATGTTGTCTGTTAATATAAAATATGTTGTTAGGGGTCGTGGTTTGTGCTTGTACAAAATGTTTGTACCAATACAGGAGCGTTTGTATTACAACACGTTCAAACAGGCTGGAAGAGAAATGCCAAAGTTGAATGAACTTGATATAAAATCACCTTGTATTTGAACCGCCGCATCAGAAAACCAGCAATTTGCATTGGCGAACAAAAAGGCGCAGATCAGCTTCGCAATAACTGCAAAGCTGATCAGCGCCTTTGTTTTCGCTACACAGATAGTATAATTATCCCTCTTTTTCTTCTTCCTTAACCCGAAATTTCAAGGTTCTAGCCTGCTTTTGTGATTGTACAGCCTGGTTTATGTTGGATCTGTTCGGAAACACATATTGTTAATTTTCTCATGCGACGGCTTATTTTTAAATATTCTGATTAACAGCCCAGTCGAAAGCATTTTCTCTCTGTGTGGACATTAGCATAAGTCTACGAGGCCAATGACTTACTTAACCATGTGGGCTTAGCCTATTGTCCAGGAATTAATCAAATTAGATTTTAAAATGAAATGACAAAACAATACATCTAATTATGAAAACTTTCCCATGCAATATACAGAGATTTTTTCAAGAAGCAACAATTGAAAATTTCATTGGAAAAAAAAATGATTAATTTAATATTTTTTTTCCTAAAACATACATTATGGGTGCACGTTAAAATCCCCTCGCCGAGGCGGTTCTAACGACTACCCACAATCTATTTTTTGGATAAAAAAATAAAAACAAGTGTATACCGCTGTAGCCCCCACTCCCACCCCCGAGGAGTTTTACTATATAAATGTAGGGTATAAAGGGGTATACATTACATGGACATGTTAACGTGATGACGCATCATCGGAGGAACAATATGATTAGTCATTTCCCAGTGAGGTAGTCTACAGCGAGGCAGAGAGAATAAAAACAGACTGCTCAAAGACACATTACCATAACTTAAAGAACGGTAAATAAACAATTAACCAGAGAGCTGATCCAGCTAATCAGTCTTTACGTTAAGCGAGCTCCTCTGAGGATACACATACAACAATATTGCCCGGCCTCTAATGAAAAGTCAGTCACGTTAGTAGCATAACTTGCAAATAGTGTAATTGGTGTAATAGTTACAAATAAACATCCTTCGTAGCAGGGAATCGCCATATAATCCAGAAACTTAGTAGGATTTCTTTAGGGAAATACGTGGCTTGAATAAATACATCCACATTGCAATTGCCAACAAACAGTACCTCGAAATATGACATTGCGTATACAAGGTTCAAAATAAGGGGTTAACGAAACTGAATATTGCGAAACACATTTCGTTGTACATGTAACCTTAACAGAAATGTATTATAATGATTAAGAAATATAAACTGTTACAATAGAAAAAGTATAATGATAAAGAAATATAAACTGTTACAATAAAAAAAGAAGAAAACATACACCAGGGTCTAATTGTTAAATGACGTAATGGGGTACAGATTCTGAAAAAGTCGTTTCGACTTCCCTCGTACATGCAAATGTTGTATAAATTGTTTTGTTGGTCTTGTTATATGCGCATGTACGTACAAATTAGTATAAACCAGATGACGATTCTTCGCAAAATGTACACATACAGGACCCAGTTGTTCAAAGCATCGTTAGCTTAACGATGTCGTTAAGACAAAAATTTGTTAAGCAAATATCAGCTAAAGTAACAAATACACTGTTATTTTTTGTTGAAAAATGTGAGAATCCTTTGCAGTGCAAAGGATTCTCACATTTTTTCAACAAAAAATAACAGTGTATTTGTAATATTAATGTTTGAAATTTTAACGAAGCGTTAACTAACGACGTCGTTAGTTTTGAACAACTGGCCCCAGATCGTTATCACGCAGACCAAAATTTGTGTACACTAACCGTGAATAAATGTGTCTGCCATGTAAAATCAGTGTTTCTTATTTCTCTGTAGGCAGTTGATGTATATGTGTATGCCCAGTATACAGTACGTCACATAAGCTTTACTGAACTGATATGAGAATTACCTTGCAGCACTTCGTAGAAATAGCGCGATTGATGCGCCAACATATTTACATACGCTGCTGACTAAACTGAAAATACCAACATCACATATGAAACAGTATCGATCCGCAAAAATTGCAACGGAATAGATACGGTTTGGATGCCGATTGGATACGGATAGATTCGAACACGTGGCATTACCTACCATTACGGATTTTTCATCCGTGTCTGATTTTTGACAATTATTAAACCTTGGCCGATGATCTTGCGGGCCCTGTGTATAATACACGTACAAGTACGGGCACTACGGATAAGAAACGAATCGATACGGATATGACGGACAAAAACGGAAGCCCTATCTGCAGTGTCCGCAGCATACGTTAGTGCTAGTGTGACCTAGGCCTAGGCCTAGGACATCTTAATTATGACATAATGTAGAGTGCCCAGTTTGATTTTTCTATATATAATGTAAAGAGCCCTAGACTCGATTACTGGCTACACTGACATTGATCACGTAGACGCATAGTTTTGTTGTTTGTGTTTGTAGAAGACTTCTCTTCTTCCGGGTACTAGGGATAGGCGTTTTTATTTTGTTATTACACTCCTCAGAGGATCTTTGCATCTATTGTTATACAGATCATGATCAATTTTCATAATAAACATTACCATGGTATTGTATGGGACTCCATTTGTTTGCATGCTATCAGTCATCTTTTAAAATTACCGAATCGCTCAGAAACCAGATTCAGACAATCAGTCAAAACGAACATTGGAAGTCAATCAAAGATGTTTATTAGGTTAAAACGACATTATCTAAATGATTTTATTAACGTGTTTACTCAAACTGGTGTTCTGACGATAGAAAACTACGAAACACCTACGCCTAATTATAAACAGTTGATAAACACTTGATTTGAAAAATTCTGGCGAGGTGCTCAGTAAACTGAAGTGCAGAGGGTTCCGTTTGACGAGCTTGTACACATACTATTCTTCTACTCTGTTTACCACATAGCCACATAACATGATTAAGAAAAACTTCTCGATTTGATAGAGTGGACCTTCAAAACAGCATTAAAAACTATGGTTCACTTTATTTGGCCTGTAATGAGAGGAAAAATCTTTTTCACTTCCTCCGACCAAAGTCGATATAAACTTTGTTCATATCAGAATGTTTGCGACGCCTTATCCTATCACCTCGATAATATGTATATTAGATTCGGAACCAGGTTATACAGACAAATTGTTGGAATTCCGATGGGTACAAATTGCACCACTCTCGTAGCTGATTTATTTTATACTGCTACAACAGGGATCTTCTTTTGGATTCGGTTAACCATGATCATCAAGCTGGTGCTATCGAGGCTTTTTTATTCGACTTCAAGGTACCACGATGACTTTTTGAAAATTGACAATCCTTATTTTGTAGGTATGGTCAATCAAGTTTATCCACCTGAACTACACTTGAATAAAGCCAACACCACTGGTACCGAATCCCCGTTTTTCTATTGCAAATGGAGTTGTTTGTTCTAAAATGTTTGATAATACTTACCTTTTACCACCTAAACCAAACTCGTCCTTTAGGCATTTGAAGCAGGGTATCCAAGAATTTCATAAACTGTATGTCTTGGATCCAGCAGACAAGGCCGCAAACAATGGTGATGTTGTTTGTAGGCTTCATTATATTAACCCTTAAAACAGGAGCTTGATGGTACAAGGGCTTATCAGGAGACAGATAGTGATGGTTGTGGACAAATGGGGCCAAACATAAAACGTCAACTTTTAGCCATAAGGAGTAAACTATATGTAATAATAGTAATAATAATAATAATAATAATAACAAGAGATGAGTCCTCATGGATAATAATACGCGAAACATATTTTACGCAATTCTTTTTGCATAAGTCCTATTTTATCGACCACAAACTCAAAAATATGCAACCATCATGTTGTTGCCAGAAGGAATGATTGATGGTTATCTCATATTCAGAAAATGAAAATGTAAATTGCATATTTCTCCTCTTACATAAGATAAACAGGCCCACAAAATATTGTCAACAATAATTGTCTATTTGATACAAACCTTTTTATCACTCGCAACCGTGATATGAGCCGCGACACGAGAAAATGTGTTTTCCGAACAGGGCCAGGGTCGACACACACCGAGCTGTCCGAGCACTTAAGATGGCAAGAAGCTGGAAATTTTTGACATAGGAAGTAGAGGAATTGTACTTTCCGTGTAGCGAAGACAAAGGTGTGATCAGCTTCGCAGTTAATGCGAAGCTGATCTGCGCCTTTGTTTTCGCATAATTATGCAAATTGTTGGTGTTCTCATGAGCAGGCTCATAACACTAAGTCTACAGTTACATCCTCATTACAATATGGTAACAAGTGTTCATAATTGTCATTGACAGTAAGATTTAAAAACGTCAAAAGTGTCTGTTTGGTTTATCCATTCCAAACGCTAATTCTGCATAATCTAATGTAAGATTATGTGTTTTAAAAACCACGCATCTGCAAAACGTTGAGCGTTTTAGCTATTTGTAGTTTTATCTTTTGCTTTGCCAATAACTTTGTCTTACATTGGTCGCATTAAAATTTCGTGTCGCTTTATGGCACTTGTCGAGATGATGTTCTCCTTATTACTCTCTTTGGTACTCATAATGTCATCAGATTTCCTTGATAGAAATGTTTTATATTGTCTATTACTTAAATGCCCCTAGTGGCATGTAAAGACGTTGGTTATCGTTGATGATAACCGACAGTTCACAAATCTTCTCTTAAATTATTTATGAACGAAATCATTTCACAACAACACAATTTACTGCGGCTGTGTTACTGAACGTTTGTGGTGTCTTCAACCTTAAGCCAAGATTAAACAATTTTGTTTACTTCGGTTTCACAGAAAGCTCATGGAACTAAATGAATTAAAAGGCGCGTTCTTGAAGTCGCAGATGATGAGGTTGCGTGGTAAACCGTGGTGGACGAAACAACCCGTAGGAAACAACAGACCGTGGATGGTTGAAAAATGATAGTGGTAATGACATGTTAGAGATATCAAAATTATCAGTTACCACAAAAACAACGCACCAATTAGTTACGTGAACAAAGAATACTGTATCTGGGTTCGACATTTTTTCAGTCTGAATTCATAATTGAGATTGTATGCCAACCTGCAAAGGTTGTTAGCTTTCAAATTAAAGCAAACCCCAGCATTTTTAGGGGTAATTTGCTGATAAACGCAAACGTCACGTTTGACAAAGTAACGTGACCAAAGCCATATATGACAGTCATTGTTCATTGTACCTAGAAATTAAATATTATTACCAAAACATTCCCCAAAATCAACCACATTAATTTTTGATAAAATATTAAATTTATAAAGGTACGTTATTTTGTGGTAAACTGCATTAACCTCGCTCTTATACAACGTTTTAGATTATAGGGATCAACCATGGTTTTCAGTGTTCAAACATTCGATGGATCACAAGGAAGGTGTTTGAACACAAGGCCGCAGGCCGCGTTGTACTCATCAAACACCTTCCGAGTGATCCAGCGAATAGTTGAACACTGAAACGAACCATGGTTGATCGCTATTCTTGCATTTTCGCTCTAATCCACTTTAAATCTCTTGAAAATAACATAAACAACGCAAAAACTCACCGAAAACAGCGGAGCTTCTACAACGTCGGCCATTTTGTTTCTACAAAACACATGACGTCACGTCGCATTGACCAATGACGTCGGCCAAAACCCATGTTCAAACGGCACGTGAATTTCATGATTTGAACATGGGTTTTGCTGTTTGAACACGGCTTTCGACCAATCGAAAACGGCTTCAAACAGCTATGCGCATAAATATCTATGCAAGAATATTAGTTTTTTTAACATTGACAGAATTACGTAAAAAATCAATGTCAATAAATGTAAATACATAAATATTTTTATATATGTAGGACTCTAATCCGTACCTAGTCCCTGGTCTGTACCCACATGTTCTTTTATCCGTACCCACGTTTTCCGATCTGCGTCCATGCTTCCTCTGATCTGATTGTTTTGATATTGCCTTTTCGAGGCAAAATGGCTCTTGCCATCATGCAAAATATAATTAATAGGACAACAACAAATGTTAAGTCCAAGTTTTTTGTTGTTGTTAAGTTCATTGATATTCCTTTACACGATGATCTTTCGGGTCTGCAGCCTATATTTTGTTTACAACTCTTTTGCTGGCCGACGAATGCACAATATTTTGTCTGCGCTGGAAACTTGAGCTTGAGATCAACAGGATCTGCTTATTATTAATCAAGATTTTCTTGTTATTTACGTGATGGACAGACACGTTATTTGACACTGTCTAGCCTACAGTGTATTGCAGATTGCTGTTTCACTGTTGAGAATCGTACAGATTTATGCATCGGAAGCCGCTAGTACTGTACGCACAAAACTCGTTAGCTGCTTTACACAGGTGTTCTAAATAATGCAAAAATCAATACATCTGATCATGTAAACTTCGTGAAAGACATATGTATTGAAAGGTAAGACATTTGTCTCTTCAAATTTGTTTCCATTTTGATTCACAAGGTGACCCCTTTTGTACAAAACAACAATTTCGATGCTGCATCAGTGATTTTTCACGTTTTTGCTCACGATGAGCGTCATGTTTTCGCATTTTATCATCTCCACGTTAGTTTCACGCATTTGTAAAAATATCTTAACTAAAGAAGGATTATTCACCAAATTAGATCAGTATCCATTTAATGCTGTTATAGTGTTTTTGTGAAAATAAATTCGGTTTTGTCCTGGGACCATAGAATTTGCGACTGTACGCTTCGCTTCCAGCACTGCTATTTTGTCTGTACGATTCGCCGTGACTATCACCGTATGCATAATTCGATCTGATTTAGCAGAAAGTGTACTAACGAGATGCTGGAGCAATGATTTGTCTAATTTTGATTCTCTACTTCATATCGCCCATATGCATAAACATTTAAAAGTGTTATTTGGTTGTGTTTGATGAGTTAAGCGACAGAATCTATAATTGCCTACAATTTAAAGTTTTGCACCAGTCATTTGTACCCACGCATCACTCTCTCATATTTTATCAGAATAATACGCAGCTCGCAGCTATTGGTCTTCATTGTTGCCAGCCTCCAAGGGGCCGAGGGTTTTAGCATGGACTTTACAACAAATTTGACCCGGTAGTGCCTGGTTTTTAACTCATTTTAAAATCTTAAAGCCCCGCTATTCATCTGCCCCAAAGGCCCATGGATACTAATGACTGATGCATTATCTGTAGAGCCATCGTTTTCGTTCATTACACTACTGCCACACTATTGTACATCGACTCGCGTATCTACGGCGTATCAAGATACATAACGTACGTCACACGTAGTACATACGCGAGCATATATGTACGTAGCTTACACTCCTCGAACGCCGAGGTGCTAAGCTGTTTTGTGTGTGCACTTCAAAATACGTAGCACGTGTGTGGCAGCTACGATACGCCGTGCATAAGTAGAACATATGTCATTCGTCATTTTCACAGTCAACGCAACTCGTCATTAAATTTTGAAATATTTTTTGTGGTTTCAGTCGATTCATACGAAATACTGAATATATGTAGACAAACCACTTTTAAAGACGACCTGTAAAAATCAGCCATCAGACTATTTTCGATCGACTACAATAACGTAAAAACTTGCGAAGAGGTCATTTTGAAAAATGATTTTGATGAACTGCTTGCTAAACTGAGCAAACCACCATAGTCTAAAACACATTGAACTAGAAATGCGTGTTCTTAAAACACTATGCCCCCAACTGTATGCTTGCCCCTAAACTGGCAGCTTGTATGATTCATTTCATTTGAATGAAGTGAAATTTAATTTCCTGAAGAAGCTGTTCGGTTGCCTCTGTTTTGACCTCAATCCAGAAACAGAATGTAAGCTTTTTACAGACAAGTTAGAAATGGAGTGAAAATTTCAAAATGGGGTTATTTTGTCAAAATTTGACGGAAAGTCCTCAAAAGTTAATCAGGTGATCATCTTCTCAGTCCCAACCAGTATACCAAATATGAAGGCTCTGGCTTAAATACTTTTTGAGATATCTTGCACACAAGATATTCAAATTTTGTTTTCAAAGGGGCATAACTCCAAACAGGGGCATAACTCGGACATGAAAAAAAAATATGGGTCAACTATTTTCTCCTGAGGAATGTGTAAATGAAATTTCAAAACCCTAACATTCACCTTTCAAAAGTTTCAAATTTCACCGAAAAGTGGAAAAATCAATCAAAATTTCAAAATTTCGTATTTTTGTCAAAATTCGACGGAAAGTTCTCAAAAGTTAATCAGGTCATCTACTCCTCAGCCCCAGCCAGTATACCAAATATGAAGGCTCTAGCTCAAATACTTTTTGAGATATCTAGCACACAAGATTTTCAAATTTTGTTTTCAAAGGGACATAACTCAGAAAAGGGGCATAACTCGGACATGAAAAAAAATACGGGTCAACTATTTTTTCATGAGGAATACACACATGAAATTTCAAAACCCTAACATTCACCTTTCAAAAGTTTCAAATTTCACCGAAAAGTGGAAAAATCAATCAAAATTTCAAAATTCCGTATTTTTGTCAAAATTTGACGGAAAGTTCTCAAAAGTTAATCAGGTCATCTACTCCTCAGCCCCAGCCAGTATAGTATTACCAAATATGAAGGTTCTAGCTCAAATACTTTTTGAGATATCTTGCACACAAGATTTTCAAATTTTGTTTTCAAAGGGACATAACTCAGAAAAGGGGCATAACTCGGACATGAAAAAAAATACGGGTCAACTATTTTTTCATGAGGAATACACACATGAAATTTCAAAACCCTAGCATTCACCGTTCAAAAGTTAACGGACGCACACACACACAGACAGACAGACAGACAGACAGACAAGCCAAAAGCAATATGCCCTTCCAACTTTTTCAAAGTTGGGGGCATAAAAAGACTTTCCCACGGTTTTATTTAATAGGGCTAGGTTGTCAACACAAAATAAAGCATATGGTTGACATCTGCAGTGGCGTCAAGTGACGCTGAACGCCTAAAAACAAGCATTTTTCGGGTACTGAAAATCAATGCCAAAGATCTAGAAAAACTTTATAGGTTTTCAGCTCAAAGTCTGAGTATTTCTGGCAGCTTCAGTGTTAATCTTATAGAATATATGTCGCATTGTCCGTAAAATTAAAGGTTTGATAAATTCAACAACATGTTGGCAACCTCTTGGTGTTACATACCTGCAGCATAAATGTGCCAAAGTGGGGCGGGGGGCAGATTTTTTCAAAAAATTAATTTGTCAGAAAACAACTTTTTTGCCATAATTTATCAAGAAAATACTACAGTATGCTTATTGCAACCTAAAACTTTGGGTAGAAACTATTTATCCACGAATAACAGGTACATCATTTTTATCAGATTTATAATTCTAAAGAACCCTGTCCATCACTTTTGAAAAAACCTGTACCTTAAATATACTATTCCAAAAACTTAAGCAACTTTCACTTTGAAAAGTGATCGACTCCACATGTTTTGTCTTCATTAGGGAAGTTCTTCTGACAATGGTTTGCATATATCAAATAAAGGTAAAAGCAATAGTTGCGTGGTGCTGAAATAACGTAAGGTTTTAAGTCCACGGAGGCATATCTTAAATAAAACATAAACCATCAAAAATTTAGAAACATATTTTGCACAGTATATTTATATGCATTATAAGTGTACACTTTATGTGTTTACCTGTTAAAATAGGACAGATAGTCTGTTCATTCAGGTAGAACATACATATACAGTATATTCCCATAGCCTTGATACATTGCAGATAATAGAGCTGAGTCCATTTATAGGTTTTTGAGCTTTTTGACAGCCTCCCCCCCACCCCTTGCACAAAAAAACAACAAACAAAACATTTTGATATAATATGCCATTTACAAAAATACAGTTGTGTTCAAAATGTTTTCATTGGGCAAGGTGTGTGTGTGTGTGGGGGGGGGGGGCATGGTCTTATAAAAAGTTTCCTGATTTCCTATATGTTTTATATTAAATTCAAACTTTTTGTCCAATTTTTAAAGAAGTCACTTCTTGACTTACCCACAACATTACATCTCTAAATACAACAGAAATTCATTTTTCGACTGCAATAAACTCCATTTAAGTGCCTGGAACTTGAGATTTTGAAATTTTCTTGGGCAATCTCACCAAAGAAATCTTCCCAGATCTCTTCTGGCGTTGAGCCGTGGGTGTCAACATTGATATTGCCAAACACTCAGCGTTCCAAGATTTCAGTTGTGTGAATTGTTTTGAGAAAATTCTGTCCGTGCGCGAGGGGTACGGAAAATGCATTTTGTACCATTGGGCGTGTTCCCGCGCATGCGCACTGAAATCTCGGATTACCATTGCGGGCGTGTTCCCGCGCATGCGCACTGGAATCTCATATTTGATAGCACACAAAGATTTTCGAGCCATTAAAATGATGATAGGGCACAAAAGTTTTCACATTATTGACCAATTTAAAAGATGAGAGGAAAATAAAATAAAGTTGCGTTGGCTGTGGAACTTAGTATATAAAATTAATATTTTCGTTTTTCCGAAGTCCGCGATCAGATATTCTCACGGTCCGGGGTGCTGTGCAGGGTTCTTTCAGGTCTACGCTCGATGTAGCCTCTGTCATTGTTTTCATGTCCAGGATGGGGAGCTTGGGAATGTTTTTTCGGTGTTAATCTAGATCATCTAGATTTCTTCGGTGGCATCCTCGACCTCTGATAATTGATAACTGTAATATGCGAATTGCATGAACAAAGTGAACACTCCCGTTTGTTCTAATAGTTATTAATAAGAGCTGTCGCAGGACAGCGTATCTCGCCTGACTTGTGCTATGCCACTACATCTGTTAAAATCTATGACCCATGACCTTGACCTCAAAGTCACTCAGGTGGGTCATGATGGTACAACATAAAACTTCAGACCAATGCAAAGTATCAACTTGATCAATTTACATGTTCAAGAGATATATACTTATAAAACATTAACCAAAACTTAAACACAAAACTTCCAAGTCCGACCTCAAGGTCATCCAGGTGAGTTGTGATGTACAGCATAAAACCTGAGACCAATATCTATCAACCTGCAAGTATCAACTTTATCCATCAACATGTTCAAGAGATTTAGACTTTAACCAAAAAAATTTAACAGAAAATTTCTAAGTCTGTGACCTTGACCTCAAGGTCACCCAGGGTAGGTCATGATGGTACTGCATAAAACTTCAGACCAATATCTACCAACATGCAAAGAATCAACTCGATCAATCTACATGGTCAAGAGATATACTAGACTTACAAAAACTTAAATCAAAAACTTAAACACAATTTTTTTCTAAGTCTGTGACCTTGACCTTGACCTCAAGGTCACCGAGAGTGGGTCATGATGGTACTGCATAAAACTTCAAACCAATATCTAGCAACATACAAAGTATCAACTCAATCCATCAATATGGTCAAGAGATATGCTAGACTTACAAAAACTTTAACCAAAAACTTAAACACAAAATTTTTATGTCCGTGACCTTGACCTCAAGGTCACCCAGGGTGGGTCATGATGGTACTGCGTAAAACTTCAGACCAATATCTAGCAACATGCAAAGTATCAAAACAATCCATCCATATGGTCAAGAGATATTGACTTACAAAAACTTTAACCAAAAACTTAAACACAAAATTTCTAAGTCCGTGACCTTGACCTCAGGGTCACCCAGGATGGGTAATGATGGTACTGCGTAAAACTATAGACCAATATCTAGCAACATGCAAAGTATCAAAACATTCCATTAATATGGTCAAGAGATATTGACATACAAAAACTTTAACCAAAACAAAAACTTAAACACAAAATTTCTAAGTCCGTGACCTTGACCTCAATGTCACCCAGGGTGGGTCATGATGGTACTGCGTAAAACTTCAGACCAATATCTATCAACATGCAAAGTATCAACTTGATCCATCAACATGGTCAAGAGATATAGACTTCTAAAAAACTTTAACCGAAAGTGTGCCGCGGACGTAAACGTAAACGCGGACGACCGAGGTGACTACAATAGCTCTATGCACTTCGTGCAGGCGAGCTAAAAACATTTGGTACAGAACAGATACGCCGCAGATGAGAATGGAACGAAGTACATATGCCGTAGATTCGTCACGCGTACACTTCATACGCCATACATACAATACACGTACGTAGCACATACGCCTTGATACGCCGTACAAATTCCATACAAATACAGATACGTCACTGACACGCCACGTGAACGAAGCAGTGACGTAACTCGTACGTGGTATATACGCCGCTTGAACAAAATACGCCTCAGATCTCGGCGTATCGAAATTCTCATAGATACATGAGCGATACGCCGCTGGTACGTAAATGTGTGACCGAGCTATTACCGTAGTAAAATCGGGACACACCGGCATGCACCGTGACAACACCATGGTAGAACTGGGAACAAGGCCTAGGCCTGGGTTACACCGGGATAACACCGTGACTGTGAGAACATGAACAATTTTGGTAAGAACAGTTCCCCGGTTTATCGCGCTATATAGCTCGGCAAATGGGTCACTGTATGGGCGGCAACTTTAATATTCATATCTGGGCGTGGTCGGCTAGTCCATCTGTTCAAGTAGGGAGATAATAGAAAAGTCTAATTCAGTCAGCCTAGAGCGTTGTCACATATTTTACCGTTAAAGATCAGCTACCTATTTTGTCCAATCCAGTAAACTAGACAAACTTGGATTTTCATTCTAACGTACAACATGTGAGTTGAGTCTTTCAACTGTATACCTTTAGCATTTACCTAGGTCAAAAGTAGACCATACCCAATAACGTATTCATAAGGTAACGCCCATACAGTGACCTATTTGCCGAGCTATACCTGGCTTGTCTTCACGGGATAGAACCGGGACAGTGTGAACGGGGCTTTATTATGGAAGTCGGTCTGTGGATAAGTAAACAGATGGCCAGCATCTATGTTTTCCAAAATAGAACTGGTCAACACTTGGGCCTTTATTTTTCGACCATGTGAGCAAATTCTTTAGTAAAAGATTAATATTGAGGACCGAAAGACTTACTAAATGTTTTCAACAAATGCAGAAGATAAAGACGAACTTGGTCCCGTAAAATTGGACTAAGCCCCCGTAATTTTATACTACTGATCGTTCCGAGGTGGAGTGTCCACCTGTTGTGGTCTTATTCAGTGATTCATGTTTTTGGTGTGCAATTTCGAATCGAATGTAACACCTTTCATCTTTGAACTGTCAGTAATATAGAATCGAGGCCCTCCCAGGGGTTTTGGGGATTCAGGGAGAAGGGCTATTTATTTTCAGGGATTTGGGGAGAAGGGTCATTTATTTTCAGGGATTTGGGGAGAAAGCATGGTTTTAGGGAGCAGGGAGCAGGGGGCTGAGGAAAAACATTTTAGGGAGCTGGGGAGAAAGGTCATTTTTCTTTCAGGGAGCAGGGAGCAAAGACCCCCCCCCCCGGGGGAGCCTCAGAATCACTTGTGGTTTAAACAGGGTTTGAGCTGCTAGTGAATTAGAACCCGGACCAGTCTTTGTATCGCATCATCGCTGCATTTGGTCCCGGATAGCCTACATCTTAAAGTTAGAGCGTCTGAGATGGATTCTTTTTACGTCCCTTTCAAGATTATTTCAGCTCATATGAGACGGGCCAATCAGTAGGTGGGGCGAAAACGGGAGAACCCCGAGAAAAACCACATGACACACCCGCAAGCAGAACTTGGCTTGTCTCACATGTGGCCAGAGCGGGGCTCGAACCCACACGAGTCACAGCGGTGAGATGATCGAGTGATTAAGAAACAGCGCTCTTAACCGCTCGGCCACGGGGGCCGCCTGAGATGGATTCGATACCGGGTCGTGCCATACCAAAATCGTAAAGCAACCGTCAGTCAATAGACATAAATATTCGTCACCTTCGGAAAACTCCATAGACTTCAATGTATTTTCATGTTTGCAAGAAAAATTATCCTGCTTCTTGATTGTTTTTGGTGTCATTTGAAAGGTAAATAAATAACTTAATAAACAAAGGTATTTTCATTAAATTCCATGCATGCGTTTTCAAGCTACAAATTTTTAAAAAGTTGCGAGATTTTTTTTTTCTTTTTTGGCAATTTTTGGGCAACGTCACCATTGACGTCAATGGGAAACTTTCTATTACAAAATTTCGCTAAACTTTAAACTTTTGTTTTTCAAAAGTGAAAAGTCGAAACTTCACCAAATGACCTTTGTTTATTGCTTGATTTATTTAACTTTGCAATGATAGCAAAATCATTAAAATATGTTGACCAGAAGAGACAGAATACTTTTTATTGTAAAAGTGAAAATACATTGAAGTCTATGGAATTTTCGAAAGTGACGAACAATTATGTCTATTGTCTGTACTCGGAGCTTCGAAGTATGCACCGAGCACCTGTTTATGACAGACTAACTGGAAGCACCGGAGTATGCATAGAGCAACCGTTTACTCAAGTCATGCTCAGAGCTCCGAAGTATGCACGGAGCAGCCGTTTTTTTCTGCCGTGCTGCTAGCATCGAAGAAGGCTCGGATCAACCGTTTACTCACTAATGCTCAGAACATCGAAGTATGCTCGAAGCAACCGTTTACTCATTCATGCTCGAAGTTCCAAAGTATGTACGGAGCAATCGTTTACTCAGGTATGCTCGAAGCTCCGAAGTTTGTTCGGAGCAACATTTTTCTCTGCTATGCTCTGAGTATCGAAGTATGCACGGCCGCTGATCAACCTGTTTACTCAGTCAGTAATGCTCGAAGTATGCTCCGAAGTATGCTCCGAACAATCGCCGTTTACTCAGTCATACTCGGAGCACCGAAGTGTACACGGAGCAAATGTATACTCGGTCATACTCGGAGCATCGAAGTTTGCACGGAGCAACCGTTTACTAAAGTCGTGCTCGGAGCATCGAAGTATGCACGGAGCAACCATTTACTCAGACGTGCTCGGAGCATCGAGGGTATGCATGGATAAATCGTTTTTCAATAATGTCCGGCCGAACTTTGGTCAACTTTCTTTCCCTTTTGTTTTCTATTTCAGCGATAAAAATGCGCATTAGTGCCATTTTATGGTACTCCAAGCATGCTCGGGACATTTTGTTTTCATCGACACGGAGCATGCTTAGAAGCAAATGCGAGCATGCGCACTGACGTACGGACTGGTTAATCCGAGCATGCTCGGAACTGCCTTTTCAGTCAACAGGGACAATGGCCGCCCCTAACATATAGGTTTTTGCAACTGCGAGCATGCACACTAATGCCGTTTGAGCCTGTGCGTGAGAAAACCAACAATTTCGGTCCCGACCAGGTCCGACACAAATCAGGCTGTACAGTGACAGCATAAAGCTCTAGAAGCTTTAAACGTTGGATATAAGTAGAATTATCCGTGTGGTGAGAGCAAAGGCGCTGATCAGCTACAGCTACATGCAGTTACACAGGGGCCTGTATCGTTTTTTTTTTTTTTTTTTTTTTTTTTTTTGTTTTTTTGTTGTTTTTTTAGGGGGATATGTATGTATGTATGTATATATATACTATATACACATATCTATATACCTATCCCCCTAACGATACAGGCCCTGCATTCACTGCACAGCTGATCTGCGCGTTTGTTTTCGCATATAAAAATATTTGGTTTTCTCCTGCGAAGGCTCAGTTAAGGTATGTAAATCCGAGCATGCTCTGAATGGCTTCTTTTATCGATAGCGAGCATGCATGGCGTGACCAAAAATGGTTCATTAAAGTACGCGCGGAGCAACAAAACCATACATAACTATAGCCACAACTGTAACGTGGATATAGCAACAACAGCATAGAACCATATTCTGATTCATTTTGGTGCATTAATAGCTTAATCATAAAACCTCGCTCCACCCCTTTTCATAGCGTTTTAGAGCATTATAAAATACCCTTTCTCCACAAAAACAGCATTATTGTTACCTAAATGATGACAGCTCTGCGCACTGCCCTGCTTGGGAACAGTTCCCCGCTTTCTCATCGGTACACCGCTGACCAGGGGGTGTCCCTTGGGATATTATGTGCAAATCAATGATTATATTCGTTTAGATTACATATACAACCACATTTTAATGGCCCACACAATTTTGATGTGGGAAGCGAGTCGTACAGTTTTCTTTTCGACATGTGCAGCTAATGATTGGGTACAGCTGAAGCGAGGTGTACAGTCGACGATATCACATGCCTCATGAAAAGTAGGTAATATTTCGGGAACAGAAAAGTATATCTCATGAACAAGTGTTGTGATATATTTGTCAATAGTTGGTCTTTCATTGGGCTATTTCAGAAAATGTCTAAATTGCACACAAAAACTACAATTTGCTACAAATGATCGATTTTTTCTCTTGAAATTGAAAAAAATCACTGATGCACCATCAAAATTATTGTACCGAGCCAAGCAGAACCTCTTATGACTATAAATCTAGGTAAATTTAAAGAGAAAATATTCTTACCTTTCGATTCATATGTCCTCCGAGATGTGTAACTGACAAAAAGTATTGATTTTTCGATTATTTATAAAAATTGTGTAAAGCGGCTAATGAGTTTCGTGCGTACAGTATAAGCGGCTTCCGATGTAAAAATCTGTACGATTCCCAACTGTGTGTTTGGTTAAAGAAGTAAAGTTACGAGCGTAGTTGTGATACATTGAAATATTGTATGGCTTTTAGAAAACTGATCATACAATAATGGAATAAATGCTGCAATCAGTAGATTTTCTAAATGTAGGACTCTAATTTGTAACCTGTCTCTTATCTACACCCACTCTCATTTCTGTACCCACGCGTTCTCTTGTCCATACCCATAACCTACGTTCTCCGATCTGCACTCACGCTTTCTCTGATATCCACCCGCGATTACCTACGTTCTTTGTTCTGTACCCACGTTTTCTCGGATATATTCCAACTCTTTTTCTGATGTGTATTTATTGTGTTCATCCCTTAAACATACCCTGATACTTCTTTGCTGGGTGTTTCGTTGACAACCCGACATTGCGGTAACTTCGTTGATTTGAAGTGGTCATATACAGTGTAGATGAGAGGAGTGTGTGGGTACAGAATAGAGGACATTGAAAAAATGTAGATACGGATCAGTGACGTCGTGGGCACAGATCATACTGTGAGCACAAATCAGAGTCCGGGTAAAGGTTTATATGAGCTCCACATAATCTACTGTTTAGTCTGATTTGAACGTTTTCAATGCTTATTTATAATGGTAAACAGTCTTTAGACAGTCCAATGTGTTCCACATGGCACTGGAAAAATGTTTAAGCATGCGGGTACCCCATTTCTAGTTAAACACTTTATCGCGTGAGGTAAACCGGTATTTACGTTACTATCTTCATGCGATCAATGTTATCTGCTATCAAACGTAACTGCTTTCGATACGCGTTGGCGAAAATAAACTGAAAGTTATCACTTATCCATGCTTGGCGACGACTGTCATCGTTTTGATATTGCCCTTTCGCCTTTTCGGGTCGAAATGATTATTGCCATCATGAACATATGTAATTTAGAGGACAACAATAAATATGTGGGGCAAGTAATCTATTTAAGTCATTGCTGGAGTGTATTCTTTCACGTTAAATTACATATAATATGACCCTTCGAAAGTACAGCCTCGTTCATGTTTGCTGGGCAAAAATGAACTATATTTTAGGCTAATGGCCAGTAGGGCAAACCCTCCCCCCCCAGGGGGAATTTTCTGCACCATGATTTTCTGAAAGTATAGTAAAAAAGCTATCAAATCCTGTTTTCTGCCCTCTGGAAGTGGAAGCGTTTGCGTTTTACGCTATGTTTTATTATATGACCTGATACCATCTTTTGTACAGAAATAATGGGGGTAGGCGTAGAAAATCGATCATACCTCTGCTGTTACTAATCCTAGACCATCGAACTTGGTCTTTTTTTAAAGCTTAGACATAGCTCTTTCATTCTATGATAAGTAATGCAAAATATCTACTTTGCATATTCATGAATATTAATGAAAACATGAAAATGGTAGAAAATCATTAAAACCCCATAAATTAACTCATTTCAGGCCTAAATTATCGTTGTGACAAATTTATATTGCACCATTTAGACATATTTCATAAATTTATTGTTGTCATGAGCCTATGTGAAAATTATCTCATTTGTATATTCATGAATATTAATTAAAAAGTAAAAAATCCTGGAAAAATGGGTGTATACATATAGTATCATTTGTACCTGGGCTGTTGATAAACATGGAACACTAATGTGGAATCAAATGAATGATATGGCCATGTTCTATCACCCTTATACATATAATACATGTATTTAAGGAAATAAGGCTCATCTATTTTTTTCATGAATATTAATGAAAACTAGAAATCACAGAGAAATAATGAAAAAATGAACTGGTATACCTACATAATGACTTGTATCTGATTATTTCTGTTAGTTTTATATTTTTTGTGTATAGAATATGATCCTGTCAATCAATTGATACCAATTTCAGTTCTCTAGAGCTTTTGGTTGCTGAGATAGTGTCAATTCTATTGGTATATTCCTTTCATTTGTCTATGTTTTTTTCTCTTATATCTAAAGTTTTCTTAGATTTTGGCCACAAGATAGTCAACTTTTTCCTGTAACTTATTATATAATTATAAATTATTGTCATATCTATCATTTGATACCAATTTCAGCTCTCTAGGATTTTTTGTTGTTGAGATATAAACGTTTATATTGGTATACCCCCTCCATTTTTCTTTGAGTTTTATCTAATATTTTAAGTTCTCATCAATATTCAAACAACAAGAAAGTTAGATTATTTATATGTTTAATCATACAATTATAAAACATTATCATACCAATCATTTGATACCAATTTCAGCTCTCTAGAGCTTTTGGTTGCTGAGTTATTAACCTTTTCATTGGTATACCCCCTCCATTTTTCTGTGATTTTTCCCTTAAATTTAAAGTTTTTATCAATATTCGAAAAACAAGAAAGTCAGAATGTTTGTGTGTCTTACCACATGGTTATAGAACATAATCCTAGCAATGATTTGAAACCAATTTCAGCTCTCTAGAGCTCTTGGTCACCGAGATATTAGCAATTTTATTGGTATACCTCCTTCCTTTGGCAGTGATTTTTCTGCTATATTTTATGTTTTCTTAAATATTTTAGCAACAAGAAAGTAAGCTTGTTTATATATCTTATTACATGATTGTAGAATATTGTCATAGCAATCATTTGATACTAATTTCAGCTCTCTGGGACATTGGGTTTCAGAGATATAAACGTTAAAATTGGTATACCCCCTCCGTTGTTCTTTGAGTTTTATCTAATATTAAAAGTTATCTTCAATATTTGAACAACAAAAAAGTTGGATTATTAAAATGTCTTATCACATGATGATAGAACATTATCATACCAACCATTTGAAACCAATTTCAGCTCTCTAGAGCTCTTGGTCACCGAGATATTAGCAATTTTATTGGTATACCTCCTTCCTTTGGCAGTGATTTTTCTGCTATATTTTATGTTTTCTTAAATATTTTAGCAACAAGAAAGTAAGCTTGTTTATATATCTTATTACATGATTGTAGAATATTGTCATAGCAATCATTTGATATTAATTTCAGCTCTCTGGGACATTGGGTTGCAGAGATATAAACGTTAAAATTGGTATACCCCCTCCGTTGTTCTTTGAGTTTTATCTAATATTAAAAGTTATCTTCAATATTTGAACAACAAAAAAGTTGGATTATTAAAATGTCTTATCACATGATGATAGAACATTATCATACCAACAATTTGATACCAATTTCAGCTTTCTAAAGCTATTGGTCACTGAGATATTAGCAATTTTATTGGTATACCTCCTTCCTTTGGCAGTGATTTTTCTGCTATATCTTATGTTTTCTTAAATATTTGAACAACAAGAAAGTAAGCTTGTTTATATATCTTATTACATGGTTATAGAATATTGTCAAAG
Organism: Rugalucina vietnamica; assembly: GCA_964017185.1. Lineage (NCBI taxonomy): Eukaryota > Metazoa > Mollusca > Bivalvia > Lucinida > Lucinidae > Rugalucina > Rugalucina vietnamica. The sequence goes on along the minus strand of OZ024878.1, from coordinate 21,682,605 downwards.
AAATCATTTGATACACATTTCAGCACTCTAGGACATTTGGTTGCTGAGATATAAACGTTTATATTGGTATACCCCCTCCATTTTTCTTTGATTTTTATCTAATATTTAAAGTTCTCATCAATATTCGAACAACAAGAAAGTTAGATTTTTTATATGTCTAATCATACAATTATAGAACATTATCATACCAATCATTTGATACCAATTTCAACTCTCTAGAGCGATTGGTCACTGAGATATTAGCAATGTCATTGGTATACCCCCTTCCTTTGGCAGTGATTTTTCTCTTATATCTTAAGTTTTCTTAAATATTTGAGCAAAAAAAAGTCAGCTTGTTTACATATCTTATTACAAGATTATAGAATATTGTCAACGCAATTATTTGACACCAATTTCTGCTCTCTATGGCTTTTGGTTGCTGAGATATAAACATTTCTATAGGTATACTCCCTCCAATTTCTGTGATTTTTTCTACTATATTTATTGATTTCATCAATAGTCGAACAGCAGAAAAGTCTGATTGTAAATGTATCTTATTTCAGGGCTTTAGAATGTTATCATAGTAACCATTTGTTATAAGTTTCAACTCTCTATGGCCTTTGGTTGCTGAGATATAAACATATCTGTAGGTATACCCCCTCCATTGTTCTGTGATTTTTCTCTTCTATTGAAAGTTCTTATCAATATTTGAACATCAAGAAAGTCAGATTCTTTCTGTATCTTATCACATGATTATAGAACATTATCATAACAATCATTTGATACACATTTCAGCTCTCTTAGAGTTTTTGGTCACTGAGATATTAGCAATTTCGTTTGGTATACCCCTTCCTTTATCTGTTTCTTTTCTAATATCTGAACTTCTTTTTAATATTTGAGCATTAAGATAGCCAGCTTGTTTATATATCTTATTACATGCAATTGGTCTAAGGTTGCAAGGTACATCCTACAACCCACTCAAACCCGTAAATGGCAATACAGTAAATTTTGATTTTCGTCATTTTCATTAATATTCATGAAAATGCAAATGAGAAAATTTTCATTAAGGTCCATGGCGTCAATAAATTTGTCAAATAGTATTATTGGTACAATAACAATGAGCCACAATGATAGTTTAGGCCTGAAATTAGTTTTTATGGGGATAATTGATTTTTAACTGTTTCGTTTTTCATTTTAATGTTTTAATGAAAATTCATGAATATGCAAATTAGATATTTTCCATTACTTATTATTGGATAAAAGGGCTATGTATAAGCATTAAAATGAAACCAAGTTCAATGGTCTAGGAGAAGAAACAACTGAGATATCTTCAGTTTTCTATGTGTACCCCCATTATTAAAACGCAAAAATTGAATATATAGGGTAATATAATGAAACATAGCATAAAACGCAAACGCTTCCACTTCCAGATGGCAGAAAACAGGGTTTGATAGCTTTTTCAATGTACTTTTAGAAAATCATAGTGTAGAAAATTCCCCCTGGGGGGGGAGGGGGGGTATGGGTAGCTAGAAGACTATTTTGTCTGGCCCGCAAACTTGTGATTTAGATCAGAGCGATCTGCTCATTATGAATCAAGATGTTCTTGTTATTAAGTTATTTACGTGATGAACAGGCGCGTTATTTGACACTGTCTAGCCGATAGATGAAATTGCAAATTTCTGTTTGGTGTTTGGTTAATGAAGTCAAGTGAAAAGCGGAGTTGTGATACACTGACATGTATATTTGGCTTTTTTAATGTCATATCTACATTAGATATCAGTTATTGAATAAACGCTATAAGCATTCAAAGAATGTTTTATTTGAAAATTTGTTTTCTTGATTTGCACACAATAGATGCTTTAACTCATTTAAGCCTGGCGTCCCTTTTATGGGACATAGGCAAACAGAATAGCCCCAGATGTGACGCCGCAAAATGCGGCGTCCCATCTGGGGCTATTCTGTTTGCTTAGAGAATTTTCAGAATTTTCATCGAAAAATTGAATAAAATTTAAAAATCACTCCTGCCTCCCCTAAAAGAGAAAGTGGACTAATCCAATTGATAATGATGGGAAAATCCATTCGTCAAATATGGGTTAATGATGACTGGTGAAAGAATGCCACAGACAGGGCACCTAATGGGCGGCTGGAAATAGAGATGTTATCGTCGCTCTGCCACATCCCCATATGGGAATAACATTGCCTTACTTTGTGAACAATGCAATGTTATTTTATTGCTGAAATAATAAGTTTGTGGTATACATAGATACGTGAATGGCTTTTTCATTTACAGATTTTTGTACCCGTTATTTTAGTACACCATTACTCTTTCTCAAGTAGTCCCACGAGACTTTAAAATCATCATGGAAACAACATCTCCATGTAACTAAACATAACTCCGCCAAACAATCAATTATATATAGTTAATAGGGTTGAGAGGACAAAAGGGTAAAAATCAATTATGCATAAAATAATTGAAGTTCAACTGCCATGTATGCTTGTTTCAATCATTAGTGATCTGCTTAACATAATTCTATTTTAGTTTATACATAAATATTAATGTGTACATGTATCAATTTAAAAAATATCATTCCCGAATGTTCATTGGAATGTTTACATTTATAAACAGAAGTTTGTTTCATGAATTGTTTACGATCGTCGATAGTTATAGAATCAAATATTTGTTTGACATCTACAGCCTCTATTCGCAGTGCCGTTGACTTTTCAAAACATCTTTCATTTGTTCATTGCAACGTACAGAGTGTGTTTCATAAGCTAGACGTTTTGTTTGCGGAACTATGTGGCCTGGATATCCTTGCCTTCTCCGAGACGTGGCTCAATGACAATATCTTGACCTCATCCTGCAGCATTATCATTCTCCGGAGCGTAAAGATAGGCCAGGGGATAAAGACGGCGGCGGGTTAATGATTTATGTCTGTGATAACTTACATTATACTAGACGCATGGACTTAGAACCTCAGAGTATAGAATGCATGTGGATAGAACTTACTCTGAACCACAAACATGTACTTTTCGGCCTTTTCTATAGGCCACCAAGCTCGAAAGCCGCATACCTTACAAAAATCGAAAATTCTATTCACCTAGCAACTGATACTGGGATTCAAAATATACTAATTACGGGAGATTTCAATTTTAATATGCTAAATGCACGATCCGCCTCCAAAATTAATGACCTCTGTCAACAGTATTCATTGAAACAGACTATATACGAACCTACTCATTTTTTCGATGACACACCTTCTTTATTAGATCTAATACTTACAAGTAACTCTGATCATCTTCTCTATACAGGAGTTGGCGACCCTTTTCTAACGCAACAAGTAAGATTCCACTGTCCTATCTATGGGATTTGCAATTTTACCAAACTCAAGCATAAATCCTTTATCCGCCACACTTGGTCCTTTGAAAGAGAAGATTACAACAGCCTTAGAGAAAAAGCATCACGTACAAATTGGGATACTCTATATGACACAGACATTACTAAATATGCAGAAAATATATCAAATCATATAATTGCTATTGCTAAGGAATGTATTCCGAATAGAAAAACTCGTATAAAACCAGACGAGCCTTCTTGGATTAATATGGAAATAAAGAGATTCATTAGAAAGCGCAAACGAGCATTTAAAAAGGTTAAAACTACAAACTCTCCTAATCACTGGGCTAAGTTCAAACAACTACGAAACAGGGTAATTCATTTAATTAGGGAATCAAAACAATCTCTTAAGGTCAAAGTCGCAGATAAGCTTAAAAATGGCTCACTATCCTCCAAGGACTGGTGGCGTACTTTAAAGTCAGTAATAGCACCAAATTCAAAAAGCTCTGCTCCTCCTTTGATAAAAGACGGCACTATTGCAGATGATGAAACGGACAAGGCCAATATCTTAAATGACTTTTTCGTGATCAGACACTAATCGATGATAACGGTGTTGACCTGCCACAGTTTGAAAGTTACGATGTTCTATCTGAACTGAATTCTATACATATCACTCCCGACGAAGTTAAAATAGTCTTAAAATCACTGCCTCTGGGTAAAGCAGCATGTCCAGATGGAATAAACAATCGTGTACTTTGTGAGCTAGCAACAGAATTATCTGTACCATTCTGTAGTCTCTTTAATCGCTCTCTTCAAATAGGCGCATTTCCTGAGAATTGGAAGCGGTCTCACGTGACTCCGATAGCTAAAGGTGGCGAGAGATCGTCCCCTTCCAACTACCGTCCTATTTCTCTTTTGTGTACACCTGAAAAATGTTTTGAACGGGTTGTATTTAAACACATATATAAGCACTTTCACGAAAAACACATACCTACCTCTCTGCAATCTGGTTTTATCCCCGGCGACTCAACAGTAAACCAACTTACATTTCTCCATAACACATTTTCCCAAGCTCTTGACACTGAAAAGGAAGTACGAGTAGTATTTTGTGATGTAAGCAAGGCCTTTGACCGTGTTTGGCACCAAGGTCTTCTCCTTAAACTAGAAGCTGCTGGTATCAGAGGTTCTCTTCTAAGTTGGTTTCGCTCTTACTTGTCTGACAGAAAACAGAGAGTCGTCCTACCTGGTGCTGAGTCGAAGTGGAACGAAATTAGGGCCGGCGTTCCTCAGGGTTCAATTCTTGGCCCATAACTCTTTCTCCTATTTATTAACGATATCGTCAAAGACATAGGCTGTAATATACGTCTCTTTGCAGACGACACAAGTTTATTCCTTGTTGTTGAAAATCCGGATACCGCAGCTGAACTTCTTAATCTTGATCTTGATAAGATAATGGCATGGGCCAAAAGATGGCTAGTCCGCTTTAATCCTGTCAAAACAGAAGCCTTTCTTGCGTCACGTAAAGTTCTGAAACCTATCCATCCTCCCCTCTTAATGGACGGTACACAAATACTCGAAGTAGATTCGCACAAACACCCGGGTATCATCTTCCAAAAGGACCTATCATGGCATAAACACATAGTCTGTGTTAAAGAAAAAGCTTGGTCAAGGGATAACGCTATGAGGAAGCTGAAGTTCGATTTCGACAGAAAGTCCCTTGAAACTATTTACACTACATTCATCCGACCTATCTTAGAGTATGCCGACACAGTATGGGATAACTGCACTCAGTATGAGAAAGAAGAGAAAAAATAAATCCAAAATGAGGCTGCGAGAATAGTAACTGGCACAACGAAACTGGTCTCAATTGAGGAGTTAAATAAGGAAACCAAATGGGAAACTTTGGAAGAAAGGCGAAGAAAACACAAGTTAACGTTATTTTATAAAATGGTAAATGATCTTTCACCTCCATATCTCTCTTCTCTTGTACCGCCACTTGTTAATAGAGTCTCTTCATATAACCTGCGTAACTCTAACGACATCCGGATGGTTCCAGCTAGCTCCAAATCCTACTATGAATCTTTTCTTCCTTCTGTAGTCAGAGAATGGAACAAACTGCCTACACACGTCCGGAATTCCGAATCACTTAATATCTTCAAAAGAAACTTGAATAACAGAGACCGACATGTACCGAAATACTATTACTCAGGATCTAGATAGCTCCAAATCTTGCACACTCGTCTCAGGACGAGATGTAGTTCGCTTAATCACGACTTATGTACCAGTCACATCACTGACTCGCCGTTATGTCGATGTGGAGAAGTTGAAAACACGGAACATTACTTTCTATCATGCCACGTTTACCGAAACCAGCGCACTGATCTTATCAACATCATCTCCAGGTACACTCAGGTTTCTTTACATGTCATATTATACGGAAGTAGCATACTACCTTACAATGCAAATGTTGCGATTTTTGAAGCTGTTCACAATTATATTAAAGAAAGTAAACGATTGTAATGCTGCAAGGCAATTACCAGTATGTAAAACCCAAATCATCCCAACGGACCCACTCATGGCAATTCTTTTTACTATCCATCTTTATTTTGTCTTGACTTTGACTTTCTTCTGTTACTTACTAGTATTCTCTATACATACCTAGGCATACGTAGGCACTTTGATTTAGTCTGTTATAATTTATTCATAAGCTGTTTACGGAAATATTTAACATGATTTAACACTGAATTATTAGACTAATCCTAAACGTCTCAGTTAAATTCTTAGAATTATAAAATATTTGTTTACATATCTCATTATATACACATACACATTGTTGAAAAACACAACATACGTAAAACCGCTCGCCATTATGTCTGTTATTTCCTCGTATGTGTCAGGAGAAGAATTAAATAAGCTTTAAGCTTCCATTCTAATCCTAATTTGTATTGCATGTACATGTGTGATTTATATATGTATGTGATTTATTTGAATAAATATGTTTAAACTAAATATTTGTTTTTCTCAATTTCGAATGGATCATAATTAAAACAACGTGTCTAGACTTGATATGTCGGTCAGCATATGGTTTTTAGCTCACCCGAAAAGTAAGGCTCACAATGCGAGCTTATATTAAACTGTAAGCTGTATGAACCGTATGTACGTTTTCATATTTTAGTTAAGTTCGGGTAACTGAGTAGCCGCCTATTGGAAATAGCTGTTCACTCGGCTTACGATATGTTTTCTTGGTAATTGCCAATTAAGTTTTTTCCACCTCGCTTTTTGAAGTGGGAATTTCTTTCTGATTGCTCCTATTCCTGATCATTGCCTACTTGTAGCTTTTCATGGAGATCTTCCCCGGGAAAAATATTAATAGTTCAGGTCAAATGACCAAGGTGCCATACTTATTTATGATAAAATATGCCTTCTTCTCCACAACCAATGGACCAATCAAAGTGATGCTTGGTACATATACATGTATGTTGTTTCGGGGACTTCGTTATTAGCTCGACTGCACGAAGTGCATAGAGCTATTGTAGTCACCCCGGTCGTCCCCGTTCCCGTGCTCGTCACACTTGCGGTATAGTTTTCTAGAAGTCCATATCTTGACAACCACTCATCAACAAGCATTCGTAATTGGATCATAGATACCCTGTAGGGTTAGCTTTTATTCCATGGCATCGGGCCCCTGGGTCCAGGCCAGGGGGTGGGGCTGGTGTTTCGAACACCTTCAAAATGGCGTTTCTTTGGTATTGTTTTCTAGAAGTAGTCCATATTTTAACAACAACTCATCAGAAAGCATTTATACTTGGGCCATTGATACCCTGTAGGGTTGGCTTTCATTCCATGGATTAGGATCCCTGTGTCCACGCCAGGGGTTGGGGCTAGAGGTTAAAATCTAGAACACCAAAGGTAATGGCTTTTCTGTGGTATAGTATTCTAGAAAGGTACAAGTAGGCAATTATCAGGAATGATCAGGAAAAGGCGCAACCAGAAAGAAATTCCCACTCCAAAAACCGAGGTGAAGTCTTTATTATATTAAAAATCTTTAATCAGAGAGCTTTCATACTCGGACCATAGGTACCCTATATAATTGAGTTTCATTTCATTGCATCGGATCCCTGAATCCATGCCTGGGGATGGGGCTAGAATTCAAAAACAAGAAGTAAAATTGATGTACTGCTGTGTAACTTTTACACAGTCCATATCTTGACAACAACTAATCACAAAGCATTCATGCTTCATACACTTTAGGTATTATGACAGCGGACCTCTGGGTCGGGGTCAGGGGCGGGGCTAGTGGTAAAAATCTAGAACTCGCTGAAACATGTTTAATTTTTATTTCTAAATAGAAAGAACTTAGGAAGATGGTTGGTCATTCATCGTTCAACTTTGTGACACTGACTTGTGTGTCATGACGGTAAGATTGGGTTGACCTACTTTTCATGGGCCAGTGATTTTGTCTTCTATCTTGAATTGACTCTCAATTGGAATATTTTCATATTTCTTTCAGATTTTGAGTGAGTATGACATTTGGTCCCAATAGGTCATTGTGACCTAATTTTATGGTTCAGTGATTTTATTTTATATCTTGACACTCAATTAGTATATTTTCATACTTCTTTCAGATTATGAACGAGTATGACCAGACCTTTAACCCAAATAATCTTATAGGTCACTGTGGCCTTATTTCATGGTTTTTTGCTTAATATCTCAACAATCAATGGGTATATGATTATATTTCTTTCGCAGAATGAGTAAGTATGACTAGACCTTTGACCCTAAAGTACTAATAGGTCAGTGTTACCTTATTTCACGGTTCAGTAATATGTGTTTCTCGGCACTGATTTGGTATATGAACGTATGAGTGAGACATTTAAAACCTTAGGTAGTTAGGGTTAGCTGTCATGGTTCCTTGATTTTGCCTTATAGCATCAAGTCAAAAAGATGAACGAGCATACTGCTTTGGGTTGCAGGTCGAGTTTGGCCTTATGTTTGACAAAGGTCAGAAGCAGTCGAGCGCGCATCCTGCGTCAGCTCTTATTTATAGTGGGTTGACCTTGTCTTATTTAATAGAAAAGTAAAATCTTGTCACGAAGGCTTTTCAATGATACAAGTACCAATAATAGTTTTTTTTTCAGAAACTTTGGTAGGATATCATGCGACCTCAGTGAAAGTTGCTAACTTACAGCTGAATGTAATTCATTTGCCGTGATCTTGTGACATTTGTATATGAGAAATATTCAATCTAGTACTAACTTGATTTACTCAGAAAGCCATTTACATTTTCTAAGTGCAATGCCAAGAAGTGCAACTGTTGCAATCATTTATGCTCTAACACTACTATCACTTCATCTGTGAATGGTAGGACATTTTCAGTGGTTAATGATTCTGATTTAGACTGAAAATCAATGGATCTTGTATATGTTCTTACTTGAAATACAAACAATTGTAGGATGCAATATGTTGGACAAACTTGTCGAACTTTGCAAAAACGATTTGGTGAGCACTATCGTAGAATCAGAAAGCCCAAAAATAATGATACCTGTCTGTACCAGCATTTTAAGCGCACTGGTCATTCTCCCTGTGATGTTAAAGTTCAACCAGTGGAGAAAATCTCATATGATGAAAATTCTTCAGTTAGATTCAAAAACATTAAACGATTTGAAACTGAACTTAAATGGATAAAATTACTGCAAACACCCTTTCCACTGGGATTTAACGACAACATTTACCATGAAGGCAATATTTCCAAAATGCCCGATTTTGATGTACTTACACTTTCGGACTCTCGTAAACGTAAATCTAGATCTCATGGTATACGGAAAAAGGGTAATGACAAACGTAAACGGTGTGCTGCATTGAAATTGAACATTTCTCTTAATGATTTAGCTGTTAAACTAAGGATTCACGGTCGACATCCAATGCTGTCGTATCTTAGTTCTCTACCTATTGCTGCATTACGTTCCTTGGACACAGAGGCTAATAGATTTTACGATAGAAATCATCAAATGTATGACGCTGCACTGTTAACAAGATGTTATACTCAGCATGCTCTTCGTCCATTTATCGATTCCGAATCTAATCACATTAGAAGTTTTATCAAAATTCCTTTCATCAATAAAGGAATTGACTTTATTGATTTACCAAGCATATTCCAGGATAAATCAGTGATACAGTCTATACCTACCTACTTCCAAAATTCAGAACCTCCTATTATTTGTTACAAATATAACAAACCAATCAGAAATACAATTTTTAATTTCAATAAACTTGTTTCTGATCTTGATATCCATGCTAATACTCCTAAGTCTTGAGATTGTAAAGATTCAAAATATGTTTATCAACCCGCTGGACATATTGTTACTGGAAATTTAAAAATAATTTCGGATTCTAGAATTCGCAAAATTGTTTCTAAAGGTCCGAAATATAGATTCCCTTCCTACATTAATTTCGACAAATGTAGAGAGGAGATTTCATCTGCATTAAATGATTTTGGTAATCGATGGTGTAAACGAGAGGGTGTTGAGGATAATGCTCTTAAAGAATGGAAAAGAAGTATCTTAACTATTGTGGATAAACGTATTAAGTTTTATTCACAAAATACTAATCTTTTACCTCCTAAAGCCAAATCGTCATTTAGGCATTTGAAGCAGGGTATCCAAGAATTTCATAGAAAGTATGTCTTGGTTCCGGCAGATAAAGCCGCAAATAATGTTGTTGTCGTTTGTAGGCTTCACTACGTTAACACCTTAAAACAGGAGCTTGATGGTACCAGGGCTTATCTGGAGACAGATACTGATGAGGTGTCTGTAGTTAATGCCCACTTAAACGATTTACCTGTTAAGTTTTCTGTTTGTGTCAATGAAGGCCAAGACAAACTCCCTACGATGTATTGGTTACCTAAGCTTCACAAAAGACCATACAAAGCTAGATTTATTGCAAATTCTAGCTCTTGTACTACCACTGAACTTTCTAAATTATTAACTTCCTGTCTTACTGCTATCAAATCTCATGTTATAAGATACTGTGAGACAGTGTATGAAACTTCAAATAAAAATTGGTTTTGGTCAATTAAAAATTCTGGTGAGGTGCTCAGTAAATTGAAGTGTAGAGGGTTCCGTGCGACAAGCTTGTCTACATATGATTTTTCTACTCTGTATACAACATTACCACATAATCTAATTAAAGAAAAACTTCTGGATTTGATAGAGTGGACCTTCAAAAGGGCATTAAAAAACTATGGTTCACTTTATTTGGCATGTAATGACAGAAAGGCTTTTTTCACTTCCTCTGACCAAAGTCGGTATACACTTTGGTCATGTCAGAATGTATGCGACGCCTTATCCTATCTCCTTGATAATATTTATATTAGATTTGGGACCAAGTTATACAGACAAATTGTTGGAATTCCGATGGGTACAAATTGCGCACCTCTCGTAGCTGATTTATTTTTATACTGCTACGAAAGAGATTTCATGGATTCTCTTAACCATGATAATCAAGCTGATGTTATCGAGGCTTTCAATTCCACATCTAGGTACCTCGATGACCTTTTGAACATTGACAACCCTTATTTTGAAGGTATGGTCAATCAAATTTATCCACCTGAACTTCAGTTGAACAAAGCCAATATCTCAGATACTGAAGCCCCCTTTTTAGATCTACATCTTTCTGTTGCAAATGGATTTGTTTCTTCTAAAATTTATGACAAGCGCGATGACTTTGATTTTGATATAGTAAATTTTCCTTTTTTGGATGGTGACGTTCCTCGTCGTGCTTCTTATGGTGTATACATTTCGCAACTTATTAGGTTTGCTAGAGTCTGCAATCATGTTACAGACTTCAACGCTCGAAATAAATGTTTAACGGCAAAACTTCTCCAACAGGGCTATCGGTATCATAAACTTCGAAAAACATTTTCTAAATTTTATCGTAGACACTATGAATTGATTTCCAAATATAATGTTGGGTTAAAGACGCTTTTAAGTGAGGGCCTTTCGGAACCTGAATTTTATGGTGACTTGGTTTACAAATTTAAGAAACTTAAAGGAATTAATGATTTTTCTTTTCAGTTCAGAAAAATCATAACACGTTACAGACGTATAGGTTATAACTTGAATGTTATGCGACAGTCTGCATGCTTAGTTTTTAACCCAATCATGGTTGATAACTATGCTGCCTTCTTTAATTGCACGCCGGTGGGTCGGGCGTCAGACTCTATGATGGCCCCGACATAAAGCTATTCATTTTAGTTGGTTGGGGCCGGAGCTTCTTGTCTGTTGCTTGGCCCACCGGGGTCCAACTGGTGTTTTTCTTTTGCTCCGGAGTTAGTAGGTTATTCGGCGCCCAGGGATCTCCATCGTCGGGCAGCTTACTCAGTCTGTGAGTCCTGGTTTTTGATTCATCAGGATGTTTATCATGATTTATTTGTTTGTTCTTGATGATTCATTGACTAGTTAGAGATTCACCACGAGGACCGAATACTTAACTAAATGTTATGAACCACTGCAGAAGCTGAGGGTGAGGTTATGGCCATGTAAAACCGGTTTAAGCCCGCCAGTAACTTTGTGTTACTGATCGTTCCAAGTCGATACTTCTGTGGTGGTTCTTTTCGTTTTATGTCTTGGTGTTAAAAAAATTTTTTGTGCTGTTGGCGCCTTATGTATGTTTTCATATTTTTAGTTAAGTTAAGGTAACTGAGTGGCCACCTATTGGGAAAATAGCTGCTCATTCGGCTTACGATATGTTTCATGGTATAAGTACCTGATTGTTGGTTTGGTTTTTTCCCGCCTCGGTTTTTGGAGTGGGAATCTTTTTCTGATTGCGCCTTTTCCTGATCTTTGCCTACTTGTACCTTTAGATAGTGTATAGAATGATATAATAGTAAATACGTTTTGACCTTGCCGGTTTACCTTACGTGATAATGTTTTGTAAACACAAGTAAAAGCGTACCTACATGTACTTTATACATTTTGCCATATGAAGCATGTGGGCATGTGTTTTTAATCATAACAGAATAGCACTATTAGCAACCTACCTATTTGAAGCAGTCCGATAAACACATACATTATAATGTCAGTAGTAAACCGACAGGGTGAAAGAAGTCAAACTATAGTTAGGAAGTTTTTGCAAATGAACAATTATTCAATGAATATGAAGGCGTCAGCTGAGCGCTATCGGGACCACTGAATGTCTTTTTTGTTGAATCGGTATCAGTATCGAAAGCCACCATGTCTGTGGATATAATTGAGAACATAGAAACGGGAAGTTCTTTGAAACGGCTCCCTTTAGAATTCGTAATGTCATTACTTCAGACTTTGTCATATGTGTTTTATTTACAGTAGGGTTATTGGTCCTGTGTGGCGTGTAAAATAACTCTTATTATTCATTAACGAGTGTCAACAACGGCATAGAAAGAGCCACGAAATGGTAATCGACAATTTAAATGCTGAGTATCACGTGGGTGGTATTTTATACAAAAAAAAAACGATAAATGATCGGTGGCACACATTGCCGATGAGACTGGAGTTGTGGTAAGATTTTCGAGCTTTCTCCTATAGCATTTACTCTATTGACTGACAGATAGGTGCAGGCAGTGCAGAAATTCAATATTTATTGAATGAAAGAAACATAAGGAATCCAGGTTTTTCGTTTTCGTAAACACTTCTGAAAAATGAACCTATAGTGACACTCATTACTTCCATCACAATAACATTGACCAGGTCCGACACAAACTAGGCTATACAAGCACAGAAGATGGCTAGAGGCTGGAAAGTTTGGATTTAGAAATGAGAGGAATTGCACTATCCGTGTAGAGGAAAATGCCATTCTGGCATTTCTAACATATCAAGTAAAGATACTGGTAAACTATCAACACGGCAAAAATGTATGATGTAATTTACGTATATAATAATCGCATCCAGAATAACGTTCGGGTGATGCTTAATTTATGTCTGACAGTATAGCAATAACAGAACAAACACATAAAAAAGGCTTTACAAATTGTCTGATCAAGATGGTTTAGAATTGACTGATAAATGTTGTTCTTAGGCCTGAATACTCATACAACAAATCGTGATGACTGTCTTAGCAGTAGGACATTTGGTGCTGTGATAATTGCGCCGGAAAACTGCAGCTGATAATCAGCCCTGAATCAGGCAGTGATTAACCAAGTTATTATTGTTATTTACTTGATACATCATTTGAAACTGCAACCAGTTTCTCGTTTTAGTTAATGGAGTCAATATTGGCATACGGAGTGGTAGATGGCTTATACATGCATATTGTTTAACAATGACAGGTAACTTTGTTGAACGGGGAGTCCGACAGGGCTGTCCGTTGTTGCCTTATCTCTTCATTATCGCCATCGAACTTTTGTCCTATAAAGTTACAACATCGGAATATATTAAAGGCATAAAAATGTTTGGAGAAGAATTTAAGAAATCATTGTTTGCAGATGACGCTTCCTTTATCTTGGATGGATCACTAAAATCGTTGGAAAATCTTATCGACATATTAGACAATTTTAGCTACATTTCAGGATTAAAACTAAATGCAAAGAAATGTCAAATATTAAGAATAGGGACATCAAAACAACGGGAGTTTGAATACCTTAAACATAGAAAATTTAAATGGAGCTCTACTGAGGCAACTGCATTAGGGATGACATTTACCACTAAAAAATCAAATATTTTCCAAGTAAACTTAGAGCCAAAAATCATGAATTTTGAAAACTGTCTTAAACAATGGCATCATAGAAAACTTACCTTAAAAGGAAAAATAACGGTTATTAAAAACTACGCGCTACCTAAACTAATATATGTTTTATTTTCACTACCTAATCCGCCACAGCAAACAATTAAAAGAATAGAAAAAATAATGTATAATTTTCTGTGGGACGGAAAACCAGAGACAATTAAAAGGGATATACTTACCGAAAACTATGATAAAGGGGGCCTAAAACTGATCGACATAAATATGTTTATTAATTCTCTTAAAATAAGTTGGATAAAACGTATACTCGAAAGTGAAAATAATGGTATTCTCAACAAAATATATTTACAAACCTTTCAGCCCTTTGGTGGGAAGCTTCTCTTTGAATGTACATTTTCGGAAAACGATATTAGCGCCTTCGTTCCAAAAAAACACTTTTTTAAAAGATATCTTCATGGCTTGGTGCGAGTACAGCTCTAGAAATGCAATTGTGATTTTTTGAAATACTTAACAATACATACATGTTTACCGAATACCTGGAAGCAATGTATACCACATGAGCAAACAGATACACCATTAGCACCAACACATATAAGCCAAATAATTAAAACGAAACAGACAAACAGCTTTATTTACACTAATCTTAAAAAACAAAAAGAACGCGTCGAAATACGATCAGAACGTAAATGGACAGAACCATTTTGCGATGAAGATTTAGATTGGAAGAAAATATATACTGTTTCTCTTACCTCAACGAAGGATGTTTAACTCCAAAACTTTCAATATAAACATATAATGCGAATCATACCCACAAACAAATATCTGTTACAATGCCATATCAAAGAATCTTCTTTATGCGAATTTTGCTCAACACGCGTTCAAACAATTAATCATTTATTTTGGGAATGTGAGCATATTCAACATTTTTGGGCGGATATGTCAACCTTTCTGAGGGCATATGACATAGATATGACTTTCAACTTACAGTCTGTAACATTTGGGATCACGCTTTTAATGGATCGCAGTGACGCTCAAGTCAAAAACTTTCTCGTTATGCTTGGTAAATATTTCATTTTTAGATGCAAATGTCTGAATACACTCCCAACAATTGCACACTTTAAACCATACCTGACTCAACGACTCAAAATAGAAAAAGAAATATTTTTTTTCTGCGGAATAAAATTGCCCAGTTCAACAGAACATGGAGCAAATTTAATACTCTTATTTCTTAATTCGCAACAAGAAGGCAGCAGAATGTATTTATTTATTTATTTATTTATTTATTTATTTATTTATTTATTTATTTATTTATTTATTTATTTATTCACTGGTACCTAACTTATTTTTTTACTCTTTTTATATTTTCATATTGAAATATTTTTGATTACACATAGAAAAACATTCATCAGCCAATTATCAAAATAATGACATATTGTAACTGTATGATTGTAACTATTTGTATATATGTTATTTAGATTTCCATGCATGATATGTTTGCTTTGATGTGTGTTTTCAAAAATAAATATTAAATAACAAAAAACTTTGTGTTACTGATCGTTCCAAGGCGATACTTCTATGGTGGTTCTTTTTGTTTTATGTCTTGGTGTTTAAAATGTTTTGTGCTGTTGGCGGCTTTAGTATGTTTTCATATTTTTAGTTAAGTTTAGGTAACTGATTGGCCACCTATTGGGAAAATAGCTGCCCATTCGGCTTATGATATGTTTTCATAGTATAAGTTCCTGATTGTTAGTTTGTTTTTTTTTTCTCCACCTCGGGTTTTGGAGTGGGAATCTTTTTTCTGATTGCGCCTTTTCCTGATCTTTGCCTACCTGTACCTTTTTACAGTTCCATCATGAAAACATGTCCGTGACAAATATAACCCCTTTCAACTCCAGTATTATATAGCAAAACTGAGATATGCTGGGATATACCTATTTTTTTCTTATTTTTTCTCCAAAATATTGATTGTGGGTACACATTAGAAACGCCTGGCCGAAAAAATATTTTGAACAAATACATTAGAAATATATCATACTTTTTCCAACATTTTTTTTTTTCAAGTTTTACAGCTGAAGTGAAATCTCTGTATATGACATGGGATTTAGGTCCTTTGAGATCAGTAAAGGTATTCAGAGTGTTCAAAACACTCACGTTTAGAAACATAATTCTAAGCAATGTTTAAACTATTTGACCCCGTTTAGGAATGTGTCTTTGATTTAGACTTCTCGTGTAAAGTTTTGAAATTACAGTACAATAGTCTGGCTTTCGTTGCCGGTTTATATAGGGCTACTGATTAGGGTTCATTACCCGAAATTGCGCAATATAGTTTATACTATCTCCCTTTGAATGTTTTTACTGCTTCCAAAGGATCAAACTTTTATTTTTATTTTATATATATGATATGTCCGTTTAACTGAGGGACCACCTAAACATCATGAAAACATGCCCGTATAATGTATACCCCATTGAACCCCACTTTTATATAGCAAAACTGGGGTATGTAAGGGTATACCTATTTTTCTTATTTTTGCTCCAAAACATAGATTGTGGGTACTCGTTAGAACCGCCTCCGCGAGGCGGTTCTAACGTGTACCCACAATCTATGTTTTGAGCAAAAATAAGAAAAATATCATTTTTTTTCTATTGAAAATTTTCATTTTTTAAAACTTTAAAAATCTCTGTATATTGCATGGGCAAGTTTTCGTAATGATTCGGCTGACGATATCTGTTCTATGCCAGAACCTGACTGTCAATTTTGTTTCCCCCACCTGGGTGTTTGGAGCGGTAATTTCTGATTGTGTCATTGCCATATGGCGGCAACAATTATTGTTCACCGGAGTGAGCAGCTACTTACTAAACGATTGCCATTCAATTACCAAAACTCAACTACATATCATTGCGCAAACATGTCCATGTATTGAATCCACCCATTCACCCCACTTTAATAAAGAAAAATTGTAAAAAAGAAGGTTTGAGGCGGTAAAGGTAAAAATTGATTTTTACAGGGGTATACCTATTTTTCTTATTTTTGATCCAAAGCATAGATTGTGGGAACTCGTTGGAACAGCCTCGCTGACGCGGTTCTAATGTGTACCTTCTATCAATGTTTGATCAAAAATATTAACAATATCAATGAGAAAAGGATAGGCCATACCGCGGTTTTGGCTACTTTAGCCTCTTCATTGACCCTATCTAAATAAATTTGGCAACATGGAGCCAAAGAGAATTACTGTAATTTTGCATTATTCAACAGGGTTCTCGATACAAAGACTTTTATAATCCAGACGGGGCAAAATGTATCAAATGATCGAAAGGAAAATATAACCTGTACTGAGGATGATGTACACGGGGAGACTTTTTAGGGCCGCCGCACAACGCCAGCTGCAGTACGTAATAGGAAATAAAATAAAACTGAGATCCTTTAAGAGCAGTGAAAGAGGATGGGCCATATCGCGGTTTAATGCTGTTAATCAGTACATGTAGTCTATTTCTTTTTACTTTTACCTCTCTATATATGACGGCAACAATTGTTCACCGGAATGAGCAGCTCTTTCCTAAACGATTACCATTTAACTAAATATCATCGCGCTATTATGTCCATGTATTTAATATCCCCTTTCACCCCACATTTATATAGGTATATATGTTTAACAAAGGTATTATTTTATCTTTTTTATTTTTTATTGTGTGTGTGTGTGTGTGTGTGTGTGTGTGTGTGTGTGTGTGTGTAATGACCCAAAGCATAGATTGTGGGTATTCTAATGTTTAACTCCGATCAATGTTTTGATCACAAATATTAAAACTATCATTTTTGTCCAATGAAATTTTCAATTTTCACATCATAAAACATTGCTTTATACTGCATGAGTGTGTATTCGTAATAAGAAATACTACTGAAACTGTCACCGAAAAGAAATTAAGAAATGCGCAAATAAAAAGATAACATGATTATTCCGTTCAGATCCTTTTTGTATGTCCATGTTAATCCATGTAAATGTAAAGTGCATTAATTCGACGAAAAAGTTTTTTAACCAGATACTTTTGTATTTTATAAACATCCACTACCTGATACATATCTACCTTGCTCACGTGACATCAGGATAACATGTCCGTGTAATGTATAGCCCCTTGTATCCCACTTTTATAAGTAAAACTGGGGTACGCAGGGGTATACCTATTTTTCTTATTTTTGCTCTAAAACGTAGATTGTGGGTACTCGTTAGAACCGCCACGGCGAGGCGGTTCTAACGTTTACCCACAATCTATGTTTTGAGCAAAAATGTTCTAACGTGTACCCACAATCTATGTTTTGAGCAAAAATAAGAAAAATAAAAAAAAAAAAAATCTAGTGAAAATTTTCAATTTTTACAACTTGGGAATGCTCAATATTTTACAATATTTCTCAATATTTCGTAATGATAAACTGTGACCAGATGATCGTACGACTTTTGTGCATGGTGTTTGTTGTCATGTCTGGCAATATGAACAAGTGCACGAAACAAAACACATGACACAAAATCTTCGCTTACGATGTATTGCCCCAATCAACTGCAATAAGCCGATTTTTCAGTTTGACATAATGTGTTTGTGGCGTAAGCTGAGCAGTTTGTTAACCCATTTAAGGTTGGCGTCCCTTTTATGGGACATAGGCAAACAGAATAGCCCCAGATCTGACGCCGCAGAACGCGGCGTCCCATCTGGGGCTATTCTGTTTGCTTATAGTATTTTCATCGAAAAATTGAACAAAAATTGAAAATCACTCCCGATGCCCCTAAAAATGAAAGTGGACTCACCCAATTGATAATGATGGAAAAATCCATTCGTCAAATATGGGTTAAATCGCGTACTTACGCTTTCAAACGAAATAATACTGTCTGGGACTGCCGCGTACACGTTACTCATCGCATACGATTGAATGTTGTTTACCAGTACATGTAGAGTATGTAAGGCCTTTTCTCATTACGAAAATATATCCATACAATATACAGGGATTTTTACAGTAGTAAAAAATGAAAATTTTCAGTGGAAATTGTTTTATATTTTTCTTATTTTTGCTCAAAACATAGATTGTGGGTACTCGTTAGAACCGCCTCGGCGAGGCGGTTCTAACATGTACCCATAATCTATGTTTTGAGCAAAAATAAGAAAAATAACAAAAAAATATCTACTGAAAATTTTCAATTTTTACAACTTAAGAAATCTCTGTATATTGCATGGGCGTGTTTTCGTAATGGTACGTAAGGTCATTTCTTTTGTATTGTAGTGGAGTCAGGGACACCTAGTTTAATATTTTCATGAATTTTATATTGTTCCACAAACTTTTATTGTGGTTTTATTTGTTCTTTGTTTGTGTCGCCTGTGCCGTTTTTGTGCGTGATCATATATTTAGTTACGTTTGTGTATCTGAGTGGCCACCATTCGGGAAATAGCTGCTCATTCAGCTTGCGATATATACTTTATGTATCAGCACCAGATTGCCAATTCGGGGTTTTATGGTAGGACTTTGATTGCAACGATCCATGATCATTGCATACTTTTACCTCAACACATTACCATGCATAGTTTCATCCACTCATTTACATGTGTTACAGGTGTAGAGAAACACAACTTGGACTATTGTCAATGCCATCAAACCTTGAAATAAACAAGGTACATGGCCTTTCCAGCAAGGTATCTTGTATGGGCGTTTCAATTTTATCGTGTTTCATTGTTGAATCTTTCTTCTCCTTTGCCTAATTTATCGAATCTCATATGAATGAGTTAACCATCATTTACATTTCGTCGAACGCCGTTCACCCACTTAATAATCAGTCTACTAATTTTGTATTCTGCAAATAAATAGAAAAACAATCCCAGCGGGACGCACAAACTAAATATTTCAAAAACTCAGCCGGTTCATTTGCATTACAAAGTGGGTTTCCAAACGAGTTTAAGCTAGGCTAATGTGTGAAATGACATTAGAATGGTTTTATAAGAATTCCCTACTGGATATTTATCAGCACATAGAATATAAATGATGTTCATTTGTTTGTGTTAATGCTTAATGCCCAAGTTAACAATGTTTCCGTCAGTTAAGAATGAAGCTACCTTATAATTAGTACATATATTTAACCAATACTTTAGGGATGCAATTATATACCGAAAGAACTGGGAGCAGGCTGCTGACGTCTAGTATTTCAATTTGGTCACAAGTTACCGCTATCGGCAAAAAACTAGATGCGTTTTAACGAACAATGTATAGCTTTAAATCAGTTATTTATTTATTTTGATCTAAATGCATTATATTTCTAGTAAATACAAAACTTTCTGTAAAATAGTTTTCTTACGATGCAAAACTTTTTCTGCGAATTACATATTTTAGATACAGTTAAATATTTTCACCATATCATCCTGATATCAATTTTCATGACAGTTTGCGTGTCACTAAGCCACCATGAAAAAAGATCATGTAATTCTAAATGACAAAACCAGATACAAGAAACAATATCTTTATTATAAAATCGTTAAAGGACATCATAAATTTGAAAGGGAACATTAAAGAATGAAAGAGCAATGATGAACAGCTATTGAGAATAAAAATGAAAAAAAAAATAAATAAATAAACAATACAGTAACTGATGACTAGAATATATAATATAGTTTGCATTCCATGGGAGACAACCCAACTGAGTCTACTCAACTACAATCATAATAACACATGATTAGAAGGCAACTTTATAATATGAGCTAATTAAGGGCAAAACACACTGTTATGAAATAGGCGTTACTTTTACATATGATAGGTTCTTCACTAATCAAAAGCCAGTTTGAGAAACAGCATTCTTATTATTATTCAAATATTGAGTAATCTTAGCTCTTTGAGAAGCACACTTGGGGCATACCGACCGAGCTCATCAAACACAGGAATATTGGATGTCTTTTTACCAACCCCTGATTCATATTTGCACATGTAAACGTTTAGTTTTTCTAAAGGTGAATTGACTTACATATCTTTTAATGTTTTCTTTTTAGATCTGCATACTCTATTCCTATTAAAAGTTTCCACGACTTCTGCTCCATACATTAAAAGCGGCTTTACCGTGTGATCGAACAAGAACAGAACATTTGACATTCGTGAATTAAAAAATGCCTTTTGACACCTATGGTATAAATCATTTAAAACTCTGGTGAATGAGCCATTAAACCGAAAATTACACATAGATATTTATATTCTCTAACATATTCTAACGACATGTTGTTAAGGGTAAAGGATAAATCAAAAAGTTTACTTTTGTTCAATTCAGCACAAAGCACAAAATACTGGCATTGCTCTCGAGATAGTTTTATCTCAAATGAGACGAGTCAATCAGTAGGGAACACGAAAACGGGTTTACCCCCAGAAACCCACCTGGCACACATGCAAACAGAACTTTGCTTGTTTCGCTTATTTCCCGTTTGGGGCTCGAACCCACGGCAGAACTTGGCTTGGCTCACCTTGTGCCCCGTTTTAGACTCGAACCCACATGAGACACAGCGGTTAGATGACGGTAATGAAATCAGCGCTATATATGCCCCGGCCACGCGCACGCGAGTGGGGAAGCCGTGCATGTAATTGCCCCAACCAGTCACGGTTGCTTACTCCGATTGGGGAAGAAGCAAGCTTTGTATAGAAGCTGAGTTTCCATCGTGTTATCTCGCAGATGCTCTAATGACGTCTTGTAATGCTGTAAATTACTAAAGAATCTTGATTGATGATCAACAGAGTCAGCTGATCGTTTGCAGAGTCCAAATTAATCTGAAATTGGAATCCGTTGGAAATACAACACATATCGAGTAACGCATATATCAAAAATAGCTCAAATAATTATCATAATAGAACAGTTTTGCCACAAATGATCAAGACACACCGTGTGTAATGAATTAATCTACACGTATCTTGCGTCGATCATATTCTGAGCATCGAAATATTATTTCCATTTTTAAATGTGACTATGCACTAAAATGAATTATACTCAGTTTGCAGTTTAACTAGACGGGGTGATTCTTTCCGTGTCTAGTGAAATCTACACGAAAATGGATGAAGATATTGATGAGGAGCGGAGCGAAGGTTTGCCCGGGTCAAGTCTGTGTAACTGAGTGTCCACCTATTGGGAAAAAGCTGCCCACTCGGCTTACGATATGTTCTCTTTGTATTAGTAACTAATTGTCAATTTAGTATTTTCTGACCTCGGTTATGAGATAAGATTTTCTTATTGTGTCATTTTCTCATTTTTGCTTATATTTACCTCGTCAGCGGATGTATGAAAATCATTGGCTGAATTATAATTATGATTACTTATTTTTTATATGTTTTGCTAGTTTTTTGTGCCAATAATCGTATTGCCTTGCATCACAGTATTATCGTATTTCTATAATATCAGATCACACTGCTAAATCCAACTTAATTAATATTTCTGAAATGATGAAATCAAAATAAGTCATTCATCTTCGGAAGTCCTTCAAAATGACATTTGTTCTATTTTTACTAGATCGGTTTCAGTTCGGATTCATGCCGCTGACACAGAGGACTTCCATTCAATCATTGCTGATTTCTTAGCACAAAATTAGTTCTGAATTACTTAACTTCGTTTTGGCGGAATATAAGTTTGGATGTCCGGGCGCTTTTTCGCACAATTGCTATTAACGTTTTATCAACACCGATATTGTTTTGCAATAAGAAACCAACATCAAAGCAGTAATCAATCCAAAAAAACCGATGCGGATCTAATGTGTACCCACAATCTATGTATTGGGCAAAAATAAGAAAAAAATACCTCTGAAACCCCAGTTGTTCTATATAAAAGTGGGGTTCAAGTGGTATACATTTCATGGGCATGTTTTTTCTGATGGTTGTAACTCACATGATTCGAACTGGTTATATAAAAACATAAACCCATTATGTAAACCAGAGGACCAATGTTCCTGTAAACGTTCACCTGAGTTCTGTTACATACATGTACATGTATACCAATACATAATGAGTCCCCGCTTTTGATTCATCATGATGTTTATCATAATTTATCTGTTTGTTCTTGATAATTCGTTGACTAGTTAGAGATTCACCACGACGACCGAAGAACTAACTAAATGTTATGAACCACTGCAGAAGTTGAGGGTGAGGTTAGGTACCTGTAAAATTGATTTTAAGCCCGCCAGTAATTTTATATTACTGATCTTTCCAAGGCGATACTTTTGTGGTGGTTCTTTCGTTTTATGGCTTGGTGCTTAAATTTTTTGTGCTGTTTATGTATGTTTTCATATTTTTCGTTAAGTTTAGGTAACTGAGTGACCACCTATTGGGAAAATACGGCTTACGATATGTTTTAAGGGTATAAGTACCTGATTGTTAATTTAGTTTTTTCCCATCTCGGATTTTGAGTGGGAATCTTTTTCTGATTACGCCTTTTCCTGATCTTTGCCTTCTTGTACCTTCCAATAAATATATCTGAATATTATGGTACAAATCCCCAGCGCAGGCAGGGGTAGATGAAGGCCTGGTGTCATATAGTTTTATGAATAATCAATATTCTACAATTTTATCCCTTCATATGACATCTAAACTTTTTTTTCAATCAAATACATAGGCGACCCATGTTGGACGTCGTTAAATAGGCCAGGGTCTTCACAGGGTCATGATTTATAAGCATAGTGTCTCATATTCTAGTCCCTGACGCTACACACCAATTTTCCTTGAAATCGGTTCACAGGTTCTGTAGAAGGTTTTTAAAGGATCATACCATAATCCAGGACCCAAGGCCAAAACTGGCGACCTACCCTACACGGCGATGAGACAGAGATTTGACTTTATTTTCATGTAACACTATATCTCAGGCATATGAAGCCACCGTCAACTTTTTGATTTGAGCCGGCGAACATTGAGTTATCTGCCCTTGTTTGTAGTGACCTGACTGCAAAATTTTACTGAAATTTAATTCCACCTTTAGCATGGAAATGCTAGGTAAAGACTGTGTAACCTTTATTTTAAAGTTAGTTTCTTTGGATTTGCAAAGCTTTTGTGTCCATCTATAAAATAATATAAAATAACAGTGTTCTTAGTCTTTAATGTGGAAAATTTATGTCGTTTTATTAAACAATATCAACAAAAATATTAGGTTTTTTGTTAATTAGTTTCAATCGTTTCTTCTAATAACTAAATAAAATAATTATAATTCGCTATGACACCATGAATAAACAGTTCAGTTTTCCTACAATACGTTTCACAGTGAATAAATTGATTTTCATGCACAACAAAGTATAGAGGAGGTTTCTTCTAAACATATGGTTACCCCACCCACTGAAATTACAACAACATTTATTCTATGTAGAATATATAAAGTTTGTTTCAAGCGAGAAGTTTGGTTAAAGGTTATTGCACCATACAAATTGTGGCAGAGCGATGAAAATTTGTATGTATATCAGAGTATCTTGTTATTATTAAAATTTGGTTGCCATGGTAACCAATATTAGACTTTTTATTACAGCAGATCCGAGCTATAAGTGCATAAACTCTGTCATGATAAGAAGTCCAAACACTAACTTAGGAAAACAATAAATTTAGTTACCATGAGTTTTAAATGTCAGTGTAAAGATTAAATGTGTTTAACAAAATTATATTTAGACTAGTGCAGGGTAAGAAAGGCGTATGACGCTCTTCGACCAGAGTTGATGAATACGGCCAATTTTGAATATTAAGTGAATGGCCAAAGATCTGAATTGCCAAGCAGCCATACAACACACAGAGGTTATAAATAGAGACTTGGAATAACTAGATAGAATATATCCTTAATGAAACCATTGAAGATAAGGGATATCATCCGGAGAAGTATCAAAATACCCCACCCACTTAATTTGCCATGAAGATAATGCATTCTTTTACCTTCATGGTAAAACAAAGATTTTCAGTACCGTTGTGATTAGCACAAAAACAGCGTACATCCCTTTATAAACTGTCATTTAACTTAAAAAAAAACTGTCTGAAGGACTTTCAATCTCTCCTTATTGTATTCCCTTTCAACACAGAACATCGTACATGCACTGATACATGTAGTAAAATGTTATCATATTGTGGACTTTTGTATGTCAAACTTTAAAAAATGCATTTCTGGTTGTAGTTTGTTTGGATTTATTTTGTTCTATTTTGCTCAAAACGTGAATGCGTTACAATTTTAGCATCTGATTATGCAAACATGCATAACTACTGTGGGATATTGAATTACCCCACCCACTGAAAAACACGGTTACGACTGAAAAGAGCCAATTCATTTTCACTGGTGATTAATGTAAGTCACTGCATTTTCCAAATCTCTGTCTCGTTGAAACTGAACTCTTGCACAGGTTTGTGAGGCTCCTTTGCAATGACACGTAGCCTGACAGTCAAACCCTTTCCTTAAGACAGTTTCTTGTACACCCCTTTTTAACTCACCTGAGCCGAAGGCTCTACAGGTGAGCTTATAATATACCCATGCTCCGTCGTCCGTCGTCGTCCACAATTTAAAAGATCTTCACCTCTAAAACCCCTAGGCCAATCAAAGCCAAACTTCATGTGGAGAATCCTTAGGAAGGGGGAACGAGTTTGTATAAATGGTCCAGGTCACATGACCAAGATGGCCGCCATGGCTATAAATAATAAAAATCTTTAAAATCTTCTTCTCCGGAACCAGAAGGCCTATGATTTTGAAACTTGACATGAAGCATCATTGCAATGGAGCTCTACAAAGTTTGTATAAATCATACTCCTCGGATGACCTTGACCTGTATTACGGCAAGGTCAACTTAGGTCGCCTATGCATTTGATTGGTTAATGGCATAAAACTTATTAGGAATGAGCAAATGGACAGAAGATTTATGTTTATGGAAATATTTTGGGTTAAGGGGTTGTCTGCCCCTGCCTCGGGGTTTTATACATGTAAATGACCATAATATTCAAATATCTTCTTTCCGGAAACCGCTTGGTCAATCAAAGTCAAATTTTATGTGGAGCAAAATTAGGAAGGGTGAATGAAAGTTTACATTAATAATCAATTTCACATTACCAAGATGGCCACCATGGCTATGAATAACAAAAACCTTTGAAAATCTTCGACTTCGGAGCTCTACAAAGTTTGTATAAATTATGACCCTGGGATGACCGTGATCTATTTTAAGGCAAGGTCAACTTAGTTCGCCCATGCATTTGAATGGGGGAAAATGTTAAAATTCATTTGAAGGGCAAAACTTGCAGTAAATTGGCAAATGGACTGAATTTTTATGATTTGAAAAAAAATATTGACTCCAGGGGTTATTCTGATTCTGCCCATAGGGTTATATACATGTATATTACCATTCTAGTTAAACAACTTTTTTAATATATATCTCAGGTCTCAGGTGAGCGTTTTCAGGACCATTGATCCTCTAGTTTACATTTAATACAAAATGAGGCTGTCCTTAGGTGATCTGGTATGTTTGTCTTTGTAATCATCAATGGAGCTGTTCCACTGACATTGTTAATCCAACCAAAATTAAATGGTTCAAATATGAGGGTCTGGATGGGGTATAATGATTAAAGAATAATGGCCTAAAATTTTTAATGAGAGTGAATAAAGAGCAAAAAATTTAATGATTAGTGAATAAGTAGGCCCTAAAGAATAATGAATAAATGAAAAAAAAATAATGAATAGCAGAATAATATAATGAATAGTGAATAATAACATTTTAAAGAATAATGAATATGCTCAAAATTGGCTATGGAATTGTCTTAGATGGCCTCCTTGACATTCCAGAATTTCATTTTTTGGGGGGTCTGGGGGCACCCAGACCCCATTTTGCTAAAATGTTATATTTCTGAAATCTTTGAATGTTTGAAAAGACATATGTCTGAAAGCCAAGCATATAGGGGTTCACTTCAGGAATCAATTGAAAAAGAAATGTGTCATTTGAAGGCCGAGAAAAATCAAATCATTCTGTATGTTTCCTGAGCCAGTTACTATTTCACTGTTGTGTTTGCTTATGTATATGTATTTTCTTTTTATTCTGTTACCCCACTTTGTCCTTATTATGTATGTTCCAATCCTAAAATGATAATCTTTTCTGTGGACGGACATAACTTTGCTTTTTTATATGACAGAGCATAATTATGGTGACTTTTGCAATCAGAAACAAGGCAGCACTAAGAACGTTAATGCAAATCTAACTGGCAGTTTATATGGCGCTATATAATTTTTTTCCTCGCTCGCTTCGCTCGCTCGATATTAAAGATATTTATAAAATGTTTTGTACAATCAGGCCAAGCACAAATTCATACATCGCATAGTACTCATATGCTAACTAGTTTACTAAATAAAAACAACAGCATTTTATTATAATTTTTATCCCTGAAGTTACCATTTTTCTTAAATTAACCTTTGGTATTCATAATTGAAGAGAAAGATTCAGGGTGAAACTCGGGCATATTCAGTATACAGTTTGAAGGGGATTATATTCCCAACAGATTTAAAAGAGGATTTGCTAAAAAAAATCAGTTTCCTATTTCGGAAAGTTTCTATGATGCTTTGTGGTCTAGCAGATAATATACATGTATGCTTCTCTCAAGATGTTAATATCAAGGTTGCACTCAGCAGTCTACAATTTAGTATCATAGAACTAGTCCTTTTGGCTTGAGATAAGGGATGTGGGGAATACCAATTAGCTGGGTGAAGAAGGCGCTACTAGTAATTATCATTTTTAATGAATAATGGAGCTAATTTTAATGAATAAGCCAAAATTTTAATGACAGTGAATAAATGGCTAAATTTTTATTGATTAGTGAATACCAGGACCCCCCATCCAGACCCTCAAATATGGCCGGAACAGGTTGAGCTGCTTGCACCCAGGTTCATGTTAGGTACAACGAACGTAGAACATGCTGTCTAAGAGCAACGTCTGTTGGAGGCAATGCTTCTAATGTTTTCCTTCATACTGTTATTAAGCCAAAAACATAACCATAGTTACATTTTAAGCTTCGCTCCTACCATTTCAAGTGACCAATGAATGCAAAACCAGTATACTTGAGCCACGTCAAAACGAACAAAGTAGTTTCACACGAACCGGCCTGTACAGTCACGGAAGATGGCTAGAGGCTGGAAATTTCAGATTTTGGTTGCAATAATGTCTTTTGTTTTCACAAGTATTCAAGTTTAAAAGTTCTGCATGTCGCAAAAATAATACGAAGTGGTGTAGGAAATAAATAAAACACTATGACTACAGGGAAAATGTCAACTGATGAGTGCAGATGGTGTTCAGTTTTTAAATAAAGATTGCTTACATAATACAAAACACACAAATAAAGCGCAATCCGCTCTAATATGGTGCCTATTTAAATACAGCCCTGTTATTGTTTCGTAACTTGTATTTTCAAACGACATTATCCAGATGCAGGGTTAGCAGCTGATTTGCATGTCATGGTAAAGTCTTCAAAAACCAAACCATTTTCACCAAATTACAGCTTTGGTTCTTTTTGTTTTATGTCTTAGTGTTTAAACTTTTTTTGTGCTGTTGGCGCCTTATGTATGTTTTCATATTTTTAGTTAAGTTAAGGCAACTGAGTGGCCACCTATTGGGAAAATAGCTGCTCATTCGGCTTACGATATGTTTCATGGTTTAAGTACCTGATTGTTAGTTTGGTTTTTTCCCACCTCGGTTTTTTTGAGTGGGAATCTTTTTCTGATTGCGCCTTTTCTTGATCTTTGCCTACTTGTACCTTTTAATAATAATTTGCATTTGGGTGTACATTTTCTATAAGAATAAGCGCATGTACCTACACCATTTCGTCTTTGATTTTCAGTTGATAGCGTGTTATTATTATTTTCTTTTAAATTTTGCATTTTGGTTGTTAAGTTACAAAATACATGATTGAATTTTAGCTTGATCATTTATTTTGTTTTCATTTTTGATAAGTTCAAGTTGTTTCCCTTAACTTATTAGGAATAATGCAAGTATAAGCTTTGTGAAAAAAAGACCAGACTACATACAATTTGTCTCTTGATAGCCTTTAACACGCGTTCACAGCATTTCAACAATACCATGTGCGTAAAGTCATAAGTAAAAGATTTGGGGTACAGTGATGCTGATATTGATTGAAACCGGTTCGATAGCATACAAACCAATTCATTAAGCTTTGGACTCGCATATGATACTAGCATTATTTCATGAGCGGCACCAATAGTTTTTCAGGCTCAGGTTGTTTGCTCTCTCTCTCTCTCTCTCTCTCTCTCTCTCTACACACACACACACACACACACACACACACACAGAGAGAGAGTTGAGATTGTACATTAATTGTTTAGCTTTATAATACAATTCTTCTTGTTTTAAATCCGGAATATCACCCTTCATATATAGATCTGTGACTGTACAGGCCGGTTTATGTCGGACCTGGTCGAAAATCCCGAAAACCGGGTTATTCGTGTCACTGCTCAAGTAACAGACATTCCTTAAATAAAAAAAAATAAGATTGGGTTAGCTTTATTTTACATGTCAATAATCTTGAAATACAGGCTTCTGTGATGTGTTTATGATGATCTGTACACACGCTAATAATTATAGTAGGCTATTCATCAAATCCCCAACTTGGAAATGTGCACCTTTGTAATGTGCATGCTTTTTGCATATTTTATATATTAGGCAGTTTATTTCGACTGTTTAACATAACTGGAAAGTAAAAAAAAAGTTTACACTGTGATTTCATGGTTTTTAAACATAATGGATACACTCATTGAAAACAAGCCAAGCAACGGTTACCATGGCAACCATACATTATGAAATTGTTTTTGCTTTTTTAATAATAATATATCCAGTGTATGAAGTTTGATCTAGATCTATTTTAAGATTTCATGTTTTGTAAAGGTTGGTGTAATAAACATGAATGTGTCTTGAGTGGGTGGGGTAAACTTCATGTGCGGATAAAACCTCTTTTATGCATAACTTTATTATGCATAGGATTGGATCGTTTGCTGTAACACTACATATAAACATATTACTGCTTAATCATGATGTGATAACTACGTATCTAATCCATTAAGGTTATTAGGGGTTAAAATATATTGGTAAATCAAGTTACAAATCAAATTATTTTACAGTAAAAATGCGGGATGGGTTTGTCAGGGATAATTCCTATTTCTGATAATATCCATAAGCAGACACTGGTTTATTAAAAGCTATGTGCTATTTATCGAACTTCAAGTTTCAAATTAGCCTCATTGTGAGGTGTAGCTGTTGGGATTACCTAGGTCTTTGGTCATTCACTTTATATTCAAAACGGATCGTGTTCATCAAAGCTGGTCGGTATATGTCACATGCCTACCTACATGTACATCTACAAAGTCTAAAGATTACTGTTCAAATGTGATTAGTTCTTTATCTCTGACTTTGTATGTTCATGACTTCTTGGCTTATTCGTATATAAAGAAAGTGGTTTGACATATAATCACGTCTGTGTTTAAACTCCCATAGTGGGGACCTGTCACTTCAAAATGAGCATAATAATGGTTACCATGGCAACCAAATGTACATGTAAGCTATTTTGAAGAATGCATTTTCAACGGTCTGTCAATGTTTGTATGATGCATTAACTTTGAACCAAATACATTATTTGGTTTCATATTTGCTATATAGAATAAATGTTATTGTAAGCTGGGTGGGTGGGGTAACCATGTGTGTAAATAATGCCTGCTCTATCCTTCAAAATGAATGAAAGTCAAAACGTTTACCATAAAATTTATTGTAGAAACCCATGACTGCTTATTCGTGATGGCATACCTAATAATAAGTTCCTTAAAATGTTATTAACAGAAATAATTAGAAATAATTCGTAGAAGAACAATGATTTTGAATGCCATTTGATAATTAAACAGCCTAAATTTTCCATAAGAAAGACTTAAAAGCATGATAGCTTATATTATTTCATAACTTTGTACCAGGGCTTTGCAAATCCACATGGACTAGCATTGAAAAAAAAGCTTTAACAGTCCTTAACAAGCCATTCTGTGCAAAAGGGGGTACCAATTTATATCAAAATTAGAAAGTTGAGTGACTTCAAACAAGGGCAGATAACTCAATGTTCGCCGGCTCAATTCAAAAAGTTGACGGTGGCTCAATATGCCCGAGATATAGTGCTACATGAAAATAAAGTCAAATCACTGCCTCAGTGCCGTGTAGGGTAAATCGTTAAAACGGCTGATTTCGGATCTTTGGGTTCCGGACTAATAAGGAAGCAGGTCAACTCGGCCTACCTTGAGAATAGAATAGAATAGAATAGGATAGAATGGGCCACCTGACCTAGTAGCATATCTTATGAGTCAGCTCGGTCGGGACAATTTGATACTTTTCTGCACAATTCCTTGACAGGTTCAAGTAACTGTGTTTCGCAAGAGCGTTTCTTACAAAAGCCAAGCTTCTCCTGGATCAGCGGTCTATGCAAGGGTATTGCATCACTAGACCTATGCTTCTTTCTACAACTCTACTACAAATATTGTAGTATGAATAAAATTATGTGTAAAAAAACTATGTTTTACATGTTAAAATCTAGAGAGGCAACTCTCAAATGAAACAAAAAGCATTGAAACGTTTTGATATCGTGTTCCTTCATACTTTGAGGAGATCTAAGCATTGCGATATAAACACTTCAGTGCTTGGACCCTCCAGACATGAAGGAGATTAACTCAGTTTATACGTATATACTAGTAACTAGACATCATTTTAATTTGTAAAATCACAATACCCATACTTTTGATGCGGTGCGTTCCTTTACCGGAATGGACCGGAATGGGCCTGATTACCGGAATGGACTACCGGAATGGACATTTATATGTGTCCTTGAGTACTGTTCATTTGGTTTTTGAGGACAGACTGGCCTAGAATATACACAGACAGTGATTAGTTTGAGAATCATGTGGTTAAAGTACAGTTGAATTGTGTTCCTTACGGCCGAGTAGCCTAGGTCAGGTGCTCATATATGCTTATATAGGTCCCTGTCACAGTGCCAGCATATTTTACTAATTTCTACTTCTATTCATCCCTGTGTTTGCTATAGGCCAACCACTGGTGATCTCTATATATGTTTTAATCAAAGAAACCCCTGAAAAGTGGTCCTACATCGGACCCCACCACTGAGCTACCCTTACCACATTGGGAAGTCAATTTTGTTATACTGATATGAATTTTACCGATGCAAACTATTCATATGACTATAGAAGTACATTTTATTCAGATAGAACATATTTAAACCATCCAAAGCAACAGCATAATGTCCATTTCGGTAGTCCATTCCGGTAATTATGTCCATTCCGGTCCATTCCGGTAAAGGAACGCACCCCTTTTGATGTATTAATATTTACTTTGGTAATGTACATTTTAAACCCTTGCAAATACTTTGAACTTCTTTCATATAAACACAAATTATAAACAATTTAGAAAAAAGTTTGTATGTGGGTTATGTGAAATAATAATATGTAATAATATGTGAAGATAAATCAAAACAAATAATAATGTGCTTTCATCATTAATCCATTATCATTCATCAATGCCATCTTTCTGTCTTTTCACAACACCTTCATCCCTCGGAGAAGCTTGAGGAAAACCAAAGGACCGACCAGTGGTCCTGTAAACGCTCACCTGAGACCTGAGATATAAACAAATAAACTTGTTTGACTAGAATGGTAATGTACACGTATATAACCCCAGGGCAGGGCAAACCCTGGAGTCAATGTCTTTTTCAAATCATAAAAGTTCAGTCCACTTGCCAATTTACTACAAGTTTTGCCCTTTAAATGATATTTAACAATTTTCCCCATTCAAATGCATGGGCAACCCAAGTTGACCTTGCCGTAAATAGGTCAAGGTCATCCCAGGGTCATGATTTATATAAACTTTGTAGAGCTCCATTGTCTGATACTTCATGCCAAGTTTCAAAACCATAGGCCTTCTGGTTCTGGAGAAGAAGATTTTTAAAGGTTTTTGCTATTTATAGCCATGGCGGCCATCTTGGTCATGTGACCTTGACCATTTATATAAACTTTCATTCCCACTTCCTAACAATACTCCTCATAAAGTTTGGCTTTGATTGGCCAAGCGGTTTCAGAGAAGATCTTTGAATATCACTGTAATATACATGTATATTGCCCTGGGGTGGGGGCAGACAGACCCCTGGGGTCCAATTTTTTTCAGAATCATCAATCTTAAGTCCATTTGCCCATTTCCTGCAAGTTTTTCCTACAAATGACATTTTAACACTTTTCCCCATTCAAATGCATGAGCGACCTATGTTGACCTTGCTGTAAAATAGGTCAAGGTCATCCCAGGGTCATGATTTATATAAAATATGTAAAGCTCTAGCCACTGATGCTTCACACCAAGTTTCAAAATCATTGGCCTTCTGGTTCTGGAGAAGAAGATTTTTAAAGAATTTTTTCTATTTATAGCCATGACAGCCATCTTGGTCATGTGACCTTGACCATTTATATAAACTTTCTTTCCCCCTTCCCAAGGATGCTCCATATGAAGTTTGGCTTTGATTGGCCAAGCGGTTTCAGGGGAGATGTTTCATTATTATGGAAATATACATGTATATAGCCCCGGTGCAGGGGCAGACAACCCCCAGGGGCTAAAATTTTCCATTAACATTAATCTTCTGTCCATTTGCCTATTCCCAGTAAGTTTACCCATTAAATAGCATTTTACCATTTTTTCCCATTCAAATGCATTTGCGACCTAAGTTGACCTTGCCGTAAAATAGGTCAAGGTTATCCTAGGGTCATGATTTGTATAAATTATGATGGGCCTGCGTCCCCGATGCTATATACCAAGTTTCGTGGAAATCGGCCCACTGGTTCTGGAGAAGAAGATTTTTAAAGGTTTTTGCTATTTATAGCCATGGCGGCCATCTTGGTCATGTGACCTGGACCATTTATATAAAATTTCGTTCCCCATTCCTAAGGATGCTCCACATGAAATTTGGCTTTCATTGGCCAAGCGGTTTCAGAGGAGAAGATCTTCAAAATTGTGGACGACGGACGACGACGGACGGACGCCGGAACATGGGTCACCTATAAGCTCACCTGTGAGCCTTCGGCTCAGGTGAGCTAAAAAAAAGCCATGCTCTAAGCCATACAGTATATTGTGTTTGTTCAGATGCTGGGCAACATTAGAGGCAACAATGTGCTCCATAATTTTACACAAAATACAGGTCAATGAAATTGGCTTGTAGTTTACGGGATCACACATCACCCTTTTTGAAGATGAGATGCCCTGGTACTTCCTATGTAGGGTGCTGGGGTCAGATATCTATCTTTATCAAGAGACACTGTACCGGAGTGAATCTTATAAAAGAAAGTTAAGGGGGACTTCACCCTGCGGTCCTCCATGGATGGCCACTCTCGTTCGCCCAACATATCGTCGACGCTACTCTTGTTCCTCCATCACTTGCGGGTCCACCTGGCAGCATCTGTCTCAGTGTCACTACAGGGATGCCAAATAGGAGTTGGATACTCGAGCTGAGGACGAACCAATGTTTTGTATGCAGCTTCCTTTGTATGTCGAGGTGCAAGAGCCAAATTGCACCGAAGTAAACCCAGTGTCGTAGTTGCAGTATGCATCTCTGATGGCTTTCTGGTGCTCTGAACTTTGAAATGATTCTTATTGTCAGGACTGCTTGACTTCCGAGCACGGAAGTACCTTTAAATATTAGAGTTCCTGTGGTTATGCCGAGTGGCGGCCTTAAGTGTCTCCCCGTACATCCATTTAATGCTTTATTTTTCCAATCCTTCAGTTTGCATTTTTCCTCTAACTCCCATACTTTAAATGTTATGCGACAGTCTGCATGCTTAGTTTTTAACCCAACCATGGTTGATAACTACGCTGCCTTCTTTAATTGCACGCCGGTGGGTGTGGCATCAGACTCTACGATGGCCCCGACATAAAGCTATTCATTTTAGTTGGTTGGGGCCAGGCTTCTTGTCTGTTGCTTGACCAATCGGGGTTCAGCTGATGTTTTTCTTTTGCTCCGGATTTCAGTAAGATATTCGGCGCCCTGGGATCTCCATCGTTGGGCAGCTTACTGAATCTGTGAGTACTCGTTTAAATTGATTCATCATGGTGGTTATCATGATTTATTTGTTTGTCCATGATGATTCATTTTCTAGTTTAAGATTCACCACGAGGACCGAACAACTAACTAAATGTTATGAACCACTGCAGAAGATGATGCTAGGGCCCTGTAAATCCGGTTTAAGCCCCACCCCCACCCCCCGCCCCCGATAGTTTTATATTACTGAACGTTCCAATGCGATACTTTTGTAGTAGTTCTATTTGTTTTATGTTTTGGAGTCAATTTTTGCGCTGCTTGAACTTATATACGTTTTCAAAGTTTTAGATAAGTTCGGGTTAGTCTAACTCCTGGACCTTGATGTACATGTAATGAGATGGAGACTAAGTTCGGGCAACTGAGTGGGCGCCTATCGAGAAATAGCTGCTCACTCGGCTTACAATATGTTGTCTAAGTTTAAGCACCTAATTGTCAATTGGGTTTTTTTCCTACCTCGGTTTAAGGAGTGGGAATTTCTTTCTGATTGCACCTTTTCCTGATCATTGCCCACTTGTACCTTTTTACGTTTCCTGATGAGGTGTTTGATTGAATGGTTGATCCATCGTAAGCTACTGACATGTAGAAAGAGAGAGGAAACATGAAAACCTCCAAATAGAGGAAAAGCATTTGAGACCGAAATGACCTGCTATCTTAAACAGGCGAAACAAGCATAGCAGTTTAGAATGCAGTTGCAGCTGTAGTTCTAATGCAGAGTTTGAAAACATTCTGAAATAACAAAATCACACATGAGCAACTGTTGTTTGATATTTATTTAGAATGATAAATTGTGTGAAATCAAATGTTAAAGGTTTGTGCATATTGCTTTGGCAGGCTTTGGCAGGAACAATGGTGAGTACTGCTTGCAGAACTATGTTCAGATCAACAGAATGAATAAATAAAAATGAATTATTTACCAGGCAAGCAAGGTATCAGCTAGAATATCCGTAGTGAGAGGGGTATCCCTTACTTCTTGGACTTTTCTTTCATTGAGAATTGTTCATGAAATTATCCAAAAAGAATGACATTTTTTTACAGTTCTGATTCAACATGTTCAAGAAGTGTATTTTCGAGCATTGGTTAAAGAAATTGGCACTTAAGTATAGGTCATCTGTCATCTTTCCCAGGCACAGTGTTGCCGGGAAAACTGCATGACTGCCCTGATACGACA
This sequence comes from Rugalucina vietnamica, assembly GCA_964017185.1. Classification (NCBI taxonomy): domain Eukaryota; kingdom Metazoa; phylum Mollusca; class Bivalvia; order Lucinida; family Lucinidae; genus Rugalucina; species Rugalucina vietnamica. The sequence continues at coordinate 21,646,302 of OZ024878.1, read as the reverse complement.
GTTTCCATAATTATGCACGACACTCAACCTGTCGATTAACATGATTAATATGGTACAGAGTTTTGTCCTTGGTGTCAAAATAGATATTAATGGTGGTCTTTCTTTTCAATTTACAGTCTGACAGAAGACAGTACTAAAGTCCAAGGACCAACTGGTACCCACAACAGCAGGGAGCTGGCAGAATCAGAAGATTTAACAGTGCAGGATATTAACGGGACTTGTAATTGCACATACTGAAGCCACAAGACATGAGATGGGCATGGGTGAATGTCAGAAGATTGCATTTCACATTATGAAAACCTGCCCATGCAATATACAGTGATTTTTCTCAGCTGTAAAAATTGAATTTTCAATTTTTTCGCCGAAGCGGTTCTGACGAGTACTCACAAATTGTGACAATCAATAGGTTATACCCCTGCAAACCCCAGTTTTTCTATATAAGAGTGGGGTTTAAGGCGGTATTTTTTGCACGGACATGTTATCCCGATGCACAGTTCACACTTATTTTGGAAGATGATGATCAGTATAACATGAAGATAGACCATCAACAGCTTGTGATTTATCTTGATGCCCTAAACAGAGTTTGGTTATCATTTATGACATGTTTTATCACTGTCCATCAGACTTACTTGGATTTTATGACCTTAGGTGTTGAGTGGGAAGTAAAAACATAATAAATTGACTTTTATTTGCTGAATAACTGCCAATGTTCTCCATGTTTTCTCCATGTCATCATAAAAAATTAAACATTCATATCTTATGAAAGGAATATTGTGCCCACATAAAAAAGTCCTGCAGGAAGGAAAGCCCGCGGGGAAAAAACCCGTAGGCAAAAGTCCCCATGGGGAGTGTGTTATTTCTTTATACTCATTTCATGGTGATATGGACTTAACTTCTAATCAGTTTCGAAGCACATTTTGCATATTATATAGCTATTTAGCCAATAGATCATGATTGACAATTCCCCACGGGGTTTCTTCCCCATGGGCAAAAAAACCCGCAGATTTTTTTCCCCGTGGGAAAAATAGAAATCACTAGAAACTGCACAAAACTATGGTTTAAGTAATGCTGAATGTAAAAATGATACATTTCAAGATCAACTGTGGCTAAATATTAGTTTTGAAATTTTCACTAAAACCCCGCGGGGATTTTCATTTGAAAAAAACCCGCGGCGAAAATTCCCCGTGGGAAAAAATCAGTATTTGAATTTAACAGTTATAACAACTTAGAATCACAGTTTGACATGCAGGATTGCTGATTGTATGTAAAAATAAACATTTTAAATTGTTTTGGTTTTCCCATGGGGATTTTTTACCTAGGGGGAAAAATCCCCGCGGGTAATTTCAATTTTTCCCGCGGGGTTTAGGATTTCCCGCGGGGTTTTCGAAATCCCCGCGGGGATTTTGACTTTTGCGGCTAAATATTTTCAAGGCGTTAATAGATTAAGGGTCCAAATGGTATAGGATGTACTTAATAAACACCATGTTATATAAATCAAGTGATTAAAAGCCTCTAACTCTTCTAGAATTACAAGGCGAGTTTGCCAAAAACCGGTTTGGCAAAAAATTTCCGGTGGCTGTTATATATACATGTATGAGCATGGCGGCCATCTTGATCATTTGGCTTGGATTATTTATAAACACACTTGTTTCCCTTTCCTACAAAAGCTTCATTAAATTTGGCCTTGATTGATAAAGCGATTTCAGAGAAGATGGTCTTTGCATATTATGGTCATGTTCATGTATTTTGCACCTGTGCGGGGGCAGACTAACCCCTGCAGTCATTTTGTTTTCAGACTCGTGTATCTTAAGTCTATGTATCGATTTCCTACAAACTTTCCCCATTCAAATGCATAGGCGACCAATAAGGAGACTAATTCCCAAGTATTTTCATGAAGTCTCGTAAATTTCCTTGGGAGTCATTCCCTTCTTACAAAGATATTTTATCATCGCTCCCACTTCAACATTCTCCATTTTGCAAACTTGACGCACTATCCTCTCTCCATATTGTACATATCGTACAAAAGCAATCAGGCGTGACCGAATCCAGATGACTTTCAATTAAATAGAATGACAGACAGAACAAGGATTTTGTCTTATGGAATGCTTTGAAGTGTATCAGGCTTAGAACTTTCTGATCACACAACAAATCGTAAGCCGACTGAACAGCTTTTTCCCAATAGGCGTCAACTCAGTTACCCGAACTTAAATGAAAATATGAAATCATGATAACCACCATAGGTTGGCTTTAACCGACCAAGTGGTCGCAGAGGAGATGTTTGAACATTGTTAACAAAGACGACAACGACGATGACACCTGAGCATGTGCACCCTACACGAACAATCTTACTTTGTGCCTTCGGCTCAGTTGAGCTAAAGGCTTAAAAACGACATTATCATATTTCTATGCAACAAACAACAACTACACAAAGGCAATAAAACTAGAAGACCACGACTTAAGTGTCATATTTCACCGAGATTTTCACCTATGTTGATGTTTTCCTTAGAAATGGAATTGCTGTTGACGCAATATGGAGACAAACCAAATGTAAAAAAAAAAAATCAGACAAACTCGCAACAATTCAATTTAAATGTGATGTGATAACCAGATAACGGTGTAGTTCTCGAGAAACTAGCGCCTCTCTGATGTATTGACTCTAAAACCAGCATGAATACTACAACATATATAGACTGGTTCATGCTGGTTCATATAGCTGCATGATTTAGTTCAAGAGTATTTTTGTACACACTAGATCTTCACTGGTTTTTCGTCATGTCAATATGGTTTCTCGAGAAGAGTCTCAGACGAATGCAATTAAAGTATAAAGAAGTGCCGTTCTTGAATTTGTAGATTTCTGGCTGATTATCTTAATTTTGTGTCATGACATTTATGTCTGTGTCAAGTACATTAATTATATCTTGACAGATTTGAGGAAATTTGTGCGCGTGAGCGCGTGAACAAATTGCGCATGCGTTGAGGTAGTTATTTTAGCTTGGTATGCCGCATCTTTGACAACACAAGCTCTTATGTCAATGGAGATCTTTCACCGTAGACCCACGTAATCAATCTACATGTAAACATGAATAAAATAAATGCATTTGGCATTATAAATACTACTCAAATTTTGATAGGGATCAAAATAGTGTTTTTCACACGACAGTTATAATGTAAAACCCAACGTTTTGATACACTTGGTATGTAGCAGAACCATCGATGTACAAGCATTCCACCTGTTTTGCGTTGTTTGTGAGCGCTTCTCGCAGACTAGCAAAAACATTGGACCCGCCCGTTAAATGTTATTGTCCGCACCTCAATCCCCCATAAACTGAAGTTGTCACTGTCGCCTACCCTGTCGAATTCTTTCATTCTTTGAAAGCTATTATATTGGTTCATACATGTAAACTGAATTTTTGGTTGTAACAAACATTTTACCAATTTCTTTTGCTTAAAATGTTATCCTTAAAGCTGCGAGGCTGGAAAAGAAACCTCATATGAATAACGATCATTGGTTTAGATTTTATAGCGTTTCAAAACAGTTGTTACTGGACTGAACATTTTCTCTTAATGACAATTCGTAAATAAGATGTGATGCTTGGTTTAAAAAAAATCCCGCGTCCCTAACTGGATTCAATCCCGGATCGCCGGGATAAAAATCCAATGCTCTAACCACTGAACAGAAGAGTAAACTCCCTGACGCAGTATGTCAGAGATTGTACTTATCGGATACATAGTATTGAATAGCTATGCCAATTTACAGAAGCTACGCATTATGTTAGCTGCCAACCCGACCTTTCAACCACGGCTGATCATCTCGAATAAAAGAAGATACTATGGGAGGTAACACACCTCAATTTCTAGAGAGTAATTATTTATGATTAGGAGAAAATAATTTTTATAAAGGCATTGCTCATTTGGTCCATCCCAGACGAACCCCCATCTTACGAATATGAAAGTTCATAATAAGAGATGATGAATATATAAAATATTGAATCTTCTGTAACGGTTCCTGCTCATTCCTAATTTGTGAAAAGTTCCTGATTCACAGGATATGCTATTTATGAGATTTTATATTGAGAAATTACAGACGTCAAACGTTCACCGAACAAACAGAAATCTGGAGATGAATGATGTCCCTGTCAATAAAGATTCTGATTATTATCTATTAAATCATACAAACAGCGTCCAGTTGGAAATCTATATAGCCAGATTTTATTAACTTTCATATCTCGTGTCTAGAGGAATTTGCTCATCTGACTTGATTTATTTTATTGTCAACAATAATTTTAGTTGATTGTCAAAATATGTAATGAAATATGCAAATAGCAAATCAGATATCGGTCAACTTGATTACATTCAGCTATAATCATCATATACCAGGAATGTCATGATTTTGAAAAATATTCTAGCCTATATTTTTACCTCGCCAATAATTGTTCGCTCGACTATGGTACTCACGAAATAATCTCGCCATGAGAGCAAAACCAAGCAGATTTTAGTGAATAAAACGTACACGATTTTACCTGATATGTATCAAAATGAGACAATAACTAGGTAAACAAAAATACATACGTCCATATTGAGATCAGTATGTTATGAAGACATTGTGGTCCTGGACCTGCATCATATTATCGCATACTTGTAAGATTCTGGAAATCTAAATATCACCAACATTCATATCATAAAATGCTCTTCTAGGGCCATGCCAGTATTTCACATTACGAAAACTTGTCTATGCAATATACAGAAATTTATTTGCAGCTTTAAGAAAATGAAAGTTTCGTCAGAAAAAAAAAAACACGCACGATTTGTTGTTGTGAGATATATTTTTGGTTAAACATTGATTGGGAGTACACGTTAGAACCGCCTCGCCGAGCCAGCTCTTACGTGTATCACAAACTACATGTATGTTTTAGAGCAAAAAACAGTTTACCCCCTAACCCCATTTTCACTATATAAAATGGTGTTATAAGGAGTTATTCATTGCATTGACATGTTTGCATGATATCTAGGGCCTTTTCTGTATCCCTTTTGCCCTTTATTTAACAAATACCTGCCAGTGCTCTTATTGCATAAACCACAGAATTTTAGTTTAAACTTTCGTATATTCATACACCAACAATCATAGGATCTCCTTTGTTTACAGTTGTGGATGACATTGCTAGATTATTTTCGATCCCATTTTGTATTTTAATTTACAAGTCTATTTTATGTTGAAAATATCATATCATGTGAAATGGCAACCGTTTCAAATTACATTCATGGCAATGATTAAGTGCATGATACACGTAGGAATGTTTATATGAGTTGTGGTATAGTTGGTTTGAAGATGCTTGGCAATAAGGTGGTTCCATTTGTCGCACGCACATGTAAATAACGGTAAACCACTGTAACCAGTACCGATGTGTTTTAGCATCTTGGATAACGTTGCCCATTAAAATAAGCAGTAATATTTTAAAATTTGTGGTAAATACGTCATACTTTATTTTAATAATAAAAAATAAAACTTTATTTGTTTATACTGGATTCCATCAATCTCTAAAGGATCTGTAACACAAAATTACCCAATGCCATTACGAGAAAGGCTGAGAAACATCAACGCCAAAAAAAAAAGCCAAAACTACTTAATAATGTAAAGGCTTTTCGAAAATGTATTCGATTCAAAACTAAAGTTTGTCATCGAAAGGAGCAAGGATATTTAAATCAGATGACCGATTCTTACAATCATCGTTATATTTGAACTATACAGTTGGCATCCCCGTTTAGGAAAACTACCCACAGGATTCTTCAACAAAAGTTAGTCCGTTCAACGTATAACAATTTTAAAGGGGCAACTTTGCTGCCCCCAGCGAGATTTTTATTACCTGATGAGATTTTAGTGGGATGTGACATAATTAGTATTTCAGGTATTTTGAAACCAACATGTACTATTTAATCTTCTGATTAAAGCTGTAATATAAGTTTTTCTCTGATCAGAATTCACTTTAGCTAGTAAGTATATTGTAGAGCTCAGGGAGATAGTTGGTGTTTAAGCAAAGCCGTAAAACATAATTCGACTAAGCCTTCGCACGAGAAAAACAATTTGCATAGTCAAAAACAAAGTTGCAGATCAGTTTCGCAATCATTACTGCGAAGCTGATCAGCACCTTTGTTGTCGCTATACTGATAGTACAATTCATCTTCTTCCTAACCCCGAAATTTCAAGGTTCTAGCCTGCTTCTATGACTGTACAGGTCGGTTTGTGTCGACCTGGTCGGAAACACAAATTGTTGTTTTTCTCACGCACTGGCTCACTCTGCCTCTGTAAGCAAAATGCTCGGTTGCGTTGTTGTTCTAGCTTTGTCCTATCACACTATTACATGTAGTGTGTCATTATCTTTCCTTAAATTTCATACATGTATATGCCATTCAGGGAGTTCCCCGTAATATTTTTATATGCTCTTTTGCAATATCATTCGATGGCACAACCGCACAGCATAACTCTATTTGTAGACAGTTTAAAGGTCTCATGGGGCGTTTGAAATACTTATTATTAAAAAAAGGATTGTTATTTTGTTTTGTTAACGTTGGAAACATGGAACATCGTACTCGCTGGAAATTACTCTTGTCAGCCGCAATGCACGCATCCAAACAAGTAGCAGAACGTTTAATTATATTTATTGTTTATATGTTTGTAGACATTTAAATGCTTCTTGTGGCATGTTTAATACTTTGTATTAAAAAGGGTTGTTGTTTTGTTACATTAACGTTCGAAATATCGTACTCGCGGGACCTTACTCAACCACAATGCACGCAGGAGGTGGAAGCTCACTATTATATTGGCTGGTTTGATCGAAGGTCAAAAGTTAAGTTCATCAGAATAGTTTTTGCTAAGCAAAATTGCACCGTCTGACTTGTATCTTTTACCAAAAAAAAAAAAAAATTCACTCAGCCTTGCGTGTATTTTTTTTATAAGAAAAAAAAAATTCAAACAAACTTTAACCAAAGAGAACACATATACAGTACATTTCAGAATGGAATCTATTCATGTAAAGTATTAGTACTCGTAATTTCCGGTGACAAATCTAGTTTAAAACACCGATTTTACACGAGTCGTTAAGAAAAGACAAGGGTAGACGCTTATTTATGGTGTCCGAAATGGGTCAAAACTAACGGTAGCGTTCGCACGCTATTATTTTAGCGTTCGAACGCTAAAAAATAGCGCTCGAACGTTAGAATTTAGCGTTCGAACGCTAAAAAATATGTTAATTTAGCGTTCGAACGCTAAATTAATCGTTGCATCTCTAAAAAAATAGCGTTGCAAAATAGCGTTGCAACGGTAAATTTAGCGTTCGAACGCTATTTTTTAGCGTTCGAACGCTATTTTTTTAGCGTTCGAATGCTAAATTCGTTAGATTCTTTAAATACCGTTGCAACGCTAAATAGGTTTATTGTTTTAACCAATCAACAGCTGGCTTACAAATTAAATGCGCATTAGAGCGTACACTCACATGTATCTACTGTTAGAGAAATGGTATGGTAGGGGTGGGGATGGAGTCAGGGTTAGGGTACGGGTAGAGGTATGGGTAGGTAAGGGTAGGGTGTGGTAGGGAAGGAGTGGGCATGGTCTGGAAGGGATAGGGATATACCTAGCGTAGGAGTAGTGTTTGTTAAGCGGTAGGGTAGGGTGGAATTAGGGGTACAATAAGGCAGGGTTATGGAATGGCAAGATAGGGGAAGGGACAGGGTAGGGTAGAGAAGGGTATTGTACAGTAGGGTATGGGTAGGGTGCGGGTAGGGGATGGGTAGCACAGGATCGGGTAGGGTAACCAGTACAAACTTAAATACAGATCTTTTAAGAGTAGCACAACATTCATGGGAAAAATGATGGGCCATGCGTTATAACATACATTACTTTGTTACACCATATTTGATTGGCTAGTACTTTCTTAAAAGTAGCGTTGCAACGATATTTTGAATGGGTCTTTATGAAATAGCAATGCAACGCTAAATTTACAGTTCGAACGATATATTAGTAGCGTTCGAACGATAAAATTTAGCGTTGCAACGCTAATTTTACCGTTCGAACGGTATATTTAGCGTTCGAACGTTATTTTTAGCGTTCGAACGGCAAATTTTAGCGTTCGAACGCTAGTTTTTTAGCGTTCGAACGCTACCGTTAGTTTTGACCCATTTCGGACACCATACTTATTTGAGCATGTGCTAATAAGAACGAATACGGTATATATTTCAAACTGGTGGGTTTTATGATTAACATGCTAAAACGAGACAGTAACGTTACAATATAATCACCGTCCTTTCATCTTCAAACACGGCGGTTTTATATTTGACAGCAGACGAGGTTGACCTCTGCTATTTGCAATTCCTCATTAAGATCGTGCAAATACTTTGACAGATTTATCAGAATTACGCTTGATTGCTGTTTCATGACAAGAATCGTGCCTTTGAAATCGAACTTCTATTCATTAACTTTTATGTTTTATTAAGCTGTACTAACGCGCGCCTTTGTATTATGTTCATACTTTCAACATGCAAAATTGACGTGTAAAATATTGAACGTTTTTTGTTTTTTTTAAATAATCATGTCAATATCACGTTTTAACAATATTAAATCAAATACCGTGTGGCGGCCATAAAAAGTCTCCCCGTACATCATCCATAGTGCAGGTTATATTTTCTTTTTGGTCCTTTGAGATCAGCGAAGATATTCTGAGAACTCAGAAATTCATTATCGGTTAAGATTCATTTTCTAGCCAATGTTTAATATATTTGGCCCCATTTAGATAACACTAGTCTTTGTATCGACTACCCTGTTGAAAGTTGCAAAATTTCAATAATTCTCTTTGGCTTCATGTAGCCAAATCTAAAGGGTAACTGACGAGACTTCAATAGTCGAAACCGCGGTATGGCCCATCACCTTTCTCATTAATGTGTTCACTGCTTTTAAAGGATCTCAGTTTTAATTTTTATTTGCTATTACTGCAGCTGGTGTTGTGCCGTGTGGCGGCCCTAAAAAGTCTCCCCGTACATCATCCATAGTGCAGGTTATATTTTCTATTTGGTCCTTTGAGATCAGCGAAGATATTCTGAGAACTCAGAAATTTATTATCGGTTAAGATTCATTTTCTAGACAATGTTTAATATATTTGGCCCCATTTAGATAACACTAGTCTTTGTATCGACTACCCTGTTGAAAGTTGCAAAATTTCAGTAATTCACTTTGGCTCCATATTGCCAAATCTAAAGGGTCACTGACGAGACTTCGATAGTCGAAACCGCGGTATGGCCCATCACCTTTCTCATTAATGTGTTCACTGCTCTTAAAGGATCTCAGTTTTACTTTTTATTTGCTATTACTGCTGCTGGTGTTGTGCCGTGTGGCGGCCCTAAAAAGTCTCCCCGTACATCATCCATAGTGCAGGTTATATTTTCTTTTTGGTCCTTTGAGATCAGCGAAGATATTCTGAGAACTCAGAAGTTTATTATCGGTTAAGATTCATTTTCTAGCCAATGCTTAATATATTTGGCCCCATTTAGATAACACTAGTCTTTGTATCGACTACCCTGTTGAAAGTTGCAAAATTTCAGTAATTCTCTTTGGCTCCATGTTGCCAAATCTAAAGGGTCACTGACGAGACTTCAATAGTCGAAACCGCGGTATGGCCCATCACCTTTCTCATTAATGTGTTCACTGCTCTTAAAGGATCTCAGTTTTAATTTTTATTTACTCCTTACAATTTCCATTTGTTTTTGACCGCAAGACCCAGGAGAACCCAAATATAAATTGTTCAAAAAGTTCAATTCCACTGACATCGGCCTTTACATGATCTTTATTATAATGCCATTTTGTAAACATGTCGTGTTAAAGGTCATTTTGAGTCCGTTTCCAGTTAACTAAACAGTTTAAAAAGGGACAATGCTGGTAATAAACTATGCGGCCACTGTAGTGTGCTATAGTTTTGGCTGCTAATGTAAATAGACCAATGCTCAGGCCTGCAAATCAGATATTTTTTTATTATTTTATTTACATCGCTTCCAGCCTCAAATGAACTTGTATTGTAATAGTAACAAGTTATAAAGCGAGCAATTAGTGCCTTTTCACTTTGAAATTAAAGACTTGAAGAAGTGTGGTCTAATATTTCCTTTCTTAGTTCCCTCATTGAGCCGTTTCATTAGTCCTTACTTCAAAGAGGACATGACTTTGACATTCCAGAAGAGAAATGATTGTTGTACCTTGTGTTGGACATTGGCGTTCACACCAGATAGGATGTGTTTCTGCAAGCTACATTCGTTTTGGCTACTATAGCTGACTTAGTTTGAATTCTGGCCCATCAAGTCTTCAAAGTACATTTAGCGACGTCACTTAAACTTTCAATGTACTTGACAATATCGAACGTGCAATCTGAGACCAATGATCGCTTATGTTCGCCTATATTCATAAAGAAAGCAGTGTTGAACCCGTCTTTTCTTTGTACCTTAAAGGTTGACATTTCGTACCTGTTTGGATCTTCTTGACACATGTCGGGTTGTTTTACGACTGGATCTTTATCAAAATTCTTAAAATAATAATGACGTTGCAAAATTTAAAAGCATATTAAAATTACTACCAGTGTCAAATTACACAGCAGATGCGGCTACGTTAATGGAATTTTATTACAGCCATGCCCCAGTTTTCCATATAGTTTGAGAACCACTGTGTTGAGCCGCCTTTACAAAGAATACATGTATAATACATGCAGTGCTTGAACACAACCTACTAAGCGACCTTTTCTTTCTTTTTTTTTTTTTTTTTTTTTTTTTTTTTTTTCTTCTTTTTTTTTCGCCTTTGTGATATATATAGAAATTCTTACACTCGTGGTCATTTCATATGAAATTTCTTAAACGAACCACGAGTGTAAGATTCGTTTTATCATGTGACTTCTAAAATAATACTTTATCGCCTTCTAAGTGGACATATTTTCAATGAAAAATTGCATTATTGTTACGGACGTCATGTTCCCGCAAAAGTTAATACACGTGTTGTCATAACACTTTTTATTATATGACGTTATCCACTGGAAAACAGCGACGTCGTATGATAAATTCTGATTAAAAATTCTACCTCAAGATCGCAAAATTTTGTTCCAGATATCAGATTGAATGTAACTTAAAGACACCAAAAGCACAACCGAAGCAATTCATTTTAATCTGATGTGATGAGTGCGAGAATATAATGGTTCTTGAGTTATGCCTCGATTATATTTGGACTAAGATTAGCTTGCGATGATCGTAGGACGACAAGTTTTGCATTTTCATGCGGTTTCCGCAGGGTGATCTTACGATGTCCCTACGATTTTACTGCTTCCTACTATCTCCGTAGCCTCTACAATTTTGTAATAGTCTATCTTTTTACAATTCTTAGATCATAAGACCGTAGCCCGTAGACTCGTCGAAGTGGCAGTATAGCACGGACGCCGTACGGACCCCCTGCGTATATCACCGCACGTTTTTATGATAATTTTGGGGGACAATAATCATACGGCGATCGTAGGGAGACCGCTAGGACTGTCAGAAGGCCTAGGACCTATGTACGGACATCACACGAGCTCCGTATCATCTTCATTTAAAGTCTGCAGAGACTCTATGACTACCGTGCGATCTCCGTGCGGTTTTGTCTAAGACCGTTGGCGAAAGCTCGTGTCTAGAGGAATTTGCTCAGCTGACTTGATTTATTTTATTGTCAACAATAATCTTAGATGATTGTCAAAATATGTAATGAAATATGCAAATAGCAAATCAGATATCGGTCAACTTGATTACATTCAGCTATAATCATCATATACCAGGAATGTCATGATTTTGAAAAATATTCTAGCCTATATTTTTACCTCGCCAATAATTTTTCGTTCGACTATGGTACTCACGAAATAATCTCGCCATGAGAGCAAAACCAAGCAGATTTTAGTGAATAAAACGTACACGATTTTACCTGATATGTATCAAAATGAGACAATAACTAGGTAAACAAAAATACATAAGTCCATATTGAGATCAGTATGTTATGAAGACATTGTGGTCCTGGACCTGCATCATATTATCGCATACTTGTAAGATTCTGGAAATCTAAATATCACCAACATTCATATCAAAAAATGCTCTTCTAGGGCCATGCCAGTATTTCACATTACGAAAACTTGTCTATGCAATATACAGAAATTTATTTGCAGCTTTAAGAAAATGAAAGTTTCGTCAGAAAAAAAAAAAAAAAAAAAAAAAAAAAAAAAAAAAAAAAAAAAAAAAAAAAAACACGCACGATTTGTTGTTGTGAGATATATTTTTGGTTAAACATTGATTGGGAGTACACGTTAGAACCGCCTCGCCGAGCCAGCTCTTACGTGTATCACAAACTACATGTATGTTTTAGAGCAAAAAACAGTTTACCCCCTAACCCCATTTTCACTATATAAAATGGTGTTATAAGGAGTTATTCATTGCATTGACATGTTTGCATGATATCTAGGGCCTTTTCTGTATCCCCTTTCCCCTTTATTTAACAAATACCTGCCAGTGCTGTTATTGCATAAACCACAGAATTTTAGTTTAAACTTTCGTATATTCATACACCAACAATCATAGGATCTCCTTTGTTTACAGTTGTGGATGACATTGCTAGATTATTTTCGATCCCATTTTGTATTTTAATTTACAAGTCTATTTTATGTTGAAAATATCATATCATGTGAAATGGCAACCGTTTCAAATTACATTCATGGCAATGATTACGTGCATGATACACGTAGGAATGTTTATATGAGTTGTGGTATAGTTGGTTTGAAGATGCTTGGCAATAAGGTGGTTCCATTTGTCGCACGCACATGTAAATAACGGTAAACCACTGTAACCAGTACCGATGTGTTTTAGCATCTTGGATAACGTTGCCCATTAAAATAAGCAGTAATATTTTAAAATTTGTGGTAAATACGTCATACTTTATTTTAATAATAAAAAATAAAACTTTATTTGTTTATACTGGATTCCATCAATCTCTAAAGCATCTGTAACACAAAATTACCCAATGCCATTACGAGAAAGGCTGAGAAACATCAACGCCAAAAAAAAAGCCAAAACTACTTAATAATGTAAAGGCTTTTCGAAAATGTATTCGATTCAAAACTAAAGTTTGTCATCGAAACGAGCCAGGATATTTAAATCAGATGACCGATTCTTACAATCATCATTATATTTGAACTATACAGTTGGCATCCCCGTTTAGGAAAACTACCCACAGGATTCTTCAACAAAAGTTAGTCCGTTCAACGTATAACAATTTTAAAGGGGCAACTTTGCTGCCCCCAGCGAGATTTTTATTACCTGATGAGATTTTAGTGGGATGTGACATAATTAGTGTTTCAGGTATTTTGAAACCAACATGTGCTATTTAATCTTCTGATTAAAGCTATTATATAAGTTTTTCTCCTGATCAGAATTCACTTTAGCTAGTAAGTATATTGTAGAGCTCAGGGAGATAGTTGGTGTTTAAGCAAAGCCGTAAAACATAATTCGACTAAGCCTTCGCACGAGAAAACAAACAATTTGCATAGTCAAAAACAAAGTTGCAGATCAGTTTCGCAATTACTGTACAATTCATCTTCTTCCTAACCCCGAAATTTCAAGGTTCTAGCCTGCTTCTATGACTGTACAGGTCGGTTTGTGTCGACCTGGTCGGAAACACAAATTGTTGCTTTTCTCACGCACTGGCTCACTCTGCCTCTGTAAGCAAAATGCCCGGTTGCGTTGTTGTTCTAGCTTTGTCCTATCACACTATTACATGTAGTGTGTCATTATCTTTCCTTAAATTTCATACATGTATATGCCATTCAGGGAGTTCCCCGTAATATTTTTATATGCTCTTTTGCAATATCATTCGATGGCACAACCGCACAGCATAACTCTATTTGTAGACAGTTTAAAGGTCTCATGGGGCGTTTGAAATACTTATTATTAAAAAAAGGATTGTTATTTTGTTTTGTTAACGTTGGAAACATGGAACATCGTACTCGCTGGAAATTACTCTTGTCAGCCGCAATGCACGCATCCAAACAAGTAGCAGAACGTTTAACTATATGTTTGTAGACATTTAAATGCTTCTTGTGGCATGTTTAATACTTTGTATTAAAAAGGGTTGTTGTTTTGTTACATTAACGTTCGAAATATCGTACTCGCGGGACCTTACTCAACCACAATGCACGCAGGAGGTGGAAGCTCACTATTATATTGGCTGGTTTGATCGAAGGTCAAAAGTTAAGTTCATTAGAATAGCTCAGTCTGACTTGTATCTTTTATAACAAAAAATAAGTTGCTCATCCTGGACCCAGTTGTTCAAAGCATCGTTAGCTTAACGATATCGTTAAGACATAAATTTGTTACGCAAATATCAGCTAAAGTAACAAATACACTGTTATTTTTTGTTGAAAAAATGTGAGAATCCTTTGCAGTGCAAAGGATTCTCACATTTTTTCAACAAAAAATAACAGTGTATTTGTAATATTAATGTTTGAAATTTTAACGAAACGTTAACTAACGACGTCGTTAATTTTGAACAACTGGCCCCAGGTGTGTATCTTTTATAAGAAAAATAATTTCGAACTTGAAAATGCTGTTACAATTTCTTTCTAATTAGTGCAAACTTAAACCAAATATGATACATATAATAAAGTACATTTCAGAAGGCAATCTATTCATGTAAAGTATTAGTACACGTGCTATAATTTCCGGTAACGAATCTAGTAAACAATACCAATGTCAACCGGCCAGTGAGCACTTATACACGAGTCGTTAGGAAAAGAAGTGGATAGACTATTATTTGAGCATGTGCTGATAAGAACGAATACGGTATAAATTTCAAACTGGTGGTTTTTATTTGCATCGTCAGTGATTAACATGCAAACAAGACACAGTACAACTTAATCACCGTCCTTTCATCTTAGAACATAGTGGTTTTATACTTGACAACAGACGAGGTTGACCTTTGCTGTTTGCAATTCCTCGTTAAGATCGTGCAAATACTTTGACAGATTTATCAGCATTATGCTTGATTGCTGTTGCATGACAAGAATCCGGCCTTTGAAATCGAATTTCTATTCATTAACTTTAATGTTATATTAAGCTGTACATGCAACGCTTTGTATTATGTTCATACTTTCAACATGCAAAACTGTCGTGTATATTGAACGTAATCATGGCAATATTTCAATTGATGTAAGTAAGTAAGTAAGTAAGTAATTTTTTATTAAAGTGACATACGCTACATGAACATTTTTTTTTACATACATACAAGACATAATTGAAGCGCCCGACCCAATGGGTCTACAAGTCACTATTAAACAAACATTGAATAATATTTACAAACCATCTTTGTATAAACATCCTAGTATGAGATCTATTTTTAACTTTAAACAAAATTATTATTAAGTATAAAGTATACTGCGTCTGTGAAGAAAGGCTTTAAGGAGAAATTTAGCTGTTCGTCTAACAAAGTCATTTAATAATATTGAAAGTTTATCATCATCACTTTTGTTTGAAAAATCCTGGTCGTTTAGAACTACACCAAGCTCATAATCACGAATGTCAGTATAACATTGACAGTTTAGTAAAAAGTGAGTCTCGTCTTCAACGGACCCTTGATTACAGAGTTTACAGATTCTTGCGTTCACTGCTTCACCAATAAATCTCCCGGTTTCAACTCTTAATGGAAGAACACCACATCTAAACTGTGCCATCACTGATCGCTCATTGCGATGTAATTCGATGGGGTGTATTGAGCAGGCCAATAGGCATAGATGGATATTATCACGTTTTCACACTTAAATCAAATAAAGTGTTTACTCCTTACAATTTCCATTTGTTTTTGACCTCTTGACCCAAAAATGTCAATTTCACTGACATGTGTGTCACGCGATATTGATGAACTACTCAACATCAGCCTTATCATTATCTTTATTATAATGCCATGTTGTAAACATGTCGTGATAAAACTCATTTTGGGTCCGTTTCCAGTTAACTAAACAGTTTAAAAAGGGACAACGCTGGTAATAAAACTACGCGGCCACTGTAGTGTACTATAGTTTTGGCTGCTAATGTAAATAGACCAATGACCAGGCCTGCAAATCAGATTTTGTTTTTGTACATCGCTTCCAGCCTCAAATGAACTTGTATTGTAATAATAACAAGATATAAAGTGAGCAATTAGTGCCTTTTCACTGTGAAATTAAAGACTTGAGGAAGTGTGGTCTAATATTTCCTTTCTCATTTCCCTCATTGAACCTTTTCATTAGTCCTTACTTCAAAGAGGACATGTCTTTGACATTCAAGAAGAGAAATGCTTGTTGTACCTTGTGTTGGACATTGGCGTTCACACGAGATAGGGTGTGTTGCTGCAAGCTACATTCGTTTCGGCTACTACATGTATATAGCAATTCAATTTATATAATTTTTTGTTACCGCCATTTGCGCACGCACTTCATGCAGCGGACTGGTGCAGTCGGTCGCGCTTCGGACTTTGGGCCGAGGGGTCCCGGTTCTATCCCCGTCCGGGGCGTCGTCTGTTAAGGCCTTTAGCAAGTCACATTTCCACAGCTCAGTGTATATAGTGTACATATGTTCTTAAGATGGTCGCAATAAAAGCTCTACAGAGCGTATGTGTTAGTAGTTGAAATATGATGCAACTTTAAATAAAGATTATTGTTATTATGTAATACTCTTTTAGAGATGTTTTGAGTATCTGACCGATTCAGATTCAGAATTCTGGTCTATCAAGTCTTCAATGTACATTTAGCGACGTCACTTAAACTTTCCATGTACTTGACAATATCGAACGTGCAATCTGGGACCAATGATCGCTTGTATTCGCCTGCATTCATAGGGAAAACAGTTTTGAACCCGTCTTTTCTTTGTACCTTAAAGTTTGACATTTTGTACCTGTTTGGATCTACCTAATACATGTCGGGTTTTTCATGACTGCATCTTTATCAAAATTCTTAAAATAATAATGACGTTGCAACATTTAAAACTACTAGTATCAAATTACACAGCAGATGTTGAAGAAAGTGCGTGGCGGCGTAAACAGAATTTTATTACAGCGATGCCTCAAATTTCCATGACTTTTCAGAACCCCCGCGTTGAGCCGCCTATACAAAGAATACATTTAGAATACATGCAGTGCTTGAACACAACCACCGAGCAACCTGTTTTTCCCGCCTTTGTGATATATATAGAAAATCTTACACTCGTGGATATTTCATATGTAATTTATTAAACAAGCTTCGGTGAGTTCAATAAATTTCATATGAAATTACCACGATTGTAAGATTCGTTTTATCATGAGACTTCTAAAATAAGATTTTATCGCCTTCAAAGTGGACATATTTTCAATGAAATTACATTATTGTTACGGACGTCGTTACGTTTTCCCGCAAAAGTAATTACACGTGTGGTCATAAGTATGGCACATCTTATCCCCGTACACCCATTTTGTTGGCGTTTACCGCGTGTTCAGGATATGTCTATAATCTTGTGGATGTCCTTACATTTTGGAGAAACCGCAAACTATAGCATCGTTATTAGATATGTAAAAGGTCTCAGGTGTCATGTAATTTCTTTGTGGAACTGAACTCAACCGCAATGCTCATGTTTATGTTAGAGCATCCAAAGAAATAGCTGCTCTAATAATGACATTGCATTTTCTTTTTTATCCGTTAACAGCTAAGGTCTCATACGTAACCACAGTATTTCTGGACAGGCCATTCCGAGGCAGATATCCAGTATTAAGAACACATTACTTTCACTGTCTAGTGTTTCGTTTATTACGCAAACAAGCATACGCAATATACAAAGAATTTTAGCTGTAAAAATCATTATTTTTCAGGTTTTTTTTTTGTTTTTGTTTTTTTGTGTTTTTTTTTTTTTTGTTTTTTTTTTACATTTTTATAATGTTTTCTCAAAACACTAATTGTGGGTATGCAATAGTAACGCCTCGGCAAATACGAGTACCCACAATCAATGTATACATACCTCTTAAAATCCCATTTTCACTATAAAAAGAGGTTATATGGGGTTATTCTGATGCACTACAATATTCCATGCATGCATAAACATAGGAGCCGCCTCATGAGAAAACGAACAATCCGCATATGCGAAAACAAAGGCGCAGATCAGCTTCGCAGTCACTGCGAAGCTGATCAGCACCTTTGTTTTCACTACACGGATGGTACAATTCCTCTACTTTCTAAATCCAAAATTTCCAGTCTCTAGCCATCTTCTGTGACTGTACAGGCCGGCTTGTGTCAGACCTGTTCGGAAACCACATTGTTGGTTTTCCCACGAGGCGGCTCATATGAGCAATATCAGAGCATCATAAGATTTTAGCTTTATATTGGGCTTTGTTTTCATTTGCTTTATCATTGATAACCATGCTAACAAAACACAACATTATCTTTCTCTTTAATCTTAAAATATGGATTTATACGTCAATATACGAGGTTGACCTTTTCTGTTAGCAATTCATCATTACCATGATTACGCGCGTGCAATGCTTTGACAGATTAACCAGAATTATGCTTGATTGCTGTTTCATGAGATTTAACGAGGGTAAGAAATTTCAGTTTCATAAGTGAGCGGTACATGTAAAGCGGTATAATCCTTGCATTGTTGATTGTCATCTCCCCGTGACCAAATGTGTCCTGTTTACCTGTTATGTTAACGGAACACGGAGCCAAAGTTACCTTTGCCACGACATGTTTTCATAGTGGACTTATAAATGTAAAGCACTGCATTCTGTTTATTATAGATAATATATAAATGACATGTAAAATGAAGCAGTTTCAAAAATGGAATTGGGCCTTTTTTTTAAGTTGATATCCTGCGCAAGTAGTTTGAATAAGCTTAACAAATATTTTGCTAGTAACCAGGTAACATTGCTTAATTTTGTATTGAACAGTGCAACCCATTGGAATGCATTCAGAGACCATTATGAAATTTTCAAGAATTTCACCATTATTTGCTGCACAGAGCTGTATGAAATGGGACAGTACTCACCCACTCAATGTCGGGGACAATCATGCACAGTGAATTAATTTTCCCTGCTAACGATAAAGACCAGTAACCATGCCTTGAAGTTCGACGATTTGACTAGTAAATGAGCCGCCGCATAGGAAAACCAACAATCTGCATAGGCGAAAACAAAGGCGCAGATCAGCTTCGCAGTTACTGCGAAGCTGATCAGCGCCTTTGTTTTCGCTACACGGATAATACATTTCCTCTACTTTCTAAATCCAAAAACTTCCAGCCTCTATCCATCTACTGTGACTGTACAGGCCGGTTCGTGCCGGACCTGGTCGGAACCTAAATTGTTGGTTTTCTCACGCAAAGGCTCATATTGAATTTGTTTATCACAATGTTTGGCATTTTCCTGTCTCAAATGAACTTTCATTGTAATAATAACAAGCCATTAAGCGAGTAATTAGTGTCTTTTCACAAGGAAATTAAAGACTTGCAAGACCTGTGTTCTGATATTTCATTTCTCATTTCCATCATAATTGCAAGTTCCCAATGGTCTTTATTTCTACGCTGACATGTCACAGACTTTTAAGAAATGACGATGTAAAAATACAAAACTTGCTTTGAACATTTGAAGTGCAGTTGATCTATGGAAGGTTTAGGGAGTGCTTTTAACAATATATTCTGCAAGTATTATGTGAAAAAAAAAATAAATAAAAACAAAATAAAATAAAAACAAAATACCGAATAAAGAAATGAATTTCTTTAAGAGCAGCGAATATATCAAAGAGAAAGGGGATGAGCCATATCGCGGTTTTGGCTGCTTAAACCTCGTCCAGGACCGTTTAGATTTTGCTACATGAAGCCAAAATATATAACTTCTATTCAGGATAGTCGATACGCATATCCTAGTAGAAAGAAAAGTAAAATTTAACATATTCAGTTGCGCTAAGGTCATTGTCCCACCCTAAAACCCAATGTGAGAAAGACAGTACCATACAAAAGTGACGAAAATACAGGAGTTCCTTTTTTGTG
Organism: Rugalucina vietnamica; assembly: GCA_964017185.1. Taxonomy (NCBI): domain Eukaryota; kingdom Metazoa; phylum Mollusca; class Bivalvia; order Lucinida; family Lucinidae; genus Rugalucina; species Rugalucina vietnamica. Next base: position 21,626,238 of record OZ024878.1, on the reverse strand, counting down.
ATGTTTAATAGACACACCAGACAGGAAAAACACATGCCGCTATATAATTAGTATTACTGTCTAGTCTACAATCTGTCGGTCCGTTGAACTCTAATGTTCATATAAGAACGTCATAGGTATCTATTATAGAGATCAACCATGGTTTTCAGTGTTCAAACATTCGATGGATCACGAGGAAGGTGTTTGAACACAAGGCCGACAGCTGCGTGTTCAAACCCCTTCTGAGTGGTCTGGAGCGAATGTTTGAACACTGAAACAAAACATAGTTGATCGCTATTCTTACATTTTCACACTTATTCACTTGAAATCTCTTGAAAATAACATTAACAACGTACACTCACCTTAAACCGCGGTGCTTCTTCATTGTCGGTCATTCGGAACACAGTGACGTCACGACGCATTGGCCAATGACGTCGATCACAACCCATGTTCAAGCGACACGTGAATTTCATGATTTGGACTTGGATTTTGCTGTTTGAACACGGCTTTCGACCGAATCGAAAACGGCTTCAAACAACTATGCGCATAGATATCTATGCAAGAAAAGGAATTTGAATGCGTTTGGGCCAAGTTATTGCCAGAACGATGATGTTGCAAAAATGTATCTGTATATACGACCATATACATATTCATATTATCATATTACACCCTGTAAAGGTTCAATACATCAAGCAAACATGTCCGTGCAATTAATACCCCCTTAAATCCCACTTTTAAAGAAAAAAAAAACTCTGGTTTACAGGGGAACACCTATTTTCTTATATTTGCTCCAAAACATTGATTGTGGGTACTCGTCGAGGCGGTTCTAACTTGTACCAACAATCTATGTTTTGAGCAAAAATAAGAAAACTATCATTTTTTTTTTCTTATGAAATTTTAACAGCTGAAAAAATATCTGTATTTTACATGGACAAGTTTTCGTAATGGAATATTTCAGAAATTGGGATTCTGTCAATATTATGTTTGCCGCAGTGGTAGCCATATGATACATCTTATTCAACTTGCATGTACATGTACATAAGATTTTAAAGTCGATCTCCAAATAGTGTAACGCAGTGTTCTCAAAGCAAATGGAGGATGACATCAATTTCTCAAAACTCGAGGGATCTCCCTAAATAACAATTATGCTATTTTACTTGCATACAATTTTATATTTAATTGCCACTCCCTACATGCTTTAAATATATAAAGGCAAAGGCGATGTGGGTTGTAAAAATATTAAGTTGTTCTATATAATTTGTATTAAATCAGCACATAGGTACATCCCTCTTTCAAAAAATGCTAAGTTTAGTCTACAATTTGTCATTTGAAAATTTAATTTGATTTAATTTTATGTTCAGATATACAGTTGATGCCATATATCACATGCTCCTTCATAATATGCGGCATTGTCATTCCTCAAGTTGTTTGAAAACACAAATGTATCTTTCCTGATTCAAAAATATGGGCATTCGCTCAAGCATATATTTAAAGGTTTTTGACCGGCGTAAGGGAGCGACCATTTGACTTTTATGGGAGGGCTGGAAGATTAATTTCAGCCTGGGTATTTTTTTTTTTTTTTTTTTTTTTTTTTTTTTTTTTTTTTTTGACTATCCTTTATCCTGGAGTTTTATTTTTTGTAAAGGAGGATCCTGGCTTATTTTTTTCATATACTTTTCAAAAGTTATATATAAAATGTTAGCTTAAATTGGTAAAGGAGGAGAAACCCTTTAAAAATAGGTGACAAATGAATACCAGAGCAATGACATACTACATCAGCTCAGTTGGGCTAAAATGCCCTAGTTAGTATTTATAAAGAGGCATGTATATAATATTAAATTTCTGTTTCAGTGATGATACTTGTTTCAAGTGAATCGTGAAACTAGAAAACCAACATTCTGCTTATGCAAAATCAAAGACACTGATCAGCAGTGACTTTACAGCTGATCAGCACCTTTGTTTTCACTCTATAGACAATACAATGCTACTTCTTCATAAATTCAAATTTCAAGTTTATAGTCATTGTTGGTTTTCTCATTCGAACGAAGGCTAAATTTATACAATGTGCATTCGACACAATTATCAGATCAATTAATTATTTTGATGAAAATAAATATAATTGACATTTAAAATCCCTTTTCACAAGTTTCTGCTTATTTGCCATTAAAACACTCAATTTCCTTAAACATTGTCCTGGATATTTTTTGTTTGTTCGATCATCCTGGATATTTTTTTGTTAACATCATTGTCCTGGAATTTTTTTTTTTAAATCTTCCAGCCCCCACCCCCATAAAAATCAAATGGTCGCTCCCTAACTGGCTTGAATTACATAAATGTTCACCCAGTGTTGGCGAAGGTTAGGTATACCGTAAAAATTTCGCTGCTCATACATGGGCCACAACGTAAGAAAATGTTCCTTCGGACAATTTTTTGAGTATAAGAAAAACAAAGTTACTTTGATTGTTTAATGTTTCTAGAGTCTGTAAGTCTTTATTTGACTAGATTATTTAAGTTATTTTGCGAGTTATGACCAATTTACTATATGAACCCTTCAGACGTCATTGTCCTGAAAAATGACGTCAAAATTGCGTAATGCATTTCTGCACATGTTAGTAGAGCTTACAAATCTCGATGCATTTACGCACTGGCCAGAACCTATTGTTAAGACAGAAGCATACCATCCTTACAGGCAATCTGTCGTAATTATTTTGTCTATTTTTATGATAATGCGGTTGCTATGGTCACCATTTAACGATAGATAATGGAAAAGTATGTGTATTATGGGCTAAAACAAGGGCAGATAACTCCAAATATTGAAAAATAATATGTTCTAAACTCATTCATTTTGTAGTCCAGTGTTCTAAGATTACAAATACAGTGTTATTTCTAAAACGTATATTACCTCATTTTTCCGCATTTTGCTGCCTTCTGCTAGTAATGTCAGAATGCCCGAAGGTGCATTTTGTCGCGTTGAGGTTCACATATGTTTGCCCAGTTCAATTTTGACAGTTTTAATAAAATTGAATGTTGTTTATCACAGTAATGGCCATATTTTTGCCGTTTCCGGTCTCTAATGAGCTTAATGTGTAATAATTAAAAGACAAAATGAGTAATTAGTGTCTTCACTTGAAAATTAAAGACTTGGAAGAAGTATGCTCTAATATTTCATTTCTCAATTCTCTCATTGCAGTTTTGGAACGGTCCTTATTTCTAAGAGGGCATGTCATTGGCATTTTGAAGAGGCAATGTAAAAGTACAAAAATGCTTTGAACATGTGATATAAACATTTGATATATGGAAGGCTCGATAAATGCTAATACAAACTACGTAGTCTGTATCCAGTCGAAAACACTACTGTAACTGTTACACATATTCCAGTAGAAAGAAGAGCAAAAGAATTCAGTTTCTAAAGTCCATTGTCTTGCCTCAAAATAACAAATAACAAATCAGGGACGCCAGTGCCACATCTAAGTGATGAAATACAGGACACAGTAACTGATACATTTTTGTAAGGTGTTAGGCACACAAGATAAGACAACTGCAATCACCATCCCATTACGAAAACATGCCCATGTAAAATACAGTCTGAGAGAAATTTTTTAGTTGTAAGACTGAAAATTTTCAGCAGAAAAATGTTGATATTTTTTTTTTATTTTTTTTTTATTTTTGCTCAAAACATAGATTGTGGGTACACGTTAGAACCGCCTCGCCGATGCGGTTCTAACGAGTACCCACAATCTATGTTTTGGAGCAAAAATAAGAAAAATAGGTATACCCCTGCATACCCCAGTTTTTCTATATAAAAGTGGGATTTAAGGGGGTATATATTGCACGGACATGTTTTCCTGATGATATTACAAATATAATTGGCTTAACTACAATTATCTGTGGATACATTGAACTCTTTAAAGTACATATAGTGATGTCATTGGTCTTAATTTAGAATTTGTATCCGTCTGGACTTTAGTGTGTGTTTTCTAATTTAACCTTCTTTTTTAACCTTGTTTTGTCTCAGGACTTGATCATTAATAGCTTCAACATGAGAAACCGGTCTCCAGGGCTCCTGAATAGGTGCCACACAAACCAGGTTGTGCAGTCACAGTCCTTAGCAAGTCTAGAAGCTTGAAAGTTTGGATTTAAGAAGAAGAATGAGTGCATTATCCAAGAAGCAGAAGCAAATGCGCTGATCAGTTGTGCGATACTGCTGCAGAACTGATCTGGTCTGTGTCTTTGCTTTCGCATAGGCAAAACATCGGTTTTCTCATGTTGCGGCTCATCAATGTAATTGTCAGAACAATGACGTTGCAAAAATATTTTAATGACTATATTATATTTAAGAAATAGATCAGCTCTAGCAGTGAACTGAATTGTTGAGTAGTAATTCTCTGGTTGGAGGTCTGTTGTAAAGAAGATCAAATCACAAGCGTACAATTCTAAGAGGTCCTAAGAGGACATTAAAAACAACTACGGATTACTCGTGGGGATTTCCCTAAATGGCAAAAAATATGATATTTGCTACTCTCTACATGTATAATGGCGACGGCGATATGGGTTGTAAAACTATCAAGTTGCTCTATGTAAATTATATTAAAGCAGCACATACATTTAGGTACATTTAACTTTAATTCCATAAATGCTGAGTTTAGTCTTACATTCGTCATCTAACTATTTCGACTCATCTAACATGAAATTTATAGACTTTTCACGCCTTATTCGCCGATGTTCTTTTCTTTTTATTGTGGTCGGTTTTCTTTTAGTGTTCTTGTGTAACAGTTAGAATTCTTTGCGGGGTTGGCAAGAAACTTCCTTGTGCAGAAAAATATCAAACGTCCAGCTGATTATACAATATTGGTTACAACCGAACAACTATACTCTTTAAAAGAAGTTTTGCACCAGTTAATATTTTTTCTCATTTTGAAATAATGTTTAGTATAGATCTTTTTCAGATAAACTTTCAAAACTTAATACCACCCTAAAGGGCTGGACATCGTGAATAGCAAAACAATAATTTGTCTTGAAAAGATTAAGTAAACATAAGCAAAATTGAATGCTTTTGAAAACACCAAAATTTGGGATGCAGCAAAACGCACACATCTTTATTTCTGAGCTTCCCTGAATGCGTTTCACATCCTCACTCGAAATACTGAAAGCAAAACATTGAAAGCAAAACATTTTTTTTTTTTTTTTTTTTTTTTTTTTTTTCTTTTCTTTTGGACCAAAACACTATTTTTGACCAAAAATAACGTTTTTTTTTTTTTTTTTTTTTTTTTTTTTTTTTTTTTTTTTTTTTTAGATTGTGTTGAAATTTTAAGATAAAGCTTAGTAACTCATCTCTCCAATAAAATGGGTTGTTTTTTCATCAAACACAGCATGTAGCATCCTTAATGTTTAACTGGAGGCACTGCTTTTCAACCCATCCAAATTCCGACTTTGCAAAAAGCTGCATATCAAAAACATACTCATGCAATATCTTTGACATGAGATCAAAAAGAACAAAAAAGAAAATAGGCGGTAGATTTTGATGCCAATAAAATGAAAAGAATTTTGATTTCGATCATTTTCTCCAATATTTTTTTTTTTTTTTTTTTTTTTTTTTTTTCTTTACTCGAAAATTGAATTTTTTCATTTATTCTAGAAAACGTTTCCTCAACTGATAGCGAAGTTAAAGGTAATCTGAAACAGCAGTTTAGTGTAGCAAACCGTTCCAAGGCGCTTCGTCTGGTGTGATTCTCGTTAAAGTGTACAGTTCCTGTTTCAGTTCCGTGAAACTTATTGTAATATTTCAATAAATGTGTACTTTAAGAGTATAAGCTTTGAAAAAATGGGACAATATTTCGAAAATAGACAAAAGTACAGAACACTTCGTGGATTATTCAATAAAATGTGACGTACGAAATATGATAAAAACAGATAAGATTTAAGTAAATACTTAGGCTGTTTCATTACAAAATGGACAACTTGTTATTTCAACAGGTTATGGCGCATCTGCGCAACGTCACATACTAACTGCAGTTTTATTATTTGTTCAAATAGACAGTTGATGTCCAATATAATGTGATTTTCATTACTGAAGTTGTTTGAAATAACAGAAAACACAATTGCATCTCTCTTGATCCATTAATATGGACATTCGTTTTCCAAGACGTAGCTCGGGTATGAATTTTACAGATGAATAAACAGCCTGTTCAAATAGTGTCTCCATAGCGCAAACATGATGAATAATATTAAACATTAACGATCTCAGCAGATTCCGATTTAGATAATCTAAGTGAATAAATATTTTTCTTCAAGATTTCGCGGAAAACATTACATGATATCACACACACGAAGAATATAGAGGAATAATTAATCCACACGAGTAGAAGAGAAATATCACGTATCACGCCCATTGTTTGTACCACGTGCGGGATTTCCCGCCACGAAACTGGCGCCAACCGGTCTATAATGTTTATTATTGTAGCGGGGGTGTTGAAAACAAAGTATAAGAACGCAATGACTACTGTTGAGCAGGTCAGGTCCTTGTTGGTACGTTGCTCTGGTGTTAGTCTCTGGCGGGGGTTCTCCTTGAAGCACATGGCCGCGGCGGTCATGTTACCGACGATGAAAATCACGAGGATTGGAATAAATGAATAACAGAACCCGGAAACGAGTTGCCAGATGGCAATGTTCGCGTCATCAATAATTCCCGGGAGATAGCACCAGTTCTGGGCCACGCTGTAGGACCAAAGGGCATGCACGCTGATCACCGTCATCCCAACCATAATGAAAACTACCGTCATCTTGGATACGAACACGGAGCAAATGTGTTTAGCGTTTATCGGGTACCACACGACTATGAATCGGTCTATTACCATGGCAACGACAAACCAGGCTCCAGAATACGTCACCAGACGAATGAAGAATTGCCATAACCGGCAAACTGGGTCCGAGAAATGAATAAAGTGCCTTGTTTCATAAATATACATCCACCAGTCTATGCCTGAATTGAAGATAAGAGACAAGATATTTGAGAAAGTATATGCCATAACGTAAGTAGAAACAGAATGCATCCTCAGCTGTTTTGTTCTAACGAAATATAAAGTACAGCCATTACTGAATATGCCACACAGTATAAGAATAGGCAACAAGTATACATATATAATAATTTGCATCTCGCTCTCCGTTGGTTCTGCGGTATAATTCCGAGTTTCATTCCAGTTGTATACCTCAACAGTTTCAACATGATTTGTGGCCAACGTTTCCATTGTCTTTGTACCTTCTGTCTCACCTTTTCTCACCTTTTAATAATGTAAAAACACAGTCATTTAACGTAATATTCTGAATTTTTAAATTATTGTGCATTGTTTAATTTTAGAAACTTGATAATATTTCATCAAAAATTAATTATCCAACATGCAATAATATAATAACTATTAAAGTGTAAGTAGATTCTTTAATATCCGCATTCGACCATGAATGTCTATCCATGCATTGCACGTCTATAAAACTAAGAACCTCAGACTTTACTGAATTCCTTTTATAACTGATCAGCAATTCTCAGCAGACATCTTCGTGACAGACAATGTTTTCTAACTTTCCGACTAATCCTAATACCTTTACTTCACCCATTAATCTCCTAATGATACCGCGACCGTGAATGGCTTTGTCCATGAGATCCGGGCTTTATAGCGAGCATTTTCTTTGAGCCGCATCGTGAGAAAACCGGATTTTTGCCTAGGCGAAAACAAAGGCGCAGATCAGCTTCGCGGTAACCGCGAAGCTGATCAGCGCCTTTGCTTTCGCTACACGGATAGTACAATTTCTCTTCTTCTTAAATCCGAAATTTCAAGCTTCTAGCCTGCTTCTGAGCTTGTACAGCCCGGTTTGTGTCGGACCTGGTCGGAACTCCCGAAGACCGGTTTTCTCGCGTCGCGGCTCCTTTGATATCGGCTCGATTGACAGTCTGTCTAAGGAAATTCCAATACTATAAGAGCCCCATCGTGAAAAAAAGGTCTTCGGGGTCTCCGAGCAGATCCGACACAAACCGACCTGTACAGTCACAGAAGGAGGCTGGAAGCTTGAATTTTGGATATACGTAGAAAAGGGATTGTACTAGCTGTGCAGCGAAAACAAAGGCGCTGATCAGCTGTGCAGTTACTGCACAGCTGATCTGCGGCTTTGCTTTCGCATATGCAAAAATCTTGTTTTCTCATAACGCGGCTCAATTAATGTGTCGTGTTCGGAAACAGTGTCGTTTGGCTATGATAAACAAAGTCGCAGGAATGCTGATGAATAGTTAAATTTAATAGCTTCTTTCTGTGAAATGTGCATACATGTAGTTATAATAATTTTTTTTCTTTTTTCTTTTTTTCTTTCTTTTTTTTTATCAGCTACAGTTAATATTTATTGCTGATTGGGTTGCTCTGGTTCTTTTGTCTGGGATCAGAATCTCGATCCTTGCTATACCAGAGATTAGATTGTTGTTTTTCAAGTTACGAAAAAAGCATAACTTCACTCCCTATTTTTAAACTAATTGTCTAGAAAACAAACAAAGGGGGTTCAACTGGTGTTTTCTTTCGCTCCGGGTTTCAGTAAGTTTTTCGGTGCCCAGGGATCTCCATCGCCGGGCAGCTTACTGAATCTGTTGAGTCCTCGTTTTTTATTCACCAGGGTGATTATCATGATTTATTCGTTTGTCCTTGATGATTCATTGACTTGTTAGAGATTCACCACGAGGACCGAACAACTAACTAAATCATGTGAACCACTGCAGAAGCTGAGGGTGATGTTAGGCGCCTGTACAACCGGTTAAAGCCCCCCGCCAAGTAATTTATAACTGACCGTTCCAAGGCGGGACTGCTGTGGTTCACATTTATCCAAGTTACCTCCATATAGAGTTTTGTGTTGTATGACTTTGTGACCACCTAAATATAATTTGGCTGTTCACTTAGCCCTCTGCATTTTATTTGTTCTGTCCAAGTTTGCAGTGTGACCACCTCACTTCAATAGCTGCTCACCCTGCTTTCCGTTACATATGTTATACGTTGGTACCAATGTTTTATATTTCTTAACATGGGTATTCTTACTGATTGTTAATAATTGTGTATATTAAAGCCACTGCAGAAGATGAGGATGAGGTTAGGCGCCTTAAAAATCGGTTTAAATCCCCCAGTAATTTTATATTACTGATCGTTCCAAGGCGATACTTCTGTTGTGGTTCTAATTGTTTTGTGTTTTTGAGTCGAATTTTGGTGCTGTTTTATTTGAGCCTTATGTACATGTACGTTTTCATATTTTTAGTTCAGTTCTGGTAACTGAGTGGCCGCTAATAGGGGAATAGCTGCTCACTCGGCTTACGATATGTTTTCTTGGTATACGTACCTATGTGTCATTTTAGTTTTTCCCTTCCCTCGGTTTATGCAGTGGGATAATCTTTCTGATCGCGCCATTTCCTGATCATTTCCTAATTGTACCTTTCCGTAAACACTAATGAATAAATTTTCCTTGTTAAAAGGAACGCTTGGCTAGTCTGTATATACCATTATTTGTCCGTGTGTTGTGGTTTTTCGTAGGTTTGTGGAGTTTTTCGGTAACTCGATGGATCACATCGGTCATGAACACTTCCTCGCTACGGTGGATTTCAAGCTTTCGTACTTGGTCGGACCTAGCACAAAGTTCCGGGTTTTAACATTATCCGCCCAGAACGCCACCTAAATGTTTAACGTTAGATCCAAATACGTCATTCTTCCCACAAGTCCTTATAAAAACGGCGGAGAGCAAGTCTGGTTTCCGTCTTCAATTGCTTTATTATGCAAGAAGTGTAACAAAATATTGCGACTGGAACCAGGCCCCTGGATGTCAAAGGGAAACCCCATAGGTTGAAGGAAAAACCCCACAGATTGAGGAGAAATCCTCATTCCGTTTCAATTGCTTGACGCTTTCGCACCAAGCAATAAAGAGCAGTGAGCATATTAATGAGAATGGGGATGGGCCATTCCAAGGTTTCGGCTACTTAAGCCTCTTCAGTGACCCTTTAGATATGGCAACACGGAACTAAAGTGCGGAATAACTTCAATTTTGCAACTTTCAACACAGTAGTCATTTTTTTTGCAGTCACAACAGAAGTTGAGGTCAAATTCCGCACCGTGAATAAATGACACACACACGCTACATGTAGTTTTTTATGATCAAAAGACGCAATATTAAAACAAGAAGTTGAAACTAAGTCGATTTTAAGTTTCGGTTCCTTTCTATTTGTCATATCAATAAATATGCTTTTATTGGCGCACCTGAGCCGAATGCTCAAAGGTGAGCTTATATAGTCAGCAGGCGATCGGCGCCCGCCCGTCGTTCACCATTTTCCGACACCTTCTTCTCTGAAACCACTTGACCAACCAAAGCCAAATTTATATGAAACATCTATAGGAAGGGCGAACTATTGTGGTTATAAATAATTCAGGTCATATGACTAAGATGTCCGCCATACCAATATATGGTAAAAACCCTTAAAATCGTCTCCATAAGGAGTAGGTTGATTTCAACAGAATTTGGAGTATGGCATTGGGGACTTAAGAACAACAGCTGTACAATGAATTTACAAATCATGACCTTGTGATAACATTGTCCTAGTTTACGGCAAGGACAACATAAGTCGCCTACGCATTTGAAAGAGTAAATGTTAAAATGTGATTTGAAGGGACTAGACTAGCTCCCGTCCTATGTTCAATATTATCTGATAGTACCATGTTCTATAACCTCCACAAATATGTTTTTTGTTTGAGTTACCTCTCTTCTTAGGCTCAGAACATAGTCAAACTCAGCAATCAGATCTCGAGCAATTTAAGATGTGTATGTTTTACTTTAAAAACAAAAAGTTGACGACGGGAGCCAGTCTATAAAGAGACTAGCACAGTTACGGCAACGTTTTTTTATGAATCATAATCTTGTGATGACCTTGACTTATTTAACTGCAATGTAAACGTATGTTGCCTAAGCATATGAAATGTCGTTTTAATGGCAAAATGTAGGGAATAAGCAAATGGAAGAAAGCTGTTTGATTCTGAAATATGGACTTATGGGTTGGTCTGTAATGAAAATGCATATACCATAATATATAAATTTATCTTTGAAACCGCTTGGCTAAAATTGATAAAATTTTAAACCAAATTCTAGAGATACATGTAGGAACAGTATCAAAATATTATCTAGGATAGAAACAGCTATAACCATTACGCTCCCATTTATACGTAGATCGTAGTTAATGTTAATTGACGGCACGCAAGTGATGCAATAAAATCCGCAGCCAGAGGTGATTAACCATGTCATGTTTGATCGTTGTTACATTAACCCATATTTGACGAATGGATTTTCCCATCATTATCATTTGGATGAGTCCACTTTCATTTTCAGGGGCGTCAGGGGTGGTTTTTAAATTTTATTCAATTTTCCGATGAAAATTCTCTAAGCAAACAGAATAGCCCCAGATGCGGCGTCACATCTGGGGCTATTCTGTTTGCCTATGTCCCACAAAAGGGACGCCAGGCTTATATGAGTTAATTCAACATAAACTAAAGAAAAGATGGTGCACTATATTTTGAAGCCTCATCACAGTAGTATACGTTATAATAGTTATGCTCCTTTTGGGCCTAGTTCTGTAACTCATGATTTATCGCGTGCTTTGCCTAGCACCCGATTATGAGCTTAAATTAAGGGTTGTCGATAGTAATAAATAAGACAACTGTAATGAGCTCAAAAAGCAAGAGTTATCGTTATTTGGTTCTGGTAAAATTTGTATGGTTTAATATAGATTACACATATTGTGATGAAATTCATATGGTTGAAGCAATTTGCATATCCCATCAATAGAAGAAGTAAAAGGAATGGAAAATGAAACTGCATCGAAATTGCTTGTTTTGTTCTTTTTGATTTAAAAAATTGTTGATAATTGGAGAAATGTTTTTAATTCTCTAACTAGAATGCCTCATCTGACTCAGATCCAGCCAGTATTGAAAGGGAAATAATAACTTTTTACATTCAAGTTCAAGCTTTTTAAAATTTTACGATAATAGCATACTAATTGTTGGGACTATATGATAGCGGTGTACGACAAGTGGTGGTTTGGGCCTTATATCGCATCTAATATTTATCAGAATTTGATACTTTTGGCACCATCACATTGACAATATTCGAATCTAAACATCCATACATAACAAGCTTTAAAAATATTTTGGAAAAAAAGTTTTACTGATCGTTCCAATGCGACACTTCTGTGGTGGTTCTTTCGTTTTATGTCTTGGTGTTTATTTTTTTTTTGTGCCGTTGGCGCCTTATGTATGTTTTTATATTATTTTTGTTTAACTTAGGTAAACTGAGTACCCACCTATTGGGAAAATAGCTGCCCATTCGGCTTGCGATATGTTTTTATGGTATAAGTACCTGATTGTTAATTTAGTTTTTTCCCATCTCGATTTTTGGAGTGGGAATCTTTTTCTGATTGCGCCTTTTCCTGATCTTTGCCTGCTTGTACCTTTTTAATGAGGTTTCATTATACGCCGGGATATGCATCTTTGTGAAGGGTGGGTGTGGGAAAATGCTTATAGCAGCTTAAAATGCGTGGAAACACCTATCAATTTATGCATTATCTTATTTGATAATCATTCCCATGTTTAAAAATCAGTTTTTTTGTTATTCTAAGTATATTCTCGGAGATGTACTAGACAAATATGTTCAAAAATCTAATAAAAATATTTTCTACAAAAAATTGTATTTTGCCCTAGAATGCATATATTCATTTTTACCTTTCAACTTTGTTATTTGGCAAGTAGCTTGTGAATACATTAACAGTTTAAAACACATTCCGTTTACATATTTTAGATCTATTTCGTGAAAAATGAAATTAAAAATATATTAAAAAGTCTATTTTTTCTCAATTTTGAAAATCAGTAACTTTTTAAAAAGCATGGACACCCCCATGAATATTTTGCTTTTTGAGTAGCATAACACCTTTATTTTAAGCTGTCTAAAAATTATAGATTTATTCATCAACAAAAATGGTATCAAGCCACCTTAAAGCCATATATTAAAAGAGCACACTCACGCGACTTGCCTGATTAATACACGACTTTTTCTTCGTTAATACACACCTGTTAATATCATGTGTTAAACTGAAGAGCCAGAATTTTCATGGTGACATTTATGCGCTTTGTCGTTACCAACGTAGTTTGTTCTGTAGTATGGCTGTATGAGTAATCGTGAAAATACCAGTAAAGCAGTTGCTTTCCGTCGTCTGTAAACGTCTTTTATTAGATTTCTAGTCCGTTTAACATTTCAAATGCCTTTATCATAGACATGTCTAGACGTTGAAAGTGTACATTAGCTGCTAACAAATAAGCCTCGTAACGAGAAAACCGGATCACAGCGATCAGCGCCTTTGTTTTCTCTAAAACACAGATAATACAATCCTTTTTTTTTTTTCTTAAATCAAAAATTTCAAGCTTTTAGCCTTTTTCCGAGACTGCATAGGTCGGTTTGTATTGGACATTAATCTACGCCTTCACATAGTAGATTTTCTACATCAGGCGTGAAATACATAGATCTACTAGTGTTGTGAAAACATGAGTACCTCTTGGGATTGACTTCATGAAAAAAAAAAAAAAAAAAAAAAAAAAAAAAAAAAAAAAAAGCACTAAATGGTATTTCTGACAAATTTCCGGATGTTATTGTAACTGGCAAGCATTACGTACAGTAACAGGGCCTCAATCCATTACGAAAACATGCCCATGCAATATAAAGAGATTTAAAAGTTTAAAAAAAAATGAAAATTTTCAGTAGAAAAACTTTGATATTTTTCTTATTTTTGCTCAAAACATAGATTGTGTGCACACGTTAGAACCGCCTCGCCGAGGCGGTTCTAACGAGTACCCACAATCTATGTTTTGGAGCAAAAATAAGAAAAATAAGTATAACCTTCATACCTTAGTTTTACTATATAAAGGCGGGGTATAAGGGGGTATTTATTTCACGGACATGTTTTTCTGATGTTTGCCACACATTATAAATATAGTAAAGTCATGGCAGGTACCTTGGCCATATACGCAGTTTTGTCCCTTTAAATTCACGCATGCTTTTTTCTATATTTCGGATCTGGTGTAGGTGCTTTGAAAGGTCGATCTAAGTACGAAATGTCATTTATAAGATTTTTCACATTGATCACTGTATGCGATCAGACATCAAATTGCCGAAAACGCGTCTTGGAAACGAAGAGTTATGTGAAAGATATACGGACAACCAGACCAATTATTCCGCTGACAATGTCCATGGGACAAATTTCTGTCAAATAAATTAGCCGTTCATTGAAAGATCCGACATTACACTCATCAAACGACGTCTTCAAAAATCACCACTTCCTTAGTTTATTCAAATTTTGATATACAGCTGGACACTTTTATACTTATAGATTTTGTAACCATACCACTTGCATTATTGAGTATTTTTCTCAGAATACAGAATATTGCCGACAAATAGTTTTAAACTAAAATACAATCAATCGGCTAAACTATAATACCAAAAACGAATGTTAGTATATCATGCCATACAGTATAATTTCAAGCTTTACCGAAAAATCAACATAAACAACTTACATAACAGTTTAGTGGGGTAAAAACAAAGTCCAACATTTCTTCTTTAAACACTAAAAACTAAAGAAAATGTTGTTTTGGCTTTCATTTGCACCAAAAAGAGGTAAATTTGCCATTTTATTCTAGCGATTTAAACGACATTGATTGTACATGTAAGCCCTAATTCAACACTGAGTCGGAAGGAACGGACGTATGTTTAATGTTTGTTCACTCTTAAATAACTTCAAATTATCTCACACTACTTACTGTTACATAATGAACATTGCACCGGCACCGCACTGACTTTTTGCCTGCCTGATCATGTATGTATAAAACGGTAGACTAACAATCAAGGCTTTATTCATTCCTAACTATTTCGGTGAGGAAATTCGAATGTCTGGCTTTATTAACAGTTACAAGTTTTGCACTGGTGCATACAGTTTAACCCATATTTGACGATTGGATTCGCACATCATTATCAATTCAATTGGGTGAGTCCACCTTCATTTTAGGGGTATAAGGAGTGATTTTTATTTTTTTATCTCATTTTTCGATGAAATTTCTCTGTGCAAACAAAATAGCCCCAGATGGGACGCCGCGTTCTGCGGCAGATGGGGCGCCGCGTTCTGCGGCGTCACATCTGGGGCTATGCTGTTTGCCTATAGTATGTCCCACAAAAAGGACACCAGGCTTAATGTTAATTAGACCTTGTAGCATTTGGTGACTAATTTGTCAAATATAGAATATTACTCATTTGAATAACTGAGACCAGCTTTATAAAGCACTCGGCTGAGACACAATCAGGGTTGCCTTTACTACCTTGGTCATGTTATGCATCTGTAATTCAGTGTGATATTATCCAATACCTATTGTTTTTATTTTATTATAACACTGGGATAATAAGCTTTCTGGCGATATATAATGATACCATATTGTGTACAATATTTTGCGTCAGTGAGACATTATATGCTAAAAAAACACTGTTTTTAACATGTTATGATGTTGCACTTTTATTTTTGGTGTTTTGTAAACATGTTTGCTTTAATGTTCATGAATGAAATATGTTGCCTATGGCTCTAGAACAAAGGAGACATATGTCCCCTGTAATATACTTTTTACGGCTTTGAATTTGGACTAAAATTAATAAAAATATGGAGTATGAAGTGAAACAGTACTTTTCTTATGTTTTTCAATTTTTCATGGTGTCTTAAGTTGGCAGGTAAAAAAATTACACCCACGATTAGAACACGATTTTTTGGTATCTAGTCTTTCATTGTTAAGACAATAGAAAGTTTAGAATCAATGGAAGTTGAATTTATCCTCACGGTGAAGAGTGCTTGTTTTTTAAAAATCATCATTTTTATGTAGAGTCCGTAGCCCCTATTTTCATAATGGATGTTCAAAGCCAGATTCCTATTAACAAGGATGAAATGGTCTTATTATTTTTCAGACTGAGGACTAGTAAAACATGGCTGAAGGTTTTGTCAAGAAATTGTATAGGACCACTGATGTGGTCAAATATATTTTTTGCATGGCCCGTAGAGTCCGTAGCCCCATGTTATGAGACACCCTAGAAATAAAATGTGTGTTGCAGTCAAGGTTTCCTTCAATTTTTCATATGCAACCACACATGTAACATTGTATTAAATTAACTGCAGCATGGAACAATGACTTACCTAAGCTGCATATGATCTTATTTAAGCAGCCCAAAACACAGGTTTGAAGCTCCTTTTCTGAACTATTCCCATTACCCACTATGGTGAAATTTGAAAAACGCGAGAGCCAAAAGAATTATTTCTGGAATATAAACCTCATAGGTCATAAGTTATTATAAACCAAGAAAAATGAAAATACAAAGAGGTTACTTTTTTGCCTCAAGTGCAACACAAAAGGCAACCCTGATTGTGTCTCAGCCGACTGTCTTCTAGTCTCTTGGGACTCGGGACTTTATTTGTTCATTGATATTTTTTGTTTAACTAGTTTCACAAAATAATACCGCACTTAATAATTGTCTACCCTACTTGTTGCAAAGACCACGCCAAGGAACTGTACGATCTTTAATAATACAGGTAGATTATGTACATGCATATACTGCATCATGTGCTATTAACGATATGCAATTTATTACATTGCATCGGTTTATTATTGTAGGGAATCAACTTTTTTTCAACTTTATTTGTTCTCTCCCAGTTTACAAAGTGTCATAAAACACCTTTATGTAAGGCCGGGGTGACATGCTAATTGCTATGTGTTAAATGCTACTAGTCAAAAGCTTATTGTATTTAGCTAAATGCGAATTGTTTATTGTCACATTTTATATTTGCAAGTTTGTGATGAATCATGATTTTGTTAAGATTATACAACTAATATGGGATGAAAAGGAAACAAAACATAACAAATGCCACATTGATTAGATCGTCTTAATTATAAATGCTGCTAAAGGCTGTTTGGTAGATGCTTATTGCTTAATGCATATTTAACTGACTATGCTCCTACATAAAATATGTTGATATTGTAAATCAATCCAACATAGCGTAAAATTATGAATATTCACAGTATCCTTCAATATCCTATATCGACCCTTCTCAAAACTCTTAATTACCATTTAACATTTTGGAGTAACCATTTGGCAATTAGCATTTAGCAAATAGCAATTAGTGTGTCGCCCAGGACTCCATATATCTACTCCTTTTGCTCACATGAAATGGCTTGTTAAATTTATCAAGATATCTCGCTGCAGGAGCTTATAATTCTGTGTTATGAGCTCCTGCTCACTGATGATAAATGTAAGTGTTGTCTACAAACCAATGTCTTTACGCTCTGCTGCCATTCAAGCAGAAGCGGAAACCATCCTCTCTGAAAAGTTTTTATAGCATTTTGAAAGACATTTAATGACATGGAATTTGTAAGTTATAAGTTTCAATCTAGCTAATGTACCCATTTCCTATATATTTCCAGTTTCAATTATTCCTTTATTTCCCTTGTGTTTTGGCTGGCAATGGTCTCTTAGTTTCTAGTCAGGTGTATTGATTTGCAATGTGTTTTAACTGAAAATGAAGTAATTTAAATGTTATATAGGTTTCGCATCGGCAGTTTATCAATATTTATATGACCAATTGCCATTGCCATTGCATAAATGATGGTTTATTCGATTCGTCGTTAATTTTACGAAATACCATTCCGGACAAACAGTGGCTCCGCAATAACCTAACATTATGAAAACATGTCCATGCAACATACAATTTATTTTTAAAATTGTAAAAAAAATGAAAAATTTCATCAGAAAATTGTTGATGTTTTTTTTTTATTTTTGCTCAAAACATAGATTGTGGGTACACGTTAGAACCGCCTCGCCGAGGCGGTTCTAACGAGTACCCACAATCTATGTTTTTGAGCAAAAATAAGAAAAAAATAGGTATAAACCTTCATACCCCAGTTTTACTATATACAAGTGGGGTTCAAGGTGGTATACTTTTCATGGACATGTTTTCCTGATGCGTTGATTCGAGACAAGCATTTACTTGTCAGTTAGTGGTGAAAGGAATTATTTTGTAATTTGTTTCTGGGGGCTTACCCATCAACGGTGTGGCCATGATAACTGATACACCATGCATGATCTGAGCTGTTGACCACATATGTTAAGCATTTAGTAGACCTTATATACGAGGATCGGTCAAAAAGTTCTGTCATACATTGAAGGAATACTCAGCGTCAA
Organism: Rugalucina vietnamica; assembly: GCA_964017185.1. Lineage (NCBI taxonomy): Eukaryota > Metazoa > Mollusca > Bivalvia > Lucinida > Lucinidae > Rugalucina > Rugalucina vietnamica. The sequence continues at coordinate 21,607,950 of OZ024878.1, read as the reverse complement.
TGAAAAGTTACCACCACCAAAATTTCGATGTTTTGAAAAATATAAAGTTTCTTTCAAACATTGTAGCTTCATTAATGATCAACAGCAAATTGATTCAGAGACATGCAATAGTTCCACTAACCCAGGAACTATGGTGCACGTGCTACTAGTGCAATTTGTGATTTTTGAAATGTTTGAGAACTAGAAAGCCTTATTTTCACAAGTCGTCATGTCTTCTCATGCATCTAACACCCGCTGTTAAAACGCTATCAAATTGGTTTACAAGGGGCAGTTGGAGAGTACGTAGCGCGGTCGATTATTTCAGTAACTGATCGTCATACCAATACATGTTTGGTATCTTTTTAAACATCTATCTTTCCTCTACATTCTTACACTAGTTTTTTGAAGGTGACATGATGCAGTCAGGAAAAATGCTGTTGCAAACATGGGAACTGTTTGTATACTGGAAAAAGTAAAATTTCAATAAAATAGACAATTCTTCATCATTTATAAATTTAGCAGTGCATGAACATTGTTTGATGGAATAAGATTATTTTGCACCATTTTGTAACCCATCATAAAGTAAATTTATTAGGAAAGTCTTGAATGAATTTGCAAATTCTTATAACTTATAAACGAGACAGCAAAACAGATGCCTCTTGGAATTCTCTGCATTTTGTTCATTTTCTATGTCAAAACGCACCCGTCACAATGCTTTTAATTTGAAAATATAAAAACAACATTTGTTTAAATTTATACCATGTTTAGTTTCATATCAAGTACAGTTTCCCGGCTCTCTAACAAGACAAACAAAAAGTTGTTCAGAGCATAACAAAGGGTAGATAACTATTTAAATCTGGTCGCGTATATGGATGATTTTAGCTAGGAGGAAATCGTTTTGTTTGTATAAATTGACAACTGTAGCAAATAAAATAGTAAGAATGGTTTGTGAGTTGAAATCGATTACTAGTGTGATGACTGACAAGATATCTTGACGAAATATTCCACAGTTTATAAGATATCCCCACCCACTTCTTGAAAATAAAGGGTAGTGTCATAAAGATTAATTTTCATAGGAACTGAGCAAGATAAGACGATATATTTGCATGACGAAATTCTCTACACTGGGCAAAAATGCCGACGCACTAGCTTTAAAATTTGAATAACTGCACTCTCGTCAAAGATTTGACTTTGAAATTTGGCACACGCTTTTCTCTTAAGCATTTACACACACCTATTAGGTTATTTTACACAGTTTTTCTCGCAGAAAAAGGAAATCATGAAAAACATGTTTTCTGCACGTGCTCCTTATGGTATGTAGCTTTTCTCATTCTGAAGATTATATTGGAAGCCTGGTTATGTATCGGATAGAAGTCAATAAAAATGGTGCGTCTATCTGTTGAGCAAAGGGCTAGAGCGATCGGTTTAGTTTGGGCCTTACGTCTTTTACGCAGGTACCGTTAAAGTCAATGCAATAAAGAAGTCTTTTTTCTTTCTCAAACATAACCATTTGGTATTATTCGAGTTCAAGTTTGAAAGGCAACCATTTTGTCATAAAGAGAAATTCGTGTTCACTTTCAGCCTGTCCGTCCGTCCGTTCACTCGTACAAAGACTCAGTTATAGCCATAAAAGTGTTTTGTAATTTCTGCAAATCCTCAAAACCGTCGCCAAGAGCAAGTGTTGGTTGCTGAGTGGGCTAACATTCCACAAAATGTAAACAAATAATAATAATAATAATAAAAATCACATCCTATCCATGCGACAGCGCTGTTAAGCGGTGGTATGAGCTAATGGGGGACACACTGTTATTAATTTGTTTAGATTAATTGAACTGATAGATTTGAAGTTCAGCTTCCTTGCCGTTTAAGGAAAGTTACTTACGCAGTGGATTTCAATTATTGATAAAAATTCTCTCTATTACACAACAAAATTGTTCTGCAAATCATTTTATAACGTTATGTACGATTTCCCCTTACCTTACACTACCGTTGTTTTCGATATGTTTTACCAGACTTTTCGATTCATGGGTGTGCTAACCAAAAGCTCAATAAATTTCGAGAAAATTCACGGATCGCAGTGAAATTTCACTACATTATTTCAAAATGATGTATCTTATCATGCATTGAATTTGAACATTTTCGGTCGATTTATTTTTGAAATATTCTTAAAAATCTTACCAGGTGCGTTGGGAATTTGGATAAGTATATATGCATTTTTCACAGCGAATAACGCAAAACATATACTCAGATGGCACACATCTTACTGCAGTACCAACCTTAATTTCAATAAAGCGGGTAAAAATGCTAATTTTTGAAACGGTACAATTTCTATATTAATCATTTTTTTTTTCGCATCTAATGATGCTGGCCGTGCAAGCAAAAACCGCAGAAAACATATACAGAAAAAGAAGTCCGAAAGATATCGCTTATTATTTATACCATGATATCGAATTAGGTCACTAATTTTCTATCGATTTTTCGCAACATTGTTTTCGAAAATTTCCACCAGTATATAAACATGCCTTCATTTTTAGCGTGCGAGGCACGTGCACGCTTGGTCTTTCTAGAACATTCAATGCATCATCTTGAAGAGGAGAAATGACGATGCCATTCTACGTACTTTCCAACTGCCCCTCGTAATTTTTGCCATCGACTGTCGGAATTGAGGACCTTACTTTTAGGTAGTACTCAAATTCTGCATTTCCCCATACATTTCAATGGGAGTCTCTGACATTTGTCTAGGACTGTCTGTTATCTTTTTGGCTGTGATGAACACCGTTTTCAATAGCAATGATGAATGGCATTCTATGCCATGAAAATGAATGCTGAAGAACCGGCAGTTTTCTTTTCAGAATGAATCAAATATTGTCGAGTGTTAATTGAACCTACCTGATTCATTGGTAACTTTTCATTGACGCTGAGTACAGCTGTACATCAGGAAAACATGTCCGTGCAATGAATACCCCCTTAAACCCCACTTTTATATAGAAAAAAACTGAGGTTTGCAGGGGTATACCTATTTTTCTTATTTTTGCTCCAAAACATAGAGTGTGGGTACTCGTTAGAACCGCCTCGCCGAGGCGGTTCTAACGTGTACCCACTATCTACAGTCCCGGTAAAAAATCAACAACATATTCCTCTTTTCTCGGAGGACCCTAAGCTATTTTTCTCGGAGAAAGAACGCTAAATTTCTCTTTTCATTCAGATATTTCGCGTTTCGTTCAGTTCGATTTCTCGGAGAAACACCGAGAAATTTCACCGCGACCGCAGGTATTAACCGGTGAAAACAGGTAAGTCCAGATTTACCTGTTCGCGGTGTTTCTCGGAGAAATATTGTGCACGATTGTTAAAATCGATTTTACCATATTTTTAATAATTAAAGAAGTTTTAGACCTTTAACTGATCAGTATTTATAAGTGTTTTTGTATATGGCACCTCTAACAGTTTGACACGTTTTAATAAGGTACATTAATTACTGAGCAAGCATTCCACAATCTTCTTCACTGGTTTCCGTAAGGGTTGGTCAGGCATTACTTGACTCGCATTTGACATACAAATTAAGAAGTACTTTGTTTCATCTCAATTATGTCTTTATCCAAGTAGTTTCATTTGTTTGAGCTAGGAAACATAAAAGCAATAGGCCATAAACATGTACGAGTATAATAGATAACCATTTTGCGCATTCTTGAATTCATATTGTTATGAAATAAATGTTTTCTGGTTCTGGTTGTATGTCAAGCTATGGAAACGCGCATGTAGAATGAAATGGCATAATTTCATCACTTTGTCACCTTATGGAGCAAGCTATTTTTGTAAAATTTTATTGACCCGATTACCCTGCAGCGATCTCCTAACTCCTATATGAATATGCATTACAACATTCTCGATGATAAGGATACACAATATTTAACTAGCACAAAGTTTTGTCAATACCTCTAAATCACTCGTTTATCAGGGGCACTGTTCGCATAAACACTTTTTTTTTCGTACCAAATTTATGACCAAATCTTCCCATAAGAATAAGGCGGATAACGAGAAAACAATTTATACACTTTTCTTTTTTTAAGCCTCTTTTTTTCTTGCTAAATGCATAAACGCAAAACCTATTGCCATGCATAACGACAACTCCGCCATGAACATTTTGTGTTGGCGGCATGTTGTTTTTACAAGGTGCGGTCCGAAATGTCAAGTGCATAGGAAAGTGCATGATACATGGTGAAAAATGACAAGTAAAGACAATTTATCAATTACTGATAATTGATAAATTAATTGATAATTAATCGAGTAAATTAACAAACGCATTTACATGTTCATGTGCTTTAAACCCATATACATTGTACGAGGTATTCCTCAACATATTTACACACATCATGATAACATGTCCATGTAATGTATACCCCACTTTTATATGAGCCGCGTCATGAGAACGCTGGACTTATACTCATGCGATAATAAAGGCGCAGATCAACTGTGCAGTATCTGCACAGCTGATCAGCGCCTTTGTTTTCACTACTCGGCTAGTACAATTCCCCTATTTCTTTAATCTGATATTTCTGTACGCTGTGGCTTGGCTCGGCTGTACGTTACATGTAACGTGGCTGTACGTTACATGTAACGTACAGCCGAGCCAAGCCACAGCAAACCCCGTCGATGGAAAAGCATGCTCATCCACCAAGGGTGGTTTACTGCGCTATATACCTAACACTTACTCGATTCACAAAGTCTCGAGTTTGAAATTTGCATATTTCTAAGGGAAGCTATCCCGTTACATTACTTCCCCCTCCGAGAAGACTCGTCCCGCGTCTTGGCCTGGGGACTACATGGGTAAGGCAACCCCGGTCTGGCGGTTGTCATCATCCCACCGCTGCCACCAAATGTAACGAGCGGCCGAGCCGAGCCACAGCAAACCCCGTCGATGGAAAAGCATGCTCATCCACCAAGGGTGGTTTACTGCGCTATATACCTAACACTTACTATATTCACAAAGTCTCGAGTTTGAATTTTGCATATTTCCAAGGAAAGCTATCCCGTTACATGATCAAGATGTATAGATATGAATTTTTCACCGTATTCGATCTAATAAGTGCACTTGTTCCAAAAATCGCACATCCTGATCGTTTCCGAAAAACATGTGCAGCTCGACTAGCACACAGCTCAACTGGCGTATATCTTACATCAAATTTACACGTTAAATCGCATTTAAACTTAACCTTTATTAATGTTTCCGTAGAAGGCAGGAACGGATACACTCATTTTACACGAAAACAAATACATGACCTTATATTTTGGTGTCAGTTTTGAAAATTACCGGGACCGTCTAAGTATACAAACTTTAATATGCATGGGCATGAATAGGAAAATCACTGCGCAATGTTGCTGTTACTAACGTCCTTGTCCTCAGCCACGGTTATGTCGGTACGTTTTCGTCGCTTTATGGTTCTGTACAAGTTTGGGATGTCCTGACGTTCGAAATGGGCTACACAACATTCGTATTTGTAAACCCTTCACTTACAAAAACTACCGAAACAGCATCCGACACGCTATGAACTGCAGATACTTGAGTATGTATGTTTTGTATGTTTGATGCATCCACATTTATGTCTCGATGTCATAACACAAATAACGACAAAATAATGGTGCATACGTAAAAGAAAAATAAAAGAAAAATACTATCATAACCGACATTGTCCCAAATTCATGTACATGTAAAGAAAAGTTTGTATATTTCAGCTACTTACTTTGATGCACTGTGTGACATATCCTATACAAAAGTATTTGTTGCACATAATGCATTTTTCATCTAATAATATCAATCAGATTTAAAGAGGGAGCGAAATAAAAATTTAAGACCATTAAAATTTCTCGACTGTATATACATGTACATTTACAATGTTCCATACAAACCGCAATTCTGCACAAGGTATAACAAACATGTAAATGTATTTATGAGGTTTTCCGATCTCTCCTTCCGAAAGCGTTGCTGCCTTTTGTGTCGATGATGTTTTAAAGAAATAATTTCATATACCGTAACTTTAAAATTACGAAAACATGCCCATGCAATATACAGAGATGTTTAAAGATGAAAAAAAAAATGAAAATTGTCAGTAGAAAATGTTTGCTTTTTCTTATTCATGCTAATAACATAGATTGTGGGTACACGTTATAACCGCCTCACCGAGGCGGTTCAAACTAGTACCCACAATCTTATGTTTTGGAGCAAAAGATAAAAAAAAAAAAAATAGAAATACCCCTGCATACCCCAGTTTTGCTTTTGATGGGATACACATTTTCCATGAAATGTTTTCCTGATGTAAAATGTTTGAACAAGAATGATTTTAATGATGCAAATGCATGTGCGTGAATAGCAATGTATGGACATGTCTATTCATATCTACGTGAAGTATTTAGCCGTCAATTGGGAGTAAGTCATATGACAGTGTTGGCTGCACGGTCGGCATTTTTATTTGCTTGACTTTTTATTTCACTTTACCGCAGACAGCTTCCTTATCATGTGAAGGTGCAGTGTCAGCTTCGTGTTCACTAGAGAATGTGACACAAGAACATGACTGTGTATGCCGAAACACACTTCCTGGTAATGCTGCAAATTCTACCACTTGGCCAAATCAGTCACGAGTGATTTCTGTAAATTTTGTTGACCATTTATGTATGTTAATACCATGCAATATTACGGGTGAAAGGGCATCAATTTAGGCGATCCCATAAGTTCATGATTTAAACGGCTTTTTGGTTGTTCATGGAGAATAACTTTTGATGCAAATTCTTTCCTACTACATGTAGTCTCGATCTAAAACATACAAGTATATATACATGTACATGTACGAATGCTCAAATTATTTGCGATTTATATGGAACCATAATCTGAATATTTGATAACGGTTACGTTAACAGCTTACCAAGAAATGCTGGCGGACAAGCATCACGAAAACATGTCCATGTAATGTATACCCCCTTAAACCCCATTTTTATATAGAAAAACTGGGGTATGCAGGGGTATACCTATTTTTCTTATTTTTGCTCCAAAACATAGATTGTGGGTACTCGTTAGAACCGCCTCGGCGAGGCGGTTCTAACGTGTACCCACAATGGCGAGGCGGTTCTAACGTGTACCCACAATCTATGTTTTGAGCAAAAATAAGAAAAACATCAACAATTTTCTGATGAATTTTTCTATTTTTGCTACTGAAAAAAATTCTCCATATGTTACATGGGCAAGTTTTCGTAATGTAAGGTCCGAACATTAAATAAGATAGGCCGCGATGGTTTTACATGTATAGATAGTGCGTTCGCTTCGGAAAAAAAAGTTGCGATTTCGATCTCCGGCCGGTATATTCATGTTATTTGACTTGTGTTTATCCTGACATAATTAAAGTAAACCGCCTGTTGAATCATTGCTATTGTACATAATTAAATACCTTTGATCAAATGTCATTAAACTTATTTATTCATTCAATGAAAATCATCCTGATTATCCACATAGTCACTAGAAGTGTGGTAATTTTATTCTTTGTTGGAAAGGACAATGCTCAAGGCGCGAATTTCTAATGACGCCCTTGATTTTTAAATGATTTTTTCGCTTCCATTCTTCTGTTCAAAGATCGAATAATCATGGATCCACGGTTAGCCAGTACCTAATGGCTTGCAGGAGCGGCCCTCCCTGGGTCCTTTGGGTCTTTGTGTGCGTGGTTTTCGCATTCGTTTCCACATCCTTGGTATATGGCTTACATGATTGTCCGTCCATATTTTAAATGCCTCTTTGTTCCTTTTGTCTGTATGTTTTGTATACATGTATAGTATTTGCATTAATGACTGTGATTCATAAACTTTGATTTTATACTGAATGTCATGATGTTTATGAAAATTTAGTCGTCAGCATTGTGAAATCCTTTTTACGTAAATTTTGAATATGTTGCTATAAAACTAAATTTTAGCTACAGAGCTTGGTTCTGTTTATATCTTATGATCGAATAATGATATACTCTGTATATAGTTTAGATAGATTTTTATTTATACAATAGTCTCTTGTAATTCTGTAAAGAATGGTTTGATATACATTTTATATTGTTTTATGTATATATATGTATGTGATATTGTATGTCAACATGAGACTTTAATAAACTATAAAACTGGATGATGTGAAAAGCAACACAAGTGACAAAGGTCATCATAAATTTTAATGTAATCAAGAATATATTTATGTGGATTATAAGCCATCTAAACAAATACGTAACATCTGCAAGTTTCATACTTGCAAATACTAAAATATTATTTTTTTAATTTATTGTTTTATATTTATTCAAAAATTATAAACATGCATTTGCCTTTTAAATTCCTCCGAGAAACTCCGAGAAAAAGAGTTTTATCGATAAATCCAGGTAATTACCTTTCTCGGAGAAACACCGAGAAATTTCACCGAGAAACACCGCGAAATTTCGCGCAGACGATTTCGTCTACCTGGCTTATTTCGCGGTGTTTCTCCGAGAAATAAAAATTTCGCGTTTGCCATGGTTGCGGAGAAACGCGGAATATGTTGTTATTTTTTTACCGGGAGTGTATGTATTGAGCCAAAATAAGAAAAATATAAAAAAAATTTCAGCTGAAAATTTTCAATTTTTAAAACTTAAAAAATCTCTTTTTATTGCACGGGCAAGTTTTCGTAATGATATATCTTTATAACTACCGATCACATTGACATTTCCAGTGAGATAACTGCTGTTATATCAACGAAAACAATGTGACAGAAATAAGCGCTGACTAAATATAATATAAAGCTATTCAAATACGTACCCCTGTAACTTTTCAAGTGCCACAGGATCATTATATTTGTTTGTTTTTTTTTGTTTTTACACTGTGAGTTTACACTGGAATTGCTACGTGCATTTAGCACCCCCCCCCGCTAAACCATTTCTAGATGCAAGTATTTACCCTTTGAATATTGTAATATGGCACAGCAAACAAACTTCAAACGTCGGGCAGCTTACTGAATCTGTGAGTCCTGGTTTTTGATTCATCAGGATGTTTATCACGATTTATTTGTTTGTTCTTGATGATTCATTGACTAGTTAGAGATTCACCACGAGGACCGAAGAACTAACTAAATGTTATGAACCACTGCAGAAGCTGAGGGTGAGGTTATGGCCATGTAAAATCGATTTAAACCCGCCAGTAACTTTGTGTTACTGATCGTTCCAAGTCGATACTTCTGTGGTGGTTCTTTTTGTTTTATGTCTTGGTGTTTAAAATATTTTTGTGCTGTTGGCGCCTTATGTATGTTTTCATATTTTTAGTTAAGTTAAGGTAACTGAGTGGCCACCTATTGGGAAAATAGCTGCTCATTCGGCTCACGAAATGTTTTCATGGTATAAGTACCTGATTGTTGGTTTGTTTTTTTCCCGCCTCGGTTTTTGGAGTGGGAATCTTTTTCTGATTGCGCCTTTTCCTGATCTTTGCCTACTTGTACCTTTTCAACATTCCTTTGTAAAATAAATCAATTAATACCGGTTGATTAACTTTCCTTTTTGCGCGATATATTAGCCCATGTTCGAAAATTATTTGGCACTGTTAAGGCGTAAAAATAGCTGTTTTCCACTAACCCGACCGACTCTTTCTCGAGCCGCCGACTCTGCTTTTTTATGGTTAAAATAAGAAATAAAAATTACAACATCCGACCCAGCATTTTCTATAGTCCGACCCAAGCATTTCGTGTCGCGGGTTTTGTTGGTCTTCTTTTGGTTTTCTTCGGAGAAATTGGGCTTTTTCACCTCGGCATACAAAGGGAGATGCATACAAAACATTGGTTCGTTTCACAGGTCGTGTATGCAGCTCCTATTTGGCATCCAGAATATATGCAGAAGCTGAGGGTGAGGTTAGGTACCTGTAAAATCGATTTAAGCCCGCCAGTAATTCTATATTTCTGATCGTTTCAATGCGATACTTCTGTGATGGTTCTTTCGTTTTATGTCTTGGTGTTTAAATGTATGTTTTCATATTTTTAGTTAAGTTTAGGTAACTGAGTGGCCACCTATTGGGAAAATAGCTGCCCATTTGGCTTACGATATATTTTCATGGTATAAGTATCTGATTGTTAATTTCATGATACTGAGACAGGGATTGTGGAGAAAGTGCATCTTAGACAGCAGCCAGGCGCACCTGCGACAATGGAGGAACCAAAGTAGCGTTGTCGATGTGATAGACGCACCCTGGAGTACCACAGGGTGATGTCATCATTAACTTTCTTTTACAAGATTCACTCGGGTGCCATGTCTCTTGACAAAGATGAATATCTGACCCCAGCACCGAACTTAAAGGGCTATACAATTTTGGAATAGTCGCCCTTTCAAAGGCTGCCGAAGAATTCATAGTTCTTATTTAGTTTGAGTGTTCTAAGGAATACATTTTAGTATGCATCTGTTAAGCTTCTTGCAAATAGTTTTAATGGCCCATTTCGAATGTTTCTCTCCGCTTTGCTAAATTCAAAATTTAGTCATCTACCCAAGACCTGAGATGATGATCAGAAATTGAACGACAAAGGATATGAAGAAAGAGATAGTACATGTCGGGAAAATACTGACATGCTGGTAATACGGACAGAGGATTTTAAACATTCACATAAAGTCACTTATTATGTGTAGCAGCTATCTGTCAATTTCTTTAATAAGGTGCACATTCGGTTCTTTTTCGTGTCAGCAGTGCCCGGGATTACGTAACGTCCTCTTTAAATAACGCTGTTGAATCGAGCAACCCCTACTTTCGCTTTGAACTGAGGGTGACTTTCAAATATAGAACCGTTGAATGCATGATTTCGAATAGTTTTTATTACCTTTACGATTTTGAAATAATAAAGAAATATATAAACAGTCCGTACTTTACCGTCTGTTTTCATTCTGTCGGGATAATACGGACACGTGTTTCACAGTGTTGATTTGACCTTTCTGGATGGTGAGAGTGTACGAAAACAATGACAAATGAGTTAGAAAGTGAAGAACTCGAGGTCAAGACAGTTGTGGTCCAAGAAAAAGGGATAAAATTTTCAATGGGAACCATGAAAATGGTGGGATAGTCATGAGTAATGGATCAGAATAGGAACATCTGATTTCAATACAGTGTCCGTATTTTCTCAACTGTAATTTGTATTTGCTCGTACTTTATCACCCCTTGTCCGTAGTTCCCCTACCTCGTCCGTATTTACCCGATTCTACCTCATAGGTTTCGAAGCATGGTTTTGCGGTGCGTGACCCCTTAAAGATCGTATTTTACTGCCAGACGCTAGAGAAAACAATGTCCTATTATAAAAACCGGGATCCGAGGATATGACGCCGGAAGACGGGGTACTTCTTCTGCTGCTTCGTTTAAGCCTATGTAGGAGCCTCCCTGTACTCAGGGTAGGTTTACGTCAATTGTCGTTGAGTGTCTTTGGGCTATTACTGGGGAAAACTGATGGATTCATCAGATTAGGTGTTATCTCCCGGGCCACCATCTTCAATACTTCGAAGAAGTGATAGTCTCTTATTGTAAAGTTTATAACACAAATTTCTGGATAGTTTCTCGACCTCAAACATGGTATGAATATCCAAGGACGGATTGGAGAACTTGCTGCAGTCAATTATTAACTGGAAAATACTCTCTTTTGTGACATCAGGCCCAACTTGGTCTTTTACATAGTGTCTGAGCACTTTGTATTCGACTCCTCTCACCTCAGCCAGCAAAGGACAGTACAGCAAAGGACAGTACAGTACACGAGTATGTGAAACATTGATGTGTAAAAAGCGTCCGTATTTACCCGATTTGACCCACCATATAGAATGGTTTTGGGCCGAGGTGACCCGGAACGTAGTTGCAGTTGTAGTTTTGAATTGATGAGTTGTCTATTTATCAAAATCGTTGTTTTGATGGTTTGTTTTCTTCTGAAACAAATTTGCATATTTATAATCAGTTTGTCATTCATGGCCGTTCCTGCTAATAGTTGAATGCAATAAGAGTATTGTTGTATGAAATAGGTGAAATTACCAACCCATAAAATTGTTTATATTGAGGTTTTACATCAAAGTCAACACTATTTAAGTCATTTTGGAATGCAGCCAGTGTTTTCTCTGTGTCAAGCCGAACAAAGGGGAGAAAAGGTTTCTTGTTTCCTTCTGTCGGTGGGATTCCAACTCAGTACTTCACCATTCGGAGTCTGATGCAGGACCACTAGGCCACCCGGCGCCCAGGTAGATGTCTTTGACCAAGACTGATAGTTCATCATCCTCATTTGAGGCAATGGGACTTATTTATGAAATATGATGCCAGTCTGTTTTTCATTGATCGATTCACATGGCTGAAGAATAGAGCCTTCATACCTTTGCGGGGTATAGACCATTTTGACCCTTTTCGATAAAAACTGCGAATAAAAAAATTACATTTTCCTACCTACCCTGGATTTTTTCGCATAAAAAATTAACTGAAAATAAAAAGAATTTCCTACCTACCTACCCTATTTTTTTTCAGACCGTTAGCGGAAATCAGTGACGGATTTCGAGGAGGTTCAACGGGTTCTCTCTAATCCCCCTCTGGACCGATATTATTTCATTTTCATGGGGAATTTCAAGAGATTTTATGTGAAATTAGGCAAACGAACCCCCTTTTCTACAAATGAACCCCCTCTTCAGAAATCCTGGATTCCGAAACACAGCTATTTTGTTTTAGGCCTAAGATGTTTTTCAAATTCGTGCATCGTTTTCATGTAAGTATCAGTGAGTCACATTTTAGAGTGGTTTATTCCATTTAGGACGAGACACAAAACATGTTTACCATATAAGATAGCCAGGGTAATGATCTTTTCACATACGGGTATTTGAAATATCATCAGGAAAACATGTCCGTGCAATATATACACCTTTAAACCCCATGTTTATATAGAAAAACTGGGGTTTGCAGGGGTATACCTAATTTTCTTATTTTTGATCCAAAACATACATTGTGGGTACTCGTTAGAACCGCCTCGCCGAGGCGGTTCTAACGTGTACCCACAATGTATGTTTTCAGCTAAAATATTAAAAACTTCAAAAATTTTTCAATGAAATTTTCAATTTTTTTAAGCTGAAAAAATTCTCTGTATATTGCATGGGCAAGTTTTCGTAATGTTACTATGACAGTTACATAGGGAGTGACGGAACGTTTTGACAGATCTTCGTACAGATATATTGAAAACATTAAAGAATAACTCCGAACTGTCTCGATCAATGTATAATCAATAATGGAACTCGCCCTCATAATGTTTATTTTGATATTTTGACGCTTTATTTTTCTCGTTTTTGAGAACATGTAATGAAAATGGTTTTAAAAATAAATACATTCAGTATACCGCTATATTCGATATTTGCAAAACAACCACGTGCACTTTTAGCAAGCATATATATATCCATATTGAAGTAACCTCTAATCCATGAAAATTATTTGTAGCATTGTTGGCGGCTTATTGGGAAAATAGCTGCTCATTCGGCTTACGATATGTTTCATGGTATAAGTGCCTGATTGTTAGTTTGGTTTTTTCGCACCTCGGTTTTTGGAGTGGAAATCTCTTTCCGATTGCGCCTTTTCCTGATCTTTGCCTACTTGTACCTTTTTACGATCCATCGATTGACTTAAAACACTAGACGACCTAACCCAAAGACTTAACATTGAAAAGCGATCCGTTTGCTATATTCGCCTTCATTATCTTTCTTTCAACATTTCCATGGATCAATTTTAAACAATAAAGCTTACCCGTTGTAACTTCCTTTGCACGCATTTTTCAGGTAAAGGAATGCTGTGATCAACCATAACAGTGCAAATCAATTGACATTTTGAATTTTACTAAGTCAATGATACACAATAATCGATATCTGGTGCAGTCAGAACTAAAATCCCACACACAAATCCTAGGTTTGAAACAACCAAAATGACAAAAAGATATTGACGCAAAGTGAATGTACGTTAAGTGGAACAAGCAGCTATTTCCCGAAAGGTGGTCAATCAGTTACTTGAACGTAGCATAATGTATGAACGAACACAAAAAAGGAGCGAACAGCACCAACATCAACACAAATATAAATCGTTTATAGATCTAAGGAATAAAAATAATTGCTAGATCCTTTGGAAGCATTAAAACATTCAAAGCTGGAAGATGGGCCATATTGTACAATTTCGGGTAATGAACCTTCATCAGTGACCCTTTACAAATTTGACAGGGAAAGCCAAACATTTTTGCTGCAATTTCAAGAATTTACATCATTGTAGTCTAAATCCAAGACTCATATTCCCAAAGGGTCCAAATAGTCAAAATACTGTTAAGAAGATGATTCTTAACGTGAAATATATTTGAAATACTTCAAATATATTCACTGATCCCAAAGGATCAAAAGAAAAATATAATCCGCACTATGGATGATGTAAAACCGTTATAAACAAACAATATCGACTGACCATCGTTTTAGGGTTTACAGGTATGACGTATTTACTGCAAACTTTTAGATATTATTGCTTGTTTCAATGTGCAACAGTATCCCAAATTTTAGAGTTCGCCTCTACAGATTGCATTTATTTACCTGTTCGTGCGAAAAATGGTATAGCCTTATTACCATGCATCTTTGAATTATTAGTACAAATACTAATTAGAACCACAACTTAATAGAAGTACCGTCTTGGAAATGTTTCACGGGCTTCCATTGTGACTTTGAATCACTCGACCTTTCTAACAATAGTTATTTAATAGACATCTCCAGTGTGCTCACTTTTCTGACTAGATGGCACGATAGTCACACTGCCATTTCCAAGTAAAAACATAAATTAAACTATACAGAGGGAAATAAATTTAGCAATTTTGACGAATATGTCTGCTCTTAAAGGTCATACCAAAAGGTTTTAATTTTGTAAAAAGAGAGTAGACATTGGTGAAATAAACTGTTTGCAGAAACCCTTAACAAATTATCATTACCGCTCTCACGTGACTGTGGTGGAAAACATTGAATTTTCGGTGGTGCAAATATTTAACGTTTTAAGCGAAAAAACTATCAGTTTTACAACAAATTTTGACTTGAGTGAATTAATTAATAACTGTGTTTCGAACGGGGAAGCTGGAAAACCCGGAGAAGAGACGAAGAAAGGTAAACGACCAGTTTCCTCCCGAGGTTATCCAGCGACGACGAGAACTGATTCCCAGGCTGATTAGTGAACGGAAAAAGGGCAACAAGGCAACGCTAGTTCGGGACAAGTTATACGTTAATAATAAGTTCACCGAATAGGACAGTAGAGAAGGGCATGATGTCAGTATATTAAACTGGAATGTTGAAGGACTGCGATCTTGTTTAGCGGATGAGGAGTTTTTGAATTTTATTACACAATTTGAGTTGGTGTTTTGTTGTGAAACATGGCAAAAACATAGTGATAACTTAAGTATTTTGAAAAAGTTAGGGAAATACATTTAGTTAGCCAACGAAAAACGAAACAGTTTATCTGCAAATTAAGAATATATGTCAACATTAAATATTGTATGTTTATTATATTATATGTATGTATGTATGTATTCATATCTGTTCTGTTGTATTTATGTTTATGAATTGCCGTGCCCTTCTCGTACCACCACAGTGTCTATTAGGACGAGAAGCACTTTGCTGTTTGTGTCCAATAAACTATTTGACTTGACTTGACTATGTAGATTTGAAATTTTGCATTTGCATGAATATTCATTAGTTCAACTATGACCTCATAGAAGATCATAACTTGTTTAAATATTTTCAAATAAACAACTAAAACAGACAACTAATCATTTATAAACAATTAAATCATTAGTACAAGTTATTGCTTCTTATGACCATTTAAAAGATTGAATAATTATAGTTAAACATTTTAATTTTCATCAATGGAGAAACCACGCACTTGAAAATAATGTTGTTTTTTAATACGATCCCGATTGGAATAATTGGGTGAAGATTTCAACAAACAAGTTCCAAGAATAAATTAGATCAGCATATAAACAATAAAAAGGATATAGAAGAACTTTTTTATATTCCCTTTAAGCAAATATGAAACGATTGGAAAAAGTCAAATTTCGATCAAGTAGATAATAGGTAATTTTGGGCATCAGAGACGCGTAAATGGATTACGAACCCGACACTGGCGTCGGAATATGGAAAACCATCATATTTTCCAGAAAAAAAAAACAAAAACAAAAAAACAAAAGCAAGCATGAAGATGAATGTGTTGGGTTTCTTACGTGTAAATGAGTGTGAAATTCTTTAGTGTTTTGTTTCTCAGATCTCGTGACTAGGAATGTCGTTCAATGAATAACGATCCTTTCAAACACTTTACAGGCTTTTAAAATAATGGTGGCTAGACGTTTTAAGTACGACATAACTGTTAAACAGGAGATGAATTTTAATTTTCAAACAAACTTGATTACTTCCAGAAACATTAGAACTTGAATTGTATGTCTGCATTCAAAATAGGATATACAGTATTTCTTTCGGTAACAGCACAACGAACTATCATTCATACTGTACATAACATTACGAAAACTTGCCCATGCAATAGACAGAGATTTTTTTCACCTGTAAAAATTGAAAATTTCATCAGAAAAAAATGATATTTTTCTTATTTTCGCTCAAAACATAGATTGTGGGTACACGTTAGAACCGCCTCGTCGATATCGTTCAGTTTTCCGCCACTGCATTGTTGATATCCCGCCAAATATTTGACTGTAATGCGACGTCTTATTACGTTTGTTATGCTCTAAAACGACGTTACACCGTCTAACGATGCTTTATGGGATAGCTGACGTCACGAATGGCGCAAAGTAACGTCACGCTTATTCGCCCAGTGAAATTGTTGCACAATATAACACGTTTTTGACCATTGGCTATATAGGCGAGGTGTGTTAGAAATTTGCATATAAAAGACAATGCAACAGATTTATCAAAACATGTGTCCATTAATATACTAGCCGTTCGGTATAGCTTAGGGAAAGGCTGACAAAATACACTGAGAAAAAATGTATTGTTGCTTACCGAACATGTATAGGGAGCGCAATGGCGTAGTGGTAGAGCGTCGGACTCCAAATCGAGAGGTCCTGGGTTCGATCCCCACAAGCGGCACCGTGTTGTGTCCTTGAGCAAAAGACATTAGCTCCCTAAAGTACTGGTTAAACCAAGGAAGCGTTGGCTCCGTCCCGACATGACTGAACAAATTGTTGACTGGGACGTTAAGCTTCAATACAAACATTCAACTCATTCAACGTCATTGCGGTATTTGCTTTTATGGGGCACTTTTGTATTGAGAGAATATCAAACAGCACAAGTATGACTTTCCAAAGAAACATAGTACAGCTTTTACCTACCCTACACCTTGACCATGAGATTTTATAGTGTTGCATGTAAATTATGTCATGTCAGATTGTCACACAAAGGGTCCTATTTTTACATATGAATAGCCAAGACCCATGGCCATGATAATGTAGCAAAATGCATGTAACTCTGATTTTATAAACAGTTCGTGATATATGAGACCATTGTCAGCACTTATTGGATTATCCTCGCATGTATATTTACATCATCTTTCACTACTGAGAATCACGTGGTACTGTATACATAAAAAACGATCAATGATCGGTGACATATATTTCAACTGAAACCGAAGTTGAGGATAGATTTTCGAGTTTTCTCCTAAAGCGTTTACTCTACTGACTGATAAATAAGTGCAGTCAATGCAGAAATTGAATATTCATCGAAAGAATAAAAATAAAACCGAGATCCTTTATGAGCAGCGAGCATATTGATGAGAAAAGTTATGGGCCATACCGAGGTTTCAGCTACCCAAACCTGATTATCAGTAGTGAAATCTTCAAAGTGTCAGATGATGTAAATATACATGTACATACGTGGGTAATCCAATAAGTTTGCACTCGTTTAGTTGAATAGCACATGATTATTTATCAGTCCGTAGAGGCTGTTTAATGCTTTAATGTCACAATTGGGCATGTTAACGACCAAGCATTTTAAATGTTAGCACATTAAAGACAAAACTGTCTTCCGACATCAAGCATTATTTACAAGTGTCTAGATTGTTATTTTCGTTAGTCAGACATTCAAATATCCCTGCTGTGATGGTTTGAAATGAATATAACCTTGACCATTGCATAAATAACCGTGCCATACGATATTAACTGGCGTGTATTAACGAAGAGAAAGTCGTGTGTTAATGAGGCAATTGTCTTGAACGCGCGCTGTTAATACAATGCTCTTACCTGAGGAAAATTTGGCGAAATCAGAGAGTTCTATGCTCCCCGAGAGTAAAATGGACTTTGATTACACCATTGATTACAGAAAACATTGAAGTTTATCGTATCACTGGAATTAATTTTCTAACCGAGTACAGTTTTATGATATTTTGGTGAAAAATTCGTTTTTGAGGGTAAAATTGTGAGTTTCTGAAATTTTTATTTGCTTCAAAATACTAATGCCACGTAGATTTTTTCTTATCAAACCCAAGCCTAAAATATTGCCAACACTGTGTTCTTTGTTTTCAATGTGTTTTCATCCAACCAAAGCCATTCAGTTTTGGAGAAAACCATGGTTTTTAAGAAAAAAAATCGTGTTTTTTAGAAATTCACCTTAAAAAGTTTTCTGTCTGAAAATTATACAATCGCTTTCCAGTAAAATGGTATAGTAATCATAGACATCATTATTCAGGCTTTTCATTTTATTTGAAATTGTACTTCTATCAAGTTCCAATGAAGCTGGGTACCAGAAATTAGCACTGGGGTGTATTTTCAGAAACATATGACATACGAATGCGAGGCATAATTGGGCGTCAAAAGTGTTCTTTTTTTTTTAAACTTATATGGGTTGTAAAAGCAACTAAAATTGTTTTGTAGGTGTTAACATGATTGACATTGTGTTTTCCGGTGTTCAATTTTGGGGTAAATGATGAAATTTTAGCAGAAAATCGCGAGTTACCCTGTAGAGTTGGATTTCTTTTCATGGCATCAGGTCCATGGGACCATGCCCCGGGGACCTGCATTCATACTTCATGCACTTTAGGCTCCACGACATCGAACCACTGGGAACGAGCCAGGACTTGGGCTAGAGTTCAAAATCTAGAACACCTTAAAATATTGTGTTTCTTTTTATTTCTAAATAAGAACAACTATGGAAGATGGTCAGTCGGTCATCTTTTAATTTGTGACACTGACTAGTATGTCACGAAGTTAAGGCTGGGTTGACCTAATGTCCATAGTCCAGAGATTTTGCCTTATATCTTGACACTCAATTTGTATATGAGCATACTTTTTACACCATATGAGTAAATATGACCAGACCTTTGATCATAGTGTATGAGCATAGTCCTTTCACATTATGAGTGATTTTAACCAGACTTTACATCCAACAGTTATAGGTCACTGTGACCTAATTTAATGGTTCAGTAAAGGCAAAACGATATATGAGCATAATGCTTTGGGTTACAAGTCGAGTTGGTACCAGAAATTAACAGTCGTGTGTATTTTCAGAAATAAAGGTAAAACACATACCCAAAGTATTATATACCGAAAATAATATTTATAATATCATTATAAAATCGGAAGAATTCTACGACTTCGGGTATTTTACAGATAAGATTTAGAGAGAAAAATAAAACAAAAATGCACTGGAGTTAATGTATCAAAACTATATCTCAAATTGATGATAAAAATCCACGACAAGTCGTTCAATTTCGATTCTGTGCTACCGAAGAGTAAAATTACGTAGTGATATACGTGGGTGGTCCAAAAAGTAATGCAGACATGTATTTCCCAATGTTATGTCCAATTAGCATGCGCCAAAAATACATGCTCCGGTGTGCAAATTTTACACGGGGTTAGCATATGGCACGTGCGAACGCAAATACACACCAGAGTATATTTACATATGGGTAAATTTACTCCTGGTTCTGACCAGATGCAAATTTTATTTTTACAAATACACACGTGTAAATTAACTATTCTGTCCCATGCGAACGCCAAGTAAAATTTACCCATGAGTATTTTTATTTCAAGTCAATATTCGGCTTTTAGATAATGAATTTTCATATTTTTTGTTCTTAACTGACAGTTTCTGAAACTGTTGACATTGTTGCTACATATGAGTTTATTGCCATTCAACACATTTTAGATCATATGGAGGGCAAACAGCCACACTATTTCTTAATCACTCTTGGTGAGGTGTCTTGGGGCATTCTAATAGTAATTCCTTGTGAAAGGATGATAATAGAGAATTGTATAACTGCTACAAAGTTTAAGCCTGACCATTATAAGATTCTCCTCTGCTGCCACAGCCCTACAAGAACACCTTAAAGCAGCCTCGTCTTGTTTTGCAAATACAAAAAACTTAAATGAACAGGACTGGTTTTAATCCAGAAATGATTTACATGTATTTACATACATGTACAAAAATACTCCTGGTGATACAACCCATGCAAACGCAATTTAAATTTACTCACAGGTTAATTTGCACACCGGAGTATATTTACATACCGGAGTAGTTTTACACGCGTGTATTTTTTGCGCATGCGAATTGGACTTGAGCCTTTAGCAGATAATGACGCCAACGGGGCGGGGCCTGTATGGGGCGCAGGGGTATGGTTGATATGATTTATAACGAGGATTACTATTTATTGCTACACACAAATTATAAACGTTATGGGCCTTTCAGAGAAGAAGATTTTTTTTTGTTTTTCTTATTCAAATAAAAACAAACTGAGATCCTTTAAGAGCAGTGAGCATATTTATGAGAAAATGGATGGGCCATACCGCGGTTTCGACTACAAAAGTCTCTTCTGTGACCCTCTAGATTTGGCAAAATGGAGCCAAAGAGAAATACTGTATTTTTTCAACTTTCAGCAGACTAGTCGATACAAAGACTAGCATAATCCAAACAAAGCCAAATATATGACGTTGGTTAGGAAATGAATCCAAACCGATAGTTAATTTCTTCTCAAAATATCCTCGCTGGTCTCAAAGGATCAAAAGGAAAATATAATCTGTACTATGGCTGATGTACGGGGAGACTTTTTAGGGCCGCCACACGGCACAACACCGGCTGCAGTAATAGCAAATAAAAATAAACTGAGATCCTTTAAGAGCAGTGAGCATATTTATGAGAAAATGGATGGGCCATACCGGGGTTTCGACTATAAAAGTCTCTTCAGTGACCTTCTAGATTTGGCAAAATGGATCCAAAGAGAAATACTGTAATTTTTCAACTTTCAGCAGACTAGTCGATACAAAGACTAGCATAATCCAAACAAAGCCAAATATATGACGTTGGTTAGGAAATGAATCCAAACCGATAGTTAATTTCTGATTTCTCAAAATATCCTCGCTGGTCTATGAGAACTAATGACCCCGGGGAAGGGGCCATCTTTCACCCCAGGGGCATGAATGACAGGATTTATGTATACCTAATTATAATATTGCTGCATACAAACATACAAGCTTTGGGCATTGTGGTTTTAGAGAAGAACATTTCCCCATTTTAAGCCAATGACAGATAACCACACCTCGGGGTGTGGTCTGGCCCTTGTGATTTCAGAAAAGATTGCTTTTGTGTTTTTTTTTTCCGATTGTAATGCTAAGGTAGCTAATGAACTTCTGGGACCCTTCTTGGCCCAAAGGACATGCTTTGCATGATTTACACCAAGCTCCACATAACAATGCTGCATACCAAATATTGAAGCTTTTGGTTTTGTAGTTTCAGAGTTTATTTTCCATTTTAATGCTATAACAGATAATGACGCCCTGGGGTGGAGTCTGTATGGACCCTAGGTGCATGGTTGGTAGGATTTATAGAGTAATATACATTGCTACACACACAATATTAAATATCTGGGTCTTGTGGTTTCGGAGAAGAGGATTTTTTTTTATGTTTTCCCATTTTTAATCTAGGGGAGCTATATGTTTTCATGGAAACCAGAGTTCTTTCCCAAAACCTAAAGCGACAATTCCCCCATCATTTACCCAAAACTTGAACTCTAGAAAACACATTAAATTATCAATATTGCAAAAAACTAGAAAGCTAGTTCAGTTGCATTTGTATAGTTTTCACGCAAATAACTTTATAAGGTGGTTTGCAATGATTCGCAATTTTCTGCTAAAAAACATCTTTGTCGCCATTGCAATTCCTGCTGTCGGGCTAAAAGGGTAGCTTGAATGACACTTCTCTGGCTTTGTATTTCATTTACTGGAAAGTAATTGTATAGTTTTTTTTTTTTTTTTTTTTTTTTTGATTCAGTTTAACGTCCCTTTCAAGATTATTTCAGCTCATATGAGACAATCCAATCAGTAGGTGGGGCGAAAACGGGAGAACCCCGAGAAAAACCACCTGACACACCCGCAAGCAGAACTTGGCTTGTCTCACAATGTGGCCAGAGCGGGGCTCGAACCCACACCAGTCAAAGCGGTGAGATGATCGAATGGTTAAGTGCGGTAATGAAATAGCGCTCTTAACCACTCGGCCACGGGGGCCGCCTGTATAGTTTTAATGCAGAGACGTTTATATGGTGGCTTTCAATAATTCGCGACTTTTCTGCTGAACATCATCATTTAACCCCAAAATTGAACGCTGGAGAACACATTTTCAATCTTGCAAATACCTATAAAACTATTCTAGTTGCTTTTTATAACCATTTTAAGTTTCAAATACACTTTAAAAAGCCGCATTTCTGCCTAGAAAAATAGTAACAACTCGTATGCCATATATTTCTGAAAATACACCCAATTGCTATTTTCTGGTACCCAGCTTCATTGGATCTCAATACAAGTGCAATTTCAAATAAAATGAAAAGCCCGAATAATGGTGTCTATGATTACTATATCATTTTACTGGAAATCAATTGTGTAGTTTTCAGACAGAAAACTTTTTAAGGTGAATTTAAAAAAATCGTGATTTTTGTCATAAAAACCATGATTTTCCTAAAAGCTGAATAGCTTTGGCTGGATAAAAACACACTGGAAACTAAGAACACAATGTGGGCAATATTTTAGGCGTGGGTTTGATAAGAAAAACTCTACGTGGCATTAGTATTTTGAAGCAAATAGAAATTTCAGAAATTCGCAATTTTATTCTCAAAAATGAACTTTTCACCAGAATATCATAAAACTGTACCCGGTTAGAAAATTAATTCCAGTGATACGATAAACTTCAATGTTTTCTGTAAACGATGGTGTAATCAAAGTCCATTTTACTATCGGGGAGCATAGAATCGAAAACTAAGCGACTTATCTTGGATTTTTTCCTCTACTATCTTATTTATGCTCTCTACTCGCAAAGATTGACGTCATCCCCTAACGTGCATTCGATTAAACGTTATATTTTTACATCATGATGACGTTGAAGTTTGTCCCGAAAGCAGCATTTAAAATAATTTTATAAATAACGTCAGTTTCCGTGCCATTTTAGGAGCGCGAATATTTGCCAAATCTAGGCAGTGTCTCCAAATTTTTACATGAAATAGTTGTATAATGCAATAATAACGATCAAACTTACGCTTTCTGATGCATTAACATCTCCTTGGCCCCTTGAGGGTTTAAACCCACGCCTTTCAGACACTGCATCAAGCTTGCATGCAAAAAGTCATATTTTAATTTCAATCAAATGCAATATTCACGGAAAATTCAGCGTTTCGAGATAATCAAAGTCTATTTTCGAGCTACCGCTATTATAATGGATACTTCCAATTCTATAGTGCTGTCAACGAAATTGATCCTGTCACTCAAGGTTAGACATATCTGTTAGCTAAATCAGACAGATATTGTCTTTTCAATGGAAGGATTTTTACCCAATTGTCTATTGTCTAATACAAGTCTGACTTATAATGCTTTAATATTATATATGCCGGATACATGTAATCGTTTTTTCATCCTATTCGACATAAACATTACATGCGTTTTATGCATTTGTCATGTGCTACTACAAAATAGGTGACTAATCATCTTATTTAGACTTTCAGAGTAAAGTTATTGTACAGATATCCCACGGGACGTAAAATGTTTTGATAATAAATTAAAAGGTTGAAAGCAATATACTGAATTCATTTTTGTGAAATTCCCAATTCCGTCATCGTTATAATTTGTTGGTCCAATAGTAGCGAAATTGACATCAAAAGCAATCAAACACTGCACGTCGTAAAAGAATTACTTGTGGCTCCAAATGTATTCACGGACCCAATCTCAACAATATTTCGAATAATTGTAAAAAGAAAATGAAAAAAAAAATATATATATATAACTACATATAACTGTATTTAGTTAGTTATTCGATCAAAAGATAATTTTGTCTTTGTCTTTGCTACGTTTGTACTTTTATGATATATTGCAATTCGACATTCGTCTGTGCACATGTAAAAGGGAAAGGCCAGGAATTTTGTAAACATGTATGTCAAATTCTAGTTATCATTAGTCCAAGTGCGATTTCTATTGTATAACGGTTAAAGTGATTACCTCCGACTGATGATATGAACATATTACACAGTAATGAAATAGACCAAACAAATACTATAAGAATAGAACTGATTAACGAAAACATTGATGAGAAAGAGGATGGGACATACAACGGTTTCGATCATTCAAGCCTCGTCAAACCTTTTAGCAACGCGCAAGCTGTAGTTTTGTTCTATCGTGCTTGTCTCCATAAAAAAAAGATGAAACTGATAAGAATGATTTGAAATTTTGATGTTTTCATCATTGAATTGTATATTACAGTGGACGGCCATTTTGACTGATAGTAAATTGTCCCATGGATATTTTCATTGGGATAAATAGTCTGGATGCCTCGTTTCACTGATATCGCCTAAAATATTGACGTGTAGTCTCACAATATTGCCGCGAAACAGAATCATATTCATAGAAATAGTCAATTCTGATTGGATAAAGCTTTTGTGGGGAAAGTTACCTGTAAAATGTTTGACAGCTCTTACCAATAGATTTAGTATTACGGGTATTCCAATTGGCTTAAAGTACTTAAATCTCAACAGGTAATCCAAGGTAATAAAACTCTTGTCAACCGGCGGCAAATATGCCCATTAACTCATTTAAGTCTGGCGTCCTTTTTGTGGGACATAGGCAAACAGTATAGTCCCATATGTGACGTCCCATCTGGGGCTATTCTGTTTGGGAATTTCATCGAAAAATTGAATAAAAATTGAATAAACTTTAAAAATCACACCTAAAGCCCCTAAATTTGAAAATGGACTCACCCAAATAATAACGATGGGAAAATCCATTCGTCATATATGGGTTAAGAGTTTGATGGTATAAAATCCACAGAAATATGACATTTTGCACAACAAGAATTGAGAAGCTAGTGCAGGCTTAATTCATTTCCTTTGAAATCGGTGACAAATAACACACCGTATTAGCGGCAATTTCGAACTCGGCATACAATCGTTAAACTCGGCATTATTTTTGTTCAGCTGTATTCTGGTAAGGTTAGTATTTGATTGTTTTCATTGGAACTGAGAGTCTGTCGGTAACCGTAAGTAGGTCATAAGTTAAAAGTGATGTATAAAATATACCTGTGTTCTTCTGGTCCTACAATTCCAAGTGTAAAGTCTGGAAAATAACATTTTTCTCTTTGATGCTTCACTTTTTATACTCAATCCTGTCAAATATGCTCCATTTCGTGACTTTATAAATAAATATCAATCCTTTCACAGGCAAAAATATAAACTTAAGCCATTTACAGTCCTTTTGTGCGTATTAAATAGATTCGATGTGATAAGTAAAAAGCGCAGCGTCTGTTTTAAAAGATGACGTGATGATACTTTGGCAATCGGATAACTCTAGTCATGACAATCGTAGAACGCTGAAATAAAAGCTATTTGGCAATCGGTGAACACGTTTTGTTTCTTGCGGTTTTCCCCAGTTTTTCTCATTTTTAGAGCCTACCATGTTTCTGTTATGACGAATAATGTAAAATAGAACAGTAATGACGACTGTTTTATATTCGAGTCTGTATAGGAATATGTTTTAATGAGTTGTACATGTATTCTGTTGGTAAATTCGTTTATCTCAATTGTGGCGTTCTATGGCCTAAAACAGAAACAATTTTGTAATTTCGTAAAAAATTAATTTGGCATATACAACAACAACAACAACTACTACTACTACTACTACTACTTCTCCTACTACTACTCCTACTACTCCTACTACTACTACTTCTTCTACTACTACTACTACTACTTCTTCTACTACTACTACTACTACTCCTACTACTACTACTACTACTACTACTACTACTACTACTACTACTACTACTACTGTGTTTGCTACTCTTACTTCTACTGCGGCAGAAGTAGTAGTAGTAGTAGTAGTAGTAGTAGTAGTAGTAGTAGTACACTCAGTAGTAGTAGTAGTAGTAGAAGTGTATTAGTAGAAGTAGTAGTTGTAGATGTAGAAGTAGAATAGTAGTAGAATTTAGTAGTAGTAATAGTAGTAGTAGCAGTAGTGGTTGTGGTGGTTATTTGCGTGGCGGTAGAAGTGTTAAATATAGTAGTAGTAGTAGTAGTAGTAGTAGCCGTTGTTGTAGTAGTAGTAGTAGTAGTAGTAGTAGTAGCCGTTGTTGTTGTAGTAGTAGTAGTAGTAGTAGTAGTAGTAGTAGTAGTAGTAGTAGTAGTGATTGTGGTGGTGACAGTGGTAGTCGTCGTACACTCCAAGAAGTAGTAGCATTAGTTTTTTCCGAACACATGTACGCTCTCACATTTCCAGAGATGTTACAATCCATTTTATGACGTTTGGCTTTGATAGACTTAGTTGTTTATTAGTGAACAATATTTTCAAGAACATTTGAATTGATAACGCACGACCAACGGATAACAATAAGGTATGATAAAAACATATTGTAACGGCTGCAGTGAACTTAAAACAGTGCTTAAGCAGAAGAAAAACAAGAAGATGAGTTTGTCTTAAAGAAGAAAACTAGTGTTGTTGCTGTTGCTGCTGCTGCTGCTGCAGAAGAAGAAGAAGAAGAAGAAGAATGAGAAGAAAATGAAGGAGGAGTAGGGGATGTACTTCTGGTCTGAAAATACCAAATTCAGCATGTCACTTTTCTATGAGTCGTCTGATATCTGCATTCAACAACTCTTACCCTTGTTCTTAATAGTTTTGCTCAGTATTTCACCGTAATAAATATCTTTTAACTGCAATAATACAATAGCAAATATAAATTACCAGACGTTCTGAAGAAAAACCTCGTTTATTACAATATAAAGTATTCGCAAGTAAACTGTGACAAACCATAACCTTTTAAACAGTTTCTTGTGTATCAGTCCTTTCAACATGAAAAATGTAAAACGAAGTCAATAAGCACGACTTACAACATGAAACCTTGTGTGTTTTGTCACTTAAACGGCTCATTTCTGGTTATTTTAGCTTTTCTTACATTTTGTTCGACGATTGCCATTAGCCGAGTTCAACGACTGCATTCCAATTTATCAAAAGGCGTTCCCGATTGCCATTTTGATTTTCCCCTTCATTGTTAATCCGTATATTGCTCGGCCAAACTTGCAAAGAGCGTAATGAAACTTTGGTGATGTTTTGGACAGACATTCAAATGTGTTATGCACAAAATGAAATTTAAATGTTGTAATAAATAACTAGATAATAGACATTTTGATGCCGACTTTACCTTGTAAACATTACAAAAAAAGAAGGTTCAAAGTGATGTCATGGCATTGATAAATTGAAATGAAAAACACCTATTGCACAGGGCATAGACTAATTCATTCAAGATTAGCTATGTGAAGTCAATTTGTATCATACAAAGGTTATTTATTGTAAAAAGATCAATTTAAATGTCTTACCAAACGCAGCTTGTCATAAAACTGTGCCGAGTTCAACGATTGTGTGCCGAGTTCGAAATTGCCGCTAATACGGTGTGAATAAGGAACGGCTTCATATTTACATCTCGAGACAAACCACTGGTGCATACAGTTTAAAGTCACTCGATGGATTACCAGATGACTTTGTTTTTAAGTGATTAACAAATAAAACTCTTCTATAGAGATAACACTATGCAAGGGTAAGACATGTTGCAGCTATTGTCAGACAAAAATGACAATGGTTTGCTTTGTATATAATCTCAACAGTTTTAGGTAAGATGCTCTTAACGCGTACGGATTTGCAAAAAAATGATTACCAATGAAAATGTTCAATAGGGTTTCATTGCACACGTGATCTGCATAATGCATAATAGTTTTTACAAAAAAAATACAAATGGCATTTTCGTAAAATTAATCGGTGGTTTTGAAAATATTTCTTAAAAAGCGAAGATTAAAACGGAAATGCATTTTAAGGTTATGGCAGATACATGTAAGCACATGCCCCACATGACTGGTTTTGGCTTGCTGTACTTCCGGTTGGTATGCAAGAATTTTCAATTTTGATTTTCCAAGTACTGTTTTCTTATTTTTCGATCTTGTTGGTGTCATTTTAATGAGTGAGCGTTAAACCACTTGAACAAAACGATAATTTAAATTGATAGGCAGAAAGCCAATTGTCCAAGCAAAGCAGCGTAAAATTGGTGCTTTATTTGGTCCATTTAGATTTTGTTAAAAAAACCTCTACCAAATAATGCATCAGCTGAATGCTTCTTTGCTAGGACAATTTTCATTGTCCCTTACAAATTATCGTATCGAAAAAATTGTTCAATCTCAAATCAATACAATGGCATATAAAAACCAATGGTAGTTGCAAAAATTATAATTAGAATTTCTTGCATACGAACCGGAAGTACAGAAAACGGATTTGGCTTATGTTTATGAAACTTACAAAAAACACTCATGCGGGACATGTGCTTATCTGCCATAACATTAGAGTGCATGGGTCTTCGTAATCTTTGCTGTTTGAAGACCAATTTCCCAACCACTGGTTAATTTTCCGAAAATGGCAATTTTAAAAATTTTGTAAAAAATCTAAATATTCTCTTAAATTCAAAATGTTTCGTTATTTTTCTGATACTGACATAATACAGGTCACATGAACAATCAAAACTTAGTTAATAATTTCAACGGTAATCATTTTACAGTTTTTGCCTCTTTTGGCTCTTTTGGCTCTTCTGGATCAGTACCAACTTCCACCACTTAAAGACTTAAAAAGCTGTTTGACAACTAAAAAAAACTAGAACTGCTATATATAATTACTGGTCAGATGAACTGAAAAGTGAAGCATGTGACAAGTCCACCTTTTGTTATATGGACATCGACTCAGCCAGAATAGGACTTACTCATAAAGTCTGGCTGGCATTAGAATCCACTGTCGCTGATGTACGGAAGGGCATTGTGAAATGTCGCATGGTTACAGGGACTTATATGTTGCAAACTAGTAAACATAAATTTAGTAATTCAACGGTTAAATGTGTAAATGTTCAAAGTGTTAATGTTGTGGACTAGCCTATGGAGATTTATCACATATGCTATTAGACTGCCCTGCTTTGCTTAGTCAGGGGAAATTGTTCTATCCTCAAGTAAGATCATTAACTATCAAATACATAGGCATAGACCTATGGAAGAAAATATTCAACTCAAAACTGAATGTGGTTAGATGATTACTTGACTGTACTATATTCCCAGTGTCCAAGTGTGAGTCTCAGATCAAAGAAATCACCAATGCCTCAACAGAACTTTGCTACAGGCTACACCTGAAACGGATACATAAAATGAAAGTTATGTGACAGACTGGTCAAACCCTAACTCTAACCCTATCACTAACCCTACGAAAAGAAAACAATGATAAATGAGTTTGAAAGTGAAGAACTCGAGGTCAAGACAGTTGTGGTCCAAGAAAAAGGGATAAAATTTTCAATGGGAACCATGAAAATGGTGGGATAGTCATGAGTAATGTATCAGAATAGGAACATCTGATTTCAATACAGTGTCCGTATTTTCTCAACTGTAATTTGTATTTGCTCGTACTTAATCACCCCTTGTCCGTAGTTTCCCTACCTCGTCCGTATTTACCCGATTCTTCCTCATAGGTTTCGAGGCATGGTAGACGGGGTACTTCTTCTGGTGCTTCGTATAAGCCTATGTAGGAGCCTCCCTGTACTCAGGGTAGGTTTATGTCAATTGACGTTGAGTGTCTTTGGGCTATAACAGCGGAAAAAACGATCGATTCATCACATTAGGTGTTATCTCCCGGGCCACCATCTTCAATACTTCGAAGAAGTGATAGTCTCTTATTGTAAAGTTTATAACACAAATTTCTGGATAGTTTTTCGACCTCAAACATGGTATGAATATCCAAGGATAGATTGGAGAACTTGCTGCAGTCAATTATTAACTGGACAATACTCTCTTCTGTGACATCAGGCCCAACTTGGTCTTTTACATAGTCTCTGAGCACTTTGTATTCGACTCCTCTCACCTCAGCCAGCAAAGGACAGTACAGCAAGGGGCAGTACAGTACACGAGTATGTGAAACATTGATGTGTAAATAGCGTCCGTATTTACCCGACTTGACCCACCTTATAGAATGATTTTCGGCCGAGGTGACCAGGAACGTAGTTGCAGTTCTAGTTTTGAATTGATCTTAGGCCTAAAACAAAATAACTGTGTTTCGGAATCCAGGGTTTCTGAATTGATATTTATCAAAATCGTTGTTTTGATGGTTTGTTTTCTTCTGAAACAAATTTGCTTATTTATAATCAGTTTGTCTTTCATGGCCGTTCCTGCTAATAGTTGAATGCAATAAGAGTATTGTTGTATGAAATAGGTGAAATTACCAACCCCTAAAATTGTTTATATTGAGGTTTTACATCGAAGTCAACACTATTTAAGTCATTTTGGAATGCAGCCAGTGTTTTCTCTGTGTCAAGCCGAACAAAGGGGAGAGAAGTTTTCTTGCGGAAGGAAACACCCCAGTGTCGGTGGGATTCCAGCTCAGTACTTCACCATTCGGAGTCTGATGCTGGACCACTAGGCCACACGGCGCCCAGGTAGATGTCTTTGACCAAGACTGATAGTTCATCATCCTCATTTGAGGCAAGGGGACTATGTCTTATTTATGAAATATGATGCCAGTCTGTTGTTCATTGATCGATTCACATGGCTGAAGAATATAGCCTTCATACCTTTGCGGGGTATAGACCATTTTGACCCTTTTCGATGAAAGCTGCGTATAATAAATTACATTTTCCTACCTACCCTGGATTTTTTTCGCATAAAAATAAAACTAAAAATAAAAAGAGTTTCCTACCTACCTACCCTATTTTTTTCAGACCGTTAGCGAAACTCAGTGGCGGATTTAGAGGGGGTTCAAGGGGTTCGCTCTAATCCCCCTCTTGACCGATATTATTTCATTTCCATGGGGAATTTCAAGAGATTTTATGTTAAATTAGGCAAACGAACCCCCTTTTTCTACAAGTGAACCCCCTCTTCAGAAATCCTGGATTCCGAAACACAGCTATTTTGTTTTAGGCCTAAGATGTTTTTCACAAACGCTTTTCTATCAATTCGTGCATCGTTTTCATGTAAGTATCAGTGAGTCACATTTTAGAGTCGATTATCTTATTCCATTTAGGACGAGACACAAAACATGTTTACCATATAAGATAGCCAGGGTAATGATCTTTTCACATACGGGTATTTGAAATATTTACTATGACAGTTACATAGGGAGTGACGGAATGTTTTAACAGATCTTCGTACAGATATATTGAAAACATTAAAGAATAACTCCGAACTGCCTCGATCAATGTATAATCAATAACGGAACTCGCCCTCATTATGTTTATTTTGATATTTTGACACTTTATTTTTCTCGTTTTTGAGAACATGTAATGAAAATGGTTTTAAAAATAAATACATTCAGTATACCGCTATATTCGCTATTTGCAAAACAACCACGTGCACTTTTAGCAAGCATATATATCCATGTTGAAGTAACCTCTAATCCATGAAAATCATTTGTAGCATTTCTGGCGGCTTACGATCAATCGATTGCCCTAAAACACTAGACGACCTAACCCAAAGACTTAACATTGAAAAGCGATCCGTTTGCTATATTCGCCTTCATTATCTTTCTTTCAACATTTTCATGGATCAATTTTAAATAATAAAGCTTACTCGTTGTAACTTCCTTTGCACGCATTTTTCAGCAAAAGGAATGTTGTGATCAACCATAACAGTGCAAATCAATTGACATTTTGAATTTTCAGAAAGTCAATGATACACAATAATCGATATCTGGTGCAGTCAGAACTAAAATCCCACACAGAAATCCTAGGTTTGAAACAACCAAAATGACAGAAAGATATTGACGCAAAGTGAATGTACGTTAAGTGGAACAAGCAGCTATTTCCCGAAAGGTGGTCAATCAGTTATTTGAACTTAGCATAATGTATGAACGAACACAAAAAGGAGCGAACAGCGCCAACATCAACACAAATATAAATCGTTTATAGATCTAAGGAATAAAAATAATTGCTAGATCCTTTGGAAGCATTAAAACATTCAAAGCTGGAAGATGGGCCATATTGTACAATTTCGGGTAATGAACCTTCATCAGTGACCCTTTACAAATTTGGCAGGGAAAGCCAAACATTTTTGCAATTTCAAGAATTTACATCATTGTAGTCTAAATCCAAGACTCATATTCCCAAAGGGCCCAAATAGTCAAAATACTGTTAAGAAGATGATTCTTAACGTGAAATATATTTGAAATACTTCAAATATATTCACTGATCCCAAAGGATCAAAAGAAAAATATAATCTGCACTATGGATGATGTAAAACCGTTATAAACAAACAATATCGACTGACCATCGTTTGAGGGTTTACAGGTATGACGTATTTACTGCAAACTTTTAGATATTATTGCTTGTTTCAATGTGCAACAGTATCCCAAATTTTAGAGTTCGCCTCTACAGATTGCATTTATTTACCTGTTTGTGCGAAAAATGGTATAGCCTTATTACCATGCATCTTTGAATTATTAGTACAAAGACTAATTAGAACTACAACTTAATAGAAGTACCGTCTTGGAAATGTTTCACGGGCTTCCATTGTGACTTTGAATCACTCGACCTTTCTAACAATAGTTATTAAATAGACATCTCCAGTGTGCTCACTTTTCTGACTAGATGGCACGAGAGTCACACTGCCATTTCCAAGTAAAAACATAAATTAAACTATACAGAGGGAAATAAATTTAGCATTTTTGCTTATATGCCTGCTCTTAAAGGTCATACCTAAAGGTTTTAATTTTGTAAAAAGAGAGTAGACATTGGTGAAATAAACTGTTTGCAGAAACCCTTAACAAATTATCATTACCGGTTCCGGAGATATGTAGATTTGAAATTTTGCATTTGCATGAATATTAATTAGTTCAACTATGACCTCATAGAAGAACATAACTTGTTTTAAATATTTTCAAATAAACAACTAAAACAGACAACTAATCATTTAAAAACAATTAAATCATTAGTACAAGTTATTGCTTCTTATGACCATTTAAAAGATTGAATCATTATAGTTAAACATTTTAATTTTCATCAATGGAGAAACCTCGCACATGAAAATAATGTTGTTTTTAAATACGATCCCAATTGGAATAATTGGGTGAAGATTTCAACAAACAAGTTCCAAGAATAAATTTGATCAGCATATAAACAATAGAAATATAGAAGAACTTTTTTTATATTCCCTTTAAGCAAATATGAAACGATTGGAAAAAAGTCAAATTTCGATCAAGTAGATAATAGGTAATTTTGGGCATCAGAGACGCGTAAATGGATTACGAACCCGACACTGGCGTCGGAATATGGAAAACCATCATATTTTCCAGAAAAAGAGAAAAAAAAAAAAAAAAAAAAAAAAACAAGCATGAAGATTAATGTGTTGGGTTTCTTACGTGTATATGAGTGTGAAATTCTTTAGTGTTTTGTTTCTCAGATCTCGTGACAAGGAATGTCGTTCAATGAATAACGATCCTTTCAAACACTTTATAGGCTTTTAAAATAATGGTGGCTAGACGTTTTAAGTACGACATAACTGTTAAACAGGAGATGAATTTTAATTTTCAAATAAATTTGATTACTTCCAGAAACATTAGAACTTGAATTTGGTGTCTGCATTCAAAATAGGATATACAAAGGTACAAGTAGGCAAAGATCAGGAAAAGGCGCAATCAGAAAGAGATTCCCACTCCAAAAACCGAGGTGGGAAAAAACCAAACTAACAATCAGGCACTTATACCATGAAACATATCGTAAGACGAATGGGCAGCTATTTTCCCAATAGGTGGCCACTCAGTTACCTTAACTTAATTAAAAATATGAAAACACACATAAGGCGCCAACAGCACAAAAACATTTAAACACCAAGACATAAAACAAAAAGAACCACCACAGAAGTATCGCCTTGGAACGATCAGTAACACAAAGTTACTGGCGGGCTTAAACCGGGTTTACAGGGTCCTAACCTCACCCTCAGCTTGTGCAGTGGTTCATAACATTTAGTTAGTTATTCGGTCCTCATGGTGAATCCCTAACTAGTCAATGAATCATCAAGAACAAACAAATAAATCATGATAAACATCCTGATTAATCAAAAACAAGGACTCATAGATTGAGTAAGCTGCCCGACGATGGAGATCCCTGGGCGCCGAATAACCTACTAACTCCGGAGCAAAAGAAAAACACCAGTTGGACCCCGGTGGGCCAAGCAACAGACAAGAAGCTCCGGCCCCAACCAACTAAAATGAATAGCTTTAAGTCGGGGCCATCATAGAGTCTGACGCCCGACCCACCGGCGTGCAATTAAAGAAGGCAGCATAGTTATCAACCATGATTGGGTTAAAAACTAAGCATGCAGACTGTCGCATAACATTCAAGTTATAACCTATACGTCTGTAACGTGTTATGATTTTTCTGAACTGATAAGAAAAATCATTAATTCCTATAAGTTTCTTAAATTTGTAAACTAAGTCACCATAAAATTCAGGTTCCGAAAGGCCCTCACTTAAAGGCGTCTTTAACCCAACATTATATTTGGAAATCAATTCATAGTGTCTACGATAAAATTTAGAAAAGGTTTTTCGAAGTTTATGATACCGATAGCCCTGTTGGAGAAGTTTTGCCGTTAAACATTTATTTCGAGCGTTGAAGTCTGTAACATGATTACAGACTCTAGCAAGCCTAATAAGTTGCGAAATGTAAACACCATAAGAAGCACGACGAGGAACGTCACCATCCAAAAAAGGAAAATTTACTATATCAAAATCAAAGTCATCGCGCTTATCATAAATTTTAGAAGAAACAAATCCATTTGCAACAGAAAGATGTAGATCAAAAAAGGGGGCTACGGTATCTGAGGTATTGGCTTTGTTCAACTGAAGTTCAGGTGGATAAATTTGATTGACCATACCGACCATACCATACCGATTTGATTTGATCGAAAACTTGCCCATGCAATAGACAGAGATTTTTTTCACCTGTAAAAATTGAAAATTTCATCAGAAAAAAAAGATATTTTTCTTATTTTTGCTCAAAACATAGATTGTGTGTACACGTTAGAACCGCCTCGCCGAGGTGGTTCTAACGAGTACCCACAATTTATGTTTTGGAGCAAAAATAAGAAAAATAAGTATACGCCTGCATACCCCAGTTTTACTATATAATAGTGGGGTTCAAGGGGGTATTCATTTCACGGACATGTTTTCATGATGTCTCTGCATTTAGAATATATCTACATGTTGACTTTTTGCTTATGAGATGTTGCAGAAAATATTTGACTATTCATTGTTTGAATTTGATTACTTTATTTAAGATAAATTACATGTAGCTGGTAATATTCCACGTAGTATATTTGTATAAGGCACCTTTTAAAAGTTACATTGTTTTAGAAATAGATCAGCTCTAGCAGTGAATTGATGAGTAATAATTCACTGTTTGGAGGTCAGTTGTAAAGAAGATCAACTCACGAGCGCGTTGCGCGAGTGATTTATATTCTTACAACTGACCGACAGACAGTGAATTATTACTTAACAATTCACGCACTTGAGCTGATCTATTTCGATTTTAACACAATAAACTGAATAAAAGATGCTGAAAAAGTCGATATCGTTCAGTTTTCCGCCATTGCATTGTTGATATCCCGCCAAATATTTGACTGTAATGCGAGCATTTACACACTCTTATTACGTTTGTTATGCTCTAAAACGACGTTACACCGTCTAACGCTGCTTTATGGGATAGCTGACGTCACGAATGGCGCAAAGTAACGTCACGCTTATTCGCCCAGTGAAATTGTTGCACAATATAACACGTTTTTTGACCATTGGCTATATAGGCGAGGTGTGTTAGAAATTTGCATATAAAAGACAATGCAACAGATTTATCAAAACATGTGTCTATTAATATACTAGCCGTTCGGTATAGCTTAGGGAAAGGCTGACAAAATGCACTGAGAAAAAATGTATTTTTGCTTACCGAACATGTATAGGGAGCGCAATGGCGTAGTGGTAGAGCGTCGGACTCCGAATCGAGAGGTCCTGGGTTCGATCCCCACAAGCGGCACCGTGTTGTGTCCTTGAGTAAAAGAAATTAGCTCCCTAAAGTACTGGTTAAACCCAGGAAGCGTTGGCTCCGTCTCGACATGACTGAACAAATTGTTGACTGGGACGTTAAGCTTCAATACAAACATTCAACACTTTCAACGTCATTGCGGTATTTGCTTTTATGGGGCACTTTTGTATTGAGAGAATATCAAACAGCACAAGTATGACTTTCCAAAGAAACATAGTACAGCTTTTACCTACCCTACACCTTGACCATGAGATTTTATAGTGTTGCATGTAAATTATGTCATGTCAGATTGTCACACAAAGGGTCCTATTTTTACATATGAATAGCCAAGATCCATGGCCATGATTATGTAGCAAAATACATATAACTCTGATTTTATAAACAATTCGTGATATATGAGACCATTGTCAGCACTTATTGGATTATCCTCGCATGTATATTTACATCATCTGACACTTTGAGGATTTCACTACTGAGAATCACGTGGTAGTGTATACATACAAAACGATCAATGATCGGTGACATATATTTCAATAGAAACCGAAGTTGAGGATAGATTTTCGAGTTTTCTCCTAAAGCGTTTACTCTACTGACTGATAAATAAGTGCAGTCAATGCAGAAATTGAATATTCATTGAAAGAATAAAAATAAAACCGAGATCCTTTATGAACAGCGAGCATATTGATGAGAAAAGTTATGGGCCATACCGAGGTTTCAGCTACCCAAACCTGATTCTCAGTAGTGAAGTCTTCAAAGTGCCAGATGATGTAAATATACATACGTGGATAATCCAATAAGTTTGCACTTGTTTAGATGAATAGCACATGATAATTTATCAGTCCGTAGAGGCTGATTAATGCTTTAATGTCACAATTGGGCTTGTTAACGACCAAGCATTTTAAATGTTAGCACATTAAAGACAAAACTGTCTTCCGACATCAAGCATTATTTACAAGTGTCTAGATTGTTATTTTCGTTAGTCAGACATTCAAATAACCCCGCTGTGATGGTTTGAAATGAATATAACCTTGACCATTGCATAAATACCCGTGCCATACGATATTAACAGGCGTGTATTAACGAAGAGAAAGTCGTGTGTTAATGAGGCAATTCTCTTGAACGCGCGCTGTTAATACAATGGTCTTATTTATGCTCTCTACTCGCAAAGATTGACGTCATCCCCTAACGTGCATTCGATTAAACGTTATATTTTGACATCATGATGACGTTGAAGTTTGTCCCGAAAGCAGCATTTAAAATAATTTTTGACGTCGCTAGCTAACGTCAGTTTCCGTGCCATTGTAGGAGCGCGAATATTTGCCAAATCTAGGCAGTGTCTCCAAATTTTCACATGAAATAGTTGTATAATGCAATAGTAACGATCAAACTTATGCTTTCTGATGCATTAACATCTGCTTGGCCCCTTGAGGGTTGAAACCCTCGCCTTTCAGGCACTGAATCAAGCTTGCATGCAAAACGTCATATTTTAATTTCAATCAAATGCAATATTCACGGAAAATTCAGCGTTTCGAGATAATCAAAGTCTATTTTCGAGCTACCGCTATTATAATGGATACTTCCAATTCTATAGTGCTGTCAACGAAATTGATTCTGTCACTCAAGGTTAGACATATCTGTTTGCTAAATCAGACAGATATTGTCTTTTCAATGAAAGGATTTTTTACCCAATTGTCTATTGTCTAAAACAAGTCTGACTCATAATATTTTGGGCGCATGCTTTAATATTATATATGCCAGATACATATCGCTTTTTCATCCTATTCGACATAGACATTACATGTTTTTTATGCATTTGTCACGTGCTACTACAAAATAGGTGACCACTCATCTTATTTAGACTTTCAGAGTAAAGGTATTGTACAGATATCCCACGGGACGTAAGAATGTTTTGATAATAAATTTAAAGGTTGAAAGCAATATACTGAATTCATTTTTGTGAAATTCCCAATTGCGTCATTGTTATAATTTGTTGGTCCAATAGTAGCGAAATTGACATCAAAAGCAATCAAACACTGCACGTCGTAAAAGAATTACTGGTGGCTCCAAATGTATTCACGGACCCAATCTCAACAATATTTCGAATAATTGTAAAGAGAGAATGAAAAAAATATAATTAAGGTTATGCAGTAGAGCGTCTGTAAATCTAACCAAATTAAGGTTATGCAGTAGAGCGTCTGTAAATCTAACCAAATAAATAAAATAAATAAAAATGGCCGCCGTCCGTAGGTAATGAAAAGAACCGAAAATGATAAGGTCGCCTATGGCGGTAAATAATAGGCCGCTTAATAGCGTCAATGACGTCAAAAGGTTCATAGATGCTAAAACTGGCGTACAGAATCGGAAGACCGCGGTGGTGTAATGGTTAGCACGTCTGCCCGGAATGCAGGAGGTCCGTGGTTCGATTCCCGGTCGCGGCACGACCGATTTTTGTACGCTAATTCTGTTTGTTATATATATATATATATATATATATATATATATATATATATATATATATATATATATATATATATATATATATATGTCCAAAAACGAAAACACATACAGTGCAAAGATATAAAACAAAATAAAGTCCGATTCCACAATGTATTCACTATTTAATTAATTCTCTACCGGTTTCACTGCTATTTTACAGATCATCAGGAGTTAAATATGGCGTTGTTGCGTAGATACTAACTTAACGACGTTACGGCCGTAACGTCATTAACAGTACATATATATATATATATATATATATATATATATATATATATATATATATATATATATATATATATATATATATATATATACAAAACTGTCGGTAGCACCGGATCCATATATATAACTTATATATGTACATATATAACTATTTATCTAGTTATTCGATCAAAAGATAATTTTGTCTTTGTCTTTGCTATGTTTGTACTTTTATGATATACTGCACTTCGACATTCGTCTGTACACATGTAAAAGGGAAAGGCCAGGAATTTTGTAAACATGTATGCCAAATTCTAGTTATCATTAGTCCAAGTACGATTTCTATTGTATAACGGTAAAATGATTACCTCCGACTGATGATATGAACATATTACACAGTAATGAAATAGACCAAACAAATATTATAAGAATAAAACTGATTAACGAAAACATTGATGAGAAAGAGGATTGGACATACAACGGTTTCGATCATTGAAGCCTCGTCAAACCTTTTAGCAACGCGCAAGCTGTAGTTTTGTTGTATCGTGCTTGTCTCCATAAAAAAGATGAAACTGATAAGAATGATTTAAAATTTTGATGTTTTCATCATTGAATTGTATATTACAATGGACGGCCATTTTGACTGATAGTAAATTGTCCCATGAATATTTTTATTGGGATAAATGGTCTGGATACCTCGTTTCACTGATATCGCCTAAAAATTGACGTATAGTCTCACAACATTGCTGCGAAACAGAATCATATGACGTCGCTGTTATTCAGGATAACGCCATGAAATAAAATCATATGAGCACACGCAATAACTTTTGCGAGAGTTTGTATCGTTTACGCCTGATACACAGCTAAAAGCACGAATAAGTATGCTTGTAATAAATAAAATGCGTTAACTACGCAAATACGTCTACCACATTATAATCATATTTGTGGAAGTCAAATATAATGGCATTGGCTGAAAATTCTAGTGACCAACAATATCAGATAACTTATTATGAACCTTATTACCACTTGTAGACTTTACAAAAGAGACGTCGATTGTCAACTGATAAGACGCTGAATGAAACATTTGTCAATTATTTCCGATGCTTAACTGCGAGATGTCGACAACCTAATTTGTTTCTTGGTTTCTCTTATTAGCAATCATATCAAACGCTGTCGTAAAACTGTGTTTCTGGAATGACCATCAGAATATTTGGGTCGATTTGTTGTCCACAAGGTATTTTGATATCGCTTTCAAAAACTAGTAAAAAATGGGAGAACTAATACAATTGCACCAAAGACTGTTACAACGTTCAAAGTTTCTGTGTTTGCTTATGCTCAATGTCTAGCCAGTGGGCTGTATAATCATTTCACGGTAAACTTAGAAACAAACACACAAACCCACATTATAATCAGGATACACAAATTATAAATAGGTCAATAACCATGTATGTGTCGTATTCTTTGGAAGTAAAAATCGTATAGTTGTTTTAGATCAAAACGTCTTTCAAATAATGTCAATAATATGCTTTCCTATGGATAAATGCTGAATGTTTAAAGGGGCAGTCTAAGTATAAAAGGCAGAATTAGGTATCTTATCTCACTTTTTGCTTAGACACCAGTCTGTCAACATCTACCTGAGCTCTCTCTCTCTCAAAAAAAAATAATAAATAAATAAATAAAAAAATAAAAAAATAGCAATAGTCAATTCCGATTGGATAAAGCTTTTGTGGGGAAAGTTACCTGTAACATTTTTGACAGCTCTTACCAACAGATTAAGTATTAAGGGTATTCCAATTGGCTTAAAGTTACCAGTGACGCACACTTAAATCTCAACAGGTAATCCAAGGTTATAAAACTCTTGCCAACCGGCGGCAAATATGCCCTTTAACTCATTTAAGCCTGGCGTCCATTTTGTGGGACATAGGCAAACAGTATAGCCCCATATGTGACGCCGCAGAACGCGGCGTCCCATCTGGGGCTATTCTGTTTGCTTAGAGGAATTTCATCGAAAAATTGAATAAAAATTGAATGAATTTTAAAAATCACTCCTAAAGCCCCTAAATTTGAAAATGGACTCACCCAAATAATAACGATGGGAAAATCCATTCGTCATATACATGTATGGGTTAATAATTATACTTGGAAGTTTGATGGTATAAAATCCACAGAAATATTACATTTTGCACAACAACAATTGAGAAGCTAGTGCAGGCTGAATTCATTTCCTTTGAATCCGCTGACAAATAAGGAACGGCTTCATATTTACATCTCGAGACAAACCACTGGTGCATATACAGTCCAACATGTCTTAAGCAAGCGGCCAAGGGAAACACTAAATTCGCTTGTTTAGGACAGGTGCTTGCTTAATAGAGGTTATGTTTTGACACTAGGGTGGGCGTCCTAACCAAACCATGTTAGCTAGAAAGAAATAATAAATATAGCACTGCCCTGTCTACAAAATTAAAAATGCATAAGGAACTGCAGACAGATACAGCCAAGAAGAACAATCATCTTGATTAGCTCTTGGTATGATTTTCTTCTATGAAAAGTGGTAGCACATTGTAAAAAGTTCAGAGAGTTATAATTCATGAATAATTTGGCCTTTTTGAGGAAGAAGTTTTTTCTCGGTAAATATTATTGAATTGCATTTTAAGGTTATGGCAGATACATGTAAGCACATGCCCCACATGACTGGTTTTGGCTTGCTGTACTTCCGGTTGGTATGCAAGAACTTTCAATTTTGATTTTCCAAGTACTGTTTTCTTATTTTTCGATCTTGTTGTTGTCATTTTAATGAGTGAGCGTTAAAACACTTGGACAAAACGATAATTTAAATTGATAGGCAGAAAGTCAATTGTCCAAGCGAAGCAGCGTAAAATTGGTGCTTTATTTGGTCCATTTAGATTTTGTTAAAAATACTCTGGTTGATAACTATGCTGCCTTCTTTAATTATACGCCGGTGGGTCGGGCGTCAGACTCTATGATGGCCCCGACTTAAAGCTATTCATTTTAGTTGGTTGGGTCCGGAGCTTCTTGTCTGTTTCTTGGTCCACCGGGGTCCAACTGGTGTTTTTCTTTTGCTCCGGAGTTAGTATGTTATTCGGCGCCCAGGGATCTCCATCGTCGGGCAGCTTACTCAATCTGTGAGTCCTGTTTTTTTATTAATCAGGATGTTTATCATGATTTATTTGTTTGTTCTTGATGGTTCATTGACTAGTTAGAGATTCACCACGAGGACCGAAGAACTTACTAAATGTTATGAACCACTGCAGAAGCTGGGGGTGAGGTTAGGCGCCTGTAAAACCGGTTTAAGCCCGCCAGTAACTTTGTGTTACTGATCGTTCCAAGGCGATACTTCTGTGGTGGTTCTTTTTGTTTTATGTCTTGGTGTTTAAAAATGTTTTGTGCTGTTGGCGCCTTATGTGCGTTTTCATAGTTTTAGTTAAGTTAAGGTAACTGAGTGGCCACCTATTGGGAAAATAGCTGCTCATTCGGCTTACGATATGTTTCATGGTATAAGTGCCTGATTGTTAGTTTGGTTTTTTCCCACCTCGGTTTTTGGAGTGGGAATCTTTTTTTGATTGCGCCTTTTCCTGATCTTTGCCTACTTGTACCTTTTTCTACCAAACAATGCATCAGATGAATGCTTCTTTGCCAGGACAATTTTCTTTGTTCCTTACAAATTATTGTATCGAAAAAATTGTTCAATTTCAAATCAATTCAATGGCATATAAAAACCAATGGTAGTTGCAAAAATTATAATTAAAATTTCTTGCATACAAACCGGAAGTACAGAAAACGGATTTGGCTTATGTTTATGAAACTTACAAAAACACTCATGCGGGACATGTGCTTATCTGCCATAACATTAGAGTGTATGGGTCTTCGTAATCTTTGCTGTTTGAAAACCAATTTCCCAACCACTGGTTAATTTTCCGAAAATGGCAATTTTAAAAATTTTGTAAAAAAATCTAAATATTCTCTAAAATTCAAAATGTTTCGTTATTTTTCTGATACTGACATTATACAGGTCACATGAACAATCAAAACTTAGTTAATAATTTCAACGGTAATCATTTTTATCCGAGAATGTACAATTTTACAGTTTTTGCCTCTTTTGGCTCTTCTGGATCAGTACCAACTTCCACCACTTAAAGACTTAAAAAGCTGTTTGACTAAAGAAAACTAGAACTGCTATATATAATTACTGCTCAGATGAACTGAAAAGTGAAGCATGTGATAAGTTCACCTTGTGTTATATGGACATCGACTCAGCCAGAATAGGACTTTCTCATAAAGTCTGGCTGGCATTAGAATCCACTGTCGCTAATGTACGGAAGGGCATTGTGAAATGTCGCATGGTTACAGGGACTTATATGTTGCAAAATAGTAGACGTAAATTTAGTAATTCAACGGTTTGTGCAAAGTGACTAGCCTATGAAGATTTATCACATATGCTATTAGACTGTCCTGCTTTGTTTAGTCAGGGGAAATTGTTCTATCCTCAAGTAAGATCATTAACTATCAAATACATAGGCATAGACCTATGGAAGAAAATATTCAACTCAAAACTGAATGTGTGTAGATTATTACTTGACTGTACTATATTCCCAGTGTCCAAGTGTGAGTCT
Source organism: Rugalucina vietnamica (assembly GCA_964017185.1). Taxonomy (NCBI): domain Eukaryota; kingdom Metazoa; phylum Mollusca; class Bivalvia; order Lucinida; family Lucinidae; genus Rugalucina; species Rugalucina vietnamica. Next base: position 21,564,059 of record OZ024878.1, on the reverse strand, counting down.
CAGATCAAAGAAATCACCAAAGCCTCAACAGAACTTTGCTACAGGCTACACCTGAAATGGATACATAAAATGAAAGATATGTGACAGACTGGTCAAAGTTTGGGTAGCAGTTACGATGTATGATGATTTTGGAGGATTATATATAGTGACATCACTTGTAAATATAGCACGTGCTTCAAGTTACGTTTTACGCCCTCTAATATTTTAAAGACTTTGAAAAAGTATATGTGTGCTCAAGAAGATTTTAGTCGACGTTTTACCAGATGATTTCTGGGTGTCCCAATCTTGGGAGTTAATACGAAGACAAGAAGAAGAAGAAAAATCATTCCTTCCTGTAAGTTTTTTAAATTTGTAGACCATCAGTCACCATAAAATTCTGGTTCCGTAAGGTCCTCAAACATTTTTACAAATACAACGCAAGGAGTTTCATAAAATAATAATAATAATAATAATAATAATAATAATAATAATGATACAGAATATGTTAGAAATACATGACAGGCAACCTACAGTGCACTGATGCACATATATTTGGCTCGATTGCTTTTGCTTAAACTGTTGTCAGCCATTACTTTTATGCTGGATGATTTTGCATTACGGAAACTTCTCCATGATTACTCGGGAATTTCTTTTAATTACATATTAAATATATAATTATGAACTAAATTTTAATTTTACAAATATTTACCTTGCCTATCATGAAATAATGGTTTATTATATTGAGTTTTGTTAGAATTTAGCATTTTTGACTTTTAAATAACATAATTACACCAATTGTTGATTTTTTTCTCTTGACCCCATCAAACCTCAATTTTACTATATAAGTATAGGTTTGAAGGGGTAAAGTTCCACACAGAGAAGTGTCCATGATAGCGATAAAGTGAATTGGGATATGCCACGTCGATTTTCATATACATAATGCAATTAACGAGAGATTATTATGTTTTCTAGCATGTATACTGATGTGTGGGAATTCGCTGCTCATATTAAATTATTATCTGTCATATATGGGTTATCAGTATCTTGAGCTTCGATATGCGCTAAGGTTTCCAAACAACACTCAAGAGATTTTGAACAATTTTGAACCTACTATTCTAAACAGTTAGCCAGAACTGAGTGTCTATCCTTGCGCTAATATATCAATAACCCACTGTTTCTCTTAACTAATTTAATAGATATATTTCTACTGACAATATGCTGTCCCAGCCAGTCTGAGGTGTTAATTTGCAGTTAGATGGATAGCATATGTTTATTTATCAATATATGAGCCGCCCCATGGGAAAACCAACAATCTGCATAGGCGAAAAGAAAGGCGCAGATCAGCTTCGCGGTAACCGCGAAGCTGATCAGCGCCTTTGTTTTCGCTACTCGGATAGTACAATTCCTCCTCTACTTAACTCCAAACTTTCAAGCGTCTAGCCTGCTTCTGTAGCTGTACAGGCCGGTTTGTGTCAAACCTGTTCGGAAACCACAATGTTGGTTTTCCCACGAGGCGGCTCATATAGAGTCTGTTTTAATATCACAATGGGAATGTATGTAGAGCAAAGGTTACACGGACCTTTAAATCAAACACAATAAACCAGTGTTTAGATTGTCTATTGTTGCTGGTCAGACATTCAAATTATCCCACCGGGATGGTTTGAAATGAAACACAAATTTGATTAATAGTACTTCGAATTGCAGCGAGATTGCGTGCAAAAAGTCATATTTTTTTTTTTAATTTCATTCAAATAGATCACGGAAAATTCAGCGTTGCGAGATAATCAAAGACTATTTTAGAAGTATCGCTATTATAAAGGAAACTTCCAGTCCTATTGTCCTGTCAACGGAATTGATTCTGTCACTCAAGGTTAGACATAGCTGTTAGCGAAAGCAGATTGACATTTTCTTTAAAAATGGGATTAACTTTAACGCAATTGTCTATTGAGTAATACAAGTCTGTCTCATAATACTTTGGACACATGTTTTAATGTTCTATGGAGCAGATTATCGCCATATCGTCCTATCACATCCAAACATTACCGCTACATGTACTACAAAATAGGCGAACGCTCATCTTACTTATACTTTAAATATATAGACACAGAGTAGAGTAATTTTACAGGTATTCCACGGAACCAAAAGTAACGTAAAATATTTTTGATACTTAATTTCTAGGTTCAAAGCGATATACTGAATTTATTTTTTGTGAAATTCCCAATTGCGTCATGGTTATAATTTGTTGTAGCAATAGTAGCATCAGGATCAAACACACGTAGTTAATTAACTAAAACTATAGAAACGTACATAAGGTTCAAACAGCACAAAAAAATCGACTCCAAAAGAAGTTTCCTTTTAAAATGAATGTTTGTCCAGTATTTAAAATAGAAAACAAAAAAGCGAAATTGCGACAGGGAATGAACATATTCATGTATATGGTATTTCGTCCAAGAGAACTGGTTGTTTATAACGGATAAAAGTCGCTTTATAACGGATATCCGGTGAGTATATATTTAAGAAATAATTTTACTTTACGGTGAATTATCGTGATTAACGCGGGATGTTGGAGGGTAGATTGCGATGTATTAATTCACGACGACGCAGCCGGAGTAAATTAAATGTCGCATCTGCACGACAATATCACGAGTTAATCAAAAGATAATTCACCGTAAAATAAAATTATTTCTATTCTAACACGACTAATAAATAAATGCTTGCATTTCCAAATGTTTTCCAAGTCTATTCGGCACTACCGTTTGATTGTAATAAATTATTATGTTATATTTGATTATTCTGAGAAAAACAGTTTATTCCATTTTAAAGACCATACGCCAGATCTCATGTAGCCAGCTCCCAATTATCTTGCACCGATTTTAAGTGTGTTACTTTTCCCCTCAAACATTTAACTATATGTTGCCCTTACCCAAATTATCTGATTTTTTTTCTAAAATCTTGCCCGTAGCAAACAAATAATGACAAAACATATGCTTTATTTGATTTAGCCAACAACAACAAAATTTGAGTATGTTGGGGACTAATTTCGGCATGCATACAGTGTTTTGTAGTAGGGCACTGCTCCGTGCATTGCTTTAGCGTCGCGTTTTTAGCCAGCATTTCGATTGACATGAACACTATTGAATAATGTTATGGATCTAAACACCTTGAAATTTCGCGAACTATTTTAACAGATGATGAAGTGACATCATGCAAGTTGCTTCTGCTTTAAAGAGCCAGATTTTCTATTCGTGCTCATTGGTTTTGTTGTCTCAAGTATTTTGAGAACGTAAAATTCAATTATCTCCTACAATATTCATTTTTCGTTTCATTTTTTTTTTCCACAGTTCCACACAAAACATTTATCTGTTCATCGGTATGTGTTTTATTGTAAAGCATACAAATGAATTCGAGATACAGACACAGTCTCAAAACTTTCCGGACAACCCTCTTATAAATCCTGTTTTGACCATTACAAGACAACAGCCTCGTATATGGGCCGCCTCGTGAAAAACCCTGCGTGTTACATTTGCGAAATCAAAGACTAAGCAGTAATTATAACAACACATTTAAGTTATTTTCACGGACAGTAAATTCTAACGTCTAATGTCTCTAACCAACTCTGTGACTGTTTAAGCTAGTTTGTACAGGACTTGGTCACAAACATCGCAAGCAGGATATAAGTACAACGGCTCATTTGTAAGTCGAACACACTGTCTGGACTGTATAACTGGGTTGCTACATGTGCGACGAGGACATACATATTAAGCTGATCTTTCTGCTTTTCATATTTCTGTTTTGCTTTAATATCCTACGGTTTTTTTTTTTTTTTTTTTTTTTTTTTTTTTTTTTTTTTTAAAGAGCGACAATATAGGTTCTGGTTTCAAGCATACGAAGCCGTAAATCATTATTCCCCTCTTCTTTCAAAAGAAGAGTGCTTTTATCACATGTAAAGCGAAACAAATGCAATAATTAACGAGCAGCTCCCGCTTTCTTTGCATGTGTAAAATAAATGGTTTCTCACGATGTGGGCTTTACGACGCGGCTCAATCCCTAAATGATATGATGGCTAGAAATAGAAAAGAACTGAGAAAATTTCATAAGAAAGTTCAACAGATGTCAAGGGTTTCATCATGCTGGCATTTGATAGTATAGGGTTATTGCACTGATATCGGTGAATATTGTCCCGAGTTGGGATATCGAAGGACGCGAGCTTGCGAGCGTCCGTAGATATCACAACGAGGGACAATATTCACCGATATCAGTGCGATAACCCTTTTATTACATAGCTATAAATATCTGAGTCTCATATTTGATGTTTTGTTGTGAGTAAGCATTACAAAATTGAAATATCTACACGAAGGCCGTGATAATATCCATGAGTGATATCATTTTTGCACTAGTGCAATATCAGATAATATCATTTTTGCACTGTTACTTTTTGGAAGCAAATTCTGCAATTGAATCAATATTACTGGCATTTTGTTTTCTTTTTTCTGCTTAAATTGCCTATATCTGAAATTGACAAGCTTCGGCCGACGTTTCGGCCCGGAATGACGTCATTTTCCACGTGACGTCAAATGAAGATGACGTCATTAGAGTTGACATCCCAATTTTACAAATTTGTACGATTACCTTCAAGTCAAGAATTTGGCAATGTTTCACAAAAAGAATTTTTCTCTTTTAGCAAAGTGTGCAATATCAAGTAAGTGTGCCGATATCGGCTGATATCTGCACACTTGTTACTCGGCTTTTATCCCTAAGTTTTAATCATTTCATATTTATAGCTATGTAATAATTTTGGTTATCAGCGTTTATTATTCTACTGTCCATACACCATCTTTCAGGAACTGATTTTTTCAAAATCTCACTTTTCTATTACAACTAAAGAAAAATATGACTACGTCATTCTTTTGCAACCCAAAAGTCGTTAAAAGTGACGCAAAAATTTGAAAATCGGTTCACTAATAAAAAAGCCAAACAATCATTTTGAATAGGCGGCCTTTCACAAGTGCAAGGGAGGTAATCCAAACACTTTAAAATTGAAAATGGAAAAAAATGTGAGGAGTACACGTACTTTTAAGAGTTTTCGTTTCAGCTGTATGTATATTATACTTTTATTTTGGGTTGATGCATATTAAATGAAAAATAATGAAGTTATTTTTTTTTTCGGGAAAATAGTTACATCCCTTGCTCGCATTTTCACAATGGAAAACGCCCTATTGCAAATTATTTTCTGGCATAACAGATTCATTTGTTGCCTGATTTTCACAATTTTTGCGGCACCTTTTAAGACTTGGAATGCAAAATAGTGCCATAGTCATATTTTTCTTAAGGTGTTTAAGAAAAGTGAGATTTTAAAAAAATGCAGTTTCTTGAATAAGGTGTATGGACAGTAGTAAAATCTTCTATTCTATTTTTTTATACTGGACAAACATTCCTTTTAAAAGAAAGCGTTTATTTCAAGCCTAATTCAACAATTTCATCATTTATTTGGTATCATGAACTTTGTTCGCTGTTTGACCTACCTAGGTAGTGGCATTTGCTTCAAACACTGGAGAATGAATCACGCTTTCTGAAATGGGTTAGACTGTACAAGGGATGTAATTTAAGCGAATCCCTTGATTGATATGTCAAATCATGTGCTCCTCCATTGAATGTTTCAGTTCATCGCATTAATTGTGGTCATGCTGTTAGCAGCTTTTTTCTAAAATCCAGAATGCGTCGATCAACAATGATGTTGAATACTGTAAATGTGTAAAATGCCCATTTTCTCACGATGTTGAAGTGTAGAGGGTTCCGTGCGTCAAGCTTGTCCACGTATGATTTTTCTACTCTGTATACAACATTACCACATAATCTAATAAAAGAAAAACTTCTGGATTTGATAGAGTGGACCTTCAAAAGGGCATTAAAAACTATGGTTCACTTTATTTGGCATGTAATGACAGAAAGACTTTTTTCACTTCCTCTGACCAAAGTCGGTATACACTTTGGTCATGTCAGAATGTGTGCGACGCCTTGTCCTATCTCCTTGATAATATTTATATTAGATTTGGGACCAAGTTATACAGACAAATTGTTGGAATTTCGATGGGTACAAATTGCGCACCTCTCGTAGCTGATTTATTTTTATACTGCTACGAAAGAGATTTCATGGATTCTCTTAACCATGATAATCAAGCCGATGTTATCGAGGCTTTTAATTCCACATCTAGGTACCTCGATGACCTTTTGAACATTGACAACCCTTATTTTGAAGGTATGGTCAATCAAATTTATCCACCTCAAAGCCAATATCTCAGATGCCGAAGCCCCCTTTTTAGATCTATATCTTTCTGTTGCAAATGGATTTGTTTCTTCTAAAATTTATGATAAGCGCGATGACTTTGATTTTGATTTAGTAAATTTTCATTTCTTGGATGGTGACGTTCCTCGTCGTGCTTCTTATGGTGTTTACATTTCGCAACTTATTAGGTTTGCTAGAGTCTGCAATCATGTTACAGACTTCAACGCTCGAAATAAATGTTTAACGGCAAAACTTCTCCAACAGGGCTATCGGTATCATAAACTTCGAAAAACCTTTTCTAAATTTTATCGTAGACACTATGAAGTGATTTCCAAATATAATGTTGGATTAAAGACGCTTTTAAGTGAGGGCCTTTCGGAACCTGAATTTTATGGTGACTTAGTTTACAAATTTAAGAAACTTATAGGAATTAATGATCTTTCTTTTCAGTTCAGAAAAATCATAACACGTTACAGACGTATAGGTTATAACTTGAATGTTATGCGACAGTCTGCATGCTTAGTTTTTAACCCAATCATAGTTGATAACTATGCTGCCTTCTTTAATTGCACGCCGGTGGATCGGGTGTCAGACTCTATGATGGCCCCGACTTAAAGCTATTCATTTTAGTTTGTAGGGGCCGGAGCTTCTTGTCTGTTGCTTGGCCCACCGGGGTTCAACTGGTGTTTTTCTTTTGCTCCGGAGTTAGTAGGTTATTCGGCGCCCAGGGATCTCCAGGCAGCTTACTCAATCTGTGAGTCCTTGTTTTTGATTCATCAGGATGTTTATCATGATTTATTTGTTTGTTCTTGATGATTCATTGACTAGTTAGAGATTCACCACGAAGACTGAGGAACTTACTAAATGTTATGAACCACTGCAGAAGCTGAGGGGAAGGTTAGGATCCTGTAAATAAAAATTATTGTTAGATCCTTTGGAAGCAGTAAAAATACAAAGCTAGAAGATGGGCCATATTGTACAATTTCGGGTTATGAACCTTCATCAGTGACCCTTTATAAAACTGGCAGCGAAAGCCAGACATTTTGATGCAATTTCAAGAATTTACATTTGTGTAGTCTAAATCAAAGACTCAAATTCCCACAGGGGCCAAATAATCAAAATACTGTTAGGAAGATGATTCTTAACATATAAAAAATTGAAATACTTCATATACATTCACTGATCCCAAAGGATCAAAAGAACAATATAATCTGCACTATGGATGATGTACGGGGAGACTTTTTAGGGCCGCCACACGGCACAACACCAGCTGCAGTAATAGCAAATAAAAATAATTGTTAGATCCTTTGGAAGCAGTAAAAATACAAAGCTAGAAGATGGGCCATATTGTATAATTTCGGGTTATGAACCGTCATCGGTGACCCTTTATAAAACTGTCAGCGACAGCCAGACATTTTGATGCAATTTCAAGAATTTACATCTGTGTAGTCTCAAATTCCCAAAGGGGCCAAATAATCAAAATACTGTTAGGAAGATGATCCTTAACATATAAAAATTTGAAATGTTTCATGGTATAAGTACCTGATTGTTGGTTTGGTTTTTTCCCACCTCGGTTTTTGGAGTGGGAATCTTTTTCTGATTGCGCCTTTTCCTGATCTTTGCCTACTTGTGCCTTTTCATATACATTCATTGATCCCAAAGGATCAAAAGAAAAATATAATCTGCACTATGGATGATGTACGGGGAGACTTTTTAGGGCCGCCACACGGCACAACACCAGCTGCAGTAATAGCAAATAAAATTAATTGTTAGATCCTTTGGAAGCAGTAAAAATACAAAGCCAGAAGATGGGCCATATTGTACAGTTTCGGGTTATGAACCTTCATTAGTGACCCTTTATAAAACTGGCAGCGAAAGCCAGACATTTTGATGCAATTTCAAGAATTTACATCTGTGTAGTCTAAATCAAAGACTCAAATTCCCAAAGGGGCCAAATAATCAAAATACTGTTAGGAAGATGATTCTTAACATATAAAAATTTGAAATACTTCATATACATTCATTGATCCCAAAGGGTCAAAAGAAAAATATATTCTGCACTATGGATGATGTACGGGGAGACTTTTTAGGGCCGCCACACGGCACAACACCAGCTGCAGTAATAGCAAATAAAAATAATTGTTAGATCCTTTGGAAGCAGTAAAAATACAAAGCTAGAAGATGGGCCATATTAAACCGGTTTAAGCCCGCCAGTAACTTTGTGTTACTGATCGTTCCAAGGCGATACTTCTGTGTTGGTTCTTTTTGTTTTATGTCTTGGTGTTTAGAATTTTTTTGTGCTGTTGGTGCCTTATGCATGTTTTCATATTTTTAATTAAGTTAAGGTAACTGAGTGGCCACCTATTGGGAAAATAGCTGCTCATTCGGCTTACGATATGTTTCATGGTATAAGTGCCTGATTGTTTGTTTGGTTTTTTCCCACCTCGGTTTTTGGAGTGGGAATCTCTTTCTGATTGCGCCTTTTCCTGATCTTTGCCTACTTGTACCTTTTTCAGATTAACCGCTAACATTTTAATACAATGATATTTTACTAAAACAAAACAGAATAAACTTCAATAGGTTTCAATCTGAACTACAGTTGAACAAAGCCAATATCTCGGATACCGAAGCCCCCTTTTTAGATCTACATCTTTCTGTTGCAAATGGATTTGTTTCTTCTAAAATCTATGATAAGCGCGATGACTTTGATTTTGATATAGTAAATTTTCCGTTTTTTGAATGGTGACGTTCCTCGTCGTGCTTCTTATGGTGTATACATTTCGCAACTTATTAGGTTTGCTAGAGTCTGCAATCATGTTACAGACTTCAACGCTCGAAATTAATCTTAAAGGCCAAACTTCTCCAACAGGGCTATCGGTATCATAAACTTTGAAAAAAACCTTTTCTAAATTTTTATCGTAGACACTATGAATTGATTTCCAAATATAATGTTGGGTTAAAGACGCTTTTTAGTGAGGGTCTTTCGGAACCTGAATTTTATGGTGACTTGGTTTACAAATTTAAGAAACTTATAGGAAGTAATGATTTTTCTTTTCAGTTTAGAAAAATCATAACACGTTACAGACGTATAGATTATAACTTGAATGTTATGGGACAGTCTGCATGCTTAGTTTTAACCCAATCACGGTTGATAACTATGCTGCCTTCTTTAATTGCACGCCGGTGGGTCGGGCGTCAGACTCTATGATGGCCCCGACTTAAAGCTATTCATTTTAGTTGGTTGGGGCCGGAGCTTCTTGTCTGTTGCTTGGCCCACCGGGGTCCAACTGATGTTTTTCTTTAGCTCCGGAGTTAGTAAGTTATTCGGCGCCCAGGGATCTCCATCGTCGGGCAGCTTACTGAATCTGTGAGTCCTAGTTTTTGATTCATCAGGATGTTTATCATGATTTATTTGTTTGTTCTTGATGATTCATTTACTACTTAAAGATTCACCACGAGGACCGAAGAACTAACTAAATGTTATGAACCACTGCAGAAGCTGAGGGTGAGGTTACGGCCGTGTAAAATCGATTTAAACCCGCCAGTAACTTTGTGTTACTTATCGTTCCAAGTCGATACTTCTTTGACGGTTCTTTTCGTTTTCTGTCTTGGTGTTTGAAATATTTTTGTGCTGTTGGCGCCTTATGTACATGTATGTTTGCATATTTTTAGTTAAGTTAAGGTAACTGAGTGGCCACCTATTGGGAAAATAGCTGCTCATTCGGCTTACGAAATGTTTTCATGGTATAAGTACCTGATTGTTAGTTTGGTTTTTTCCCACCTCGGTTTTTGGAGTTGGCTTTTTTTCTGATTGCGCCTTTTCCTGATCTTTGCCTACTTGTACCTTTCCAACAATAGCGATTACTGATGCAATATCTCGAGACAGCGTTCTAGAATAATCTGGGTAAGACTATTTCCATTGGCGCGACCCATTACAACCGGTTGAATTTCGTCCAGCTCTAGAGTCGATGCACCTGGGTGATCGAGGATGGCTATTTCTAGTCATCACATCATTAAGGAACATAAACCGCATCGTGAGAATTCTGCATTTAACGTAATGCAAATATAAAGACTGTGCAGTAACAGCACCAGCCCCCAAAAAATCGCTACACGGATACTACAATTCCTCTACTTTCTAATTCAAAGGCAGAACGCGCACAAGATGATGTTTGTATATGTTGGCATTTATTTCGCAAACACGTTTTGGTGCTGTTTAATATTCATTTGCATATTTTATTCTTATTAATTAAAATATACATGTAGCTAACTTAATGCATTTCTAGAGTTATATAAACAAATGCATTGTAACCGTATCATAAGAAAACTCACCTTTTCAGACGCAAAAACAAATGCATGGATCGACTGTGTAGGCATCGCCTTTATTTTCATTTCACGGATAGTGCAATTCCACTTTTTCCACTTTTTCTTAAATCCCAAATGTCTAGGTTGACCGTTTTTGGTCGTACTGGCTGGTTTGCGTGGGACATGTTCGGAAACCTCAAAAAGTTTGTTTCTCATGACGCGGCTACTTGCGAGAATCATGGCCCTATGTGGCTGTCCAGTACACATGTACCAGCAACAATATTAAACGTTGCTTCAGCCAGCTTTACGTTGTTGCCGCACTTTGAGGTTACACAGAAGTCAAGGTATAACCAAAGGTCAGACGAGGCACGATTAATGTAAATATAAATATTAATGAAAACTCGCATGCGTAACTCACCGGACGTCAATAGAAAAACGACCTTATGTTTGTTTTTGCCAACACAAACAAAAACAAATAGAACCACAACAGAAATGTCGTCTTGGAACGATCAATAAAACAAAACTATTGGATGGGCTTAAACCGGTTTTACAGGGCCCTAACCTCACCCAAAGATAAAACACCAGTTGAACCCCGGCGCGTGTGCAGCTATTTCCCAATAGACGGCCATTAAGTTACCTAAACCTAACTAAAATTATGAGAACGCATATAAGATGCAAACGGAACAAAAATTCAACACCAAAACATAAAACAATAAGAACCACAACAGAAGTGGCGCCTTGAAATGATCTGTAATATAAAATTACTGGCGGGCTTAAACTGGTTTAACATCGCCATAACATCACCCTCAGCTTCTGCAGTGGTTTACAACATATAGTCAGTTGTTCGGTCCTCGTGGTGAATATCTAACTTGTCAATGAATCATCAAGGACAAACAAATAAATCATGATAACCACCATGATGAATAAAAAACGAGGACTCACAGATTTAGTAAGCTGCTAGACAATGGAGATCCTAATAACTTCTTAAAAGATAAAACTCCAGTTGAACCCCGGTGGTCCAGGCAACAGACTGGAACTCCGGTCCCAACCGACTAAAATGAATAGCTTTAAGTGGAGGCCAGCATAGAGCGTGATTTAAGAAGGTAGCGTAGTTATCAACCATGCTTGGGTTAAAACTAAGCATGCAGACTGTCGCATAACATTTAAGTTATACCCTATACGCCTGTAACGTGTACTGAATTTAATTGACAATTTCATTTAAAAAGTTTTAATATTTTTATGTTTGCTCAAAACATTGATTGTGGGTGCATTTTAGAAACGCCTCACCGAGGCAGTTCTAACGAGTACCAACAAATAATGTTTTGGATCAAAAATAAGAAAACTAGGTATATCCCTGCAAACCCCAGTTTGTTGGGTTCAAAATGGGTATACATTACATGGACATGTTTTCGTGATGACAAATATAATAAGAATTAAACTGATTTTATTTAAGGACTTCTTTTTAGTTCAGTTTTACGTCCCTTTCAAGATTATTTCAGCTCATATGAGACGAGCCAATCAGCGTATGGGGCGAAGGCGGGAGAACCCCGAGAAAAACTACCTGGCACACCCGCAAACAGAACTTGGCTATTCTCACATGTGGCAAGAGCGGGGCTCAAACCCACACCAGACACAGCCGTGAGATGATCGAGTGATTAAGAAACAGCGCTCGTAACCGCTCGGCCACGGGGGCCGCCAAATTTAAAACATCGAAAACATTAATAAGATAGGGGATGGGACATATCACGGTTTCGATCATTCAAGCCTCGTCAAACTTTTTAGAACACGCAAGCTGTAATCAGAGAGAAATGAACACTACGGTAAACAATCTAACTAGTAAAGTTACTAAGTTAGAGTTAGAGTTAAAACAAAGTCAACGAAAATGTGAGCAGTTAGAAGCACAGTCACGGCGAGAGAACTTAAGGTTGTATGGGTTAGAAGAGAGGCCAAATGAAACATGGGAGGAGTGAGGGACTATATACGGAAAGATCTTGAAATTGATGAAAGCCGTGTTCAGATTGAGAGAGCACACAGGTTATCCAGCAAGGAAAAACCCCGACCAGTGATCGTCAAGTTTTCTTTCTACAAAGATAGAGATGAGATACTTAAAACTTATAAGCAAAAGAAAAAGCAGATCAGAGAAGCTGAAAATGCTGACACTGCAAGTAATGAAAGTGAAAACGAGGCTGGTTTAATTGTAGACCCGGAGTTTCGCAGAGATATACACATGTGTTAGGATTTTCCTGCCAGAGTTATGAAAGCTAGAAATGATCTCAGACCTTTTTTGAGGAAAGCTAAAACAGAGGGACAAAATGCATATATAAGATATGATACACTCATGATAGAAAACACTGCATACATATACGATGAGGAAACCGAGGACATTATAGCGGTAGATAAATAATATAATGGCCGAAGCTCAAGAGACGGTAATCAGACGATAGAAAATATTACAAATAGTTACAAATCGGAATTAAAGATAGGTAGCTGGAATATTGAGGGATTAGTTAAACATGAAGCCAACTTAAGTTTAATAAATTATGTTAAACAGTTTGATATTTACGCTTTTTGTGAAACTTGGGGAAGTTCCCCTTCCATGTTTGACAATTTTATTAGCGGCTATACTGCTTTTTCTAACATTCGAAAGAAAACTTCGAGAATGGGTAGACACCATTTTGATGACTACCTTAATAATAATAATAATAATAATAATAATAATAATAATAATAATAATAATAATAATCAATTTGACGAGTATTTCAATACACCTTTTAGCATGAATGAATTGATAGCAAGTGTAAATGCTTTAAAGATAGGCAAAGCTAGTGGACCTGACGGTATTTTAGCCGAGATGATAAAATGCACGTTACATGAAATCGCTCCAGTTTTGTTACCACTATATAATAGAATATTAAACACAGGGCATTTCCCATCAGCTTGGTCAAAAAACATTCTATGTCCTTTATTCAAAGCTGGTTCTCTCACGGACCCCAATAATTTTCGAGGAATATCCTTAATAGATGTCTTGAATAAAATTCTTACAGGAATGATGCATAATAGATTATACAAGTGGGCGGAAGAAAACAATAAAATTGATGAGGCTCAAGCAGGTTTTAGAAAGGGTTATAGTACAACTGATAATTTGTTTGTTCTTATGTCAATGGTACAAAAGTATTTAAGCAAAAAAGGGGGGAGGTTTTATTTTATATTTATTGATTTTACAAAAGCCTTCGATAAGGTGGACCATACTGAGCTCATTGAATGTTTAATACGAAAAGGGGTCTCTGGTAAATTTTTAAGACTTTTGATATCTATGTATAGTAGTTTGTGTTCCTGTGTTAGACTTAATAATCAAGATAGAACAGAATATTTTTCTTGTAACATCGGTACTAGACAGGGGTGTAAACTCAGCCCAATCTTATTCTCATTATTGATAAATTTGTTACTTGAAGAGTTAAGGCAGTCGGGAATTCGGGGTATACAAATTTCAACTGAATGCGAGGAAGTCATGGCGCTTGGATATGCAGATGATATTGCAGAAGGTAGTGATTCAGTTATCACTTTACAATCTCTGATTATTATAATAACATGACATCTGGTTTTTGTCTCCGTAAGAAAATGCAAGTTAATTTATCAAAAACAAAAATAATTGTTTTTAGAAATGGTGGATTTTTACGAAATTATGAAAAATGGTATTTTCGTGGTCAACCTATTGAAGTTGTGTCTGCTTATAAGTACATGGGTTTAACAGTTACTCCGAAATTAATATGGACACGAGCAAAAGAAACATTAGCTACACAGGCTAGGAAATCTATTATATCTATATATAAGATGCAACACAATATAGGCTATTTTGACTATTCTGATTTATTTCATTTTTTTGATACGATGATAAAGCCAGTTTTGCTCTATGGCGCTGAATTATGGGGGTTTGAAGTGTCTGATATTATTGAAAATGTTCAAAACCAATTTTGTAAAAAATTTTTGAAGTTGCCAGTTACAACATATCATGTTCTTGCTAGGGGAGAATGTGGAAGATATCCACTATTTATTGATTATTATTGTAAGTGTATACGATATTGGATACGTTTGATAAGGATGGATGACACTAGATACCCATATCATTGTTATAGGATGTTACGAAGGTTGGATGATGCAGGGAGAATTACATGGGCTTCAAAAGTAAAGGAAATTTTGTTTAAATATGGTTTTGGCTATGTTTGGGTAAATGAAAATGTAGGGGATGAGGTTATGTTTTTGAAAGCTTTCAAACAACGACTTATGGACTGTGCTAAACAAGAGTGGCGCGAAAGCGTTTCAGAGTCCAGTAAAGCATATTATTACAGAAACTATATGACTGATCTAACCGTGGCCAAGTATATATTCTATAATATACCATTTAAGTTTAGAATAGCATTGTCAAAATTACGTTGCTCTGTACATACTCTACATATTGAGGTTGGAAGACAGAACGATGTTTCTGCAGAAAATAGATTATGCTATGTGTTTAATAGTCATGTCATCGAGGATGAGTTTCATTTTGTTATGAACTGCTCTGCTTTCGATCATTTACGAGATCTGTATTTGCCACATTTATCTAATGAACGTAAAGACATCACCGTATTTAATAGATTGATGAACGCAGATGAAAGAATCACTCTAAGTTTGGCAAAGTATATATATTTTGCTTTTAAGCTAAGAAGAGAATTACTCTTAGAACGACTATATTCCCTATGACATGTTTTTTCATGACTTTTGTAATTATGCATAGAATGTTCATTATTAATGTTGTGATCATAAACTAATACACATGTTCATATAGTTTAAGTGTATTGTTTGTTTGAATGCGCTCGATCATTTATGTATTGTGTTTAGATATGTATTATGGGCCGGTGGCCTGAAGTACTGAATAAAATTTTGTCATTGTCATTGTCATTGTCATTGTCATTTTGTGGTATGGTGCTCGTTTCCATAAAACACATGAAACTTCTAAGAATGGTTTGAATTTTGCTGTTGTCATCATTGCATTGTATATTACAGTGGACGGTCATTTTGTCTGACAGTAAATTGTCCCATGGATATTTTCATTGGAGTAATTGGTCTGGATTTCTAGTTTCACTGATATTGCCTAAGAAATTTGATGTGCAGACTCACAATATTGTTGCAGACTCACAATATTGTTGTGACAATATCATATGACGTCGCTGTCATTCAGTGGATAACGCCATGTAATAAAATCATATGAATACACGTGTATTAACTTTTGCGGGAGTTCGTGTCGTTTACGCCTGATACACACCCACTATGAGTGGGTGAAAAGCATGAATTTGTAAGTTTGTAATAATAATTTCTGGGGTATGTGCGTTAACATTTCCGCTGCAAATACGTACAACACTTTATAATCATATTTGTGGAAGCTTTCAATCATATTCATTCATATTCAAATATAATGAATGCGGCAGGAAATTCTAGTGCCCTACATTATCAGATATACATGTAGCTGTTACTTGTAGACTTAAAAGATGTTGGGCGCCCAGGGATCTCAATCGTCTGGAAGCTTACACAATCTGTGAGTTCTCGTTTTTTATTAGCTCACCTGAGCCGAAGGCTCACAAGGTGAGCTAATAGGATGGCCATGATCCGGCGTCCGTCCATCGTCCGTCGTCCGTCCGTCCGTCCGTCCGTCGTTGTCGTCCACAATTTCAAAGATCTTCTTCTCTGAAACTGCTTGGCCGATCTAGTTGAAATTTTATGTGGAGCCTCCTTGGGTAGTGGCATTTCAAGTTTGATCGCCCATATATGGTAAAAACCACTCAAAAGTCTTCTTCTCCAGAACCGGTGGGCCGATTTCCACGAAACTTGGTATGTAGCATCGGGGACTTCAGCCCATCATAGTTTGATAAAATGATGACCCTTGGATGACCTTGACCTATTTTACGGCAAGGTCAAATTTGGAAACATAGGCTTTTACATGGTAAAAAGTGAAAACTATGGATTTTTTGAAAACTATTGCAGCCTGAGGCCTGAAAAGTGGTAGATGCAAACAACTAATGGAGTAGATGAAGGTATGTGATTAATTTAGGTTAAGGTCATCTCTTGACCTTGGCCAGTCTGTCATCCATTCACACTTTTCAAAAATCTTCTTCTCTGAAACTGCTGGGCCAATCAAAGTGAAATTTTATGTGGAGCATCCATGGGTAGGGGAGATGAAAGTTTGATCGCGAAATTTAGGTCATATGACCAAGATGGCTGCCACGCTCATATATGGTAAAAACCACTCAAAAATCTTCTTCTCCAGAACCGGCAGGTCGATTTTCATGAAACTTGGTATGTAGCATTTGGGACTTTAGCCCATTATAGTTTGATAAAATGATGACCCTAGGAGGACCTTGACCTAATTTACGGCAAGGTCAATTTTGGAAACATAGGCTTTTACATGGTAAAAAGTGAAAACTATGGATTTTTTGAAAACTATTGCAGCCTGATGCCTGAAAAGTGGTAGATGCAAACAACTAACGGAGTAGATGAAGGTATGTGATTAATGTAGGTCAAGGTCATCTCTTGACCTTGGCCAGTCTATCGTCCATACACACTTTTAAAAGTTCTTCTTCTCTGAAACTGCTGGGCCAATCAAAGTGAAATTTTATGTGGAGCATCCATGGGTAGGGGAGATGAAAGTTTGATCGCAAAATCCAGGTCACATGACCAAGATGGCCGCCACGCCCATATATGGTAAAAACCACTCAAAAATTTTCTTCTCTAGAACCGGCAGGCCGATTTTCATGAAACTTAGTATGTAGCATTTGGGACTCCAGCCCATCATAGTTTGATAAAATGATGACCCTTGGATGACCTTGACCTATTTTACGGCAAGGTCAAATTTGAAAACATAGGCTTTTACATGGTAAAAAGTGAAAACTATGGATTTTTTGAAAACTGTTGCAGCCTGAGGCCAGAAAAGTGGTAGATGCAAACAACTAATGGAGTAGATGAAGGTATGTGATTAATTTAGGTCAAGGTCATCTCTTGACCTTGGCCAGTCTGTCGTCCATTCACACTTGTCAAAGATCTTCTTCTCTGAAACTGCTGGGCCAGTCAAAGTGAAATTTTATGTGGAGCATTCATGGGTAGGGGAGATGAAAGTTTGATCGCGAAATCCAGGTCACGTGACCAAGATGGCTGCCACGCCCATATATGGTAAAAACCACTCAAAAATCTTCTTCTCCAGAACCGGCAGGCCGATTTTCATGAAACTTGGTATGTAGCATTTGGGACGTTAGCCCATCATAGTTTGATAAAATGATGACCCTAGGAGGACCTTGACCTAACTTACGGCAAGGTCTATTTTGGAAACATAGGCTTTTACATGGGAAAAAGTGAAAACTATGGATTTTTTTAAAACTATTGCAGCCTGATGCCTGAAAAGTGGTAGATGCAAACAACTATCGGAGTAGATGAAGGTATGTGATTAATGTAGGTCAAGGTCATCTCTTGACCTTGGCCAGTCTGTCGTCCATACACACTTTTCAAAGGTCTTCTTCTCTGAAACTGCTGGGCCAATCAAAGTGAAATTTTATGTGGAGCATCCATGGGTAGGGGAGACGAAAGTTTGATCGAGAAAACCAGGTCACATGACCAAGATGGCTGCCACGCCCATATATGGTAAAAACCACTCAAAAATCTTCTTCTCCAGAACCGGCAGGCCGATTTTCATGAAATTTAGTATGTAGCATTTGGGACGTTAGCCCATTATAGTTTGATAAAATGATGACCCTAGGATGACCTTGACATATTTTACGGCAAGGTCAATTTTGGGAATATAGGCTTTTACATGGGAAAAAGTGAAAACTATGGATTTTTTGAAAACTATTGCAGCCTGATGCTTGAAAAGTGGTAGATGCAAACAACTAATGGAGTAGATGAAGGTATGTGATTAATTTAGGTCAAGGTCATCTCTTGACCTTGGCCATTCTGTCGTCCATACACACTGTTCAAAGATCTTCTTCTCTGAAACTGCTGGGCCAATGAAAGTAAATTTTTATGTGGAGCATCCATGGGTAGGGGAGACAAAAGTTTGATTGCGAAATCTAGGTCACTTTACCAAGATGGCCGCCACACCCATATATGGTAAAAACCACTCAAAAATTTTCTTCTCCAGAACCGGCAGGCCAATTTTCGCGAAACTTGGTATGTAGCATTTGGGACTACAGCCCATCATAGTTTGATCAAATGATGACCATACGATGACCTTGACCTATTTTACGGCAAGGTCAATTTTGGAAACATAGGCTTTTACATGGGAAAAGGCGAAAACAATGGATATTTTGGAAACTGTTGCAGTCTGAGACCTGGAAGTTGCTAGATGCAGACAACCAATGGAGTCAATTAAGGTAAGTAATTAATGAAGGCCAAGGTCATTTCTTGACCTTGACCCAAAGTCATTTAAATATCAAAATTAAAATTATGGTTTTCTCATAAATCACTGGGTTTGGAAACTATTGCAGCCTGAGACCTGAAACTTTGCAGATGCAGACAACTTATGAATTCAATAAAGGTGTGTGAGTATTCAAGGTCAAGGTCATTTCATGATGACTTAATACTCCAGGATCAGGCTTCAGGTGAGCGTTCTCAGGACCAATGGTCCTCTGGTTCATCATGGAGTTTATCATGATTTATTTGTTTGTCAGTGATGATTCATTGACTAGTTAGAGATTCACCACGAGGATTGAACAACTGACTATATGTTGTAAACCACTGCAGAAGCTGAGGGTGAAGTTATGGCGATGTTAAACCAGTTTAAGCCCGCCAGTAATTTTATATTACAGATCGTTTCAAGGCGACACTTCTGTTGTGATTCTTATTGTTTTATGTTTTGGTGTTGAATAGATATTGTGAACTACTGCAGAAGCTGGGGGTGAGGTTAGGTACCTGTAAAACCGGTTTAAGCCCGCCAGTAATTTTATATTACTGATCGTTCCAAGGCGATACTTCTCTGGTGGTTCTTATTGTTTTATGTCTTGCTGTTGGCGTCTTATGTATGTTATCATATTTTTAATTACGTTTAGGTAAGTGAGTAGCCACTTATTTGGAAAATAGCTGCTCATTCGGCTGACGATGTGTTTTCATGGTATAATTACCTGATTGTTAATTTAGTTTTTCCCCAACCTCTGTTTTTGGAGTGGGAATATTTTTTCAGATTGCGCCTTTTTCTGATCGTTGCCTACTTTACCGTTTTTGCAAAAAACAATTGTCACCTGATTAGACGCTGAGTGAGACATTTGTCAATTATTTCCAATGCTTAACCGCGAGATGTCGACAACCTAATTTGTTCCTTGGTTTCTCTTATTAGCAATCATAACAAACGCTGTCGTAAAATTGTATTTCTTGAATGAACATCAGAAAATTTGGGTTGATTTGTTTTCCACATGGTATTTTTGTAATCGCTTTCTTGTCCAGAAAACTAGAGAAAAAATGGAGAGAACTGATAAAATTAACCCAGAACTGTTACAACGATCAAGGTATACGTTCCTATGTTTGCGTCTGCTCAATGTCTAGCCAGTAGGCTGTATTATCATGTCACGGTAAACTACATGTAAGTAACAAACACACATTATAATCAAGATACGCAAATTATAAATAGGTCGATAACCACAATTGCTATATTTGGGTTTAAAATTGTAGTACTGTCTGTAAGTAAATATCGTAGTTAGTTTTGATAAAAGGTATTTGTCTATAACTTGCCAATAATATGCTTCCTCGTGGGTTGACCTATATGAAAAAAAATGCAGATTGTTTAAGATTTTAGCAGAAGTTTGCTGGTGTACAAAGTCGCAGAAATATGACTTTCTGCACAACAACAAAAGGAGAAATTATTGCAGGCTGAATTGATTTCCTTTCAATCCGGTGACAAATAAGGAACGTCTGACTATTTACATCTGGGGACAAACAAGCCGCTGGTGCATAAAGTTAAGACATTCGCATTTGACATTCATCTAAAACTCATCTATAGAGATTACACTATGCCAGGGGAGCACATGTCTGACAATAAAATTACAAGGGTTTGCTTTGTATATAATTTCAATAGCTCTTAACGCGTACCAATTGATATTTTCTGATGTATTGATGCGTTTCATTCCGGCCTTGTGGTTTTAATAGTATTTAAGTTGTATAAGTCCATGGTCTCTTTGTCAAAACCATGGTATGGTGTAAATCTTAATTCTCACCAAATTATGTCATTAGTGTTCGAAAAATACTTTTCTTCTGTTGATTAATTGGTTATATTAATAAATAAGTCGCATCATTTCCAATACAGCTTTAGTGAGAGTTACATCCAAATGAATATCAAAACATGGGAGGATGGTGGGGTGGGAATATGGGATCCCGTCCATTGAGTTTTAAAGAAATAGTTGGGCTGCTTGTGCATCCAGGCAAAGCCTATACGCTACTGAATGAGTATCTGATTACTGGTTAACCGCACAGGTCTGAGCCTGCCCAGTAAAAGTGGTCCAGTCAAAACATCAAAATATATAAGCCTTTATGGCTTACTTGGGTGTTTTTTGTGTAGCACTTTTTGGATGTCATGACATCCTAATTTTGGGTAAGTCCTCTCTCGATGTCTCCCATATACCATAGCGATGCCATACACCATAGCGATGATCCTAAGCATATCGTGTCCTTAAGGTAAAATTTAAACAAATGAAAAAGATAAATACAATTTTTTAACGCAACTACAATTTCGGACGCACTAAAACTCCTACGTGTTGATACATATTTCTAATGACATATACAAAGGTACAAGTAGTCAAAGATCAGGAAAAGGCGCAATCAGAAAAAGATTCCCACTCCAAAAACCGAGGTGGGAAAAAACCAAACTAACAATCAGGTACTTATACCATGAAACATATCGTAAGCCGAATGAGCAGCTATTTTCCCAATAGGTGGCCACTCAGTTACCTTAACTTAACTAAAAATATGAAAACATACATAAGGCGCCAACAGCACAAAAAATTTTAAACACCAAGACATAAAACAAAAAGAACCACTACAGAAGTATCGACTTGGAACGATCAATAACACAAAGTTACTGGCGGGCTTAAACCGGTTTTACAGGTACCTAACCTCACCCTCAGCTTCTGCAGTGGTTCACAACATTTAGTTAGTTCTTCGGTCCTCGTGGTGAATCTCTAACTAGTCAATGAATCATCAAGAACAAACAAATAAATCATGATAAACATCCCGATGAATCAAAAACCAGGACTCACAGATTGAGTAAGCTGCCCGACGATGGAGATCCCTGGGCGCCGAATAACCTACTAACTCCGGAGCAAAAGAAAAACACCAGTTGGACCCCGGTGGGCCAAGCAACAGACAAGAAGCTCCGGCCCCAACCAACTAAAATGAATAGCTTTAAGTCGGGGCCATCATAGAGTCTGACGCCCGACCCACCGGCGTGCAATTAAAGAAGGCAGCATAGTTATCAACCATGATTGGGTTAAAAACTAAGCATGCAGACTGTCGCATAACATTCAAGTTATAACCTATACGTCTGTAACGTGATATGATTTTTCCGAACTGAAGAGAAAAATCATTTATTCCTTTAAGTTTCTTTAATTTGTAAACCAAGTCACCATAAAATTCAGGTTCCGAAAGGCCCTCACTTAAAAGTGTCTTTAACCCAACATTATATTTGGAAATCAATTCATAGTGTCTACGATAAAATTTAGAAAAGGTTTTTCGAAGTTTATGATACCGATAGCCCTGTTGGAGAAGTTTTGCCGTTAAACATTTATTTCGAGCGTTGAAGTCTGTAACATGATTGCAGACTCTAGCAAACCTAATAAGTTGCGAAATGTATACACCATAAGAAGCACGACGAGGAACGTCACCATCCAAAAAAGGAAAATTTACTATATCAAAATCAAAGTCATCGCGCTTATCATAAATTTTAGAAGCCGTCACCACATACGCACAAAGTCAGGCGTCAGATGTTACCTACGCACTTAGACAAACGAACGACTCTCACTAAATACACACAACGATAACCATCAATAACAATGGTCAATGTAAAAAAAAAAAAAAAAAACTTAGCAGACAGGAATTCGAATCATCATCATCATCAACATCATCATCATCATCATCATCATCATCATCATCATCATCATCATCATCGGCATCATCATCATCATCATCATCATCATCATCATCATCATCATTGTTATTATTATTATTATTATTATTATTATTATTATCATTATTATTATTATTATTATTATTATTATTATTATTATTATTATAGGATTGTCATTATTCCTCATTATAATAATTCTTTTTATTGACTAATGTTCTATTATTATTATTATCACTATTATTATTATTATTATTATTATTATTATCATCATAACAGTGTCACTATTATTATCTTATTTCAATAACATTTTTTATGCAACCCTGGCTGCTATCTCCTATAGTTTTATCCACATTCATTTATTTTGCGCTGTACATATTATTGCAAATACGTATTTAAATGTATTATATCCGTCTTAACTATTATTTGTATTTTTTCCCCTATACAACAATTAACAAACTACATTAGAAAAATGAACAACGTATATTCCAAGATACAAGTAGGCAAAGATCAGGAAAAGGCGCAATCAAAAAGACATTCTCACTCCAATAACCGAGGTGGGAAAAACTAAATTGACAATTGGGAACTTATATTTAGAAAACACATCGTAAGCCGAGTGAGAATGCAATTAATGAGGGATTATTATGTATTCTAGCATGCGTACTAATGTGTGTCAATTTGCTGCTCAATATTAAATTATTATCTGTCATATCTGGGTTATCAGTATCATGAGCTTCTATATCGTAAAAAGTTACGGGTCCCGTAAGAAATTACGGTATCCGTAAAAAGTTACGGTTGATTTCAGTGTATTAAATTTGGGAAAAATAAAGTATTTAGTTAAATTGAAACGTATTATGATCAATATAATATATATTTGAAGTAGGCACAGAGAAAAGTGAAAAAAAAAAAAAAAATGAAAATATTTTTTTGGGAAAAGAAAGGGTATTTATTTAAATTGAAACGACGCATTGTGATCAATATAATATATAATTAAAGTAGGCACAGAGAGGAGTGAGAAAAAAAAAAAAAAAAAAAAAAAAAAAAAAAAAAAAAAAAAAACGTTTAAAATGAATTTTTTTTTTTTTTTGGGGGGGGGAAAAGAAAGGTATTTATTTAAATTGAAACGCATTGTGATCAATATAATATATAATTAAAGTAGGCACAGAGAGGAGTGAGGAAAAAAAAAAAAAAAAAAAAAAAAAAAAAACACGCTAAAAATGAAAATATATTTTGGGAAAAGAAATTGAGCGAAAAAAAAAAAAAATAAATAAAAAAAATAAAATATAAAAAAATAAAACACGCTAAAAATCAAAATATAGCTAACTGGTCTGTTCTGAAATCTCATGTTATAAACATTGGCTACTTCAAATGGTTTACTTTTTCATATACCGTGATATCTGGTGATATATTAATTTTACAAAGTGGGCGGTGATTTATGGTCAAGTATCGATTTTACACCTCGCTGCTCTATCCAATAAAAACGTTTTATTCTGCTGCCAGTTAACCAATAGGATGAAGGAGAGATGCAAAACCGCAACAAGGGAAGTTGTTAAAGTACGGTTTTAATATTACGCCTCTTGTTATAATTGATATGGAGGCCCGTCCCATTTGATATCATACTTGTTTGTGGGTTAAATAAAACTTTCAAGTAATACCACAATTTATCGATATCATAACTTACTTAATATTTAAAGATGCGAACGGTATTATGCCATTTTTGGTTGCGTACTTCCAAACTGTCTAATTGGGACAGGTAATGCGGCATGTTTGACGTATTAAGCATGTACGAATCAAAGTATCTAATCGTTTCGATGCCTCAAAAGCGAAACTTTGTATAGTATATAAATATGATTTTTCTAAATTTACAAGTGCAAAAGTTTAGCTAAAGATTATCTACATTGTGTTGTTGTTTTTTTCTGGCTTGGCCTTAAATTTTTAATGAAGTTGATAATGTCATATACATATTAATTTATATCCATGTTTAGTTTGTTAAACTTGTAACTTAGCCCCGTATTCGTAACATTTTACATTAATTAATTGATAACGAATTCCAAGGGGAGCAAGCCAAATATCTGTAGTTATAAAAGCCGGATACTATAAACACTACCGGTCGTTTTTAACTTTAGGACGAAGTGTCTCAAATTTAAGGGGTTTCATAACACGACACGAGCTGCTCTCTAACATGTAGCGTCCAGCCTGGTTCAGAATGGTGCAGGTTGTGTCAAAAAATGCAACGTTGTAAAACAGATTCAATGATTTCTGTGCCGGACAATAACTTCGCATCGACTACGCAAACACTCTTCTCCTAATCTTACACTACTTTCGTACGTATATTTGTAACTATTCTGTTTCACCATTTGATGTTAGATTTTAATCCAATGCATTTATCCATAAGAAGCACCATAGATGTATTAACATATGTATATAAATCCATGTAGCAGCAGTGCAAATGTTAACATCCACACGCTTCTGTGTATATTATTTAAATAGCCCAGGATAATCTGTGCCCCCGGGTCTGTGCCATATGTCTCAAGTGTAAGATCAAACCAACTCGGCACAATATGATAATTTGACCATTATGGATTGATGCTGCTGTATCATACGGAGTCACACGGATGATTCGCAACGCGAGAAAACCGGTATTGTGTGTTTCCGACCAGATACGACAAAATCGCCATGTACAGTCACAGAAGCAGCTAGGCTAGAGGCCTGAAATATTGGCTATAAGTAGAAGATGAATTGTACTATCCAAGTAGCGAAAACAAAGGCGATGATCAGCTGTGCAGTTACGTTTAATCGTCATAGAGCTCACAGAAATAAATACGGCTGAATCATTAGTACATTTACATGCATTTGCAGATACCCGTAATTGTTTACGTTCATCTGAGAAAATAATATACACGTTTACTAACGCTTGATCAGCATAATACGAAGCTATGACCAGTAAGGCCTATGAATAGTTTACACATGTATGCCCTAAAGTTAGCGAAACTCATACCGATCCACAAAAGCGGAGCAAAGGATGATCCGGCTAATTACCGACCTATTTCAATACTTTCTGTCTTGTCAAAAATAATTGAAAAACATGTCACAAAACATCTGTTTGCATACCTGAACAAATACAAAATTCTGCATACATCTCAATCTGGTTTCCGCCAAAAACAATCTTGCAATACGGCTTTAATAAATTTGATTGACAGATGGCTGAAAAATATCGACAAAGGTGAAATAAATGGAGCTGTGTTTTTCGATTTGCGTAAGGCTTTTGATGTTGTAGACCACGATCTGCTTATAAGGAAACTGGCAGCATACAAATTTAGCGAGAAATCACTCAGTTGGATTAAAACATATATTACAAACAGAAAGCAGTGTATTGTTGATAATAGCCTAACATCGTCCATGCAAACCGTAAAATCCGGCGTCCCACAGGGATCGGTTTTGGGCCCTGTTCTATTCTTACTATTTGTAAACGACATGCCATTATTCATAACAGAGGCATATGTTGATATATATGCAGATGACACTACGGTACATACTTCATCTAAAGACACTAAAGTTATAAAATCTAAACTCCAGGTCTCTTCAAACGATTTCAAGCATTATTGCATCAAAAATAAAATGTATGTTCATTTAGGAAAAACATGTTTTATGCTTATAGGCTCCCGTCAAAATATTTCTTTGAGCGAGTCAATACAAATTTATGTCGATAACGAATTAATTAGAGAAGTGGAAAATCAAAAACTTCTTGGTATTACGATCGACAAACATTTGACTTGGGACCAACAAATAGATATTGTATCTTTGAACATAACTCGCAGAATAACCTTACTGAAGTTGCTCTCTAAATATGTCGGAAAACAAAGTCTTAATCAGTACTACAACTCTTATATCTTACCCATATTTGATTTTGGCTGCATGATATGGGGACGTTGTTCCGATGCACATACAAACAGACTATTAAAACTGCAAAAACGTGCTGCCCGTATCATTCTTCAGGCAGACATAATGACGCCATCCAAGTCTATGTTTAAAGAATTACAATGGTTATTCTTTCCTAAAAGAATCAAATACCATACATGTATCATGATGTACAAAACGCTAACCGACATGGCACCTGATTATATGTCGGAGCTCTTCAAAAAAGCGCATGAAACACATGGCCGAAATCTACGATCTGCTAATAACGATATGCTTAAAGTCCCATTTTCTCATACACGTTATTACGATCGATCATTCGCCATTCAGGGTGCAACAGAATGGAACTCGCTTCCTCTAGACATTCGCAAATTGCCATCTCTAACTAGTTTCAAACATAATGTCAAGAAACATCTCCTCCAACTTGAAGACTGATTTTGAAGTAAATGTCCTAACAATAAATTATTGATAGACTAAGGTCGTTAAGATTCAGGCATTCTACTTCGTTTTAACAGGCGTTTATTCAGTTCAATAAAACATTTTGTATGCGTGTCAGAAACGACCTAGGTAGGGAAAGCCCAATCAGACAGTTTTCTGACACGCACATTGCGCCTTTTCCTGATCTTTGCCTACTTGTACCTTTCTATTAAATTCCTGCCTCATCACTCTTCATGCCCCCTCTCTCTCGGGATTGCACGTTTTACTCGAGGCATAAATGTTCCTTGAGAAAACACCCGTTCTCATGGGGTAGGGTTTATCCTAACACCCCGGTGAGCGCTCTATGGCTTGTTGGTACCTAATAACATGCTTAGAGCCGAGTGATTTGGGGACACGTCCTGTGGTCTGTGCACTCATCAAACATTTATATCAATTCCATTCAAACCTACTTTGACCAGGTCTGCAGTTATGCAAGTTATACACATCTTATATTTTAATATTCTAATTCAAGTTAAAAAGGCATTCTACTTCGTTTTAACAGGCGTTTATTCAGTTCAATAAAACATTTTATATGCGTGTCAGAAACGACCTAGGTAGGGAAAGCCCAATCAGACAGTTTTCTGACACGCACATTCAGTTTAATTGTCGTTTTCATATGATTCACTCGTCTTAACACCTTTAATGAATTATATAAGATTTTAACTCAGTATTGCTCTCTGTTTTATAAATACTTTCATCATGTTTTCATTTGAGATTAATTTATTAATTCAAAAAGCTTTTTCCATTTTAAAGCATAACTTTTAAAGCACATTAGGACTTATCTATCAGTTTAAGGTTAATTCACAAAAAATATTTTAACTTTTAAGCCGAATGTCTTAAGCACATATGCATTATTTTATCAATGTCAGAGATCTACTCATATCCTGTTTCCTAGACTTATTTTAAAACGTATGTATATATTGTACAAATTGTCAATATTTTTTCTTCTATTGTTCTGTTTTAGTTGCAGAGGACCATATGTTAGATAAGTAATTTTATTTGCTTAATATGTCATCCTCTTAAAATAAAGAATTTATTATTATTATTATTATTATTATTATTATTATGCGTACTGTATCTTATAATCCACATTAACGGAAATATTTAAAGCATCTGACCATTTAGTAGATCTACATGTACATGCATTTGCAGCTATCCGTGATCATTTTAGCGTTCATCTGGTAAATTACATACACGTTAATATTTACACTTGATTAGCATGCCACGACGAAACTATGACCAGTATAATGCCGGATAATAAGACCTGCGAATATTTTACATATGTATGCATACTGTACATTATAATCCTCACAGAGCTCACATCTGGGAAATCAATATGCATGTACATGTTTACAAACATTTGTTTAACACACAGTGCATGATACGAAACTTTAACCTGTTCAGTTTTTTACATCTGTATAATCCTTAATGCACCGTACTTTTTGTGCTACGCACCGTATTTTTGACTTCTTTGTGGGTGTATAATTTTACGCAGCCTTAATCGAGCGTAGGATGATCTCAGATACTTAAGACTTTGCAAGATTATGCTTTAAAGCTTCATTATCTCATAAAAAGTATCTCGGGCAACACCAGTACAACTTACATGTAAATTATAACACGTTAGTATCAGGTATTTTGAAATATCCGACGTGTGTCCTTAGAATGATCACTAGAGCTGATTATTTCAAGAGACCGCCCAAAATCACTTAAAGACAGGGTTTTCATGCCGGGGGTCTGGTTCCCAGCATCAAAGAGAACAGGTAGCCAGACAGTAGCAGTGGGCGTGGCTTACTCCAGGTAATCTGGCTACCTATAGGGGTCATAAAACTGATAAGGATCACAAGTCATAATTGATTGTAATAAATAGCCACAATTCATTTACCAATAATACCAATATAGCTGCATAAGACAGGAATAGGAAACAATAATAATCCAAAACATTTTTTATTCACTTTTTTATACATTTAATAGTATAGTAAAATCCAGTTTTGTGCATGTTAAAAAGAATCACATATTTGTATTTATTTATCATTAAAATGTTAAATTATGATGATTTTCAATGCCTATGCATTTCAAGAATGCAAGTTCCTATATTTTTTCTGTTTTGCTTCTCATAACCTTTATATACTACTGTAGTAAAATCTAGTTTTGTACATGGTAAACAGAATCACCATTTGTATTTATTTATTTAATTATCATTAAATATCCTTCATTAATTATCATTTTAATATCCTTCCCTTTCAAGAATATAAGTTCATATTTCCACTTTAATTTTAATGTCTGACAGACAGAAATCACATGATTTATTTATTTATTTATTTATTTATTTATTTATTTATTTATTGAAACAATATTAGTAATTATTTGAAGAAAACCAAGAAATTAATTCTTCATGACAAAACAGTTTTGACTGTCTATTATAACCAATTATGAAGTGTGCCTCCTGTTACATAATAAGAGATAATAAGGCTAGTTGCAGACAGGTAAGACCTGTCAATCATTTTGTGATGTCACAGTAGCCCTCTACTGAAAACCAATCAGAATCACAGAATTGATGTTAACTCTTCAACAGTCAGAGAAAGAATGACACAGGTATACCTGTGAGGCCTTTTATACCCCAGCCCTGTCTTTAAGATCGGTCGAGATCCACTTCCAGTTCCACTGCTATGCGATTGTCTAAATACTGATTTAGGGTCATTTCTTTGGCACCAATATACAAATTAAGAATAAGAATAAACGCATTGAATAACATTTACTAATTTGAATGCGCACCTTTATCACAAAACTAATTATTACACAATCATACGATTGCTTACGATTCAGTGGGACCGGCACTTTATCTGTGATTATCTCAATAATGTGAATAGTAAACTGGTCTTACGAAGGCGATCGTAAGAGCAGTGGGACCGGGGCTTTACGATTCCCCCCCCCCCATAAATACATGAGCCACCTCATGAGAAAACCAACAATCTGCATATGCGAAAACAAAGGCGCAGATCAGTGGAATATTGGAAATACTCTATAGTTTTCACGATTGTCTGTGAAAACACACATTTATTTATTTATTTATTTATTTATTTATTTATTTATTTATGTGAATCAATTTAATTCCGTATATATCGAAATGCATACTGTCACAGTAAATAAAAGTCGATGGTCTTAGCGTATTATACGTAGGTCTTACTGTATTTTTCTGTACATTATAAACCTTAATAAGCTCACAGTAATATTTTAAGTTTGTCTTAGAGTATTCTGAGATATTTTAAAAGTTTTACATTTCCTGTAACTAGCCTGTTTAGCATTATGAATGCCCTCCCCCCTGCCCCCGTCCACATCAAGTTTATCTGTCGAAGTTTGGAAAATACCCGCATAATATATATATATATAGAAAACACATGTTTATTTATACACCATCATGATAATAAGGAGCAATACCAGCCACTGCAACTTGCAAGTTTAGTTTCGCAATTATGCCTGAAATGCATTTCCTTCTCGTTAGAACAATGTATGTTCAGTCTATAAGAGGCAGGACAACATTTTACGTCGCATCAATTTGTCCAAACAAGGACGAAAAAGAAAGGAAAGAATGAAGAAAAAGGACAGAAAGGACAGAATATACGAAAGAAAGATAATTTACGAAGTAAAAATCAAGTTTATAGGTCAATGTCAACTGTTACGCCTTCATGAAGGCGATTGCTTTATTTTCACACACTAATATTTGATAGTATGCAAAATGTGTCAGACGATGCACAGGTTTACAAATTAATCGCATTATTAGGTTGAGTTTTGACATGGGCAGCGATTGAATATTCACACCTTTCTTGACGATGTTGTTTTAAAGTGAAATATTGGAACCGTCTGATGCTGTTTTTGCGTTTCAGTGACACTAAAAACGGTGTTGAAAATATTTCATGACATTACAGCAGTCACACAGTAGCGTATAACCCAAACGCGCGCCGGGCGTATGAAAAATCTCAACACGCTGAAGACTTTGGACGTATAAAAATTAATTTGTTCCTTTAACTCGCTTTAGCAGTCACACATTAGCGCGTGACTGAGGCGAGTGCAGGACACGGTTGTAATACGTCCGAGACGCGCTAAGCACGCGCTACAGGCGCGCATCGAAAATTCAACGCGTGTTTCACACACGTTTGGGGCACGCTACTGAAGCAACATCTCATAAATTCGGAACGCGCTTGTAACGTACACTGGCGTGCCTCAAACGCACACCAAACGCGTTCAGAGTGTACTCAACGCGCCTGTAACGCGCGTGGAATGTATTCGAGACGTATAAGTCACACGCCCGAGACACGCCGAGCTTCTAGAAAACATTTTAAGCATGTTTATTTTTTTATTATTTTATTTTTTTTTAGCCCAAACATGCGCGAAACGCGCAGAGACTTTTAGCGACGTACAGCGACGCGCACCGGACGTACACCAAGTGTACCCAACGCGTTTGTAGCGAGTTTTGGACGTGTTTCCGACGTGCGTCTGGCGTATGTGTGGAATTTTGCTTTTTTCTTTTTTTTTTCAACACGCCCGGCGCGCGTTTCACTAATATGCTACTGTATGACTGCTGTTACAACATACCATTACTTCGTTTCACCTGTTTCATCGAATGAATCTATATAAATTTATAATTCCATAAAGCACCACTGTGAAATTTAACAATTATGTACTTCCTCACACATATACATATATTTACTTTATGGCATCACCTGAATCTGGCAATCTGTTGTCATGCGTGTCGTATGTCTGAAGTCAAAGATCAAACGAATTCGGCACAATATGATCGTTTGATCATTATGAACTGCAACTGCAGTGATTTACTTGAAATCGCCATAAACCACTCAATAGTTACCATATTGTCTCCGTTCCAGCCATGTCACAAAAAACAACAACTGAAAAAGCCGACGTCCGAGAAAAGGGCATACATTCAATACGGCTTATCCAGGAAGACCGCATCAACCGTGTTTATACCTGTTCTGATCAGAGTCTTCCATTGCGAGGCGATTATTGTTTAATTATATAACAAAAACGCCCATGCAATAAACAGAGATTGTTTTTTTTTTTTTTTTTTTTTTTCAAAAGCAAAAATTGAAAACATTGGAAAATGTTTGATTTTTTTTTAAACATTTCCACTCAAAACATTCTGCGTGGGTACATGTTTGAACCGCCTCGGCGAGGCGGTTGTAACGAGTGCCCACAGTGTACGTTTTGGATCAAAAATAACAAAATTAGGTATACCCCTGCAAACCCCAGTTTTTCTATATAAAAGTGGGATATAAGAGGGCATACGTTACTTGTACATGTTTTCCTGATGGCCGGGCGAGTCATGCGAGAAAGTCATATATTAATTGATTCTGAGGCCGATTTATCAAACGTCGTGTACACTCATACAATTTTGACTTTTATGATCTTCGAAAATGGGGAGATTGTGCATGCTTTGAGACTCTTGTCATGCGTTTTACCTTTTTTTTTTTTTTTTTTTTTTTTTTTTTTTCGATAAATAACATGGTTATCAAACTCATAGATGCACAAAAAACCTTTTTCAAGAATTAATTGACTTTGAAGAAAATTTACAAAATACAAGTAGCTAGTTAGAACTGTTGGCTACTTACTATATGTGATGCTGACAGCGTCCCTTAAATTTTGGCGTTCGTCTGTTGAAATAATTATATGAGTATAATCGGTGGCAGCCATATTTATTTATTTATTTATTTATTTATTTATTTATTTATTTATTTATTCTCTTGAAATGCGTAGATAAAAGTCGATGGTCTGAGCGTATGTTAAGATGGATAATTCGTAGCCGATGATTCGAGAAATATGACAGGTAACATCGAAATGTATTTTTCTTTATTAAGATTAATACGTTTAACTCACTTGCCTGCATTTTAAATCAACAACAGAATTCTTTCATCGCATAGCCATTTTATTTTCGACCATCGATTAAAAGTTATACCATGGTTTAAGGATTGACTGAGCGGTTAAGAGCGCTGTTTCTTAATCACTCGATCATCTCACCGCTGTGTCTGGTGTGGGTTCTAGCCCCGCACTGGCCATAGGTGAGACAAGCCAAGTTCTGCTTGCAGGTATTCCAGGTGGTTTTTTCTCGGGGTTCTCCCATTTTCGCCCACCTACTGATTGGCCCATCTAATATGAACTTAAATAATCTTGAAAGGGACGTAAAACTGAATAAGAATAAGAATCTACAAATATTTTGCTTATTGTCTGTTGTTGTACACTAAAAACTTAACTAAGCTCACGATAATGTTTTAAGTTTGTCTGAGAGTATTCTCAGATATTAACTTTTACATTTCCTGTAACTACCTGGATATTAACAAGTGGCCGATTATCAGTACATGCATAAGCAATTTTGTAGCTATCCGTAAGCATTTACGTCCATCTGGGAAAAAGTCATAATTATTTGATTAATATAAGGCAAAACTTTGGCCAGTACAGCGACCTTCAATTATTCTACACATTAATTTTATTCTATCAAACAATCAAAGCCCATGATACATCGTAGTTTTGACGTTTGGGTGTAGTTTTGTCTGCGGACGGAAAAAAAGTCACAGGAAAAACGAGGAGGTAGAGTTTCAGGCCATGATGCCAGAGAAACCGCTGCCTTGCAGTGTCCTTGAGCATGCCTGTTTTAAACTACAAAAACTGATCAAGTACCCTGGGACCATCGGCTCAGTCCCGATATGAGTGAACATTGTTAAGTGGGGCATAAAAATGCTAAAACACAAATTCAAACAAAATACAAAGTAATAATAATGGTAATGATAAAAACAATAATGTTTATTCTTTACAAGCTTAATTCATTTTGTGATTTTTTTCCTGTGACTTTTTCCTACCCAAAATCCGTGACTTTTTTCCGTGACTTTTTTCCTGTGACTTTATTTTCCTACATTCGTTTTGTCAACGCACCGTAGTTGAGCCCTATGACTGCCCCTCCCCCCTCCCAATCAAGTTTATCTGTGGAATTTGTATAAACTACTTGATGAACCGCATCGTGAGAAAACCAACAATGTGGATTCCGTACTGGTCCGACACAGACCATCAGGAAAACATGTCCGTGCAATATATACCCCCTTAAACCCCACTTTTATATAGTAAAACTGGGGTTTACAGGGGTATACCTATTTTTCTTGGCGAGGCGGTTCTAACGTGTACCCACAATCTATGTTTGGAGCAAAAATAAGAAAAATATCAAATTTTTTCCAATGAAATTTTCAATTTTTGATCCTGAAAAAAAATCTCTGTATATTGCATGGACAAGTTTTCGTAATGCGAGCTGTACAAGCACAGATGGAAATTTTGGATTTAGAAAGTAGAGAAATTGTACTATCTAAGTATCGAAAACAAAGGCGCTGATCAGCTTCGCAGTCACTGCGAAGCTGATCTACGCCTTTGTTTTAGCATGTGCATACTGTTTATTTCTCATGACGTGACTCAAGTATTGGAATCGTTCGATGTTGTTTTTGCGTTTCAGTGACACTAAAAACGCGTTGAAAAAATTTCAAGTCATTAGCCGATTATTACATACCATTATTTTGCTTCACCTTTTTCATCGAATTAATCTTCTATTTATCATATAATAAATTTGTTACTAGTTCCATAAAGCACCACTTTAAAATTTTAACAACTATGTATATCCTCACACATATACATATATTTAATTTATGTCATCACCTGAATCTGGCAATCTGTTGTCATGCGTGTCGTATGTCTGAAGTCGAAGATCGAATCGACACAATATGATCGTTTGATCATTATGAACTGCAGTGATTTACTTGAAATCGCCATAAACCACTCAATAGATACCATATTGTCTCAGTTCCAGCCATGTCACAAAAAGACAATGCATCAGAAAACGGCATTTATCCAGGGTGACCGCATACTTATTCTGAACAGAGCCTTCCGTGTGCTTATTTATTAGTCATGCAGGCCAACCATATAATAATAAATGATTTTTGAAGCCGATTTTCAAACGTCATCTTCATATCTCATACAATGTTGACTTTTATAATGTTCAAAAATGGGGAGACTGTGCATGCTTTGACACTCTTGTCATGGTCTTTACTGTTTCCGGTCAATAACATGTCTCTAGATCACACTCACAGATTACCATGATATCAATGGCTTACTATTGAGCACATGAACCTGTATTTGAAGCTACCCGTAATTGTTTACGTCTGTCTGGGAAAATAATATAAAGTGAAAATACTTTGACCGTGTCGCTTAACCTCTGACATTGCTATGCATTTGTTGATCTGACTGCTTAAATAACAATGTTTTCATTAATGTGCATGTACCTGCATTTGACGCTACCCGTAATTGTTTACGTCTGTCTGGCCGATAATATATAAAGCAAATACTCTGACCGTTCCGCTTAACCTCTGAAATAGCTATGCATTTGTTGATCAGACTGTTTAAATAACAATGTTTTCATTAATTTACAGGTACCTGCATTTGACGCTACCCGTAATTGTTTACGATTGTCTGGGAAAATAATATATAGAGCAAATACTACGACCGTTCCGCTTAACCTCTGTCATAGCTATGCATTTGTTGATCAGACTGCTTAAATAACAATGTTTTCATTAATTTACATGTACCTGCACTTGACGCTACCCGTAATTGTTTACGTCTGTCTGGGAAAATAATAGATAGAGCAAATACTCTGACCGTTCCGCTTAACCTCTGACATAGATATGTATTTGTTGATCGGGCTGCTTAAATAACTATGTTCTCAATAATGTACATGTATCTGCATTTGAAGCTACCCGTAATTGTTTACGTCTGTCTGGGAGAATAATATATAGTGCAAATACTTTGACCGTGTCGCTTAACCTCTGACATAGCTATGCATTTGTTGATAAGACTGCTTAAATAACTATGTTCTCAATAATGTACATGTACCTGCATTTGAAGCTACCCGTAATTGTTTACGTCTGTCTGGGAAAATAATATATAAAGCAAATACTCTGACCGTGTCGCTTAACCTCTGACATAGC
The DNA here is from genome assembly GCA_964017185.1 of Rugalucina vietnamica. Classification (NCBI taxonomy): domain Eukaryota; kingdom Metazoa; phylum Mollusca; class Bivalvia; order Lucinida; family Lucinidae; genus Rugalucina; species Rugalucina vietnamica. Next base: position 21,527,953 of record OZ024878.1, on the reverse strand, counting down.
TATGCATTTGTTGATCAGACTGCTTAAATAACAATGTTTTCATTAATTTACAGGTACCTGCATTTGACGCTACCCGTAATTGTTTACGATTGTCTGGGAAAATAATATATAGAGCAAATACTACGACCGTTCCGCTTAAACTCTGTCATAGCTATGCATTTGTTGATCAGACTGTTTAAAAAACAATGTTTTCATTAATGTACATGTACCTGCATTTGACGCTACCCGTAATTGTTTACGTCTGTCTGGGAAAATAATATATAGAGCAAATACTTTGACCGTTTCGCTTAACCTCTGACATAGCTATGCATTTGTTGATAATACTGCTTAAATAACTATGTTCTCAATAATGTACATGTACCTGCATTTGAAGCTACCCGTAATTGTTTATACTGTCTGTCTGGGAAAATAATATATAGAGCAAATACTCTGACCGTTCCGCTGAACCTCTGACATAGCTTTGCATTTGTTGATCGGGCTGCTTAAATACTGTCTGGCCGATAATATATAAAGCAAATACTCTGACCGTTCCGCTTAACCTCTGACATAGCTATGCATTTGTTGATCAGACTGCTTAAATAACAATATTCTCAATAATGTACATGTACCTGCATTTGAAGCTACCCGTAATTGTAAATTACGTCTGTCTGGGAAAACAATATATAGAGCAAATACTCTGAACGTTCCGCTTAACCTCTGTCATAGCTATACATTTGTTGATCGGACTGCTTAAATAACAATGTTTTTATTAATGTACATGTACCTGCATTTGAAGCTACCCGTAATTGTTTACGTCTGTCTGGCCGATAATATATAAAGCAAATACTCTGACCGTTCCGCTTAACCTCTGACATAGCTATGAATTTGTTTATAAGACTGCTTAAATAACTATGTTCTCAATAATGTACATGTACCTGCATTTGAAGCTACCCGTAATTGTTTACGTCTGTCTGGGAAAATAATATATAAAGCAAATACTCTGACCGTTCCGCTTAACCTCTGACATAGCTTTGCATTTGTTGATCGGGCTGCTTAACTAACAATGTTTTCATTAATGTACATGTACCTGCATTTGAAGCTACCCGTAATTGTTTACGTCTGTCTGGCCGATATTATATAAAGCAAATACTCTGACCGTTCCGCTTAACCTCTGACATAGCTTTGCATTTGTTGATCGGGCTGCTTAAATAACAATGTTTTCATTAATGTACATGTACCTGCATTTGAAACTACCCGTAATTGTTTACGCCTGTCTGGCCGATAATATATAAAGCAAATACTCTGACCGTTCCGCTTAACCTGTCATAGCTATGCATTTGTTGATCGGACTGCTTAAATAACAATGTTTTCATTAATGTACATGTACCTGCATTTGAAGCTACCCGTAATTGTTTACGTTTGTCTGGGAAAATAATGTATAGAGCAAATACTCTGACCGTTCCGCTTAACCTCTGTCATAGCTATGCATTTGTTGATCGGACTGCTTAAATAACAATGTTTTCATTAATGTACATGTACCTGCATTTGAAGCTACCCGTAATTGTTTACGTCTGTCTGGGAAATTATTATATAGAGCAAATACTCTGACCGTTCCGCTTAACCTGTCATAGCTATGCATTTGTTGATCGGACTGCTTAAATAACAATGTTTTCATTAATATACATGTACCTGCATTTGACGCTACCCGTAATTGTTTACGTCTGTCTGGGAAAATAATATATAAAGCAAATACTCTGACCGTTCCGCTTAACCTGTCATAGCTATGCATTTGTTGATCGGACTGCTTAAATAACAATGTTTTCATTAATGTACATGTACCTGCATTTGAAGCTACCCGTAATTGTTTACGTTTGTCTGGGAAAATAATGTATAGAGCAAATACTCTGACCGTTCCGCTTAACCTCTGTCATAGCTATACATTTGTTGATCGGACTGCTTAAATAACAATGTTTTCATTAATGTACATGTACCAGCATTTGAGGCTACCCGTAATTGTTTACGTCTGTCTGGGAAATTATTATATAGAGCAAATACTCTGACCGTTCCGCTTAACCTGTCATAGCTATGCATTTGTTGATCGGACTGCTTAAATAACAATGTTTTCATTAATGTACATGTACCTGCATTTGAAGCTACCCGTAATTGTTTACGTCTGTCTGGGAAAATAATATATAAAGCAAATACTCTGACCGTTCCGCTTAACCTCTGACATAGCTTTGCATTTGTTGATCGAGCTGCTTAACTAACAATGTTTTCATTAATGTACATGTACCTGCATTTGAAGCTACCCGTAATTGTTTACGTCTGTCTGGCCGATATTATATAAAGCAAATACTCTGACCGTTCCGCTTAACCTCTGACATAGCTTTGCATTTGTTGATCGGGCTGCTTAAATAACAATGTTTTCATTAATGTACATGTACCTGCATTTGAAACTACCCGTAATTGTTTACGCCTGTCTGGCCGATAATATATAAAGCAAATACTCTGACCGTTCCGCTTAACCTGTCATAGCTATGCATTTGTTGATCGGACTGCTTAAATAACAATGTTTTCATTAATGTACATGTACCTGCATTTGAAGCTACCCGTAATTGTTTACGTTTGTCTGGGAAAATAATGTATAGAGCACATACTCTGACCGTTCCGCTTAACCTCTGTCATAGCTATGCATTTGTTGATCGGACTGCTTAAATAACAATGTTTTCATTAATGTACATGTACCTGCATTTGAAGCTACCCGTAATTGTTTACGTCTGTCTGGGAAATTATTATATAGAGCAAATACTCTGACCGTTCCGCTTAACCTGTCATAGCTATGCATTTGTTGATCGGACTGCTTAAATAACAATGTTTTCATTAATATACATGTACCTGCATTTGACGCTACCCGTAATTGTTTACGTCTGTCTGGGAAAATAATATATAAAGCAAATACTCTGACCGTTCCGCTTAACCTGTCATAGCTATGCATTTGTTGATCGGACTGCTTAAATAACAATGTTTTCATTAATGTACATGTACCTGCATTTGAAGCTACCCGTAATTGTTTACGTTTGTCTGGGAAAATAATGTATAGAGCAAATACTCTGACCGTTCCGCTTAACCTCTGTCATAGCTATACATTTGTTGATCGGACTGCTTAAATAACAATGTTTTCATTAATGTACATGTACCTGCATTTGAGGCTACCCGTAATTGTTTACGTCTGTCTGGGAAATTATTATATAGAGCAAATACTCTGACCGTTCCGCTTAACCTGTCATAGCTATGTATTTGTTGATCGGACTGCTTAAATAACAATGTTTTCATTAATATACATGTACCTGCATTTGAAGCTACCCGTAATTGTTAACGTCTGTCTGGCCGATAATATATAAAGCAAATACTCTGACCGTTCCGCTTAACCTCTGACATAGCTTTGCATTTGTTGATCGGGCTGCTTAAATAACAATGTTTTCATTAATGTACATGTACCTGCATTTGAAGCTACCCGTAATTGTTTACGTCTGTCTGGCCGATAATATATAAAGCAAATACTCTGACCGTTCCGCTTAACCTCTGACATAGCTTTGCATTTGTTGATCGGGCTGCTTAAATAACAATGTTTTCATTAATGTACATGTACCTGCATTTGAAGCTACCCGTAATTGTTTACGTCTGTCTGGCCGATAATATATAAAGCAAATACTCTGACCGTTCCGCTTAACCTCTGACATAGCTATGCATTTGTTGATCGGACTGCTTAAATAACAATGTTTTCATTAATGTACATGTACCTGCATTTGAAGCTACCCCTAATTGTTAACGTCTGTCTGGGAAAATAAATTTTAGTGCAAATTCTTTGACCGTGCCGATTAACCTCTGATTTTGTATTTGTTGATCGGACTGCACATACAACTTTGTTTTTAATAATATACATGTGCTTGAATCTACCCATTATAATTATAGTTTACGTTCGTCTGGGAAATTATGGAAATATGAATGTAGAAAAAGAAGTCACAGGAACAAAAGTCACGGAAAAAAGACACAGATTTGGGTAAGAAAACAAGTCACAAAAATGAAATAGATCTATATTTTTCTACTTTTTGTTAGAAATGAAAATCATTACATCCTTTGTTAGCATTTTAGCCATTTGATAACATAGGCTTAAGATTATTTGGCATGTACTTCAGTTTAAAAGTATGTATGCTCACCGACAAAAGATGAAAACCGAAACTAATTTGTAGTTGTGAATTTGAATGGCATGTATATTGCATCAAGATGACACCTACATGTATGTAATTACCAAATGTTTTGACAGTACGAAGTGTGATAGTCTTGATCACCTTTAAATTGTAGGTGTGAATTTTCACGGTAGCCATTTAATGGCACGCATGTACATGTATATTGCTTCAAGATGACACCTATGTAATTACCATATGTTTTGATAGTGCGAAGTGGGATGTCTTGGGGCAGAGCACCTTTAATTGTAGGTGTAATTTTTCACGGTAGCCATTAAATGGCACGCGTGTACTATACGCTGCAAACAAAATTTCTCTAAACAGTTCTTTTCCATAAACGGGTTCATCTTACTTGATTCTAAAAGGAAACAATTAAGCAAGGACCAGGATGAAGCATTCAATCAATACAAGTTGCATCGATCTGGCTATCTGAAATCAGCAACACTGTACGCTGCGTTTTTTTCTAGCATTCACAAGCTTTAGTTTTCCCATGACGCGTCCAAATTTTATAGTTAGAATAAATTAAATTTACAACACATTTATGTTTACAAGACATCTCAGCTCAAATATTTTAATAAGCATCACTTTTATCGCGCAATGCTCAATTCCTTTTGGTTTTACCCCCAAATCCTATATAAAATTGCTTAAGAAGATAACAAAATATCGTAAATATTTCAAATAAACATTGTCATTATCAATATTTCAAGGAAATGTCTAGTTTGTATTAACTTTGATGCTAATTACTGCCTCTTTTCTCACCATTTTGCCTCTTTTCGCATCTATTCGCGAAAAAAAAAATTCTCTTTTCGCTATCTAGTCCCACCCAAGTGTTATTATTACTAAATATCGTTAAAAAATATTTTTGTTTGGGTTTACGTCTTACGTCCTTATTATCAATTTTCAGTCATACTGGGATGGTGTGTATGCTTCCTGAGTGCTAAACTAGATCTATGAGAGCTTATTAGATGCTTGTTCAAGTGCACAATATGTATATATTGTAGCATTAGGTTTCAGTAGCTTCATGGACTTCGCTTCTGTGCCCCATATACTACATTGCTTCTTTTTTTTATTTGTTTCAGTTATTTTCAATTTTAAGAACAAAAATCGCGTTTAAATGACAGGTCAACATCATTTTTTACTATAAACATGAAAATTATATCCAACTTCAGATTGTATGCATTTCTTTTGTCAGGTTACATTAATTCTTTTTAAACATACACGGTCAACAGCTAAAGCCATGCAAGATAACCACACTGTTCCCGGGCAAGCCTCCCGGAACCTGACTATCGGTGCTCTGTGCACATTTCTTTCACCATAGGTTGCACCCAAGAAGCGGTGCAGGGATGTTAATCCAAAATACAAGCAGTTGACCGATCTTTCCATTTAGCCATCTATTATGTTTATATCCCATAGTTCTTTTGTCAGTCAAGTTTAAACTTTAAATTGATGTTTAACCTCCTAGTTAACATTTCTTCAGTAATATCGAGAGAGAACCGCAGCTTCCCAACCTGCGTGCTAAGTTCGCATTACGAAGACTTGCCCATGCAACAAACATATATTTTTGAGCTTTTAAAATTTAAATTTTTCAGCTGAAAAATTTTGACATTTTTCTTATTTTTGCTCAAAACATAGATTGTGGGTACACGTTCATAATCGCCTCGCCGAGTTAGTTCTAACGAGTACTCGTCATCTATGTTTTTGAGCAAAATATGAAAGCGCATATACATGTAAGGTGCAAACCGCATAAACATTCAACTGCAAGACATAAAACAATAAGAACCACCACATAAGTATCGCCGTGGAACAATCAGTACTATAAATTACCATCGGGCGTAAACTATTTTTACACGGCCATAACCTCACACTCAGCTTCTGCAGTGTAGTCCTCTGCACGAGGAAGCAGATTTCGTGTCTCTGAGATTCTTACCACCGGGCCACCAGAATAAAACTGACCAAAATGCGTTCGTCAGGTTTTAGTTGCGCTGCATGCATTTTATTATCGTATACGCAGGTATTTCCATGACCAAGTGCTACCAATTTATCTACACCACTTACCAAACAGAGAATCCAAGACCTAACTTTTTTTTTTTTTTTTTTTTTTTTTTGTTGTTGTTGTTGTTGTTGTTGTTGAAACATTCAAAATAGCAAGTAGTCTATAATTAACAAAAGAATGAACACTTACTAGGGGTAAATATGCTTCGATTGACACATGGTAGTTACATGTGGTACAAAGGGGCGTTGCGTATCAGCTTTACCGTCACCGAAACACGTTGCTTCAGACGAGCTGTAGATGATCTTTCCACGTAAACACGTCGCTTTGACATAACCTTGGCTGTAGACCGTGGTCGTTAAGCAAGAAAACAAATAAATAAACGAATCCACGAACAAACATTTTATTTACGATTGAATAGTTGGATAAATAAAATTGTCCTGAAAGTGCGTCGATAAAATGAAAAATCTTGAGATAATCCCTGACTTTTTGTCAATGTATGGTGTATTTACATCTCAAAGTACATTTCATAATAGGCAAGAAATGTCTAAAACTCCGACCGCAAAATTTATGTATAAATCTATATCACTACTGACAATCACGTGGTATTGTATACATACCAACCAATAAATGATCGGTGACAAACACTGCATTTGAGAACGAAGTTGAGATGAAAAAATTTAGTTTTCTCCTACAGCGTTTCTTCTACTGACTGATAGATAGGTACAGTCATTGTAGAAAGTGAATAATTATTGAAAGAAAGTAACATACGAAATCCCGGTTATTTTCGAGTTGTCTCCTACAGCGTTTCTTCTACTGACTGATAGATAGGTGCAGTCAATGCAGAAATTGAATATTTATTGAAAGAAAGTAACAAAAGAAATACCGGTTATTTCGTGTTCGCAAACACTTCAATGTTATTGTTTTGGAGAAGCAATCATGATATGTTCATGGAGCGGAAGTGTTTGCGAAAACGAAATACCTTGGACTTCTTTTAATACGTTCATTCAATAAATGTTCAATTTCTGCATGGACTGTGCCTATCTATCAATCAATAGAGTAAATGGTATAGGAGAATACTCGAATTTTTCATCTAAACTTCAGGCAGAATTGCATTGTGCGTCACCGATCATTTATCGGTTTGTATGTATACAATACCACGTGTTTATCAGCTGTGTATATGGTACGTGAACAATTTGGATCTTGGCTAATTAAAACCTTGGCTAATTCGGACCTGATTCGGACCTCGGCCGTGGACAATTCGGACCTTGGCTAATTCGGACCTTGCCTAATTCGGACTTGATCACAGGTCGATTCGGACCCAGTGAAATCGAGGTCCGAATTGACCTGTATGTTTTGGAAACAGGGTCCGAATTAGCCAAGGCCCGAATCGGTTTAGGGTCCGACTTAGCCAATGTCAGAATCTGTTTAAGGTCCAAATATTCCAAATATAAATCAGAAATAAGGTCCGAATCAGCCAATGCTTGAATCGATTCAAGGTCGAAATTGGCCAAAATGGAAGCATTGTTTGTGTTGCCAAATCTGACCAATGGATTCGCCCAGCCCCTTCATTATTCCGTTTTTCGATGAAATTCCTCCAAGCAGCCCATCTCTTTCTTACGGGTAAATTATGTTTTAGAAATGCATTTTCTGACCCTGTTAATCAGCGAGCGGAGTCATTTTAATTTTTGTCGTCGTTATGGCAAGAAAGCAGTAAAGTCTGTCAGCCTGCTTACAACAATAAATAGTTTATTAAAACAATGCAGCAGATTACACATACGGCCAATGTTAGGATAGAAGTCTTATTATACATGATTGCGTGGCTCATGCTTGATCTTAACACAGTTTTTTAATGGAAGATACAAAATGAAACGGTCAACTTTGACAAAAAAAAAAAAAAAAAAAAAAAAAAAAAAAAAAAAAAAATTCTTAAGCTGTGTTCATGTGCAACAATTGTCCTAACGTAAGACATTTTGTAAAAATAGTACAAATATATCAGGTGGTGCGAAACTTAATTTGACGAGTATAGTTTAAAGGCGCATATATGAGCCACATCATGAAAAAACAACATTTTGTAGATGCGAAAACGAAGGCGCAGATCAGTTTCGCAGTAACTATAAAGTTGGTCAGTACCTTTGTTTTCGCTACACGGATATAATTACAATTCCTCTACTTTCTAACTACATTTTCAGTCTCTAGCCTTCTGTGTATGTACAGCTCGGTTTGTGTCGGCCCTGTTCGAAAACCTTATTGTTGTTTTGTTTTCATGTCGCTGCTCATAGCAAATACATGTATATACTGTGTGTACAAAAAAGGTACAAGTAGGCAATTTATCACGAAAAGGCTCAATCAGAAAGAAATTCATACTCCAAAAATAAAATAAATAAATAAATAAATAAATAAATAAATAAATAAATTGACAATTGGGTTCTTAAACATAATAAAACGAATAAAACATATCGTAAGCCGAGTGAGCAGCTAAATCCCAATAGGCGGCCACTCAGTTACCCGAGCTTAAATAAAAATATGTAAACGTACATAAGGTTCCAACAGCACAAAAATTCGACGCCAAAACACAAAACAAATAGAACCACAACAGAAGTATCGCCTTGGAACTATCAGTAATAAAAAATCGGGGGGGGGGGGGGCTTAAATCGATTTTACAGAGCTCTGGCCTCACCCTCATCTTCTGCAGTTTAGTTACTAGTTGTTTGGTCTTCGCGGTGAATCTCTAACTTGTCAACAATGAAGCACATCGTGTCAAATTGTCAGTTTCTTCGCATGCATGTTTTGCACTCCATCCTCCTTAATACTCAAAATAAATTAAGACCCGAAGTCTTCAGTTATGTATATTTAGGTTCATGCAAACGTATTGTTATTGTCGCGCAAACGTGCTGCGCCCTGTGATGCTACCAAACATTATAAACTTTGGTTGAAATTCAGCGTCTCATAATAAAACGTGTCAAGTTTGGTTTCTCTTCAGAATGGAAACAGATCGAATCCCTTACGAAATTGCAGCGCAGTTCCAGCATGAATCCAGTATAAACACAGCATAGTTTTGCAGCATGATCCCAACATGATTGCAGCGTATACTGCAAAAAAGTACTATGATGATTTAAATGGAAGAAGTATGATTGCAGCGTGTTTCAATTTTGCTAATTCAGCTGCTTTCATAAGTTGCAATCATACTGCATTGCAGCGTGGTCTTATATAGTATAGCTATATACTGCAACTATGCTGCGATCATACTGCACAGCAGCGTGTTTCAATTATGCAAATTACACTGTCTTCATGTTGCAATCATGCTGCATTGCAGTATGGTCACCGTCATACTGCAGTCATCACGGGCGTGAATCAAATGGTGCTACCTGTGCTGTCGTCCGGGTCATTTGTATACACTCGCCGTCGTCCGAGTAAATCGACGGTCGTATCATGTCTCGGACGACAGCAAAATCACCAGTGACATAGATACGACCGCCGACCATATACTCGGACGACAGCAGGGGTTTACATGTGATGGTATACAAATGACTCGGACGGCAGCACAGGTAGCATAATTTGAATCACCCCGGTGATCATACTGCAATCATACTGGAAACAAACTGCATCAATATGCAAATTAAGCTGCTTTCGCGCTACAAGCATACTGTGATCATGCTGGAACCATGCTGCATGACAGCATGACTAAAATAATTGCAAACCTCTTAGCCTTACATGCGGCTTCCATGCGGCATTCATGCTGCAATGCAGCATATATGCTGGTTTCATGCTGCATTCATGCTGTAATGCAGCGTATACTGAATTCATACTGGAATCATATTGCTTTCATGCTGGAAATCATACCACTTTTTTCGAACTGCCTGCCATGTTACCCCACCCATTTCAGTTGATACACTGAGAAGTTGTAAACATGAAAAGCTAGAGACAAAACATGCCTCTTACATGCATTCAAGTTTGATATAAAAAAAATTCATCATGTTTATAACATGGCCTTCCAGCATGCAAATGCGTACTTAAAGATTAAAAAAAAAAAACCTCATCAGATTGGTTGTCGTCTGCATATATGTCACAGCTACATTCTTGCTTTATAGAAGTGCAAGTCAAACAGTAGCTTACCCTAAAAGCTATGAAAATGTGTTTCTAAATGCACTTACAAGTTCTGCTAAATTTCTTTTGATTCTTTCCAGCCAGTTTTTCATTAAATTTGCAATTGTAAAACAGCTTTCAAATCCCCCCCCCCCACCTTCTGGCAGTAATTTTTACCCATCATGCAATTGATACTATGACATCATCAATACACCAATATCTGTAGACTACTAAGTTAGAAGCATGATTGCAACGTATGCTTCTGTGCAGCATGTTTCTGTGCAGCATACGCTTCTGTGCAGTATGAAATCATCGTATTTGCAGCATATACCTAAATCGGTCATATTATGGTAAGTTACAGCAGCATGAAAGCAGCATGGATCAAGCCAAGTAAAACATTCTAAGACAGTGCAGTATGAATGCAGCATACACCAGCAGTATGATTCCAGCATACGTTGCAAAGAAGTATGACAACAGTGTATAAGAAGCATAAATACCAGTATACATCCTGCGTGCGCTGCAATGCAGTAAATATACTGCAACTGCGCTGCAGATATAGGGCAAATAAGAATAATGAAAGTAGGGTATCGGCATACGTTGCATTCCAGCATACGCTGCAATTCCGTAAGGGATAACTTTGTATTGGTGTTTGGTGTTAAGACTTGGCTTTGGTGGTGTATGTTGGTGACGAAATATTAATCAAATTCATGTTTAGAACAAAACAGAAGTCCGAATCCCGTCCGTTACGGTGAGAACACGCAGCCGTCTGAGCAATAATTGATTGATCTGGATCCATGTTGGCGTCAGAGGGCTCATACTCTCTGTTCAAACAAAATTGTAGGTTGTTTGTAGAATGATGAAGCCATCTTCGAGGACGGCATTGCCAGGGTCCTTGCCCAGTAATGGTCCAAACCATACAAAAACAGCACTTTTCAGGACTACAAAATTCATGAAAGAACCCATTGTAATAAATCTTTGTAATTCCAATCAATAAAATGTCTCGGGGGGTGGGGGGGGGGAAACCCGGCATAGCAACATAAACCTAATAATGTCAAACTAGTATACATTTTCTCATACAGCGCATTATAAAAACAACTAACCCAATTCTTTGGGCGCCCGGATAGCTGAGTCGGTAGCGCGTATGGCTTCTGACTAGCTATGCACCGCTGCTGTGCAGGTTCGAATCCCAATGGCTATGCCAGTGAAAATTATCGACTATTGAAAAAAAAAAATCAACGGCTCCTGCATCGGTATGTGCCATTAGTTTGACTGTCCCCACCTCTAGACAGTGGCGTATAAGAAGCAGTTCATAAGGTCTGGGCATTTTTCGCATTGTATAAGGATTATCTGTGTGTGTGTGCGTGCGTGCGTGCGTGCCTGCGTGTGTGTGTGTGTGTGTGTGTGTGTGTGTGCGCGCGACATATGACATTTCCAATTTCAAGTTACAAAACGATGCCTTTGCATGACTTTTGTCTGTTCAAAAGCATTTTGACAAAATCGGGCCGTTTACGATTGATAAACAGTGCTCAACTCTTCATACTTCATAGGTTTAAACAGCAGTCACACTGTAGCGTATAACCCAAACGCGCGCCGGGCGTATGAAAAATCTCAACACGCTGAAGACTTTGGGCGTATAAAAATTAATTTGTTCCTTTAACACGCTTTAGCAATCACACATTAGCGCGCAACTGGGGCGTGTGCCGGACGTATAAAAATCTCAAAGTTTTGGAGAACGGTTGTGATACGTCCCACGCTAAGCACGCGCTACATGCGAGCATCGAACGTTCAACGCGCGTTTCACACACGCTTGGGGCACGCTACTGAAGCAACATCTAATAAAATCGGAACGCGCATGGAGCGTACACTGGCGTGCTTCAAACGCGCGCCAAACGCGTTCAGAGCGTATTCAACGCACCCGTAGCGCGCGTGGAACTTATTCGGGACGTATAAGTCACAAGCCCGGGACACGCCGAGCTTTTACAAAATTTTTAAGCATGTTTAAATTTTTTTTAGCCCAAACGCGCGCGAAACGCGCAGAGACTTTTAGCGACGTACAGCGACGCGCGCCGGACGTACACCAAGCGTACCCAACGCGCTTGTAGCGAGTTTTGAACGTGTTTCCGGCGTGTGAGGAATTTTGCTATTTTTTCAACACGCCCGGCGCGCGTTTCACTTATACGCTGATGTGTGACTGCTCTTTTACCTCCAGTATGCAATTGCTGAGTGAATAATGCATACATGATTGCACACAGGATATAAACCTTATAAACCGCGAAACTTTTGAAATCATAACTTTAATGCACCGCATTGGTCATGACCGAACAAATTTGAGTTCTAAAAGACAAACAGTATTAGTTAAACTTCACAAGCTTCTAAAATATTCAACATAATATTGTAATCGCAGCTTTTTGAGATACATACTCGAATCTCGTGCGTATGGTACTTTTGAATAATCACCTTAAAACATGTTCGCCGGCTGCAATGATGTCTTCATTCTATAGGTTTGTTAAGAACAGATATTCCAGTACTCAGTGCGTGAATTTTAACAAGTGAGCAATTGCGTTTGTTTTATGTCGGGTATATAACGACCAAAATTATTAAAAGGGTGATTTTCAAGTTGTTGGTTCTGTCGTATTGTATGCATACCATATATATATTTTAATCTTACTCTATATATATACAAGTTCTACATGTATGTATTATGGTACGTCTACACTGGGCCACGTTCTTATCACACCCTTACCACTTCTAATAATTCAAGAAAGTAGCGAGGACGGGGTCAGAATGAAATAATTTCTGGTTTGTAAGTTCACATTACGTCGTCGCTACGTCCGCACCACGTCCTTACTACGTCCGCACCACGTCCTTACTACGTCCTTCACGTTTCCACTAGGTTCTTACTACGCGCTCATCATCATCATCATCATCATCATCATCATCATAGCTCTTAGCTAGGGGCGCACCAAGCAGTATCTTATCCTATTCTGCGAGTGCACCGGGTAAGTTTGGGTGTTATTGAAGGAGAGCGAATTGCAAGAGTACTTCTCGGTTCCTTTTTTTTTCATTTCAACTCAACTCAATTTTATTTGCAAATCATATTACATTTAACATTTCAAAATGATTGACGCGAAAGCTATTGCTTGAGGGGACGATTCAATTAAAACGAAATTAATACCAGAGGACCATTGGTCCTGAAACGCTCACCTGAAGCCTGATCTTGGAGCATTTAGTCATCATGGAATGACACTGACCTTGAATATTCACATGTACCTTTATTGACTTCATTAGATTTCTGCATCTGCCAAGTTCTAGGTCTCAGGCTGCAATAGTTTCCAAAATATCCATTATTCTCGCCTTTTTCCATTTAAAAGCCTATGTTTCCAAAATTGACCTTGTCATAAAATAGGTCAAGGTCATCCAAGGGTCATCATTTTAGCAAACTACCATGGGCTGGAGTCCCCGGTGCTACATACCAAGTTTTGTGTGAAGCAGCGTACCTGTTCTTGAGAAGACCCTTTTTGAAGAGTTTTCACCATATATGGACATGGTGGCGAGCTTGGTCATGTGACCAAGATATCGTGAAAAAGATTTCAATGCCACTACACAAGCAGGCTCCACATAAAATTTCAACTTGATTGGCCAAGGGTTTTCAGAGAAGATCTTTGAAATTGTGACTTAATTTTGACATTTCAGTGACCTTGGGTCAAGGGCAAGAAATGACCTTGCCCTTTATTGACTCCATAAGTTGTCTGCATCTAGCAACTTTCAAGTCTCAGACTGCAACTGTTTCCAAAATATCCATTGTTTTCACCTTTCGCATGAAAAAGCTTATGTTTCAAAAATTGACTTTGCCATAAAATAGGTCAAGGTCATCCCAGGGTCATCATTTAAGCAAACTATGATGGGCTGGTGTCCCAAATACTACATACAAAGTTTCATGGAAATCAGCCCACCGGTTCTGGAGAAGAAAATTTGTTCGAAGGGTTTTTAACATATGTGGGCATGGCGGCCATCTTGGTCATGTGACCAAGAAAACGCGAACAAAATTTCAATTTCCCTATCCAAGGAGGCTCCTCATAAAATTTCAACTTGATCGGTTTCAAAGAAGAAGAGCTTTGAAATTGTGACTTAATTTTGATATTTCAATGACCTTGGGTTAAGGACAAGTAATGACATTGACTTAACTTCATTGCTTCCATTAATTGTCTGCATCTAGCAATTTTCAAGTCTCAGAATGTTGATGAACTCAAGTTCGCAACTTAACGCACGTCTGCGTTGAGGGACTTTCGCATAGGTGTGACGACCCCTTTATTAGAGACACATCTGTATCTCGTTTGTGGGGTCCGAAAATGTCAGGCTCAGGGTCATACAACAAAAATAGAAAATTACTGAATTTTTATATGGACATTTAGTTCATTAAATGCACATTCACGCTTTATGAAAATAAATTCGATTAAGAAATAAAAATGATCAAAACACAAAATTGTCCGGATCTTAAAAAAATGTAACACTCACGATTTTTAGATAAAAAGCCATACGTCTTCTGTTCCGAATCCTATTTTTTTTATGTCAGAATACATCTTTTTATGTTTTGATTTGCATGACGTTAAAGTTCATAAACCAATCTTTCATGCGATTTTTTAAAAATAATTCTGCATTCATTTTCAGCAAATTTCGACGTTTTAGTCGATTTGACGTTACGTTACGTAGTGTTCAGCCCGCCTATTTGAACATGGCATTAAGCGAGGTGTGTATAAACATACGTGACTGATTTTATTCTACTGACGAGTACTTTAATGCTCTTAACTGTCGCTACTAATTGCAGTTAAAGCGCATGTTTAAACACGCATTGGACCGCACTTTAAGGGGTGCTCACACCACAGCGTATAGCGCCAACGTATGCCGACGTATTAGATATTTTGTCCATACGTTGGTGTACGTTGCATACGTTCGGCATAAGTTTTGCATAAGTTACGTATACGCTACAGTACGCTGGCATACATTGTCGTACGTCGTGTACGCCAAGAAATTTTGTGCATGCACAAAATTTCCAAAGTACGTGTATGCCAACGTACTGATAATACGTTACTCATAAGTTAGGCGTACGCAACGAACACGTTATGCATAAGTTCATGAACGTTACCTGTAAGTTACTCATACGTTCGCATACGTTGCCATACGCTAAAGCCCACCTGGAGTTTTGTTTAGCGTATGAGAAGCGTATGCATAACGTATTACCAACCTACGAGCAGCGTACTTGGAGCGTATGCAGCCTATGTTAAACGTGCGAAGAACGTACTCAGCGTATGCGCAACTTACGCCTAGCGCATTGGTCAGCATTCGGGATTTTATACATAAAAATGGAAGGAACAAGGACTGTGTTCAGGATTAAATAGCCACACAGAAGCATCAAAATAATATACTCAACCGAAAACAAATTGCGCAATTGGGCGTATGTCTAAAATGTATTCACTTTAAATTATCGCTTGTCCAGAGAACATTTTTGTAAGAACTGGCTGCCTTCAAAGCTCATATTTAATGGCCCTCTATATAATATTATATGAAGTGTCAAAGAATTGTTGAATATTAAAGTCACCTTTTCAAAATATGCTTATACCAAATCGAATATCAAAGGTAACTGAAAATTCAAGCAGGTAGATTCGACAATATGCTGCCTATTGTCAGTATATCAAATAATTACATTTTTGAGAAATGAAAAGTTGTTGAGAACTTGTTATGGGAGACTTACTGTTACAAGATTGAAATGAATCTCAAAAAAGTAACCCATCATAATATATATTTCTACTACTCGCAACAAACAAAATTACTGACAGTGACAATTTGTTTGTTTCGATTCTGGTATGCATGGTAGCGTAATCACTAAAATAGACAGCGAATACGCTGATCTATTGCATAATTAAGTATAGTTTATGTATTATATCATACAAGTTTTCAGCTTCAGTCAATTATTTGTCATTATTGATGATTTTGTAACTTTTGTCAACTGGCCCACAAACTCAGTTCTACATAATTATAGGAAATGATTCTTCTGAGAAACGGTATAAGAAATCCACAAAATGCACCCGAAGAATCAGGTGTGTAGATTTCTTTGGTTTACTCAGTTACTTGGCCCCTGGCTATCCCAGACGCCGTTTCTTCCAGGTACTAGGCCCCCTGGCTATCCCAGACGCCGATTCCTCCAGGTACTGCCCCCTTGGCTATCCCAGACGCCGATTCCTCCAGGTACTGCCCCCTTGGCTATCGCAGACGCCGATTTCTCCAGGCAATATGCCCCCTGGCTATCCAAGACGCCATTTACTCCAGATACTGGGCCCTTGTTATCCAAGACACCGTTTCCTCCATGTACTGCGACCCTTGCTATTCCTGACGCCGTTTTCTCCACGTACTGGCCCCCTGGCTATCCCAGACGCAGTTTCCTACAGGTAATAGGCCCATTGGCTATTCTAGACACCGTTTCATCCAGGTGATGGGACCCTGACTATCCCAGACGCTATTTTATCAAGGAACTTGGCCCCCTGGCTATCGAAATCGCCGTTTCTTCAAGTTACTAGGCTATCCAAGACGCTGTTTTATCCCGGTACTAGGCCCCTGGCTATCCCAGACGCCGTTTCTTCCAGGTACTAGGCCCCTGGCTATCCCAGACGCCGATTCCTCCAGGTACTGCCCCCTTGGCTATCCCAGACGCCGATTCCTCCAGGTACTGCCCCCTTGGCTATCGCTGAAGCCGATTTCTCCAGGCAATATGCCCCCTGGCTATCCAAGACGCCATTTACTCCAGATACTGGGCCCTTGCTATCCAAGACACCGTTTCCTCCATGTACTGCGACCCTTGCTATTCCTGACGCCGTTTTCTCCACGTACTGGCCCCCTGGCTATCCCAGACGCAGTTTCCTACAGGTAATAGGCCCATTGGCTATTCTAGACACCGTTTCATCCAGGTGATGGGACCCTGGCTATCCCAGACGCTATTTTATCAAGGGACTTGCCCCCCTGGCTATCGAAATCGCCGTTTCCTCAAGTTACTAGGCTATCCAAGACGCTGTTTTATCCCGGTACTAGGTCCCTGGCTAACCCAGACGCCGTTTCCTCAAGGAACTAGGCCCTTTGCTATGTCAGACACCGTTTCCTCCATGTACTGCGCATTCTGGCTATCCCAGACGCCGTTTGTTCCAGATACTAGGCCCAATGGCTATCCCAATCTCATTTTTCTCCAGGAAATAGGCTCCCTTGCTATCATAGACGCCCCTTACTCCAGATATTGGGTCCCTGGCTACCATGGACGCCGTTTCCTCCAGGTACTGTACCCACTGGCTAACCTAAATGCCGTATCCTCCAGTTACTAGGCCTCTTTGCTACCCCAGACGCTGTTTCCTCCATGAACGGGACACCCTAACTATCACAGATACCATTTCATCTATGTACTGGGCCACCCTGACTATCCCAGACGCCCGTTTCCTCCAGCTACTAGGCCCCTGACTATCCTAGACGCCGTTTCCTCGTTGTACTGGGTCCCCTGGCTATCTCAAGATACTGGGGCCCTGGTTTTTCAAATGCCGTTTCCTCCAGGAACTAGGCCTCTGGCTATCTCAGACGCCATTTGCTAAAGGTACTGGGCCCATGGCTCTCCCAGACGCCGTTTCGTACAGGTACTGGGCCCCTGGCTATCCCAGACGCAGTTTCCTTCAGATACTAGGCCCCCCTGGCTATACTAGAAAACGTTTCATCCAGGTGCTGGGTCCCTGGCTATCCCAGACGCTGCTTTCTCAAGGTAGTAGACGCCGTTTCTTCATTTACTGAACCCCCCTGGCTATCCCAGACGCCGTTTCCTCCAGGTACTAGGTCCCATTGGATATCATAGACGCCGTTTCCTCCAGGTCCTGGGCCATGGCTATCCCAGATGCCATTTCCTCCAGGTACCGGGCGCCTGGCTATCCCAGACGCAGTTTTCTCCAGATACTAGGCCCCCTGGCTATGGTAGACTACGTTTCATCCCAGTGCTGGGCCGATGGCTATCCAAGACGATGCTTTCTCAAGGTTCTAAGGCTCCTGGCTATCGAAATCGCCGTTTCCTCCAGGTTCTAGGCCCCTGGCTATCCCAGACGACGTTTCTTCAGTTACTGGGCCTTCTGGCTATCCCAGACGCCGTTTCCTCCAGGTACTAGGTCCCACTGGATATAATAGACGCCGTTTCCTCAGGTACTAGGCCCCTGCCTATCCTAGACGCGGTTTCCTCCAAGTACTAAGCCCCCTGGCTATTCCAGACGCAGTTTCCTGGGCACCCTGGCTATCAAAGACGCCGTATCCTCCAGGAACTAAGCCCCATAGCTATCCCAATCGCAGTTTTCTCAAGGTTCTAGGTTCCGTGGCTATCAAAGACGCCGTTTTCTCCAGTTACTGCCCCCCTTGGCTATCTTAGACGACGTTTCGTCCAAGTTCTGGTCCCCTGGCTATCCCAGACCCAGTTTCCCCCTGGCTTTCTCAGATGCCGTTATCTCCAGGAAGCAGGCCCACTCACTACCACAGAATCCGTCTGCTCCATGTATTGCCCCCTTGCTATCACAGAAGCCGTTTCCTCCAGGTTATAAGCCCATAGCTATCCCAATTGCATTTTTATCCAGGTTCTGTGCCCCATGACTATCCCAGACGCCGTTTCCTCCAGGTACTAGGTCCCCTGGCTAATTCAGACGCCGATTCCTCCAGGCATTACCCCCGTGGCTATCCAAGACGCCGATTTCTCAAGATACTCGGGCCCTGGCTTTTCCAAATGTTGTTTCCTCCAGGAACTAGGCCTCTGGCTATCCCAGACGCCGTTTCCTCCAGGTAGTGGGCCCATGGCTCTCCCAGATGCCGTTTCCTCCAGTTACTGGACCCCTGGCTATCCCAGATGCCATTTCCTCTAGGTACCGGGCACCTGGCTATCCCAGACGCAGTTTTATCCAGATTCTAGGCCCCCTGGCTATGCAAGACTACGTTTCATCCCAGTGCTGGGCCGATGGCTATCCAAGACGATGCTTTCTCAAGGTTCTATGGCTCCTGGCTATCAAAATCGCCGTTTCCTCCAGGTACTAGGCCCCCTGGCTATCCCAGACGACGTTTCTTTAGTTCCTGGGCCTTCTGACTATCCCAGACGCCGTTTCCTCCAGGTACTAGGTCCCACTGGATATAATAGACGCCGTTTCATCAGGTACTAGGCCCCTGCCTATCCTAGACGCGGTTTCCTCCAAGAACTAAGCCCCCTGGCTATTCCAGACGCGGTTTCCTTCAGTTACTGGGCACCACGGCTATCAAAGACGCCGTATCCTCCAGGAACTAAGCCCCATAGCTATCCCAATCGCAGTTTTCTCAAGGTTCTAGGTTCCGTGGCTATAAAAGACGCCGTTTTCTCCAGTTACTGCCCCCTTGGCTATCTTAGACGACGTTTCGTCCAAGTTCTGGTCCCCTGGCTATCCCAGACCCAGTTTCCTCCAAATACTAGGCCCCTGGCTTTCTCAGATGCCGTTATCTCCAGGAAGTAGGCCCACTCACTATCACAGACGCCGTTTGCTCCATGTATTGCCCACTTGCTATCCCAGAAGCCGTTTCCTCCAGGTTATAAGCCCATAGCTATCCCAATCGCATTTTTATCCAGGTTCTATGCCCCATGACTATCCCAGACGCCGTTTCATCCAGGTACTATGTCCCCTGGCTAACCCAGACGCCGATTCCTCCAGGCATTATCCCCGTGGCTATCCAAGACGCCGATTTCTCAAGATACTTGGGCCCTGGCTTTTCTAAATGTTGTTTCCTCCAGGAACTAGGCCTCTGGCTATCCCAGACGCCGTTTCCTCCAGGTAGTGGGCCCATGACTCTCCCAGATGCCGTTTCCTCCAGGTACTGGACCCCTGGCTATCCCAGATGCCATTTCCTCTAGGTACCGGGCACCTGGCTATCCCAGACGCAGTTTTATCCAGATACTAGGCCCCCTGGCTATGCAAGACTACGTTTCATCCAAGTGCTGGGCCCATGGCTATCCCAGACGATGCTTTCTCAAGGTCCCCTGGCTATCACAACCGCCGTTTCCTCCAGGTTCTAGGCCCCTTGCTATCCCAGACGACGTTTCTTCAGTTACTGGGCCTTCTGGCTATCCCAGACGCCGTTTCCTCCAGGTACTAGGTCCCACTGGATATAATAGACGCCGTATCCGTCAGGTAATAGGTCCCTGCCTATCCTAGACGCGGTTTTCTCCAAGTACTTTAAGCCCCCCTGGCTATTCCAGACGCCTTTTCATCCAGTCACTGGGCCCCCTGGCTATCACAGACGCCGTATCCTCCAGGTACTAAGTCCCATAGCTATCCCAATCGCAGTTTTCTCCAGGTTCTAGGTTCCGTGGCTATCTTAGACGCCGATTTGTCAAGATACTGGGTATTCCAGACGCAGTTTCCTCCAGTTAATGGGCCCTTGGCTATCCCAGACGCCGTATCATCCAGGCACAAGGCCCCACTGGCTACGTCAGACGCCATTTCCTCCAGGTGCTGGGCACTCACTATCCCTGAAACCGTTTTATGCAGGTAGTAGACCCCCTGGCTATCCCAGACGCCGTTTCCTCCAGTTACTAGGTCCCAATGGCTATCCGTTCAGGTACTGGGTCCCCTGGCTATCCAAGACGCCGTTTTATCAAGGTACTAGAACCCCTGGCTATGCTACACGCTGTGTGCTCCAGTTGCTGGGCACCCTGGCTATCACAGTCGCCTTTTTTCTCCAGGTACTAGGCCCACTGGTTATACCAATCGCGGTTTCCTCCATGTAATATGCCCCCTGGCTAGTATAGGTGCCATTTCCTCCAGTTACTAGGCAGCCTGGGTATCTCAGAGTACGTTTCTTCCAGGTACTATCTCCAGGTACTAGGTCCCAATGGCTATCCAAGGCGCCATTTCCTCCAGGTACTGGGTCCACTGGCTATCCCGGTCGCCATTTTCTCAAGGTGCTAGGCCCCTTGGCCCCCAATCGCCGTTTCGTCCAGGTAATGGGCCCCCTGGCTAGCACAGACGCCATTTTCTCCAGTAACTAGGTCCCCTGGCTATCCAAGACACCGTTTTCTCGAGGTACTGGGCCCCCTGTTTTTACCAGACGCCGTTTTTTCCAGTTCCTTGGCAATCCAAATCGCCGTTTTCTCTAGGTACTGGCCACTCTGGCTATCCTAGACGACATTTGCTCCAGGAACTGGGCCACTGGATACCCCAGACGCAGTTTACTCCCTGGCTATTCCAGACGCTGTTTCCTCAATGTACTGGGCAAACCCAGACGCCGTTTCCTCCAGGTACTAGGTCACATGGCTATCTCAATCGCTGTTTTTACGGTACTGGCCCCACTGGCTGTTCCAGACGCCGTTGTTTCCAGGTACAGGGCACCTGGCTATCCCAGACGCCGTTTCCCCCAGGTACTAGATCCCCTGGCTATCCCAGACGCTGTTTACTCCAGGTTCAAGGCCTAATGGCTATCCAAGACGCCGTTTCCTCCAAGTACTGGGTCCCCTGTCTATCCCATACGCTGTTTCCTGGGAACTGGGTCCTTTGCTATTTCAGACGCCGTTTACTCCATGTAATGGACCCCTTGGCTATCTCAGACGTCGTTTCCTCTAGGTACTGGCTCCCCTGGCAATCCTAGATGCCATTTCCTCTAGATACTAGGTCCCCTGGCTATCACAGACTCCGTTTATTTCAGGTAAGAGACCCCATGTCTATTCAAGACGCCGTTTCCTCCAAGTACTGGGCCCCCTGTCTATCCCATACGCCGTTTCCTCAGGAACTGGGTCCCTGGCTATCCCAGACGATGTTTCCTCCAGGTACTGGGGCCCTGGGTTTCCAAGACTCCATTTCTTCCAGGTACTGGGCCCCCTTATTATCTCAGATGCCGTTTCCTCCAGGTACTAGCCCCCTGGCTATGCTGGACACCGTTTAATCCAGGGCCCCGCCGAGGTACTCAAGGTACTAAGCCCCTTGGGTATTCCAATCGCCGTTTCCTCCATAACCTAGGCCCCCTGGCTATCCCACACCCCGTTTCCTCCAGGTACTTGGCCCCTGGTTATCCCAGACGTCGTTTCCTCCAGGTGTGAGGCCCAAAACTATCCAAGACCCCGTATTCTTCATATACTGGGCACCCTGGTTCTAGGCTCAATGACTATCCCAATCGCCGTTTCCTCAGATACTGGGTCCCCTGACAATCACAGACGCCGTTTGCCCTATGTACTGGGTCCGATGACTATCAAAGATGCCGTGTCCTCCAGGTTATATGCCCCATGGCTATCCATTTGCCGTTTCTCCAGGTACTAGGCCCCCTGGTTTTCCCAGATGCCGTTTCCTCGAGGAACCCATGGGTATCCCAGACTCAATTTCCTCCAGGAACTAGGCCACTTATGTATCCCAGACGCTGTTTCCTCCAAGTACTGGTACCCTGGCTATCCAAGACGCAGTTTCATCAGGTACTGGGACCCCTGGCTATTCTAGACAGTGCTAACTCCATGCACTGTGCCCGCTAGCTATCCCAATCGTCGTTTCCTGCATGTACATGGTCCCTGGCTATCATGTAACCGTTTAATCCAGATACTAGGCCCCCGGCTATCCCAGACGCTAATTCCTCCAGGTACTCGGCCCACGGCTATGCCAGACGCCATTTCCTCCAGGTATTGGCCACCATGGCTATCCTAGACGACATTTGCTCCAGGTACTGGGCCCCGTCGCTATCTCAGACTGGCTATCCAAAATGCAGTTTCTTCACTGTACTGGGCAACCTGGCTATCCCAGACGCGGTTTCATCCAGGTACTAGGCCCCATGGCTATCCCAATCGCTGTTTTCTCACGGTACTAGCCCCCTGGCTAACCAAGACGCCGTTTCTTCCGGTTACAGGGCCCCCTGTCTATCAAAGACGCCGTTACCTCCAGGTACTATCCCACGGTACTAGCCCCCTGGCTGCCCAAGACGCCGTTTCTTCCGGGTACATGGCACCCTGTCTATCAAAGACGCCGTTTCCTCCAGGCACTAGGTCCTCTGACTATCCCAGACGCCGTTTACTCCAGGTACTAGGCTCCATGGCTATCCCAGATGCCTGGGGCAACTGTCTATCCCATACCGTTTCCACAGGAACTGGGTCCCTTGCTATCTCAAACGCCGTTTACTACATGTACTGGGCCCCAGGCTATCTCAAACGTCATGTCCTCTAGATACGGGCCCCCTGGCTAGCCCAGACGTCGTTTCCTCTAGATACTAGGTCCCATGGCTATCCCAGACTCCGTTTCCTCCAGGTACTAGGCTCCATGGCTATCCCAGATGCCAGGGGCAACTGTCTATCCCATACCGTTTCCACAGAAACTGTGTCTCTTGCTATCTCAAACGCCGTTTACTACATGTACTGGGCCCCAGGCTATCTCAGACGTCGTTTCCTCTAGATACGGGGCCCCCTGGCTAGCCCAGACGTCGTTTCCTCTAGATACTAGGTCCAATGGCTATCCCAGACTCCGTTTCCTCCAGGTACTAGGCCCCATGGCTATCCCAGACGCCGTTTCCTCCAAGTACTGGATCCCCTGTCTATCCCATACGCCGTTTCCTCAGGAACTTGGTCCCTGGCTATCTCAGACGCCGTTTTATCCATGTACTGGGTCCCAAGGCTATCCCAGATGCCATTCATTCCAGGTACTGGGCCCCATGGCTATCCTAGACGCCGTTTCCACCAGGTACCAGCCCTCCTGGGTGACCCTGAGGTCTATCCTGGCTATCTCATACGCCGTTTCATTCAAGTGCTAGGTCCCAAGGCTATCACAGACGCTGTTTCACCAGGTACTTGACGCCCTGGCTATCCCAGACTCCGTTTCGTCCAGGTACTGGGGCCCCTGGCTATACCAGTCGCCGTTTCCACCAGGTACAGGCCCCCTGGCTATCCTAGATGCCGTTTCCTCAGGTACTGGGTCCCCTGGATATCCAAGACTCAGTTTCCTCCAGGTACTAGGCCCATTGGCTATCCCAGACGCCGTTCCATCCAGGATCTGGCCTCCTGGCTATCCCTGACGCCGTTTCCACCAGGTGTCCCAGACTGTCCACCCTGGCTATCTCATACGCCGTTTCCTTCAAGTACTTTGTCCTATGGCTATCCAAGACGCTGTTTTACCAGCTACTGGGCCCCCTGGCTATCCAAGACGACGCCGTTTCGTCCAGGTACTGGGACCCTGGCTACTCCAGACACCGTTTCCTCATCTCATATGCCTTTTCCTCCAAGCGATAGGTCCTATGGCTATCCCAGACGCCGTTTAACCAGGTACAGGCCCCCTGGCTATCCTAGATGCCGTTTCCTCAGGTACTGGGTCCCCTGGATACCCAAGACTCAGTTTTCTCCAGGTACTAGGCCCCTTGGCTATCCAAGACGCCGTTCCACCTAGGTACTGGCCTCCTGGCTATCCCAGACGCCGTTTCCACCAGGTACTAGGTGTCCCAGACTGTCCACCCTGGCTATCTCATACGCCGTTTCCTCTAAGTACTTGGTCCTATGGCTATCCCAGACGCTGTTTTACCAGCAAATGGGCCCCCTGGCTATCCTAGACGACGCCGTTTCGTCCAGGTACTGGTCCCCCTGGCTACTCCAGAATCCGTTTCCTCATGTACTGGGTCCCTTGGCTATCCCAGTCGCATTTTACTCCGCTGACTGTCCCAGGCGTCGTTTTCTCCAGGAAATGGGTCCCCTGGCTATCCCAGACTCCGTTTCCTCCAGGTAATATGCCCGCTGTCTCTCCCAGACGCCCTTTTTACCCGATACTGGCCCCCATGGCTATCCTAGACATCATTTCCACCCGGTCCTAGGCCCCCTGGGTGTCCCAGACTGTCCACCCTGGCTATCGCATATGCCGTTTTCTCCGTCCTAGGTCCCATGGCTATCCCAGACGCTGTTTTACCAGGTACTGGGCCCCCTGGCTATCCTAGACGCCGTTTCGTCCAGGTACTGCCCATGGCTGTCCCAGACACCGTTTCCTCAGGTACTGGGTCCCCTGGCTATCCTAGACGCCAGTTCTTCCAGGTACTAGCCCCAGGTTCTGGGTCCCCTGGCTATCCTAGACGCTGGTTCTTCCAGGTACTTGGTCCCCTGGCTATCCCAGACGTCGTTTCTCCCAGGTACTGGGGTCACTGGCTATCCCAGACGCTGGTTCTTCAAGGTACTAGGCCCCCCTGGCTATCCCAGACGTCGTTTCTCTCAGGTTCTGGGTCCCCTGGCTATCCTAGACGCTGGTTCTTCAAGGTACTAGGCCCCCTGACTATCCCAGACGTCGTTTCTTCCAGGTACTAGGACCCCTTGCTATCCCAGGCGTCATTTTATCCAGGTATTAGGCCCCCTGGCTATCCCTGACGTCGTTTCCTCCAGGTACTAGGCCCCCTGGCTATCCCAGACGTCATTTTATCCAGGTACTAGGCCCCCTGGCTATCCCAGACGTCGTTTCCTCCAGGTACTCCCCCTGGCTATCCCAGACGCCGTTGCCTGAGGTACTGGGCCCCCCTTGCTATCTCAGTCATCGTTTCTTCAGTTACAGGGTCCCTCCATGTACTGGGCCCGCTGGCTGTTCCAGACGGCGTTTCCTCCAGATACTGGACCCCCGGCTATCTCAGACGCCGTTCCCTCGAGGTACTGCTCCCTGGCTTTCAAAGGCGCCGTTTCCTCCTGGTACTAGGCCCCCTGGCTTTCCCAGATGCCATTTCCACCAGGTACAAGCCCCCCTACCCACCTGTGTGTCCAAGACTATCCAACCTGGCTATCTCATACGCCTTTTCCTCCAAGCGATAGGTCCCATGGCTATCCCAGACGTCGTGACCTCCAGGTACTTGGCACCCTGGCTATCCCAGACGTCGTTACCTCCAGGTACTGGGTCCCCTGGCTATCCCAGACGTCGTTACCTCCAGGTACTGGGCCCCCTTGCTATCAAAGGACGCCGTTACCTCCAGGTACTGGGCCCCCTGGCTATTCCAGACGTCGTTACCTTCAGGTACTGGGCCCCCTAGCGTTTCAGACGTCGTTACCTCCAGGTACTGGGTCCCCTGGCTACCCCAGAGGTCGTTATCTCAAGGTACTGGGCCACCTGGCTATCCAAGACGTCGTTACATCCAGGTATTGGGGCCCCTGGCTATCCCAGACGACTTAACCTCCAGATTCTGGGTCCCCTGGCTATCCCAGACGTCGTTTCTTCCAGGTACTGGGTCCCTTGGCTTTCCAAACGTCAATACCTCCAGGTACTGGGTCCATTGGCTATCCCAGACGTCGTTACCTCCAGGTACCGGGCCACCTGGCTATCCGAAACGTCGTTTCCTCCAGATACTGGGCCCCCTGGCTATCCCAGACGTCGTTACCTCTAGGAACTGGGCCCCCTGGCTATCCCAGACGTCGTTACCTCCAGGTGCTGGGCCCCCTGGCTATCCCAGACGCCGTTTCCTCCAGGTACTGGGTCCCCTGGCTATCCTAGACGTCGTTTCCTCCAGGTACTGGGCCCCCCTGGCTATCCCAGACGTCGTTTCCTCCAGGTACTGGATACCCTGGCTATCGCAGACGTCGTTTCCTACAGGTACTGGGCACCCTGGCTATCCAAGACACAGTTCCCTCGGAAACTGGGTCCCCTGGCTATCCAAGAAGTCGTTACCTCCAGGTACTGGGTCCTCTGGCTATCCCAGACGTCGTTCCCTCGGGTACTGGGTCCCCTGGCTATCCCAGACTTCGTTACCTCCAGGTACTGGGCCCCCTGGCTATCCCAGGCGTCGTTTCCTCCGTACTGGGTCCCCTGGCTATCCCAGACGTCGTTACCTCCAGGTACTGGGTCCCCTGGCTATCCCAGACGTCGTTTCGTCCAGGTACTGGGCCCCTTGGCTATCCCAGACGTCGTTATTTTCTGGTAATGGGTCCCCTGGCTATCCCAGACGCCGTTCCCTCCAGGTACTGAGCCCCCTGGCTATCCCTGAAGTCGTTTCTTCCAGGAACTGGGCCCCCTGGCTATCACAGACGTCGTTACCTCCAGGTACTGGGCCCCCTGGCTATCCCAGACGCCGTTTCCTCCAGGTACTGGCCCCCCTGGCTATCCCAGATGACGTTTCCTCCAGGTACTGGGCCCCCTGGCTATCCAAAACGTCGTTTCCTCCAGATACTGGGCCCCCTGGCTATCCCAGACGTCGTGACCTCTTGGAACTGGGCCCCCTGGCTATCCCAGACGTCGTTACCTCCAGGTACTGAGCACCCTGGCTATCCCTGAAGTCGTGTCTTCCGGGAACAGGGCCCCCTGTCTATCCCAGACGTTGTTACCTCCAGGTACTGGCCCTCCTGGCTATCCCAGACGCCGTTTCCTCCAGGGACTGGGTCCCCTGCCTCTCCCAGACGTCGTTTCCTTCAGGTACTGGGCCCCCTGGCTATCCGAAACGTCTTTTCCTCCAGATACTGGGCCCCCTGGCTATCCCAGACGTCGTTACCTCTAGGAACTGGGCCCCCTGGCTATCCCAGACGTCGTTACCTCCAGGTACTGGGCCCCCTGGCTATCCCAGACGCCGTTTCCTCCAGGTACTGGGTCTCCTGGCTATCCTAGACGTCGTTTCCTCCAGGTAATGCCCCCCCCCCCTGGCTATCCCAGACGTCGTTTCCTCCAGGTACTGGGTCCCCTGGCTATCGCAGACGTCGTTTCCTCCAGTTACTGGGCACCCTGGCTATCCAAGACGCAGTTCCCTCGGGAACTGGGTCCCCTGGCTATCCAAGAAGTCGTTACCTCCAGGTACTGGGTCCCCTGGCTATCCCAGATGCCCTTTCCTCCAGGTACTGGGCCCCCTGGCTACCCCAGAGGTCGTTATCTCAAGGTAATGGGCAACCTGGCTATCCCAGACGTCGTTACATCCAGGTACTGAGGCCCCTGGCTATCCCAGACGACTTAACCTCCAGGTACTGGGTCCCCTGGCTATCCCAGACGTCGTTTCTTCCAGGTACTGGGTCCCCTGGCTTTCCAAAAGTCAATACCTCCAGGTACTGGGCCCCTTGGCTATCGCAGACGTCGTAACCGCCAGGTACCGGGCCACCTGGCTATCCCAGACGTTGTTACCTCCAGGTAATGGGCCCCCTGGCTATTCCAGACGTCGTTTCCTGAAGGTACTGGGCCCCCTGGCTATCCGAAAGGTCGTTTCCTCCAGATACTGGGCCCCCTGGCTATCCCAGACGTCGTTTCGTCCAGGTACTGGGCGCCCTGGCTATCCCAGACGTCGTTACTTTCAGGTAATGGGTCCCCTGGCCTTCCCAGACGCCGTTCCCTCCAGGTACTGAGCTCCCTGGCTATCCCTGAAGTCGTTTCTTCCAGGAACTGGGCCCCCTGTCTATCCCAGACGTTGTTATCTCCAGGTACTGGCCCCCCTGGCTATCCCAGACGTCGTTTCCTCCAGGGACTGGGTCCCCTGCCTATCCGAGACGTCGTTTCCTCCAGGTACTGGGCCCCCTGGCTGTCCGAAACGTCGTTTCCTCCAGATACTGGGCCCCCCTGGCTATCCCAGACGCCGTTTCCTCCAGGTACTGGGTCTCCTGGCTATCCCAGACGTCGTTCTCTCGGGTACTGGGCCCCCTGGCTATCCGAGACGTCGTTACCTCCAGGTAATGGGGCCCCCTGGCTATCCCAGACGTCGTTTCCTCCAGGTACTGGGTCCCCTGGTTATCCCAGACGTCGTTACCTCCAGGTAGTGGGTCCCCTGGCTATCCCAGACGTTGTTTCGTCCAGGTACTGGGCGCCCTGGCTATCCCAGACGTCGTTACTTTCAGGTAATGGGTCCCCTGGCTAACCCAGACGCCGTTCCCTCCAGGTACTGAGCCCCCTGGCTATCCCTGACGCCGTTTCCTCCAGGTACTGGGTCCCATGGTTATCCCAGACCCAGGTACTGGGTCCCATGGATACCCCAGACGTCGTTTCCTCCAGGTACTGGGCCCCCTGGCTATCCCAGACGCCGTTTCCTACAGGTACTGGGCCCCCTGGCTATCCCAGCCAGGTACTGGCCCCCCTGGCTATCCCAGACGCCGTTTCCTCCAGGGACTGGGCCCCCTGGCTATCCCAGACGTCGTTTCCTCCAGGTACTGGGTCCCCTGGCTATCCGAAACGTCGTTACCTCCAGATACTGGGCCCCCTGGCTATCCCAGACGTCGTTACCTCTAGGAACTGGGCCCCCTGGCTATCCCAGACGTCGTTACCTCCAGGTACTGGGCCCCCTGGCTATCCCAGACGCCGTTTCCTCCAGGAACAAGGTCCCTTGCCTATCCCAGACGTCGTTACCTCCAGGTACTGGGTCCCCTGGCTATCCCAGACGTCGTTACCTCCAGGTACTGGGTCCTATGGCTATCCCAGACGCCGTTTCCTCCAGGTACTGGGTCCCCTGGCTATCAAAGACGCCGTTTCCTATAGGAACAAGGTCCCATGGCTATCCCAGACGTCGTTACCTCCATGCACTGGGCCCCCTGGCTATCCCAGACGTCGTTACCTCCAGGTACTGGGCCCCCTGGCTATCCCAGACGTCGTTGCCTCCAGGTACTGTGCCCCTTGGCTATCCCAGACGCCGTTTCCTCCAGGTACTGGGTCTCCTGGCTATCCCAGACGTCGTTCTCTCGGGTACTGGGCCCCCTGGCTATCCGAGACGTCGTTACCTCCATGCACTGGGCCCCCTGGCTATCCCAGACGTCGTTACCTCCAGGTACTGGGCCCCCTGGCTATCCCAGACGTCGTTACCTCCAGGTAGTGGGTCCCCTGGCTATCCCAGACGTCGTTTCGTCCAGGTACTGGGCGCCTTGGCTATCCCAGACGTCGTTACTTTCAGGTAATGGGTCCCCTGGCTTTCCCAGACGCCGTTCCCTCCAGGTACGGAGCCCTCTGGCTATCCCTGAAGTCGTTTCTTCCAGAAACTGGGCCCCCTGGCTATCCCAGACGTCGTTACCTCCAGGTACTGGGCCCCCTTGCTATCCCAGACGCCGTTTCCTCCAGGTACTGGGTCCCATGGCTATCCCAGACCCAGGTACTGGGTCCCATGGATACCCCATACGTCGTTTCCTCCAGGTACTGGGCCCCCTGGCTATCCCAGACGCCGTTTCCTCCAGGTACTGGGCCCCCTGGCTATCCCAGACGTTGTTACCTCCAGGTACTGGGCCCCCTGGCTATCCCAGACGCCGTTTCCTCCAGGGACTGGGCCCCCTGGCTATCCCAGACGTCGTTTCCTCCAGGTACTCGGTCCCCTGGCTATCCGAAACGTCGTAACCTCCAGATACTGGGCCCCCTGGCTATCCCAGACGTCGTTACCTCTAGGAACTGGGCCCCATGGCTATCCCAGACGTCGTTACCTCCAGGTACTGGGCCCCCTGGCTATCCCAGACGCCATTTCCTCCAGGAACAAGGTCCCCTGCCTATCCCAGACGTCGTTACCTCCAGGTACTGGGTCCCCTGGGTATCCCAGACGTCGTTACCTCCAGGTACTGGGTCCTATGGCTATCCCAGACGCCGTTTCCTCCAGGTACTGGGTCCCCTGGCTATCCCAGACGCCGTTTCCTATTGGAACAAGGTCCCATGGCTATCCCAGACGTCGTTACCTCCAGGCACTGGTCCCCTGGCTATCCCAGACGTCGTTACCTCCAGGTACTGGGCCCCCTGGCTATCACAGACGTAGTTGCCTCCAGGTACTGGGCCCCTTGGCTATCCCAGACGCCGTTTCCTCCAGGTACTTGGCCCCCTGGCTATCCCAGACGTCGTTACCTCCAGGAACAAGGTCCCCTGGCTATCCCAGACGTCGTTACCTCCAGGTACTGCCCCCCCTCTCCTTGGCTATCACAGACGCTGTATTTTTCTGGTGTTGGAATCCTGGGCTATCCCAAACGCTGTATTCACCAGACAGTCGTTGACTAGGCTACCCCATACACCGATTACTCTAAGTACTGATTCACCTAGCACAGGTGCCGTATTTCTGCATATGCTTGATCCCATGATTATCCCAGACGCCCTATTTTCCATATGATGGATACCCCGGCTATCCCGGACGCTGTTTTCACCAGACACTGGATGCCTAGGCAATAGAAGGTGCCGTTTTACCATAGGAACTGTTTTACCACAGGCACTGTTTCACCTGAATATCCCAGACGTCCTTTTCTTCAGGTACCGTGTTACTTGGCTATCCCAGACACCATATTCGTCAGGTGCTGGATCGCCAGGCTATCCGGAACGCCGTATATTTTCAGGTATATTTTCTGTTGGCTATCCCAGCACCGTATTCTCCGGGTGTTGTTTTCCTGGCTATCAAAGAAGCCATTTTCTCAGGTACTTGATGCCCAGGCCATCCCAGGCGTGGACTGAGCTAGGTTCTGTTTCACCTGGCTATCTCAAACGTTGCTTTCTTGTGGTACTGTATGCCCTGGCTATCTAAGGCGTTGTTTATGAAAGGTAATTGATTTCACAAGCACCATTTTGTCTAAACAATAAGTCGCTTTTGCCTAGAGAAACCGTTTTCGCTTCATACATGTAATTGAAATTTTGTTCGCACCCAGCCCACCACATACCATACCCCACTATACCTCACCAATACCCCACCCCAACCCACATAACCACCCCCACAACCTCTTTCATAGTATAAATGTGTTTCAGGAACATTGTATTATCTATTTCGACCAACTGGTGCATTTTTAGCGTTTCAAATTTGACAGAACCATGTGAAGCCAAAATCCGGAAAAATCCCAGAAATCCCAGAAAAATGCCGATTTTCGTTTTTTCGACTGTTTCGTCGTAACAACTGGCGATACAAACACGAAATTTTGTATGATTGTAGACCTGGATGTAGGCTACCACAGGTATAAGTATCGATCATAATTCGTGAGCACTTATCGGATTTTTTCCAATTTTCCATACGCGGTCCAACCGTACGGCTGGAGATCT
Organism: Rugalucina vietnamica; assembly: GCA_964017185.1. Lineage (NCBI taxonomy): Eukaryota > Metazoa > Mollusca > Bivalvia > Lucinida > Lucinidae > Rugalucina > Rugalucina vietnamica. Next base: position 21,495,713 of record OZ024878.1, on the reverse strand, counting down.
GGGGTCGTTCTGTGTCTGGGGTCCGCCCCGGGACAAATTTTTTTTGAGGGGTGTAAAATTACCCAGAAGACATTAAAAAGCAAAAAAATCGCGAAAAAAAATCTCGGAATCGGGAGAAGCTCGCTCATACGAATCCCCAGGAGAAGCCACTGAGCTTCGATATGCGCTAAGGTTTCCAAACAACACTCAAGAGATTTTAGATAATTTTGAACCTACAATTCTAAACAGTTAGCCAGAACTGAGTGTCTATCCTGGCGCTAATACATCAGTAACCCACAGTTTCTCTTAAATAATTTAATTAAATATATGTCTACTGACAATATGCTGCCCCAGCCAGTCTGGGGTGTAAATTTGCAGTTAGATGGATAGCATATGTTTATCAATATATAGAGTCTGTTTTAATATCACTATTGGGATGTATGTAAAGCGAAGGACTTTTAAATCAAACATCATTTACCAGTGTCTAGATTGTCTATTGTTGCTGGTCAGACATTCAAATTACCCCACCGGGATGGATGGAAATGAACACAAATTTGAGTAATAGTACATCGCATTGCAGCAAGATTGCGTGCGAAAAGTCATATTTTTAATGTCAATCAAATGGAATATTCACGGAAAATTCAGCGTTGCGAGATAATCAAAGTCTATTTTAGAGTTACCGCTATTATAATGGATACTTCCAATTCTATAGTCCTGTCAACGAAATTGATTCTGTCACTCAAGGTTAGACATATCTGTTAGCTAAATCAGACAGATATTTTGTTTTCAGTAGAAGGATTTTTACTCAATTGTCTATTGTCTAATACAAGTCTGACTAATCATCATGAAAACATGTCCGTGTAAAGTATACCCCCTTGATCCCCACTTTTATATAGCAAAACTGGGGTATGCAGGGGTATACCTATTTTTCTTATTTTTGCTCCAAAACATAGATTGTGGGTACTCGTTAGAACCGCCTCGGTGAGGCGGTTCTAATGTGTACCCACAATCTATGTTTTGATCAAAAATAAGAAAACTATCAAAAATTTTCCTCTGAAAATTATCGATTTTTGACCTGAAAAAATTACTGTATATCATATGGGCATGTTTTCGTAATGATTAACAATTTGGGCGCATGCTTTAATGCTCTATGGAGAAGAGTATAGCTATTTCGGCCGATTCATTAAACGCATTTGCCAAACGCCTCTACAAAAATTATCGTTCACTCATCTTACTTAAACTTTAAATATATACACTCAGAGTAAAGTAATTATACAGATATTCCAAGGGATCCCAACAGTGACGTAAAATGATTTTGACTTATTTTATACGTTGAAAGCGATATACGCCGTATTGCATTTATTTTGTTGTGAAATTCACATTTATGCCATTTTTATAAACTGTTGGTCCAATTGTAGCGAAAATGACACCAAATGTATGTACTGAACGAATCAGGATCAAACACACATCGTAAATTAATTACTGGTGGCTCTAAATGTATTTACAGACAACCACAATCATATTTCGGAAATTATAGAACTATTAAGTTTGTTATTTGATCGAGAGATATTTGAGCCACATAATGAGAAAAACAACAATCTGCATATGCGAACCCAAAGGCAATGACCTGTTTCGCAGTAACTGAAGCTGTTTTCGCTACTCGGATAGTACAATTTTTCTACTTTCTAAATTCAAAATTTCCAACTTTTAGCCATTTTCTGTGTTTGTACAGCTCGGTTTGTGTCGAACCTGGTCGGAAACCTCATTGTTGGTTTTCTTATGAGGCGGCTTAGTTTTGTCTTCGCTATTCTTGTACTTTTTATGATTTATCATAATTCAATATTTTTGTGTACATGTAAGGGGAAATTGTCAGGAATCTTACAGCCGTGTATGCCAAATTCAATTAATCATGGGTCCAAGTGTGATTCTTAAAAATTGAGCCGCCTCGTGGGAAAACCAACAATGTGGTTTCCGAACAGGTCCGACACAAACCGACCTGTACAAGCACAGAAAAGAGCTAAAAGCTTGAAATTTCGGATTTAAGTAGGAGAGGAATTGTACTATCCGAGTAGCGAAAACAAAGACGCTGATCAGCTTCGCGGTTACCGCGAAGCTGATCTGCGTCTTTGTTTTCGCCTATGCAGATTGTTGGTTTTCCCAAGAGGCGGCTCAAATGTATACCTGTAAAGGTAATTGCCTTTTCGTGTGGTGATCTCCGACTGATTCCAGTAATTAACTAGACCAAACAAATATACGTACATGTATAATAATAAATAAAAAGTTTCCTTTTAAAAGGAAAGTTTGTCCAGTATTTAAAATAGAAAACAAACCAGAGGGCCAATGGTCCTGTAAACGCTCACCTGAGGTCTGCTACTAAAAATATGTTTGTATATTATGGTATTTAGCCCCAGTGCAGGGGGGGGGCATGAAGCCCTTGGGCCATATTTTTTCAGAATAATCATATTCTGTCCATTGCAAATTTCCTGCACGTTTTCCTCTTCAAATGACATTTTAACAGTTTTCCCCATTCAAATGCATAGGCGACCCATGTTGACCTTGCTTTAAAATAGGTCAAGGTCATTACAGGGTCATGATTTATATCATATACATTGTAGCACATCTGCCATCAATGCTTCATACCAAGTTTCGTTGAAATTCATCCAACGGTTCTGGAGAAGATTTGTGTAGGGTTTTTTACCATATATGGACGTGGCGGTCCTATTGGTGGCCATCTTGGTCATGTGACCTGGATCATTTATTTACACATTGGTTCCCCTTTCCTACAGATGCTTCACATAAACATTTGCCTTTGATTGGTCAAGTGGTTCCAGAGAAGAAGATGTTTGGATATCATGGTAATATACATGTCTATTAGCCCAGGGGGTGGGGGGGGGGGCAGACGAGCCCCTGGGTCCATTTTTTTTTTCAGAATCATCCATATTCAGTCCCACTGCACTATTTCTGCCAAAATTTCCTTTAAAAGGCATTATAACAGTTTTCCCCATTGAAATGCATAGGCGACCTATGTTAACCTTGCCATCAACTAGGTCAAGGTCATCACAGGGTCATGCTTTATATACACATTGTAGTGTTGTAGCCATTGATGCTTCACGCCAAGTTTCGTTAAAATCAGTTCATCGGTTCCAGATAATATTTTTGAAGGGTTTTTACCATATATGTGCATGGTGGCCATCTTGGTCACGTGATCTAGATTATGTACATGTATATAGACCTTGGTTCCTCCATCTTATAGATGATTTACATAAAGTCTGGCTTTGATAGGCCAAGCGGTTTCAGAGAAGAAGATGTTTGAATATTATGGTAATATTCATGTATATTGCCCCGGGTGGGGCATACGAGCCCCTGGGGTCCAATTGATTTTCAGAATCATTAATATCCAGTTCTATTGCTATTTTCTTGCAAGATTTTCACTTTAAATGACTTTTTAACAGTTTTCCCTATTCAAATGCATTGGTGACCAATGTTGACCTTGCCGTAAATAGGTCAAGGTTATCACAGGTTCATGAGTGTACTATGGGTGTACTATAAGCTCACATTTTGAGCCTAACGTCTCATGTGAGATGAAAAGCGAAATTGTGAACAGGCATGAACATGTATTGTATTTCGTCCAAGAGAACTAGTTTTAAGCCTAAAACATTTTTTCATTCAACAATTTCATCATCTATTTGGTATCATGAACTTTGTTCGCTACATGACCTTAATAACCAGTCATCCTACGGCAGTACGACGCAACCTAGACGGTGGCATTTGCTCTAAACACTGCACACGTTCCAAGGACAATGAATCGCGCTTTTATTTCCAAAATAAGTTAAGCCGTGTTCATGATCAGTATTTGCACCTGGACCTCTTCATAACACCTGGACCTGAAATACACATGTACATGTACCTCTTTATAACACGGTTTGTTACAACAAGAGATTGGATGTAACACTGATCATTGTACTGATAATTTTTGTAACCCAATTGGACTATTTTGCTACATGTCTATACATTTTACTCTCGTTATAAGACGGATTTGATAGCTAATACCAACAATAGTGTAACAAAGAGGTTGAGGTGGGCTGTAGATGGTTGTAGATGGGCTGCTTGTGCCTCCAAACAAAGCTACTACGCTACTGACTGATGACTGATAAACCGCTCAGGTCTGAGCCTGCCCAGGAAAAATGGTTCAGGTCAAACTAAGCCTTATTGGCTTAATTGGGTGGTTATATTTGATGCACTTTTTGGATGTCAAGACGTCTTGATTTTCGGTACAAGTCCAATAAAATGAAGGCAACGTCCCGACAACCACGGTGAATTTTCTTAAAACACCATTCACATGGCATGGAATACACCCGGGGAGCAAATGTTGCACATGAACACGGCTTAAAGCGATACAATTTAAGCGAATGCCTTGATTTGTCAAATCATGTGCTCCTTCGTTGAATGTTTCAGTTCAAAGCATTGTGATTAGGCAATAAGCAGCTTTTTTCTTAAATCCAAAGAGTCTAGTCTTTAGTCATCTCCATTGGCTATATCGCCAAATTTCAAAACATGCATTCTAATATTTGAGCCTGTGCGTGAGAAAACCAACAATTTGCATGGGCGAAAACAAAGACGCAGATCAGCTTCGCGGTAACCGCGAAGCTGACCAGCGTCTTTGTTTTCGCTACACGGATAGTACATTTCCTCCTCTACTTATACCCAAATTTTCAAGATCCTGGGTTTCTTCTGTGACTGTACAGGCTGGTTTGTGTTGGACCTGGTCGGAAACCTAAATTGTTGGTTTTCTCATGCATAGGCTCATTTTAAATCGCGCCACTTTAAGCACGCAACAGGTCCGACTCAAACTAGATCGTTCAGTCACAGGAAAATGCCAAAAACTTTTTTCCGACGATTGTACTAGGCATGAAGCGAAATTCTGCACAAATCAACTATGATGTTGAAAATACTGTAAATGTGTAAAATGCTAATTTTGTCAAGATGCAGCTCATATTAACCGCTAACATCGTAAAAAGTTACCTTTTGAAAGAAATGTTTGTCCGAATAGAATAACATTTTACTATAAATAAAATAAAATCATTTAAACGAAATTATAAATTACAAACAATCTTTAGAGACTGCTGAGAAAGCCTTCTAGAATAATCTGGACAAGACTATTTTTATCCTTGATGACCAAGGCGCGACCCATTACAGCTTGTAGTTCGTTAAACTTCGTCCAGCTCTGTGAATGTGGGTTACGAAAGAAAGTGCACCTGGGTGATCGCGGGTGGGCTATTTCTAGCCAACACATCATTAAGGAACATAAGCCGCATCGTGAGAAATTCTGCCTTTAACAAAATGCAAAAATAAAGACTGTGAAACAACTGCACCGTTGATCATCATATCTGTTTTCTTATCAAAGATAGTATATAAATCTCCTTTTTAAACCCGAAAGGCAGAACGCACACAGGATGGTGTTTCTATACGTTAGAATTTATTTCGCAAATACGTTTTGGTGCTGTTCAATATTCATTTGCAGATTTTATTCTTATATATTGAAATATCGCTAACGTTAATGCATTTCTAGAGTTATATAAACACATGCATTTTGGAGCCGTATCATGAGAAAAGTCACCTTACAGACGCAAAAACAAATGCACAGACCGGCTGTGTATAAACCAGCGCCTTTATTTTCATTTCACGGACAGTGCAATTTCACTTCCTTAAATCCCATATGTTTCAAAATTCCAAACGTTTTGTGGCCGTACTGGCTGTTTTTTGTGGAACATGTTTGGAAACCTCAACATAGGTGTTTTTCGTGACGCGGCTACTTGCGAGAACAATGACCCTATGTGGCGGTCCAGTACAAGCTTGTACAAGCAACAATATTAAACCGTTGCATCAGCTAGCGTTATTTCGTTGCCACTTTGAGGTCGCGCAGAAGTCAAGGTATGACCAAAGGTCACTGAGAAGAGGCATGATTAATATATAAAGGGTGTTAAGAAAGTTCGTTCCGCACTTTACCACATGATTTGAAAGCATTCTTTAGGCAAAAACTAATGAAATGATACATTTTCCATGAATCTGTTCCAATCACAGATACAATATAGCAGTTGAAATACTGTCTAACGTTGCTTCACAGATGTATATTTCCTAAGTAACCTGTATTTCACAAATTTTGGAATAGTTCGATTTTCTGAAAAATTTTTTGAAAAGTTTGACATCTGCTTTTACTTAACAGGTTTATAATTGAAGATATCACAAAACTATTATAAATGGCGAATAAGTAGTTCATTTAGGCTTTATTCATTGAATTATAGATGAATTTTACACATCGGTTTTAACATGGCAAAGATATTTACTAGTATACCCCCATTTCTGTGTAAAAGTCCAAGGGTTAGAAAATGGGTGCAAGTGTTTGAGGGCCACTTTTTACATTAACAGGTATCTGTTTAAAAACATATTTGCTTTTGTCTTTTCACATTCATCCAAATTAAAGTCTGGTTATGTCATTTTTTAGTTTTGAAGCTTTAAAATTAAACTATCAGGAAAACAATTTTAGCGCGGAACGAACTTTCTTAACACCCTTTATATTAATGAAAACTCGCATGCGCAACTCACCGGACGACAATAGAAAAACGACCTAATGTTTGTGTTCGCAAACACAAACAAAACGATTATCCTTAAAACATTGAAAACATTAATGAGAAAGCCGTGGTTTCGGATACTCAAGCCTCGTCAAAACTTTTAGCAACACGCTAGCCTAGCTTTAGTTTTGTGCTATGGTATTTGTGTCCATAAAAAGAATGAAACGGCTAAGAGTGGTCAGAATTTGTGCTGTTGTCTTCATTGCGTTGTATATTACATTAAACGGCCATTCAGCTTAACTGGATATTTTCATTGCAGCAATTGGTATGTATGTCTCGTTTCACTGATATTGCGTTTGAAATTTGATGTGCAGTCTCAAAGCATTGCTTTGGAAGCATATCGTTTGACGTCGCTGTTATTCTGTGGATAACGTCATATAATAAATTCATATGAACACACGTGTATTAACTTTTGCGGGAGTTTGTAACGTCATGTAACGATGTCCAACACAACAGTGTAAATTGTAAGTGAATTTTCAAGTGAAAATGTGTCCACTTTGAAGACAATAAAACACTTTGAACATTCGCTTACATTCGATCAATAAAAAGCATATAAAATAACCAATCATGAAACATTCGCTAAATGTTCATCAAGGTGTCAATACATGTTGATTGCAATAGCGTACAACATGTACACTATACATGTATATCGTGACTCTAATAAGAAAAAAAAGGTATTTTAAATTACATACAGTATATACGAGTATTGATTGAAATATACGAAGGGTGTTCAAAAAAGGTAGGTAGGCAAAGATCAGGAAAAGGCGCTATCAGAAAAAGATTCCCACTCCAAAACCCGAGGTGGAAAAAAAATAGATAAACAATCAGGTACTTATACCATGGGAACATATCGAAAGCCGAATGAGCAGCTATTTTCCCAATAGGTGGTCACCCAGTTACCTAAACTTAACAAAAAAAATGAAAACGTACATAAGGCGTCAACAGCACAAAAATTGTAAACACCAAGACATAAAACAAAAAGAACCACCACAGAAGTGTGGCCTTGGAACAATCAGTAATATAAAATTACTGGCGGTCGCGGAAAATTGTCATCATGTCCTTATTTTATAAATCAGCTGAATTAAACTCAGTTATATAGACAAACACAATTTGTACATATACAGCAAAGTTTGCTGCTCTGGCATGAATACAATGTTAACAGTGGTTGCTATGGAAACCATACATCACGATTACGGACCCACTTTTGTTCATCTTTACTAAAGGTCGATGTTTAATGATGCCGTTGCGTTTGATAGTTTACCATGCTATTTTCACCAAACTTTGTATAAACAATGTTCAATATGTTTGCGGTAAGCGTGTGACGTCATATAAGTATGTGACGTTACTAAGGCGTAAAGTGGCCATATTGTTAAATTGGTATGCCTAAAATGCGAGGGAAACAACGTTCCTCAATAAATGTATTTGGAACAAATTTTAAAAGAAACAAATACTGCTACATGTATGAGCAGAAAACGCATATGGCGACAATGATATTAAGAAAACGGCAATCTACAAGTATAACGCATGATTTCTACATGACCAGAAAAGCGCCCATGTCGATTCGCGAAGTATTTGTCAAATAACGTCATAAAAAATGATCGTCGTGATAGAAAAGAGTAGAATTCGTGAAATACACAATATAGTGTCGAATTGTGATTTCGGCACAATTCATCGCATTACACACAGTCACATAACTGACAATTAGACGCCCATATGCCAGATGGTTTCCAAAAATGCTTAAGAGCTAGCATGTAGCGGCATCTGTGCGTATATCATGACGTGTTACGACGTTGGGCCGCTTTTACTTTTGTTACCCTTGAAACACACATGATTTTATTCATTTGTGCATATGTTAACTATATGTTAATTTACAACATACACAGATAATGTTAACTTCCCATGACATATACAAATTTGGCATAATTTTTCCTCGAACTTTTTGACCCCCCCCCCCTCGTAAATACGAATTATTCAGTCTTTTTCTCTTCAGGCAAGAATGTCGTGAGACGTTTAATGCCATTTTAGTTTCACACAAAAGGCTAATAGCTATATGCTGTTCGTTTCATTACAGATGAAAGTCTACTTTCCTATTTATTTTCGCTTTAAATGGCAGTGTTCTACTCACGAGATTTATGCTGATGTTATTCTTAATAGAACCCTACATATAGTCATTTGTTACATAATTAATGTGAAATCGAAGACGTGTAAATGTATTTTCTTCTTTAAATGTTTTGGCTGTATGGAAATAGTTCTTGAAACCTCTGATGGTTACGCATTCGTCTTTACAGGACGAAGCCATGCTCATGCAATGTACATAAATTTTTCAGCTTTTCAGTAGTAAACTCTGAAAAAAGTCATTTACAAAAAAAAAAAAAATGATATTTTTAAAATATGTGCTCATCGATGCGGTTCTTACGAGTATTCACAATCTAACTTTTGGATCACACCCTCTGTACCCGTGATACAATTAATTACCTTACGTCGGAGACTGATACAACTAGACGCGGCACGTGGCGGAAGATGGAGTCAGGTGAGTTGACGATTATTTTAATTTTACAGGCATTTATGCGGGGGATTTTGGGTCACGAGTTGGCAGAGAAATAAAGTGTACATACCTCTGTTTGTTTGCCATCAACAGTATTCTAAACAACATCTCCTTGCCACAGAAACAATAGTTTTCTCGGCGGAAAATTCCACCATCGTCACGAAAAATGATTGCATTTGCTAATTTCTCCAATCTTTCGTCACCTATTGACATTTTTAACGTTTCAATATAGACCAAAAACATTATTTGTTACATACACGCAGAAAACAATAATGAAGTCAGGCTGGTTTGTTCAAAATATGGTGTTGAACACACACAGGGTAGATCGATTAGGATACAACTAACCTATATGAGTCAATTACCTCGATACAACTCACGTATAAGACTTTTGGATAGAAAATGATGCTCCTTACGTCGGAGAATAGAGCAAAAAATGATACTACTTACGTCAAAAGACTATTGTACATTGAAAAGCCCACGGACTAGCGAGCACGAGTGTGTCAGGCAGGGCAAGTTTGCATGTGTTCCTTAAATCAACATGTTCCAAGGGCTCTTGTTTGTGCAATTTTAACGCTTGGTAATACGGAATGCTACTTATTTATTTATTTATTACTTTAGTCACAACGCATCTAAGGTTGACCAACAGTTCACACATTTCCACCAACAAACACATAAATTTTATCAGCTGAATGTATCTCAATCTCAATCTCAAAATCTTGAGATTAAGATACATTCAGCTGATAAAATTTATGTGTTTGTTGGTGGAAAAGTGTGAACTGTTGGTCAACCTTAGAAAATAAATAAATAAGTAGCATTGGTTTAAACATATTTATTTCACTGTTTAGACAAACACTGTACAAATACACAATATACAATATAAAGGATTAGAACGGAAGCTAGTAGCTTATAGAGTTCTTTTCCTTGGCGAAATTTACAATATCAATGTATACAGTATATGGCGTATTGTGAGAATGAGCAACGTGACAGAAGGAGGTGTGAATATCAGAAAGGAAACCGTTTCTTTTAAAGAAAAAGGACACAAATAAATAAAAAGATAAATAAATAAATAAATAAACATAAAAGCAAAATATAAACAAACAAACAAACAGACAGACAATAACATATTATTACTTGCACTGAACAATGAATCGGAACGAAAGGTGTACTAAACATAAATAATAGAGGAGGGAAGGGTGGTGTCTCGGGCCATAGGGAAAGATATATTACCAAAAGTATGCAGTTGATTAAACTTACATTAGAAACGGCTCTTATCTATTATGTATTTTTGTACATGTTTAAATATGTTGGAATTAGACTCAAAAGATAGTAATGAGTTTCCATATAAACAGTTTAAGGATGGTAGTGTGTATTCACGCGTAGCATTCAGCAGAATGTCACGCTGTGCTGTGTAGTATCTACAGTGAAAGAAAAAGTGTTGTGCATCTTCAATGCTACCGCAACTACATAAGGGCGAATCAGAAATATTTCTTGTAAAAAGATCTATATTTAAGCCACTACAATTAGTTCTCAGTCTGGTATGTAATATTTGGGCTCTTCTACTACCTACATAGTAATATTTAGGAGTTGGTTGTTTCGTTGTTATGCGCCTTTTAAAAGTGTTAACAGAATCAGATTGCTGGACTTCTGTAGGCAAGGCATTCCAGCTCCTTACAGCTGAGGGTAGAAACGATTCATAATATAAGTTGGTTCTACATTTAATGGTTTGCAGATTATTTGCATAAGTAGCATTCCGTATTACCAACCGTTAAAATTGCACAAACAAGAGCCCTTGGAACATGTTGATATAAGGAACACATGCAAACTTGCCCTGCCTGACACACTCGTGCTCGCTAGTCCGTGGGCTTTTCAATGTACAATAGTCTTTTGACGTAAGTAGTATCATTTTTGCTCTGTTCTCCGACGTAAGGAGCATCATTTTCTATCCAAACGTCTTATACGTGAGTTGTATCGAGGTAATTGACTCATATAGGTTAGTTGTATCCTAATCGATCTACCCTGTGTGTGTTCATCATCATACTTTGAACAAACCAGCCTGACTTCATTATTGTTTTCTGCGTGTATGTAACAAAGAATGTTTTTGGTCTATATTGAAACGTTAAAAATGTCAATAGGTGACGAAAGATTGGAGAAATTAGCAAATACAATCATTTTTCGTGACGATGGTGGAATTTTCCGCCGAGAAAACTATTGTTTCTGTGGCAAGGAGATGTTGTTTAGAATACTGTTGATGGCAAACAAACATAGGTATGTACACTTTATTTCTCTGCCAACTCTTGACCCAAACTCCCCCGCATAAATGCTTGTAAAATTAAAATAATCGTCAACTCACCTGACTCCATCTTCAGCCACGCGCCGCGTCTAATTGTATCAGTCTCCGACGTAAGGTAATTGATTGTATCACGGGTACAGAGGGTGGATCAATATTAACAAAAGTAATTATACCATTGTATACCCCAGTTTTACGGTTGGAGTTCATTTATACGTTTGTTTTGTTCCAGGTACTCAGTGACATGGTTTGGCTTTCCCAAGATCTCCAAACGACGGGCAGCTTATTGTATCTGGAAGTCCTCGTTTCTGAGTCATCATCATGGTGTTTATTGTAACTTATTTGTTCGTCCTTGATGATTCATTGACTAGTTAGAGATTCATCACGAGGACCGAACAATTAATGTCGAGGTTAGGAGCCCGGTAAAGTCGAATTAAGCCCTCCCTTCAGTAATTTCATCTTTACTGATCGTTCCAAGGCGATATTCTGTTGTGGTTCTAATTTTTAGAAGTTTCGGTGTTGAACTTTTGTGTTGTTTGCACCTTATGTACGTTTTCATATATGCAGTTAATAGGTTCGGGTAACTGAGTGGCCGCCTATTTTGAAATAGCTGCTCACTCGGCTCACGATATACATGTAGTTTTTCCCACCTCGTTTTTTTTTTTTTTTTTTTTTGAGTGGGAATTTCTTTCTGATTGCGCTATTTCCTGCTCTTTGCTTTCGTTTACAGTTTAAGAAAACAAAAGTGGGGTGTTATTGGTTACTTATTTGTGGGACATGTTTGCCTAATGCCAATGGCAAGCTCCCGAAAAATGTGCGTAAAATGCATCATGGGTGACGGATTGGTTCCTAGAACATTAAAGAGTAACAAACATCGCTATAGAATGACGAAAATGAATTGAACCTTGCCAAAAGGAAGATGACTTTCATCTACACACTACGCTGGAGCTAAAAACGATATTGGAACACGGTGAGCCCAGTCAATTCAATCAAGTACAGTGTACATGCATTTCAAGGTTTATGCCAAAGCCGTTACCGAGTTTAACCTGATAAGCACGATAAGTGTATTAAACGCTTAGATTTGTATACAGCTGTACTTGTATTGAATTTCTTATTACCGCTTGTAGACCTTACAAAAGAGACTGATTAGGCGCTGAGTGAAACATTTGTCAATTATTTCCAGCGAGATGGCGACAACCTAATTGGTTCCTTGGTTTCTCTTATTAGCAATCATATCAAACCCTGTCTAAAAACTGTGTTTCTGGAATGAACATCAGAAACTTTGGGTCGATTTGTTGCCCATAAGGTATTTTTTAATCGTTTCTATGTACAGAAAACAAGTGAAAACAAGGAGGATATTGATATAATTACACCAAGAAATTTTTACAACGATCAAGGTTTACGTTCCTGTGTTTGCTAATACTCAATGTCTAGCTAATACGCTGTATTATCATGTCACGGGTAACTAAGTAGCAAACACACACACACACACACACACACACACACACACACACACATTCCCTTGTCTTACCAATCCAGTTCTCCCTCAATGAACAACAAACAGTCTTATTGTTTGATTTAACCAGTGAGAACCATGACCGACTGCTATGTTTCATATACATTTACACGTATTAAAACAATGTAACACTTACGATAAAATTTAATACGAGTAGTATTAAAGCTTTTTATTTCACTTGTCTACAAGTAACTATCAGGACAAATGCATAAAAAGGTACAAGAAGGCAACGATGTGGAAAGAGTCGCAATCTGAAAAAGATGCTCACACCAAAAACCGAGGTGGGAAAAAATAAATTAACAATCAGGTACTTATACCATGAACACATATCGTAAGCCGAATGAACAGCAGTTTCCCAGTAGGTGACCACTCAGTTACCTAAATGCAACTAAAAGTATGAAAACATACATAAGGTGCAAACAGCAAAAAAAGTTAAAAACCAAGTCATTAAACAATAAGAACCACCCAGAAGTATCGCCTTGGAACGATCAGTGATATAAAATTACTGGCGGGCATAAATCGATTTTACAGGTACCTCACCTGACCCTCAGCTTCTGCAGTGGTTCACAACATTTAATTAGTTGTTCGGTCTCTAACTAGTCAATGAATCATCATGGACAAACAAATAAATCATGATAAACACCATGATAAATCAAAAACGAGGACTCACAAATTGAGTAAGCTGCCCAACGATGGAGATCCCTGGGCGCAAAATAACTTACTAACTCCGGAGTATAAGAAAAACACCAGTTGAACCTCGGTGGACTAAGCAACAGACAAGAAGCTCCGGTCCCAACCAACAAATCCGCAGAAATATGAGCCTGTGCGTGAGAAAACCAACAATTTGCATAGGCGAAAACAAAGGCGCAGATCAGCTTCTCAGTAACTGCGAAGATGATCAGCGCCTTTGTTTTCGCTACACAGACAGTACAATTCCTCTACTTTCTAAATTCAAAATTTCCAGCCTCTGGCCATCTTCTGTGACTGTACAGGCCGGTTTGTGTCGGACCTGGTCGAAACCCAAATTGTTGGTTTTCTCACGCACAGGCTCATATGACTTTTTTGTACAACAACACAATAAGACAATAAGCGTATGCTGAATTCATTTCCTTTAATTCCGGTGACAAATAAGGAAGAGCTGAAAATTTACATCTGGAGTCAAACAAGCCGCTTTTGCATTATAGTTTAAAGTCATTCGCATTTGACATTCAATTCATTACCAATTGGGTGATTCATTTCTTTTAAATTGATGGACAAATGAAATTCTTCTATAGAGATTACACTATGCAAAGGGAAGATATGCTGCAGCTAGTGTCTGACAATAACATGAACAGGGTTGTCTTTGTATATGAGCCTTTGCATGAGAAAACCATCAATTTGGAGGTGTGACAAGGTACGACACAAACCAACCTGTCCAGTCACAGAAGCGGGTTAGACGCTTGAAATTTTGGATTTTAGAAGAAGAGGGATTGTACTATCTATGAAGCAAATACAAAGGCGATGATCAGCTTTGCGGTTACCACGAAGCTGGTCTGTGTTTCGCATATACAGATTGTTGGTTTTCTGATGCGGTGGATCATATTATGATCAGTGATTCTAGGAAAGCTGCTATTCACGCGTCGCGTCTTGTTAAATAGCCTGTGGTGTCTTGAAGGCATTGCTTTCGGCCTTGTGTCCGGTGGGGATTTTAAGTTTTACTTCTGTTGAGTAGTTGATTATAACGATAAATAAGCAACCATTCCAGTACAGCAAAATGAGGGTTACATCCGAATGAATTACTTCCATCCTGTTATCCAGAGATAAATATATAGAAATCAATTTGAGATAATGAAAACTGACACGTATACATGCTTATTTAAGCCACTCGAATATATAAATTCTGTGCACCGTAATGTCATTATACCCACGAAGATAACAGTGGCAACCAGGAAAGCAAGGAAACAAATTATGAAACATATCTTATCACCGGCTATTGAAACATTCTGCCAAGTTATATTGTATACTTTCTTCAGGTTTAGCGTTATTCAAGGAGAGCTCGGTATATTTTTGAATCCCATTTTTACTTTCCATATCATTTCCAATTTCGTTATCCTTTTCAGTATTGTATTTGTATGTATTTAATTGGCATTGAATTACATATGGCGTACCTTGTCTAATTTTCCTTATTTTACATCATAGACAACAGGCAGTAACGATTGCTAATATCTTGGAATTGGCATCACGTTCTTAAGTAGACATGGAGACCATTTTATGTGGTTTTGCGGGTATGAAAAGCCTCAATTTGCATCGTTTGTGTGCATAATAAATCTACTACAGGCTCCGCAGTAGACTTTGCTACATAATGCGGCGGTAGGGGCGGTGGTCATACGACATTGACAATGTATTTGTAGTTTAAAAGCCCTTTCAAAACAAGAGACTGGGCTGCGGTTTTCCAATAGATGGCATGGGTTTCTGATAAAAAAAAAAAAAAAAAAAAAAAAAAAAAAAAAAAAAAAAAAAAAAAAAATGAGTGAAACAAATCTAGCCTTTTTGATGAATCAGTCTGTTTTGTTAAGAAATAGTTAGACAATTGGAAATACATATTGTCGAAGTAAGTAGATAATTAAATGGATTCAGTAAATGTTTAGTCTGGTCGGATATGCGTGGGAAAGTTTTTAAATAAATCGCATATTGCTACAATAGTAGGCTGTGTGTATGTATGATATGCTACGTGTAAAATATAGGTACACAGCAAAGTGTGGTTTCCGAAACTAGATGGAGTTCGAACACGCTCATTATCGTATGACATATTCACACAAAAATTATGACAGCTTGAATTTCAAGTTAAATTGATAATGTATTAAGTCTCTCCGCCCTTGAGCATATAAACAGACAAACAATTATAATTATGTTTACAACAAACATGATACCCACGCAGACTTTGTTTCCAAACTACAATGGCGTCAGAATATGAATAACAAAGAAGATGATAAAAACTTCTGGCGAGGTGCTCAGTAAATTATAGTATAGAGGGTTCCGTGCGACGAGCTTGTCTGCATACAAATTTTCTAATCTGTACCAGGACAAATAGCTGCTCATTCGGCTTACGAAATGTTTTCATGGTATAAGTACCTTATTGTTAGTTTTTTTTCCCGCCTAGGTTTTTGGAGTGGAAATCTTTTTCTGATCGCGCCTTTTCCTGATCGTTGCCTACTTGTACCTTTGTATACCACATTGCCACATAATCTGATTAAAGAAAAACTACTCGATTTGATAGAGTTCATATTCAAAGGAGCATTAAAAACTATGGTTCACTTTATTTGGTCTGTAATGACAGAAAAGTCAATATACACTTTGGTCATGTCAGAATGTATGCGATGCCTTATCCTATCTCCTGGATAATATTTATATTAGATTTGGTACCAAGTTGTACAGACAAATTGTTGGAATCCCGTTGGGTACAAATTGCGCCCCTCTCATAGCTGATCTATTTTATACTGCTACGAAAGAGATTTCATGGACTCTCTTAACCATGACAATCAAGCTTATGTCATCGAGGCTTTTAATTCGACTTCTAGGTACTTCGATGACTATTTGAACATTGACAATCCTTATTTTTTTCATGGTCAAACAAATTTATCCCCACTGAATTTAAGTTGAATAAAGCAAACAACACAGAAACCGAAGCCCCCTTTTTAGACTTACATCTTTCTATTGCAAATGGATTCTTTCTTCTAAAATTTATGATAAATGCCATGACTTTGATTTTGATATAGTAAACATTCCGTTATGCTTCTTATGGCGTATATATTTCGCAACTTACAGTATTAGGTGTGCTAGAGTCTGCAATCATGTTGCGGACTTCAAGGCGCGAAACAAATGTTTAATAGCCAAACTTCTCCAGCAGGGCTATCGGTATCATAAACTTAGAACAACATTTTCTAAATTTTATCGCAGACACTATGAATTGATTTCCAAAGGAGAACGTCTCTTTTGAACAGAAATCTGCCTATGGAAATTTAAAAATAAAAATATAGCGGAAATGAAAAAAATCTCTTCTAAACAATTGTTGGTCTGGTTCTTGAATTATCCCAAAATAAATTTGTTTTCTTGATGTTTTTTTTTTTTTTTTTTTTTTTTTTTTTTTTTTTTTTTTTTTTTTTGAAAATTTGGGTTGAAAATATAATTCCCCCTATTAAACATATAGGAAACAGAAATAATTTTCTAAAGATGTGTTCCGAGATCAACAAAATCATTTTGCATGCACTTGTATTTTACCAATATACATATCATATACAAATGACGTTCTTATTCTCTTGGGGGGGGGGGGCTGTCAAAATGCTCAAAAACTAAATTATGATACTAGCTCATCAAAGTCCTGATTTCAATAATTTTGTGCAAGCCTGTAGCTTGTTTATATACACTTTCTACACTTTAGTCATGTCAGGAAATTGTCTTTCTTCAGATTTTCAACCACATAATCCATTAGACAGTCATGTAATACGGACATTCCTCGTTTCAGAAATTTACGTATCTGTACTGATGTGTTTTAATTAAGCTTAAAGGTTTCTCTGCAGCACCCAATTCGTGCCTTTATCTTAGGTTTGCATTCTGAAGACTATTAAGAGGTTCATCATAATGAAGCATATTTGAGACAAGTCAAGATATGCTTGGACAGGAGATTTTATTCTTTGCTAAACATAAACATTTTCTCTGCGTCAGTTTTATTGCCATAAAGCACAATAAAGTTTTGATGTAGCACCCATGTACAAGGTACATTTATCAGACACACTTCAAAACATTTTGGTATTGCATATACATGTATAAGGTGTGTATTTATGATATATCTCAGTGACTAGGGTAGGTAATACAGGCTATGCTCAAAAGTTATGAACAATATAATTATTGACCAAAGGAATGCAATATTTTTTATTTCCTTTTTATGAAAACGGGGCCACCTGCAACATCTTATTATGTCTCAAATGTTATTTGGAATGTATTTGATGGATATGTTTGGAAATTTTGATTTTCTGAATAAAGAAAAAATGTCAAAAAATTACCCCTACCCTAAAAGAACTGATGCCATGGCAAGTATATGTAAAATGTTCAAACAGAGTTTATTTTGTTCAGTGCACAAGACATCAGGCTTTCTTAAAAACACATTCTTACAGTCATTACTGTCGTATTTTTCAAGCTACAGGCTTTCAAAATATAGGCAAACTGAATGCTATTTCGAACGTGATCCGTTAATGTTGGACAAAAGACCCTTTCACGCGAGGGCCTTTCGGAACCAGAATTTTATGGTGACTTGATTTACAAATTTAAGAAACTTATAGGAAGGAATGATTTTTTCTTTTCAATTCAGAAAAAAATCATTACACGTTACAGACGTAAAGGATATAACTTAAATGTTATGCGACAGTCTGCATGCTCAGTTTTAACCCAATCATGGTTGATAACTATGCTGCCTTCGCCGGTGGATCGGGCGCCAGACTATATGATGGACCCGACATAAAGCTATTCCTGTTAGTTGGTTTGGGCCGGAGTTTCTCGTCTGTTGCTTGGCCCACCGGGGTTCAACTGGTGCTTTTCTTTTGCTCCGGAGTTAGTTAGTTACTCGGCGCCCAGGGATCGCTATCGTCGGGCAGCTTACTCTGTCTGTGAGTCCTCGTTTTTGATTCATCATGGAGTTTATGATGATTCGTTGACTAGTTAGAGTTTCACCACGAAGACAGAACAACTAACTAAAGTTTGGCAACCACTGCAGAAGCTGAGGGTGACGTAAGGTACTTGTAAAACCAGTTTAAGCCCGCCAGTAATTTTATATTACTGATCGTTCCAAGGCGATACTTCTGTGGTGATTCTTATTGTTTTATGTTTTGGTGTTTATTAATTTTTTTGTGCTGTTGGTGCCTTATGTATGTTTTCATATTTTTAGTTAAGTTTAGGTTACTGAGTAGCCACCTATTGGGAAAAAGCTGCTCATTCGGCGTACGATATGTTTTCATGGTATAAGTACCTGATTGTTAATTTAGTTTTTTCCCACCTCGGTTGTTGGAGTGGGAATCTTTTTCTGATTGCACCTTTTCCTAATCGTTGCCTACTTGTACCTTTTCCTTAAATCAAGCATTTGTTAAAAATCTCGTAAAGCAAAGTGGTGGTGTTCCTAACGTATCTCAGTAAATATAAAAGTGCCTAAGCGTGAAATTAGATATGCTTTGTTCCAGCTATTCGTGACTAGGAATGTTGTTCAATGAATAACGATCCTTCCAAGCACTTTACAGGCTTTTAAAATAATGGTGGCTAGACGTTTGAAGTACGCAATAACCGTTAAACAGGAGATGAATTTTAATTTTCAAATAAATTTGATTGCTTCCAGAAACATTAGAACTTGTATTGTCTGTCTGCATTTAAAATAGGATATATTACAGTTTTTCCGTAACAGATAGCACAACGAACTCTCAGACATATTGTACAAAAGTCTCTGCATATAAAATGTATCTACATCCTGACTTGTTTGTCGTACAAGTTATTTCTGAAAGTATTTGACTATTCGTTGTTTAAGCGAGATTGCTTTGATTATAAAGGACATGTAGATAGTAATATTCCCCATAGTACATTTTGTATATAGCACCTTTTAAAAGTTTCTTTGCATTTGCTTGTAAAGAACAATGCAACAGATTCATCAACGCATGTGTACATTAATAACCTAACTGTTCGGTATAGCTCAGGAAGTGTTAAAATATACTTGACACCAACATTAAGAAACTACGATATTTTTATGTTCTTGCCTAGCAACCGCACATGTTACATTCAACTTATTCAACATCATTGCGACATTTGCTTTTATGGAGCAGGTTTGTTTTCAGAGAATATCAAAACACACACGTATGACTTTCCAAAGAGACTAAGTACAGCTTTTACTTACACTACACAAAGTTGAAATAAGACATTCATGTTTTTTACCCGGGAATAAGCTTACTAAAGCCATTTAAACGTCTCAAAATAATTATCTACTTGATGGAAATTCAACAGTATGTATTTCCAATTGTCTAACTATTTCTTACAAAACAAACAGATTCATCAAAAAGGCTAGATTTGTTTCCCTCTGAAGTATAGTTCTTTTTGTATGTTGCTTGTAAACCAATATAACACCAGTCCAGATTGTGATAAGTACACCGAATAGCCAACATCCATGGCCACAATAATGTAACATAATAATTCTGATTTTGTAAACCATTCATGAGATATGCGGTCATTGTAATGATATTTAATGACTGAATATATACGCCTCCTCAAAATAATCTGGTCATCCAAAATTGTATCAGTTGTAAATCGTTTTTACACTCTGAATACTTTTAATTCAATTCTTAATTCAATTTGATTGATATGTTTTACCCTTAACTAATGTCTGAATCCTACGAACGTTTACTGGGGCCGCGCTGCTGATTGAGTGATGTGACCTGGACAATAATGTAAGGGAAGTAATTCATTTTAAAGCTTATTTTGAAGATATCAAGAATACTGTCTCATGTCTTCTTTACAATCGTAGACAATATTTTTCATAGTCAATAGGAATAATTATATACATTTTTTGATATAATGTGTATGTAGAATATGTTTAGCCATGCTGTGATAGAGATGATCTGCTAAAAGATAAAATACTTTGCTATACTGATTTTTCACTGAAGAAACGTTTTAAATAAACTTTTGGATACCCTGTCTTTCTTAATACCTCATAAGTAACCAATTCTTAAAAATCATATTTTTCAAATTTACACGTGTTCCCTTCTTCTTCTTCTTTTTCTTCTTCCTCTTCTTCTTCTCCTTCTTCTTCTATAACCAACTTTGTTCTATCTGCTCCCCCCCCCCGGATGTATTGGAAAGATTGAAAATGTTCGTTAACAATATCATCAGCTAATTACCGCTTGGCTTACAGATAACATTGTTGCTTTTTGTTGCTAGCTTCTTGTGCCACCTACCCCACAAAATACTTAAACATTTGTCCTGTCTATTATATTTGTATTGATATTAGTCCTAACCGCTAGTTGTTGTATACCATATTTGTATGAACCTCACATGTCATTGTATATGACCTGAGTGAAAATAAAGTTTATGTTATGTTATGTTATGTAACTACGCTATTTCCAACCTAAAACTGGAATGATTTTGCCATAAATGCCCTTTCAACAGCTATACATGTCATACGAAGTCACACCGTGCTGAAAATGTCATCAGAAAGGATGAAGGTGCTCTTGATCGAGCAAATGATCCATGATTACGAAGCGGTTGACTTTACCTCAACCATTACGAAATCATGCCCATGCAATATACAGAGATTTTTTAAGTTGTAAAAATTGAAAATTTTCAGTAGAATTTTTTCTATATTTTTCTTATTTTTGCTCAAAACATAGATTGTGGGTACATGTTAGAACCGCCTCTCTGAGGCGGTTCTAACGAGTACCCACAATCTATGTTTTGAGCAAAAATAAGAAAAATAGGTATACCCCTGTGAACCCCAGTTTTACTATATAAAAGTGGGGTTCAAGGGGGTATACATGTCACGGACATGTTTTCCTGATGATTGCAGAGAGTTCTAAGCTGTGGTTGTGTCCGGAGGAACAATCATGGGAGAATCACGAGGCTGGACATTCTTTTACATTCCCACCGATATGGATCCTTAAAGCCACAGAACATCTGTTTAATACATGTCACGCACAAAAGATGCATACTGCCAAAGTGCTGTTGACACGCCAGACTGTGTCGTGTAATTTTTAAACTGACAAAAACAGATTCATTTATGGTGTTGAGTCCTCGTAGTAGCATAATTGGGTGACCGGAATTTTTAAGGAGGAGTATATATTTATATCAATTGACACTTTGAATATTCGGTCTGTCTGGAGTTATTTGCACTCGTTCAGATGAACAGCACATGATTATTTATCTGTCCGTAGAGGCTATTTTAATGTTTTAATAACACAATTGGGTATATTATCGGCCGAGCGTTTTAAATGCACAGTATAGACCACAAGACATCAAGCATTATATACCAGGACCCAGTTGTTCAAAGCATCGTTAGCTTAACGATATCGTTAAGACATAAATTTGTTAAGCAAATATCAGCTAAAGTAACAAATACACTGTAATTTTTTGTTGAAAAAATGTGAGAATCCTTTGCACTGCAAAGGATTCTCACATTTTTTCAACAAAAAATAACAGTGTATTTGTAATATTAATGTTTGAAATTTTAACGAAACGTTAACTAACGACGTTGTTAGTTTTGAACAACTGGGCCCTGATTGTTTATTGTTGATAGTCAGATTGTGTAATTTGTTGTTAGTCGGATCTTCTGTTGTTAGCCAGACTGTCTATTGTTGTTAGTCAGATTGTGAATTGTTGTTAGTCGGATCTTCTGTTGTTAGCCAGACTGTCTATTGTTGTTAGTCAGACATTCAAATTACCACATCGGGATGGTTTGAAATGACCGCAACCTTGATTGATAGTATGCCCCTTTGAAGCTAATGTACATGTTTTCCATCCAATGAATGAATGTTCATCGATCCATCAACAACGCAAGATAATCAAAGTCGATTCAAGTGTTATCACTTTTAAATGCTTCCATTTCCACAGACTATCAATGGAATGAATAAGGTTAGACATAGCTGTTTGCCGAAGCATATCGACATTTTCTTAAAATCGGATTCACTTTTACACAACTGCCTATTGAATAATAAACGTTAAAATAATTTTTACTTTGGACGCATGCTTTTATGTTCTTAGGAACCGGTTGTCGCTTTTTCAGCGTACTCAATCTAAACACTACGTGTATTTGTCAAAACAGGCGGTCACACATCTTATATTTTTAATCTGTTTAGCGAAATTGACATCAAAAGTAAATATTCAGCGCATTAGGATAAAACACTTATTTCACTGGTTGCTCTAAAATTCACAATGACTCACTGACCCAACCTCATATTTCGGAAATTGTTAAAAATATAAACGCCGGTGGGTAGGGCGTCAGACTCTGTGTTTTTATTTTGCTCAGGATTTTCAGTAAGTTATTGAGGGCCCAGGGATCTCCATCGTCGGGCAGCTTACTGAATCTGTGAGTCCTCGTTTTTGATTCATTATGGCGGTTATCCTGATTTAGGTGTTTGTCCTTGATAATTCATTGACTAGTAAGAGATTCACCACGAGGACCGAACAACTAACTAAATGTTGTGAACCACTGCAGAAGCTGAGGGTGAGGTTATGGCCATGTAAAATCGATTAAAGTCCGCCACTGATTTTATATTACTGATCGTTCCATGGCGATACTTCTGTGGTGGTTCTTATTATTTTATGTCGTGGTGAAGAATTTTTGACTTGTTAGCACCTTATGTATGTTTTCATATTCTTAGTTATGTTTGGGTAACTGAGTGGCCAGCTATTGGGAAAATTGATGCCCATTCAGCTTACAATATG
This sequence comes from Rugalucina vietnamica, assembly GCA_964017185.1. Classification (NCBI taxonomy): domain Eukaryota; kingdom Metazoa; phylum Mollusca; class Bivalvia; order Lucinida; family Lucinidae; genus Rugalucina; species Rugalucina vietnamica. The sequence goes on along the minus strand of OZ024878.1, from coordinate 21,472,314 downwards.
TTTTCTATAAGTGCCTGATTTTTTATTTGTTTTTTTCCATCTCGGTTTTTAGAGTGGGAATTTCTTTCTGATTGCCCATTTTCTGGTCATTGCCTACTTTTACTTTTAGTTTATTTTTGTCTTTGCTACTCTAGTACTTGTTATTAAAATATATTATAATTCAGTATTATTTTCTGTGTCATCTGGAACAAGCCTGGGATTTATAAACATGTCTGTCAGATGCCTATTATCATTTTCCAAAGTGCGATTCTTATTACAATTTACTTGTAAAAGTAATGGCCTTCTTGCATCAGGAAAACATATCAATGCAATGTATACCCCCTTTAACCCGACTTTTATGTAGCAAAAATGGGGTATGCAGGGGTATACCATGTATACTTATTTTGCTCCAAAACATAAATTGTGTGTACTCGTTAGAACCGCCTTGTCGATGCGGTTCTAACGTGTACCCACAATCTATGTTTGGAGCAAAAATAAGGAAAATTCAAAACATTTCCGACAATTTTTTTTCAATTTTTACTGCTGAAAAATTCTCTGTATATTGCATGGGCAATTTTCGTCATGGTTGCTCTAAAGAACTTTGAGTACCGATAAATGATATGAATATGAAACCACTCAGTAATAAATCAAACATTAAATACAAACAGATAAGAATTATATAAAGTTTTGAACAAGATGCAAGCTGTAGCTTTGTGGTATGGTGTCTGTGTCATTAAAATACATGGAACTGCTACGAATAGTTTGACTTTGTATTGTTGTCATCAGTATGATGTTGGATATCACTGGACGGCTAATGTTACTGACAGTAATTTGGCACATGGTCCGGCGGTTTGCATATTTTTCATATTTTGTCTCGTTTCACTGATATGCCTTTTGAAATTTGATTATGTAGTTTCAAATCATTGCTGTATCATAATTTATACGTACATGTACGTTCAATTTTATTAAGTGGATAACGTCATGGATTAAAAAGCATATCACGACACGCAGGAGCCTATAATCTCTCCCTCCGGGACAGATTATAGGCTCCTGTCACACGTGCATTAACTTTTGCGGGGGTGTTTTGTCACTGTGTATTCATTTCTAAATATTAAACGGGTGTCTCTCATTAAACTGGCGAAAAAGTATTATACATTCTCATTGCCGTGTTTGTCACTCTGTCTATTCAGTTGTATATATAATTCTGTCATATAAAGTATCTGCGGGTGTCCTTATTTCCACCACGGGTTTGAATTTACTTTTTGGATCACCATTTGGTATAAGTATGAAACGTCGGTCACCAATGGTTCCGATAACGTTGGCTTTGCGATTTAGTGATTGCTTCCAGTAAACAGAATACGGTTTTCGCGTGTCCAATACTGGTTGAACGGAATTAAAATCAGCAATTGCTGTTCGGAGATTACCAGTCTTTTTCCAGAATCGTGCTGTTTTTGTTGTCCGATACTTTCTTGCCCCTGATAGAATTGCTTCTGCGGCAGCAATTCCTTTCGCAGCTCCAGATACTGACCTTTTCGTCAAAGCCCTTATCTCGGCATCATTGTACTGGGCAGTGCTAGCATCGTCAAATAGATTCTGTGCCCCTACATCTGCGCGCATCTTTCTTCCAATCCAATTGGTTTCAGTTTCGACTGCCAACAATATGGTGGCTACTATGCAGAGACCAATTGAGCAAAAGGTTGACAAAATCATTATCTGAAATACATGTAGATTCATTGTCAACACTATCTGCTTTAGTCTGCTTTAATTTTTTGAAGAAAAAAAAAACGAGTTAAAAGATTGTAAAAGTATTTTATTTAAACAGAGAGGCTACTGCCAGTTGCCAGTTGACTTAAGTTAGATCGCGGCCGTCAGGAAAACATATCCATGAAAAATATACTCCGTCTTACCTCACTTTTATACAGCTAAACTGGGGTATACAGGGGTATACCTGTTTTTCATCCAAAACATAGACTGTGGGTACTCCTTACAACCGCCTCGCTGAGTACATGTACGTGTACCCACAATCGATGTTTTGAACAAACCTATTGAAAATATCAGTATTTTTTCAAACTGATTTTTTTTATTTTGAATGCTGAAAAAAAATCTGTATATTGCATGGGTACGTTTTCGTAATGGCTGTCTGTCGTCAAAAAGCTACTGTGCACTCGTTCCTGATAATCATGCGTTTTTTTTTTTTTGTTTTTTGTTTTATATATATATATATATATATATATATATATATATATATATATATATATATATATATATATATATATATATATATATATATATATATATATATATATATATATATATACTTTATGGTGCCATCAGGATAACATGTCCATGTAATGTATACCCCCTTATACCCCACTTTTATATAGTTAAACTGGGGCGGTTCTAACGTGGCCTCGCTTGTGTATCCACAATCTATTTGTTGAGCAAAAATAAGAAAAATATTTCAACCTTTTGAAAAATATCAAACATTTTTTACTGAAAATTTTACATTTATACAACTTTAAAAATCTCTGTATATTGCATGGGCATGTTTTCGTAATGGTGCTATAGATGGTTACTACAATGTCAACGTTTGACTCAGAACATTCAGCTGAACCCGAAATCAGCGCGAGGCACATCAGGAAAACATGTCCGGGAAATGTGTACCCCCTCAAACCCCACTTTTATATAGCAAAACTGGGATATGCAGGGGTATACTTTTTTTTCTTATTTTTATTCCAAAACATAGATCGACGAGGCGGTTCTAACGTGTACTCACATTCTGTGTTTTGAGTAAAAATAAGAAAAAAATACAAAAATATTTTTTTTCATTTTTTACAATTTTAAAAATCACTGTATATTGCACGGGCTTGTTTTCGTAATGCAGGCAGCATGCAGAAACCAGATGAACTTTGAGCTATGAGAGAGAGAGAGAGAGAGAGAGAGAGAGAGAGAGAGAGAGAGAGAGAGAGAGAGAGAGAAACACTTAATATACTAACGTGTTTTATGACTAGAGTCTTGCTCTTTCGAACAATATCCCAGACTGCAGCTACATGTTGTATGCGAGTTTTAAGTATCATTTGTATGTATCAAATTTAATGTACAAAAGTACGTACATGTATGAGGGGCGAGCAAAAAGTTTGAGGACTTTCTTAATAACTTTTTATAATTTACGTCCGATTGTTTCGTATTTTCACAAGACTTGTAATAATGGTCTATTGTCTATATTCATGCAAAATATTATTTGTCGAATCTTATTTTTGATTGGTTAAATTTCATCGACAAACACGTGGGGTTTGCTACCCCGGAGCACGCCGTAAAATTTCTGTTTACATGTTTATAAAAATAAAAATATTTTAAAATGCCCTATCGAAATCTCCTTAAAATATGGAAATATTGATAATGATATGATTCGGCTTGAAATTTGAAATTTCAGTCCTCACATTCAAAATACAAGGCTACAGCGACACTTTTTGGAAGACAAGTCTAAGCAAAAATTCAGTAAAAATGACGTTACTGATTAATGGCGGAAACTCGCACATCGATAAAATTTGTGCGAGACTTTCGATTTAAACCTACAGAAACGTTTAATTTGTTATAAACAGCTAGAGACACATCAGAACTTAATGATTCAACATTGTTCAATGATGTAAAAATTGTTAGTCACAAAGAAATAGCTGTTAAAAACAACAAGTAAGCCAAAAATCTACGTCAAACAACGTAACAGCATGGCATGCCCTGGATAATCCTAACGTCTGTTGCAGAAGTTGTTATAAAACCTAAAATAATTCTATCGATTTGCCTTAAACTCTCGACTCTAATCCTGCACGGGGATGGGGAATAAAGATGTGAAACTTTGCTTGAAGTCGAATGAGAAATAATGTATTTATAGGAACTTTTGACTCGGCCAATGTATACAGAAATTTCGGTGTCAAATGGCGTTAACGTCTTGGCGTGCTCCGGGTAGCGCTAACACCCATCGAACAAATTGTTATAACAACAATGTTTATCAACTGATTTGTCTGAAACTTTCCCCGTTAGTTCATATTAAATTGACTGCAAACATACGGTAATTTTAGATAAATCGCATCAGCACTTTTTTATTTTATTAACAAAGTCCAAGAACTTTTTGCTCGCCCCTCGTATATGCACGGTTCTGTAACTTAATGCGCAAATAACGTTAAAAATGTTTCAATTCAATGCATAACTGACAACGAAACGCCTTACCGAAAATTTGCACCCACCTCAAAAATGGTATGTCAGGACATTTGCAGCTTAACTCATCTAAGATGGTGGGCAGTTGCCCCCTCATCAAATGTATACTGAAGGTGGACATGTGCTCCCCAGGGATGGACTCATGGACAGTCACATTCTCTTAGAGCTTTTGTGACAGAATTGCAAGATCACTTCATTACAAATTTTGAGAACCAAGCTGATTCACTAACTTTATCAAGGCTTAACATTGTCTATTGCGCTTATTAATTTGAATTATAATAATGTTTATAGATGAAATTTTTTTGCAATAAAGTTTAGTACTGGACATTTTGATTAAACATTGCTTTGCAAGTGCAGAACATTATAATTATTAGGAGTCACTTATTATTAACGACACTCACTTAATTGTATGATTTCAATTTGATTACTTGTCAGTGAAAATTGCACTTGACCTAATAATTGTAAACCAAGCTTTAAATTCATTGATTATGTGTTAAAAGGGAGGGGGCAAATGTCCTAGGTATTCACATTGATATGGGGGCAGATGTTAAACTCCGTCAATCAGTTTGGGGGCAGATGTCCACACGCATCATTTGTCAAAGGTGGGCAAATGCCCGTGGGGAACATGTCCTACACACTACCGAAAATGCCAGCTGTATACAGCATAGCCATTATTTAAACTTGTGTGATTGCTATTACGAAAACTTGCCCATGCAATATACAGAGAATTTTTTAGCTTTAAAAATTGAAATTTTTTAGCTGAAAATTTTGCTATTTTTCTTATTTTTGCTTAAAACATAGATTGTGGGTACAAGTTAGAACCGCCTCGGCGAGGCGGTTCTAACGAGTACCCACAATCTATGTTTTGGAGCAAAAAGAAGAAAAATTGTTATACCCCTGCATACCCCAGGTTTTTTATATAAAAGTGGGGTTTAAGGGGGTATCGGCTATTGCAATGCTTCCTGTGGTCAAAGTACATGTACATACTGTAAAAATATTCGCGTGATTTTAATTTTCGTGAATATTTGCGAATTGGTTTTATCGCGTATTCAAAGTTTTCACTTTTAAAGACTTACTTATAGTTTTATAAATTGAATTTAATTGAGTACACGCTCGCGAATTCAAGAACTCGCTAATGTTTCCGGAAATTCGTAAAAGCCCTGCAAAGTCGTTTTTCAAGCTAACGAACATCACAATTTTAAACATAACAATAATTAAATGGCTTCAGTTTGAAATACTGAAAATGGCATAGGCATTTTCACAAACTATCGCACTCATAGATGAAACTTTTGCGGGAGTTCGTACATGTATAGTACGATTACTTTGACCGTGTCTGTTTACCCTTGATTTGCATTTGTTGTTCGGACTGCTTCTCGGGATCTCAGTTTTATATTTATTTAAATGGTTATGTTTTAACAATGCGATTCAAGTAATATGCTGAATCAGAAATCCCCACGTGCTTCACATGACACATATTTATGTTGCATTTACAAGGTGGACAATCACGTGACAACAATCAATTATTGTGTACTAGTATTCGTACAGAACCAGTAAGCAAATCGGCCATAAGTTTCTTAAAACTGAATGAAATTCCACGGAGTAAAGTGCACATTCACCGAAACGGTACGCTTGAAACTGCTAAACAACAGTCAGTGATTTAATTGATTTCCACGAGCAACTGGATTTATCTTTTATCACCAGGTTGCTCGGGGTTATTTAGTAAACAAAAACGCACATTATACTGACTGTTGTACAACAGTTTAGCGAGTATCATCCCTGGGTATGTGCATTTACCCCATGAAATTTCATTCATCTTTAAGAAAAAATGGTCAATTTGCTAAATGGTTATGTCCGAATACTAGTGCACAAAAATCTATTTTAGTCATGTGATTGTCCACTATGCAATTAATATGCTATTTACAAGACATTCCCACGTGCTTCACGTGACCCTTGAAAACTGTCTAAAAAAAGTGAGTATCCTATTACAATTACTTAGTCTTACAAAACTTGATTACGGGTCTTCGCAACAAACAATTCAAATTGTATAATGAAACATGTGTCAACTGTGAAGACATTAAACCCCAATTTGAAAGGTCAGATGATGAACAAATCCTAACGCCCGCTGATGATTTGTCTAATAAATAGCATATGAAATTACCAATCTTGAAAGGTCATCTACATAATGAACATTCAATTTGTCAAAACGGGTTGATTTCAATGACGTACATACATGTTATAAAATGACTCAAGTATTAACAAAAATGCATTTTGAATACCTGTACATATATTCCCTACTTTTGTTTGTCTAGGAAAATATAGATATGCATTATTCAGTCTGTTTCTGTTAAAGAACGAATCTCCTGAGACGTTTTAAAGTCATTCCGTAGTTAATAGATATATGCTGTGAGTTTCATTACAGATAACAGTCTACTTTCCCATTTATTTTCTCTTTAAATGGCAGTTTTCTTCTCACGAGATTTTCTGCCGATTTTATTCTTAACAGAATCCTCCAAATAGCCATTTATTACACAATTAATGTGAAACTGAATAGATGTATTCTCTTCTGGTATTGCTTTTGGCTCTATGAAAATATGCACTTAACTCATTTAAGCCTGGCATTCCTTTTATGGGACATAGGCAAACAAAATAGCCCCAGATGTGACGCCGCAGAACGCGGCGTCCCATCAGGGGCTGTTTTGTTTGTTAATATTTAATTTCATCGAATAATGGGATAAAATTTTAAAATCACACCTGCATCCCCTTAAAATGAAAGTGGACTACTAATCTAAATGATAACGAGTGGGCATGTCCATTCGTCATATATGGGCTCAACACTCTGATGGTTACATGATACATCAGATCACAATATTAGCAAGACGATATTGCAATAGCTAAGGCAAAAGCCAGCTTCCTTTAAATGTGCATGAAATAATTTTGAGTATCGTAGTGGTTCGTAGGACATTTAAGAGAATAGAATGACTACTTTCAATGAACTTAATCTTGCAAAAAGGGAGAAAAAGGTAGACCATTCACACCTACAAGCTGCAGCTGAAATTAATATTGAAACACTGTGAGTCCATCCAATTCAATCAACTACTTCAATGCTTCTGTTGTGGTTCTATTTGTTTATGTTTTGGAGTCGGATTTTGGGCCTTGTGTGCGTTTACATAGTTTTAGTTAAAGGATTCTAGAAGCGCATCCACTTTCAATACCCACAGATCAAACAACTAAAGTCAAATTGGCTCCCGCTGCGATAACAGCAATAATTCGTAATTCGTTTGGTTTGTTTTGAAACTCGAGAAATGTGTAGTTCACCAAGATATGCATCTCAGTCGTAGCTTATCGGCAGTCAGCGGAAAATGACGTCATGCAAGTCTGTTAGATGCTGTAGCAGACAACTTTTCAGTGCGATTATGAGGTATTAATGTGGACTTTCTTCTGTCGTTGAAACATCCTATATATTTAAATGAGTATGTTATATGTGGATAGTGAATGATTTATCATGTTGCATTCAGATGCTAAAGTGTATTCGGGTGCAAAATTATGGCGAAATAAGGGCAAAAGGCCATCATGTCATTATTTTCCAAAGGCGATGAACCTTTGTGTCAGAAACAATGAGTACCTTATTAATAATGCGAGATACAATACTATAAAAAGAAACTTTTCCGGAAAAGCCGACAAAGTACAGCAATTTAGGCTCAAAACATTTTTCGAAGTTTTGTTTTTAACCAGACCTAGATTAAATGAGAACATCATTGCGGCCTTACCAACTCTAACAGAAATGCCCTAATAGCCATCGCAAAACACACTATAACGCAGGCGTATGTAATGTAGCATCATCATTTGCCGACAATAATAAAAAATACAACCCGTAATATAAAAAATACAACCCGTATGACCTGGGTAGGTGTCATGACCACGCGATTCGCTTAATCTCTAGTCACACGATATTACGCAATATAGTGCTTTAGTTTCTCAGCTTTTACGGATCTAATATTTGCCAAACCTCTCCTAGAGTTAGAAGCCTCAAAGAATCATTTTTATACATTTTTTTTATATATTATTTTCGAAATTTCTTCAATTTTCCAAATTTCTTATATTTTGAAAATTTCGTAGCCATTTTTACTGTAGTCAAATGGTTCTAGTTTGTAGCGGTGTGTTTATTTCTATGGAGTTATATAAGGTTTTACCATGTTAAAGTAGAATGTAGAATTTTTAGATTGCTCTATTTTTTTCTGTTTACTGCCTATGATAGGCATATGTAGATAGCACAATCTTAATATGTAGTATTTAGTACGCCTCTGAAGAAGCCGAAAGGCAAAAGCGCGCTCAGGCACAAATAGGATTTTGCACTGTTGATGATAAAATCTCCATATATAGGAAAAAAGAATGAAATGAAGTAACAGCAACAATTTATTTCATTCCTATATATGTATAGGTCGATGAATGGTCGAACAGATATAATATGCAAATTAAATCTTATAGACTAACAATTTTCATAATATTCGTCAGTCTCTGCACATAATGAATAAATGTCATAATTTGGAATATGGGCTTTTAAAAGTGGTAACCTTTTGACAAGAACATGCAAGCGAAATGTTTCGAAAAAATCAAACAGTTGTTAAGTCCAAAATTACGCGCGTGTAAATATACTTCGGTGTGCAAATTTTACTCGGGGTAAGCAAATGGCGCATGCAAACGCAAATACACACAGGAGTATATTTACATATGGGTAAATTTACTCCTGGGTCTGACCAGATGCAAAATTTATTTTTACAAATACACACGTGTAAATTTACTATTATGTCCCATGCGAACGCAAAGTTAAAGGCTTTACCCATGAGTATTTTATTTCAAGTCAATAATGAAAATGTATACTACGATGCAAATTAAATTTAGCAATACACACAGGAGTATATTTACATATGGGTAAAATTACTCCTAGGTCTGACCAGATTAAAATTTTATTTTTACAAATACACACGTGTAAATTTACTATTGTGTCGCATGCGAACGCAAAGTTAAAGGCTTTACCCATGAGTATTTTTATTTCAAGTCAATAATGAAAATATATACTATGATGCAAATTAAATTTAGCAATTTTTGTAACATTTGCCAGTCTCTGCACATAATGAATAAAATGCATATTTTGGAATATGGGCGTAAGGCAAGGTCTTGCAAGCGAAAAATTTCGAAAAAAAAAAATCAAACCTGACAACGATATTGACGTGACGTTACAATTTAAGACACATGATCAAAACTTGCAGGTCTGCTTAAAGTGGGAAACCAAAAATATGCTTAAGCAACTCTTTAGTCATCAAAAAAAAAAAAAAAAAAAAAAAAAAAAAAAAAAAAAAAAAAAAAAAAAAAAAAAAAAAGAAAAGAAAGAAAGAAAGAAAAACAGAAGAAACAAAATTTTATCGCTGATGCCTAGGTCACACTAAGCACTTACTTACGCTGCGGATATTTGCGGATACTATACGTAGCAATCCGCAGAAATTTGTGGGCGGGGCTAACTGTTCTTACGTATTATAATTACCTACTCGGGGTAAAAAGTACGACTATCTGGGAATGAGTAAAGGGAAGCCCTCAAAATTGGACGAGTCGGACGGCACTGAAACAGATCATGTTGACGAGCACGAGTTTCTGGGAGCAGGGGCGGTTGGTGGCCTGTATGAGGCCTCCGACGAGGATCTCGATTACGGAGACGATTCGGTCCGGTAATCTTGGGCAACCGGACATGACGTCACACAAACTAAATCCGTTTCCGGCGGGCATGTCAAGAGCGATAGATGCTGAACTAGAAAATGAGGAACAATAGAAAGATGAAGGCTGAAATTGCGACATTGAAAGAAGAAGAAGCATTGTTGCAGAAACGTTCAGAAGCGGATCAACTACGGAAACTACTAGCAGAGCAGCGAGCGAAGGTGGCATGTCTCAGAGGTAATTTGATCGAAACCGAAAGTAGATCAAATGCTAATGTTACGTCTACACCGGGCCACGTTCTCACTACGTCCTTACTACGTCCTAAAAAAATTAAGGACGTAGTGAGGACGTGGTACGGTCTTGTAGGACGTGGTAGGAACGTAGTAAGGACGTAGTGAGGTCTTGATGGACGCGGAGGTCTTGGTCAAATTTTGAACATGCTCAAAAGAAACGTGGCGAGGACGGGGTGGAATTAGAACGCAGTAAGGACGTAGTAAGGACGTGGTAAGGACGTAGTAGGAACTTGTAGGACGTAGAAAGAACGTGGCGCAAACGTAGTGCGGTCTTCGTTGACGCGATGCAAATTTGTTGCAGACCATCAAGACCTCGCTACGCTTCTACTACGTCCTCGCTACGTCCATCAAGTTCTCGACAAGACCATACCACGCTTCTTGTACGTCCTTCCGCGTCCTAGAAGACTGCACTGCTTTCTTATCACGTCCTAGCGGTTCCTAACACGTCCTTAGTAGGTTCTTATCACGTTCACACCAGGTTCGAACTACGTCCTCCACGTTTTATTAATTTTGTTTTAATTGTCCCGTACCCTCAAGCAATTGCTTTCGCTTTTATTTAAATCATATCGAAATCGAAACATGAACAGAGAAGTACTCTTGTAACTTGCTCTCCTTCAAGGACATCATGCCTTACTTGATGCACAGGCTGCACTTGTGCTATTTCACAGGAGGAGGAATAGAAGGGCAAGATCTTGTTGGGTGCGCCCTTGGCTATCAGCTGAAAGGAGGCTTTAGTATGGGCATTACGACCGACTTCTAGCGGAGTTGAGGATAGAGGCATTCTTCAATTTCATGCGAATACCACCGGAAATGTTAGGTTTGTGATGGGAAATTATGTTTTTGAAACTGGGAGCATGACTGGCATTTTAGGTCAACTGAAATGGGAATCTCTTAAGAAAAGGAGGAAGGATAGTAGACTTATATTGCTATACAAAGGTCTAAAGGGTAAAGCCGGAATATCCACAGATGACCTTATCCCAAAGAATAGGCGTTGCAGAAATCAACACTCTTTGGCTTTTCAGACACCTTCAGCTAGCAAAGAAGCGTACAAAAGTAGTTTCTTTCCACAGACTATCAGGGACTGGAATGACCTCCCTGATTCACTTGTCTCTTCTGCTGAAATGTCTGATGACTGTGTGTCCAAGTTCGCTTCACTCGTGCGTTCAAGGGACTAATTTCTCCCCCATCCGAACCCCCTGGTGAAATAATGTCATTTGGCGTGTCACCAGTAACATTTGGCGTGTCACCAGTAAACTATTCAGATTCAGATGTTGTCCGCCCGTCATTTTCTTACTGCAATTTCAAGCTGTTTCGCAACTTATCTGACTCTTAATACACGACTGATTAATATATTTACAGTTAGAACGTACTGGAAACGTAGTTCGCGCGTGGTATGAACTGCTTGGTCTTTGTGAGGACGTAGCAAGGACGTAGTGGAAACGGGATGAACTTGGTGAGCGCGTATTGAGGACGTAGTGGAAACGTGAAGGACGTAGTAAGGACGTGGTGCGGACGTAATAAGAACGTGGCGGGGACGTAGTAAGGACGTAGTGGGAACTTAGAAATCCGAAATTGTTTCATTTTGACCCCGTCCTCGCCACGTTCTTGAATTTTTAGAACGTGGTAAGGACGTAGTGAGAACGTGGTCCAGTGTAGACGTAACATAAGAAACAGAAAGATGATAGTTGTATGAAGCAATCACAATCTAGTAAATTAGTAAATGACAAAGAGATTGACATTAATAAATCAAGGAAAGATAAACATTTAAAGAAAAAGGTAAAAAAAGCAAATGACTCAGTTAGACTTAAATGAGACTTCTGATGCTTGTGAATGTCAAGTTTCGGGTTCGGATGGCAAATTCACTGAATCTGATGCAGATATTAAAACTGCTAAGGCCCGAAAAAACAAAAAAATCTAAAAAATCTAAATGTGAGAAAAAATCCGCAAAAAGTAGTTGCACCGATTCAAATTTGTCTTTCAGTTCTTCAGAATCAGATACTGAGGAAAAGAAAAAGAAAAAGAAGCATAAAAATCAGGTATAAAGTCAAAAGCATCTGATTCAGTGAATTTTCCTAAAAAATGTCCACAGGCTTTTCTTCGGTATGAGTTTGTCAGTGAAAATGTCACTTTTGAGAAGCTTGATTTAAATCTTTTTGTTTGTGGAGAATTAGAGATTATTTCTGACTCAAGAATCAAAGAATCTGAAAAATCAGGCAGATTAAGGTTGCTAAAGAAGATAATGTATAACAGCTCCAGTTATGAATTTGCTACTTTGAAATCTTTTTATGCTGCCTGTTCAAGAGAAATAGAGGTAGGAAATAAAACTTGGGAAAATGATTTCTCTACTATTGAGATGGTTATTTTACAGAAACATATTCCAAAATCTAAAAGTGCGGGGCAAGGTGGAAGAAAACCATTTAATTTTGACAAAAAAATTGATAGTTAGCCCGACATTGCTGAGAATAAAGAAAAATTGTGGTTTTGTTCCTTTTATCAAAGGAATAAGTGTATGCACAAAAGCAGTCACATGAAAGTAATTAAAGGTGTTCATCATTATTGCCATCATATCTGCGCAACTTGTTGGCAGAAAGATTAAAAAAAAGTTGGATCATCCAGAATGTTCCAGTGCTTGTCCCTATGCTAAGCAGTGACTGTCAAGTGGTTTGTACGTAAAAGCACAGATTTCAAATAGTCAGTCAGAAAATTATCTTGCAGATATTTTTTCCCCAAAGTTCTTAGAAAAACATATTGAAAAAGTGCAAGCTGAAGAAAATAATTCAGTAAATTCTGTGAAAACAAGAAGTAGCTCTATTTCTCATTGTTTATGTAAACACGCTTCTTCTTGCAAATCTGTACTGCTACAAAATCCATCACTTCAGAAAAAATCACTGAAATGATAGATGTTCATAAAAAGTCAGAGATTCAGGTAAATTTAATTTTCAGGAATGCCGTATTCCCGTTAATGAAAGAATTAATGTTATATGAGGCAGTTGTTGTCGGATTATAGTGATAAGCTTATCTGTGATTTTTTGAATTTCGGGTTTCCATTAGGTTTTCAAGGAAATGAAAATGAATTGGCCAGTCACGATTGGAAATACCGCAATCACAAAGGAGCTACAGATTTTGCAGATGAAATCAATTCTTACCTACTAAAGGAAAGTAAAAACAATTCCATTTTAGGCCCTTTCAAGTCAAATCCTTTTGCCAGTAATTTGGTAATTTCTCCTTTAAATTCTGTACCTAAAAAGGATACTACTGAAAGAAGAGTAATCTTGGATCTTAGCTTTCCTTAACATGATTCTATTAATGAATTTATCAGTAAAACTGAATATTAAGGTGATCATGTTGAAGTTGTTTTTCCAAAGGTGGATGATTTTATCGAGCTAATCAAGGTCGAAGGTCAAGGTTGTTTACTTTACAAGAAAGATCTCCGGAAAGCTTATAGGCAGCTGAAAATCGATCCTCATGACCTCAATTTAGTTTCGTTCGTCTGGGGAAAGCACATATTTTGTGACACGGTAGTAAGTATGGGTTTGAGGTCAGCAGCAATGATGTGTCAACAATTTACTAATGTCATTTCTTTCATTATGTGGCAATTTTAAACTATCTAGACAATTTGGCAGGAGCCAAAAAGAAAGATAATGCTTTGTTTGCTTATGGTTGTTTAGGAAGAGTTTTGGAGAAATGTGGCATTGAGGAATCGCCTGAGAAATCTTGTCCTCCTTCAGAAATAATGGTACATGTATTTCTAGGTGTTCTTTTCAACACTATAACTATGACTGTGGAAGTCACACCTCAACGCTTGACTGAAATTAGAAGTTTGATAAAGCGGTGGCTTGAAAAAATTTCTGCTACTTTGAAAGAGATTCAGTCTCTGTTAGGCAAATTAAATTTTGTCGCAGCTTGTGTACGGCCTAGTAGAATTTTTGTTTCTAGAATGTTAAATTGGCTAAGATCCATTTATCACTCTTCTAATATTCAGCATTCAATTCCTGATGAGATAAGAAAAGATTTACTATGGTGGCATAAATTTTTGCCAATTTACAATGGCATCTCTTTAATGGAATATGATGAATGGTCTGTTGTTTTTTTTTTTCAGTGATAGTTGTTTGACAGGATGTGGAGGATTCTGGAATGGAAATTATTTTCATATACAGTGTCCTACAAGTATACTTCAGATGAAACTTCATATTACTGCTTTGGAAATTTTGTCAGTGGTTTTATGTTTAAAACTATGGGGCAAATTTTTCAAAGGGCAGAGAATATTAGTACTGTGTGATAATCAAGCAGTCTCTCAGGTTATTTGTTCTGGTAAAAGCAGATCATTATTTCTGCAAAATGCTTTGAGAGAAATTTGCTTCTTAGCTGCTGTAAATGAGTTTCAACTGAAAGGACAGTTTATTCAGGGGTCCTCAAATATTTTTTCAGACATTTTATCACGTTGGCACTTACACAGTGACAGTGAAGAAAGGTTTCTGGAACTGACTAGTGATTATGTTCTTCATGAACACAAGGTCGAATCAGATATGTTTAATTTTATAAATGTTTGGTAATCATTTTTGTTTCAGATTGCCAGTTACAAAATTTAAGACAAGACTTAAAGACGTCTACTAAAGCAGCATATGCCGAAGGTTCTAGAAGAAATCTGAAAGTTCAGTGGGAATCATGATTCTTGTTATTTTGTACATATTTCAGTTCTGTTAGTTTGCCAGCTTCAACAGAAACTTTGCAATTGTTTGCTCAATTTTTAAGCAGAACTTTCAAGGCTACAGATTCAATCAAAAATTATATAGCTGGAGTGAAAACCATGCATCTCCTTTTGGGTTTTAAAGTAGATCATATCAATAATTTCACATTAAATTTGTCCATTAAGGGAATGGCAAAACTCAAACCCTATTGTATTAAACAAGCAGCGCCTATGACACCTGAAATTTTGTTTCAGTTAGCTAGTGTAATGGATTTTGAAAATCCAGATTCTGTTGCCTATTGGTGTTTGTTTTGTTCGCCTTTTTTCTGATGGCTAGAAAGTCTAATTTAGTTCCTACTTCTACCAATGATTTATTAAGTAAGCGGTTTTTAATGAAAAAGAATGTGGAAGTTCATAAATCTTTTTAATAGTTAACCTTACTTGGACAAAAACAATACAAACTGGTGAAAGGGTTTTGCAAATGCCTCTTGTTCCAATTAAAGGTAGCATACTATGTCCGGTTAGGGCTTATAAGAAAATGTGCAAGTTAATTGCTTCTTCAGATGAATCTCCTCTTTTTGTTTTATCAAATAATAAGATAGTGTCTTACAACATGTTTCAGAGAAAATTACGATGTGGTGGTTCTTTTTGTTTTATGTCTTGGTGTTTAGGGTTTTTTGTGCTGTTGGCGCCTTATGTATGTTTTCATATTTTTAGTTAAGGTAACTGAGTGGCCACCTGTTGGGAAAATAGCTGCCCATTCGGCTTACGATTGTTTCATGGTATAAGTACCTGATTGTTAGTTTGGTTTTTTCCCACCTCGGTTTTTGGAGTGGGAATCTTTTTCTGATTGCGCCTTTTCCTGATCTTTGCCTACTTGTACCTTCTTATCCTCTTACAAAAAGCAGGATTGGATTCTGCAAAGTATAGTACACATTCGTTTCGTAGAGGTAGTACTACAGGGTGTCCCAAAAAAACGTAGCCGCTACAATATAAACTTTCTATTTATTTCATTTTTACAGATAACTCAATCAAACTTAACAGGAGTATGCTTGAAAACAACGTCTTTAGATACATATATAAATTGCAATTATGTAATAAGCCTAATATCCCAAATGACCACCATTATTGTAGATGGCCACTTTTGGAGTGACGAAAATTTTACACAACACATTTGATGGTCGTTCACTGCCCATTTTGGAATAAAATTTCAATTTTTCATCACATTTTGTCCATTTTTCAATAAACATTTTTAGTTTCTGATAATTATCATTACTTCATCCTCTTAATAACCTTTTTTTAGGGAAAATAAAGGCTTGAAAATGCTTGGATATTGCACTTTGTTGACGCTTTTCATTTCCATGAATGCAAGTTGCAGCTGTTAACAGGACGTGACATCACAAATTCGTTATGACGTCACTTGCTAATGAAGCACCAGCTAGCAAACTGGATGTCATATAATGAATCAAATATAATAGCACTACCACTGTGTAAAATATCTTGCTTATATCTGTTTTATTTACAAACCTATGCACTTTTTAGTAGCGGCTAGGTTTTTTGGGACACCCTATACTCTACTGTTTAGAGCTGAAGTTCCAGCAGATCAAATACAATTAATGGGTGATTGGCGTTCAGACGCTTATAAAAAATGTCTTTCTTATGATTTATCATACAAGATCAAGATTTCTAAAGTTATGAGTAAATTTATAAATTCATCATAGTCAGTTCCATAGGACAAAACCGATTAATCAACACAAGTATGTGAAGAAAAAAGAGATGCCACTGTTTTTGAAGGTTGATCAGTAGGATAAGTTACTTTAAGTGTATATAAATGGGAATAGTTTTCAGTATGTAACTGGATATTTTTACATGTGCGTTTTGTGAAGGTTATGTTTCTTTTTAACATTTTTCGTATTTTTCTTTCCAGATACCTTTTACCAGTTCCAAGTGATGTTAATTAATGCTCTATGATATGTGATAAATTCATAGCATTAATTTGGTTTGAATGGTATGATTAGTGTTAATTTGAGATATTTCTTTCTTCCAGTGGTCAGTTATCCAGAATTGTGTTTTACAGTTGATTATATGTATTTAGTAGTTTCACTTAGTGGTGCATTATGTGAAAGTTGTGTTTCTTTTTGACATTTTTCATATTTTTCTTTCCAGATACCTTTTACCAGTTCCAAGTGAGGTTAATTAATGTTCTATGATATGTGATAAATTCATAGCATTAATTTGGATTGACGGGTTTGATTAGCGTTAATTTGAGATATTTCTTTCTTGCACAGATGAGTAACCAAGAATTGGTACTCATTTTTGTATTTTGCCAGTTTAGTTTTATGTTTTAGTATGAATGTTCATTTTTGTCTGTTACAGAATGCCGAAGAGTTCTAATAGTAGGCGATTCTATAATTAAAGATGTTGCTCCAATTGCTGGTGTCACCCTGAAAGCATATCCTGGTGCTTCAATTGGTTATTTAACATTACTGTTCTCTAATGGAGACATTGATTTGACCAATTATGACTTTTTAATAATTCATGTTGGCACAGATACTTGTCTACATACCTTTTGATACCATCTGTAACAGTACAGTTACGTTTAGATACGGACAAACACCTTCAGATACGCATTTGTTTCGCTCTCTTGCATGTGATGTAAGCAACCGCTGATTATTTTCAAAGTACAGTCACACTAGCACATACGGAAGCGACGAACGCTTCGGACAAGTCTTCCGTATCTATCCGTTGTGTCCTTGACCATTCGTATCTTATCCGTATATGACCGTAGCTGTACGTATTATTTCCAAAGTGTCCGTAGAATCCGCGCCCAAATTTTGCAAACAAACAATCAAAAAGTCGATACGGACGAAATATTCGTATCTGCACGTGAAGTAATTATAGAACATAAGATGCTTTGATTGATTGATTGATCGATCAATTGGCCGATTGATTGCTCGATCGTGATCGATCACCTGAAATTGCTCGATCGCGATCGATGACTCGGGTGATCGATCGAGTGATTGATCGATGATCGATAGACTAATCAATTGATTGATCGAGTGATTAATTGATCGATCGGATGATTAATCGATAGAGTGATTGAATGATCGATCGGTAGATCGATTGATTGATCTCTTGTTTGATCCATCGAGTGATTGATCAACTGAGTGATAGTCGTAAAGCAACGAAAATCACTTCTCATAATACTATAATATTAGTAACATTTGTGTTTCTTTGTTTGTGTGTTTGTTTGTTTGTTCTATTTTTCTTATGTATTACAGCTATTCAGCAAGTAAAGCATGCAACATTTCATTCTCCCGAGCAACCCATGTTTTTCATTGTCACGAAAGGAACACATTGAAAGCACGTGCATATTGTGAGCACGGGCGATTCAGTGAGTAAGCGGTTTACGGTGATTACGCAAGTTTTCACGGCATAACTGTACGCCGACAAAGACAGTAACTGAATGAAACAGCACATTTGAAACAGTATCGATCCGCAACAAATACACGCGGAAAGATAAGTTTAGTTACGGAATAGATACGGTTTTGATACCGTTTAGATACGGACAGATTCGAATACTATTACATATCATCACGGAATTTTCATCCGTGCCTGTTATTTTGACAAATATCAAAGCTTGGCTGCGAATCTTCCGGACCCTGTGAATAATACACGGACATTACGGATAAGATACGAATCGTTACGGATAGGACGGATAAAAACGGAAGCCCTATCCGCAGTGTCCGCAGCGTACGTAAGTGCTAGTGTGACCTAGGCATGAGAAATAAAGATCGTAAGTTTTTGAGTTCTAAAGATCGTAAGTTTTTGTGTTCGACAGTTTTTCTTTTGCTTCTACATTTTATCGCCTTACAGCTATGTTTCTAATTGGAATTTCCCAAAAATCGACAATGACTTTAAATGTCTGATGCATACCAATATGTTAAAATAAAGAGAGTTTGCAAAATTCCTAATACTGGCTTCATAACGTGAGCTTTAATAATGAGTTAAACGTCAGCGTTATCGCACTAGCATGACGCGTTATGGCTCTGAAACTTTCAAGTGTTACTGGCCACGGTATTGGCTACATTGTGCTTCGTTTGTGTTGTTTTGATTGTATGAAAATCAATGGAAACCAATTAATCGAAATTAAGGCAATTTCGACCAATTGACGGAGCATTGACGTCGTTTTGGGCAGGTAAAGTTTGTACCGAAAACGCCCAATCTCACTTGTCACACAATCAACAACATTCATAAAGAAGGGATGAAAAGGATGGGCCTAATGGGCTTAACAAAAGTCAGCTGTTTGCATTGTGTTCAATGGTTGAGGATTTTGCGTTCATACCCTTTCTGTATTTCTTGGTTGTTCCAGAAGCCTCTTTAAATGATGGCGTTTTTAAATTCATCGTATCATGTGCCTTAGACATTGTTCTTGTCATTTAAATTAAAGAAATGTCCAAAATTGCTCTAAGGTGATCAAAAATATATATAACATCAAAAATTGCTAAATTTAGTTTGCATAGTTATATTTGCGTGTCACTTTTCTTTATTCCTTATTTAAAGTAGGAGATGAACTTTATAAGCCATAGGCTTTCGTTCAAATCCTATTCTTTTGATATTGTATGTTTCATATATATGCATGTATCATGAATTTGAAATAAATACGTTTAAACCAAAGTCCAGACAAAGAATACACAAGTTGACTTCTTTAAAAAGAATCCAATAGAAAGGTATGCTGCTAGTTGATAGAGGTGGTTCACATTTAAGAGATTTCAGAGGCAGCAAGAAGTTGGCTGCAAGCAAGGCTTACAGTAAACCCCCGAAAGGTGTTTTGTAAACCCTGTTTGCAGGTAACAAAATATTTTAACGGTATCAAACTTCTTCATAGATTCTTAACTATGATCTTTTTTTCTTCAAGAAAAAAATCTTCATGCACATCTTAAATATGTCTGAAAGATAACTGCAAAGTATTAAAATTATATACTGAAAACTCTAGGAGGAGTTGATTTCACAAATTAGGTACCATATCCCATTATTCAATATCTAAAGTGAGCGAAAAAGTTTAAAACACTGTAAAGTTGTTCAAAATATTTTTTTCATCAAGGAAAATCTTCATGCACATCTGCAACAGGGCTGAAAGCTAACTGCAAAGTATTAAAAGAAACATTGAACACTGAATATATATAGTCTAGGTGGAGTTGATTTCAGACAGAAAGTGGGCACGATATGCCATAGTTCAATATGTAAAGTGAACGAAAATTGGCCAACTTGAAGTTCAAAACGCTGTAAAATTGTGTATCTGTTTTTCACCAAGAAAAATCTTCATGTACATCTTCAATATGTCTTAAAGATACCTGCAAAATATTTAAAGTACGAGGGTTGTCCCAAAAGTTCCATTACACTCACTGTTTTAACAGGACATCAGATCTTACAACAATTATGGTCATCAAGTACTATATCTTAGAGCTTTTTGGGTAAATTTTTGTACGACTGCTTGCATCTGTTAAAATACAGTGGGGTTTTGAACACCTGTACCCCTACTGCAGCGGAGCAGGTCTAAAATGACGTTGTCGTTGTGATTTTTGTCTTCATATTTTGCAGCTTGGATTAATATGCTACATACAAGAAATCTGTTAGAAAATTATATTTATATTTAGCATAATGATGCTGTAGCATTTATTTGGAAATTTAAGTAAAATAATTTTAAGCAACTCATCAAAATAATACTATAAATATCAGTCATGCGAAATAAGAATAAGTAACTAATGTTATCCACAGTTAATCACGTTTCATGTTTCAGTAGGACAAGTAATATTACTGTTGGTTGAAATATCGTTTTGAAAATATGTGTTGTTGTGTAATAGTATTGAAGTCCCCAACTAATATGAATCTAAACAATTACTAGGTTTCCATTAAAGAACATATTTTAGATGATTAAACATAATGGCTCTGTAATGTTGCTCCGCATGTTTTTGCCGACGTCATAATTTTGTCGTTGAAATTTTATAGGTAGGCGCCTTTATTTATCTCCCAAACTATCAAATTGTCATCATTTTTTATAATATCATCACTAAATGATGTGCATAGAATGATAGTAAGGCTGGTATATTTTCGAAATGATCACATTATACCTATATTGATTTAGCAGTTTGCGAAAAATGGAAGCTCCAAAAACATTTTGCATAATTTGACTTGCTCCGGTCATGCCTACTCATGGTTACCAAGGTAACTGTAGCAGTGAGGTCATTGATGTGAGTGACATATTTTACAGTACAATAAGTTCCACTATGGCCAATAATTCTGCATGTGAAACTTTGATTGGTTCCTGTTATGTGTTCAGAATAAAAAGCATTTGTAACGGGACTTTTGGGACAAGCCACGTACTTCAAACTCAAGTAGGAGTTGATTTCACAAAGTAGGCACTATATGCCATTGTTCAATATGTAAAGTGAAAGACAATTTTCGTTTTGCGGGGGTATAAAGATCTTTTAAAATCGGGGTGGATGTAATTAAGGGACCTTAGATATTGGGTATACTAAAAGCTGACTTGGTAAGGGTTCAACTGAGGTGAGCTAAAAACTTGACTATATGAAGTGGCGGTAAATAAGCGCGAACTAGAATTGTCAGAGAATCTGACTAAAGCCCCTCTTCAGCGCTTCTGATGCTATACAGGGTGTCCCCAAAAACGCAACCGCTACTAAACAGTGCATATTTTTAATAATACAAATATTAATAAGATTTTTAGCACAATAGTAGTTCTATTATATTTGATCCTTAATCTGACACCAATTTTGCTAGGCGGTTCTTCAACAGGAAGTAGCATAATATAAACAAATTTGTGATGTCACTTCCTGTTGTCTGCTGCAACTAGCAATCCTGGAAATAGATTGCAGTCAACAACCAGCAATTTTCATGTGTTCTCATGCCTTAGTTCTCTCTTAAAATGGATGAAATGTGGATGAAAAGTTGCCATTAATATTTGAAAATTAAGAAAGCTTGTTAAAATGGACAGCATTTGCTGAAAATGAAAAATTTATTCCAAAGCGGGAAGTGCATGCCCATCAAAGATCAAATGTGTCATGTAAATTTCCCATAAGAATGTAGCCGCTACAATGCCTGTTTTCTATTAACTTCATTTTTACAGATAACTAAATCAAACTAAGTAAAAGTATGCTTCAAAACAATGTCTTCAGATATATAAGAGTAATTACTATGTACTATACCTATATCCGGAATGTCCGACTTTATTGCAAATGACTGTTATCGGAGTATTGGAAATTTTACATAACACTTTTGATGGTCACCCATTTCCTAATTTAGAATACAATTTTCAGTGAAATTTAGCAAATGTTGTCCATTTTTAACTGCCTCTCTTAATTTTCTGATTTTTATTATGGCAATGTTCACAATGTTATACCACTTTTAAGAAAAATGAAGGCTTGAGAATGGTTTGAAATTGTATTTTATTAACTTATTTGCATTTCTAGGAATGCAAGGTGCCAAAGACAACAGGAAGTGACATCACATATTTGCTATGACGTCACTTCCTGTTGAAGAACCGCCTGGCAAAACGGGTGTCAGATTAAGGATCAAATATAATAGAACTACTATTGTGTTAAATATCGTACTTGTATCAGTATTGTTAAAAAACGTAATGCACTGTTTAATAGCGGTTGCGTTTTGGGACACCCTGTATATATGACAGTCAAATTGTGGAGGTCAGTCAGGGGCCATATAGATTACAAATTGTAGAAAATGATGGAATCCAAACCTACATAATTTCAAGGTTAATGTGTATAACAACATCTGTTTGATTCTGCCATTCTGAAGATATGAACGGAAACCAAATTCTATGTCAACCAAGGGCCATTACTCCGTTACAAATTTACAACAAAAGATGATGTCTATCAGTCCCAAGCTAGATCTTGACTATGTTGATGTGTGCATACAAAATTTGTCAAATTCTGTAAATTCATTCTCAAGATATTGAACAGAAACAAAATTCTGACATCAATCAAGGGCCATAACTCGGGCACAAAGTGGCGAAAAATGATAAAGTTGGTCAAATTCTGTCAATTCATTCTCGAGATATTGAGAGGAAACGAAATTCAAACATCAATCAAGGGCCTAACTCTATTGCTAATTTGCCAAAAAATGACGGGCACCAATCTAAAGTAAAACCAATGCTGTTTTCCCCCGCAATCTGCTATGTTTTCATTTCACTGCCGTTTTTGAATATATAAAGCAAACCCCAGGTACTTCCATGCTCTGCCGTGGCAAAAACATTGGTCAAAACCTTTATCATCCGCGGCCTGTGGCGCCATGTGTTAGCGGTCGACATGCTTTTCACTGATCAGGGGAGTTAATGTGGAAGTCGGTTGAACATTCATTAAGAGTGGACATCAGATTATAAACCGCCAACTTTAATTTTTTAACTTTTCCACGGCTTTTCACCGCCCTCCCCGGTGTTAAGTCATATGATAAGCGTGTGTATGGGCGTGTCACTGCAATAGATACACGACTCAGCAATGGATCCATCATAACAACAAAAAAAAAAAAAAAAAAAAAAAAAAAAAAAAAAAAAAAAAAAAAAAAAAACTTTTTATGTCCTTTCTTTTTTTTTATTTTTTTATTTTTTTTTTTTTTATACTGAAATACCTCCTTACGGGGATAACATGCATGTGGATTGCACTTTAAGGTGCATTTAACTTTTAAATAGTGTGCAGAAAGGAATAAAATGAGAGTTGACTTTGTTATGAGAAGACTTTAACACTCTGTACAGTGAGTTTGGACTGGTTTCTTGTATCGATCTTTTTTTTCGACGTCAGCGATGGCCAAATTGTACCTTTTAAGATGTAAAATATATAGTACCAGCTCAAAATTTACTGCATTCAACCTGAATACAGTGGAAAGGTCTGAAGACCTTTCCAATGACAGTATATCGGAAGGCAAGTGATATAATCATACAATTTAGGCTTAATCACATGGTGAAACCAGAAGTTAGTTTAGTACAGTTCAATTGTAAATTCGGAAATGTTCGCGAGAACTTAATTTTCGCGAATAATCGTTGCCTCGCGAATTCACAGTTCTCGCTAATAAATAATTAAATATAATGGTTTGATCCTTTGGAAGCAGTAAAACATTCAAAGTGAGATAGTATGGACTATATTGCGCAATTGGGGAAAATGAACCCTCATCAGTAGCCCTTGTTAAACCGGCAACGAAAGCCAGACTATAATGCTGCAATTTCAAGAGTTTATACGAGAAGTCTAAATCAAAGACACATTCCTAAACGGGTCAAGTAATTAAAGCATTGCTTAGAAGTATGTTTCTAAACGTAAGTGTTTTGAACACTCTGAATATCTTTACTGATCTCAAAGGACAGAAAGAAAAATATAATCTGCACTATGGATGATGTATGGGGAGACTTTTAGGGCCGCCACACAGCACAACACCAGCTGCAGTAATAGCAAACAAAACATCATGGTTTGATCCTTTGGAAGAAGTAAACCATTCAAAGGGAGAAAGTATGGACTATATTGCGCAATTTTGCAAAATGAACCATCATCAGTAGCCCTTGTTAAACCGGCAACGAAAGCCAGATTATAATGCTGCAATTTCAAGAGTTTATACGAGAAGTCTAAATCAAAGACACATTCCGTAAACGGGGTCAAGTAATCACAGGGACCCAACTGTTAATCGTGATTGTTGATGTGACGTGGAATGTTAATGCATGCTATTATCAAGTTTCGTATGCGTCGGCGAGATCGTTACGTATGCGACTTTCCACATCCACTGCCCTTGGAAGGTAATTACCACATGTTTTGGTCTCGTGAAATCCACTATGATCTGCAAAATTCTTCTATGTTCCCACTTGAAGTCAACTGGAATACCTACGGCACTTGTATTTTTCAGCTAATGGTTTATAATGTTGACCGGAAGATACAACAGTGCCACGGAAACTTATTACATTCTTAAAGTCCTTTCGTTTTTCTTTGTCTTTGTCGTAAACTAAGAAGTATAACACAGTCTTTATTGAAATATGTAGCCAAACGGCTTTGTGAATACACATTTATTTACTGAGCCTGAAAAACAGCATTTTTTATATGCATCGAAGACGAAGGTACATGTACATACTACTAGAATGAATCATGGAAGAATTAGCATTTTGTTGTGCTCTTTCAAAAGTTATTTACGTCAGTGCAGAAGCATAGCGAGTGCCTTTATCCCTTTATGAAGCGCAATATTGCATGGCGTATTTTTCCGTGGACTACATGTACTTTGTTGAGCGAGCTTCAAAGCATATGCCACTTTTATTTTGAATGAGATCACAGAGAGGGGTTTCTAATAGACATTTCCAAC
This sequence comes from Rugalucina vietnamica, assembly GCA_964017185.1. Classification (NCBI taxonomy): domain Eukaryota; kingdom Metazoa; phylum Mollusca; class Bivalvia; order Lucinida; family Lucinidae; genus Rugalucina; species Rugalucina vietnamica. Next base: position 21,447,075 of record OZ024878.1, on the reverse strand, counting down.
TTAGTCTGAGCTACGATATACGATATACGAGAAACTTTAATCAATTTCTGGGGGGTATCTCAAGGCTGTCCAACTAATTTGGTGAAAACCCTATACTTCTAGTACCTCTACACGATCAAATGTGTTTGATAACTTTCGTGCCATGTTTTATAAATTACTCTGAAGGTATCTGAAATTTTTCAATTTAAAAAATCGTACACAGATCTTATTTTGGTCTTATGCACCGATCACATGCATGATAAGGCCATGGTATATTTTATTTGTTTCCTGTCAAGAATCACGCAAATCTATCACGGTGGCTTGCAAGCAACGGACGTCAGGCGAATCAATTATGAATGGCTAGGCAATTCTGCTTGGCTATGCAGTTCTGCTTCTTAGACACCGACTGCCTAGTGGTGGTTGCGGTCGTGGGGGAGCCACAGCAAACCATTGAAATATGCCGATGCAGGAACAATTTGATAGGTTTATCAATTATCGACATTTTATTGGCGTCGCCAATGGGATTCCACCCCCCCATGTAGCGGGAAGTTAGAAGCCATCGACACTACTGAGTGAGCTATCCGGAGACCCAAATTCAACATTTCATTCTATGCGTAGACAATGATATTCTGACACTGATTAAAGAGTTAACACAAATGAGTAAAGTTGCACCCAAACGTTGAGAATTTTAGTGACAAGTTTTATTCGCTCAAACATTCTTGGTTATCCAGTTCGCAGAACAATCAACGGGGGAACTCTACGAAACAACAACTATGGCACTAGCAGCGGTTTACCGTAAACGACAGAAAATTGGAGTCGAATTATTTTTATTTTATCTTGAAATAAATGAGTCGCCTCATGAGAAAACCAACAATATGGTTTCCAAACAAGTCCCACACAAAACGGTCTCTTGCAGCTAAAGAAGACAGCTAGTAGCTTGAAATTTCGTATATACAAAGAAGAGGAATTGTACTATCCGTGAAGCGAAAACAAAGGCACTATAATCAGCTTCGCGGGTACCGCGAAGCTGATCTGCGTCTTTGTTTTCGCCTTTGCAAATTGTTGGTTTTCTCATGAGGCGGCTCAAATAAAACACGATGCATGTAACGATCTAGGTCAAGAAAAAAAAAGTTCTGTTTGCTTGGTTTGTTTTTACGCACCAGCCAACAGCTATGTCAGGACGTTGTCTCCATTTTCAATTGGTGTTCTATACATTATGATGTAATGACATGCGAAACGTGCTTCAAACTGATTTTCGTATTATGTTGCATTTTTAATGAGCACCCATTACATCTTTGGGTAAAAAGTACAATTACACTTTCCCTTGATTTACAGTTCTTTGTCAACAGCGCTTTTAATGCAGACTGATATGTGTTCGTCGACAATATGAATTCATAGTTTATAGTGTTACAATTTTAAGTTTATTTTGAAAGAAAATAAAATTTTCACTATCTTTGTTTAGTTCTACGTGTGTCCTACACCCTTAACCCGTTAATTCTTTTTAACGGCAGCTAAAGAAGTGTGGTTTTCACATCCATAAAACATACCAAAGTGGCATTCTGTGTCGATATATAGTGGGGGCACGTCATCATCGTGAGAAAACCCTTCATCAAAATTCTTAAAAATCTCTGAGAGCTTGACTGTACTGCTATGTGCGATATAAATGTTGGAATACGTAATTCCACTGTGTCTCATGAGCTACAATAATTGTGCCGCGACGAGAGAAACCCGGTCTTCGGGGATTCCGACCAGATCTGACACAACCCGAGCTGTACAAGCAAAGAAGATGACTAGAGACGGAAAATTTTGGATTGAGAAAGAAGAGGTATTTTACTATCCGCGTTGCGAAAGCAAAGGCGCTGATCAGCAACTGCGAAGCTGGTCTGCGCCTTTGTTTTTGCCTAGGCAAACATCCGGTTTTCTCACGACGGGGCTCATTATAAAACAGGTAGGCACATCTTCGTCTGTAAAAAAATTGGCTTGCAAAGGTTCCTCCTACTTACATTGTACCCACATATGCACATTTATCTGTTGATACAAGAATTGAAAATATGGTTTGATGCCTTGCGTCCATGGAAAAAGTGTTGTGAAGTAATTTTGTCGGCAGTTTATATCTACCACATCATTTATGGTACAGCCATCTGAGCTCTGGACAATCTCTTGCACCTTGTCTTTTTTTCCCTGGGTCCAGTACTATAAGAGGTTGTTTTTGAAGGGTTTGTTATGTGGATTTGTTGCTCCGGGAGCACCCGAAGGCTCAACCGGGAGGTTGATTTTTGTTGTTTTTGGAAAAGCCCAGGATCGAACCTGCAACCCCTGGTTTACAAGGCGAGTGACTTAACCACTGCACCACGGAGGCTGTTGAGCCGTGACGAAACAATACAATGTAACACGCATGCGTTTAGCGAAGCAAAAAATATCGCATTAACTTTATGGTCTTCGCTGTGCGTTAAATATATGTAACGTTTTGGTAATGTTCCGAGCGGTCCTATCCACAAATGTAACAAATTAACAAACACTATATAAATTTTTCGCAGGACTGATTGTCAAATGATTGGTTATGCATTAACTACTTTACAACAAAAACTAGACTACTTTGTCTGCAATCTTGATTAGGATTTCATTGAGCAATAAAAGAATCACAGAATAATCACCAGAAAACATATATACGAGTTCAAGCTGTTCTCAACTGAGATGGTCTGAAACCTTCCAGGCCACTTGCTGCTCAAAAACTACCCAACTCTCAAAACTTTTCACAACTCTATAGTTTGCAACTCTTAGTTGCAAGGCTACCCTATAGCCTCAACGTCTATATGGCTATCTCTTAATAGCCAATATGTCTCTGGAGCTTCCCAAGAGTTTGTCTGAGACCAGCTGGTTCAAGTACCGCAATGGTCCTTTAAACCGTATAGGCCTCAGGTGTGCTCAGCACTATGATGAACTTAAGCAATGCTTTGGTCTCCAGGTATCGCAATCATCCCTTAGAAACCTAACACTGCCTTCAGTTCGTGCCACGAAGCTTTCTCCAGTTGACAATCACTACTGCCTTCTGCTAATTCGATCTGCACCGTCTGAATAACTGGACAGCAAGACGGCAATTCTCATTTTTCGCTCGCTTTTATACCCATATTTGGGCTGTACCATAAGCCATCTAGGGGAACAGGTTGAACTCATAAATCTGATTAGAATGTTAATTGGAGGTTTCTTTACCTTAAATCTACATGAAATCAAATGATTCATATTCATACATGATATTCTGTTAAATGCTTCTTGCATTTTCATATTTCAAAGAATTAAATCTTTGGAAAACATGTCTTGTTTTCCTCATATAAAAATGGTTCCGTCCATTATCAATTCATTGTGTGAGGCGTTTGATTGCAAGCGTTTATCGATCTGATTGAAACATGGCGGCCCCCATGAAAGTTGTGAATTTCAACACGAAAACAAGGAAATACATTGCATATAAAGATATTCCAAGCAATTTCTGAATAAAAATACAATAAAATACAGAGGGCTTCATTCGGGAGACTGGGTGTGACCATCATAGACGGTAAGTTTGCCTAGTTTGGCTTGCATGCAGCTCTCATTTCGTCACACTACCCACGCCTCCGATTTCATGCGTCCCCGCATGCACAACAACAAAATATTTATTTTTTTTTTCTCTATTTTTCTTCTTTTTATTTGCCTTCCTTGGCATAATCAATTATCTTTACATTATTACTCTGTCCTTATTCATAAACGTTCTATCTCTAGAACTCAGAAATATAATCTCTCATCCATCGAGGTTTCCTGACAACACGCTTGTGTCTTGTCTCGACAAAAGGTTCTTCCTCATCTGAGGTTTCAGCTCTATCCATCTGCTCATCTGGAGAATCATACCGGTCCGATTCTTGGTCAACCGGTTCAGGCATTCCTCTTTCTTCTGATTCTCCTATTGTTTGTTTTCTTGCCTTTCGAACTCTGTTGATGTGAATAACTTGTAAGGTTCCATTTCTGCCACAATTGATGTTCAACAGTACATCTGAAAGCTTTTCAACAACCTGAAATGGACCTTTCAAAAATTGTTTGAATTTGACTGTCTCTCCTGGTTTTTTGACAGGAAACAGTACATACACCCTGTCATCAGTGTTAAAGTTTTCCATAGACACTCTTTTGTCGTGTGTCTTCTTCTGTCTCAGAATCGCCATTCCAGTGTTCTCTCTGACAAAAGCGTGGACAGATTCTAGTCTATCCTGAAGATCCCAGACCCATTCATTGGCTGGTACTGGCTTTACATTTGTAGGCATTTGATAAATGAGATCCAGAGGGGTTCTTGTGTTGTGACCAAGCATGATCATGTTAGGACTTGTCCCTGTGCTTTCGTGCTCTGTAGTTCTATATGCCATTGTCACATATGGTAGGAGCAGATCCCAATTTGAGTGGTTCTCATTTATGTAAGCCCGAAGCATTGAACACAAGGTTTTATTAAACCTTTCAACCATGCCATCGGACTGGGGGTGATAGGGAGTTGTGCGTGTCTTGTCAATTTGCAACAAGTCACACATCTCTGCAAATAATTTGCTTTCGAACTGGCGCCCCTGGTCCGAATGTAATTGGTCTGGCACTCCAAATCTTGAGAACAGTTGTTCTACCAACAATCTGGCTACTGTGGACGCCTCCATATTGCTCATGGGGTAGCACTCTGTCCATTTACTAAAATAATCTGAGACCACGAGGACGTATTTGTTACCCCTTTCTGTTACTGGAAGTTCGCCCAGTATGTCTACTGCTATCCTTTCCATAGGATATCCACTTCTGGCGACTTTCATGGGTGCTCTTTTTGTTGGAATAGGGTCCTTCCCTTTTTGGCAAATTTCACACCCTGTTACATATATCTTTACATCTTGTTCTAGTCCCGGCCAGTAGTAATTCTGTCTAACTTTGCTCAAAGTTTTCTTGATGCCGAGGTGGCCTGACGAAGGAACGTCGTGTGACAATCTAAGCACAAGTCTTCTCTGTGACTGTGGCACTATTGCCTGCCAATTTATCATGCCTGTGTCCTGAACCTCATATTTTCGTACCACTAACTCATTGTGTATCTCAAGTCTTTCCCATTGACCTACCAATGTTTTCACAACATAGCTTTCCCGCGCTATGTCTGCTGGGCCTGGTTTTTCTCCTCTCTCTAACCAGCCTCTGATTAAACAAATATCTCTATCTCCTTCCTGCAACGACTTCAAGTCAGGCCTGTCCTGTTCAGAAGTTCCAACAACATTTAAGGCATGTTCACTTACTTTGTCACTCTTACTGCATTGATGGCACGGAATCCTACTGACCCCATCGGCGTTATTATGTAACCTTCCGGGTCTGTGTTCGACCTTCATATCATAGGAAGAAAGAGTCTCTATCCAGCGAGCAATTTGTCCTTCTGGATTTTTGAAATGAATCGCCATTTCAAAGAGCTGTGATCTGTTCTCACAAGGAATTTTTGTCCATACAAGTAATGCTTGAAATGCTTGACGAACGTTACCAGTGCCAGCAACTCCTTCCTGGTAACACAATATCGACGTTCTGTCTTTGAAGGTGTTCTACTTGCATAAGCAATAGCATGTTCCTCTCCATCAATCTTCTGCGAGATCACGGCCCCTATGCTCTGGTCGCAAGCATCTACGTCCAGAATAAAGCTCTTACTAAAGTCGGGGTGAGCCAAGATGGGTGCACTTATCAATTTATTCTTCAGCTGAAGAAATGCATCTTGGCATTCCTCTGTCCATTTAAATCTTGACCCCTTTTCTGTTAATTTGTGGAGGGGCTTGGCTATCTCGGAGAACCGGAAAATGAATCGCCGATAATAGCTACAGAATCCTAGAAAAGATCTCACTTCTTTCACATTCGTTGGTACTGGCCAATTACGAACACATTCTGTCTTCTTTGGGTCTGTGCTGATACCTTCTTCTGAGATGACATGTCCGAGAAATTCTACCCTTTTGGCAAACAGCTGGCACTTCCTGGCTTTTAATTTTAAGCCAGCTTCTTGTAACCTTGCCAGAACATCATCAAGATTTTTCACCATGTCATCGAACGTCTTCCCACAGACTATGATGTCGTCAAGGTACACTAAGCATGTTTCCCAATGCAGTCCAGCTAACACTATTTCAACCAGCCTCTCGAATGTTGCTGGCGCATTACAGAGCCCGAATGGCAAAACTTTGAACTCAAACAACCCCTTTCTACTGATGAATGCTGTTTTCTTTCTGTCTTCTTGGTCAAGCTCCACTTGCCAATATCCGGAATTCATGTCCAAACAAGAAAACCAACATGATCCTGCTAGCTGATCTAAGGATTCGTCTATTCTGGGCAGTGGGTAAGCATCCTTCGTGACATCATTCAATCTGCGATAATCGACACAAAAGCGTTTGCTTCCATCCTTTTTCTTTACTAGTACAATGCCACTGGCCCATGGACTCTTTGAGGGTGTGATGACATCCTTCTGCAACATATTGTCGATTTGCTCGTCCATCTCTTTCTGCATATGGTATGGAACCCTTCTAAGTGGCTGTTTGATGGGCTGTGCATCACCTGTTGGTATTCGATGCTTCAAAACCCCAGTTCGTCCAATATCATCATCAGTTTCAGAAAACACTGATGAGTACTTGTTTAGCAGGTGAGCAACTCGTTTCTGTTGGCTACTGCTCATGCCTTCAACCGTTCTTTGGTATAAATCAGCCAGATGATCTGGAACTGCTTTTCCAACTGGTGTAGCCTTGTTCTTTACTTTTTGTACCTCGGTGACAGAACATGCATTGGCTATGTTAGTCCCAGGGTATATGCTGCATGTTTCATCAGAAACATTCATAAGCCGTACTGGTACTGTGTTCTGGCTGTATGTCAAGGTTTTAGCAACCATAGCTTTTCCCTTCTTGAGGAAATTATCTGATGGCTCAATCATGCATAATCTACCATTTTCCAGGGTGGACTCAACCATCTTCCCTTGGATTATTTTCTCTGACCGAGGTGGTATTTGGATCATTTCTCTGGCAATGATTCTACTGCATCCAATATAGCCGAGGCTGTCCAATTTTACTGAACGGTCTTGTATGTCCAGAGTTTCCTTTGCAACATCTATTTTACAATTCATCTTCTTCAAGAAATCAAGACCCAATATCAGCTCATTGTCTATATTTGCTATCACCACATCCAGATAGCACAAGTAATCCGCTACTTTAAGTTGAACCCTTGTTCTTCCTGTCACTTCTATTGGACTTCCCGATGCGGTGGAAATGTTTTGATCAAATGCGGTCAGAGTCAGTTTGGAACGGTCCAACGATTCCCAGACCTTTGTAGATATTATGGTCAAGGTAGCTCCAGTATCTAGTAGGCAATTAATTGGCTGGCCGTTCACAAGCGCTGAAACAAACAACCCAGAGTTGTGTATGCCAGACACCTTGGCACTCTTCCCAGAAACTTTGTCCTTGTCCTGCTGCTGATTTCCCGATTTTGCTTGGTTCTGCTCACAGTCTCTTGCTATATGATCTTCTGAACCACATGTAAAACATCTTCGTTTCCAGGTCTGTCTTTCAGATGAATTTTGTGTGCGTGGGTATGGTTGGGGTCTCTGATAAGGCCTCCGATCACCCTGTGATCTACCATCCCTGTATTCTGATTTCTGTGCCTTCAGTGATTTCAGCTCCTTTTGAATCAGCTGAAGTGTATTTGTCAAAGCTTCGAACTTATCACTTTGACTGTCCGACTTTGAATCGGTGCTCGTCTTCTGCTCCATGGCATTGGTTGAGCGCAAATATCCTTCACCCTCAGTTTTTCGTTTCTCAGCCCTATTGTAAGCCTCGAGTTCGACAGCATGGCGAACTGCATCATTTAAATCGCTTGGCCTGGCTTGTTTCACTCGTAATCGCATGTCAGAACTATGCAGAGCGTCAATAAATTGCTCCTTGGCCAGGGTGTCCCGTACATCAATTGGTGCGGTCGGGTATGCCAAGTTTGCCAATCTTCTTATGTCCTGGCCTAATGCTGACAACGTTTCTGATGCAGTCTGTCTTCTTTCTCTTAACTGTACTCTATACAGTTCTGTCGGGTTTGGTGGAGCAAATCGCTGCTCCAATGCTTGCACCAGCTTATCATAGTCTTTGGACTGTGTTGAGAGGTTCCCGAACACGCCCTGGGCTTGTCCTCGCAATGAAACAGCCAAGTATAAGCCTTTCTCTGTCTGGCTCCATCTATTTATTTCTGCCACTGCATCAAAGTGAGCCCGGTAGTCTAGCCAAGAGCCTGTGCCGTCAAACGTAGCTGGTTTCACTTTTACGCTTCCACTTGCTTGCGAGCTTGGCTGAGCTACATTTGGAGTCGAGGTGATGGGCATATGTCCTGCCTCCTGCACATTTGCAATCCCTGGTTGCGGTCTTGACAATGGCGTGTAAGTGCCCCCTATGCTACTGTCATCATACAAATTCAGCTGGGGTGGTTCCTCTGTGTCAAAGTGAGCTCGTCGACCTCTGGGTATTTCTAGCAGAACCCTCCTCGGCCTTTGCTCACTAGTCTGTTCTCGCATCTCCGCATCCTCATGTTGCAGCTCCAGCTGACGCAGCTCACTTTCCAAAGAGAAAATTTCGTTCTGAAGCAGGCTGGCCTCACTCTTTTTCCTCATGACTTCCAGCCGCTTTTCAATCATCATCACAGAGGCTTGAAGCCTTCCTGGACTATCCTGATCGTCCATAGTTCTTAGATATAAGCTTGGATTCGTGATAATGTTACTTTATCAAATATCCCACCGTTAGCTGCCACCACTGTAACGTTTTGGTAATGTTCCGAGCGGTCCTATCCACAAATGTAACAAATTAACAAACACTATATAAATTTTTCGCAGGACTGATTGTCAAATGATTGGTTATGCATTAACTACTTTACAACAAAAACTAGACTACTTTGTCTGCAATCTTGATTAGGATTTCATTGAGCAATAAAAGAATCACAGAATAATCACCAGAAAACATATATACGAGTTCAAGCTGTTCTCAACTGAGATGGTCTGAAACCTTCCAGGCCACTTGCTGCTCAAAAACTACCCAACTCTCAAAACTTTTCACAACTCTATAGTTTGCAACTCTTAGTTGCAAGGCTACCCTATAGCCTCAACGTCGCTATCTCTTAATAGCCAATATGTCTCTGGAGCTTCCCAAGAGTTTGTCTGAGACCAGCTGGTTCAAGTACCGCAATGGTCCTTTAAACCGTATAGGCCTCAGGTGTGCTCAGCACTATGATGAACTTATGCAATGCTTTGGTCTCCAGGTATCGCAATGATCCCTTAGAAACCTAACACTGCCTTCAGTTCGTGCCACGAAGCTTTCTCCAGTTGACAATCACTACTGCCTTCTGCTAATTCGATCTGCACCGTCTGAATAACTGGACAGCAAGACGGCAATTCTCATTTTTCGCTCGCTTTTATACCCATATTTGGGCTGTACCATTAGCCATCTAGGGGAACAGGTTGAACTCATAAATCTGATTAGAATGTTAATTGGAGGTTTCTTTACCTTAAATCTACATGAAATCAAATGATTCGTATTCATACATGATATTCTGTTAAATGCTTCTTGCATTTTCATATTTCAAAGAATTAAATCTTTGGAAAACATGTCTTGTTTTCCTCATATAAAAATGGTTCCGTCCATTATCAATTCATTGTGTGAGGCGTTTGATTGCAAGCGTTTATCGATCTGATTGAAACATGGCGGCCCCCATGAAAGTTTTGAATTTCAACACGAAAACAAGGAAATACATTGCATATAAAGATATTCCAAGCAATTTCTGAATAAAAATACAATAAAATACAGAGGGCTTCATTCGGGAGACTGGGTGTGACCATCATAGACGGTAAGTTTGCCTAGTTTGGCTTGCATGCAGCTCTCATTTCGTCACATATATGACAAAATCAACTGTCTTGTTTATTTGTTAACTAAAATAATTTATAATACTAAATATATGCATGTTCATTTGTTTATAAGAAGCTTTGCTTGTTGTTCATACTCTACCTTGATATTGAGTGTAAAATATAAAGTTTCAAACAATATTGAGACCTTGAACAATCCTACCCTAAGGGAAGACATATTGCAGGTCTCCGAGGACCGGCGTTAAATCATTTGCCTACAAAATACGAATAAGCAAGGGCGAAATAGCTTCACTGGTTCTGACACTCGCTACCTTCATTTTGCGAGCAAATAGGAAATGTCTCGTGACGCATGCGGTGGTGTGCATCTGTACATGTTCTCCAACCCGATATATTGTGCCCTCCATCCAAGGGCCACTGAAAAGATGTGGGCTAACACATTTGTTATGATCTCGCCGACGCATAAAAATGCCGTAATCTTATTTCTTAACACAGCAGCATGGCGCACCAATAATGCCTCGGTCACACTAGCGCTTACGGATGCCGCGGATAGTTGCGAATACTGTACGTAGCGATCCGCAGAATTTTGTGGGCGGGGCTAACGGTTCTTAATGAATTTATTACTTTTAAATGCGAATGAATACGGGTAGTTCAGGAAAGATACGGATACGTTCGTAGATAGTTACGGATAAATTCGAATACGTACGGTTAAGAAACTTGACTACATACCTTTCGATACCTTCTGTTACGTTTAGATACAGACATACACCTGGTACGTAATGTTGCGTTTTCATGCGTATATAACGGTGAAATCTGATGCAAGAAAATGCAGGTTTTGGTCAAACTACAGTCACACTAGCACATCCGGATGCTGCGGACGCTGCGGACTGGCCTTTCGTATCTATCCGTCATATCCGTAACAATTCGTATCTTTTCAATATATGTCCGTATCTTAACGTATTGTATATGCTAGTCCGATTCCATCCGCGCCCAAATTTTGAAAAAAAGTCAAAAATTTGGCACGAATGAAACATCCGTAACAATACGTAATGATATGTAACTGAAGGCATTGATTCGAATCTTTTCGTATCTTAACCGTAACACAAACGTTTCTACACCGTAAATGAACGCATCAACCCACAATCAAGCATTGGCTGCCGACAGATACGACACGAGTGCGCAGCACGAGTGAAATTTTTTATGTTTTCAACTCACGAGAAGAAATATACATGTACCGTATTCGTTCTAATTAGCACACAGTGCGGTTAACTTTTCAAAATAACTTAAAGTTAAAGTAACAAAATGCCGTTCTAATTAGCGCACACTATGAAGGAAAACTACTCATCAAAATGCTTAAATAACAACGTCAAATCTATCAATGGTGATGTCATTCAAGTATTCAAATTGTTTGAAAGTAGTTTTCGGTCATTTAAGGTTCAGTTTTAATGCCTCTAATCCGGTATTAATGTGTAGAATTAGTGTAAAATACCAATATACTATTCAAGCAGTGTGCGCTTATGCATATCTTTTTCAGAAAATACCGGGGTAGGCTTATTGGAGCATGTGCGCTAATTAGAACGAATACGGTATTTGGTATTCACCGAAAAAAAATCTTTTTTATTATATACCATACACGGGCATTTTCCAATTCACAAGGCAGGTCTTGAAAATGAAGGCAGGCCTTGAAAATGAAAAAAAAAAAAAAAAAAATTGTAAACACAAATAATTTTGGTACCACATTGTTCCTTACGTTCTAACTAAGATAATGAATACCCACACTTTATGTTTTCGTTCATAAATGGCGGAGTTATAGGCGTTTGAAGTTCTGAAGTGAGACACATTTGAGCCACCTTGTGGAAAAACCAACAATGTGGTTTCCGAACAGGACTGAGACAAACCGGCCTGTACAGCAACAGAAGCAAGCTAGAAGCTTGAAATTTTGGAGTTAAGAAGAGGAGGAATCGTACTATCCGAGTAGCGAAAACAAAGGCGCAGATCAGCTTCGCGGTTACTGCGAAGCTGATCTGTGTCTTTGTTTTCACATATGCAGATTGTTGGTTTTCTCATGAGGCGGCTCATTTAATGACGTCAAGTAAATTGAAATGTCAGAAGTAATCCAAAATCTACAGTGAAGATATAGGCTGATATCTGTCACTAGTGACTTTTGATATCAGTGAGATTTGATATCAGTGAAATTTCATATCAATGAAAATACCAATTTTATCAAGTTTTGATTTGCTTTGTTTTTTTCTGCGGAAAATTGTGACTATAGTTACTTTCACATACGGATTAATAATGTTTGTTACTGACTGGTACCTTCGAATAAAGTCTTTTACGTTGAAATACTTACATGTTCACATTTGTGGCGTGACACAGTGGTGCCACAGGCGAACCGTAACATTACGTGTTCGTATCTGAACGTATTAAATTGTATCGAAAAATATGTAAACGACAAAGACCGCAACCGAGCGAAACAACGCGTATGGAACAGTATCGATCCGCAACACATGCTTGATCGCGGAATGATACATTTAGATACGTTTTTATACCGATTAGATACGGACAGCTTCGAATAAATGCCTTCAGTTACGTACCATTACCTACCATTACCGATCGTCCATCCGCGCATGAATTTTTGACAGTTATGAAAATTTGCCCGCGGATCTTCCGCGCACTGAGGGTACGATACGTACAGTCACGGACATTACGGATAAGATGCGAATCGTTACGAATAGGACGGACAGATACGGAACACCTATCCGCAGCGTCCGCAGCGTACGTAAGCCCTAATGTGACCTAGGCATAAGCGATAAACCGACAGATCCCGTGCATATACATGAACATGTTTGTACTATTACTTTACACGTTGTCCTTGAGAATATCCATCCAAAATATTATCCAACTCCAATGTCAAACTCCAATATCAATATCGGATTAAGTTGGAAATGTCTAATACAACTTTGTCAACATTCGAGTGACACAACTACAAAACCAGCAACAAAGATTGCTTTGACGCAAGCTGAAACCCCTACCAAACTTTGAATGAACACTAAGGCTAAAACAAATAATATTTGATCATTGAGTATGGGTGGCTCCATGCATTTCTAGTAAGCAGGGTGGAGGTGAGAAAACAAAAGAATTAAATGTATTTATGCGGTTTTTAGGTGCGGTTGTGATGCAGGTTTCACTGAAATGGTGTGTTATTATACAAGAACAGCTATCAACTATGATTATTTCGTTGCATTAACATAAGAAGAGTCTTTTGGCTGCCTCGTGCTCAAACAACTTTCTCCAGCCTCTGCAAATGTTAATTAATACAGTACAAAACCATGGTTGACCCATTTTACATGTAGCTAGAAAATATTAATAGAAGAAAATGCATTACTGTCTCCATATGAGCCGCCTCATGGGAAAACCAACAGTCTGCATAGGCAAAAACAAAGACGCAGATCAGCTTCGCGGTAACCGCGAATCTGATCAGCGCCTTTGTGTTCGCTACTCGGATAGTACAATTCCTCTTCTACTTAAATCCGAAATTTCATGCTTCTAGCTCTTTTCTGTGCTTGTACAGGCCGGTTTGTGTTGGACCTGTTCGGAAACCACATTGTTTGTTTTCCTACGAGGCGGCTCATATCGTTACAATTGCTTATTTTACTGATTCATCGGTCTCATTCTTCAACGATGCATTTCTGTGTCGCATATCAAATTTTAACAAGGTCTTCGATGCATACAAAAATGCTTACCCAGATAGCACGTATACATTGGCCCACCATTGGCCCATCGGACGCCGCACGATTGGCCCATGGTTGTAAATATTGAATGGGCCAACCTAGCGTTTGCTCATCGGCCCATCCTTGGCCCATAACATTGGTTCGACATTGGGCCAATGCCGGGAGGTTTTGCATTTTTTGTTGGCCCATCACTGTTTGAATGTGTACATTACAAGCTATCGACGATGTATTTCTATCGCATATGTCCACTCGGTACAGTTTCTTGATCTGCAGCACCACGGTGACAGTCGAGCTTGGTCTCTTGTCTTTGGAGAAGGTAAACTCTTCATTTTTCGTTTTCTCTGTGCTGGGTAACTTTGACGATTGGTCTTCTGAAAACAAACGAATAAATACAGCACCATGACAAAAACATAAACTAGCCTCATTTATGCAACATTTTAACGTGTGCATTTTAGCTCATAAAGGAATAGCTGTTTAAGAAATACATGTTAAAACTAAAACCTCTTTGTTGCAACGAAGTGTGATGGCTAAAGGAAGTAAAACATTGAATTATATTATATAAAATCAATTATGTTTACGCAACTGGCTTTAATAAGATGGAGAAATGAGCTTAATTATTAATGCAAAAAAAATAAAATAAATAAAACTTACCTTCTAAACCTCAGAGTGTCTGTTTCCTAACATGCAAAACTGACTTCTCTAAAACTTCATGCGAAACACCTGTTAATAATACTCACATGCCTGAGAAATTTTCTCGTTGCTATGACAACTGATGTACTCTTGTACTCTGGCTGGAGCAGCGAAGCAATTAATAAACCAGTCCACAATATTATGAAAAGACATGTTACAGTGAAAAAGGCGTTAACTTCTATTTTGCTCCCATTGCTTACTAAATATTTACAGATTAGATATACAGTAAGTTTAAATGGCCTGGTCAAGGAAGTAACTGCTAATTAAGATAATGGTTTTAAAATAATTGATGGTGTTTTACATATAAATCACAATAATTATTTATAATTGATATACTGTATAAATTGAAAACTATGAGGAAACCGGACTGTCTCTTTATTGAATAAGATTTAAAGACAGTAATTAATCGATTACAAATTAACACCGGTCAGTATTTAATCATATACGAATCGGCCAATGATATGCCAACCATCGGCCAACGGAAAGTGTACACGACAAGTTTTTATTTATTTTCTCAGGCTCCTTTGTATGAGCCTTGTCATACATGGTCACTGCAGTTAACACTTTCCCTCAGTTCGAACTTAAACACTACTAAGTATGCATTAAGTACTAAACTATATAGACTATACTATTCCAGCAAGCACACAACATCAACGAACGTTGAGTGCCTGCTGGGTATAAGTACATCGTTTATTACAATGGCTAACAAATATTGGGTCACTCTTGTTTCTGTGAAAGAAAATCACTTTCATGATCCGTTGCAGTAACAGATCGTTTGCCAAAGTTGGGCCAACGTCGGCAAATATTGCATGTAAATGCACTACCACACCAACATTGGCCCAATCATGTACATGCGACCGCAACCAAATGCCAATTACCCAATCAATATGCAATGTTGGCCCAATGATATTTGCTATCTGGGTATCTTACTGTTTTTCACGCTCAGTAGATAATTGTGCATTTACGAAGCCGTTTTGTTTGGATACATATTTCAATAAAGACACCCACAGGACTGTGTTATACTTCATAGTTTACGGCCAAGACAAAGAAAAACAAAAGGACTTTAAAATGTAATGCGTTTCCGTGGCACCGTTGTATCTACCGGTCAACATTATTAACCATTAGCTGAAAAACACAAGTGCCGTACGTATTCCAATTGACTTCACGTGGGAACATAGACGAATTTTGCAGATCATAGTGGACGCCGATTTTGTAAACTCGGCTTTGTTTATTTTCATGAGACTGAAACATGTGGTACTTACCGTGTAAGGGCAGAGGATGTGGAACGTCGCATTCGTAACGATCTCGCCGACGTATACGAAACGAAGACTATATTTTAGATATAGTGTGGTTTATTGTATAATTTTACGCGCTGTCAATTTTCCTTAGGGGCGGTACCTTAGCAGTGTACTCCTGGTGTATCGTTTTCAGCAGAATCAGTTTTTATGAAAGTGCGGAGCGAACGAGTGGCTTTGTTTTTAATCAGTTTTACTTTTTTCATTTAAAATTCTCATAAGCGGGTTGTTTTTGAGAATCCATGGATAACAATAGAGAGATCCATAATCGTGTATGACACGTGTGTAAACATATAGATTTAGAAGACTGCTTAGGGCTTACTCTATATGTTTACTGTTGGACAACTTGCGTTCGCTCCATTTTTGTGATACAGTTTTGCAATATAACTGACAATTTATTGTATCAAATGGTCAGTGATCCGTTTCGTTGTCGACGACAAGATGATACCTATTTGTTAATTGGACAAATTGCATGATAGTTGGATTGATGTACATAACCATTCTGCTCAGAATTGATGAACATGATTTCAAGTGACTAACGTGTTCTGGGTTTAACAGCGTATGAGCATTCCGATAGCACAGAAACAACGTCTTGAAGTTATACTTAAACCGTTCTGCAAAGATCCTGTTTGAGATAAGTATATTTTCGATACATACATCATAACATATATTCAAATCGCTTACTTATAGCAGTGGTTTGAGTGAAAATTTTAATATTTCCATACGCTGTTAGGTTAATCAATTAACTTTAGCTCTCCAATACAGGCTGTGAGCTCCCGTGGACATTATAATGTTTTCATTGCATTTTCATTAAACCAAGCACGATACAATAACTTTTGAACATAATGTCTATGATGATATTTCATTTCAATATTGCTTTTGATGCGATTATGTTTTTAAATTAGGTAGAGCATTATTCAGCTTTTGTCTTACCACTGGTGTCAGATACTACAGTCTTGTATTTGGTCTAGTTTCAGAAGTCCTTCATACAATTGTCGCTGAAGACCATTTATGTACGCAGAGCACATGGAGGGAATGTTGAAAATACAAGTTGACTGAGTACAGCTTTACAGTATTTTGAATAATTGTATTTCCTCGGGCGGACAAAAACATAAGAATGGACTCAGGCTATACTGACGGTTTCTTGGTATAAATGTTTGTTTTACGGATATTGTCGTTATATTGGACAGAACAGAAACACGGCTATATGTCTCAAGGAGACGACGCTGCGTTTCAGAACTATGCCTACACTAGAAGGGAATAATACCACACCACTAATGGGTGGCTTGCGTTCTGCCACTGATACTTCTGGACTTCTTATGTAATTTAGTACGACCAAATCCCGGGATTCTAAATAACACTTACGATCAATAATAAAAAATGGAATTGGTCAGGATGGTGCGCACGAACTCAATATTGTTTTCTGGGCGTCCTCAGTTAGTTTGAAGTAACGTCAAAAGCTGCGTGGTTTCGAGGTACAAATGTCATTTGACAGCTGGGAAAAGGGACCACTGAGATATAAAGGATTTTGAAAATGCAGTCGATGATACAAAGTGTACTTGCAATAGAGTGACGTTGAAAATCGGTGACCCTTAAAGGTTGACATTTCCTATATAAACAGTTTTACGACGCTGGATGCGACCGTTGATATTGTTCCAGATGACATTCACATCCAGGGAAGTCGGCGTTTAGGGTCTGTTACAATCTATCAACTCCAGGGACACAACAAGCTAAATATGGATTGGCCATTAGCGTTCCTAAGAATGAGTTATGGTTATGGACAGTACATGGTTATGGGCAGTACATTTATAAACAAGATAAGTAACGTTCTTTTTGTAGATTTTGAACTTTGAATAGTATCGGTATTTTAACATCAATCTCACAATTTTCTGCATGATAACTACGAATAATTATGTCTCCATTTAAGATTCATTCGATAACTTGCACATACTTGATATAATAATAATAATAATAATACTTAAGATAATAACAATAACAATTCAACAAGTCTGCTGATATAGGCATTTATCGTGTGTTATGTCACGTTTTCCCTAATATCACATATGGCGTTTGTCTGGCTTGTGCGGTTTTAAGTCATAGCGTCGGGCTTTTCATTGAAATATTGCAAATATCATCGTACATTAGATTATTTTTACTACACGTTTGTCGATTTGAGCAAGTAATCATAATCTGAATGTATCTTCATTACAGGTGGCGGTATACAGTTATTGACCATGCACTTTATTTCAGAACATATTGTCTTTTTGCTTTTTTAAGAGCACTAAGTAGTTGTTTATGCCAGTGGTGAATTACTTGCAGTTTTACTTTTAAGATAAAGCCAAATTAGTCTGTTTATAGCATTATACATTAATTTTAATGTAATGGAATTATTTCGGGTATTTACGCTATATATAATTATCTGCGCATTAAGTTAGCACGTTGTTACTCATACATGTAGCGTGTTGTTCCTATTCGCTGTAGGAATTCTAATCATTACACCCTGTCTAAATGGGCGGAGCAGGGAGTGGCTTCAGAATCATTGATGTTTTTGCTTTGAAATAGCCTGCGTGGGCGTTAAACTAATAAGCGGCAATTTGTAGCATTTTATCAGTTAATTGAAGTGTTTCAGGTCAATGTCTCAGTTAACGTTCACCTGTTTGCCATGTGATTTACCAGACATGTTGGAACCCAAACGTTATCGTACTAGCAGATTTATGTTTTTGAGGTTGATACATGTTATTTTACAGGCCTTTACCATCTGTTGTGAGAGCCACAGGTTTATAAAAATCATTTTAGCAATCTACGTTACATGCATCTCCCATTCTTAAGTTTATAATATGTTGCATGTCGAACTGCAAACAAATACTTGTTGAAATGGTTTAGTTGGTGGTGATGGTTTGTACTTGACTTCTATTTACTGCGTGTTCAGCACTGACTGTAATTTAATTTACATTTGTGTACTTTTATACACTTCGTCATGGAAGGTGATAACATTGCCATTGTCAGAATGTCATAAGCTTTGACAAACTTGCCGAAGTATAAACACTACACATTTCCAGAACTCAAATATGAGTTAGATTAGTTATTATTGCATTGATCGGCTGTCATTAGCCATACGTTAAGCGATTACATGTAGTTTACCATTCATTAGAAGAAGTGAAACTAACGCATATAACATTACATGTAACATTTCTAGTGTGGGTCTCAGCAATATATTTTTGAGAGTGATTTAACCGTTATAACAAATAAAATAGACTCATTCACGTTCTATAAAGTTTACGGGTATGCTGACTTATTTACAACAAAGTTTAAAACAAAATTTCTGTTTATTGATGATGGGCAACACTGTCCCAGGTGCTAGAGTGCATCGGTACTGATTACAGTACGATTGTTTCATGGTATAAGTACCTGATTGTTAGTTTGGTTTTTTCCCACCTCGGTTTTTGGAGTGGGAATCTTTTTCTGATTGCGCCTTTTCCTGATCTTTGCCTACTTGTACCTCTTCCTATCATTATTTGCATGTTCATGCGAAAACGGTTTAGTGCAGATTATATTTTTATTTCGGTCCTTTGAGATCAGTAAAGATATTCAGAGTGTTCAAAACACTCACGTTTAGAAACATACTTCTAAGCATTTTTTTAATTATTTGACCCAATTTAGGAATATATCTTTGATATAGACTCCTCGTGTAAATTCTCGAAATTGCAGCACAATTATAGTCTGGCGTTCGTTGCCGGTTTAAAAAGGGCTACTGACGAGGGTTCATTACCCGAAATTGCGCAATATAGTCCATACTATCTCCCTTTGAATGTTTTTACTGCTTCCAAAGGATCAAACTTTATATTTTATTAGCCTTATAGTCATGCATCTTTGAATTGGTACTTTATAAGCATTGCATTATTTCTTGTCGTTGCTCCTTGATCTGCATTGCCTCGTTTATAGTGCAAAAGCTTTTATCGTGCCGCTTGATACAATGCTATACATATTCATGCGAAGATTCCATCATGAGAAATAGGTAATATCAACAGCTAGTAACGTAATTATTTTAGACTTAGTATTACCACCGCATTATTAACTGTTTTTGGCTGCCACATACTGTGGTCTGCACTACCTAATAGCATTATGCGAATGATCTAGTCACGTGAGTGCAAGCGGCGCGGTTGGGGTAATTGCACTTTACCTGTTTTAGTTAACGGGACATGGACCAAATAGGATCTGTAATTATTAGATTATATTGGTGATGTTATAAGACTTAGTATATTCTGGATTATGTCTAGTGTTTTTGTTTTATAATGTGTATTCTTTAGTTTCAGGGTTGTGGACCAGAATAGAGAACACACTTGCACGGAGCTTGATGCACGGCCTCAGTAGCAACAACGTTTGTGGGTCAGAACTTTGGAAATATCATTTACTAGACGTTTTTCGTTTTCTATGTACATATACTATGGACAGATGAATATGTTGTGTGAAATAAATGTTTTAGGCTCAAATAGACTTAATGCGAACATTTGACTGTGGGTGTTCTCAAATTACAATGGGTAGTTTTTGTCGATAAACAGCTGATATAATTGTTTGTGACATGTAGATGTGTTATTTGATGTGCTTACCATGTGTTTTTCAAATCATTTAATCTGTTGATGATCTACATAACAGTGCCATGGTATTTTATCTGATAATTTACAGTGTTATAGGTCGTCGGTTGTATGTCTGCTAGGTACTGGAAGTTTCTCACGAACTAACCGACTTTGAGGAGCCTTAATTCGCTGCTTTTGATTTTAACACTATCTTAACAGCCATACTGATGTTGCCTTGAAGTCCAATTAACATTCGTTATTTGTTTTACAATTTGTCATAGTTTGATTATCTAGTTTCTGCATACTTGTTTTTAAGCAATAAGGAAAACAATTAGCCTTGTATAATATTGGATACAGAATATAAATGGGTATTTGTACCCAGGGAGCCAAGCCCCGTTTTTTGGAGAGGAGGTGACATCACCTACTATAGTTGGTTTGAATACAATTTTGGTTAGGCTTTGCCATCCTTTTGAAGGCCTGGGTGGACTGCTCATGAATCTTTTTTGGCGCGATGGTTAAATTACACATTGTTTCATGCTTTTGAGCTGCCTACGTATTACAAAAGTTTTCTAGATATATGAACATATCATCTGTGTTTCAGATCATAAACTGCTTAATTTTCTAGTCTAGAGCAATGCTAGAAATCACAGATAAAGAAGTAATCTTATTATATTCTTTAAAACATACTTTTGCAGCTGTTGTTTTAGTATTTATGATGTTGAATTACCCCACCCACTTACATAATAATATGAATCATGAAATTTAAATAAATGCATAGTGATTCGTGATATGTGATGTGCTCATAAACATAATACATGTACTTATTTGTCATTCAGTTTCTTTATAAATTTATATCTGTTCATCATTATCATGACCAAGTCCATGGTCAGATTACCGTTTCCTATAAAATGTCAGATGTAAGTTCTCATTGTTCCATAGGCTGGATCATGCACACCTTTAAGCAAGCGGCTATGAAATACTACAATTGTATCTAGTTGGCTGTTCATTATTGTCATATCAATCATTTGATACCAATTTCAGCTCTCTAGGATTTTTGGTTTCTGAGATATAAACGTTTCTGTTGGTATACCCCCTCTATGTTTGTGTGATTTGTATCTAATATTTTAAGTTATCATCAATATTCAAACAACAAGATAGTTGAAATATTCATTTATCTTATCATTTGGTTATAGAACAATCATTTGATTTGATGCCAATTTCAGCTCTCTAGGACATTTGGTTGCCGAGTTATAAAATGTTTTGTTGGTATACCCCCTCCATGTTTCTGTGATTTTTCTCTAATATTTAAAGTTTTTATCAATATTGGAAAAACAAGAAAGTCAGATTGTTTGTGTGTCTTAGCACATGGTTATAGAACATTATCCTAGCAATCATTTGATATCAATTTCAGCCCTCTGAAGCATTTGGTCACTGAGAAATCAGCAGTTTTATTGGTATGACCCCTTCGTTTGCCAGTGATTTTTCTCTTATATCTTTAAGTTTTCTAGCAACAAGAAAGTCAGCTTGTTAATATATCTTATTACATGGTTAAAGAATATTGTCATATCAATTATTTGATACCAATTTCAGCTCTCTATGGCTTTTGGTTGCTGAGATATACACGTTTCCATTGGTATATCCCCTCTATTTTTCTGAGAATCCCCCCTATTTTTCTGAGATTTTTATCTAATATTTAAATTTCTCATCAATATTCCAACAACAAGAAAGTAGTATTATTTATGGTTGTTATCTCAAGATTATAGAACATTATTGTAGCAATGATTTGAAACCAATTTCAGCTCTTTAGATTTTTTGGTCATTTAGATATTTTCAATTTTATTGGTATACCCCCTTCGTTTGCCAATGATTTTTTCTCTTATATCTTAAGTTTTCTTAAATATTTGCGCAACAAGAAAGTCAGCTTGTTAATATATCTTATTACATGGTTATAGAATCACCATCATCATTATTTGATACCAATTTCAGCTCTCTATGGCTTTTGCTTGCTGAGATATACACGTTTCCATTGGTATACCCCGTCTATTTTTCTGAGATTTTTTCCTAATATTTAAAGTTCTCATCAATATGATAACAACAAGAAAGTAGTATTATTTATAATTCTTATCACAAGATTATAGAACATTATTATAGCAATGATTTGAAACCAATTTCAGCTCTCTAGAGCTTTTGGTCACTGAAATATTTTCAATTTTATTGGTATACCCCCTTCATTTGCCAATGATTTTTTCTCTTATAACTTAAGTTTTCTTTAATATTTGAGCAATATGAAAGTCAGATTGTTAATATATCTTATTTTATGGTTACAGAATGTTGTCATAGCAATTATTTGATACCAATTTCAGTTCTCTATGGCTTTTGGTTGCTGAGATATACACGTTTACATTGGCATACCCTCTCTATTTTTCTGAGATTTTTATCTAATATTTAAAGTTCTCATCAATATGATAACAACAAGAAAGTAGTATTATTTATGGTTCTTAACACAAGATTATAGAACATTATTATAGCAATGATTTGAAACCAATTTCAGCTCTTTAGAGCTTTTGGTCACTAAAATATTTCAATTTTATTGGTATACCCTCTTCGTTTGCCAATGATTTTTTCTCTTATATCTTCAGTTTTCTTTAATATTTTAGCAACATGAAAGTCAGCTTGTTAACATATCTTATTTCATGGTTATAGAATGTTGTCATAGCAATTATTTGATACCAATTTCAGTTCTCTATGGCTTTTGGTTGCCGAGATATATACGTTTCAAATGGTATTCCCCCTCTATTTTTCTGAGATTTTTATCTAATATTAAAAGTTCTCATCAATATTCCAACAACAATAAAGTAGTATTATTTATGGTTCTTAACACATGATTATAGAACATTATTATAGCCATGATTTGAAACCAATTTCAGCTCTCTAGAGTTTTTGGTCACTGAGATATTTTCAATTTTATTGGTATACCCCTTCATTTGCCAATGAAGTTTCTCTTATATCTTAAGTTGTCTTAAATATTGGAGCACTAAGAAAGTCAGCTTATTTATATATCTTAATACATGATTATAGAATATAGTAATAGCAATCATTTGATACAAATTTCTGCTCTCTATAGCTTTTGGTTGCCGAGATATAAACATTTCCGTAGGTATACCCCTCCATTTTCTGTGATTTTTCTCAAATATTTTAAGTTTTCATCAATATTCGAACAGCTCGAAAGTCTGATTATTTATGTTTCATATTTTGTGGTTGTCATTACAATTATTTGTTACCAATTTCAGTTCTCTATGGCTTTTGGTTGCTGAGCTATAAACGTTTCTGTAGGTATACGCCCTCCATTGTTCTGTGATTTTTCTCCAATTTTTACAGTTCTCATCAATATTTGAACACCAAGAAGTCAATTTATGTCTGTATTATATCACATTATTATAGAACTTTATCATAACAATCATTTGATATAAATTTCAGCTCTCTAGAATATTTGGTTGCCGAGATATCAGCAATGTTGTTGGTATACCCCCTTCATTTATCTGTTATCTTTCTCTTATATCTGAAGTTCTCTTTAATAGTTGAGATTAAGATAGCCAGTTTGTTTATATATCTTATTACATTGTTATAGAACATTGCCATAGCAATCATTTGATACCAATTTTGAGCTCTCTAGATCTTTTGATTGCTGAGGTATCAGCAATTATGCTGGTATACTCCATTTTTTGTGATTTTTTTCTCTAATATATAAAGTTCTCATTGATATTCGGACACCAGGAAGTAAGTTTGATTTTATATCTTATTACATGGTTATAGAGCATTGTCAAAACAATCATTTGATACCTATTTCTGCTCTCTAGGTCTATCAGTAGCCAAGATACATGTGGTAATATAGGGGTAACAAATTACTTCCTCTGCTTATTAGGGGTGGGGGTGAGCATTCTGTGATTTTATGTGACACAAATGGGCATTAAAGTGATCCTCTGACCAAGCTGGCACCCATGAGCATTTGTTCTAAGGGTGCAAGGTAAGTCCTATAGATAACCCCCCCGCAAACACTTCAAATGGCAATATGAGAAGCCAAGTTTTGCTTAAATTAATTTTGGCAGACTTTTTTTCCGCATTTACCAATCATTGTGAGTAAATAAACTTTGAAAAGGATGTAAACAGAGTAAAAAGCAATAAAATGTTATAAAAATAATGATGACATTAACATTTATTGATAAAAATGTACTGATAAAAATATATTGATTCTTATAATTGCACATAAAGTTTAACATATACATTAAGTGGGTGGGGTAATTCAATGCCTTAAGATGACACATAGTTTACTCAAATGACACATTTACAGCTTTATACATGGGTAAGACATACTCAGCTGCAATCATACGAGATAAAATGGCATCAGGATAGTATACGATAATGAAGAAACATACTACAAATATGACTGTTTGTAATATAGTTGTGTACTGCATTTCAGCTGTATTACAAATAGTACGTCTAAATACCGTCTGATTAAAGCATCACGCCAAAAAAAAATCCAGAGCAGTCCACTTAGACCTTCTTTTGGAAGGTCAGAGCTATCTAAAAATGCATTCAAAACAACTATAGCAGGAGATGTCACCTCCAACCTTTTTTTTGCGAGATAGAGACTTTTGGCTCCCTGGGTATTTGTTGTGAAATTTCCATTTAAATTCTTTGAATGATTTTAACTTGATTACTGCTGTATAAACTGTATAAGAATCATGCTATGAACGAACATTTCTCACTAGTTTTCTTCGTAGAAATCTATCACGTGCGTGTTAAGTTCCCTTTCCCTTCTATTCTTTACCTTACATTTTTGGCAATTACTCATTAAGTTCTAATCTGTTCCGAACTCTTTTCTTATTCATTTCAAGCTATATCCCCATGGGAACATCTTAGATCTTAACTCGTTTGGGCTTAACCCTGTCAAGAACCTTCCTGGCGAGCTGTTGGGAAGGATTCTTGACTCACGTTTATTACCAAAAATGTACTTGGATTGCATTTAAATTGACACTATTCTGCTGGACATGGCTGATGTTTAATCGCAGGATATCTGCATCAGCTGCAAGGCGATATTCTGCTGCTTTTCTGAGCTGATCCCTGGGGATGCCAATAATTGAATAAAGTTTAATATAAATCTATTTGTTGTTATTCAATAAATGAAGACTATATTTTAGATATAGTGTGGTTTATTGTATAATTTTACGCGCTGTCAATTTTCCTTAGGGGCGGTACCTTAGCAGTGTACTCCTCGTGTATCGTTTTCAGCAGAATCAGTTTTTATGAAAGTGCGGAGCGAACGAGTGGCTTTGTTTTTAACCCTACCACCACCCCTTACTCCGACCTCGCCTTGCTTCGTTCATGGTATGTTTCTTTTTACCAGGGATTTGCTTAGAATCATTTGTGGTTCATAATGCATATCATTGGGCTCAGATCATTAATTATACTGGTTTTCGCAATTTGCCTATGCAGGTTCAATCGCATTATCATCCAAAGCAAACGTTTCAGCTATAGCTAGATTTCGAAGAATTTCCAAAACTTCAACCTTTTATATAAATTGAATTGGTTGCTTCCAAACAGTGTGGTATGCCTTGTATGTTTAATGGTTGATGCACAGTTTCTATATTATTAATTTTGCAAGGTACGTATCAAAGCTTCGTTTATTTTCAACACGACTACGACACTATAACTTCTAATACAGTTGCATGATCAACATTTTCCAAACTACGTGAGAGCAAGAGCACAGTTAGGCAGCTTATGATAAGACGCATCTTGCTGAGCCTTTTGATATGCGGGGCTACATATGCATAGTCCGGAATCTGCTTCTTGATTCTGCTTCGGCTTTGTTGATATCTTTTTGCATGCAAGGTTACACACATGGTCGGGGATCAAGGGATTCTGCCATAGGACACCGCTAACGCCCACCCTAAAACAGTATATCGTTTGGGCTGTTCGATTATCCTTACTGCTATGAACCTGGCTATCGGTTCATCAACAGGCACGCATCATTGCACGCTACGACAGAGAATCGTGTCGATCCTTTTGGGCTTAACTCTGTCAAGAACCTTCCTGGCGAGCTGTTGGGAAGGATTCTTGACTCACGTTTATTACCAAAAATGTACTTGGATTGCATTTAAATTGACACTAGGCTTAACTCTGTCAAGAACCTTCCTGGCGAGCTGTTGGGAAGGATTCTTGACTCACGTTTATTTTTATTAACAAAAATGTACTTGGATTGCATTTAAATTGACACTATTCTGCTGGACATGGCTGATGTTTAATCGCAGGATATCTGCATCAGCTGCAAGGCGATATCCTGCTGCTTTTCTGAGCTGATCCCTGGGGATGCCAATAATTGAATAAAGTTTAATATAAATCTATTTGTTGTTATTCAATAAACTTCATAATATTAACATGCATTAACATTCATCGTCGCATCAATAATCACAATTAACAGTTGGGTCCCCCACACCCGGTTAACAAGGTATATATGGGAGGCGTTAATTTACGGCTATCAGTCAATTGCCTTTACGACTAAGTCATAGGGAATTTCAGACTTAGTCACAGAGAATTTACGCAGGGTATTATAGACATTTGGACAAAACACAGTCACATTCGATTCAGTGTGCTTACACAATAGTAATCATATGAATAAGAATAAGGTATGTGGTTGCAAGAGAGGAAGTACAAAAATGATTTAATTTGTTTCTAACATTAGTATCTTAAATTGATTTCTGCATACTCTGAATATTTATATAAAGTTTGACCCAAAGGCAGATCCAGTTCTGAAGTCCGATGTTAAAAGCTATGAAATTAATTATTTCTGTACTTTCATGTTCATAAATTTTGTATTTATGGCTTTGATGAAACATTAATTTATAGAAATAGATACAAGTTCATTTAGTCATTGAGAATGATCAGATTAGACATTTTATACATGTTTCACTGTCCAAAATTGAGCTTTACACAAAGACAAAGTCATATTCAGTAAAGTGGAGGTTTTCATACATGTCATATTGTATCATCTATAGCACAAAGAAGAAATGTGAACTTACATAATTTGGCATGTAGCTAGGCAAAGGTATGAAATATATGAAATTTCAGTATGATCAGAAAACAGGAAATTTGATTGTTATCACTTTTCCGAAGAGCTAAAAGTGTCAGTTCCCTAACTTTTTCCATGTGTATAATTATAACAGATATTTTCATTCATGCTATTTTACAAGAAGCAGTAGGCTAGTTTTCTCTCTTCCTCTTCTGAAATTCCTTTAATTATATTGATACTGAAAAGATTAACATGTATGCCAGTAAAATTATCTTAATCACATTACCACGTTTAATCAGGTCTTCTTTTCTCCATATTTTGAATAGATCAACATGAGAAAGAATAAAAACCAGAGGACCAATGGTCCTGTAATCGCTAATCTGAGATCTGGGATATGCGACCTCAGCTGATCTTGCCATAAAATAGGTCAAGGTCATCCCGGTGTCATGATTTATACAAACTTTGTAGAGCTCCACTCAATGATGCTTCAGGCAAAGTTTCAAAATCATAGGACTTCCGGTTCTGAAGAAAAAATTATAAAGGTTTTTGCTATTTATAGCCATGGTGGCAATCTTGGTCACGTGACCTGGACCATTTATATTAACTTTCATTCCCCTTTCCTAACGATGCTCCACATAAAGTTTGGCTTTGATTGGCTAAGTGGTTTCCGAGAAGAAGATGTTTGAATATTATAGTCATATGCATGTATATAGCCCAGGGGCAGGGGCAGACAACCCCTGGGGACATAAATCTTCTGCTCATTTGCATACTCCCAGCAAGTTTCCCCCCATTTAATTACATCTTACTAAATTTCCCCATTCATCTGCATGGGCAACCTATGTTGGCCTTGCCATAGAATAGGTCAAGGTCATCCCAAGATCATGATTTGTATAAACTTTGTAGAGCTCCTCTCTCTGATGCTTCATGCCAAGTTTCAAAATCATAGGCTTTCTGGTTCCGGAGAAGAAGTTTTTTTAAAGGTTTTTGCTATTTATAGCCAAGGCGGCCATCTTCGTTATGTTAACTTGGCCATTTATATAAACGTTCATTCTCTCTTCCTAAGAATGCCCCACATGAAGTTTGGCTTTGATTGACCGAGCGGTTTCAGAGGATAGGATCTTTGAATATTGTGATAATATACATGTATATTGCCCAGGGGGTGGGGGCAGACCTGCCGCAGGGGTCCATTTTTTCAGAATCATAAATCTTCAGTGCATTTGCCCATTTCCATAAAGTTTTCTCCTTCAAATTACATTTTGACAATTTTCCCCATTCAAATGCATGGGCGACCTATGTTGACCTTGCTGTAAAATAGTTCAAGGTTGTCCCAAGGTCATGATTTATATAAACTTTGTAGAGCTCCTCTTCCTGATGCTTCATGCCAAGTTTCAAAATCGTAGGCCTTCTGGTTCTGGAGAAGAAGATTTTTAAAAGTTTTTGCTATTTATAGCCATGGCGGCCATCTTGGTCGTGTGACCTTGACCATTTATACAAATTTCCGTCCCCCCATCACCATGTAACCAAAATTGACCTTTCCATAAAATAGGTCAAGGTCAACCCAAGGTCATGATTTATATAGATCAAGGTCAATCCAAGGTCATGATTTATATAAACTATGATGGGCCAAAGTCTCCGATGCTACATACCAAGTTTCGTTGAAATCGCTCCGCCGGTTCCAGAGAAGAAGATTGTTTTTATGGATTTTACCATACATGGGCATGACAACCATCTTGGTCATGTGACCTGGATCATTTATATATCATTTCGTTGCCCTTTCCTAAGGATGCTCCACATTAAGTTTGGCTTTGATTTGCCAAGCGGTTTCAGAGGAGAAGATCTTTGAAATTGTGGACGAGGACGGGCGACGGACGGGCGACGGACGGACGCCGGAGCATGGCCATCCTATAAGCTCACCTTGTGAGCCTTCGGTTCAGGTGAGCTAAATATATTATTCCCGTTTCTAACATATTTTCGTTTTCTTGTATATTCTCGTTTTCTTTCATGAAAAGAGATCGAGAACTTATGATGAAAGTGTGGTATTGACACTATTTAAAAGTTCTACTCTGATTTTCATTCAATGTTTAGAATTTCATAGAAAAGTGGATGTTTCAAGTTAAAACAAAACACGTCAGCGTAATTTTGCAAGAAAAAAACTATTTTGGCAAAAATATGTTTATTTTTACGAGAAGCATTATGTTCATCATGGAAATATCTCCGTGTGGAACTTAACCCATTGAGGTTTAACGGGGTCAAGAGAAAATATCAATAATTGATGTAATTATGCAATTTAAAAGTCAAAAATGCTAAATTCTAATATAAATCAATATAATAGACCATTCTTTTATGATGGGCTAGGTAAATATCTGTTAACTTAAAATTTAGTTCATAAATAGATATTTAATATGTAATTAAAAGAAATTCCCAAGTAAATCATAGAGAAGTTACCGTAATATGCTTTTTCAGCTTACATTTTCATTTACAGATTAGATTTTACAGACTTTAGTTTTGTCTTAGCCAATCATTGCAGTTAAAATTAGGTCACACCTAAATGTATCTAGCTCAGCTGCTCGCAGCCGCCGCAAACAGGTAGGCTACGACGAAATCTCAAAAGGTTAGTTTTTCAAACATTTCTTCTTTATTAAGTATTTAATTCGCAATTACATGGTTGTATAGTTGTTGTGGCTTCGAGGATGAAATTTGAACTTTATTCATTTGTCAGTAGTTAATATTATATTCATTTAGTATTAGTCTTTCGGACAGTAGACTTAATAAATAAGTTTTATTCTCGTCATATTACAGCAGTCACACATTAGCGTATAACCCTCAACATAAATCTCAACACGCTGACGATTTTGGACGTATAAAATTAATTTGTACCTTTAACTCGCTTAATCAGGTCACACATAAGCGCATGACTGAGGCGTGTGAGGGACATATGAAAAACCTCAAAGTTTTAGGAGTGCGTTTGTGTTACGTCCCAGACAGGCTAAGCATGCGCTTCATGCGCTTCATGCGCGCAGCAGACGTTCAACGCGCGTATCACACACGCTTAGGGCACGCTACTGAAGCAATATCTCAGAAAATTGGAACGCGCATGTAGCGTACACGGGCGTGCATAAAACATGCGCCAAACGCGTTCGAAGCGTGTTCAACGCACCTGTAATGCGCGTGGAACTTATTCGAAACGTATAAGTCACACGCCCGGGACACGTCGAGCTTCTAGAAAATTTTAAAGTATGTTCAAAAAATGTTTGGTCCCAAACGCGCACGGAACGCGCACCGATTTTAGCGTCGTACAGCGACGCGCACCGGACGTACACCAAGCGTACCCAACGTATTTGTAACGCGTTTTGAACGTGTCTCCGACGTTCGTCTGGCGTATGTGGAATTTTGCATTTTTGTCAACACACCCGGCGCGCGCTTCACTTATACACAACTGTGTGACTGCTATTTTACAGAATGCAACCGATGATACACAGGAGTTTTATTAATGGGACTTTTGTTTGTGATGCGCCTACGTGATCGGACCTTAGATATACCCTATTTTCAGCCAGGGTAATTTTGAAGGAGGTGACATATATAGTCGGTTTGAATTGATTTTTGAACAGTTTTAACCTTCTCATAAATGGTTTGGATGGGCTGCACTGGAAATGTCTTGGCAGATAGGTTTACACATACCATGTTCTGAGGTACAGTTGGAAAATATGCATTAAATACAATGCAGAAATTCACATCATTTATGGGGCCATTGTGCTTTTTTGGTTAATGAAACAATGCAGAATTATTAATACTTTGCCTGTGAATAACTTCACATATTTCAAAATGCATTTAAAGGTCATAAACTGCATTAAATCCTTTATAATATACAGCTGTAGGTTTTTGCCATGCCAAGTTACCCCACACACTTTCAACGTGTGTTACCGAAATTGATCTATAGCTTTGATATTTAGATACTTATATTACACTGACTTGAGATATTATCATTGATTCAGATAACACTTTGTCTGAGTGTTTCTAAATGTATCGAGTTATAATGAAACATTTGGAAGTACTTCTAAATGGGCCACATTCGTACACCAGAAAGGTATTAATCAATGTTCAATGCATTATAGGTATGTTCATATGGGTGCATTTTAGTGTGGTCTATTATAAACTGGTAGGGGCGAAAATGTTTGAATACCATTAAAACTGTGTTTTAGTCAAGTTTGAAGTTATTTCAATTGCTCTATTGGACTGTATTCAGATATTTGAAACCTTTGACTTTAAATGTAAATAATAATTCCCGCTCGGGTAATTGTACACCATTTACGCGTATTACGCGAGTAATACGTGAATATTACGTGCGTTAGGCCAATTACGCGCATTTACGCGTAAGTGCGCGCGTTTACGCGTAACATATCTCATTAATATTCATAAGCAGAGATGCGCGTAAGGTTCAGTCATTACGCGTATGAAGTATCCGCTAATCAAATAGGCAATACGTTTACGCGTATATACGCGTATCATACGTGTAATGAAAAGGAGTAGAAAAGCTGAAGTATCTTTCGGTTGATTTTATTATTCTATCGAAAATAAAGAATGTGCAATTTTTAATGGATTTTATTGATATATCGTGATCATGAAAATGGCGTGACCTCATCAAGTTATTGTCAAATTGCTTTATGTGTCTAGAAACCTAAGATAACGTGTTAACAAGTAAGTTAGATTTCATTCAAAATAATTCGGAAATTCTATGTACCCAAGATGGTGAACAAAATCATCATAAATATCGAAGTGAGGAACATTATTTTAGACTTGAAACGTCTCGAGTGGACAGATAAATAAGATACTAAGACTAAGTGAAGTGTACGGGTATTATGTCACCAAATATGGTGTACAAACTCATCCAAAGAACTTACAATGAGTGCAAAGAGAGGAAACAGAGAGCTTGGAAATTTACAGAAGGCCACAGAAACGTGTTGAACTTGTGGATGTCACAGAACAGTGACTTAGCGGCAAGGGACATTCCAAAACTCTTTCAGATGAATATATCTTTCTCCCTTTCAACCATCAAGAAGCATAGAAGCGATCTGTGACATATTATTTTGTATCAAGTATTCGAGGTGGTTAGTTAATACTGCAAAGGATTAGATATTGTTTTGGTCTAAAACAAATTCCGGAATTTTGGTTTAACGATACAATCTCAAGATTATTGGCTCAATCATTACGCGTATATTACGCGTAATTTTTACGTAAGACTGTCTCGATTGACTAGAACAATACATATATATACGCGTATATACTGCTTCCAAAGGATCTAACAATTATATTTTATTATCCATATACGCGTAACGAACCGCTTTACGATTTGACCGTTTATTTGTTAAAGTCATTACGCGTAATGTACGCGCATTACGCGTATCATACGCGATAGAAGAATTGAATTTTGGTTGGCTATTGACACATACGCGTATGAAATAGGTGCGTATTACGCGAGTATTACGCGCGTATGATACGCGCAGTCAATGAGTACAATTACGCAAGCGGGAGTCCGAGTAATTATCCATTCCTGACAAATAATGGATCTGAGGCCCCGAAGGGGCCGAGGATTCATTCTTTTTCAGGAATGGATAGTTTACGACGACTTTCTCCGACTTAAAATACACCATATATTCTACGCATGATCTTAACTGTAGTATCATCACCCGTTGTGAGCCTACGTCTATAATACTCACACAATGAAACCGAATTCACAGCAGGTGAAAATCGAGGTCCATTATTAGCTCACCTGAGCCGAAGGCTCACAAGGTGAGCTTATAGTATAGTAGTCGAGCCGGCGTCCGTGCGTCCGTTAACACTTTTAATCTTTAATATCTCTAAGACAACAAAGCCAATCGTGATCAAATTTTATCTAAAGCATCATTTCTCCGACTTAAAATACACCATATATTCTACGCATGATCTTAACTGTAGTATCATCACCCGTTGTGAGCCTACGTCTATAATACTCACACAATGAAACCGAATTCACAGCAGGTGAAAATCGAGGTCCATTATTAGCTCACCTGAGCCGAAGGCTCACAAGGTGAGCTTATAGTATAGTAGTCGAGCCGGCGTCCGTGCGTCCATGCGTCCGTTAACACTTTTAATCTTTCATATCTCTAAGACAACAAAGCCAATCGTGATCAAATTTTATCTAAAGCATCATTTCTCCGACTGAAAATACACCATATATGCAACGCATGATCTTAACAGTAGTATCATCACCCGTTGTGAGCTTACGTCTATAATACTCACACAATGAAACCGAATTCACAGCATGTGAAAATCGAGGTCCATTATTAGCTCACCTGAGCCGAAGGCTCACAAGGTGAGCTTATAGTATAGTAGTCGAGCCGGCGTCCGTGCGTCTGTGCGTCCGTAAACACTTTTAATCTTTCATATCTCTCAGACAACAAAGCCAATCGTGATCAAAGTTTATCTAAAGCATCATTGAGGAGTGAGAAAAGCTGCGTTAGGTTTTGGGCCAGGTCCGATCAGAACTCTGGTTTCCATGGCAACAGATAGCTCCCATTGAGTTATAATGGGGAAAATGTTGTGGCCACTCTAGCAACTTCATTTTTGATTGGATCTTCTTCATTCCTGCAGGTAACAAGGACAAGCATAACATCTCGGATGAGTTCGAATTTCGGCTAGGCTCGACCTCAGATGGCGGAGTTAGCTGCCCTTGAGCGTCTGGAATAATCCCCATGTACTTATAATGGGAAAAATGTTGTGGCCACTCTAGCGCCACTATTTTTCAGTGGATCTTCTTCATTCTTGCAGGTAACAAGAACAACAATAATATCTCGGATGGTTTCGATTTTCAGCCAGATCCAACCTCTAACTGTGGAGTTAGCTGCCCTTGAGTGTTTGAAAAATCATTATTTTGTGCTGTGGCCGCTCTAGCGCCTTCAATTTTGATAGGGTCTTCTTCATACTTGGAAGTAAAAGGATAACCATAACATCTCGAATGAGTTCGAATTTCAGCCAGATCCGAACGTTGACTGCAGAGTTATCTGCCCTTGAGTGTTTGAAAAATCAATATTTGGTGTTGTGGCCATGCTAGCGCCTTCATTTTTATTCGGTTATTCTTTTTTCTTGGAAGTTACAAGGACATCCATAACATCTCCAATGAGTTCGAATTTAGACCAGATCCAGCCTCTGACTGCAGAGTTATCTGCCCTTGAGTGTTTGAAAAATCAATATTTTGTGTTGTGGCCACTCTAGCATGTTTGTTTTTCAGTGGATCTTCATTCTTGCAGGTAACAAGGATAACAACAATATCTCGGAGGAGTTCGAATTTCGGCCAGATCCGTCCTCTGACTGCGGAGTTAGCTGTCCTTTAGTTTTTGAAAAATCAATATTTTGTATTGTGGCCACTCTAGCGCCTTCAATTTTGATTCTATCTTCTTCATTCTTGGAAGTAACAAGGATAACCTAATCATCTTGTATGAGTTCGAATTTGAGCCAGATTCTACCCTGGACTGTGGAGTTAGCTGCCCTTGAATGTTTGAAAAATCATTTTTTAGTGTTGTGGCCACACCAGCGTCTTCAATTTTGATCAGATCTTCTTCATTCTTGGTAGTTATAAGGATAAGTGTTAACAGGACCAATGATCCTATGAAATCAATTGCAGCCATAGACCTGATACATGACCAAGATGGCCGTTATGGTAAAAAAAAAAACAAAACAAAAAAACTTTGTCCAGTGACTGTACTTGTTGACTTTAAGGTGAACGATCGTTGCCCTTGTGCTACTTGTTTCTGTGTGATTTGCGTGGGAATGAAATGAAATGCATGTCCTTACTGTTCTTTGATTAAAGTTTGACGAACTGTTCTTATTCCTTTTATAGTGGTGTTGGATTAATTGATATTTCATGTATGCTTGTTTTAAGGCGATACTTCTGTGGCTTACGAAATGTTTTCATGGTAAGCGTACCTTATGGTTAGTTTGTTTTTTTTTCCCGCCTCGGTTTTTGGAGTGGGAATCTTTTTCTGATTGTGCCTTTATCTGATCGTTGCCTACCTGTACCTTTTTAAATTCATTTTGGATATATACACATGGAAATAAGTTAGGGAACACCTGTAATAATGTGACTACCAACATTGGACGGTATATATCCTTCTTTGTAAAACTTATGAAGAATGTTTTGACAATTTGTCAGAATCTGTAGTCTCCAAAGTTGCTTCTATGTGAAAATGGTTAGCATCAAACATAAACTGCGGCGAGGAGCGGCCATCTTTGATTCAGAAAATGTTTGCTAAATTTAAGAAATGCACTGCTAGTCTTTGCGATAACTTCATTATTTGAACTCACTTTGTCGTAATTTTTCGTAAGCATAAAGCTGAGACATTGCTTGTGGAACTTTGATCATATTTTTTTTATTTTCTGACCGACTGTCGGCGGTAGGCCCATACTTTTCCGGGGTTAGGTTTCATGTCCACGTTTTGTTCTATGGGTATACATTTTGCAGGTTGTAAATGTTGGGCCAGATATTCGATATGATCTTTTAGGAATCCAAACATGTACGTTCTGGTTATAGTGTCCTAGCGGAATTATTCTTTTATGGCTTTATTTGCAAAATATCCAAGAGTTTTGCTTTCCATAGAAATCAATGAAAACTGTAGATTTTGTATGATTAGTTGGTTTGGGGATAAAGCATGAAGTTTTAGGTCTGAAGTCGTTTATTCATTCAGAAAGATCAGATTCAACATTTTATTCTTGTTTTGCTTTCAAAAATTGAGTTTTGCGGCGTGCAGAAGCAAAAAGGCAAACTTGTATTCAGTAAAAGTGGAGTTTTTCGCATATGGCATATTGTATCCTCCGTAGCACAAAGACAAAATGTTGTGAATTTCCATAAATTGGTCTGTAGCTAGACCAGGGTATGAAATATATGGGATAAAAATTTAAGTATCGCCAGAAAAAAGAAAAATGATTTTTTTCAAACTTTCCCCAAAGGCTAAAAGTGTTTCCTAACTTATTTCCATGTGTATATATGACTTTGTCGGTGAGTAGTCTTAGAATGCTAAGATATGGTTAGTGCATAATTTAATGTCCTATTATCTACGTAGGACTCATGTAGTGTCGATCTTCATATTTCCACAGCCAACGTAACGTTCTTTTTCCCTCTTTCATTTATTATACATGTTTATGTACATACAACTTTACATGGTGTATACATTTCGCAACTTATTAGGTTTGCTAGAATCTGCAATCATGTTACAGACTTCAACGCTCGAAATAAATGTTTAACAGCCAAACTTCTCCAACAGGGCTATCGGTATCAAAAAACTTCGAAAACCTTTTCTAAATTTTATCGTAGACACTATGAATTGATTTCATATAATGTTGGGTTAAAGACGCTTTTAAGTGAGGGCCTTTCGGAACCAGAATGTTAATTGTTAGTTTAGTTTTTTCCCACCTCGGTTTTTGGAGTGGGAATCTTTTTCTGACTGCGCCTTTTCCTGATCTTTGCCTACTTGTATCTTTTTACATTTGATACTTCTGTGTACATTCATCACCAAGATTATCTGACAGCCTTTCAGCTTCTTTATCAAATTCACATTTGAACATTTTTTAGTTGCGCATGTGCAATCTCGTTTCCGGGTGTGTTTTTGAAAGCGTAGCCTATGCGTGCTTAGGCTCGTGTTCATCTTGAAAATTGACTGATACTTGATTGTGAACGCTATTTACAGGTGGAATTACCAGGGGCCTGTTGTTCAATATTAACGATGTCGTTAGTTAACAATTCGTTTAAAATCTAAATGGCAATATTACATAATTTTTGTTGATAAAATGTGAGAATCCTTTGATTCTCAGATTTTAACCAACAAAAATAACAGTGTATTTGCTTATGTAGTCGGCATTTACTAAACGAGTTGATGAGGTCTTCACGATGACGTTTAAAGTTGGCTGTGGAAAATAGTTTTTGCCTCCTAAATGCATGTAAATGCCACCAAAATCGTCCGACATCGAATATTTTAATTCAGTTTTACGTCCCTTTCAATATCATGTCAGCTTACATGAGATTGGCAAACCAGTAGGTGGGGCGAGAATATGAGAACCGCGAGAAAAAAAAAGAAAAAAGAAAAAAAAAAGCAGAAAAAACAACAACATAACTTTGCTTGTCTCCTATTTGCCCCATGTGAAGTTCGACCCACCAGACCTCTCGATTCGAATTCCCAACACTGTCAGCCACAGTAGCAATCTCATATTATATCCTATATAGTATAATATATGACTCGCGTCATGAGAAAACCGAATTTTGCCAAAGTGAAAACAATGGCGCACATCTGATCAGCGCCTTTGTTTAAGCTACACATACAATACAAACCATTTCAAGTTTCTAGACTGCTTCTAAGACTGTACGGTTCAGTTTATGTCAAACCTGGTCGAAATACCCGAAGACCGGTTTTCTTGAGTCGCGGCTAATATAATATCTTTTTTTTTAATGTAAGTTTAATGTTATAAAATAGTGAGTCCATTTTTATGTACCCGTTTCCTGCAAAGAAATGATATCTCTAACGGGAAAATAAAAATCTCACATCATTATAACACGTCCATGCTGTACATACCCCTTGTATCCCACTTTTATATAGCAAAACTGTGGTATGCAAGGGTACATGTATACTTATTTTTGCTCCAAAACATTGATTTTGGGTACTTGTTGGAACCGCATCGGCGAGGCAGTCCCAACATGTACCCTCAATCTATGTTCTGAAAAAAAAATCATGTTTTCCATTTTTTTTACAATTTAAAAAAAAATCTGGATGTTGCATGGGCATGATTTTGTAATGGGACATACACGTTTCAGAGTCCAAACGTGACCTGTATTGTACCCCAAAAGTTCACTCAAGTGCAAAAACAAAAAAATGATACGCATCATGGAAAACCCTGTCTTCGGGGTTTCGATGACTACCGACACATTAATATACAGCTTGAAATTTCTAATTTCGGATTTATTCTAAGTAATTGATTTTTGTCAATCAGTTAATTCTGTGTTTCCTGTATGTTGCTGTTCCGCAGAAAACGTGTTTCTCATGACTTGGCACAAAGAACGTACGCGTGAAAAGTGTCCATTACTTTTATCCTCACACGAGCTCACACGAAAAGTAATGGACACTACACTATAAATAATGGACAGTTTCTATAATAGGATGACGTCATGGGTGTATTTTAAGAAAAAAATAAATAATAAAAATAAAATGCAGGAAAATCAAATGGGGTATAGCTACAACAAACATTTGTATCTTGGCCTTTGATAGCCTGAACGATGTGACGATGAAGTCAAATGATTGCTGTTACAATGTTCTGTCTATCAATATTCAGTCATATGAATCATGTAACTCTATGTGTCCAAACTATTTATGAAAATGTTTAACAATACAGGTCTAACTGCGGAAAAATCGAAGGGGTATCTTACAAAAATTATTGCATCTCAGCCTCTGACGACCCAAAACAGCTGAAAATGTTGTCAAAGGATTGTCTCCTGATCATTGCCTACTTTTACCTTTTTATACAAAGCTCCATAAGCATACATTTTGATAAACCATATGACCAGACTATAAGTATCAAGACTACTGATAAAAATTGAAACGTATAGTAAAATGCACAAAAAATAAGGGGTATACTTACATCAGTTATTGTATTTCGGCTTCTGGTGACAATAAAGAGCTGAAAATGGTGTCAAGCTATTACCTAGACAAATCTTTTTTGTCATTGACCGGATATGGAAATACGTAAATAAAGTATAGAGAATATATTTGAAGAAGTTAAGGAGACCGGGAACTAATTATGTCAACATATCCCATGAGTCAAAATCTGCAGGTTGCTCCGAGACTGTTATCTGGTAATGGAGGCGCCTGATTGGGTGATAATTGTGAACTAAAAATATTTTTTTTTTTCTTTCTAGCAACTGGAAAAATTATTTTTCGTCAAATTGGTATATAATTTACCACCTGATGCACATAAATTGTGTTTTTTCTGGTCCAAAAAGTAAAAACTGATTTTGAAAATGAGGTCAGGTGGGGTTTTCCAAAAATTGACGGTCATTCTTCAACATGCAACAGCTGAGAAAAGAGCCGGTGATGGTATGTTTTTTCATTTTTAAATCT
Source organism: Rugalucina vietnamica (assembly GCA_964017185.1). Classification (NCBI taxonomy): domain Eukaryota; kingdom Metazoa; phylum Mollusca; class Bivalvia; order Lucinida; family Lucinidae; genus Rugalucina; species Rugalucina vietnamica. Next base: position 21,407,726 of record OZ024878.1, on the reverse strand, counting down.
TCTCATCTATCTTTTGGCTTGAAATTCAGGTATATTTTGATGGCCTTAGTGTTACCTGGCATGCACAGTAAACTGTCAAAGAGCAGGGATTTAGCATTGGAGTCTATGGGATAAATAATTAGTTCACAGTCCCCTATACTAATTGTTCAACAGGATGAATTTGGCTGATTTAGGGTCAAATTATCCATTTCTTGGGATGAAAGCAGCATCTGGATGGTAAATTAATGTCTTAATATGGATGCTATGCACATTTTTGGTTAAAAAATTGAAAGGATCCTCCAGGAGATCTCCAGGAAGGGGGTGGGGGTGGTATCCCATAGCCTTCCAGTATGAAATAATGCTTCAGCAGTCAGAGCCTCCCCTGAAAAGCCATGACAAGAGGTGCTCAGCATGCGCGCGCACTGCATTATCCAGATTTACCTGTTTTTCATCTGCGTAAAACCAATTTAAGTGTGTTTCGGGCAATATTATATGCCTTTTTTTTCTGCTACACTTAGTAGAATGAACACTGGAGTAGAGTTGTTTCCCTTGTATTGCTGCAGAGCTCTGTGAGTAGATATGTGCTATTTTTGCTTATTTTTTCTTCTTTTTTGACAAGAATGCACTGCTTTAAGAAGATTTAAATTCTTTTTCCTCAATATAAGCTGTATTTTAGTGTTCTATATGGCATTTAAATGTGAATTCCCTTGAATTTTAAAGGAAATTATCTCAATTTTGCTCTTTTTCTGTCATTTTGATGTCAAAATGTTGTCATTTTGATGTCAAAATGTGACTGAAAAGTCTTGTTTGGCTCTGTATGTAGTATTATTTTGTCAGGCAGCAATCAGGAAGAAGTAAAACTGCAAAGTAACATAGGTTTTGCCCATACCAGATTTTTTTTTCATCATTAAGCAGTGCATGTGGCTTCGGCCGCAGTAGCATTGTAAAATCAGCCCCACGGGTGGAATTTCCCAATTTTGACTTGCAGTATAACTGAAATTTTAATATGTTCTGCCAATATGATGTTTAATAAAGATACTGGTTTCCATTTAAATCAAAACTGCAAGCTCAGGGTGAAAATCTCTTTGACAGATATGATGTACTAGCATGGGGGTAGAAAATGACTAAAATATGGGGTGGGTGGGGTAATTTCATCACTGTAGGGTCCTTTAAATGCCTTCATCTGAAATGTACCTTTCAAGCAAGAATACACTAATGCATTTAGTATTTCCTGAAGATTTCAAATGAATATGATGTTCATTTCTGTTGTAATGAGAGTTTTACTTTAGTATTTAGTGCCACTCTACTTTGTGAAAATCTGATTTATTTCATTACATTGCTACAGGAGGGGTAGGTAATTAAATTGAGATATTTGGGACTAAAGGAGACAAAAACAAGAAAAAAAATCACACAAGTTTATTCAAAAAACATTAAATTGTCATATAAAACACAGAACAAGAAGATTTCCTTCAAAAAAGTATGCAGTATAGGAGACCGGGAACTAATTATGTCAACATATCCCATGAGTCAAAATCTGCAGGTTGCTCCGAGACTGTTATCTGGTAACGGAGGCGCCTGATTGGGTGATAATTGTGAACTAAAAATATTTTTTTTCTTTCTAGCAACTGGAAAAATTATTTTTTCAAATTGGTATATAATTTACCACCTGATGCACATAAATTGTGTTTTTTCTGGTCCAAAAAGTAAAAACTGATTTTGAAAATGAGGTCAGGTGGGTTTTTCCAAAAATTGACGGCCATTCTTCAACATGCAACAGCTGAGAAAAGAGCCGGTGATGGTATGTTTTTTCATTTTTAAATCTTCTCATCTATCTTTTGGCTTGAAATTCAGGTATATTTTGATGGCCTTAGTGTTACCTGGCATGCACAGTAAACTGTCAAAGAGCAGGGATTTAGCATTGGAGTCTATGGGATAAATAATTAGTTCACAGTCCCCTTAAACATTAAAGAGAAAATTTGGTAAAGAAAAGGGGCTATATCTACCAAAGTTATTTTACTTCAGCTTCTCATGGTCCTGGAAGGCTGGAAATAGTATCGAATAGTTGTTGTAAGAATGTAAAGATGGCCACAGATAAGATATTTTATTATATGGCTTAAAATGATAAAAAAATATGAAAAAAAAAACATTTGGAGCAAAATAGTGGGAACATTAAAGAGTGAATAAAATTTAAAGGTTTGATCCTTTGGAAGCAATAAAAACATTCAAAGGGAGATAGTATGGACTATATTGGTATACCTACAAAAGTTCTTATGTCTCAGCCTCTGACGGCCCTAAATAGCTGAAAATGGTGTTATATGATTCTGTGGTGGTTCTTTCGTTTTATGTCTTGGTGTTTAAACTTTTTGTGCTGTTGGCGCCTTATGTATGTTTTCATATGTTAGTTAAGTTAAGGTAACTGAGTGGCCACCTATTGGGAAAATAGCTGCCCATTCGGCTTACGATAGGTTTTCATGGTATAAGTACCTGACTGTTAATTTAGTTTTTTTCCCATCTCGGTTTTTGGAGTGAGAATCTTTTTTTTCTGATTGCGCCTTGCCTACTTGTACCTTTGCTTAGACTTTGTTCTATTGGCTGGTATTCAGATTAATTAACTTCAGGGCTTAAAGTTTAAATATTTTGGATGTATTTACAGAAAGTAGAGGGAAAATGCGGAAACATATAAGGTGTATACATACAAAAGTGCTTGTTTCTTGGCCCAAAATGCTCATTAAGAGTTGAAAATGGTATTATAATAATTGCTTTGACATTTATCTTTTCGTATGAAATCGGATAAATCAATCATATGATTTCATACTGTGTACATCCTCTTATCTCAATAACCGCACTTTACCCCCATTTTCCTATGTTTTGGGGGTAAAGTGCGGTGTCTACTTATGCTGTAATACCTGCTGCGATTATATACAGCTTATCAGTGTTGAGCTGCCTCTCCTGGGTAATTATGCAAAGAATGGTCCGATTTACTGTAATCTGATACCAAGAATTCCAGGTATTTTACAGTACAAACCAAACCCAAAAATAAATTTGTGTTCATTTTTCATCAAAATACAATTTAATCAAAATAACTGAAATAAGTATAAACAGTAAAGCGATATTACATTTTCAATGGTCTAAATCGGTTCTGTATTAAGGATTTTGTATGGTCATTTGTACATGCTGATCAGAGCAGATGTTCCTTACCTTGAATTTCTTATCAGAGGCTGCTGCACTGAAGTTATCCCTGCTAATTGGTTTTACTGCCTTTTGCACCATGGGTGTCTAATGACCAAAGTGGATTTTTGGTGTTAAGAGAATGTACACACTATGTCACTTTTTAAAAATAGTATTGAAAAAAAAATAATTAAAGAAAACTTGAGGCTGAATAAACTTATACTTACAAACAATCTTGTACCTTGGCCTCTGACGGCCCCGAATAGCTGAAAATGGCATCAAATGATTGCTTTGACTTTGTTCTGTAAGCTTGTAGTCATGTATTTAAATTACATGACAAAAAATTTGTGAAGGCATAGAAGATATAGGAAAAATGAGGAAACAATATAGTGGTATACGCACAAAAAATATTTTATCTTGGGCCCTGATGGCCTTGAATAACTGAAATGGTGTCAAATGATTGATTTGACTTCATTATATTAGCTCGCAGTCAAATATGTAAATCATATGACTCAAAGTAGTTGTATTTTTTATGAAGGCATAGAAGATGGAGGAAGAAATGTGAACACATTAAAGGGGTATACGTACAAAAGTTCTTGTTGTTAGACAACAAATAATTATATAAAGCTGGAAATTGTGTCAAATAATGGTTCAAACACTTATTTATTTGGCATGTTATCAGATAAGTTAATCATATGATTTCAAGTTTCAACAATATTGTTGAAAACATGAACACTTAAAGAGCAATTGAGGACAAAATAAAGGAATATACTTACAAAAGATTTTGTATCTCGGCCTCTGGCGGGCCCAAATAAAATAGCTGAGATTGATGTCAAATGATTGCTATGACTAGGGTATATTAGCTGGTATTCAGATATATAAACCATATGACTAAATGTTTTAATATTTTAATTAATGTATATAACTTATAGGAAAAAACGTGGAGACGATAAAGGGAAATGGCATACAAAAATCCTTGTGTCATGGTATCAGATGACCATAAACAGCTGAAAAAGGTGGACTATTGTCTGTTGTTGTATGTTCAAATAAAATAATTATGTGATTTCAATTTTCAAAAATATTTTATGAAAACTTAAATAATCAGAGAAAACTTGAGGGAAAATTATAGGGGTATGCTTACAAAAGTTACTTTATCTGGGCTTTTTATGGCCCTACAGAGATGTAAATGGTATCATAAGATTTCTCAATCAATGTTTTATTAGCCCAGATTCATATATATAAATTGTGTGACTAAAGCTTTTAACAGTTTTAAAAAGTAAGAATAAAATGTGGAAAAATAAGGAACTGACTTACAAATTTACCTGTATATCGACTGCTAATTGACCTATACGGCTTCAAATGGCTTCCGATTACATGCATTGCTAAATAGAACTGCAGTGTTGCCTGTGGTATATATAATGGCATAATATTATTTATAGTTTCATTTTACGATCAACTATATGCAGTTTAAAGTGGGTTTGGTAATTCTGTGTGAAATAATGGCGTACTTTTAAAACATCTTGGTTTTAGTGTCAAATTTGACTGCACTTTATACTTCTGCTTACAAGTAATATACAATGCATAAGAAAGTATCTGTTAAATAAGCAGAAAGAGCCATTTTATATAATACATTGCATCATGCTTTTCATAGGATATGAAAAGCAGTCATAGCATGTCATAGCAGTATCTCAATACATTAATGAGTTTGACCTTTGTGCCAAGAAAAAATCCAGACTAGCCCGCTTGATCCTTCACCGAGAAGGTGAAAAATACCTAAGAAGCATTTAAACCAACTATAGCAGAAGATGTCACCTCAAACTCAAAATATGAGAGATACAGAATTTGGGTTCTAGGGTAAAAATCAGAAATTGAACTTGAATCTTGATCGCAACGGGGTGTCTGTGTTTTGGCATGGTGTTAGAGGTGGTTTAGTTGTTAGAACGAACAGTGTACGCTCAGAACGATTGTCTCATGCCAATGAAATTTTTGTGGAATGATATCTCTTTAATATACGCCTAGTCATTTTGGGGGTTGGTACTAGCGGCTTATCTTGGCTTTAGGCATGTCCGGAGAAAACATGCAGGAAGAATTTCAATATTAATGAAGAGTGCGTGAAATCTGGGGAAGCACATATCATAATTTGTTAAGTATTAATATATAGGCGACATATGTCACAGTTTAATTCGAAAATTGATGACCTGAATGAGAAACTAGAACTTGCTTCTCTTCCACAAAACAATATATATTTCTGGCATCTTTCCTTATCTTAAAGAACTGTGGGGTCACCTTTGGTTTTGTATAATGCCGAATTGTCAGCTTGTGTACAAAAATGTACAAATATAGTTATTCTTTCACAAATTACAAATAGCATGAGAAACCGTTACCCATGGTTCCTTTTGGAATCTTTAAAACTCGAAATTATCAACTTTTGGAGAAACCTTTTCTCCATTTTAAAGATGATCGCAGCCAATAAAACAGTATTCAAAAATTTTTCTAACGACTCGTTTTTGCTTCCAAATTAAAAAAAAATTCATTTGAAAACAAAACTAATATAGTGTAGTGTGCATTTGTTCGAGCTGCAGGATTCTGAATCGGACCTCTTAAAATAATGTTTAAAATGCAGAAAAAAAAACGTGTTTATTGCTTATTACTTTGAAGTTCATATTTATATATCCTGAACATAAATACATGATGAATGTTTTCAAAAGTCATCTTATATCGCTTTAAACAGTCTTTTTAGTATCACAAACACACAAAATGTGCATCATGAAGCGGATTATAAAATTCTTTGTATAATTTAACACACCCTACCACCTAACTAGAAAATTCGGTAATATTCAGATCATCATTTTTTTTTTTTTTTTTTTTTTTTTTTTGGGGGGGGGGGTAATTTCTTCGATTCAATTTAATAAAACCACCCAAAATTTCAGACAAATAGACTTAAAGGAAAATACGGATAGGCATTGTATACATCTACTTCTATAATTCGATATGTCATCACATATAAACGCCTTTAAAGCCTCAGGGACCTTCTAGTTAAAGTTAGACTACCACAAGACCTATAGATAATGCTCTACATGGGGAGTCAAAGCCTTGTGGGGGAAGGGCATGCTCGTGTTTCAAGGTAATGACAACTTATCAGGTTGCCAGGTCGTCCAAAGGTGCGCCATTGCAACTCTAAGAATGTGGTTTATCTGATCACCTGCACAAAGTGCAACAAGCAGTATTTTTGTGAGACTGGACAACCCCTCCATAAGCGCGTCAATGGTCAAACACCGAACGTTTCAAAGGGCACCGGTAGAGGAACATTTCAGTTTACATGAAGATGACTTTAACAGTCAAGTTGCCCTCTGCTGTCTTGACTATGACCCCCAACTTGTCCGATTATGCAAGAAAAATCCTTGAAACGTATTGAATCAGACGTTTTAACACACTCCAGCCACATGGTAGCAATAAAGGTGATTCAAGACAGTGGTGTTTCAGCAGAGTGCAATGATCAAGCATGCACAGTTAGCCAAATATTGATATTTGGTCTGTTTTGCCGATCCTTTTCCGGACTTTTTGCGTGTCTACACAGTGTCTATCCATACCCTAATATGCTTAAAATTCTCCTCCCCTTTGCACATACAGATACCGCCGTTATCTATGTCTTACTTAAAAACTTAAATTTGTAGCGGTGTGTTAACTTACAAGGGACACTTCAGAAGGCCGATACTCTTACAGATGAATGCTCACGCTATTCGCTCAATCTCAGTTTCAAGATTTTACATCACTTAGTTCTTTAGTTTCTCACTTTTTACGGATCTAAGATTTAAACAAACCGCTCATGATGGATGTATAATTTAACCTCAATACAAAGCGTCATAGTTTTGTTATATTTTTGTTAAATTTTCCAAATCTTAAATTTTAAAAATTTCTTAGCAATTTTCACAGTAGTTACCTGTTTCTAGATTGTAGCGATATGTTTATTTTTCTGCAGTTATATAAGGTTTTACTATGAATATTATGATATTTACTACCATGTGAAACCAACGAGACAGTCCTTTTGCTGCCCGCAGCCCGAGCATGGACCCACACTAAGCCACGAAATGTCATGAGAGCGGAATTTCATACGAACGTGACCCGACCCGACCGGGAATCGAACCCAGGACCCCTTATCACGGCTAACAAACCTTTAAATGCGTAACCGCGGGTAAGAAAAGAAATCCGATTCATGTCCTTCCGGTTTCGCATCAGATAACCAACAAAAAGGATATTTTTAGATTTCCGCTCATTACGTCCATATTAACGGAAAGCAATACAGTGCGCAGATGATTTTAACACTGTGTGAGGTCTGGTGATAGTTTCGTTTCCTCTGACCAATGCATTCTATGCATATGTGGTTAAAAGCTGTGTCAACATTTCGGTTGCGAATTTAATCATTAGAATGATAGCAATATAGTCATTATAGAACACATGTATTAAAGATTTTGTTTTTGTTAATTGTTTTACGCTGAAGATTATTGTCACATTCTCTCGTCCTTTCTTAATAGTTGATTACTCAAATTTGGTGTGTTTGTGATATTTGCAGTGAAAATGTTTGATATAAAATAATACAAACTGTCTATGAAATACATGTAATACAAAAGTTCACATGCATGATATTCCCGTTCATGAAGACGATTTTACAGCATTATGTATACTTTAATTTGTTTTTTCTTGGTTTTATGTCTTTCAAAACGCTTTACAGGGAAATAAATACCATAACTTGAACAGGTTGAGGTTTTCAAACGTATCTTGAAATATATCCTTCATATTTTAATGATTAAATGCGTACCCATCTTTTCCTTCCCTTCAAATCGATAATGACGGGCACTAACACAACGAAATACTGGCACAGACATCAGATGCAATTTAGTTAATACATATCTGTAAATTTGTCGTAGAACAATCACTAAAATTTGATATTTACCGGCAAATTGCCCAATTTTTAGTTGTATTTCGCCGACTTTGGCCTTGTTGGAACACCAGGTTCGAAGAAGGGAATAAATAACTCAAAGACCATCAAATTATTTTGCGAGCTACTTTGGTGCTGAGTTACCATAGTAAATAAGTGACAAAATAGCATTCATAGATAATCGATATATTTCTGTACTAAAATATAATCATCAGTCGATCCTAGTAGTGTATGTTTTGTTTACCTTTTCTTGGTCTTCATATGCGGAACCGGAAGGGCGTGAATCGGATTTTCTTTCTTAACCGGCGGTTACGCATTTAAAGGTTTGTTAGCCGTGCTTATTAACCGTGCAAGCACTATGTCTGCCAACTGAGCAACCGAGCCACATTTTAACCGGCTACACAGTAAATAGATAAAAGTAGGCAATGCCCAGGAAATGACGCAATCAGAGAGAAAATCCCACTCCACAAACACAGGGGTGGGAAAAAATGACATTTAGGTACCTATACCAAGAAAACATAACGTAAGCCGAGTGAGCAACTATTACCCAATAGGCGGCCACTCAGTTACCATAACTTAACTAATAATATGAATATGAAAACGAACATAAGGCTCAAACAGAACAAAAGCTCGAATCCAAAACACAAAACAATAAGAACCACAACAGAAGTATCGCCTTGGAACGATCAGTAAATTAAATATAAAATTACTGGGGGGGGGAGGCTTAAACCGGTTTTACAGGCGCCTAACCTCACCCTCATTTTAAATTTGCAGATGTCTTACACATCTCTTCCTTTACATAACCATTTGATCTCCCGACGAAAATCAGTATTCCGATCTTGTCTGAATCGATTGGCCAAATTTATCTCTATCTATCTATATTCGTATACTGAGTCGATAAATTTCCTATCTTCATCTGAGATATGGGATGGGAGCTAAATTTTGAATTTAGCAAGATGGGGCGAACATTCGGGATGGGCAATTAAAACTATTTACAAGAAGCTTAACAGAGGCATACTAAAACGTATAACTCTGGACCCCTGGTCTAAATAAGAGCCTTGGATTCTTCAGCAGTCTCTGATGTGCTAGGGAAAAACAAATCTTCAGAGCATCACTATAGGCATTATATCTTGCGTATTGTGAATCATGAGATGCCATGGTACTTAAGTTTCCTAAAGTTGGGTGTTTGGGTAAGATATTCATCTTTATCACGAGACACTGTACCGGAGTGAAACTTGTAAAAGAAAGTTAAGACTTCACTCTGCGGTCCTCCAGGGATGGTCACTCGAGTTCCTCCAACATATCGTCGACGCTACTCCTGTTCCGCAATCGCCTGAAGGTCCAACTGGCTGCTGTCTTCTGCACTTTGTTGTCTCGGTTTCATTATAGGGATGCCAAATGTGAGCTGCATACCCGAGCAGAGGACGAACCAATGTTTTGTATGCAATTTTTGTATGCCAAGGTGAAAGAGCCAAACCTAAAGTGTCAGACTTGCTTCACAAGAAATTTCAAAAACATGTTGACTCCATGCCAAGTTGTCAGTGATACATATAGTAAGTCCATGGTATTTGGAGGATCGAACCTGTTCCAGCGTTTGTTGATGTAGAGAGTGGTTGAAGTGTATTTGATTTTTAGGGAGGTCATCTTCGTTGAGTGACATTTGGCAACGTTTAATTTCATTTGTCAATCGGTCTCCCATTGTGCAAGGCTATTCAGATCATCTTGTAGAATCTGGCAATCAGTGAGTGAACTGATGTTCCTATATAGCACACAAATAGTCTACAAAGAGACGAGCAGATGACTTTATATTGTCCGGAAGGTCGTTAATGAATATCAAGCGATTTTGGGGACTCCAGATAAGACCGGGACTGGCTTGACCATCTAACACTACTTTTTGATAGCGCTCAGATAGCCATAAAGCGATCCACTTGTGAGTAGATCCTCTAATCATGTAGAAGTGCAGTTTGAAAAGTAACCTCTTATGTGGTACCTTGTCAAAGGGTTTAGCGAAACTCATGATGATCACATCCGTTTGTCTGTGACCTCACTTCTTTTCTCCAAGGCCAAATACACTTTTGCTGCAGAAAATCAGCAATCTTATCTACATCCAATGATTCATAAGATGTTAGATGGGTTCTTAGACGTACTTGCTAGCAGACCCTATTGCTAATATGAAAACATGATAAATACTTGATAATGTTTTGTGCAATCATTTAAAAAGCAGATGTCTTACTATACTAAGAAAGACAACAACAACAATCTAGTTTTGCATTAAGCGAGAGCTTTAATGAGCTTAGGAGGCACTATCCGGAGACATACATCAATTGGCAAAAAAGCAAACATTTAAGATAGTATCAACATATCAAATTCGAACTACAAAAATTCTATTTTTGAAGATGAAAGTTTGACGTGTCCGTTCGTCAAGAAGAACTCGCTAGGACTGAAGCATAGACCACCGCACATGCGACACTTTAACATGAAATACATATGTCAATTTCTTATTGGTCAATTCAAAACACGTGACCACGTGACCAACAAGTCTATATTGTCGTATTTCGTAACGTATAAGACAATAATTTTCCTCTATTCTTCGAAACGCGGAAAATTATTATTCCCTATCATTGCCTATTTGTACTTTTTTTCTATGTAATAATTAGCATCAGTAAATTATATCTACACACTGTAATACCTGGCGCTGCACCTTATTGATCATCATCTTACATTACAGCTTATATCTATATTTTATTACATGTGCAAGCTGGTCAAAACTACCACCGTGTTGATAAAGGGAATAAATATATGACTTTGAAATTAGAGAAACTGTATAAACAAGTTTCTGCTGAACAGGTAAACACATCCGGTTCTCATGAATAATAGCAGGTCAATCCCAACTATCATAGAAACCGCTAGTGTTATTTTGAAAGTAATTAGCAACTAGTTAAAATCAATACTTTTGCTCTTCCAAAGGTATAAACAGTCTGATAAGGCTGCATCAAAGTGGCCCTTTGTATATTCTTTACAGAAACACTTGGGAGGCCTGCAGTTAGAATAGTTTTTATTCATTATTATACATGACAAATGGACATGCGTATAAGTATTTTTTCACAAGGGTAAATTTACTTATTTGCTTTTTTATTTATTTGAAACAAAACTTTCAAATTGATAGACAGACATGTATTATGCAGTTAGTTATTGAAAAAAAAGGTATTTGTCATTATTAATGCCTGGTGCCTGGGTTGGGATTTTAAATGAATCGCATCGATTCCTGGTCCGTATACTCTTATTATTTTTATTTTTGATATAGAACAAAAGTTTATTATTTTTCCTGTTTTGGATTCATGAAATACTGTATCTAATCTAATCTTTTAGGGATGCATAGCTTGCAGCTTCGAACTTGTATGGGTGCCTCCTCCAGCTCTGATTGTGTCTTGATTCGAACGCGTTCAGTGAGGGTGCACTTGAAACACTTTCAGTAAGCGAGTTTCAGTTACAGACTACCTTATTACTGAAGGAATTTCTTCTGACATTCAGTCTGTAACAATTCAAGTTGAGTGTGCTCTTCTACCCATTAGTCAACTCGAGAACGAAAATACATGTACTGCATGATACACTAAGTACTGTTACCTGTCGCTTAGACGCTTGCTCAGGAACAATGTTGCTAGAATAACTGGCTTCTCGAGAGTAGTCTTAGATGTTGACCGTCGATCGACGTAAAGCATTAAATCAAACTAACGAAAGAGATGTGCTGTATGCACATTGTTGACTGGGATGTTAACCCTCGCTCCGAAAAAAAAAAAAAAAAAAAAAAAAAAAAAAAAAAAAAAAAAAAAAAAAAAAAACATTTGATCCTCTCACCGCTATGTCTAGTGTTGGTTAGAGCCCCACACGGGGCACATGTGAGGCTAGCCCATTTCTGCTTGCGGGTGTGCAAGGTATTTTATCGTGGGTTTGTCCTGTTTTCACCCCGCCTACTGTTTGACCCATCTAATATGACCTAAAATAATCCTTAAATGGGCGTAAAGCTGAATATTTAAAAGACGCTCGGGAGGTTTTTCATTAATTCCTAGAATACAACAAGTCATCATGAAGTGATTCTTAATTCTACATTAGTCCATTTTTACAAAAACTCGAGTAGGTGAATGTCATTTCTTTGCACGTGAACGCAAAATCAATTGTATACTCAGCGTCAATGAAAAGTTAACAGTAAATCAAGTTCAATTAACACATGGCAATATTTGATTCATTCTGAATAGATATCTGCCGATATTTCTGCAGTCATGGCATAGAGTGTCATTTAACATGGCTATCGAAAACGGTACTCATCACTGCCGTATAGATTATAAGCACTCCATGACAAATGTCAGAAGCTTCCATTGAAATGTATGGAGAAATGCAAATTTGGGTACCTCCTAAAAGTGAGGACCTCTATTCCACCTGCCGTTGGAATAAATGAACCGATTTAGTGCCGTTTTCACAGAGGGTGTTAGGCGCATGAGGCGGCGTGACGACTTATGAAAATATGGCGTTCTCGTTCTCGAAAAAATTCGAAAATTACAAATTCCACGTGCGTCACGTGCACCATAGCCCCAGGTCTAGTGCAACTGTTTAAGGTCACAAAATCAATGTGCCGTTGACCAGAATCATGACTGAAATTAATGTTTTTGAAAGATTGTTTTTTATTTCTCAAAATATCGAAATTTTAGTGGTAATAACTTTTCATTGACGCTGAGTATATTTTGTGGTGGATCATTTATCAAAGGCACTGCTAGCTTAGCCACTAGGCGTTCAAATGACAAATCTATAATGGTAATATTTTTTATATAAATTCCTCTGTCTCGATTTTAACGCCTAGTACCAAGCGAAATATTCCCCTTCCATTGCTGACGGGGTAATACTGGAGTAATCTTATCCCATCAATTAATGTCAGAACAACCTGCTAGTTGCTGATCAGAGATAAAATTTATAGCCAATTGTTTATACTGCAACTGATAACAAGCAAAGACTGGAACATAGGAACATATTTTTCTTCAAATGCTATTATTAAGTTTATAGAGCCACTGCATCAGAAAACCAACAATCTACATTATACGAACCCAAAGGCGCAGATCAGCTGTGCATTAATTGCACACCTAATCAGCGCCTTTAGTTTTTGCTCCATAGATAGTAAAATGTCCAATTCTTCTAAGCCTGAAATTCAAGGCTTCAAACCTTTTTTCCCTGACTATACAGGCTGATTTGTGTCGGACCTGTAGGCTCAGATAAATTTGCTTCTTTATTTTAATTAAAATATTTAAAACATTAAAACATATCCATATTTTGTTGTCAAAATAAGCTTGATTTTTTTCTTATATCAATAGGTATTTGGCCCCTAACTCAATTTCTATTTTACTCTAACATCTAATAAATCTCTGAGAAGTTTTGTGGTTTAACTTTGGGATGTATGGCATCACCTGTAGACCATTAAATATCTGACAAATAAACAAAATGGAGTTGGTGGCTATTATCAGATTATGTCGGGCAATTTGAGGCTAATTAATGTCAATAACAGCAGAAATTCCTCTCAGGGCATTTTGTGTTTTCAGAGAATACTAGTCTGATAAATCTAGCCAAGACATGTTCATCAGAAAATATCTGGTGCTCTACCAATGTAAACTTACAAAAAAGAAACAAAAACTTATTTATCAGACTAGTAGCTAGTCTAAGACACTGTACATGTACTTAACTAACTTCTCGAGTTCGTGCAAGTTCCAAAAGAAAGATGTGTTTGCATTATTTTAGGTGTTATTGTTCAGGTATGCCTATTTTTCAACCAAGTACATTTTCATTTGATAAAATCGGACCGTAGCAATTTGATAAACAATGCTAAATATGTTCCATGTTTTGTAAGTGGTTATACGGAGAACCGGGGTTCGTTGTGCTCAAAGTATCAATGTCACCATAACGTAAGGAAGGATGGTTTGACTAAACAACGTTTCCTGGTCTAAGTGATTAAATACATGTAACTAGTCGGGTAGTTGGTCGTGCAATTGTAATTGTCCTTCTAATTCTCACAGCCCCAATAGGCGGGAGCCTACATTCCTCCTCTTTCTGTATAGTAGTTAGAGCATCGCTTACATTTTAGACAAAGCATAAGTGAATGGACATTTTAAGCTCCGCCTTCTTACTAAAGACAACTAATAGCTCTGTCACACATTCACGTATCAGCGGCGTATCGCTCACGTATCTATGAAAATGTCGATACGCCGAGGTCTGAGCCGTATTTTGCTCGAGAGACGTATGAATCACGTACGTGCGACGTTCCTGCTACGTTCCCGTGGCGTATCCGCGACGTATCTGTATTCCTATGGAATTTCACTTTCGTATGTACGACGTATCAATGCGTATGTGCTACGTACGTGTGGCGTATGTATGGCGTATGAAGTGTACGCGTGACGTATCTACGGCGTATGTACTACGTTCCATTCTTATCTGCGGCGTATCTGTTCTGTACCAATTGCTTTTTAATACCTATGAGAACAAACGGTTATGTTCACTCTGTTCATGCAATTGGCACATTATAGTTATCAATTATCAGAGGTCGAAGATGCCACCGGAGAAATCTAGATAATCTAGATTAACACCGAAAAAAAAAACGAGGTTCTTGTAGTGGTGGTGGTCGTGGTGGTGGGGGAACATCTTCAAGCTCTCCATCCTGTTCGTAAGACCACATGATCAAAGACGGAGGCTACACCAAGCGAAGCCATGAAAGAACCCTGCACGAAACCCCTAACCATGAGAAACATCTTATCCATGACTTCGGAAAAAAGAAAACATACATACAGAAGCATTAAGATTCTCTTGGAACGCCACAAAATACTCCTTATACGCCTTATACGTCACACATACTCCACAGCAGCGAAACGAACGTAGCACATACGTAGCACATACGCCATTGATACGCGAGATACGCCACACGTACGTCGCTGATACGCCGTAGATACGAAAAGACATTCGAGGATACGCCACACATAAGTAGCAGCTACGAAAGGTACGCTGTACATACGTCACGGTTACGTGGCATGTTAACCGCTACGTATGTGTGGCGTATCAGGAGTATGAGCTACGTATCTACGACGTACCTGCCACATTGCTTTCGTATGTAACACGTATGTGTGACGTATGTACGACGTATCGGACCTGCCACGTACGTGCTACGAATTTTTAAGTGCACACATAAAAAAACGTAGCACCTCGGCGTATGAGGAGTATGAGCTACGTATCGAGGAGTATGAGCTACGTATGCCCACGTATCTACGACGTACGTGTGACGTACCTATCGTATCTCGATACGCCGTAGATACGTGAGTCGATACGCGAATGTGTGACAGCCCTATAAGACACTATGATTATCTAACATTTGTGGTTTATTCAAATATTTCATAAGCAACATCAAAGGGAAATCTCTAGACCATGATACAAACCTTTTCCTGATCTTTGCCTACTTGTACCTTTAGATTGGAACTGGATATTCCTTCATATTTCAAAAAGGTACAAGTAGGCAAAGATCAGGAAAAGGCGCAATCAGAAAAAGATTCCCACTCCAAAAACCGAGGTGGGAAAAAACAAACTAACAATCAGGTACTTATACCATGAAACATATCGTAAGCCGAATGATCAGCTTTTTCCCAATAGGTGGCCACTCAGTTACCTTAACTTAACTAAAAATATGAAAACATACATAAGGCGCCAACAGCACAAAAAAAATTAAACACCAAGACATAAAACAAAAAGAACCACCACAGAAGTATCGACTTGGAACGATAAGTAACATTCCCAGTTTTCTTCTGTGAGGCAAAACTGCGAGGGCAAATTTTGTCATTTGCGCCTAAGTGGTGGTCGAAATGATGAAAGTTGGTTTAAACTTTGAAGTTATCTGCATGCTAACAGATCGTGCGACTTATTTAATCATCGAGCTGCTGGATAACTCAGTATCATATTGTTATTGTCTACGCGCCAGCCAGACAACTCATTCACCTCGCTACAACTGCAACTGCACGTTTGAGTCTAGTGGCTTGACCATCGTGTTAGTAGGGTTTCGGGCCGTTTCGCCAAGGACCGTGTAAACACCCAAAAACCCATGCAAACCTCCCTTTGGTTGGTAACATTTGCGCCAGCGCGTAGACTACTCTAAAGTTTGAGATTGACCTACTTACAAGACAACTCATACACCTCGCTACAACTGCAACTGCACGTTTGAGTCTAGTGGCTTGACCATCGTGTTAGTAGGATTTCGGGTCGTTTCGCCAAGGACCGTGTAAATACCCAAAAACCCATGCAAACCTCCCTCTGGTTGGTAACATTTGTACCAATGGTGCAGTAGGTACCAAAAAAGGGGCAAATTGTTAAATTCGTGGAACTGGTGCATGATTGCATGCTATCTAAGCAGCAATAGAATGAAATGAACCGACGGTATTGTGACGCTATATGGTCAGGTATGAAAGCTTTGACTCCGCCCCACCTGCCGTGTAGCCAATTATATTCTAATCCAAGCCACAATGGAATGAAATGAACCGACAGTATTGTGACGGTCGATTGTCAGGTATAAATGCTTTGACCTTGCAGCGTTTTATTTCTGTTCAGTCACATGAACCACGATGAAATGGGAGTACGGTCAGATTCTTTGACATTCTAGTTTATATATGCGAAGCGTAGACCAAGCTTTTTGTAAAAGCTTATACTTGTGTATAAATAATGTTGGTTAGTATGTGCTTGCTTTACTAAAAGTGGTTACTTGTAATCAAAGGGGAGTAATCTTGATTATATATTTCATTGTATGTTATTCTTTTGTTTCTAGAATTTAAAGTCTAGAAAGTACGTCATTGAAATTATTTTAATTATTATATAATTAAGAAGTTTTGGGCATATTATAGAAAATTTTATGAGCGCATTACATAGAATTCGAGATGAAACAATCTGAAATAGCTTATTTATCACCATTATGAAGTGATATTTTTACACATGTATAGTTCGCTAATGTTCCGGTTCTGTCTCGTTAAATATTGAGTGGTCTAATTTCGGCCCTAGATCTTTCCAACATTTCTTATGTATTTCTCCGTTCTTCTAGAGAACAATTTATTACAGTATAGTTGTCGCGATGCTTTGAGCGATCGCACAACGCGCAAAAAAATTTTAATCCCTTCTTAAAACGAGTGATTCGCGCGTCACTTGCGAGTGACGCGTAAGTTTTACGTAACACAGTTTGCGAGTGACGCGCAAAGTTCTTTTGGTTCGTCGCGCATCGCGCAGTTTTCCATGTTCGTCGCGCATCGCGCATGGAAATCTGCGCGATGCGCGACGTGATTCATCGCACTATAACATTCAAGTACATGTACTTATAAAAAGTATTTTGAATTACTACTTGTTTTGCTTAGTTTCTACGCTTTTTATTTAATGACGCTCAATTAAACTACAACTACATATACGTTTGGCTATTAATCAGTTGTTTTGTCCTTTATGTTTGGGACAATTTTGGACAGTCCTTTATGTTTGTGGCTATTTCGGACATTAAAAAAAAACAACAAAAAACAATTAACATGTTCACTGTGAAGTACATGCTAGCCAATTAGCCAGGCTACTGTATGACAGTGAGTTGGTGTTAGTCAATTATCAAAATTGTTTGAAGCATAACAAAAAAGTACAAGTAGGCAAAGATCGCGCGTGTTAAAAGATTGTACAGTCATTTTTATCAAATGAATAAAAAAATGATTGAGGCTCATCTTGCTTTTCTAATTTTTATCATCATCTGCGTAAGTTAAACCACAGCCCACCGCGTAAAATTACATGCGCGCAAATAGTTTAGACTGGTTAGTAATCGCATAATAAATAATGAACTTGCTGGAGTTTTATTCATATTTTCCTGCTTTTTTATAATTTTTGTTTTTCGTGTAACTGAAATTGTTAATCGGACGTAAAACCACAATTCAGAATAACACAGGTTTATGTTGTAACAAGTTGGTTTTACAGCTGCATATTAATATACATACACAACAAACTGTACATGTCTGTGTGTTTAAATTTAATGGTGTTTAGAGATTCACCACGAGGACCGAACAACTACAATATAACTAATTTATGCACGTTTTTATAGTCATTACGAAAACATGCCCATGTAATATACTGATTATACCCCCATTTATGCCGACGGGTATATAGTTTTCGCTTTTCCGTTCGTCCGTTCGTATGTGCGTTAGTTCGTTAGTAGAATTAACGTCAAAGTTTTGGTTAAAGTTTCTTTAGAGGTGTATATCTTAGTAACTAGTCATCAGAAAGCATTCATATTTGGACCATAGGTACCCTATAGGTTTTGCTTTGTTTCCAAGAGTTCGGACCCCAGGGTCCGTGCCCGGGGGTGGGGCTAGAGGTCAAAATCTAGGTCACCTTTAAATGTGCTGTTCACAATGTTAATGTTTCTTATCTAAGTCCAAATCTTAAACAGTGGAGGAGAGATGCCCAATTGAGTATCACTGACCTAGATAGCTTTGACAGGTAAATGTTACTATTAATAGCAATTTGATACTCAATTGGGCATCTTTTTGTCATTTTTATAGTACTCTCAGAAAATCGAAAAAATGTATCACAGTTTTTAACCGATTTCCACCAATTTTGGAGAGCTTAAAGATGAATGAATTTCCAAACTTTTGACCGTTCAGATTTTTTTTTAATTGTCTAGAAAAAAAGTTATTAAGGTTTAAAATCAGGATTTTTTTCTGATTTTCTGTGATTCCTATTTGGGAGCTAGAAAAAAATGTGATGCCCATTTAGGAAACAGTGATTCCTATTTAGGAACATATAATAAGATTTATGATTCCTGAATGGGATACAAATAGTCTGTTATGCTTCCTTGTGAAGAACTTTGTTTACCAGAGCCTCACTGCCTTAACTGTCATACCTTTCTGTATCTCATATACATGTAGATCATAGAGATGTTCCACATTCAACCTTTTTTCCATTTTAATGGCCAGAGTGTATTCTAAGTTCAGTTTCACAATCATTTATACAAGTGCGTTCAGTTATTGATATGCCCCTGCCATATTCAGAAATAAATTGACAACTCTTCTTGCTTTTGAACAAGCTTCACTGGCAAGAAATAGACATCTGGATGAATTTGTTTATATAATGTGTTAAGTGTGTCCATAAATATTTACTCTGTATATACAACTCCCAGAGTTTGTGATGCTGTATGCCTTCTTTGATCACATAACATATGGAGCCAAATTTTTAACAAAAAAATCGCTGATATTCGAGTTTCAAAGATACCACAAGGAACCATGGTTAATGGTTTGTAAATTTATTTGTAAATTACGAAAGAATAGCCATTTTTGTACTACGGCCGAAAATTTGGTGTCTTAATTTATGAGCTCTATTTACAATGTAACACCGCTGATTTTCATTCATTGTACATTTTAGAATTTCATGGTAAAGCGGTTGTTACAATATAAAACTAAGCATGTCAGTGTTTTTGCAAGAAAACTAATATTCTACTAGGACGGTTTTATGACTAAAGCTTGCTTATGGGTTCCTTCATGAGGTAAGCATGTCTTAAAGTACTCTAAAGTCACCCATGACTTTGTATTCTGTCAAAACGTGGGTTGGCATTTCATCATACAGTTTCATGATTGTTTCACCGAGGGGCTAAGTGGGCTAAATTTATTGTTAAGCAATGACTCATATCTCCTCTTCGTGATATTCAAAACCTCTTCTATAGGGTTTAAGTCATGGAAATTAACATGCCAGTAAAGGATGTCAAAAACTAGTAGTATTAATACAGCTATACAAAGCAATATTCTTTGTATTCATCCTTAATCCGCAAAATACATTATTGATACATGTATTACAAGAATGTCTGTCTTTGAATGTCCTGGTGATTCCCTTGACTTAAAGGCTATACAAGAGGATTTAAATATCATGAATATGAGCAGGGAGACATAGCCTAAGTATAAATGTTTCTCTGTGAAAGTCCCAGTCCCCTATGGTATTCTGTGCCAAGAAAACAAACCATGAATTTTATGATGAAATGCCAACCCACGTTTTGGCAGAATACAAAGATATAGGTGACTTAATAGTACTTTAAGGACTTATGTGCGGTCACTGTATATAGATGTTTGAAGATTTACTTGTATAAAAAAGCATTGTTTATTTTTGTCAACAATATTATATTCTTTAGCATGCTTTATCATGGGGCTGTTGAATATTTTGCAAATACATGGATTTGTGTATACATGATTGTGAAATAAGTGGTCAGCTCAGAGCTAGTGAGTCATTTTTAGTTACTTCCAGGTTGAAATCGTCGGACCCATTTGTCTTAGCTTTTTGAAAAAAAAAGCCAGATTTTTCGATGTAGTCACATTTTTCGACTTCAGTCACACAAGAACGTGAAACAAAAGGCATGTCATCTTTCAGCAAACAATAAATGCACACGAGCCGCCCAAAAATACTCACTTCGAGAATTTTCCAGAAAAACATGTTAACACTAACTTTTTCCAGAGAAATACATTTCCATGACCCCAAAATAATCTTTAATTTTTCAGATTATGTATCCTAGACATGAAGGCTTTGTGTAATTTTTATTCACATGCATTCCATTTTCCAGGAAATGGGTCCCACGAAAACCACTTACATTTTCAATTCTAAACCAAGCTATTTAAAATTTTAAAAGAATAACTATATTTAGTCATTCCTTGTATCTGTGACATCTATTAGCAATAAATGTACATCATCATTTGATTGACAGAATAAAAAAAAACAGTAGATGTCTGTTTAACATACCCCTCCCACTCATGTCAATATTGATAAACTCTTAAGGCATGCTTACCTCATGAAGGAACCCACAAGCAAGCTTTGTTCGTAAAACCGCTCTGGTAGAATATTAGTTTTCTTGCAAAATAACACTGACATGCTTAGTTTTATATTGTAACAACCGCTTTACCATGAAATTCTAAAATGTACAATGAATGAAAATCAGAGTGTAACTTTGTAAATAGTGCTGATAAAGACACCAAATTTTCAGCTGTAGTACTGACAAACATGGTTATTCTTTCATAATTTACAAACAAAATTACAAACCATTAACCATGATTCCTTGTGGATTCTTTGAAACTCAAATATCAGCGATTTTTTTGTTTAAAAAATAGGCTCCATATGTTATGTAATCAATTTAGGCATACAGCATCATAACTCTGGAAGTTCTATATACAGAGTAAATATTTATAGACACACTAAACACATTATATAAACAAATTCATCCAGATGTCTATTTCTTGCCAGTGAAGATTGTTCAAAAGCAAGAAGATTTGTCAATTTATTTCTGAATATGGCAGGGGCATATCAATAACTGAACGCACTTGTATAAAGATTCAAAGATTCAAAGATTCAAAATTTATTCTGCAAATAATCCAAAACATATAGGATCATAACAGACATGACATGAAAAACATATATGTAATGACGTCACTAAAGTACATGCACTAACTAGTGTATCCAATCACTCAACCTCAAAAATTCGTCCTTACTGGGTACGACCTCACACAGACCTCTGTGTTACATCTATGCATCCCAGAGGTATATGAAAGGCCACAAACAACGGATGACATAAAACAAAGTAGTTGGATCCACCTTCACAAACATCACACAATGTAACTACCAGCTGGAATCGAACAGGGGCCAAATATAATTATATGTATGATATCATGTCTACATGCAAAATATGTCTATGTAACGACTTGAATAAATAGCTATTTTTCTATTAAAAGATTGAGTTGTATTTTCTTTCAATGACCAAGACAAAGGGTATGAGCACCCTCTACACCCGTCTCTCTGAAACGGATCTAAAGAGTATCCACAACCAATCCCAAGAGCAAAAACAAGAACGAATCCCTGTTTTATTATTTTGTATCGTCATATGAGGCTGGAATCAATATTGACGTCACATAGACTAAATATTAAAAAACTACCAATTCAAGTTTGTTTGAAAAAGAATAATTGAATGGTACTTCTATATATAGATAATAGATAATAGTCTTGACATGACAACTCCTGATGCATGGCTCTAAGTTCAAAACATTAATCACATAATTTACAACTAGCAAATTAACGTCAGATTGCTGAGAACTAAGTAACATCACAAATCGTTCGTGTAAACTGAGAACTAAGTAACATCACAAATCGTTCGTATAAATGATTGTGAAACTGAACTTAAAATACACTCTGGCCATTAATATGGAAAAAAGTTTGAATGTGGAACATCTCTATGATCTATATGAGATACAGAAAGGTATGACAATTAAGTCAGTGAGGCTCTGGTAAACAAAGTTCTTCACAAGGAAGCATAACACACTATTTGTATCCCATTCAGGAATCATAGATCTTATTATATGTTCCTATATAGGAATCACCGTTTCCTAAATGGGCATCAAACTTTTTTTCTAGCTCCCAAATAGGAATCACAGAAAATCAGAAAAAAATCCTGATTTTAAACCTTAATAACTTTTTTTCTAGACAATTAAAAAAAATCTGAACGGTCAAAAGTTTGGAAATTCATTCATCTTTAAGCTCTCCAAAATTGGTGGAAATCGGTTAAAAACTGTGAAAAATTTTTCGATTTTCTGAGAGTACTATAAAAATGACAAAAAGATGCCCAATTGAGTATCAAATTGCTATTAATAGTAACATTTACCTGTCAAAGCTATCTAGGTCAGTGATACTCAATTGGGCATCTCTCCTCCACTGTTAAACAACTATAGGAATGTGTGTTTCTATTTAGATCATAGGTATCTTGTAGGGTTTGCTTTTATTCCGTCGCATAGAATCCTGGGTACTGTCCCCAGGGGTGGGGCTGGAGGTCAAAATCTAGAACAGGTTTATAATATGAGTGTTACCATAATAAATTTTCTGTAAGTCAATATATTGACAACCACTTGTCAGTATGCATTCATACTTAGACCATAGGCACCATGTTAGGTTCAGACATGTGTCCATGTGTGTGGGGTGGGGCTAGAGGTCAAAATCTAGAACTTTTTTTAAAGATTGTACAGCATTTTCTGTACTTTTCTTTACAACCATGTTAATAAATCATTCATACTTGGACCATAGGTACTCTACTAGCTTTGCTTTGTTCCTTATGACATTAAACTCTAGGGTATATGCCCAGGGTGGTGATAGAGGTCAAGATCGGGGACATCTTAAATTTTTATTTATTTTTTCATTATTATGATTAATGAAGCATGACATTCTGTTTTCCATCTAGGACCGAGAACCTGACCCTCAATGTCCGCGATCAAGTCCTAGATTGAGTATACAAGTCAGCTCTGTATACTGCTCTAAAATAGATCTGTCATTCTACTACACTCCTCCCCCACCCCAGCCCCTTGGTTGTAGGCAGTACTTTTTGCAAGATTTGTAAGATGTGATTGTTGAGGGTGTTCTCATTGATTCGGGAATCGAGGTTCAATGTGTCAGGGGTGAGCATGTCTGGGTCGGGGGCCATGGGCTTCGGGGTGGGGTGGGGGGCTACCAGCCGGGGGTATACGTGCCTCTCAAGGCACTTTTTCTAGTTTTTCTAAAGTTGTAAAAATTGAATTTTTTCTGTAGATTTTGTTTGCTTTTCTTATTTTTGCTCAAAACAATCAAATTTGACATACATGTTGACATCAGGCGGGCATGAAAATTCAACACGAAACATGTTTTACAACACACCTTACGAGCAAGATTGTTTAAATTGTATAAATCGCGCATATCTGATTCACGTCGCGCATTTGCGAGATGATCGCGCAAGATTGCGCGAAGTTTGCGAGTGACTCGCGAGTGACTCGCGAGTAAAGATAATCCCCTGCGCGCAACCACACGCAAACGCGCGTACGCTCAAAGCATCGCGACAACTGTACTGTATATAATTTTCTAGAAGCTAGTTGAATTTTTCCTCAGATTTATATATACAGGTCTTGTCTGTTGCTTGGCCCACCGGGGTCCAACTGATGTTTTTCTTTTGCTCCGGAGTTAGTAAGTTATTCGGCGCCCAGGGATCTCCATCGTCGGGCAACTTACTGAATCTGTGAGTCCTGGTTTTTGATTCATCAGGATGTTTATCATGATTTATTTGATTGTTCTTGATGATTCATTGACTAGTTAGAGATTCACCACGAGGACCGAAGAACTAACTAAATGTTATGAACCACTGCAGAAGCTGAGGGTGAGGTTACGGCCGTGTAAAATCGATTTTAAGCCTGCCAGTAACTTTTTGTTACTGATCGTTCCAAGCCGATACTTCTGTGGTGGTTCTTTTTGTTTCATGTCTTGGTGTTTAATATTTTTGTGCTGTTGGCGCTTTATGTGTGTTTTCATGTTTTCATGGTATAGGTACCTGATTGTTAGTTTGGTTTTTTCCCACCTCGGGTTTTTGGAGTGGGAATCTTTTGCTGATTGCGCCATTTCCTGATCTTTGCCTACTTGTACCTTTTTTCTCAATCTAGTCTTCAGCATTCAGAAATTCGAAGTGATTTAAAGTTTATAGTTTTGTTTGTTTCACTAGTATTTGGATTTATTCTCAGTGGATTATTTTTACAAACGGTGGATATACATCTTGTGCTCTAATGGACTTGAACTTTTTGAAACTGGATTGAGGATATCTGTGAATTGACATTCTGAGGGACAAGGACTTATTTAGAATTGTAAGTTATTTATTTACTATTTACTTATTTATTCAGTTATTTGTATGTTTAAATTGCATTTATTTGTTTATTTGTTTGAATATAATATTAAGTTTTTACTTTGTTTGTTGTTCTTTGCTGGATTACTCGTAGCCAGATCCTTGAAATCATTTTTAGGGTTAAAAGTTTCTTTATTTTGTCTCGTTACGCTTGCTCGTAATAATATGTACCATGAAAATAACTGGCAGGCTAAGAAAACTGATCTAATCTATCATGGTTCTGGCACACTTGGCAGAAGAACTCCCGGAATTTCATACCTTGAATCCCATTGGTTGAAACCCGGTATTTGAAACCATCAGATAAATCAGGATGATGAAATATCCTATTACTGAAAGTATAAAAAACATGGTTTCCTTATGTGCAGTTGAAATTAAACCCTGCATTTTATGTGCGTTGATACACAGACTATCCTGCGTAATATTTTTTTCTTCAAAATTTCAGTTTTCAGCCCGCCAGTAATCTTATACTACTGATCGTTCCAAGGCGATACCTCTGTAGTTGTTCTTGGTGTCTTAGAATTTAATTTTTTCTGCAATTGGCGCCTTATGTATGTTATCATATCTTTAGTTAAGTTTAGGTAACTCAATGGCGACCTATTGGGAAAATAGCTGATCATTCGGCTTACGATATGTTTTCATGGTATCATCCCTGATTGTTAATCAAGTTTTTTTTTCCCACCTCGATTTTTGGAGTGGGAATATTTTACTGACTGCGCATTTTCCTCGTCTTGGCCTATTTGTACCTTTAAATGATTGTAATACATCACTTTTGCTCAAAATTTAAAAAAGAACTCTTGTCATCCTTGTACACTGAATAAGATCTACAATAAATTATTCTACTTGATTGATTTCACATGTTTATACAAGTAAAAAAGATCTACTGACAAGATGAGAAAAGTCCCTAAACGCCTAAAAATCTTTGTGCAAGTTTCTAAAACACGTACCCCTCGTGATTAAAGCAAATTGTTATAGTGTATTATTGGGTATAAATGTAAACGGTACACAAATGAATTTGGCAGCGTTCCAAGTGCAAACAGGTAGAGATAACTCTTGATTGTTTGTACCTATCCAAATATTTACAATTTCTTACACAGGTTATGTTCATTGAGCGAATCTATTGTTTCTTATGTATTTGACTACAAGTTTTTCCTATAAATCAAAGCAAAATTGAAGTTTACGATATAAACCAGTTTTGGTTTTGTTGTTATTGCGCATGCGCATCAATGGAACACGTTTTAAGGTCATTCTGCTACCAATCCAATCACACTTAAATACTTATGTTCCAGGGTCTTGTGAACATCGTTTCCCCCTTAGACTCAGTCTCTCGCTAATATATGTCATGTAAATATTATAAGGTGTCTCCAGTAAAAAGGATTTGTTGGGTTTAGGGTGGGACATACTTTAAAACTAAACATAGTAATGGCCCCCATTTTTTAAACTTCTAATCGGAAACAAAATGATCCTAAAGCATGTTCCAATTATGCGCATATGCAATAACAACAAAACAACCAGAGGACCAATGGTCCTGTAAACGCTCACCTGAGATCTGTTGTATATACAAATAAACATGTTTGCATATTATGAAAAAAAAACCAGTAAAGGGGCAGATGATTCCCTGGTGTCCATTATTTTTCTTCATAATAATCAATATCCTGTCCATTTGCCAATTTCCTGCAAGTCTTTCCCTTCAACCGACAAATAACAGTTATCCCCATTCAAAGGCATAGGCAACCTATGTTGACCTTGTCATAAAATAGGTCAAGGTCATCACAGGGTCATGATTTATATATACATTGTATTGTAGTACTTAAGCCATTGATGTTTCATGCCAAGTTTTGTTGAAATCGGTCCACCGGTTCCAGAGAAGAAGATTTTGGAAGGGTTTTTACCATATATGGGCATGGCGGCCATCTTGGTCATGTGACCTGGATTATTTATATACACATTGGTTCCCCCATTCTATAGATGCTTCACATAAAATTTGGCTTTGATTGGCCAAGTGGTTTCAGAGAAGAAGATGTTTGAATATTATGGTAATGTACATGTATATTGCCCCGGGGTGGGGGCAAATGAGCCCCTGGGTACATTTTTTTAGAATCATTAATATTCAGTCCTACTGCGCATTTCCTGCAAGATTTTCACCTCATATTACTTTTTTAAAAGTTTTCCCCATTCAAATGCATTGGCGACCTATGTTGACCTTGCCATAAAAAAGGTCAAGGTCATCACAGGGTCATGATTTATATATACACTGTAGTACTTGCGCCATTGATGCTCCATGCCAAGTTTCTTTGAAATCGGTCCACCGGTTCTGGAGAATAAGATTTCTAAAGGGTTTTTACCATATATGGGCATGGCGGCCATCTTGGTCATGTGACCTTGATTACTTATACAAACATTGGTTACCCCTTCCTATTGATGCTTCACATAAAATTCGGCTTTAATTGGTCAGGCGGTTTCAGAGGAGATGATGTTTGAATATTATGGTAATGCACCAGTCATTTGTATCCCCGGCTTCCCCGGGGCCGGGGATAGCGGGGACATAGCGGGGCTAAAGTGCCTGGCTTTAAACTCTGATGTGTCCCGGCAGTGCCGGGGATTTGCCGGGGTTATGATTTCCCGCCAATACACTGTCACATTAATTCAAATTAGATTTTAATGATATTTTTAACATTTAATTATCTTTATGGTACTTATTAATTTCCAAATGCACCTAAACATTTACATGCATAAAATGAGGCCCTTCTCTCATGTTTAAGTTTCATCAGAACAACTCCCAGCTGTTGTTCCACGTTATTGTCAGCCCCTGGGGAGCCGGGGCTTTTAGCAGGGGTTTTACCAAAACTCTTGCCCGGCAGTGCCGGGCTTTAAAAATTGAAAAGTTAAAAGCCCCGCTATTACCGGCCCCGGGGGAGCCGGGGATGCAAATGACTGGTGCATAATATAAATGTATATTGCCCCGGGGTGGGGGCATATGAGCCCCTGGGGTGCAATTTTTTTCAGAATCATTAATATTCAGTCATACTGCCCATTTTCAGTTTAAATGACATTTTAAAAGTTTTCCCCATTCAAATGCATTAGCGACCTATGTTGACCTTGCCGTAAAATAGGTCAAGGTCATCACAGGGCCATGATTTATATACACATTGAAGTGCTTGAGCCATCAATGCTTCGTGCCAAGTTTCGTTGAAATCGGTCCGCTGGTTCTGGAGAAGAAGATTTTGAAGGGTTTTTACCATATATGGGCATGGCGGCCATCTTGGTCATGTGACCTGAATTATTTATATACACATTGGTTCCCCCTTCCTATAGATGCTTCATATAAAATTTGGCTTTGATTGTCCAAGCAGTTTTAGAGAAGAAGATCTTTGAAAATGGTGGACGTTTATGTCGACAACATCCATTTAGCTTCGATTTATAGCAAAACAAAAATGCAGAAAAATACATAGGATACCATATATGGTGTAAGTTTAAAATACGGGTTTGAGGTCCTTTAAACACCTTTAAAATAAAGGGGACCTATCGATATGCACATCAATTTAAGCAGGCACACCTCTTCTACAAAATCCTACCACTTTCTGTTTTGTAATATTCCTGTTTGTCTTTAGCTGGCAGGGAAACTGACCTAAGGGTCGAGCAAATTTTCTTCCGAAGAATATTACCTGTTGCGAGGCTGACAATATCACCTGGCATGACAGCTGTTGTCATCATCATGAATATATTGTACGATGCCTGTACAATAGCTTTCAATACAATCCATTGTCTGTTGAGATGCTAATGTCACTGATTAATCTAAAAAAATATTTACAATTGTGATTGATGTAAATATGCCGCCATTTTACAAATTCCATCTCAATGGAAATGAAAGCGCTTGCGTAGGGCGTCACAGTCTACATTCAATAAAGCGACATCTACCGCCAAGGGCAGCAACTGCGGCTTTACATATTCTTTGTTCTTCTTTCTTTCCATCGCTAACTTTAAAAGTTTTTGTATGGTTGTAATTGAAAGAAAAAAAAATAGTCAATTTAGCATTTATTAGACAAGAGGCACACTATATATTTTTCTTGTAGATTTTCACTGCTTAACCGCGTCTAAATAACTTTCAATAATTTAACGATTTGCTGGCCAAGTAGAATGTTTACAGCAACGGCTGAGGGGTAAATAATGACACCAATTAACGACGTAATATTCCGCCCAGATAGGGATTACACTTCATTCCGTTAATGGTGACCACATTTTCGGCCCGGGCAATAAGACACTTAGTAGGAATATATATTCCACCCAGACAGGGATTACACTTCATTGCGTCAATAGTGACCACATTTTCTGCCCGGGCTACAAGATACTAGGATAAACGAACTGCACCCACATTTTTGTCTCTATATAGGGATGCAACCACATGTATTTGCGACCACATTTTTGGCCCAGGCTGTAAAGACACTTAGAAAAAGAATAGTTTCCACATTTTCGTCTCTATATAGGGAGGTTTCCACATTTTTTAGATATACGACAAATCATGGGAAAGCCCCAAAATGTGGACTCGTTACTATATAGGGTGGTGTCCACATTTTTTAGATATACGACAAATCATGGGAAAGCCTAAAAATGTAGACACGTTGCTATAATAAATTATAGGGAGGTTTCCACATTCCAAAAAAAGTCTGGGCACTATTTAGGTTATGCAATAGACGCAGTAAAGGGGACTGTGAACTAATTATTTATCCCATAGGCTCCAATGCTAAATCCCTGCTCTTTGGCAGTTTATCCTGCATTCCAGGTAACACTTGGGCCATCAAAATATACCTGAATTTCAAGCCAAAAGATAGATAAGAAGATTTAAAAATGAAAAAAAAACATACCATCACCGGCTCTTTTTTCAGCTGTTGCATGTTGAAGAATGACCGTCAATTTTTGGGAAAACCCACCTGACCTCATTTTCAAAATCACTGTTTTTACTTTTTGGACCAGAAAAAAACACAATTTATGTGCATCAGGTGGTAAATTATATACCAATTTGAAGAAAAATATTTTTTCCAGTTGCTAGAAAGAAAAAATGTATTTTTAGTTCACAATTATCACCCAATCATATGCCTCCATTACCAGATAACAGTCTCGGAGCAACCTGCAGATTTTGACTTCTGGGATTTGTTGACATAATTAGTTCCCGGTCTCCTATACTGAAATAACACAACAAACAGCTAAAATCGGCAAAACTTGATTGGGTGCTCATCTTATAGAAGGTTTACAGTAAATTAGACTGGTTCTTCATTCTTATCGATCTCGGTTAATGGACCTTTGCGGGTACTTACGCCAAATCGCTGCTTAATTTTGACAAAATCGTCAAAATATTAACAGTAGTAAGAGTTTAGAACATGCAATAGTTGTCAGAGTTAACTAGAAATATATTTTCTTTACTACGGAAGAAATGCAAGGACGAAATGCCATTGTTTAATCGCACAGCAAGTAAAAACAAAGACCAGCCCAGCTCATGAACAATGTATCAATGGCGGATATTTCCTCAAAAATTTCCGACCCTCGGTCTATTTGACGACCCCTTAAAAATTGTGGTTCAGTCCAGGCTATAATTTTCTCCAACCAGTATAGAGAAGAGGGTTTGGTGAATACATCGAGACCAGAATCTGGTCATTGTCAGTCTTATAAGCGACGAAACCACACCAAACCCGTATCTTAAACTTATTCCCCATATATTTGCTCCATGAACATTAGCAATGTGAGAAACAGTAAATAGTTGGGTAGGTACAAAAAAAACAAGGGTTATCACCACCTATTTGCATCTAGGACGGCTGCTAAAACCATTGTTACACAATTTACATAGCGGCCCCCGTGGCCGAGCGGTTAAGAGCGCTGTTTCTTAATCACTCGATCATCTTTCCGCTGTGTCTGGTGTGGGTTCGAGGCCCGCTCTGGCCACATGTGAGACAAGCCAAGTTCTGCTTGCGGGTATGCCAGGTGGTTTTTCTCGGGGTTCTCCCGTTTTCGCCCACCTACTGATTGGCCCGTCTCATATGAGCTGAAATAATCTTGAAAGGGACGAAAAACTTAATTAAAAAAAATACATATATACCTTATAATACAATTTTAAAGTTTGCTTAAATTACGCGTTTTAAACATTGGGCTTTTAGGGACTTTTCCCATCTTATCCATAGTGGTGCGTATTTCATACTGATTTGTTTCGTATTCTTAAATCACCGAAGCCAACGGAACTAGTAAAGGCAAACAGTTTTTATTTATTTATTTTTTCATGAAACAAAATCAGTTATGTTCACTTGAATATTTATCATCAGTTATTTATTTATTTATTTATTTATTTATTTATTTATTTATTTATTTATTTATTTATTTATTTATTCGAATTCAGCACTGAAGATGAATAAAGCAACGTCAATTTTGTTTATTTAATTATTCAGTTCAAAAACATCCCCACTGATTGAATGTTTAATCCATATACTCGAATATATGAGCCCCCTTCTAATCTAATATTTACTGATCGTTCCAAGGCGATAGTTTTGTTGTTGTTTTCACTATTTTATGATTTGGTGCGGATTTCTAAGTGCTGTTTGCACCTTGAATACATCATACCTGATTCTTAGTTCAGATTTTTCCCATACTCGAGTTTGGAGTGGGAATTTATTTCTGATTTTGCCATTTCCTGATCATTGCTTATTTTACCTTCTCACAAGGTGACTCGTAGGCACAGCAGCTTATGGCAGATTTTCGGGCTTCAACTAATCACAAAACAACACGAATACCTACTTTGCTATTTTTTTCTTTTCTTTTCAGGAAAAAAAACCAGAAGATGGATATTGAAAACTTCTTGTACATTGTGTTGGTACTGGGAAATACCCATACTGGAATAATTTCCAAGGTATTACACGATGGCGTGGACAATGGTTTAAAACTAGAGCCCAGGGATCAGATCGTTGATGGTGGAAATAACCTATTGGCGAACATGCTTCTCGACCATATCTGCCGGCGGCGAAAAGGTTGGTGTTGTAGTTTGCAGCTATCAGCGGATTTTATAATAAGAAGGGTCTTAAACATTGGTTAATACCAGTCATAATCATTATTTCGTTTCACACAGCTGTTATAGCGCATTATGGACAATTAAGACCTTGGCTAATTCGGCCCTAGTCAATTCGGACCTTAAAAATTCGGCCCTAGACAATAAGGACCTCGACCACTGGTAAGATCGGACCTTTTCTTATTGGTCAATTCGGGCCTCAATTCTTTAGTCAATTCTGATCTTTTATGTTGGTCAATCGGACCTTAACCATTGGTCATTTCGGATCTTTTTTTATTATCTTTTTCCATTAAAACTGTGCTTAGAATAAACGCGAGCCGTGAAAACATATAGAATGAGACTTCAATCCTAATATTGTAGAATCTGCCGCACCGTTTTAGTAGATTACTTATTGCTCTCATGGTTGTAAGCATGCCTGACTGCTTTCTTGCCAAAGTTAAAATGACTCTGCTCGTTGATAATATATATGCCCAAATGTAGTGAAAACATTTTTAAACCGAAAAAGCGACCCTTCTTGCAGTCTCCTTTAAGCATTAAATTATTAGAAAAACGGTTTATTACTGTACATGAATGGATGTATTCGCTCAAAATTAACGGCATGTCATGTCCGAAAACCGCCTGCGACGGATTTGTAATCCTATAATTGCTCAAGTACGCTCGGATCTAGCGTAGGATGATCTCAGATACTTTTGCGAGATTATGCTTTTTAAGTTATAGATAATTACCGTATTCGTTCTAATTAGCGCACAGTGTGCTTAACTTTTCAAAATAACTAAAAGTTAAGGTAACAAAATATCGTTCTAATTAGCGCACACTACGAACGAAAACAACACATCAAAATGCTGATATAACCATGTCAAATGTATCAAGTGTGATGTCATTTAAATGTTCAACTGGTCGCAAAGTAGTTTCTGATCATTTACGGTTAAGTTTTAATGAGTCCAATGTGGTATTGGTGTGTAGAATAAGTGAAAACTGCCAATAAACTATTCGATCAGTGTGCGCTTATGCGCGTGTTTTTCGGAAACGACCGGGGTGTGCGCTTTTTGGAGCATGTGCGCTAATTAGAACGAATACGGCAAATAATATTTTGCATGAAGTACAGTGGTTTGTAAATTTTACCACATTTTCAGTGACCTTTCATCATAACCTCACGAGCCGCAACGAGCTAATATATAAGAAATTTTATTATCGGTTTAGATTTATTTTCTTACCAACGTTTAATATACTTGGCCCCATTCGGATAATACTAGTCTTTGTATTGACTAGTTTCTTGAAAGTTTCCAATTTACTGCAATTCTCTTTGGCTCCATGTAGCCAAATCTAAAGGTCACTGATGAGTCTTGAGTAGCCGAAACCGCGGTATGACCCATCCATTTTCTCATTGCGGCTCTTAAAGGATCTCAGTGTTATTTTGATTATAAGCCAAACCATGAAATAAGAGCCTGTTTAAATCTTTATGTGAATCTATAATGTTATCAGCACTCAGCAGTGCAAATTTACTAGCAGTAACATGACATTTTAGTACAAAATAAAAATTGAGATGAACTTTGTGACAACAGCGCGGCTTATCTATGTCTTTGGTTTTCATTGTATGGAAAGTACAGTCACTAAAGATAGATTTTGTTGTGCCATGGCACTTATGAAATGTACTGTAGACAAGAAAACAGACATTTAAATAAGATGTTCATTGATTGGTCTAACTAACAAAAAGTGTGGATGAACCAGATGTAAACAAAAATTACACAATATGATTTAATTTTCATTATTAAAATTTGATTTAATCACAGTTTTGTCTTCATAGGCCCAGTACTATGCCTATAGGATAATGCATCATTATCTTAAATATATAAACATATTTCAACAACACCCGTGCATCTGAAATTATAATATCAGACATTTTTGAGTGTTCATGTGTCCTTATAATGATCCATAGAACTGATATTTTAGGGTACTGCCCAAAATCACTGCAGGTCGGTCTTGCAATCCACTGAGTTAACCTGTTTTTATTATAACAATAAGACGATCTTAAGCAATCTTAAGATCAGTGCGACCGGGGCTGAAGTTTGGTTAGAAAAAAAATGTCAATACAATGTTTTGTCTAATAAAAAGGTAAAGGTAGGCAGTGATCAGAAAGAAGTCCCACAGTTTATTGTGCCTGCCTCTCTGTTGTGCTCGTTGCCTTTGGTTTTGATTGAGACAAGCCGCATGAATACCTTGTCGGGAAAGAGCTGTTCATTCTGCTCTCCGAGTCTGTTATCGGAAAATGTTGTTATGTTTCATGTATTTTCTTTCTCACCTGGTGTCTATGTTGGGACTTTAAATTTAATTGCACCGATTCCTGGTCCCTCTATTCTTACTTTCCAAGTACCGAGATGAGAAAACTTAATTGACAATCACGTACGTATACTTCATTCTTTAGAATTTTAACTATGAAATTTTCTTAGAATTCTATAATTGTGTTAATGATATCTTTACTTTCCTAATTGTAGTTAGAGTGTCGAGAAAAGGGAGGTTATTTGGCAGAGATCGGTGACAAGCAAGAAAACAGCTTCATTGAAACACAAGCACAGTTTCTAGGGAGCACAGCAAGTACATTTGAGGCAGTTCGCAGCATGACAATGCAGAAAACAAAACAACAGGAATCAAAAACGAGTAGGTTTTAATGAAGGCTCAGAATTAATAATTTTATGTTTTCTTCGTTCATTCGTAGTAATTGTGACTTCTTAAAATGAAGAATCAAAAACATTTCAGACAGCTTGTAAACCATGTCAACTTCAGACGTTGTGATTTGTGGTCAGGTTATATAGGTGAAAGTTTGCAATGATCAGGAATTGGCGCAATCAGAAAGAACTTCCCACTCTGAAAATCAGGCACTGAAGAGAACATATCGTAGGCCTAGTGAGCAGCTATTGTCCAATAGGCGGTCACTTAGTGACCACTTAACTGAAAATATGAAAACTTACATAATGTACAAACAACATACAAATACACCACCAAAACATAAAACTACTAGAACCACAACAGAAGTATTGCCTTGGTACGAACAGTAATAAAAATACTGGTGGCTTAAATCGGTTTTACAGGACACTAAGCTCACCCTGCAGTGCTTCACAGCATTTAGTAAGATGTTCGGCTAGTGAATCGCTAAGTTTATAGCGCAGTAAACCACCCTCGGTGGCTGAGCATGCTTTTCCACTGACGGGGTTTGCTGTGGCTTAAGCTCGGCTGTTCGTTACATTTGGTGGCATCGTGGGATAATGACAACTGCCTTACCCATGTAGTTCCCAGGCCAACACTCGGGGCGAGTATTCTCGGAGCGGGAAGTAATGTGACGGGATAGAATACGTTGGCATCTCGAGTGCTAGCAATATGCAAATTAGAAACTCGAAACTTTGTGATGCGATTGAGTGTATAGTATATAGCGCAGTAAACCACCCTTGGTGGACACTGACGGGCTTTGCTGAGGCTTGGCTCGGCTGTTCGTTACACATGTTAATGTTGTCAATGAGTGTACTTAGATTTCTTCATTTAATTGCATTTGAATTTGCTCTACATGTACATGTATAATCTACAGTGGTGTTATGGCTAAAACCCATTTTTGCCGTTTTAACGGCTAATTTGCTGCAAATTTACAAAAGCTACAGTCTACCTGGCATTACGCATAAAAATCAATTGACCG
The DNA here is from genome assembly GCA_964017185.1 of Rugalucina vietnamica. Lineage (NCBI taxonomy): Eukaryota > Metazoa > Mollusca > Bivalvia > Lucinida > Lucinidae > Rugalucina > Rugalucina vietnamica. Next base: position 21,372,181 of record OZ024878.1, on the reverse strand, counting down.
GTTTTTCGCGGTGATTCGGGGCGAAAAAGACGACAGTCACAGATTTTTTTTTTTTTTTTTTTTTTTTTTTTTTTTTTTTAAATTGAATTTTAATTTGCATGTATTTATTTCTTTTCAAGTCGTATTTATATTTTTAATTATCGGCTTTGTGTTTATTTTCATGCTTCTTTTTCAGATTTATCAGACGTACCCGATAATATTAGATCCTATTATCTAGCTTAATTAACAAATCAAAAGCTTATAGCGGCGTAAGCAATTTTTATGGGATGATAAACCACACATTTGTTTGTTTGTATTGAGGCTGAACACCCCAGTCAATAATGTTTCAGTCATGTCTGGACGGAGCACCGTTTGCTGGGTATTAAGTAGTAGTGTGGCCTTAATTACTCAATCATCTCACCGCTGTGTCTGGTATGGCTTCGAGCCCCGCACTGGCCTCATGTGAGACAACCCAAGTTCTGCTTGCTGATGTGCCAGGAGGTTTCTTCTCGGGGTTCTCCCGTTTTGACCCCACCTACTGATTGGCCCGAGCTGAAATAATCTTTAATGGGACGTAAAACTGAATAAAAAAAAGTCATGTGGGGAGTTAATATGCCATGCTCAAGGACACAACATGGTGTCGCCAGTGCGGATCAAACTCCGGACCTCTCGATTCGGAGTCCGATGCTCTAAAACTATGCCAACGCAATCCCAACCCATAGATTTATACAAGTCTTTGGATTTAACATGATGAAGCAATCGGCTTCAACTCTTCTTTAGACATTTAATCGCCTGTGGTAATGACACAATGAATTTTCGATTTCGTCAAGTGAATGCCGTTTCGTTGAAATCAATTTGGTCGAAACATTTGGTCGCATACGACCTTCACAGGGTCGATACGATATTCGGTCGAATACGAGCAATAAAGTTACGTACATGTACAAAATTGTGTCGAAATTTTCAATAATTGACGTTGTTTTTTTAGTTAAACAGAGTGCTGGGTGCCGTCCAAAATACACATGTACGGATAGCGTGGAACAAGTACATATATACATGTATGTCGAATGTCAAAACCTTATTGTCTGTATACAAGGCACGTGACACTAGAAAAAGGGAGGATAATGTGTTTAAAATAAAGCATTGTAGTTCATTCTCAATTTCTTGTTCACTAAGTTTGTGTAAGAAATTGATCATATGAAGTTTTCAGTTTATTTCGGATCACGTATATACAGTAAGGGCCACGAGTACGCACCGTGGCAATATGAGCGCATGCCGCATAAATTGATGGTGAATAGATTAATTAGCAAAGGCAAGGTGGTGTGCATTGATCAGATCACCATTGCGATAATTTGTTTTCAGTTTGGTTTCTTATGAAATTTATTTCAGCGGTAAATGTGCTTTGGTATACTTGTACGCCTACAGGTCCACGTGCATATAATTGCACATTCCTGCACCTCGAAAGTAACCCTCATGTCCATTCATGACAAAGTACATAGCGCCATACCACGGGGGTAATACAATAGGTACTACCTGTGTTGTCGACCGAGACTATACTGCATATATGGTTGTCGACCGAGAATTCCGGCTTCCGACCGAGTTGTACGGTTGTCGATACACGTCACAAACTCAGAGTGTATTAAACAGCACATCAAAAACCAGAGAAAATAGATTTTTAATCATCGCCGATCGTCAAAGAGGTATTTAACTTTACTTCTAATACTTTTCTGTGCTTTGTCATACAGCGATAACGACAAATATATGAAAGATACTAAAAACATCATTTTTCAAGGTATTTGTGAAACGTGCAGCTATCAAAAATCTCCTAGACCAATGAGACTGCTTCGGATATTTCCTCTATAGCCGAGTTCTTAGAAACTAGTATAATGCACCCATTTCTTTACGCCATGTGCATTTTATGAACGTTTTTTAAAAAGTCATGATACGGCTGTCGATAACCACCGATACGGTTTTTGATAGTTAAATCATATGTACGGTACGGCTGTCGATGGTAATTGCTAAGGACATATTGCTGAATAAACTGCAAGATCACTCGTTTTGAGAATTTGGCACGAGTCTGAATGTCTACATTTGTCTGTACGTGGTTTGTTCATAAATAACGTAGACTTTTGCTGTAAAACGCTCACTGAGCAAAGCATGGTACTGAAACATGTATCATGTTGTTTTGGAATTCATGTGTAATCAGTGAACCAAATTTAAGCGTGATAACGTTGATTCTATAGGCACACGAGCTGTTTATTTTACCATGGTAACTGTCACCCGGGGCACTCCAATTTTTTTACCTCCTTTGTATGCATTTAATTGCTTATGTAAAAACAGTTGATAATCAACGCATTTGCTTGAAATTACGTCAGAATTACACCAAGTGTCATTTGTGACGCCCTGAATGAAGAGAGACGATTGACTGTTCGTGCCCTGTCCGAAAGGTTCTATATAAGTATAGGAGTTGTGTGCACTAATCTCTAATGACGTAGTTGACGACGCGTTACCCAGTTGACGTGCCCCGCGGTCATGGCACTAGCTGTCTTTGGGAGCCTGTAACTTTCCTAGAACTCATCGGATCTTCACCAAACTTGGCCACATGACGGCGAATTGATACGGATTTATGCTGATACTATTTTTATTGCAATATTTTATCACATTTTAAAGTTATCAAGTTAGTTTACGTTATTTATGAAAATCCCTCGTACACACTGGCATTTGACATTATGAGCAGTTTTAAATAATCACGAGGGCGAGAGTAATAAACAGATTCCAGAAATGTGAATAATTATGTTGTACCTAAAAGTCACAATTTAACAATGAAACCTCGTTGGCGTGATGGTTTAGTTACTCGCAGTGTAAAGGGGGGTTAGATAACGTGCTTCTTTTGTCTTTTGAAGAGGTTTTAAACTTTGAACCAAGGTCCCGTATACATGTGACATTAGCTGTTGTGAGAGGCGTAAAACATGAAATCTACTAGACCACCATGTTAAAAACTAACAAAATATACATGTATTTGCACCAAGCGACGTAACAGTCTGCTTGCTATATGATATTCAGCCCGGTAAGCGTCTCTGAAGGGCTCTGAAGAGGATGATTGGACTTTTGGCAATCGTGATTCTGCTTTAAAAGCGTAGAAGCATCCGTGGCGTAGAAGTTAAGCCGTTGGGCCTTGTTAACAAGGGGTCATGGTTTCGACCTCGATCCTCATGCGACTTTTAACCGAGGACCCGTCTCAGAAATACCTGAGCTGTTGAGTGGGACGTAAACACGGAATAACCAACCAACAAATAATTTGTGATGAACGCAATTTCGTCCTGCAGCGGCTTATTATATCAGCCACGTCATGAGAAAACGTGTTTTATAGTTTCCGACTAGGGACACAACCCGAACTGTCACAGATGAGAAATTTCGGATTACTGTTGTCGACGGATTGGATTGTTCCATTCATGTAGAGAAAACAAAGGCGTTGATCAGCTGTGCAGCTACTGCCATAAAAGTGTGAATATAGCTCTAAAATATAATAGTGTTCATTTTCACCGCAACTGTTTTTTTTTTTTTTTTTTTTTTTTTTTTTTTTTTTTTTTTTTTTTTTCAGATCCTTCAACTCTTGTTTAGAACATCTCCTTTTTAACTGGTCAATCTCTCTCTCTCTCTCTCTCTCTCTCTCTCTCTCTGGAAATAAAACGAAGATGTTAAATGATTTGATTTTATTTTATTACGACCAAATGTAACCTCGAATCAAACTGCACATCACATCAAAGTATCACAAACCTTAAGAACGGGCAACTGCACATACTCTAGTATAATGCACCAGTCAGTTATATCCCCCGCCTCTATGGGGCCGGATATAGCGGGGCTTAAGTGCCGGGATTTTACGTCCGAGTTCAGGCAGTGCCGGAGATGTGCAGGGTTTTAATCTAAAGAGCCAGAACAATAGCCTGGATTTTAGCTGGATTTTACCAGGATATAGTGCAGGGCTTTAACCTCAAATTTGGCCCCGCAGTGCCACTCTTTTAGCCGGGCTTTGCAAAATGAAAAGTTAAAAGCCCGGCTATTCCCCGGCCCCGTAGGAGCCGAAGATACAAATGCCTGGTTCAAAAAGCTACAGAGATTAAGCCTGTCTACTATAATATTCCTGACTACTTTTGAGCGTGTCACAGACTAACTCGTATTATGCATTCGTTTACATTATCATACAATGCAGTTTTATTGCTTATTATTGCATAAATACCCGTGCCACACGGTATAAACAGCCGTCTTTTAACGAAGCAAAATCCATTTACCAACGAAGGCGCACGTGCTGTTGGTAAACGGTTTTTATTTATGCTGGTTGCCAGGCGCCACGCAAAGCACGTGGTAAATTATGAGTTATTATATGAGCCTGAATCGAGCATGAATTATGAAAGCGTGTCCGCGTAAGAAAAGGTGATGCGGCTATAGAATAAAGTGTGACATGATTTTCATTATTTTACAGCGTTTTTATTAAAAATATGCAATAATAGCGATCAAACATGATTTTGTCAATCATTAACATTCGCAAGGTGCTTCGGGAAGTTAAAAACCTCGGGCTTCGTCATGTTAATGAATGGAAAATCATGTTTGATCCCTCTATTGTCAAGTATCATGACGTAATTTATTTCCGCCGCCAAAACTGAACTTATAAAACGTCAAAGAGCAAGTCCCCACTACGCCCACGACCAGCGTTTTTAACATTAGCCTTGGGCCATTCGAAACCCGGTTCATGATTCGCATGTGCGAAAAACAAATACATTGATCTTCTGAGCATGAACTGCGCAGCTGATTAGGCAAAAAAAAGAATGTTTCCGGTAACCCGACCGACCCTGTCAAAAACTCCCCGACTCTAATATTTTTTTCCTGTTTTCCGAAAATAAAAACTCGAAAATCGAAAAAAGATCGTGTTTTTCAAGTACTGGACCAGCAAAAGAATACCGTAGAATATCACAGTTAGCGTACCGTCGATTATACGATCAATAAATGCGCATGTGCAGTACTGATAAAATGGCGGCCTACAGTGGCAGTGGCCAACAAATTCTCGCACTTCGTATAAAATGATAGCAAAGGACAAATGAGTTGAAATGACAATATTTTTTTATTTATAACATATACTATATTTGTGAGCAGTAAAATATTGCCATTTGCAGAATCACTATGTACGCTTACAGGCACAATTGCAGATTCACAATGCAAAGATTGAGTGCTTTGAAACAGTAATGCATTATCACCTGTACCTTAAGTGTTTGCTGAAGTATCATGTGGACCAAGTGGGAGCTTCATCGAAATAAAAAATGTGGAATTGAAGCTTTAACTAAGAAGCTGTGCATGTGCACTGTCGGGGAAAACAGTTTAATTCTGATTAAACTGTATGTCTATGTTCAGGTATTTTACATGGTAAGGCTTCCCTAAAAATAAATCCCTACCTATCGACCCATTTTTTTCTGGCATGTTACCGGAACCATTCTCTTTTTTTTAGCCCCACATTATTGGTTTTAGCTACACAGTACAATCCCGCTACTACCCCAACACGAAATTATCGGCTTATATGGTTGTACAGACTGGGTACATGTCCATTCTGGTCAGAGTATTTGTTGCATGCTTTACGTTTAATTAATTGTATTTACCTCCTTGCTTGCAACACATAGTCCTTGTTAAATGTAAAAAATGGTGATAAAATAGGCCTGTAAGTTCTGTTGTCGCCGACCACATTGCATCATAATTGTGTTGTAGACGGCGTGGATAATTCAATTTCGACACCCTGGCCCGAAATGTCAGGAATAAAGCTTTGAAAACTGAATTGATCGTGCTATTAATACATGTCCTAAAACGTCGACATCCGTATCAGGCTACATCGACAACAGTATCGCATACATTTACATGTCATCGACAGCAATAACAATAAAAATAAAACACCCTTACAACATAAACAAGCAATGCATTTTCTGACGCATTCTGATGTCTTTGTCTTTGCAATGATGCATACCACATCTTTCATTAGATATCGGATAGGCTAAAAAACAAAGAATCTGCATTTTTTCTGCATTCTGCTATTTTACGATGAAATATCTTTTCATGAGAAATCTAGCGACACAACAACTCGCTGGAACACTTTGTAGGCCAGGAAAATATCTAACAACAGGTTCGGGCAGAACAATAATAAAACTTACCCTTAGATTTTATCACCGTCCACTACACACTACACTTATGTCGTGTATCGACAACCATACTACTCGGTCGGAAGCCGGAATTCTCGGTCGACAACCATATATGCAGTATCGTCTCGGTCGACAACACAGGTAGTACCTATTGTAGTACCCCCGTGATACCGGCTCCGTCAGCGTAATGGTTAGATTCAGCTTCCGCTCCACATAGAGAACAAAATTGAGCGCAGAAGCCTAGTGGTGGATTGTAGGAATTGACCGGAATCAAAATGCCCTGTGTTCGATTCCTATATTCGTTAGGTTTCGTACTTGAGCAAAACTATTATACATGTATTACCCTGAAAGTGTTGTCGCCATGAGACTTAAACATTGTTGACTGTTAAATTGAACTCTGGATGATTTTGGCTAGTTGAACTTCTACAAGGCAAGTACAATGTATTAACCGATATGATTGCGATAAGTCTTGATAGAGGGTGATCAGAGTGGTAACCAGCAAGCCCAACTGCACGTTTTTCATTTCTATACATGCATAATCGTACACACTATTAATGTGTACGTTCTACACTATGAACAGATGAATCATAGTGTGGTCATTACATTAAAGGTAAATAATTTTATGTTCACATTTACAGGTATTTCGCGGCGAAATAGGAGATTTAAACTTACCTGTTGTAAACGTTAAAAACGAATTTCGCCGCGAAACACGCCGAAATTTCACCGCGAAAATCAGATTTTCGCCGCGAAATTTCGCCGTGTTTCGCGGCGAAAATTAACCGTTTAAAAATTAATTTTGTTTTTAAACGTTTACATTTACCTTGGCCGTTGAATTGTCGCGGTGTATTCGCGTTATCAGCACGAACTGTGCAAAAATGGGTTTTTAGCCATAACACAACTGTATGTACTGTATTGTATATGGTGACAATCCTGCCATTGATTTTATACCAATGAACTAATATGTGCCACAGCGTGAGAAAATGTACCTTCGGACATTTTTTAGTATCAGAAAAACAAAGTTACTCTGAAGGTATGATGCTTCTAGAGTCTGTTAGTCTTTATTTGACCAGATTATTTCAGTTATTTTGTGAGTTATGACCAATTTAATTTATGAACCCTTCAGACGTCATTGTCCTGAAAAATGACGTCAAAGTTGCGTAATGCATTTCTGCATGTTAGTAGAGCTTACAAAACTCGATGGTCAGAACCTATTGTTAAGATAGAAGCATACATGTACCATCCTTACAGGCAATCTGTCGTAATTATTTTAGCCCCGCTTTGGAAAAGTGAGGCTATACTGGATTCACCCTGTCAATCCGTGATTCCGTGGTTCCGTGATTCCGTGGTTCCGTGGTTCCGTCATTCCGTGAACACTTTGTTTCCGCTTAATATCTTAAGAACAAATTGACAGAATCTGACCAAATTTTGTATGCACATCAACATTGACAACATCTACCTTGGGATTGTTGCCCGTCATTTTTCGCAAAATTTTGACGGACTTACGGCCCTTGATTGACGTCATATTTTTGTTTCCGCTCAATATTTCGAGAACAAATGGACAGAATCTGACCAAATTTTGTATGCACATCAACATTGACAACATCTAGCTTGGGATTGTTGCCCGTCATTTTTCGCAAAATTTTGACGGACTTACGGCCCTTGATTGACGTCAGATTTTTGTTTCCGCTCAATATCTCGAGAACAAATTGACAGAATCTGACCAAATTTTGTATGCACATCAACATTGACAACATCTAACCCTTGATTGACGTCATAATTTCGTTTCCTCTCAATACCTTGAGAACCGCTGGACAAAATCTAACCAAATTTTGTATGCACATTAACATTGACAAGATCTCGCTTGGGATTGTTGCCTGTCATTTTTTGCATCATTTTGACGGAGTTACGGCCCTTGATTGACGTCAGAATTTCGTTTCCGCTCAATATCTCGAGAACAAATTAACAGAATCTGACCAAAATTTATATGCACATCAACATTGACATGATCTAGCTTGGGATTGTTGCCCGTCATGTTTCGCAAAATTTTGACTGAGTTATGGCCCTTGATTGACGTCAAAATTTTGTTTCTGTTCAATATCTTGAGAGCCGATTGACAGAATCTAACCCTTGATTGACGTCATAATTTCGTTTCCTCTCAATACCTTGAGAACCGCTGGACAAAATCGGACCAAATTTTGTATGCACATTAACATTGACAAGATCTAGCTTGTGATTGTTGCCTGTCATTTTTCACATCATTTTGACGGAGTTACGGCCCTTGATTGACGTCAGAATTTTGTTTCCGCTCAAAATCTCGAGAAAAAATTGACAGAATCTGACCAAAATTTATATGCAAATCAACATTGACATGATCTAGCTTGGCATTGTTGCCCGTCATTTTTCGCAAAATTTTGACGGAGTAACAGCCTTTGATAGACGTCAGAATATAGTTTCCACTCAATATATTGAGAATGAATTGACAGAATCTGACCAAATTTTGTATGCACATCAACATTGACAAGATCTAGCTTGGGATTGTTGCCTGTCATTTTTCGCAAAATATTAACAGAGTTTTGGCCCTTGATTGATGTAGAATTTTGTTTCTGCTCAATACCTTGAGAACAAATTGTCAGAATCTGACCAATCATTTTATGTGCATCAACATTAACAAGATCTAACTTGGGATTGTTGCCCGTCATTGTTTGTCTCACCCTGGCACAAAGCTCAGAAGCGGGGCTATAGTCAGATCCTCAGACAATTCTAGTTTTGTCTATTTTCATGATGATGCTGTTTCTATGGTTAACGTTTAACGATAGATATAGGAAAATTATGTGTATTATGGGATAAAACAAGGGCAGATAACACCAAATATTGAAAATAAATATGTTTTAAAACTCATTAATTTGGTAGCCCAGTGTTCAAAGATTACAAATACAGTCACTGTGTTACGTATATTACATCATTTTTCCGCTTTTTGCTGCTTTCTACTAGTATTGTCAGAATGTCCGAAGGTACATTTTGTCGCGTTGAGGTTCATATTATGATTTTATTTCATTTGAAGAACGAAAAATGTATTTTATTGAACTTCGTTGCGCCATAGAAAATGTGTAAATAATTGCATTGACTTAATTTTTATTTCTTACAAAACATCAAATAAAGACTGTAGAGACAGTTTTCTGACTGGCAACAACCAAATCCCAGACTCTGCGTTGACAGCATCTGGCTCATGGGATTTGAAGCATTCCCCTACCCGTGGGAGGCTCGATACACAAGCTGGTGGTGGTAAATATGGATCCTGGGTGGCTGCTTCTAACAGCGATGTGACACAATGGATACAGGTATTGTAGACGGAGAGTGTTGTTTACAGGAGTGGTTTGGGAAACATAGCGAACATGTTAAAACAAAATGTTGTGTTAGATTTGAGCCAATAGCTTTAAGTATTTGCCCATGCATATTGAATGATTTTATACAAGAAAAGTATGCAGTTAGTAGATCTGTAGCTGTTCATTTTGAAAGGTAAATGTTTGTAGATTCATGAAAAAAAGAAGGCAATGATCAGGAAATGGTGCAATCAAAAAGAAATTCCCACTTCAAAACCGAGATGGAAAAGAACGAAATGGACTAACATTATTTCAATGCTAACAAATTGCAATGTGCTCGCCTTGTAAACCAGGGGTCGCAGGTTCGATCCCGGGCTTCTCAAAAAAACCTCCTCCCGGTTGAGCCTTCGGGTGCTCCCGGAACAACAATCAGGTACTTATACTATGAAAACTAATCGTAAGCCGAATGTGTAGCTTTTTCCCAATAGGCGGTCACTCAGTTAACCGAACTTAAGTAAAATATGAAAACGTACATAAGGTGCAAACAGCACAACAAATTCAACATTAAAACATGGAACCACAGAAGTATCACCTTGGAACGATCCAAAGGGGGTGTATAAACCGGCTTCTATAGCGGCTCACAGCACTTACTTAGTTGTTCGGCCCTCGTGGTAAATCTCTAACAAGTCAGTGCATTATCAAGGACAAACAAGTACATTATAATAACCACCACGATGAATCAACTTTGAGGACGATACGGAGATGGAAACTCCTGGGTGCCGGACAGCATCACTGAATTCTGGAGCAAAAGAAAAACACAAGTTGAACCCCAGTGGGCCAAACAACAGGCAATAAGCTCCAGTCCGAATAGATTTTAGTCGGGGCCATCATAGAGTCTGACGCCCGATCCTTCGGCGTGCAATTAAAGAAGGCAGCATAGTTATCAACCTGATTGGGTTAAAATCTAAGCATGAAGACTGCCGCATCACAAAAATGTTTAGTAAAGAAAATCATTCCTTCCTATAAGTTTCTTAAATTTGTAAACCGAGTCAAAATAAAGTTCTTGTTCCGAAACACACTCATATAAAAGCGTCTCTAACCAAACATTGAATTTGGAATTTATTTATTTATTTTTTTTTTTTATCGAATTAGGCGATGAGGAGGATCATAGTTATATACTGCATTTTACTTCTATAGTCTAATAGAATTAATTGAACGTGTAGAATTTCAATCAAACACCGTAACGTTCTATTCATTTATATAGTCTCCCTTACAGGCTGATCTTGGGCGACCAGTCAAAGTGACCGGTGTCGTTACACAAGGTAGACAAGACTATGCGGATCAATGGGTGAAATTTTTTGTTGTGTACTACAGCACTGACTGCTCAAACTGGTCAACTGTCGAAGAACAAAGCGGTTCTGAAAAGGTACAGAATTAGTTTTGTTAATTGCCGGTCCCACTGCGCTGAAGATCGCTTAAGGAGACAAAAAGCAAACAAAAACAAAACAAACAAAATTTTGAAACAAACAAAAATGTGTGTTTGATATCATTCAAAATGTTCGATAGTTTATTTGGATACTTTATTGATATTATATAAAGTTCTTAACATGCACAGCACATTTACAGGGTGAAAAGAACTCATACTAAAACAACAATCCATCATGGAAATATCTCCGTGTGGAACTTAACCCCTTCAACCCTATACTTATAATAGTAAAATTAATGTTTGACGGAGTCAAGAGAAAAAAAATCAATAATTGATGTAATTATGTAATTTAAAAGCCAAAAATTCTAAATTCCTACAAAAATCAATTCTATAAACCATTATTTTATGATAGGCAAAGTAAATGTTTGTAGAATTAAAATTTAGTTCATAAATATATATTTAATACGTACTTAAAAGAAATTCCCAAGTAATCATGGAGAAGTTTCCGTAATGCGTCGTCTTTAACGAAAACTCTTAATTGAATGTTATCGTTGCTCCTTTAACAACGATATTAAAGTGTTTGTTCTAAGAAAAACAGTAAAACTGAGCAGTGAAAACATAAATGAGATAGAGGATAGGACAGCTACTAAAGCCCCATCATTGGCCCTATAAATCTGACAACAAGGAGTCAAAGAAAATATATGCAATTTTATAAATTTCAAACCTTCCGAGGCGTGCAATGGGATAATCTGGGCCACACTGGTACTTGTTGTGGAAAATTTGCACTCATAAGTGGTTTAAAATATTTTCCATATGTACTACATGTTATGGTGCAGAAGGGCGATGCTGTCTATCCGTTACCCTCACTGCAATGTTATTTTCTTCCTTACCAGATTTTCAGAGGAAACACAGACAGAAACACGAAGAAAACAAATATTTTCCCAAAGCCTGTGACTGCCAGATGTATTCGGATCAATCCACGAACATGGAAAAGTTATGTCAGTATGCGTTTCGACGTCCTGGGTTGTCCGTTGGAGACAAAGGGTAAGTTCACTAGCCATGCAGCTCATTGTATGTATGCTCAATCAAAACATGATCTCCAAATTGATAACTAATTATGCTGCATCTCATTGTCGAATCATGAGGTCGTGATTCGGGTATGTGAATAAAACTGCAATAAAAATGTGCCGAGTCGCCAAACAAAAATCACTTGCAAGCTGTAACATTGAACATGTATGGATTCGCTGCTATAAAAGTCACTAATATGTTTTCTTAAGACGTACACACGTGCTGGGGTTAGAGGCAATTTCTTTAGAAATTGGGTTTCTATGTTCAGTTTTTTTGAAGCTCAGACGTATATTTAAAGTTCCAGATATGTCACTGTGGCTCGGGGGCACCGATATCTTACAAGTGTACGAGTTTCTATGGGCAACTAGTGGTACCCGGATTACTTACGACGCATTCCGAGACTGGCAACCAAGACAACCTGACAATGCGGGCGACAGTAAACACTGTCTGATGATGAATTCACTCTACGGTTCTTTTTCAGATTCAGCTCAAATTCCTGAATTGTCACTGTGGCTTGGGGGCACAGACGTCATACAAGAACGTAATTTCCTGTGGGCGACGAGTGGCACCCGGATTACTTACGACGCATTCAATGACTGGCATCCCCAACAACCTGACAACGCGGGAGACAGTGAACACTGTCTGATGATTGATCAGCATTCGGGTTGGCATGTTGCCGCGTGTTCAGAACTAAAGAGATATGTTTGTGAGAAAGATAATAAATAAGCAGGTAGTAAAATACCTAGTGCATGTCTGTTGATTGACTTCCGTTTCGAAATTAATTCATTAAGAATAAACACAGCAATAATACTGTGTCGTTAATATTTTAGTTACCACATGAACACAGGAACATTGTAACGTTAATTCTGCTGTTACAACTGTAACACTTTTATATTGATTTCATTGTTACATCGTTCCTCGGTGACGTAAGTTTTGTTGTCACGTTCAATTCGTTCACCGCAATAATAGTGCAACGCGTAAACTTTTCTGTCATAATAGTAACACTTTAACGATATTTATTTTGTCTCTTTCAGGCAACACAGTGATTGCAAATGGATCGAAAACGAAAACCACTAAATTAAGGGAACATAATCATTTATGATTATTCAGTAGAACATGCCCCGGTATTATAAAACGCTTTTCATGCTCAACTCAGCTGAGCCTTAAGTTGTTGGCATTTTAACAATTAGAAGTAAGATAAATACAGGTTATTGTGATCTGAACCTGAAATTCCAATTATTTGGGCTATTCCAGAATTGATTAGCAGTTTAAATTTAATGCGCATCAAGGCTGCGCAGGAATTTTTTATAACATCAGTGCCAGCTTTTGTTTTAGAACAACGCAAACGTGATGATAGGAAAATAAACACTTTGTACTTTAACGGTTTTGTTATTTCACAGAGGAACCAATTAAGTTGTATCAGTTTAAACATGTGTGTGTTTAACTTCTGAATCTGAATCTGAATAGTTTACTGGTGACACGCCAAATGACATTATTTCACTTCTGTTACGATGTGTTCTCGGATTAATATCATATTTTATCATATGACGTCGCTGTTTACCAGTGGATAACGTCATGTCATAAAAATCGTATGACCCCACGTGTAATAACACTTTTGCGGAAATAAGTAACGTCACTGACGACGTCCGTAACAACAATGTAAATTTTCATTGAAAATATGTCCACTTTGGAGGCGATAAAATACTAGTTTAAGGATGTTCGCTGCCAATGAAAAAGTATTCAAACTTTTTTTCTAACCACCCTTTTTCGATTCCAAAATACAACACAAGACTTTTGAAAACAAAATAAATATAGGGTAGTGTGCATTTTTTCAAGCTACAGGCCTCTGAAAGAGACCTCTGAGCTCCATGTTTAAAATTTAGTAAAATTAATTTAATTTTTAATTCTTTTAAACATACCTGTCTTGAACAAAAATACACCTAGAATGCTTTCAAAAGTCATCATATTTACGTAACGCAGACTATTTTGAACCAAAAGCATAGAAAAATTTGCAACTTGAAGTGGATGACAAAATTTTACTATTCCTTTTCCAACCCTACCCCCATACTTGAAAAGTCGGAAAAAATCAACATTTTGAAATGTGCCAAACCCATATTTGTTGATTCAAACTTTTTCTTGTATTTTCACACAACATAGAACTTGGTAATATTGTTCGAATGAAAGAAAGAAATATATAGGGTAGTGTGCATATAAGAGAGAACCAACAACTTGAAAATCGCCATTTTCAGCCTTTTTTCGGCTGTTTTGTTTCTTAATGCCCATTTCATAAAACCACCTAAAATTTTAAAACTAGCACACCAAATACACATAGACTGACTTAGAAGGCCATGTACACATATACTGCGGCTAAAATAAACATCGAACTGGTGCAATTAATTTGAAGATGTGTAATATTCAAGTTTAATCTACCCTACCCCCTAAATTTTACAGACATCTAAAAATTTCTGAAAAGTCGCAGAAAAAGGGGTTAAAAAATGAAGTTTCTTAGATTGACAATTTTCATGGCTTATTCAATGCCATATCATCAATATGTATCCAAATATAAAATATTAGGAAAATATCTGCAACCGTTTACGAGATATTCGACAAAAGAAAAACCGGAAGTTCCGAAATGTCAAATGTTGGCAGCGAACATCCTTAAAAGTCATATGATAAAACGCATCTTACACTCGTGGTCATTTCATATGAAATTTATTAAACTCGCCGAATTCTCGTTTAATAAATTTCATATGAAATGACCACTCATGTAAGATCCTCTATGTAATATATTCAGCTGACGTAATAAAATGCAAATTTCGCATTTCATTCAAATGCATAATGAATCTTTTTTTTGCATTTGCCAGTATTTAGATTATATGTCTCTCTCCCGTGTGTGTGTGTGGGGGGGTGTGGGTATGGGTGCGTTGGTGGGTTTGGTTTTGAAATTAGTCTTCTCTGACTTACGCCTAATCGAACCACCATAGAAAAGGCGAGTTAATATTATTCAAATAGCTTAGGTCATTTGTCCCCGGGGGACCGGGGCTTCTAGCAGGGATTTTACCAAATATTTCTTCCCGCAGGGCGGAGCTTTAACAAGGGCTTTAAAATATGAACAGTTAAAACACGCAATTCCCCGGCCCTAGATGTGCGGGGGATACAAATGACTGGTGCATAACGACAGAGAAACGACACAGTTAAGAGTATTTGGCGGAATCGGCTGGAATCGCACGAGTACTTGCAAGATTTCATTACGATTTCATTGCTATAACACGATTGTAAAGGGGAATTACGGCACCCATTCTCTGATCTGTATCCACGATAACGTAATTCGCCTATCTGTACCCTCGGTTTCTCTGTTCTGTACCCACGATTACCTACATTCGCTGATCTGTAGCCATGTTTTTTTTTTCTGATCTGTTTACACCCAGACTCATACCCGGATACTTCCTTGGGGTTGTTTCTTTGGTGTGGCAGCTACGATTTGTGAAGTAGATACGGTAATTATTTTTCACAATACGTACAGTACGCATCAAAATGAATGTGCGGTGCGTACCAACAACACAACAGTGATCACGTTTCCTGAGGATCTTATTCTAACCTCTCATCTAGAATCAAACTTATAGATATGTGCAGACGTATTGATAAATAGAGATTATCATATGACAATTTTCATATCGTACCTCGTATCAACCCGAGAATCCCGTATCACCCCGAGAGTCGAGGGCTGATACGGGATTCGAGGGTTGATACGTGGGTACGATATGAAAATTGTCATATCGTAATCTTTTTATCATATATTTTAATTCATGACCATTTGTTTGTTTTATTTTATTTTATTTTATTTTATTTTATTTTATTTTATTTTATTTTATTTTATTTTATTTTTATTTCATTTCATTTCATTTTTTTTTTTATTTATTTTGACATACCGCCAAAGCGTGCAGTAGAGCGCATATTATTTCCACATTAGCACAAATCGAAAATTCGTCTCGACATGACATAATACTGTTACCTGTGACATAAAACCACAATCCAAACAGATCTAAAATGCCTGCGGTACACAACCTAATGAGCTCAATACAATAGGAGCCGAGTGCTCCGAATATAATTTTATTAGCCAATCATTTGGTGATACGGCGTTTTCTCCCTAGGGATGATATGGGTCACGTGGGTATGTGAGCCAATCATTTGGTGATATGGCTTTTTCTCCCAAGGGAGTGATATGGGTTTTATGAATTTTTGAACGGATACGGCTTTCGAGATACTGTGCCGCGATACGTGAACGTAACTCTTGTCTGTATCGCATATGCAAAAAGAACTTATTTTGTAGTAAATATATGATAAGACCATTTATTCAAGTATGAAAATTCAAGTAAACTGGTTGATAATTCTGTAAGTACATGACATTCTATCATTTCGGTTTGTTAAACCATATTTTTGTCCCTTGCATAAATAATTAGAGAGAAAAAATGAGAGAAAAAAAATAAACTAGGATAGCTGTAGAACATGGAATACATCAAGTTTCAAACTGCAAACAGTGATCAGAAACCGACGCAAGATACTTCTTCCAATTGACACACTACCATTGTTTCACAAATGAACCTTTGGTAAACAATTTGACTCAGTGGCAAAGGCACTGGACGGAGACCACGTTTATGGTATACTAAATATATATAATATACGTATTTCATGATATGTAATCATGCAACTAGTTTAATATAATTATTATACAGTTTGCAGATTATTTGTTAATATTCCAGTTCTTCTACTGTATAAAGAATAGCTGTGTGGTGTGTTAGACGGTAGAGATACTACAGTTTTCTTAACAACAAACCATTCTGACAATATCTCTAGGCTGAATTAATTTCCTTTAATTCCGGTGACAAATAAGGAACAGCTGAATATTGAAAACCAAAGACAATCTAGCCATCGGTGCACAAAGTTTAAGGTCAGTTTGCGGTGTACACTATTTTCCTATTGATTACTTATTCCACTGTTTTAACTTTGTGATGGAATGGTAACATCTTAATGTAAAAGTTTGATCATTTGAAAGCAGTGAAAACGTTTAAAGAAGTGTTGGTCATATTGCGCAATTTCGGGCACTGAACTCTGACATGCTGTCTCTCCTGACAACGGCAATGGACGTTGAAACGCCAGCTGATGTACCGATGTACCCAAAAGTAAATTACCAACATGTGTGCTAACTGATGGCCATGCCAAGATCCATGCAAGATAGCTGTTCCTTTGGAGACTACGCAAATATCTTTGTTGCATCTGTTTTTAACTAGTATCGATGTCACATGGACAGAAGTCGATCAAATTTTCAAAAGTGGGCCCGTTCGGAAGCTTGTCAAGAAGTTCTATTACCACAGGTATGGGAGCAATTTTTGCGCTGGAAGATAACAAGGTAGACCTTGCAATATACTTTATCACAAAAAGCTTTGGCAAGTATTTGTGAAGTTGTTGCCAGGGGAGCCTTTCCTGATCCTGTAAAAACAAATTAAGTACACGAGACGTTGCGGCTCTGTCAGCCAACATGCAGAGGCTGACACTCGTTTGATTCTACATGCCCAAGATGCATACAGAACAACTACAAGCGACACTGATTATCATCTACAGAGATACTTATGTGTTACTGCTTCCTCTGTATCGCCTTGGCCGAACAAAGACTGAGGTTTGGATGGTATTGCCACTATCGGGAACATCATAGCAGCAAAAGTGTTACCCAGTTAACACTTTTGCATCAAAACTGGATAAGAATATACTGTGCTTTCACGCTCTGTAAGGTGCCGATAGAAGATATTTTGGAAGCAGTTCTTGGTAACACCAAATCTGGCACATTCGATGGGAAGAGGCTTGAATGTTCGGGAAGTAGAAGAGTTTGTCTTTCGTCTTTATGGCGGCTGTGCGGCACCAGAAAGTGCAGACATTGGTTTGATACGAATCAATATTTTCTCCAAAGCAAGAAAAGGATTAGAGCTCTTGCCGTCTACAAAAAGTTGCATTCAAACTGCATTGTTTTAGAGCTGATTATCAGACAAGTATTTGGCATAATGCCGATACTGCTAAGATGAATGTAGAAACGGCAATTGATGCAGGGGGCTGGAAACCGGGACCCAAAGGAATAGAGATTGTGTGGAGTAGGTTATCGGACGTTCCAACAGCTTGCATTGAGCTCACAACCTGTGGCTACAAAACCAAGTGTAGCACTGCCAGATGTAAATTTTTCAAGGCTGGTCAGGTCTGCATGATAGAATGTGCATGCGATGCAGCCACTAATCCTGTAGGACTTCAAGCTTGAATATGCTCAGTCAGTGAAATGTCCATAACCCTGTCTATAGACACTTAGGTAAACTTCGATGCCTGTATGTGACCGAAATTGTTTAATCCATAACTAAATTAGCAAGAGATAAAGAAAAAAGAAATTGTATTTGTAAGCATTTTCAGCATATTTGCACCAGTTTGACCTCTGGCCTTTCTCTGTATCAAAAACCAGGTGTCAATATAATCCTCGTTGGAAGCCTCTGGTCCATTCTATATATTCTAGCAGTCGTTTCCATTCATTTTGTAACATTTTCTTGACAAAAATACATATTATGAAATGAAGTTACCTTAAAACGCAAATTCACGCTGGGCATCCGGCCCTATGTTGTTTGTAGTACTAACCTAAGGCATATTTCTAGCCTGGACGCGGAGCATTAACAACAAATGTCATCATGCGTTATCGTGGAAATCAAGGACGACCGACTTATTCATTTTCTTACCAATGTTTAAAGTATTTAGTCCCATTTAGATTA
Organism: Rugalucina vietnamica; assembly: GCA_964017185.1. NCBI lineage: Eukaryota > Metazoa > Mollusca > Bivalvia > Lucinida > Lucinidae > Rugalucina > Rugalucina vietnamica. The sequence goes on along the minus strand of OZ024878.1, from coordinate 21,353,418 downwards.
TTCTAGTCTTTGTATCGACTACCATGTTGAAACTTGCAAAATTTCAGTTATTCGTTTTGGCTCCATATTGCCAAATCTCAAGGGTCACTGACGAGACTTTAATAGTCGAAACCGCGGTATGGCCCATCCCCATTCTCTTTAATGTGTTCGCTGCTCTCAAAGGATCTCAGTTTTAATTTTAATTATACATATGGGGCTTTATCAGTCGTTGTATTGACTGTCATGGTACACTTTTACGTTATTTTCTTTGGCGACTTTCGTCAGTTAGAAATGGTCACGTAGGGACGTTAATAGCGCATACAACGGTATGGACCACCTTCAATTGCGACATTGTACCAAATGGAATGGAGTTTGTTTGTATTTTTATAATTCAATATTATCATAAATGATTATAATGGTTTTTGTCCAGTATGACATGAGTATGCGCTATATCTAAATAAACCGCTAGGAAGGTCAGTAGTAAATTACTTCTTGCTCAAATGAAATTCACTTAATAAACGTTTTACTATGGTAAATTTTCACTTTGGATTTAGGTATAGCTCCTAAAACATATAGCAATTAAAACACAGTTTATAACAATGTCAGCAAACACAAACGACACTTGCATCTTTAAATCCATTGAATCTCATCAATATTTATATACGAATTGTGCTCTGACATCCCTTTGTCCCGTTGTGTCATTACACCTACGAAGATAACAGTGCCTGCCAGGAAACCAAGGAAACTAATAATGAAGCATATCTTGTCACCAGCGACTGAAACGTCCTGCCAAGTAATATTGTTTTCAGTATTTTCATCTTTATCCACCTGAATATTTTCTTTACTTTTATTGTTATTCAGCGAGACCTCGGTGCGCCTTTTAGTACCATTTCTATATTCCATATCGTTTACGATTTCCTTTTCGTCATCGTATTTGTCTGTATTTAACTGGCGATTGATTACATATGGCGCACCTCGTCTGATTTTTCTCATCTTACAGCATAGGCAACAGGCTGTAACAATCTGCAAATATCTTGGAATTGGCATCAAGGTATCCATGAAGTAGACATGAAGATTAACGATGGTGAAGACGCAAATAAGCACGCTCAAACAGAGCACACCCAGAAGATAGTAGCTTAATATCGGCATTGGTGTTGAATGCTTTGGTAAATTGTCACCAACAAGGGTGAGGAAAACGGCGATGGACAAGAGAACAGTAATGGCATATGAGACTCGTTCTCCACTTTCGACAGGTAAGAAAAATACAAGTATGTTTAAAACTGACATAAACACAACCGGAAGAATAATGTTCACAATTAAAAATGTCGGCTTTCTTTCTAGTGTAAAGTTGAGAACAAACACTGAAAACAAATCTGATATCCCACTGTTAGTATTTGATTCTATTAGCTTCCATTGCCCGTTGCCAAGGTAATATTTTCTCGTCACATTTTTCAGCACTGATATCAACATAACCTCCTCTGGTGAATAACCGACAGGAGATAAAAACACAAAACATGTCTGTATATCCCACGGATAGAATGTAGTATCCATGGGGCATTTGACGTTCAGTATGTTTCCAGTTGTATATGCTGCAGTGCCGTTATAGTAATATCGAACCATGTCCCAGCTATTTTGTATAGTTTCAGCTTTCTCAAATGGGGTAACAAGCACCAAGGACGGCAGCCAGACATCATCAACTGGTAGCAACAGCCTTTCGATATTTTCATATTCGCTCGGATCCCATGTAATTGCTTCATCTGTCCATTGCATAGACAGATATCCCGTGAAACTGAACTTTTCCGTTACTTCTTCTAGTTCTAGTATTCCAACAATGTTATATTGTACGTAAACGTCCATACGCTGACTCTGGTTAAAAACAGGTCTTAGCTTGTTATCATAGCCAAGCAATGCGTCCTGTTTCAAACGTTGCATTGTGGATAGTGACGCTCCGTCTAGCAGAGGCGATTGTGAAACTATCACGAATACGATCAAGAACAGAAACATGTTTTTTTTTTGTTTTACCAATTCCTCAAACGGTGACACAAGATTCACTCGATGTTTTTGTTTTATTTATAATTCAAATTCTATAACCCTACACGAAGTTTATATTTACGACTTATTCACATTGCATGACCATAATAAGGTGAAAACATTTACATTAGTATAATGCATTTTGTTAGGTTCATCAGAGGATATAAATACGTCGATTTTAAATTCATTTTACCAAACTGATACAAATCAACGCTCTGAATATTTTTGAAATTATTTACATTTTATTATGATTTCAGTGTTTTTATTATATAGTTTTTGCCCCAAACTTACATGTAGTTATCGTAAACATCAAGAAGTGCGACCTTGCAACGGCTTCAATATAAAACTTAAACATTTGAACATACATGTCACGAAGGCGGTCACTAAGATCCTTTTTTAAACCAAATAATCGCTACAAGTTTCGTACATGCATATACGGAAACCATGGGTTATGTGGTTATGTGAAAGCTTGAGACAAATAAGCTAAACAAATGAGCCGCCTCGTGGGAAAAACAACAATGTAGTTTCCGACCAGGTCCGACCCAAACCGACCTGTACAGTCACAGAAAAAGGTTTGAAGGTTAAAATTTCGGATTTAAGTAGAAGAGGAACTGTACTATACGAGTAGCGAAAACAATGGCGCTGATCAGCTTCGCGGTTACCACGAAGCTGATCTGCGCCTTTGTTTTTGCCCATGCAAATTGTTGGTTTTCCCATGAGGCGGCTCAAATATAAACGGCTTTGCCAAATGATGGATATAAATGAAAACAGAAATGCGATCTCGAATTCCCTTAATAAGTTAATATTTGATTTTAACAAATACACCATTCCATCAATTTATGGCGGTTATAAAACAGTGTAACCTAGCAATTTACGTGGATCATTTCTACACTGGCGCTACGTAATGTAAAGGGCGTAATGTTCAATTACAATTATCTGTACATGCGGCCTCTAAAAGCCTCGTGTCTCTGACTTTCTTGTAACCATGCACAGCATTCTCCATTAGGGAAACGACGAAACATTGCAAATTTCTGTGAATATGTAAAACCACAGTGTCTCTTATAATGTTTTTGTAAATGTCAGCAGTTAAGGTTTGTTCGCTCTTCGGTTGGTCCTCGTCTTGAAGAACATGAACAGAGTCGCCATGACACTGAGGACAAGGCCGACGATGAATAAGGCGCTGACACTATAGAGGCTGATCTTGTTTACACAGACATCGTCATTAGCTTGGGTTTCCACGGTATTCTCGTTGTTACCACTGCCTGTAAAGAAAACAACTGTATACAGATTTCCTGGTTTAAAAAGAGAGAGTCGATGGTTTTAGTATTTCCCCATATATTTAAGCATTAAGAATGAAATGGAATATACCCGAATGTGTAATGATTATTATAATCAATGTTTAAGATAACGAGATAATATACATGCATATGACAACAGCCAATTACAAAAGGAATATTTTATACTTGTCAAACTGCACACCAGTATCAAGCAGCAAGTATTTTGAATCGTTATACATGTATGTCTGCGTATGCCTGTGAAAACCGAGACAAAATAAATTCCTAAAATGTATGTACATACATACATGTTGTTTATAACGTTTCACTTAACAGATTTGTTCGGCATATTGCTGATGATTTGAGTTAAATCCAAATTTAACTTAAATTTCTTAGAAAAGATTCACTCATTGTAATGCTTCAATGCTCAGGTGTAATTAATAATCATATTCATCCACGAAATACAAGATACCTGTTTCAAACGGTATTCCAACGACGACCAGCTGCCTTTGTGTTTGTATAGAGTCTATAATGGTTTCATCTATAGCTCTTTTCTTTCTACCGCCGCCACAAGTCTGAAAATCCAGTAAAATACTGATGTCCCATTTCGGTTTTATGCATTTCAATATTTTGTATGATTTATGTATACATGTACATGCTCCTTTAGAACATATTAAATAACCAGGTTTTATTTTATTGGACAGTAATAAATAATATGATATGCGCATACTCTCAGGATTTAACATACTTTAAAGAATACACTGAAAAAAATTATAAGAGGCCGGCATATAAAGACGCTGTGTTTTACATTTTAATTTATTTGAAAGTGTTACTGTCTGCCATAATGTAAGATAAAATAAAGCCAAATGTGTTACTGCAATAAGAATTTTCGTTTCTGTTTTGTAAATGCAAGAAGACAGCAACATGAATAACAGGAATTCAGCTATTTGCATGCGATTTGCATACAAACTGTTCTTCTCCGGTTGCGTTATTATCAGCAGCACGGCACGGAAATTTTTCAGCGATTATTTATGTCTAAGACTTGAAACTGATAAATTTTGAAAATTTAAAAAATCGTCCACAGATTTTGTTAATTTGATCGTTAAAAATTAGCATTAAAACCGGAAGTGTGCGACAGTCGTGACTTGTTTGTCCTCGAAAATCGTATAATACAACTCTTTCGAGGTAAATCTCTCATTTTCATGCCTCACGAAGTGAATGTAACAGGGACTAATATGTTTAAGAGGCACATTTTTGAATTTCAAACACTTTCGAAAATTCGAATGTTTGATGTTTTCCCAAGCTGGAAGGGCTCCTTTGATGACACCCGCTCCTTATTTCAATAAATTTTGTGCTTTAACCATTTTTTTTTTTAAAAAAACATTGATTTTGCACTTTCACACCAAAAACGCGTTTAGTGAAAGAAAATTATTTCTGAACACTTTGCAACTTTTCTTACTTGAAAGACATGTCTTTAGGCAAAACAATAATGCAATTTTGAACATGGCTTAGAAAACAAAAATGAGTTTGAAACGTGGCCTCTTATAACTTTTTTTTCAGTGTATGTGTGTACTAGTATGAGTTTGCAATAATACTTACATAATTAGCGCATGCTGTCCCGAGGCACACTTCTAGCGTCACTGTGAAGATCTGTGTGTCCAGGGCTGATGTTCCGGTGGCGATCATAAACGCATTGAACTGAACCTGTCATCAAAATATGCTATATGCATGATATGATTAATTAAAAGCAATACGGTACAAGCAAATAGATATACTCTTTTTGGTATACAGCAAAATACAAAATATCCTTTGGAAGCAGTGAAGATGGTCAATGGGAGATAGTTTGTGCCATTTTGCGCAATAATCATTGACCCTTTCCTGTAAAATATGTCCTGTTTTCGAAAGCCCAAAACTACCTTTTCTTTTTTGGCAATTTCCTCGTAAATTCTAATCTGTTCTGATCTACAATTTTACCCAGGGAACGTCTTAGAATTGACTCGTTTGGGATTTACTCTTGTCAATATCCTTCTGTGTGGGTCGAGAGCAGCTGTGCCCTTGAACTATTTGGAAGGATAATAATTGACAATCGTTATTACCAAAAAATGTAGTTTTCTCGACACTATTTCTGCTAGACAAGGCGGATGTTTACCAGCTGGATATTCGCATCAGCTGTTAGACGTTATTCTGCCGCCATGCTGAGCCGGTCCCTGGGGTTGCCAATAGTATTATATGTAAATAAATATATAAATTTTATTTCTTGTTGTTATTCAACAAACTACCTTTTAAAGCAATTTCTACTACAGCTTTGCAATTAGAAAGGTAGTATGATGTCTTAAGAACTGATAAATGTTATAATGTATGAAGCATTTCACCACATACTGTAAAAATGGCTAGCAAAGGGCAGGTAGGGGTCAAACATTTGAAAATATAAATTGGAATAAAAATCTTTTTTGTTGCATGTCTGGATTCACTTCCTCCATTGTTGTGATTTTTAATCATGTAGGTCAGTGATAAGGGTCTTAGACACCATAAAATTCATCTCAAATGTTTGATGATTAATATGCGACATTATTTTCATAAATTATTTCGGGTGGTGAACCCTCATCAGTGACCCTTTATAAACCGGCGACGATTGCCAGATAAATATATTTCTATTCCAGAATTTCACAAGGGAAGTCTAAATCAAAGACACATTTATAAACGGGGTCGAAAAAATTAAGACATGATATACAAAAGACAAAAATTAAAAACATTACAACAACCTGTCAGGTATTTTGGCTATACTTACATGTAGTGACTGTTCCCTTTTTTCGGATCATAACTGTGTTAAGATCGGCAGACTGTCCCCCACTTCGTTACACTTCATGACCTCGCTCTACTTAAGAAACAGACAGTTCTCGCGGATTATGGTAATATCGTCTCTTGATTTCCTAAGTTTTAATTTGTGCCGTAACTCTTACCTGTAACGATCCTTGTCCCATGTCTACAACTGCTCCCCAGTAGGTCTGGGACTGACATCTAAAACACACGAAAATAGTGTAACACAATCATCATTAATATGTTATACGTGTTGATTGAATTCGGCCACATGCATGTCAGATCTCACTTCTGCAACATCTAGTCGCACCATGTTCTCCGAAGAGCTCTTTAGAGTAACCTTTAGCTTCATATTCTTCACATTTATTTAAGAAAAATATTTACTTTATGGCGAATTATCGTGATTAGCGCGGGATGTTAGAGGGCAGATTGCGATGTATTAATTCACGACGGCACAGCCGGAGGGAGTTAAATATCTCATCTTCCCGACAACATAACGCGTTAATTAAGAAATAATTTTACTTTACATTGAATTATCGTGATTAACTCGAAATGATGGAGGGCTGCGCCGTCGTGAATTGATACATCGCAATCTGCCCGACAACATCACGCGTTAATCAAAGATAATTCACCGTTATGGTAAAGTAAAATTATTTCGATGCTAACACGATTAATAAATAAATGCTTACATTTTAAAAAAGTTTTCCAGTGGATTAATTCTCGGCGGACATGAATGTTTATGTGCGACGTCACAAATACGCCACCTTACGCGCGCGCGTAATTTTGTTTACAGTGAATTATTGTTTATTTGCACACGGTGACGTTTCCGGATCCATTAGGTTCATTTGGAAAAACGATATCGTCTTGTTAGAATTTCTGATAAGCAATTACAATTCTGTTGGTCTTACACTCTTACACAATGGGTCTAAAACGAACTGAAATTTTACCGTAAAAGTTCTGTTGGTCTTACACTCTCACACAATGGGTCTAAAACGAGCTGAAATTTCCTCGTGAAAGTTATGTTGGTCTTACACTCTTACACAATGGGTCTAAACGAGCTGAAATTTCCTCGTGAAAGTTATGTTGGTCTAACACCCTTACACAATGGGTCTATTGGAACTAATGTGAAGCCGTGAAAGTTATTTTGGTCTTACACTCTTACAAATTGGGTCTAATTGAACTGAAATGTCGCCGTGAAAGAAATGTTGGTCTTACTTTCTCACACAAAGGGTCTCTGACCGAAATTAAATGTCGCTGTGAAAGAAATTTTGGTCTTACCCGTCACCGTCGACAGAATCTCCAGTAAGAGTGACAGTTGTACTGCCACTGGTTACTGTTATTGTCTTAGCTCGGATATCAAAACCATCAGACGCTGAAAACAATCAATAGAAAGACAAGAAATGTATATGTATCTTTGGTAATTTAAATGTTAAATGTTAATGCACGTATTACCTAGTGCGACTGGTCTCGATGACGACTGAAAATATTTTTAGGTAAATGTCAACTTGGTAATATATAATACTAGTCTTTATATCGACTACCCTGTTGAAAGGAATTCTCTTTGGCTACTTGTTGCGAACTCTTAAGGGTCACTGACGAGGCTTAAGTAGCCGAAGCCATGGTATGGCTCATCCCCTTTCTCATTAATATGTTCACTGCTCCTACGTAAATGACTTTAGTTTTAATTTTATTGTCTATATTTTCTAACATGTTGTACTTAAAAATATTGAACAAGTCATGATGAAAGTCATTTTGAAAATCACCACCATCCCCCACCCCACCGCACCCCGCAAAAAAAGAAGAAAAAAAGAAAAAAAAAAGACAAAAAAGAAAAAAAGAAGAGAAAGAAACATGTTCTTACTTATAAAATCACTGCCCATATCTAGGTTGAGATACAGCAAGGTTCCCACTGTTACCGTTGTGACAGGAGTTGCACCAGCGGAGTCAGAGGTCAAGGACATCGAGATAGACGGCGTCACCTTACCCGTAACGGTGGCGTCAGTAGCCGGGTTGCTGTTAAAACAATTAAATCAATTTGAAAGTGTTTGATAATGCATGTTTGTAGATTGTTTAAAATACTCTTTAATAGTGTAGATGAAATATTTCCATGACCTGTCTCCACGTTGTCTTGGTACGTTAATTTGTGCCACAGTGACTATAAACTTATCCAAGGACTCTTGCAAGTACATTACGAGTAAAAAATATACCGACGTTTATTTTATGACGATCCATATTAGCATACAGAGCTTTTCTATTCAAAGAAGCGCAACTCTGTTTTATCTAGCGCAAAAATATTGTGTGGTTTCTTTCACTTTGCCGGTTTAACTTTGGAATTGATACGCATGCTTCGAATGGGTATGGTTTGAGTAATGCGATTCTATAGTCAATGTATCGCAAGTTATGGCATGTCTGAAAGCCTCAAATTACTCTAGAAAAATGTCTACATGTAAGCAAATAGATGCCCCCTTTTAACCTGCTTGGATAAACTGTATTTACTATACCTGATTGTTGGCTGTATTGTAACAGTGATATCATCTGTAGATCGTACACACTTGATGCCTTCTGAGTAGTCAGAGTTGGTAAATATACCCTGGTTCGTGTATACTTGTACTGTATACCAAGTCCCCTAAGAGAGAAATAGTCAGTGGTAAAATAGAAAAAGATAATGAGCTATAATGTCATTTTGTAAGCATGTCGTGACGAAGGCCATTTTGGTTCCGTATTCCGTAATCTAAACAGTTATAATGAGACAATGCTGGTCACCGGCAAACACATGTGTCCCTAGAATGTTTTTGTCTTATCAAATGTGACTTTTGCTTCCATATAGATCTGATTGCCCTTTTTTGTATGTCATAAGGGGCTTCTTCTCGCAATCAATAAATGAACTTAAACCCTAATTAGTCCGTATTTTATTGACGCTAGCCTTTTTCTTTATAAATAAGTTTATCATAACTTATTCCCGTTTGAACGAAACTTAACAATACTCATTAAATAAAAAATAAATCCGAGATCCTTTAAGATCAGTGAAAGTATTAATGAGAAAGGGGATGGGCCATACCGCGGTTTCGGCTACCTCTTCAGTGGCAAAATGGAGCCAAAGGGAAATACTGTAATTTTGCAACTTTCAACTGGATAGTCGATACAAAGACTGGTATTATCCAAACAAAGTCAAATATATAAAACGTTGGTTCGAAAATGAATCTATTAAAGCGATTTCTGATAATCTCAGAATACCCTTGCTGATCTCAAAGGACCAAACGGAAAATGTCATTATTAGATATTCTTCACTCACCCACTGTAGACTACAAGTGGACAGGGTGGCCGCCCCTGCGGACACTGTTTGCTCCTCAGCACAGCCTAGAATACTAACGTATTGACCATCCGCATTGCTGATTGCCAGATCAATGGACTTGTCGTCATTGCAGGTTAGTAAAGTTACTGGAACAAGGAGAAATTCCGAGTTAACCCATTAGTGACAAATGGACTTTCTCATCGTGAACATTTAGGTGGGTCCACTTACAATTTAGGGGAACAATAATTGGTTTTAAGGTTTTATTCTTAGTTTTGCGGCGTCACATCTGGGGCTATTATGTGGGTCTATGTCCAAGAAATCACCCCTCCTTTTGCTTTCTTTGCGAGCTTATTTGTGTTGTTGATTTCTAACGAAATAAATTCTTAATACTTAATGATTTATCTTATTTTTATTCTTAACAAAAGGGAAATGATTTATTTGTTTGTCCTTGAGATTCACTACGAGGACCGAACACCTTACTAAATGTTGTGAACCATTGCAGAAATCGAGGGTGAGTATAGGCGTCTGTAAATAGAAAATAAAACTGAGATCCTTTAAGAGCAGTGAACATGTTAATGAGAAAAGGCTGTTTCGGCTACTCAAGCCTCATCAGTGACCCTTTAGATTTGTCAACATGGAGCCAAAGAGAATTACTTAAAATTTGCAACTTTCAAGAGGGAAGTCAATACAAAGACTAGTACTATCCAAGTGTGGCCAAACATAAAACGTTCGTTAAAAATGAATCTTAACCGATAATAAATTTCTGATTTCTAAGAATATCTTCGCTAATCTGAACGGACCAAAAGGAAAATATAATCTACACTATGAATGATGTACGGGGAGACTTTTTAAGTCCTCCACACGGTACTACATCAGCTGCAGTAAAAGCAAATAAAAATTAAAACTGAGATTCTTTAAGAGCAGTGAACATATTAATGAGAAAATGACAGGTCATACCGCGGTTTCGGCTACTCAAGCCTCATCAGTGACCTTATACCGGTTTAAGCCCCACCTCACTCTCGCCTGTAACTTTATATTACTGATCGTTCCAAGGCAATACTTCTGATGTGGTGCCATTTGTTTTATGTTTTGAAGTCGAATTTTTGTACTGTTTGGACCTTATGTACCGTTTTTATTTATTTATTTATTATTTTTTGTTTATTTTATTTTTTTTTTTCATATTTTAATTTAAGTTCGGGTAAGTGAGTGGTCGCCTATCGGGAAATAGCTGCGCACTCGCCTTAGACTTACGATATGTTTTCTAAGTATAGGTACCTAATTGTCAATTTAGTTTTTCCCACCTCGGTATTTGGAGTGGGAATTTCTTTCTGATGTACTTTTTTTAATAATTTATCAGTCGTCAACACCTTCAATCGTTAAGTATTCTCCATGACTACATGTACCATGTAGGACAATTACATGATGTTCAAATAGCGATTTGAACATGGCCGTTCTTAGTACATTACATCGTTTGTGGATAGAATTCTAGTTCCAATCTGTTTGCCCGTTCATCAGTTATACAGTGATTCGGTTCAAGACAGTGCCATGAAGTCAAACTGGCAACTTGCTGTCCTATACACAATACACGCGTCATCAAAGTTCTACTGGCTGTAGTCTGTTTGGCTTTGGCCATCATCTGTCTCAAGAATATGTTCATTGCTCCTATTTTGAAATGAAATTATTTAGCGGATTGGTTCATGATTGTGACTGAAATATCATCCTACATGTACATGTAACAACGACGGTATAAATATCTCTCGCTTTGAAATAGAACCGTCCCAAATCTTGTTTATTAAAACGCGTATATGATGTCTCCCACGTCTTTTGTATTATTCAAAAGGTGGTAATTAGTTTTTGGTGATGCTTCTCGGGTATTATGTAAGTTCTAAAAGACTTTAGGGCTGTATAATTCCGCTTCGTTTACGATGTTGACAAAGCATGCATACACAGAAGGATCGACGCGTATGTTTGAAGACCCTCTTTGCTGTGCTAGTTTTAGATGTTTTTTTTTTTGTTTGTTTGTTTGTTTGTTTTTTTTTCTCTTTCAATCGCCTTTTGTACGGTCGCTTTGAACAAAAGGTAAATGTCGCAGTCGAAATGCTTTACCAGTTAACCTAAATTTTTGTGTTGTTTTCAAGTTAAGTTTTGGGAAATAAGTGACCGCCTATCGGGAAATAGCTGTTCACTAGGCGTAAGATATGTTTTATTAATAAAAGAATCTGCCTGTCAATTTAGTTTTTCCCACCTCGATCTTTGGAAGGGCAATTTCATTCTGACTGCCCCATTTCCTGATCATTGCTTACCTTTGCCTTTTCTTGTTTACAACAAGAAATGGAAAACTGGAGGACTTTGTTTGTATATTTTGTAAAGTATTAACTTAAAGGTTTTTTTTTTATATAAGACTTCCAGATCTTGTGTTGCTTTTACATTTGTAAGTTCCAAAATGTCGTTGACTGTTCCACGTACAATGTTTCTTTCTCGTTTTCGAAAAGTTATTTGATATGCGTTTCTCTTGTCACGCATATATTTCTAGCTTTGATTGTATTTTTAGCTCCTGTGCCAATAGGTCTTTTGCGAAATAAATAAACAAAACTATATTAAGTACATAAACATTTCTCCAGTTACCCATTTCTTAATTGTTATGATTGTTCAAAAACAAGAAGAGTTGCAAATTTATTTCTAAACATTGCAGGGGTATATTAATGACAGACCGCAGCTGTAGGCGGTTGCAGCGTGTCACTACTGAGAATCACGCGGTATTGTATACATACACACCGATAAATGATTGGTGACACACACTGCAATTGAGAACGTTTTCGAGTTGTCTCCTATAGCGTTTTTTCTACTGACTGGCAGATAGGTGCAGTCAATGCAGAAATTGAACATTTATTGAAAGACAGGAGCTAAAGCAATCCCGGTTATTTCGTTTTTGCAAACACTTCAATGTTATTGTGTTGGAAGTACTATATGTTCATGGGGCGGAATTGTTTGCGAAAACGAAATAGCCTGAATATCTTATGTTACTTTCATTCAACAAATGTTCATATTTTGCATTGAATGCACCTATCTATCAGTCAATAGAGTAAATGCTATAAGAGAAAACTCGGATTTCTCATCTCAACTTCAGACAGGTTCGTTGTGCGTCACCCATTCCGTACCACGTGTTTCTCAGCTGTGAAATAATTCATGATAGAAGTTCAACGTTAAATATTGTTATTAATAAATATATTGATGAATGTTATTTGCGAAATTAGAAAGTCTGAACATTGCTTTATGGAGAACTGGTATTGCCAAGTCATGGGAAAACAAAGGCTCCTTGCCTCATCATATTCCTTAAGACTTTTCGTTTGAAGCGCTTGACCCAAGGTACGAAAGGAACATACCTTGGGTAGCAGATGTTAGGCTCATTGGCACTACACTACCCATTCGTTGGTTCAGAATCATCAAGCCTGGGACGAAAAGTAAAAAAAAAACAATGATGACATCATTATTCTTATATGTACAGTGGATGCAAAATATTAATGCTATACCATTTTTCGCACGAACATGTAAATAACGGTAAACACCGGCGTACTCTAGCACCTGGGATAGTGTTGCCCATTGCAATATGCAGTAATATTTAAAACTTTCCTGTAAAAATGTCAATCTGTTAACCCTAAAATGTGTTTATCATGACGATTTTCATAAATCTTTAAAATATTTATATACATAATATATCCTTCAATACGGCCATTTTAGATCATATATGGATTGTGTATGTAGGGGTAAATATTAATTTTGTGTGTTCCTCTTCCCTAACAATGATGGCGGGTATCCAAAACAACTGCCATATCGAAAACGTGCATTTCCCTCCCCCTTATGATAGGTTGTTTGCCTTTCTTAAGTCAGGATGAACATTAGTCACAAACATGACAGACATCAGTGTTCCAGTACTTGCTTTTATACTAGCGTAAAGCAAAGTAGTCACTAATACTTGTACCAAATCAACATGTAGTCATGACGCAGCATGGAATCGAAACCAAGACCTCCCGCTCCCAATCACTGAGGAGCTAACGAGACCCCACGATCAAAAAGCAATGTGTTTGTTCATTGGAAGATTTCGTTTTTAGTCCCATTCATTTAGTCCCATATTAATCAATGCTGTCTAAATAAAAGCCATATTATGCTTTATACATTCAAAATAATATTGTGGTCCCTAAATAGTTTGGTATATAATTAACGTTTAAACGTGTACTCACCATCGACTTGAGCCGACACTATAGCAATGAATGATAGAAACGATGCTACTACCGCTATATTTTGCGAAAATACCATTCTGTAGCTGCAAATGTAAGAAAACAAAAAAGTTGAACATGCGCAAAATGCCCATTTGGGTTTCTTATTTATAAAAATCTTCATTTGGCTGGTTGTCAGTTGTAGTGTACATTTCAAATGATTATTTAAGAGGGTGTCGGCATGAGGTCGGTTGGCCGTGGTAGTGACAGTGACTCTCAATAAATACCGTGATATCTTGGCTTGTTCGAAAGAATAAAGATGCAAAGGGTTCGTAACTATAGCAACGTCTCGATTTCTGATTATCCATCGACCTTCCTGTATCTGGGTAGCCAAATGTGAATTTTTGATTTAGGAATGTATTATTTATTGAAGATGAAAAGGGTTCGTAACTAGCAACGTCTCGAATTTTTACTAACTACTGGTCATCCTCAAAAAGCATCGCAAAAAGGTCGAATATGAAGAAATAGTCTTCAGTATCCTATTAAAACTAAAGTATAAAGATTTCTGGACATACCTTTTAAATTACCGTTTTCATCGAATCGAATATGTAACAACTTCTAATAACAATTGTTACTGATTTGTCTTTCATTGCAAAAGTTCACAAAATTATACATGTTCATTGTACGATTGAAAAGCGACTTACTTTTAAAATACCCGATTCAGTTCCCCATTAAGTCTGTTTTTCAAATGATAACAACAAATTTTGACCAAAAACATATACTGCCTAAATACAATTACTTATGCCCATGGCAAATTTGGAACATTGCAATTAAAACGCTTCAATTGTAGAAATAACAAGAAACATATTTTATAAATTCTTTTCGACTGACAAACACCCATACACACAAACCATGACGAACACACAATATTATTTACCAAGTAAATAATAATAACAATAAAAGTAATATTAAAGAAAGAAAATACTGTGTGTATCTGAACGATTTTCGGGTTCCAAACATTATATTACCCCTGAGACACACAATGTCATATCGCTTTGTGTGTCTGTCCAGAGATTTTTCTATTCTAGTACTAAGACTGTTTAGGTGTCCCAAAATGACATTTTGCCCGTATTTAGCTAATAAAGATGCACACCTCATGTTTACTTCCATATAAGGAAATGACGAGCTTTTGGTGCCAACTGTCAGAGACAAAAATTACCCTTGGAGAAGTTAATTTCAGCAATTGTAGCCCGCTGCTTTGATAAAAAGCTGTCTGTCCGCATAGCTCAGGTGGTAGAGCGTTGGTCCTTTCATACGGAGGACCCGGGTTCGAATCCAAGCGCGGTCACTAAGTTGTTTGGGTGTGTCTTTGAGCAAGGCACTTTGCAGGCATTGCTCCACTCCACCCAGGTGTATAAATGGGTACCTGTGAGGGATGACTGCCGGTGTACCGCGGCTGCTGTGGCGCCATGTGTTAGCGGTCGACATACATCTCAGTGACCAGGGGAGTTAATGTGAAAGTCATTGAGAGCGCCAACTTTTTTAACTTTAAAAATCTCAAAATTTAATTTTGCTGGAAATTTTTATGCACAAATGCTGATTTAATATTTTGAAATACAAATACAAAATTATATTTTTCACTGCGCAAACAAAATGGCGGCCTGAACAGAACTTGAAGTCTATTCCGAGTCAGAATGTTGTAAGAGATAGATGAGAAAATAATCAATGGTGTTGATGCCTCAACAAGGAAATCTCAGACTCGGTTTTAATGATCTGAAAACATGCCTGAGATGTCATTGTTTTGGCCTCAATCCCACTAGTGATATTTTTAATATATGGATTAATGCATCTCACGTTTGCGTGAAGACTCCCACTACTTTCAATAACGCCATGTTATTCGGCAGATCTATTTGTTTTTCTTACACCCATATTTGACCCAGAGATGACCCAGGGATGACCAAAACTTAGTTAACAACCCTTTAAGCATAGGTCCGCGATGACATGATAATCATCCTTTTATACGCGTAAATAAGAAATGGTCGACATCATTTTTGTCCCAGTTACTTTTGGATCTATTTTAATTCCCTCTTCGCACGACATAACATCTGTTGCAGTCCGTATGTAAGCAGTCTGCGACTAAATCCTACTCTGAAAATTATGTAGGGACAATCAAAGAAATTGATGTCATGATTTTCTCGGTAGTTTTGCGCCCATATTGTATGGTCAGAGTTTGTTGTCTATTACTTGTGGTCAAATACAAAGAAAATACTTTACATCTTGGTTATCTTGGTGGTTATCATAATTTATTTGTTTTTCCATGATGATTCCATGACTAGTTAGAGATTCACCACGAGGACCGTGACCGAACAACTAACCACGGCTGAAGCTTAGGGTGAGGTCAGGCGCCTGTAAAACCAGTTAAATAAAGCCCCCACTAAGTTTATATTACTGATCTTTTCAAGGCGATACTTCTGTAGTGGTTCTTGCTGTTTCCTGTTTTGGCGTTGAATTTTTGTGCTGTTTGCGCCTTATCTATGTGTTCATATTTTAGTTAAGCTTTGGTTAATAAGTAATATTTGACCACATTTTGGGAAAACAGCTGCTCTCTCGGCTTACGATACGTTTTCTTAGTAACTACTGTTAAGTACTTGGTAGTTAATTTAGTTTTTTCCCACCTCGGTTTTTGGAGTGGGAGCCATTTCCTGATCGTTACCTTCATTTACCTTTCCATACGTATTATTTATTAACGTCGTTCAAGCCAAGGTCTGTTAACACGTTTAGTTATTTTGTAGGCAAAGACCGAAAGGAACCCATAAGACGCTATTCTGGGGTTGCAATCCAGATCTTAAAACCCAACCAAATCCTTTTTGTTTCACTATTAATTGCCCGTTGTTTGTCCCCGAATGTTCAGAATTTAAATCAATATTCATGAATACGCAAATGAGAAACTTGATGATGTATGCATACTGCTCCACAAAATGTAGAAATTCTCAAATGCTACTACTGATGCAAAACCATTGTGCTTCAAAGATGGTTTGGGCTAAAAATGTATGATCTATGGATTTTAAAAGGATGTTTCTGTAACCAATTTGTCGTGCTTAATATTTAAGTTAATATACAAAACAATTCAAAAAAGATAATTTATCAAATTTGATAAAATATAAAATATTATACATGTATTTATGTCGAAACTATACAAGTTTAGTAGTCTAGGAGACGTAGCATATCCGAAATTTCAAGCTTCTAGCCATCTTCTGTAGCTGTACAGGCCGGTTTGTGTCGGACCTGGTCGGAAATCCCGAAGACCGGATTTCTCGCGTCGCGGCTCATATGATAACGTTTCAAGGAACACTCTAATTCTAGACAATTGCATGAACGACTGTCATTGAAACCATCTTGAATTTTAGATAGTGCATATATAATTGCATGTCGATGGTACAAATGAACTGTTTGGAGACCTTGATACATTTGGATCCTAGGAGGTGTGGAAGGTATGTCAAATTAGACCCCGGGTGTAAAATGACCTCATGGCATATTTGTTTTGTCGGGTCCCAGGTTGATTTAACAAACAAAACACCAGTGAAAAACGTCATTATTTACCATTTCATTCATTCAAATCATCCTATAATGATTATATTATGAAACATATGCCCCATCAGATAAATTTGTTATGTTTAGTACGTTCCTTTTGAAGCTTGAACGTCCAACCTAATTTCAAGGGACATTTCGAGGTTAATGCTATTTTTGTTACGAATCATGCGTTCAGTCACCATTTTTATAATAAACATCATTTGAATAAACAGGTGTGGGCAACAATAAACCTTGTGGCTAGATAAAAGCCCGCCAAAATTTGCAGACATGTATACAAACATAGTACATGTAATTAAATGGACGAATTTGTAATATTCCGAAACAGGTTGGGTTATTATGGCCACTATTATGCAAAGGTGTGTTCAATTTAACATAGTACATCACGGCTAACAAACCTTTAAATGCGTAACCACCGGTTAAGAAAAGAAAATCGATTCACGCCCTTCCGGTTACGCATTACAGAACCCCAAAAAAGGTTAACAAAACATACACAACTTTGATCGACTGATGATTATACTTTTGTACATGAATATATCAGTTATCTAAGAATTCTATTTTATCACTTATTAAATATATTAGTCAGCCATCAGCAAAGTAGCTCGAAAGATAATTTGATGGTTTTTGTGTTATCTATTCCCTCCGTCGACACAGGTGTTTCAGCACGGTCAAAGTCGTCGAAATACAACTAAACATTGGACATTTTGCTGGAAAATATCAAATTTTAGTGAATGTTCCACAACAAATATTACAGACTATATGTGAAATAAACTGCAGCTGATGTCTGCGCCAGTATTCTGTTTTCTCAGTGTCCATCATAACCGATTTGAAAGGAAGAAAAAATGGTTAAGCATTTAATCATTAAAATATAAAGAATATATTTGAAGACATATTTGAAACCCTCTGCCTGTTTTTTTTTTATATTATATTTCTTCAGTACAGCGTGTTAAATGAAAGCAAACCAGGAAAAAGCCAAATACTGTACGTGTATACAGAATGCTGTTAAGTCTTAGTTTTATCATAATTAGAAATATCATACACATGAATTACTGTATTTCATGGTTATTGAATAGAATATTTCTATTTTGATATAAATCGAACATTTTTACTGCAAATATCACAAACAAACCATTTTTTTATTTTTTTCTTTACATTTTAAAAGGAGGGCTGTCTGATTTTATTAGCTCACCTGAGCCGTTAGGCTCACAAGGTGAGCTTATAGTATACCCATACTCCGTCGTCCGCAATTGTTCACAATGCTCAAACGTCTTGGAGCATCCTTAGGAAGGGGTAAGCAAAGTTTGTATAAATGGTCCATATCACATGACCAAGATGGCCGCCATGGCTATAAATAGCAAAAAAAAAACTTAAAAAAAATCTTCTCCAGAACCAGAATGCCTATGAAACTTGGCATGAAGCATCAGACAATGAATCTAAAAGGAATGTATAAATCATGACCATGACCTATTGCCCATGCATTTGAATGGGGAAAATTAGTAAAATGTAACTAAATGGGGGGAAAACTTGCTGGAAGTATGCAAATGGACAGAATATTTATGTTTATGAAAAGCAAAATGACCCCAGGGGGTTGTCTGTCTCTGCCCCGGGGCTATATACATGTATATGACCATAATATTCAAACGTCTTCTTCTCTGAAACCGCTTGGCCAAATAAAGCCAAAATCTATCTGTCGCATCATTAGATAGAGGGAATGAAACTAAGTATAAAAGGTCAAGGTCACATGACTAAGATGGTCGCCATGGCTATAAATAGCAAAACCGTTAAAAATTGTCTTCTTTAGAAACGGAAGGCCTATGATTTTGAAACTTGGCATGAAGCATCAGGGAATAGAGCTCTACAAAATTTCTACAAATCATGACCTTGGAATGACCTTGGCCTACTTTTTGCAAGGTCAACTTGAGTCGCATATCCCAGATCTCAGGTGAGTGTTTACGGGACCATTGCTTCTTTGGTTTGGTTAACTGATAACAAAAACGAAATAAAATACCGGTGCTTTTTATGTCGATTATTGTGCTCTCATTCTAATGATTAAATGCGTAACCACATTGTTGACACAGACGTTTACCACATATGCACTGAATGCAGTGGTCAGAGGCAAGGAAAGTATCAACATACCTCACATAATGTTAAAAACCATCCTCACGCTGTCTTGCTTTCTGTTAATTAGGACGCAGTGGGCGGAGATGTAAAATATTCCGGCGAATGACCCACATTTTCTTCATGTACAATGCAATCTCAACATGCATTTTTAGGAGGGAATGAAAATCACGATTAAAAAGAAACAATTCTGGAAATCCTTTGGGGTATGAATAGAGCAATTTATTACTGATTAAATAGCATTGAAATATTTTCTATATCTATATTCAGATAAAAATATTTTACTTGGAAACGCGAGCCACAAAAGTTTGTTTACCTTTTTTTGGTCATGTAATGCGGAACCGGAAGGGCGTGAATCGGATATCTTTTCTTAACCGTGATTAC
This sequence comes from Rugalucina vietnamica, assembly GCA_964017185.1. Lineage (NCBI taxonomy): Eukaryota > Metazoa > Mollusca > Bivalvia > Lucinida > Lucinidae > Rugalucina > Rugalucina vietnamica. The sequence goes on along the minus strand of OZ024878.1, from coordinate 21,333,721 downwards.
GCATTTAAAGGTACATGCATTATCTTACAAGTACTCACACACCAATGTCTTAACATTTCACAGCTGTCTTTGCTAAAATTTCATCCGATAATTACACACTTGCTCTGTCTGATTAAAACAAAAGGTTGTAATATCCTGAACATTCTTACCAACAGCCAAGAAGAATTCGTACAAAATACTGAAGCATCTTTACAAGTCAGATGCCTAATAGGGTGAGTTATCGCTGACATTCCAGTCAGTTCATTTAGAAATACATTTTTGAAAGCGTTTCATGTCTGGAAAAAATGTCAAGTCGGTCTATATACAAATCAATGCCGTTTTGAACGCGTTTTGAACGACCATAAAAGCTGAGGCAGAGTTTGCGTATCCGTTAAAGCCCCATTAATATTGTTCAGCTGCTTTTGTGGTTATCTTTGCTGTTTGGTTTTAGTGTTTGTTTCAATAACAAAAGCGCATGTACTACACTGTATGAACAAATATGTGTAACTTATAAACTAAGTGACTTTTGGTAACCAAGCAACCACCTTTTAAGGAAAGAGTTGTTGTTTGATGCAGGAATTTAGCTCTACCCGTGCCAGTTACTGGTCTTTGCTCACGTGGCATAAGCATGTACTACGGGTGTGCAAAGTGGCATACATGTAACTTATAAAATCCCAGACACCTGCTGAAAGCTTTGTACTGATCAGGTTAAAGTGTTACAAAAACAAACAGTCCGTTCTGGGGAACGCGCCCCGATGATTCTCCTTTCCTTCCTCCACCTTTCGTTGTAATACTTTGCGCTGCATGTGATCTAATTGTGGATATGACTAGCTTAGCGTGTTATGTGCTGTCGACTTGATGTTTGTTGTTTTGCAACTTTTGCGTTTCGCATATGTCTGAATGAGGTGTTAGAGGGAGCAGTTCGAGTGGTTTTCTCATAATGTATATGTTTATTTTTGTTTCCATTGAAGCATCTATAATTTCAATAATCAGAACAACCTTTCCTATATTTATTTGACACTCTTTACCTCACGATCACTTTTGTGTATGTTTTGTCTGAGAATTTATTTGATTACTGCTTGTAAAGGTATTCTTAATTTCATTTTTCAGTTCCATCGAAACAGCTTATATATGATATACATGTGGTTGTTTAATGGTTGAAGTTTCGTGGCATATATTTTGTCATAACTGTTTTGGTATGTAATGAAAAGAAACTGAGTTTTACAAAAGAAAACAAAACTGTTAACAGATAAACGAGACTTCGCACGAAAAAAAAAATATGTCTTCCGACCTGGTTCGACACAAACTGGATTGTACATTCACAGAAGAAGGCTAGAAACTAGAAAGATTCGAATTTAAGAAAAAGGGGAATGGTACTATCCGTGTAGCGAAAAAAAAGGCGCTGATCAGATGCACAACTGAACTGCTTCTTTGTTTTCGCATATGCAGATTCGGTTGGTTTTCTGCCCATGTATATAAAATGTCTACCGTTGTGTTGTTATAGTTTACTTGATTTGTTTAACTCTTTCCACGTACATGTATATCATTGTCTGAAAAAAAAAGAGATATTATTACGAAAATATGCCCATGCAATATACAGATTTTTTAACTTGTAAAAATGAATAAAATTTCAGTGTATGTTTCTTTTTCATTACGAAAACACGCCCATGCAATACACAGAGATTTTTTTTAAGTTGTAAAAATTGAAAATTTCATCAGGAATTTTTGATATTTTCTTTATTTTTGCTGAAAACATACATTGTGGGTGCAAGTTAGAACCGCCTCGCCGAGGCGGTTCGAACGAGTAGCCACAATATACATGTACATGTACATATGTCTTGGAGCAAAAATAAGAAAAAATAGGTATACCCCTGCATGTCCCAGTTTTGCTATATAAAAGTGGGGTTTAAGGGGTATTCATTTCACAGACATGTTTTCCTGATGTTTGCTCAAAACATAGATTGTGGGTACACGTTCGAACCGCCTTGCCGAGGCGGTATACTCCTGCAAACCCCTGTTTTTCTATATGAAATTTGGGTTCAAGGGGTATTCACCACACGGACACTTTTTGTGATGTTTTTTTTTTTTTTTTTTTCAAATTGAACCATATGCATTGTGTTTTTATTTGCTTCCAGACATAGAATGGCCCTATTTTCCATTTTCATTTTGGCGGGCTTATTTGCAACAGTGAAAGCCCAGATTGACGGTAAGTTATTAATATAATTATTCATTTTATTACGAAAACACGTCCAGGTAATAAATAGATTTTTCTCAAGTTGTAAAAATCGAACATTTTCAGCAGAAACGTTTTTATATTTTTCTTATTTTTGTTTAAACATAGATTGTGTGTGCACGTTTGAACCGCCTCACGGGTACCCACAATCTATGTTTTGGAGAAAAAGTAAGAAAAATAGGTATACCCCTGCATACCCCAGTTTTACCATGTACATGTATATGTGGGGTTCAAGGGGGTATTCATACACGGACATGTTATTCTGAAGGTTTAAATGATGCATTATTGCCTCTGATTTTTAGAATTTGGACCTTATTAAACCCATAATTATCATTTTGGTGAGTCCACGTTCACGCAGTGGCGTAGTGGTAGAGCGTCGGACTCCGAATCGATAGGTCCTGGGTTCGATCCCAACAGGCGTCACCGTGTTGACACATTAACTCCCTACAGTACTGGCTAAACCCAGGAAGGGTTGGCTCCGTCCCGACATGACTGAAAAATGTTTGACTGGGACGTTAAACCTTAACACAAATAAACAATTTTTTAGGGCGTCAGGAGTGATTTTTTCAATTTTATCCAGTTTTTCCATGAATATTCTCTAAGCAAATAGAATAGCCCAAGATAGAACGCGGCGTCCCATCTGGTGCTATTCTGTTTGCCTATGTCCCACGAAAAGGACGCTAGGCTTAAACGAGTTAATAAGCATATGAATAACGAAGAAAAACACAAGTATGGTCGATTATTACCATTCATTTTCATCGTTATTTTCAGTTATCACACTGACACGAGCATATTTTTCTGCGACATAACTAATTTGTCAAAGAAAAATTGTCCGTGCAAACTAGGCCATACGATTCATTTTCATCGTATTTTCAGTGACGACCCTGACATGTAACGATGACAAATCTGTCACGGTGGCGGTCAGTAACGCGGAGGGCTACTATGTCAGCATTCTGGGCTGTACTGAGGAGCAAACGGTCGCAAGCGGTACTGCTACCCTAACTACTTGTAGCTTAGAATGGGTAAGTGGCAGCGGCATAATTCGTATATCATGCAAATTATAACTATGCACAATTTATGTACGAGGGTTGTCCGTAAAGTTCGTATACAAACCCGTCTCCTGGAATCCTTGCACAGATATACGATTTTTACGGGTATACCGCGTACATATTTACACGCAGAAGCTATCACCAGTATCATGCTTTATCCCCTTGAAAATGTTGTGAAAAAAATTTAATAGTTGTTTTGAATATCTACCCTTTATGTTGCCCCTACAACCAATCACATTAAGCGATATGATCATTAGTCAAATAGAATATAGAGGACTTAAAATATAATGTATGTTTAAAGTTGCACAAAGCGATGATGCATTGTTGTCGTTGCATTCTTCTGGATGTTGAATACATTCATTTAGGATGTTGTCACATTGCTTTAGGAATATAGAGGACTTAAAATAAACTGTATGTTTAAAGTTGCACAAAGCGATGATGCACTGTTGTAATTGCATTCTTCTGGATGTTAAATACATTTCCTTAGGATGTTGTCACATTTCTATAGGATGTTGATTACATTTTACAAGTCTACCAGAATCAGCAAGTGTTTATGGCAACCGATCATACGACCAAGTTCTGTTGTGCTCGCCGCACATTTACATTTACGGCTGTATTTACGGACGAGCGGTTCAACCCCATGATGACCACGAGGTAACAATTCCGTCGGCATATCCAAAAGCCCATATGAACCAATAAAACAATGTATGATTCGTTTTTGATTGAACATTTGGATCATTATTATGAATTATGACATATGCCGGTGGGATACATATTATGCTCCACTCAGCATTCTGTTAACATCACATATGCTGTAAGCACAGCCTTGCTACACCACCATTTTTTACGGTTAATGATAGCTGTGTTTCCTTGTGGAACAATAAAAGCCTATGGAATTTTCAAAAATAATCAAAACTATTAACATTGCTCTGCATATAACAAAAACTTGAGTATGAACCCTCCTCCTTGTTTGGTGGAATATATTCGATGAATGCTGAGTGGACGATTAGGAAACGTCAATTTACCCGTGGTCATCATTTATATGTTATTCGCAAAATAAAAACGTCAATTGGAATACACAAATACAAAAAAGTTATTCCCCTTTCCTCCGACAGGATACAACCTACACTGTGCAAGTGTACTCAAACATGGGAGTATTTACTGGGTCCGATTATTCTGAAGGCATAACATGCTCGAGATCAACCGATGATATTACCGTCACAATACAGCCGACTATAAGGTAACGTCATGACATTTATTTAGAAAAATAGCAATAAAAATTACAATTTCGTCCATTCATCGTTCATTGAATATATATGATATACCGACCACCAATTTTATGTAAAGGTTTTGACATTTGGTTATAGCACGTTACCACTTATGTTTTGACGTCTTCGCCCACTATTTCAAAAAAATCTCCCTAAGAAACAAGTTTGAAAATCACGTTTATCGCCTCACGCACAAGAAATATGAACACTTTTTATTAAGTTCAAAAAGAGAGACCATGCAATTAACAAAGTATTGGCACAATTTTCATCCAAGTACTACTTTGAATTAGAAACTGCGTATAATCGACAAATGCTCTTTAAACTGTATCATTGCTGCTTTCATTCATTATATTCTGTTTTGCTTCCACAGTAATTTGGCTACCGACGCCACCGTCACGGATATGGTTGAACCAGCTGTCACTATGTCCCTTACCACCGACTCGGCGGGAACAACAGACGCAACAACGGTTGCGGTGGGAACCACTCTCTACCTCAACCTTGACCTTGGCATGGATTTTATAAGTAAGTCAAGATTAAATTGTTAACATCGTCCAATGCGTCAACTAAAAAGTATACTGATTTACATATACATGACTGTTCACTTGGCAAAATGCTTAAAGACAACACTTTCAGTCAAAATTTAATCACTTGTGTTTAGTTGGCGTTAAAGATAAATAATTTTTATCATGCATACTCTGACCACAATTTATTTTGTCTTTGAAACATGTCTGTAAGTAATTTAAAAATCCCGGTCGCAGTTTAACAAAACTAACGAGTTCAGTAGAACAAGGATATAATCACGTTTATCGTAGATAATCATCATTATTTTATTTTAGATTAATGTTACATGTTTATAGTATTACATGAACAAAACTGTCTTCTTTCTCTGCTTTTATCATTAATGATTTGATGAAAACGTATTCGTTCCTATATTATCGACTCAAAACGGCCACCAAAATTAGTATACGAGTATAATTATGGTAATGACTGGGATGAAAAAAAATCATTTTTTCTCATCGTAACAGGGAGAATTGGCAAACGTGAGTTCTGTAGGGTATGGTCCATGGCCGCCATTGGGAAAGGGTATGTATGAATAATATTGTGTGTTGTATCAATGTCGAAGTTGGTCGCTCTCACTACTTGTAGCAAACTAAAGCTAAAACTACGTTTTAACGTCGGAACACTGACATAAGAACATTCATTTATTATATAAGAGAACATTTTTGTTTTGAGTGTGAACACGCAAAATACATTGAATTTTATGCATTTTACATGTAACAATTCCATACAATATTAGTTCAAAAATAAAAAGATAGCTTATAATTTACAAAAAGTTAAACATTGATAACACACATCGAGCTGAAGTCTCTCTGTCTACATTTCTTTTCTCGATTTTCGCAGAATACATTAGGGAGAAAATGGTATCATTTAATATATATTTAAATATATTTTTCCTGCATAAGGAAATCGATATAGTATCGGTACATATTAATTTATTTTTGCGCGTTCCGCATTTAAAGAGCGACCACTTTTCGATTTAGTACAATACTAATATTCTTCATACATGTCCCTTTTAAAAATGGCATCGAAACAGTATTAAATTCCACTTAATACACGATTAGAAATACAATCTATCTATTTACGAAAACTTGGCATGCAATATACAAAGAAGAACCGTTGACTACATGGCCTGTATATGCCTATACTTTAGCGGCCCAGAACACTGTTATTAAGCTCCCGATGCTGATCCTTTATACTGAGGACAATAGCTCCATGTCTTATAAAGAGATATGTGTTCAGATATTTACATATTCTGTCATCATTTGGTAGAAATTGAAGTTTCAGCAGGGGCGGGGGTCTAAATTTCATGAATAAAAAAAAGTTGAAATTTTGTTTTTTCTTGCATGCTGACTATTGTTGTTACTAATGTTTGTCTTTTAGAGCATTCAGTCGACAGAAACATGCAAGAATCATGTAAAACGCATCAAAAATGTTTAAATATTTGTAGTGTGAAATATTGTTAGGAAAACTTTTAGGAGGTACCTGTATAGCATTTCTTCCTATACAATATTAGATTACCATATATACTCTATAAATAAAAGTTGCAAAAAGTACCGAGTTTCCAGTCTGGAATCAATAAAAACTCTTTTAGATGTCAAAACTCTATGTAGCTTGATAAGTTTGTTCTTGCAACAAATTTGTTTGACATTCATCATGTACAATTGAATTATTGTGGCCAAATATGTATGATAAATTCTACCTAGTTGGTCATGGCCAATGTAGCATAACAGACATATACACCAGCTACACTGACACGGCTACCTATCTCCATAATTCAACAATGAAATGAATCTTCAAAAAATCAAGTGTCAAATGCACCAAAAGTAGATTAATTGGACTGCACTTACCATATGCCAGCCAAACCTATTTATTGAGCAAAAACCAGGAACTAGTATATTAAATCAGATCTGAAAACCTGCCCTCACAGTGTGGAACTAATAAAATAGAAATAGAACTTTTATAGATTGGAGGCCGTGCAAAAACAAGGGAATATTTGTACAGTGCGCCTCCAAATTTTTTAACACAGAATGATGGGCATCATTAATGCCTGTTGCCAAAAATGATGAAAAGTGATTCTGCAGCATCCAGTGTCAAGTTAATAACATTTCTAATAGTGCATATTATGACCATGTTGTACTGTATCATTTTCCATTACTTTATATGTTAGCTTTGCCTGAATGAGTAGCTATAATTGTTTATCATATTTGGGCTCTGGTTTTCGGGCTCTAGAGTATTGTTCCCCCCAAAGAACCAACACGCCACTTTCATATATTGTACAATTCATGGCAACACACATGCATGAGAAAGCTTTTGTTGGTTCTCAGCGGGGAACTATACTCTATAAAATGTTTCCAAATTACTATATATTTCATACAAAGAATGATTTTTTTAGCCCAAAATTTAGATCCTGTGGATTGAAACATGGAAAAAAATTCTGTTATCCAATAGTGCATTATTCAAGGAAATTAACCTGTGAATAAGAAGACATATCGCCAGCTTTTTGTTTTTCCAAAAAAAAAACATAGGCATTTTTAAATAGAAATGGTCAACGCTTCTTTTTTTCAGCTGCAGTAAAACTTAAAATTTTTGTCGGAACATTTAATATTTTACTTACTTATTATTGCTCCAAACATTGCTTGTGGGTACACGTTAGAACCGCCATAAGGTAACCACAATCTATGTTTTGGGTCAAAAATAAGAAACAAAGGTATACCCCTGCAAACCCCAGTCTTGTATAAAACTAGTCTCCCTATCGACTTTCGTATTAAAAGTTGCAAAAATACTGTATTTATCTTTGGCTCCATTTTGCCAAATTCAAAATGGGTCACTGAAGAGGCTTAAGTAGCCGAAACCGCGGTATGGCTCATCCCTCTTCCTATTAATATGCTCGCTGCTCTTAAAGGATTCTCGGTTTTATTTTTATTGGGTTTATGGGGGGAGAGTAGCTGAATGAGAAATGATTACATTTAAAAGTATTAAAGGCGATTGAAATGAACATCAAGAACATGGTTTTTATGAAGATGTAAACATTACCCTTCAACTATTATTGCTTATTATTAAATACTCCGTAAACTGGTATTCTGTGTTCAATCACGCTTGATCTGTGGGTTCCCCTCTGGTATTTTACAGGTTCCGATGGTTTTGATATCCGGGCTAAGACTGTGACGGTGACCAGTGGTGGGACAACTGTGACACTTACTGGGGATTCTGCGGACGGTGACGGGTGAGATCTTTTATTTTTCATGGAAATTAAATGTTCCATGACTCTCTCTCTCTCTCTCTCTCTCTCTCTCTCTCACACACACACACACACACACACACACACACACACACAGAGGCTGACATTGCTAAACGTGAATAATGCTTTTCTGCTGAATGTTTTATGTTATCAGAAACATCGTTATATGGATTATAATGAAACGTTTCATCGAATAAATAAACTGACTTTGAATAATCATGGTATATTCTAGGGGAGAGCGTATAAATCTTCTATTTCGTTCCTGATTTTGTCAGGAAGCATTGATGTAACAATTTGAAGGTGTTATGGTTCGGCAGACCTTAATTTAATTCTCTGTTGCAGTTGCCAATCACAAGATTACTGGGGTGATGTAACAGACTTGGGACAAGGATCTTTACAGGTGACGTACTAAGTTATATTCCATGTTGAAACTTGTTTTGCAACACGGGCGAGTTGTACATCAACCTGGTTATCGCAGAGTTTTATACATCAACGCACAATTGTTATAAAAACGAAACAAAATATTGTATCATTGCTTAATTCAACCGTTGATCAATATGTGTGACCATGTGAGATTCAAGGCAAAATTGTACAAAATGCGTTGTTGCTTGTTTCAGATTCAGTTCAGTGCGTTTATGTTTGCTACTGGAACATCTGCAGTAAGCACACAGGTCTACACTGCAACTCTTGAGGTTTGTCTGGGCACCTCGTGCACTGCTTACGTAAGTTGCGTTTTCACAATTTTGCTGGTTTACAGCTATTACAAATACAGGTAACACCCCAACCTTGTACGTGTATTTCCAAAACGCTGGTAACCAGCCGTTAATGCCAAAATGGCTAATGAAGGAACTTAATCGAGTGATTGTTACATACAACCTAATTGTAATACATTGACAGAGTCTATTGCTGTCGAAATATTTAAGTGTTCCTGAATCTACATGTACGTATAACCAATCCACCATACAGTTACAAAGAACCTGCATCAGTTAATTTTGATTTTGGTATGCCTTCCACTAAAGCAACCAATAGGTATGCACGTGTGTGGACATACAATTGCGTGGTTTTATGCGAACAGGTTTTATGTGTTGGGTTTTTGATAATAAATGCTTGTTTAAATTCCAATTAACATACATTTATTTGCAGACATGTGGTGCTGGTAGGAAGAAGAGATCGGCGGAAGATGGTAACATATTAGAAACTGTACAGGCACAAGGGCGAATCACCGTTATCGGAATACCAATTGGTACAGGTATGCAACTTAGATGTAGATACATGTATATTATTCTCGTGTTCTGATTTTCCTTAATTATTCACTTCAATTTTACAATTAAGGTGACGAGTTGTTTTTGTCTTGCATGGGCGCTAAATCTTCTAGCCATTTGCGGTGGTTTTGGACTGATGCCAATGTTTACTGACTTGATATATTTGCATCTTAAGCTTATTTTATAGGATATATTTGGCAGGAAATGTCAATTTCACCTTTTTCCTGTGTTATTTGATGTTTGAAACAAATGGACTGCTAAACTGCCTCATACATGGCTGTAATTATCACATTTGCTCTAAAAGTATCTAACGCTTAGTTTAACACCCTGAACGTTGATTTTCAAGCGCTGATTCCATTCTCCCACAGTTATGTTCTTTCTCTCTATTTGCAGATAATGAAGGCACCAACAACAGCAACGACGTAGTTGAACACACTAGAGATGACGTTTGTGTTGCTAGGCACAGTTTCTATGGCATCAGTGCCTTCTTCATTGTTGGCATCGCTCTGAGTTTTACAGTCACGTGCCTAATGTTCTTCAAGACAAAGAATTCGCGCATGCGAAAGGATGTCCGTAATTAAAGACAGTTGTCATAAGTCATAAATTACTTATGCAATTGAGTTAAAGAATTATGTATTCATCTTGTATATATTATGCATCCATTGATGTATCTATCAAAAGTATACAACGCCAACATGAAGTTTTTTTCAATGCAACAAACAAAATATTTTGCGTTTTTTCTGCACTTTATTCTTGTTTAAGTTCATTCTAAAACCATTTGATTACAGTCAAAGTTTCACCACGCCAGTGCACGCAAAATGGTACTGATCTAAGCACTTAGGACATATCAAAGTCCTACAACAATGACAGAATTTGTCCATTACCTGATCGTGATGGTGGAAACAATACTTCAGGTCCCTTGAAGGCTTATCTGCCATAGATTTCGGCATTAGATTTCCCTCTTTAATCACATGACCTTTGAACTTGCTCGAATTTCCGTGGTTACCATGGTGACAGTCACTACACTGGTAACAATCATGACAATAGACCAAACCAATATTCGTTTTAATATTTATTTCCTCTGCGCACTGTTCACAGTACGGACCTTCACGTTTTATTGTCATATTCTTGTCATCACCATTTTGACAGGTTGGACCAATAGTGCTAGATTCGTCGCTATACCCTCGAAGTTTTAAGGAGTTGTCGCGTTCCCCATCTGTCGTGGCTTTAGCACCTGTGGTTCTACTGGCAGACACATCTCTCCCCAATATTAAACACCATTCTGTACCATGTGACATTATCTGAAGCATTTAAGAAATAATATTAATGTACATGAATGTCATAGTGAGATTGTTACAGTACTTTCTGTGCTCCTTTTGGTGTTTACTATAACTGTGGGTATTCAAATACTGTAATTCGGAAATTTTCGCGTGACTTTTATTTCGCGAATTTTCTATTTCCGAAATTTTAGCGAATTCTTGAATTCGCGAGTGAGTTTTCATGTATTCTATATAGCTTATATTGACTCGTTATTAGCGAGAACTTTGGATTCGCGAGGCAACCAGTTCGCGAATATTATGCTGCTCTCACATATACCGAATATCCCTTGCGAATCCTAAAATTTGAAATTCGCGCTGAAATTACCGAATATGATGCGAATGGACGGGGCGGGGCTTGCACAAAACGATGTCTTTGCGAAAGCGTTAAGAATGCTTGCGGATCCTTACAAATTTCTTAACAGTCGGGATGCGTAGCCAAGGCGCAATGATATAATCAAAATCGTAGCAACCAAAAACGTTCGAAAATTAAGCCATCCACTTTGAAGCGAGAGACAGTGCCTTAAATAATTCCATTCGTGTGTACCAAAGACGAAACTGATTTTCATCAAACACGCAGCCCTTTTTAAGCAATGCTATATCCGCCCTATGAAGCTGCTTCGTTGTCATGACAATTGTCGGCGCATTAATTCAGGGGATTTTCCTTCGCGAGTCAACTGTCAAAAATGTCAGTCGTGTTAAATCGTTTATTTAACGAGTATTTGATTTTCTCCCGTGTCGAGACCCATATTTTCTGAAAATTCAATCTTTTGTGAGAATATTGATGTATGAATCACGATATGATCGGTGTGAACAAATTTTTGTTCTAAAAAAGAAAATTGGTACTGACGATGAGAATGGCGTTTATGCCCCAAAATTAGGCCCAAATTGGTTGAACTTTTATGAAAAAATGTCAGCATAATCGCTATTAATCCGTCAAATACGGTTCATTTCAACCGATGCTGTATAAAACATTGTCACTTTCATTCAGATTTCAATTTTATCGAGAAATATTTGAGAAAAGTAAAGCCAAATTGGAAATTGTCGCAGTTTGATACTATTTTTAGAACACAAGTAAAAGCTTTGAGGAAAATATCAATGTTGAAAAAGGTAGCAAAGCTGCTTGAGATTGTCGGTAGATCCTATATAGGGGACAATATGTTAGACTGACACATTTATCATCATTTTCTTTTTATTTTGTACTGAGTTGATAAATATATATGACTATTACCTTAAGCAAACATATAAATCCAAGCCTCAGGCCATGGAGGTTTTGATATAACCTCCATGCTCAGGCTCAGAAACTGTGTAATGGCTTGTGAGTTGCTCAATGCCACAACTTTTATGGCACTGTCTGTTGTCAATGACCTCAAGGTGATTATGTCCCCTTCTCTGCGATTCTCTATGTACTTATAATTTTTGGAAATGGTTGAGGGACACCAGAGCAAAGATATGCTGAATGCTCACCTAGTAAGCCTGAAGGCTCAGATGAGGTAAATATGTTCAGTAATTGCCACACTATTATGACTGATATTGTCCAGTGTTTCTAGAAATCAAGCTTGTGTCATTTCTAATACATGTAGTTTGATTTGTTGTTTTCAGTCTGGTAGTAAACATATGAGGCCGTGTCAAGAATCTCAAATGATCAGTCCAGGCCCTGAGGCTATAAACGTTTTTCAAGCTCAGCGTAGGTGAGCATAAAATTTCAACTGCTTATAAATGTTGAAATGGTAAAAAATGGGAAAATTCAGGTTCAAAACTCAAAAACTAGTAACTTATTCTGCTAATAAATATTAAAATGCCAACAATTGTTGGCATTTTAACATTTATGAGCAGGATAAATTTTAGTCTCAGCTGAGTTGAGCATGAAAGAAGTTTTATAACCTGGGGCCACCAGTCATACATGTGATGAGTTTAAGATGCATCAGATATTTTTTTCTTTCATTTGATGGAGGCATTTAAAAAACGTATATAGAATGTAGATTTAAGAAAATCATTGGAAGTATCACATGTATTAAGTATTTCATTTGCGATTTTACAGCTTCAAGATTAATTCAGACGTACACACTACTGATCCAACTGTAATGAGTACTGGGTTCAAAAATTTACAGAACATTTCCTCGTATTCTTCAACTTCATGTATGTAGAAACCTTCTCTGTTTGTAAAACCAGGCTATAAGGTGTTGTGTGAATCTGGCTTGGTTGTGGCTTTGATGAATTAATATATGCATGAAACTTCTATGGTTTAAACTTTTAATTCTGTACATACAACATATAACAAGACAAACAAAGCATTATATACAATAATTGCATATTATAACAAGGGATTCAGAAGGAAAACCTCCTTTGTGTGTAGCTCTGCCTGTGATCAATGTTTTTGACATAAAACATGCGCAGATCCAGAAAATTTTCTCAGGGGGGTCAAAATCTGACGGAAAATTTCAACATGGCAAAACTAATAATCTGGCAATTCTAGGGGCCGTCCGGACCCCCTGTCCCCCCTCTGAATATTACGCCCATGTTAAATATCGGTCAATTTCTACAACAACGAAGCTCAGATTTCCATACTTAAACTGGTTCATAAGAAATGACTTCTGGATTTCTGAGTTGGCCATTGTCTGATTGTTATAATAAAAACACATTTTCTTTTATTTCTCAAGTCAGCTGTGAGCATGTATACTTTAGGCCTAAAATAACCAGAGGACCAATGGTCCTGTAAACGGTCACCTGAAACCCGAGATATATACCAATAAACTTGTTTGACTAGAATGGTACTATACATGTATATAACCCCAGGGCCGGGTCAGAGCAACCCCTGGAGTCAATTTCTTTTTGAAAACATAAAACTGCAGTCCATTTGCCAATTTACTGCAAGTTTTGCCCTTCAAATGACATTTTAACAATTTTCCCCATTCAAATGCATGGGCGACCTAAGTTGACCTTGCCGTAAAATAGGTCAAGGTCATCCAAGGGTCACGATTTATATAAACTTTGTAGATGTCCCTTTGCCTGATGCTTCATGCCAAGTTTCAAAATCATAGGCCTTCTGGTTCTGGAGAAAAAGATTTTTAAAGGTTTTTGCTATTTATAGCCATGGCAGCCATCTTGGTCATGTGACCTTGACCATTTATATATACTTTCAATCCCACTTCCTAACAATGCTCCTCATAAAGTTTGGCTTTGATTGGCCAAGCAGTTTCAGAGAAGAAGCTCTTTGAATATCACTGTAATATACATGTATATTGCCACGGGGTGGGGGCAGACAGACCCCTGGGGTCCAAATTTTTTTCAGAATCATCAATCTTAAGTCCATTTGCCCATTTCCTGCAAGTTTTTCCCTACAAATGACATTTAAACACTTTTCCCCATTCAAATGCATGAGCGACCTATGTTGACCTTGCCGTAAAATAGGTCAAGGTCATCCCAGGGTCATGATTTATATAAACTTTGTAGAGCTTCAGTCACTGATGCTTCACACCAAGTTTCAAAATCATTGGCCTTCTGGTTCTGGAGAAGAAGATTTTTAAAGGTTTTTTTCTATTTATAGCCATGGCGGCCATCTTGGTCATGTGACCTTGACTATTTATATAAACTTTCTTTCCCCCTACCCATGGATGCTCCACATAAAATTTCACTTTGATTTGCCGAGCAGTTTCAGAGAAGAAGATCTTTGAAAAGTGTGTATGGACAACAGACTGGCCAAGGTCAAGAGATGACCTTGACCTATATTAATCACATACCTTCATCTACTCTATTAGTTGTTTGCATCTACCACTTTTCAGGCCTCAGGCTGCAATAGTTTTCAAAAAATTCATAGTTTTCACTTCTTCCTATGTAAAAGCCTATGTTTCCAAATTTGACCTTGCCGTAAAATAGGTCAAGGTCATCCAAGGGTCATCATTTTATCAAACTATGATGGGCTGAGGTCCCCGATGCTACATACAAAGTTTCGTGGAAATCGGCCCACCGGTTCTGGAGAAGAAGATTTTTGAGTGGTTTTTACCATATATGGGCGTGGCGGATCAAACTATGATGGGCTGAGGTCCCCGATGCTACATACAAAGTTTCGTGGAAATCGGCCCACTGTTTCTGGAGAAGAAGATTTTTGAGTGGTTTTTACCATATATGGGTGTGGCGGCCATCTTGGTCATGTGACCTGGATTTCGCGATCAAACTTTCGTCTACCCTACCCATGGATGCTCCAAATAAAATTTCACTTTGATTGGCCGAGCAGTTTCAGAGAAGAAGATCTTTGAAAACTGTGTACGGACAACAGACTGGCCAAGGTCAAGAGATGACCTTGACCTATATTAATCACATACCTTCATCTACTCCATTAGTTGTTTGCATCTACCACTTTTCAGGCCTCAGGCTTCAATAGTTTTCAAAAAATCCATAGTTTTCACTTTTTCCTATGTAAAAGCCTATGTTTCCAAATTTGACCTTGCCGTAAAATAGGTCAAGGTCATCCTATGGTCATCATTTGATCAAACTATGATGGGCTGAGGTCCTTGATGCTACATACCAAGTTTCTTGGAAATCGGCCCACCGATTCTGGAGAAGAAGATTTTTGAGTGGTTTTTACCATATATGGGCGTGGCGGCCATCTTGGTCATGTGACCTGGATTTCGCGATCAAACTTGAAATGCCACTACCCAAGGAGGCTCCACATAAAATTTCAACTAGATCTGCCAAGCGGTTTCAGAGAAGAAGATCTTTGAAATTGTGGACGACGGACGGACGGACGGACGACGGACGGACGGACGCCGGATCATGGCCATCCTATAAGCTGACCTTGTGAGCCTTCGGCTCAGGTGAGCTAAAAAAGGGAGTGTTTAGGGTAACCTGACCCTACCTAGATTTTTTGGTGAATCCTAATTTTTTTATCTCAATATTTCTAAGATATTGAAGAAAACAACAGTATTTATGGTAAATTAATGACTTTCAACAGAAAAAATAATAAGAGAATAAAATTAATAAATAAATATGCACCTTTATAGTAACCCTACCTTGAGTTTTCCAAGATGTTACCCCAAACAAACAAAACCACTTTTTTACAGGCCTTGTTTATCTCGAGTTCATATATGAGCTGCGTCATGAGAGATTCCATTTTAGCCTAGGTGAAAACAAAGGCGCAGATCAGCTGTGCAGTGATCAGTGGCTTTGTTTCCACTACAGGGATAGTACAATTCCTCTTCTTCCAAAATCCAAAACTTCAAGTCTAAATTAAACCATGATACAATACGAAAACACACCCATGAAGATTTTAATTGAAAGATGCCGGTTGTTTTTGCTGTAACCTATATTGTGGGTACTACATGTTAGAATGGTCTTGGTGAGGTGGGTCTAACAAGTACCCATAGACAAAAACCTTTGGATCAAAAATAAGAAAAATAGCTTAAATAGGTACACCCATGCACACTCCAGTTTTACTATATATATAAAAGTGTTGTATAAATTCCAAGGCCATGTTAGCTTTTTTCTCTACTTTAACAGTTGTTTCTATTGTTTATTTCTCAGTGCAGAATTTTCCTGGGTATTCACATCATGTTGTTGACCATGTCAAGGGATCACATCACATTCCTTGCATGCCTCAGACCTCTGAAAGATAAATGAAATCATGTTTAATAAAGTTGCATGGTATGTAGTAATTCACCAGCCATTTGTATCCACAGTCACTATGGTGCCAGGAAAAAGCAGGGCATAAAAGCCAGACTAGAAAAGTAGTAAAATACGAAAGATACAACTACTAGTTCATTTGAATTAAATGTGATTGTATCCTGTCATATCTTCGACACTCATCGGAGGTTATAACCCGGCACATAAGCCCGCTGTGCCCCTATCCCCGGTCACATAGGGGCTGGGGATACAAATGACTGGTGCGTATGGTAACGCATATATTTTTCCCTAGCCCACAAAAACTGTTTGTTTGAACCCTGTTGGAAGCCATTGACCCCACAAATACTGTCCAAAGAGACAGGGAAAATTGATGTGCCCCAAAATTCTCTAATATTTCCTGTTTCCAGAAGTAAATATAAATCAGCATTGACATCAGGATAACATGTCTGTGTAAAGTATATCCCTTCAAACCCCACTTTTATATACGGTAATAAAACTTTGGTATGCAGGGGTATACCTAGTATTTTTCTTATTTTTGCTCCAAAGCAAAGCGCCATTGTGGGTACTCGTTAGAACCGCCTCGCCGTGGTGGTTCTTTGTGCACCCACAATCTCTGTTTTGAGCAAAAAATAAGACAAATATTAAAAATTTACCGGTGAAAATTTTCAATCTTAACAACATAAGAAAATGTATGTTACAAGGGTATGTTTTCCTAATGTAACAGCAGAGTACTAACACTGCATACCCACAAGAATAGACTGATAATGATTAATACACAGCTTTTCTTCATTAATACACCACACTTGTTAATATGTTAAAAAAGCCATAAAACAACAACAACAACACACACACACACACACACACACACACACACACACAAGCAAAGACAACAAAAACATAGAACTAGAACCACAACAGAAGCGGCCTTAAAATGTACAGAGAAGCTTAGACCAGATTTATTAATTTCTCATTTCTGCCGTGGTTCATGGTGGTTCACCTGTTCACACCAATTTATGCACAAGACATTTGTAGCCACTGCTCTGCCACCTACGGTGAAGGGCGGGGATTATGATAAGCTTTCAGTGCCCTGCTATAAACCCAACCCCCAGGGGGCAAACAATGAGGTCAAAACTTTGCTCTTTGCCCTGCCCTTTGCAGTACAAAATCTCCCTGGGGTTAGGATCCTATTGTCAACCCCGTCATTTCCCCTACACTGCGGGGACACTCGAAAAGTAACTGCCCTGCACTTTGGCCCAGCTTTCCCCTACCCTTCCCCGTAGGTGGGGGGGGGGGAGGGGGCAGTGGTTACAAATGACTGGTGCAATTAGGGTTCAGCAAACTGCCAAAGATCTTTTAGAGACCATTGTCACGATTGTGGATAGAGCTATGCTGTTATAAACATATTTGTGGGTACTTACGAGCAGTGCTAGAGTCTCACATGTCTAATCTGCCAGGTGTACACCCCATACATTATCTCAGGAAGGTAGCAGTATTCAGAGTATTACATGACCTTCCCCCACCCACTCCTCATGTCCAAGGAATGATGGTTTGGTAAATCCAGAATTACATGATGAAATTTCACCAGACTGATTAATTAAATCCTTTCCACAAAATGGAGAAAGTTGACAACATTTAAAGTATCACACATTTTGATTTACAGAGAAGAACGTGTCATGATGTGACTGTTTACACCACAGAAATACTTCAAAAACGACCGCCGACTTTACACATGTGGTGTGACGTAAAACCATCTTCTCCAATACACAGAATTTGCCTCAACACGGTCAAATCTATCTTGATGACTTACGTACGGTCAAATACAAGATCCGAGTGTGAACAATTTTTTGTTCTAAAATAAATGGCACCCTCTGAAATGTGAAATTCAGGGGAAAGCTGTGACAGGCAATATTGTTTTGTGTCGTTTTCGTTGAAAAAAGTTTGTCATGTGGCGTCTCAGTGTTACACGGTAACATGAAATCCTGGACAAGGCGGACCTAGCTGTACCATATAGCCGCTATTGTTTTAAGCACAGCAATAAGCGTGTCATTTTGATCGAAATTTCGACCAAAAAGTGGTCGCCATTTTGTTTCGGATTATTTTGCGTCGAGTAAGGTTTCAAAATAAAATACAATCACCGCATGCACGCTGGCTGCGTCCTCACTGTAAGAATGTTGCGATTTATTGCCACGCTCACTACCGAATTCTTGAAAATGCCTTACGAATGTTCCGAACGCTTACAAATGCCGTTACAAATAATACGAACGTCTTGCAAACACCTTACAAATGAAGCGAATGTGTAGCGAATACTTGCCGAATTCTTTTGATTTTTTACTCATTCGCAAACATTGCAGCCAATAATATCAATCTAAAACGAATTCACCCACAATGCCATGGGGCATGGAAAAACTATGTCATTATTGGTCCAAGTCTACTCTTCAAACACACACCACTTTTTTGTTTCTCTCAAATTGCGATTTACACAATAAAAAAGATAATTTTACTGGGCAAATGAAAATTTCACGGGACTTTAATTAGCCTGTCATACATTGATGGATAGCTTAAAGCCAAACACCATAAATAATGGTCTTAACTTGAAGGATAGGGTCAGAATAAATAAACTATGCTAAAAACTGAGTCTTGAATGTGAAATTTTTGCGATTCACTAGCGATTCTTTACGGACATCAAAACTCAATATAATTTAATGCTACAGAATCCTTGCAAATGGCTTGCGAGTGCTACAAATGACCTGCAATCAATCCGAATTGTTTACGAATTCTTTACGAATATGTTAAGAATATGATTTCCTTGCGAATTTTAGGAGCATGTTCCTAATTTTCGCAACGACTCGAAATTTTCACCGAATGCTTCCGAATGCTTACAAATGCTACCGAATGCTTCCGAATTTCTAGCGATTAATGCGAATTTGCTCAAAATTGCATTCGGAAGGGCATTCGCAAGGGAAATTCGGTATATGTGAGAGCAGTATTAGCGAAATTAAGTTCTCGCGAATATTTCCGGATCTACAGTATGCTTAGATGAGGTTGAATGTAATTGAATAACACCAAAGACTATGGAGTTGGATAGTTATATGGATGTCATGACATCCTCATTGTGCGTTAAAGTCCCATAAAATGGAGGCAACGTTCCGACATGACCTTAGCTGTTGACTGGGACGTAAAGCATAATTCAAACAAACACGACTATGGAGTTTAGTTACATGCTTAACCTGAAGTGTTTTAAAGTCGATACGATGCCCTGCTATTGATTGGGTCCCCTTTAAACATGTTGGGTCTCAGGAAAGCGGTCCTTGCTTTGTCGACATACAAAATAGCCGCTTCATGAGAAAACCAACAATCTGCATATGCAAAAACAAAGACGCTGATCAACTTCGCGGTAACCGCGAAGCTGATCAGCGCCTTTGTTTTCGCCACACGGATATTACACTTCCCCATCTTCACACTGGTGAATCTATATGTCGATTTGCGGTGTTTACGGTGGTTTGCGGGTGTTTGTGCTGATTTACAGGAGACAAAAAAATGGCGGCAACCAGTGAATAAATTTTGAATTTTTTCGTTTTAAATCGTGTTGATGCTGTATATAAAACATAGAACATGTCAAAGGGACTATAGATTTATGTTAGTTTTATAAATACGACATGCACCTGGTGATTGATGTAAGTTCCAGTACCGACCCAAAGGGTAAGTCGTTTGTTAACAGTTTTTATCATCTACCTCCTTCATCGGTACTCGAATATATTCTTCAATGTATACATAAATCGACCGCTGCATGGCATATTCACAAAGTATATATATTTCTACAGTCCCTTTAGCATATGACATGCTTTTCCATAAAGAATATATGCAACTGAATATAGACGAAATAGAACCGCTTCCAAGTTTTAAGCACCATCAATCTTGTGTAAAACCCACCAAATCAGCATAAAGATTGATCTTCTTAAATCTAAAATTTCCAGTCTCTAGCTATCTTCTGTGCCTGAACAGCCTGATTTGTGTCAGACCTGTTCGGAAACCACATTGTTGGTTTTCCCACGAGTCGGCTCAATTTAATTATAAATGTAGAGCTCTAGGGATGGGACAGGAGAACAAAAAATGCTTAAAATTAAAGGTGCATCAAACAATGAATGGCCATGTACAACATATAGTAACATACCTTTCAACATTGGTTTATACATTTTCGATCATTTTCCATCGGTACACTCCGATTGCGATTAAAGATCTGGAACTGCTACAAAATGAAAACATTATCTGTCAACCAATCAGTACATGAATTGTCGTAATTATAAATTACGTACCTTGGTTGTGTTTTCTCTCGTTTTAGTTCTATATACATGTACTTCTGTCTTATCGATCGTGTAAAAGCATATAATTTTCAAGGGCAAAAATATTAGAAAAAAAAAGTATATTGTGCAAGATCGATATTTTGAAAAAGCCAAACAGATCAGAGGTAATAAAACACCATGTTATCTAAATCGAGTGATTAAAAGCCTCTCACTGTTGTAGAAATACAAAGCGAAGTTTGCCAAAAAACTGGTTTGGCAAAGGCAGTGGCTAGAGATACGAAACATTTTCGGTGGCTGTTATTTAAAATCTTTTTATTAAGCAATTTTATTGAAATTTTCAGAAAACCAAGCAAACATATAATTGGTTTATAATTTCTGAAAATTTCATTAAATAAAGTTAAACAATTTTTGTTATGACGGAAAATGTAGTTGTTGTGTTAGAAGTGCCACGCAGTGAATCATTAAGCGAAATATAGTTCTCTTGGCGCATTTAATAATAATGAAAGGAGAACTTGAAAATTTCCACGTCCCAAAACTGTTTCAAGTTTTGATTTTCGTTCCGTTCGGTAGTAGCTGGCTTGAGTGTCGATATAAGATGATGCAATATATGAAAACTATAAAAGTTAAAGAAATAGTGTAATAATAGAGAGGTTGAGAAAATGAACTTGTAACTTGTACGTGTACGTGTAGAACAGTTTTATCCCCAAACTTTGTCATTTATTACAAGTTCAAAATACTCGCTACACGTTGAGAATCAGTTAGGCTGTGAATGAAATAAATTTGCGACTTGTAAGTTTTCTTTATATGTTTCCATCGATAGGTCAGGTAGGTACAAGGAGAAACGAGGTTCGATGAAGCGTTGCCAAATCGTTTTGCACGTGCAGCCGAAGTATATCTGACCAAAGGCGAATCGACGTACATGTGACCATATATGTATGTAGGTATGTACTTTCTGACGTTTGTGGTAACGCAATTTAATTTGTTTATAGGGTATTTAGCCGCGTTTTAGTTTCCGACCAGGTCCGAGATAAACCAGGCTGTACAGTCACAAAAGTTGACTGGAGGCTGTAAATTTTGGATGAAGAAGTTGATTGGTTTGTTGATTTGGGCCCGGATTTACGGTTTACTCAACAGCTAAGGTCATATAGAGACGGGACCTCGGTTTAAAGTATCGTTCGAAAGACTGGATAAGCCCAGAATCGAACGCACTATCCATGGTTTACAAAGCCGGTAGCTTAACTACCAGGTCACGAAGGCTTCTTTTATTTTATTTTTTTTTTTATTTTTTTTTTTTATTTATTTCTTATTTTTGGATGCAAAATTGTAACGCTTATTGACAAATCACCGAGACGTTTCGGATATGACAGGCGCTTTAACAACACACAAAGTCCTTCCTCCCCTGAAAGGGCCGTTCCATTTCTAGCTCTAAATTCCCTAGGTATACCCAGTTCAACACACAAATTACGAATGTCATCTTTATAAAACCTAAAACTTGCTTTGGATTGCTCTTCCGTGTAGGTGTCTAGGTCGAAACCCTTTTCAAAGAGGGCACATCGGAGCCGGAACAAACTTGTGACAATAAAAATAACTCATCATCGTTGTCTAAAAGTCCGGCTAACAATATATCATCCATATTTACTTTCATATATCAACACATGTATAAACAATAAAAAATTAAGCTGTATATACTTTATGAAATCTACACGTACACGTTCGATTTTCTCAAACGATTTTACACTCAAAACGATCGTGTACGGGTAAATAAAGCTACAAGTACACGTACACGTTACAAGTTTATTTTCTCAACCTCT
This sequence comes from Rugalucina vietnamica, assembly GCA_964017185.1. NCBI lineage: Eukaryota > Metazoa > Mollusca > Bivalvia > Lucinida > Lucinidae > Rugalucina > Rugalucina vietnamica. The sequence continues at coordinate 21,311,084 of OZ024878.1, read as the reverse complement.
CTAATATAATTATAAAAATTGTTTCAGTGATAAAAAAAAACTAAATAACAAGAACAAGAACAAGAACACAACTTTATTAGAAACAAGTCTCAGTCCACACGCAGGTGGAATATGAGAAAAATGTAGACATTCAAAAATACATGTATGACAAACATAACATATTAGAGCTGTTTCTATATCTATATATGGTGCAGGCTTACAGATTGTGCTGTGCTACATTTACAACTGGGAATGCGGACAGTGCGGAGTGTGCATTGCGCTTACTGGCATGATAAGTTATCGCCGTTTGAAAATACAATTAAGATATATGAGTATGTTGTTATGAAAAAGGTATACAGATTCTGATATACAAACGTATATTGAAAAAAGTGTAGTATCAAATTTATAGACAATTTACAAACGTATATGCCACACTAGCCGTAGTAAACTATATTCATTCATACCGGTGCTTATCTCGTATTGTCCATGCTTTGCATGGGTAACTTTTGGTATGCACGTTGTCGTAGTATAAATGTGTAGAATAAATCTGGATGTTTTACTACGGTCTACGTGGAGAAAAAAGAACACGAGAAATGAAACGAAATCGTAAGATAACATAATCTAAACTGTCAATTGAATTTAATGATTGTTAGAAATATACTTGTAGCTGTAGAACGGAATAAGCCTAGACGGTCTAAAGGTCGCACAAGCTGTCTCGTGCGATCTTCGAGCCGTCCGAGGTCGAAATAGAGTTATGTAACTACGTTGCGACACTGTAGGATTACATTTACGATAGCTTGCAAGAGCTACTATAATCAATGACAATATATAGGATGCAATTAAAACTTGTGTAATATAACCAAATAAGTATGTGTATATTAAGAAAATTTATTCATTATAATTTTTACAAATTTAGACAGTTTCAAAAGCGTATTTTTGTTTTTGCTCGATAGCAGATCTTTGTATTTTACGATGTTCGGTCTTCTATAAAAATACGGTTTTAGGAAATTGGCTCTTTCGTGAGAGAAATAGGGGCATTTAAACAAATAATGGAAATCGTCGCCTATGTCATTGTTTTCACAGAGCGTGCATTTTCTTTCGTCTATCGAAGTATCATCCCATCTACCAGTTTCGATCGGCAGTTTGTAATTCGATGTCCTAACTTTTAGTAGAGGCATATATATACATTTATTTAAAGTGCAGAGGTACGATTCGAAAGTTAAGTCATGCTTGAATATACTATATGTTCGACCCTTCGACGATTCTTGTAATACTGAATGCCATTGTTGGACATACAAGTCGTTTAGAGCAGTTTTAATTTTTGCTTTTGTAGAGTTTGGATTATCAATCATAGGTTGGTTGGCAATGTCTGGCATACCAGCAGATATAACGATCTGTTTTATATGATTTAACCATTTAAATTCTTTTCCCTTTTCAGATTCTATTTCCATTATATTGTATATTCTCCTACTTATCTTTGTTTCGGGTCCGTTTATTAGATTAATCCAGTAATTTATCATACGCATTTTTACATGTAATTCTATTGGCACTCTACCAAGCTCGACATAGAGCATATATACCGGCGTACTTTTTCGGAGTTTAGTTATATTTCGAAGGAATTGATTGTGGACAACATCTATCATATTCAAATCAGAGAAACCCCAGACTTCACACCCATATAGCAAGATTGGCAGCACAGTGTGATCAAAAAGATGTAGCTGAAGATCGATTGGTATATGGAGATTGTTAATGCGTTTGTACAGTAGATGGAGGGCCTTCTTTGCATGGTTGACATTATGTCTCATTGCTTTATAAAAACTTCTTCTACTGGAGAACTGGACCCCTAAATATTTAAATTCCTTACATATCTGAATAACATTATCACCTAATTTGAACTCGAAATCATCTGTGGTATATGTTCCAAATATCATTACTTTTGTTTTAGTATAATTTATATTAAGTTTCCATTGCTGTGAGTACTCGTAAAATATATTAAGATTGTTTTGAAAATCTTCAGCATTCAGTCCAAATATAACAGTGTCATCTGCATAAAGTAATGCCATCAATTTTAGATAAGTTTCGAATTGGTTATCTTCTATATTAAATTCGATGCCGTTACAATAAAATCTTCGAGATCGTTTAAGAAGAGACTAAACAATATCGGTGACAGGTTTTCGCCTTGGCGTACTCCTACTTGACTTCGGAAAAAACAAGATTGTTCACCCGAGTGCATAAGACACGATTTGATATCCTTATACATATTGAATATTATTCTAAATATTTTGCCGTTGATATTATTACTTAACAATTTCATCCACAGACCCACCCTCCAAACGCTATCAAATGCTTTACTAAAGTCTATAAAAGAACAGAAAAGTTTTTTCTTATGATGCTTGAGTATTTCAGACAGTGTATAAAGGGTAAAGATATGATCAACAGTGGAAAACCCTGATCGAAATCCAGCTTGGTTCTCATTTAATATATTGTGATATTCAATAAAATTATTGATTCTGGCGTTAAGAATAGCCGTGAATAGCTTCCCAAAACAACTAAGGATTGTAATGGGACGATAGTTCTCGGGTTGCGTGGGGTCGCCACCTTTCTTATAAATGGGCCTTATAATACCCTCTAACCACGAGTCAGGCAAGATTCCTGTATCTAAAACAATATTAAACAGTGATATATAAATAGGCATCATCTTATCAGAACTACATTTAAGGTACTCGTTTAAGATTCTGTCATTAGCTGGACATTTGTTATTTTTCAAGGTCTTAATGCATTTCCTTATTTCCGCTTCAGTAATAGAGGAGTTTAAAAATTCGTCGTCATCGCTTATATCAATATTTGCAAAATTTTCATCATTTTCGCGTTACTCATTCGAAGTATTAAGATCCTTAAAAAAGGTATACAAAGATTCTAAGTCAATATTTTGGTCGCGTTTGTCACTTTCTAGATTATTTATTATCTTCCAAAAATCTTTAGGGGAATTTTTTTAAGCTTTCTCAATTTATCTTGCGTAGCATTATTAAATTTATTAATATGAAAATTCATTGTGCGTTTATAGTCTTGACTTGCTTTCTTAAGATTTGCTCTATTCGTCGGCGAAGGGGTGAGGCGATTTATTCTTCGTGCGAGGTGGTATTTTCTACGAGCAGATTGGCATTGTACACCAAACCAGCGCTTATGGTTGGCACCTTTATCGTTATTATGAGTAGGGCGAGGGTTATTTCCTGCAAAACTTTTTTCCGCTGAATTAATAAATATGTCCGAGATATTTGAACATATACCATTAACATGATCCTTAGTAATATTTTCGGTATTTCGTTGTACTTGTTGTAAATATGAGCTAAGATCGTCGAGTTTGTCACTATCGAGATTGATAACAAAATTTACTTTTTGATCATTGTGGTCTTGGCAATTTTGTAAACGTATTTTTCGTTTCGGTCGTTTTTCTTTGAATATTTTTTAACTGTAGCAATGTATGTAACAAGGCATGCCCATCTGTATAAAGTGAATCAAGATCTTGAATTTCGAAATTGCCAATAAACTTTAAAGCTTGGCTCGAGACAAATATAACCAGAGGACCAATGGTCCTGTAAACGCTCACCTGAGATCTGCTGCATATACCAATAAACATGTTTGAATATTATGGTATTTAACTCCAGTGCAGGGGCAGATGAAGCCCTTGGGCCATTTTCTTTTTTCAGAATCTTCAATATTCTGTCCATTTGCCAATTTCCTGCTGGCTTTTCCCTTCAAATGACATTTTAACAATTTTCCCAATTCAAATGCATAGGCAACCCATGTTGACCTTGCCATAAACTTGGTCAAGGTCATCACAGGGTCATGATTTATATATACATTGGAGTACTTTAGCCATCGATGCTTCATGCCAAGTTTCCTTGAAATCAGTCTATTGGTTTCAGAGAAGAAGATTTTTGATGGGTTTTTACCATATATGGGCATGGCGGCCATCTTTGTCATGTGACCTAGATTATTTATATACACATTGATTCCTCAATTCTATAGAGGCTTCACATAAAATTTGGCTTTGATTGGCCAAGCGATTTCAGAGGAGAAGAGGTTTGAATATATATTATGGAAATATACATGTATATTGCCCCGGGGTGGGGGCACATGAGCCCATGGGGTCCAATTTTTTTCAGAATCATTAATTTTCAGTCCTACTTCCCATTTCCTGCAAGACTTTCACTTTAAATTACATTTTAAAAGTTTTCCCCATTCAAATGCATTGGCGACCTATGTTGACCTTGCCGTAAAATAGGTCAAGGTCATGAAAAGGTCATGAATTATATACACATTGTAGTGCTTGAGCCATCAATGCTTCATGCCAAGTTTTGTTGATATCGGTCCACCGGTTCTGGAGAAGAAGATTTTTGAAGGGTTTTTACCATATATGGGCATGGCGGCCATCTTGGTCATGTGACCTGGATTATTTATATACACATTGGTTCCCCCTTCCCATAGATGCTTCATGTAAAATTTGGCTTTGATTGGCCAAGCGGTTTCAGAGAAGAAGATGTTTGAATATTATGATAATATACATGTATATTGCCCCGGGGTGGGGGCGGATGAGCCCCTGGTGCCCAATTTTTTTCAGAATCATTAATATTCAGTCCTACTGCTCATTTTCTGCAAGATTTTTCCTTTAAATGACAATTTAACAATTTTTCCCATTCAAATGCAAAGGCGACCTATGTTGACCTTGCCGTAAAATAGGTCAAGGTCACCGCAAGGTCATGATTTATATACACATTGTAGTACTTGAGTCATTGATGCTTCATGCCAAGTTTGGTTGAAATCGGTCCAGTGGTTCCGGAGAAGAAGATTTTTGAAGGGTTTTTACCATATATGGGCATGGCGGCCATCTTGGTCATGTGACCTGGATTATTTATATACACATTGGTTCCCCCTTCCCATAGATGCTTCATGTAAAATTTGGCTTTGATTGGCCAAGCGGTTTCAGAGAAGAAGATCTTTGAAAATGGTGGACGACGGACGGACGGACGGACGACGGACGACGGACGGACGACGGACGGACGGACGCCGGATCATGGCCATCCTATAAGCTCACCTTGTGAGCCTGACGGCTCAGGTGAGCTAAAAATGTTGGCTCAACGTGGAACCGACATGTGGATCCGATGTGGAGCCACCATGAGGGTTCCACGTCGATCCCTCAAGCAAACTTGCATTGGGTCCACTCGGATTGACGTTCGACCCACGAAGTGAATGTGGGCGGTCAACATCGTGCCCTCGTGAGTACAATACTGTAAATCCGGAAATTTTCGCGAGAACTTAATTTTCGCTAATATTCGCGAAGTCTTTGCTTCGCGAAAATAAAGTTCTCGCTAATAAAGAATTACTATAAGCTTTATAGACTACACGAGTACTCGCTCGCGAATTCAAGAACTCGCTAATAATTCAGAAATCGAAAATTCGCGAAATAAAAGTCTCGCGAAAATTTCCGAATTTACAGTATATAATTGCTACCTGGGTTGATCATCATTACCGATCGATCATAATAATCAATTACTGCACTATAACTTTGAAGAAAAGATTCGGTGAAATGTCTTCAGAAATGTCGGCAAATTGTCTTAAAATTAGTCGATGAATTGTCTCAAAACAGTGTCGGTGAGTTGTCTTGTTCCCGTAGACATTCATTAACTGGTACCACGTTATCACCAAAAGTATAGGACAGGTACGAGTCAAAGATATTCGTTGCTTCATCATTGTGTTTTGGTTGATATAAAGATTAACATTTTTAATCAGTATAAGTTCATACGTATAGGTTTTTAAAGCTTTTTTGGTGTTGCGTCGCTTAAATATTCTTATTTGTGCTATAACAAAGGTGTTTTGAGATGTTTTGGGTGGTTGGGGGGTGTTCCCACGGCCCAAAATATACGTGGTATGATTAAAATCATCATTTAATGACATTTCACAAAAATAAATCCGGCAAACATCGTTTTCCTTGGTCTCGGATCCAAAGTCGATCTGAATCTGAATGGTTTACTGGTGATACGCCAAATTGACAATACTTCACCAGGGGGTGCGCCAAGAAAAAAATTATTCCCTGGCTCTCACAAGAGATGCGAACTTGGACACACAGTCATCAGACATTTCAGCAGAGGCAATCAGAGAACCAGGGAGGTCATTCCAGTCCCTGATAGTCTGTGGAAAGAAACTACTTTTGTACGCTTCTTTGCTAGCTGATGGTATCTGAAAAGCCAAAGAGTGTTGTTTCTACAACGCCTATTCTTTGGGATAAGGTCATCTGTGGGTATTCTGGCTTTACCCTTAAAGGGTTTAGGCTTTAGACCTTTGTATAGCAATAAAAGTCTACTATCATTCCTCCTTTTCTTAAGAGATTCCCATTTCAGTTGACCTAAAATGCCAGTCATATCATAATTTCCAGTCACAAACCTTGCCGCACGATTTTGGACCTTTTCCAGTTCTTCTTGGAGGCCATGAGTGTGAGGGTCCCAAACTGAGCTTCCATATTCCAAAACCGACCGCACCAGTCCTACAGAATACAAATTTCTCCTCCAGATTCCGAGAGTTCTGTTAGCCTTTGTACAAACATTGGAACTATGAGTATTCCATTTAAAATTATTTGTGATAGTTACACCCAGGTATTTTATGCTTTCAACGTTCTCAAGTAAAGTGCCCTCAAGGGTGTAGTTAGCCTGTATCTTACTAGACCGTTTATTTATCAGCTGGATCATGTTGCATTTGACGGGTTGAAATCCCATTCCCCATTTCCTAGCCCAACTGCCTAAACGACCAATGTCTCCCTGAAGTTTCAATGCATCGTTTTCATTCTTGATTTCAAGAGATATGGAACATATAATGTGTAATATAGCGGAGTGAGATCTCGCAACTACCTCTTCTTTCTTTCTTTCTCTTTCTCTATATACTGCCATACGCCCTCACAGACAATCTAGGCAGGTGCGCTAGCCTGAGTTACAGAAAATTAATATAAAAAGATAAAAGCAAAGTTGATAGTGTTAGAATAAAAGATGACAGTGAAGGGGATGAAAGATGATAGGTTATGATAGTTTAGATGAAATTTAAAAGCAGGTTAAAAACAAACTACTCAGGGTCTAGGGTCTAGAATGCTGTAGCATGCAAACTGCCGCCTTGAAGGCTTCAAGGCTAGGCAGGAATGTAACAGATTCAGGCAGGGCATTCCGCTGGACAACTGCAAGGGGGAAGAAAGAATACTTATAATAATCCCTAGATGTTTGCAGTTGTCGGAATGTCATGGAATGGCAGTATCTAGAGATACGGGTATTTGGTTGGACATAATCAGGGAGAGGTATTGCTACAATGCCGTGAATAATCTTGTAAAAAAGGCAAAGACGCGCATCAGCCCGTCGCTGCTGTAAACTGCGCCAACCCAAAGTTTCAAGCATATCCGATACACTGCCCAATCTTACATAGTTGCAGGAAACCCATCTTGCAGCTCTGCGCTGCACCTTTTCAACCTGTTTAGACTTGTCTTTTGTATGAGGATCCCATACGGCAGCAGCGTATTCCAGCTGCGGCCTGACAAGTGTATTGTATGCCATCTCTCTCACGCCGGGATGTTTTGTTCTGATGTTTCTTCGGACAAAATTCAGGGTTTTAGTTGCTTTGCCGGTAATCCTGTCTATGTGGGAGTTCCAGGACAGGTCACTGGAGATATCAACCCCCAGATATCTTGCACAGGTAACAGTTTCCAGGACCTGGCCATGAAGACTGTAATTTGCATTCTTAACATAGGGCGGCACATACATACCGATTTTAACATTCTTAACATAGGGCGGCACATACATACCGATTTTATATGCGAGTACCATCCCCAACCCCCGGGTGAAAGGTATCTCTAACGTATCTGTAGAACTCTCATCTGCCCTAATAGTCAGGTGATTTTTTGGTCGAGATGACCCGGAAACAAATTAAATTGAAAGTGTGCAGTTGCTGCTATAAAACAGCATGCAGTTGTAGCTATAAACAATATGAAGAGTTAGCATTATTATTTCTGTGACAAAGCGCGGACAATTTGAATTTTAATTTCAAGAACAAAAAACGACTGTGAGAGGTAATCAAGTTTACGGTTTAAACAGGTGTACAATTGAATTGAGCTTATAATATGTAAATAATGCAGGAAGTTTAGTGTTTGTGTTGAGGTTTAACAATCCAGTCAACTTTTTTTTTTCAGTTATGTCGGGATGGAACTCACAGGACATCGACGTTTAATGTCTACAAGCAAAATAAAAGGTCCAAAGTGCCCATTTCTGAATCCCTGAGTGTAGCGCTCAGTGATTCAGAAAAAAACGGGTTCTACAGCAATTTGGACATCTTAGTTTGCTTGTAGACATAAAACTTCAATGTCCTGTGCACAACTTCCTTCAAGCCCAGGGTTCGCGCTAGCGGTCGCCATCGTCCCCATTTGCGAAATTTTTTATTTTTTGGCTCCTAAAATTTGACTTTGGCGAAAATAAATGGCGAATATATAGAGCCAGTTTGTGCAGCCAAAAAGCCATTGTTTTCCACTGAAAATCATCATTTGATTACCTGTATATTCGCACCTACAATAGAGATAATCCTATTCTTTATCGGTGTTTATTCAAGTGTTGCAGTGTATTGCTAAAACATTACATTGACAGGTGTCATTTCTGACCTTGTGTATTCAGGCGTGTACTGCATAACACGCTTGGCGCACGTGGTCCGGTGACGATGTAGATCCTGGAAATGTTTTTAACTGCAAAAATAGGTGGAAATGTTAATATATACCATTTAAAAATGAAACAGATTCTTTTTAGAATCAGCAACTCAACTTTACCCATGCATTTATTTTTAGCTTTAATTCTTGATTTTGTAGAGAGTCATTTATTTTTTTCTATTAAAGTATATGAATTTTAATATTTCAATCTGTCTACTAATCTTAAAAGTTTGCTTTTGATTTTGTACAAGCATAAACTAATAATTTTAATAGTTGTTCCCCTTGTTTTTACAAATACAAGAACAAGCTTTATAAAACATATTTTTCCAAACTATATTTAAAGCAATCACAGTATTCAATAGGCAATTGTTGCTCAAGATGAAGCTGTATAGGAATCTCAGTCTACACCTGCCCTTCAAATCAGTTGGAAATTCATAATTACATTACCTGGATCTACTGTTGAAATATAACTTAGTACATGTAGCATGTATGGGACTTGGGTGAGAAGGGCAATATGTATTTTTAGGGAACTGGAGAGACAAAGTTAAAATTCTAAGGGAGCTGGAGGGCAAAAAAAATATTTGGGGGTTTAAGTGAGCAAGGGGCTGAGTGAGATGTGTCCTCTTGGCGAAAAAATGGCCAAGATTTGGCTCAAACTTCAAGAAAATGGCGAAAAAAAATCTCAAATGGCGAAAGTGATGGCGAAAGAAAAATATATCCTAGCGCGAACCCTGCAAGCCCCATCCCCCCTGGTGTAGTATTGTCAGTTTGACGTTTCACCAGTAAACTATTCTGATTCCTGATTATAAATCGACACTGGCTATCCGCTCGACGGTCATGCGGCCTTATCAGCACGACCGCACGACAGGAAAATTGATATCCAAATGTTAATTTCTTTTAGAAATGAATATATTTTAAGTTCATAAATATTAAACATTGGCTTCAAAACTGAAACAGAATATTACCCATGCAGGAATGTTTTACTTTTTAATTAACAAAATTAGTATTTTGCTGATATTGGCATACCTGTGAATTTACCTGTAAAAATCAGCCATGCCTATGCTGAAATGATAAAGTAATTTTATTTTATACTTTACAGTGAAAACCTATGTATATCAAAACTTGATAAAATTGGTATTTGGAAGTGGCTACTTGTACCATTTGTACCTGTATCATGTCAGACTTGTACTCCAGGGTTTAAATGATGCCTGAGGTGAGTTGAATCATCCAGACTAGGAAATAAACACAGGTCATGGCTGAGTTCACACACATTTTATGCCTCACTGAGGAATAATTCATACCGGCTATAACACTTATTGAGAAATCATAATTACATGTAACTATTTCTGAGAATAAAACTAAATTTTCTGGCTCTAAAAATGGAAACTGAGGTGAGTTGAATCCTCCAGACTAGCATAAAGTTTAACAGGGGTCATGGCTAAGCCCACACACATTTAGGCCATACTGGGGAATAATTCATACTGGGGATAACACTTATTGGGAATGTCTTGGAAAAATCTCCAAAATGTAAAATTCCAGCAGATTTTGAATGTGCTTTGTTTTTAACAAAAACATGATAATTTAAACATTTATATCTGCTTGGAAGCAAAAAATCATCAAAATTACAGATTTCTTCATAAATTGGATACAAAAAGTTGTATAATTTTCATGTCAGATCACATCTTGTTGAAACTCTGGCATGTGATAGATTCCGACTATGATCTCGACTTGAAAACTACTTCATTCAGACATTTATGTATAAAATGTAGGAATACTGATACAAAGTGATTAAAATGGTTATAAACTTGTAGGAAATGGATAAAAGTTGATCTTTTTGAATACAATTTGAAATTTTGTCCATGACTCAGTGCTGTACAAATGTTCATAACATCATGTAGATCTTTTTCAGAATAAACTGCTGGGTAATCTAATAAATAAATTTGTATATAAATAAATGACTTTATAAATCATATACACTTCAATAATAAATGTGATAACAATATATTGGTGCAGCTCTGACAGAATATTTTATATTTTGATAATGAAAATAATAAATACTGAATTTCAAGTTATTCACTTTCCTTGTGATGTGTTTGACTCCCATGGGGTTGATTGTTACTAGGATTTATGCAGCCATTTCATTTTAAATATAAATATAGAGAAATAAACTTACACATATTAATATATATGAAAATGTGTAGCTGGCTGTCAATAGCGAACATTCGCTATTGACAGCCGGCTGTCAGTAGCGAACTTTCGCTATTGACAGCCGGCTGTCAGTAGCGATCGCCTTGGTATTTTCATTGATATGAAAATTCACTGATATCAAATCTCACTGATATCAAAAGTCACTAGTGACTGATATCAGCCTATATCGTCACTGTAGATTTTGGATTACTTCTGACGACAGTCAGATTCCATTTACTTGACGTCATTAAATGTGTCTCACTTTGAACAGAAATTCAAACGCCTATAACTCCGTTATTAATGAACGAAAACATAAAGTGTGGGTACCCTTATGAAAAAAACAGGCCTCCTGCAAACATAACTGCAAAGCTACCATAATGAAGCGGCAGGCTAGCCGCAAACACTGCTGCAAGGCTACCGCAAAGTTTTTACCATGCAAATCAAGATTGCTGTAAGGTTGCCGCATTAATTCACAAAATCTTTGTGGCGATGTTCTGGTGATAAACTAGATTCCAAATATGGAAAGATGTAACTCTGCAGCAACTTCACCGGAAGTTTTTCATGGTTAATGAATATTCATAGGGCTACCGGCAATGCTGCAGTGAACTTTACCGCAGCATTGCCACACCTTATTTAGGGACTGGCTACATCCAGCTAAATGATTTGAATAATGAATATTCATGAGGTGAGCTGTGTCACAGAAAAATTACCTTATAACCAACAGAGCAGATCGGCTGTGCAGTAGCCGCACAGCTGATCAGCACATTTGTTTATGCAATCCATCTTACTAAGATGCCTCTATAGCTGTCTTTGTCACTGTTGAGAAATCCCAATGGCAAATATAGACCTGAACAGAAATCACAGACAAATTTTCTCATGACTGCACATATTATTATCTAATTTCCCACTTTTATTGCTCCCATATCTACATGAAAAGAGTGACAAATTTGGTAACTGTCTAACCTTGGAACCAAAATATTGGATCCTAGGTCTAACTGACCTTTGCATGTCAGTAAGTCAAATCACAGAACCGGTTTCACAATTACATATTAATAAAAGTGAACAGGTTACTTTAATTCAATGACTTAGCTTAAGTTGAGGGCATGTAGAAATCCAAGACATGTTTTATGTAATGCTTTGGATTATCAGAAGATAATTGTACATATTTTGTCTTACTACAGGAATAAGACATTAACATGCATCAGCACAATTATCTTTTCATTACGCTTTCCAAATAATTTAAAGTTGAAATGTATTGTGCACATAAAATCTGAGCATATTCTATAGAATCATGTCTAGATGCTGATAACCATAATCCATTTCTCTCATTCAATAAAATAAATGCTAACATACCATTTTAAATGCTTGAAACTTTTCTCATGGTCTGTATTCTTTATGTATATCCAAGATTTTTGAAATGCAGAACAATTCCAAACAAATAAGTACACAAATACAAAAGAAAAAACATAGAACACCCTATAATTTGAATGTTCATTCCATCACTAACATTCTATAAGTGTCTGCAGTTTTGTTCCAAAAAGTAATTAAGTGACCACTTTTATGATATCTTAATTAATAACATATTGCAACCATGGTTACATGACCATCTGTCTCTTCATGCAACATTTGCACATTATTGCAATTATGATGTGGTAATGCTTTGGCGAAGTTCGCCATAACTTTGCCAAAAAGATATATTTTCCTAGCAAGTATTAGCATGTATGTATACAAGTTTGAAAAAAGTTCTTAGCACTAAAATCCTTTGCCAGTCTTAGTCTGGTCACATGATGTAAAAGGATAAAAAAACTGAATCATTTAAAATCACATCGTTAGTGTATGTTGTTTTTACCTGCATGTTCTTGGGACAGGATATATTGACAAAAGTGCAATTTAAAACTTGCAAGTTTTTAGCTCACCTGAGCCGAAGGCTCACAGGTGAGCTTATAGTATACCCAATGCTCCGGCGTCCGTCCGTCGTCCACCATTTTCAAAGATCTTCTCCTCTGAAACCACTTGGCCAATCAAAGCCAAACTTCATGTGGAGCATCCTTAGGAAGGGGGAACGAAAGTTTATATAAATGGTCCAGGTCACATGACCAAGATGGCCGCCATGGCTATAAATAGCAAAAACCTTTAAAAATCTTCTTCTCCAGAACCAGTGGGCCGATTTCCACGAAACTTGGTATGTAGCATCGGGGACGCGGGCCCATCATAGTTTATATAAATCATGACCCTAGGATGACCTTGACCTATTTTATGGCAAGGTCAACTTAGGTCGCCAATGCATTTGAATGGGAAAAAATGGTAAAATGCTATTTAATGGGTAAAACTTACTGGGAATAGGCAAATGGACAGAAGATTAATGTTAATGGAAAATTTTAGCCCCTGGGGGGTTGTCTGCCCCTGCCCTGGGGCTATATACATGTATATGACCATAATATTCAAACATCTTCTCCCGTGAAACCGCTAGGCCAATCAAAGCCAAACTTCATGTGGAGCATCCTTGGGAAATGGGAAAGAAAGTTTGTATAAATGGTCAAGGTCACATGATCAAGATGGCCGCCATGGCTATAAATAGAAAAAACCTTTAAAAATCTTCTTCTCCAGAACCAGAAGGCCAATGATTTTGAAACTTGGTGTGAAGCATCAGTGACTGGAGCTCTACAAAGTTTATATAAATCATGACCCTGGGATGACCTTGACCTATTTTACGGCAAGGTCAACATAGGTCGCTCATGCATTTGAATGGGGAAAAGTGTTAAAATGTCATTTGTAGGGAAAAACTTGCAGGAAATGGGCAAATGGACTTATGATTGATGATTCTGAAAAAATTTGGACCCCAGGGGTCTGTCTGCCCCCACCCCGGGGCAATATACATGTGTATGACCAAATTATTCAAACATCTTTTTCTCTGAAACCGCTTGGCCAATCAAAGCGAAACTTTATGTGGAGCATTCTTAAGAAGAGTGAATGAAAGTCTATATAAATGGTCAAGGTCACATGATCAAGATGGCCGCCATGGCTATAAATAGCAAAAACCTTTAAAAATCTTCTTCTCCAGAACCAGAAGGCCTATGATTTTGAAACTTGGCATGAAGCATTAGGCAATGGAGCTCTACAAAGTTTATATAAATCATGACCCTGGGATGACCTTGACCTTTTTACAGCAAGGTCAACTTAGGCCGCCCATGCAATTGAATGGGAAAAAATAAGAAAATGTCAATTAATGGCAAAAACTTGCTAGGAATGAGAAAATGGACAGAATATTCATGTTTATGAAAATGTTTTTGGCCCAGAGGGTTGTCTGCCCCTGCCCAGGGGCTTTATACATGTGTATGACCATAATGTTCAAACATCTTCTTCTCTGAAACCGCTTGGCCAATCAAAGCCAAACTTTATGAGGAGAATTCTTAGGAAGAGTAAATGAAAGTTTGTCAAGTTGGTCAAGGTCACGTGACCAAGATGGCCGCCATGGCTATAAATAGCAAAAACCTTTAAAAATCTTCTTCTCCAGAACCAGAAGGCCTATGATTTTGAAACTTGGCATGAAGCATCAAGCAATGGAGCTCTACAAAGTTTGTTTAAATCATGACCCTGAGATGACCTTGACCTTTTTTACGGCAAGGTCAACTTAGGTTGCCCATGCATTTGAATGGGGAAAATTGTTACAATGTCATTTGAAGGGCAAAACTTGCAATAAATTGGCAAATGGACTGATCATGAATCTTTATGATTTAAAAAAGAAATTGACTCCAGATGTTGCTCTGACCCTGCCCTGGGGTTATATACATGTATATTACCATTCTAGTCAAACAAGTTTATTGGTATATATCTCGGGTCTCAGGTGAGCGTTTACAGGACCATTGGTCCTCTGGTTGGTAATGTTATGGCGATGTCAGTTGAAAATGCTAAGTTTGTGGCAACCATGTAGCCAATCATTAGTAATACGATACATAAAAGTGAAGCTGTGGCGAATTCACCGCTAGCGGCAAAGCACTTCGCAAGAACATTACCGCTAGTGGCGAAGTCCGGCGAAGTCGTAAATCATTTTGCGGCAAACTTTTTCTTCGCTGCAACCTTGCAGTAAGGTTATGGTAGCTTTACTGCAGAAAATCCTTTTCATAAGGGTATTCATTTTCTTAGTACCAAAATTATTTGTGTTTTCAAAAATTTTTGGTTTTTGCATTTTCACCGCCTGCCTTGTGAATTGGAAAATGCCCGTGTATTGTATAAAATAAAAAGAAAATTTGCTTTTTTTCGGTGAATACCAAATATATTTCATCTCGTGAGTTGAAAACATAAAAATTTTCACTCGTGCTGCGCACTCGTGAAAATTCTGATGTTTTCAACTCACTCGATGAAATATATTTGGTATTCACCTCAAAAAAGCAAATATCCTCTATATCGTAACCTAAATAGTAAAAGAAAGTGGTAATCCAAAAGAATAAACAGCCTTTGATTTTAACAATAGAGTATGGAAACATGTCAGTAACACAATTAAAAAGCATTTAAATGGATATATTTTTCTCCACTGTTAGAAATCTAAATTAACTGTGATTCAGACAACATCAGCCAAACTTGTTTTCTTCTAATTAACAAAAATGTTTATTTCAAATGTGTTTCAATGGCTAAACACATAATTTATTTAATGACAAATAGTTTAATGCATGCGTAAGCTTGTTTGAAAATCTCATAATCCCGTCGTGCCGATAGCCAATATCTGTAGCATTGGCTATCGGCACGACTGTCGGGCCGATAACGCCGCTTATTGGCACGACCGTCATGCGGATAAGCGGCGTTATCGGCACGACCGTCGTGCGGATAGCCTCAGCCTTATAAATCAGTACTCTAGGGAGTGAATGTGCCTTGCTCAAAGACACAAGACAATGCCCCAAATGGGGATCGAACAAAGAATCTCTCGATTCGAAGTCTGATACTCTACCTTACTATGCCACCACATACGCTGCACTAAGTTTAAGGTGCAAATGTTATAGTAAGCAAGCCTAAGCCTGGATCAGCTGGCTAGCCTTCACTCCGCTCCACTTCAGTACCTTGTTCAACTTTCGCTAGACGGCTTAGCTTAGGTTGTCTTTAAAGTATGGTCGAACGTATTATGGATTTTGTAATAATTAGTGACCTTTAGTTGCTTTATATGGGGATGCTTGTGTTAGAAATGTATATGTACCAGAGGTAAATATCTACAGCTGACACTAATCATGCATTTTGAATCAGAATCAGAGCAGTTTACTTGTGAAACGTCAAACTGACAATACCACACCAGGGGGATGGGGCTTGACCGGAGGGGATTAGTCCCGAGCTCTCACAAGAGAAGTAAACTACATGGAAACAGAAAATACTGACTTTATTTATTTCTACTTTCAGTTTGATGAGTTCTATTTATAGACATGTGTGTAGTGTTTCATTTGATAAATATGGCATATATAAACAACACCAAGCATTCATTGTATTGTAATAGTCGGTTCTCAAGTCATATATGTTGAAAGAGACCTAACTTAACACAGTATTTCCTTTCTTTTCGATTCTTGTTGATTTTTTAATTTCAACTAACTGTTCAATGTAAGCCATTCCTGTTGGTGTGGAGTGTAACGAAACACCGATGGGAATATCCCGTCTAGCCTATGCCTAATCTGAATAACATATTCATCTATATTATTATGTACATTTTTCAAAGACCAAATCTCAGGTGAGCGTCTCTGAACTAATGGTCCTCTGGTATTACAGATGTATCTAAGTCTAACAGAAGTGTGATCATCACATAGACTCCAGACATGAGAAACTTAAAGAGGAAAAGCACAGAACTGGATGAAAATTCTCATCCAGATGCAGAAG
Source organism: Rugalucina vietnamica (assembly GCA_964017185.1). NCBI lineage: Eukaryota > Metazoa > Mollusca > Bivalvia > Lucinida > Lucinidae > Rugalucina > Rugalucina vietnamica. Next base: position 21,294,343 of record OZ024878.1, on the reverse strand, counting down.
CTGTGAAATGTTTCATCAGATCTGTTCTGCTTACTTCAAAAGATGGAGTACTGTCATCAGAACTGCAAGGTACATTACGAAAACACGCCCATGATATATACAGAAAATATTTTGGTTTTAAAAATGATATTTTTCTTATTTTTGCTCAAAACATAGTTTGTGGGTATATTTTAGAAGGTGAGTCTAACGAGTACCCATAATCTATGTTTTGGAGCAAAAATAAGAAAAATAGATATACCCCTGCAAACTCCAGTTTTTAGCTCGACTGCACAAAGTGCATAGAGCTATTGCAGTCACCCTGGTCGTCCACGTTCCTGTGCATGTGCGCGTCACACTTGCGTTAAAGTTTTCTAAAGGTCCATATCTTGACAACCACTCATCAGAAAGCATTGATACTTGGGCCATTGACACCCTGTAGGATCGGCTTTCATTCCATGGCATCAGATCCCTGGGTCCATGCCAGGGGGTGGGGCTAGAGGTTAAAATCTAGAACACCATTAGTAATAATGGCTTTTCTGTGATATAGTATTCTAGAAGTCTATATCTTGAAAACTTTTTATCAGAGGGCTTTCATACTCGGACCATAGGTACCCTGTAGGGTTGAGTTTAATTTCATGGCATCGGATCTCTGGGTCCATGCCTGGGGGTGGGACTGGAGGTTAAAAACTAGAACACTGTAAAAAATAGATGTACTGCTGTGTAACTTTTACAAGGAGCAGGGCTTTTTCTCTATACAAAACTGCCTTAAACTGGGTGCGGTTTCCGGTACCAAATTTTTTCCCAATTGGCTGAAAAAAATCCCAATTGACCTGGAACATTCCCAATTAGCAGAAAAAGCCCAATTTAAGAGGTAAACTTTCCCAATTTTGATAAAGATTGCACTATTTTTTTCCCCCAAAATCGTTGTATTTTTCCCAAAATCACACAATTTTTTCCCAATTTCATCGGTACCAAAAATTTCCCAAAACGGTCAGAAAAAGCCCTGAGGAGTCCATATCTTGACAACAACTTATCATAAAGCATTCATACTTCATACACTTTAGGTTCCATGACATTGGACCTCTGGGTCACAGTCAGGGGCTAGAGGTCAAAATTTAGAACTCCCCGAAGTTTTTTTTCTATTTATTTCTTAATAAAAACAACTTAGGAAGATGGTTGGTCATACATCTTTTGACTTTGTGACACTGACTTGTGTGTCATGACGGTAAGGGTTGGTTGACCTCCTTTCCATGGTTCAGTGATTTTGCCTTATATCTTGACACTAAATTAGTATATTTTCTTACTTTGACCCTAAAGTAGTCCTAGGTCAATATGGCCTAATTTCACGGTTCAGTGATTTTGCCTTATATCTTGACACTCAATTAGTATATTTTCATACTTTTTTCAGATTATGAGTTAGTATGACCAGACCTTGGACCCCAATATACTTATAGGTCACTGTGACCTAATTTCAAGGTTCAGTGACTTTGCCTTATATCTCGGCACTCAAGTGGTTTGTGTACAAACTGTGACCTAATTTCACGGTTCAGTGATTTTGCCTTATATCTTGACGCTCAATTTGAATTAGTATATTTTCATACTTTTTTCAGATTATGAGTATGACCAGACCTTTGACCCCAATATACTTATAGGTCACTGTGACCTAATTTCACGGTTCAGTGACTTTGCCTTATATCTCGGCACTCAAGTGGTTTATGAACAAACTTCTTTCACACTATGTTTGCGTATGACAAGACCTTTGACCCTAAAGTAGTCATAGGTCATATTGACCTAATTTCACGGTTCAGTGATTTTCCTTTATATCTCGGCACTCAATTGGTATATGAACATACTTCTTTCGCGATATGTATGAGTATGACAAGACCTTTGACCGTAAAGTATTCCTGGGTCACTGTGACCGAATTTCATGGTTCAGTGATTTTGCCTTATACATGTATCTCGACACTCAGTTGGTATTTTTTCATACTTCTTTCTGATTATGAATGAGTATGACCAGACCTTTAACCCAAACATACTTATAGGTCACTATGACCTAATTTCATGGTTCAGTGATTTTGCTTTATATCTCAACACTGAATGGGTATATGATCATATTTCTTTCACATTATGAGTAAGTATCACTAGACCTTTGACCCTGAAATATCACGGTTCAGAGATTTTGCCTTGTGTCTTGACACTCAGTTGGTATATGAACACACTTCTTTCACAATATGAGTGAGACCTTTAAATCTTAGGTAGTTATAGTTAACTTTCATGGTTCAGTGATTTTGCCTTATTGCATCAAGGCAAAAAGATGTATGAGCATAATGCTTTGGGTTACTGGTCGGGTTTGGCCTTATGTTTGACAAAGGTCAGAAGCAGTCGAGCACGCTGTCCTGCGACAGCTCTTATTTTATATATAAAAGTGGGGTTTAAGGGGGTTTTCCTTACATGGACATGTCTTCCTTGAATTGCTATTATTCTGGTCAAATTTTAACCTTTAGACATCAATTTCACCGTATAGTGAGAAACCGGTTTTGTCCTATACAAAAACAAAGGCACAGATCAGCTGTTTTTGCTACAAAGATAGTACAATCCATCTGCTTCATAAATTCAGAATGTCAAGCTTCTGGCCTTCTGCTGTGGCTAAACAGGCCATTTTTGTCGGACCTTGTCAGAAATCTTGAAGAAAGTTTCCCTTACCTTGTGGCTCAATTGATAGATATTTTACCATATTCTGTTTTGATAGGTAAAACCTACCAATTTAAAATCACGAAAAATAAAAAAATCTACATGTATGTACATAATACAGTGTCATTTGCCATGTTTGTCTGCTGTTTAGAAAACAATGAATTTGTGAACTTAGCAGACCTGTTATCGATTACTTTCAAAGTTAATCACTAACGATTACAATTACTTTCAATCTTACGATTAACGATTACGATTAAAAATAATTTTATCCACAATGTAATCGATTTGCAAAAGTAATCAAATAATCAATCGATTAGTTTTGCATTTATAATAATCCAGCCAGTCTTGAATTATGCAGTTATTATTTAACTGTATATGGTATTATGATGGCATAATTATAGGAATCCTCTTGGTGTATTGGGCACTTTATCTTCAGATTGTTGTCTTTACAAAACAGTGAATCATAAACATAATTAGAGGTCTCATGGTGCTGTGTGTGTGTTTATGATTTGGCTAACAACAAATTGGACAAAACAATGTTACTTGATTTGAATGTTGCAGTAATTTTGACATCAATTTTGTAATACTTTCAAAGTTGTTGATTCTGTCATGGTCTCTCTATAGAGAGACATTGATTCTGTTTATCCTTTGTATATTGTCACTAACTTGCTCTATGGTGTTTTGACAACACAAGCCATATGACACCTGTTTATTAGTTAATCTGTAAAGGTGTGAACAACCAGGTAACAATAGGTTTAAACTCTTGCAATAGGTCAATTCTATGTTTAAAAGCATGGTGATGCCAAAGAAATGTAAGCAAAATAGGGTTTTCTGAGAAGACTTCTGAAACAATATGGAAAATGCCAGAGAGAATTTTGATAAAAAATACCCAAAGAGGACAACAAAATATAAATATGTTAAATTTGATGACCAGTATGCATCCTTATTATGTGCCTATATCATTTTCATATAGATTAAGTTTTTGTGTTTTGTTGCGTTTTTTTTTTCTTCACATTTAGAGATAAAAACCAAAATAATGGCACTCTGCACAGTCTGATCTGATTCTTTATCAGAATTCCCATTTGATATATTAAAAATTCTTGAAAATTACAGAATTCTTGTTGTGAACATAATCTTTAGATATTTATTTACATACATGTGATGATTTTCAAAGAGGAATCAGGGAGATTTTCATTCCATTTCAGGGAGGTTTTTGAAAAATGTATAGAATATATAGGAGAATTCCTGATTCATTTCAGTGGTACTTTTTTTACAAAATTTTTACCAATTTTATGGCTCATTTCCTGGAGACTCCCTGATGATGAGGGAGATATCACATTTATGTATTTACTTTCTTTCTTTTACTCTCTTTTTTTTCAGAAAAGAATTTTCAGCATATCTTGGAAATCAATCGAAATTTATTCATAAAATCAATCACGATTACAGGCATTTTTGAAAAGTATTCGAATAAGAATAAGATTAATTTTAATCGCAAAAATCTACGATTAATGAATAATTTTCGATTGAAAAAAATTTCAATCGAATAAATGTAATCATGATTAACGATTAAGATTAACCCAGGTCTGGAACTTAGTGGACATGTACTGTTAATGGAGCAAATATGGTAGCTGATTCAGTCTGGCAAGGACTTGTATACACATTTTTGGTATTAAATTAGAATAAATATTTGGTATTATATGTAATTTGTTTTACATAAATACTACTAGCATCAAGTAGCATACATGTGTGTATGATAATGGAAGTGAATATGTCATGTTTGTTTTTCAGATGAATACATGCAGTTGGTGGGGGAGCCGGTTCCCTTTAAGAAGCTCAAGTTTAACTCTCTTGATGACTTCATCTACTCCATACCAGATGTAGTAGAACGAAAATGGTAAGTTGATGCACACGTAAACTGTTACTAAATGAGCTACACATTCATATTCATATATGAACTGTCAGACTTCTCACCAGGATTTTGAAAATTGGCGTCGTTTTACCATTTAGACTATCTACACTTTTGCGATAAATATTAGAGATATAAACACAATTTTATGTTGCAGTCACATTGACCTAGTGCCTTCGACCTATAATTCACAATTTTAGTTATTTTGCCTGATGCAGGTGCGATATCGACCTCCGCGGCGTTCTTGTTTATAATAAAATTTGGGTATGCAGGGGTATACCTATCTTTCTTAATTTTGTTCTAGAACATAGATAGTGGGTTCACCGAGGCAGTTCTTACGTGTACCCACAATCAAGGTATTGAACACAAATAAGAAAAATATCAACATTTTTCTGCTGAAAAGTTTCATAGAAATTCTCTGTATATAACAACTGTCATATTATTAACATTGGCATGTTTGCTTAATGCATTTACTTTTTTATGCTAGGGTTAGAGGGAAACTTCACTATACTGCAGTTGCGGATGAGAAAACACAACATATCAAAAATATGGTGGCTAAACAGAAACCAAAGAGACCAAAGCCAATAAAGAGAAAGGTACATGTATTGTTAAATACAGGACAATGTATTGGTTTGTTAAAATTACTGGGTGATTATAATTTAAGGTTTCAATATGTATGAATATTTAAAAAAAATGATTTTATCATAATTATATGGTATTCTGCATACCGTAACTTGCAAGGGTTTCAGCTATAACAACTAGTTACTACAACTTATCAATTTTGAAACAACAAGCAGTAAATGTGCTGATCATATGTGTAGGCTTTCATCATATGAATATGACTCGCTAAAGCACCTATCATTGTCGCGAAGCAAAGTCCGTTTTTGCTATCATTTATATTATACGCCATACGACAGAGAGGGCTTTCATCACGTGCTGCTAGTTTCATATTAAAGAAAAATGTTTTACAAATATCCTATCATATGCGGTATATTATAATTACTATTTAAGCAATATTTTGTTAAAACATGTTAAACAGTTGTCAACATTTAAAACACTTTGTAACTTTAAAGTTTTCGAAGTGTCCTCAGCAACCAGATGAAGACATTTTAAAGTTTTTACAGTTCTACAACCAAAAAATGCATGCTGCATATGATAGGATATTTAAAATATTTCACTAATAACATGCACAAATGACACCACTAATTTTCCGAACTGAGGTTTTTTCTGAACAGCTAAATTTACATGTGACATCACTCGTGTGGGCACAAATGTAGCTTACACAGAACATGTTTCCAGACAGTGACTATTCTCAATGTAGCACTGTTGGTGAGCTATAATCTGTTTGTGTTTATAACTTTGTCTGAACATGTAAGCATATATGACATGTTTGGCACTGATGAAACAATTGTGTTTGAAAATTTATGAATGTAAAACGAATGTTTACGTGCTACACTGATCAAATCTTTCTTCTGTATAGATGGACCCAACACCAGTTGTGTCAACCAATAAGAAAACCGTCAGAAAATCTGAACAAGGTGATAACTTGATACCACAAAAAGGACTTAAGAGCAGTTCTACTGTCGCTGTGAAAACAGAGCCCTTGTCTAATGTTAAACCAAAGCTTGGTGATAAATTTGGGGAGTCTTGTGAAGGAAATGTCAACAGTAAGGTGAAAACTGAGCCTGTATCTAATGTTACTGTTAAGAATACTGAAGTGCATTGTGAAAGCAGACCTGCCACAAAGATGGCGAACAAAGCCACAAAAACAGTTTCCCAAACAGCATCATTAAGCAGTGTTGATGAATCAGAGGTTGGCCCAATGAGCAGTGAGTCAACAAATTGGGATCCACTTAAGGAAAAAGAAAGTCAAATACCTATCGATCTGAAACCATCGATAAGAGCAGTTCTGGAAACTTCTAAAACTGGTATTCGTTCGAACAAACTGCAAGGTAAGTGCTCTGTTATTTATTTACTTTAAAGATGTGTCACACTTTAAGCATAAGTCCCTTCCATATAAATGCAAACAGGAATTATCCAACATTCCTTTCCAAATGATGGTTTCAAAAAGCTGGGAGAAAATTATAATGAGATGATATTTCAGAACCGTCTGATGGAGATGGTCAAAGCAAAATATTTATAAGTGTTTGTAAATAATATTTGTTCCATTGTTCTTATCCTAGGCGTGTTCAAAAGATTAGTTGGCATCGACATTCCATACAATCTGCTGGGTTACAACTCTCTGTATAGTTTCATGGATACAATCCCAGATGTTGCTATGATTGAAAGGTTTGTATACATGTTTTAAGACTTGATTCTGTGCGTGAGAAAACCAACAGTTTTGGTTACGACCAGGTCCAACACAAACTGGGCTGTACAATCACAGAAAAAAAGTCAGAAGCTTGAAATTTCGGATTCAAGAAGGAGAGGCATTGTTCTATCTGTGTAGCGAAAACAAAGGCGCTGATCAGCTTTGCAGTTACTGTGAAGCTGATCTGTGTCTTTGTTTTCGCATATGCACATTGTTGAATTTCTTGTGCAGTGGCTCATTTGTAAACATGTCGTGTCCAAAGTTACTTGGCTTACTAAATAGGCACGGATCCATTTGTATCAGGTGTTCGACAAGGCACTGCTTTGTAACAGCCCATTTTTGTTCTCTTGGCTTTAATTTTCTCTACATCAAAGTAAGTTGTTGTTTTTTTTTTGTTTTTTGTTTTTTTTTCGTTTTGAAATCAGTCATTTAAACCATGTGCAATGTACATAAAAGATTAATATATCTCCATGTTTCCTGTTATACCGTAATGTTATGAGACAAGGTGTCGGTCTTGAGGCTTATTCAGGGTTTCATAAGCCTTTGTTGATTAGTTTATTTATGTTTGGCCAAGGGTACAAGTAGGCACTGATCAGGAAAAGGCGCAATCCGAAAGAAATTCCCACTCCAAAAACCAAGGTGGGGAAAAAAAACTAAATTGACAATTAGGTATTGTTATATAGTATTTACTATTTATCATTATTGATGATCCTCACTATCTTGACTCAAAGAGTCAGTTATGCAAGTTTCTTATATACATTTACCTTGATATAGGGCGCTTAACTAATGTGAGTAGTACATAGCAAGACACACAATGCACTTTCTACCAGACTTAGTTTTGCTAAACCACAAATTACCTTATTTTCAATAGCTCAGTCAATGTCTAGCAGCATTATTGTGCAAACTTATCTTAACTCATATAAGCCCGGTGTCCTTTTTGTGGGGCATAGGCAAACAGTACAGCCCCAGATGTGACGCCGCAGAACGCGGCGTCCCATCCCATCTGGGGCTATCCTGTTTGCACAGAGAAATTTTATTGAAAAATGAGATCAAAAATAAAAATTACACCTAACACCCCTAAAAATGAAAGTGGACTCGTCCAACTGATAATGATGGGTGAATCCATTCATTAAATATGGGTTAAATTAATTAAATTTTAACATATTAATAATTCTCAGTGTTTTGTTCTTTGCTTTAGGAGAAACGGAAAAACTTTCTATGTCGCTGTTCCACAGAATCCGGTGGTGAGGAAACATGAACCACTTACAGAATTAAAGGAGACCCAGAAACCACTGACACGACTGAATGAAAAACATGTTTCACAGAAGGCAACATCAAAAATGTCGCTACCAAACAACAAGCCAATGACTCCGCAAGATGAGAGTAATGTACCACAGAAAATGTCGGTAACCAAGCATCAGCCACTGTCTGAGCAAAATGAGAATGAAATACCAAAGAAAATGGTGGTACCAAACCACAAGCCACTGATGGGGCAAAATAAAAATAATGTATCACAGAAAGCAACAATGGTCAAGAACAAACCATCAGCTGTGGTGAAAGAAAATAATAAACCACAGACAAAAGCACGGAACAAGCACAAATACATGGCTGAGGGGAAAGAAAATGATAAACCGCAGAAAATATCAGCCAAAAATCCTCAAACACGGACTCAACAGATAGTGAATAATATAATACAGAAAACAATCAATAAACACAAGTTACTGGGTGAAGTGAAAGAAAATAGATCACAGGAAAAAACATCACTGAACCATCCTCAACCTCTTAATATAGGGCATGAAGATTATCCGAGGAGAGATGCTTGTACCATGCCAAATGAACATGCAGATAATCAAAGAGGGTATATGGGTGCCATGCCAAATTCAAATACTCTCATGAATCTACGTGAGAAACTGTGTTCATGCTGCCAAGATGTGTTTGATAAGTTTGAATTTTCTGATAGATATGCACAAGGCGGTAGTCGCCAGCCATACAATGGGGAAAATGATATGTATAGATATGAAGAACAATACAACCAGACAAGAGAATACAACCAGAGATTTGCTCACGGAGATTTACATCGGCCACCTTACTACAATGTAGAAAATGATAGATACAGAAATGCAGAAGGATACAGCCAGATGGTTGGGCAGGGCGAAATTCTCCAGCCACCTCAATACATTGAATATAATAATATTTACAGATACTCAGATAATTACCAAAGATTTGCTCAGGGAGACAGCCAGCAGCCTTATCAATACAAAATGGATGAAGAAATAATTGCATATGAAAAGGAATTCAATAAGAGATTGGCAATTTGTTACAGGGCATTTTATGAACTCTTGAATGAATACCAAGATGAATACAACAGGCATACGACTCATCTCAGCCGATCAGCTTACACTCGTGCCTATCATAATGATGGTGCATATTACTGATTGCTCAGATAAAATACCTGTTAGTACAGGAAAGTGAGTTATAGCTACTCAGATTGACATGTGTTTTGAACATTACACTAAAAGTATTTGAGTTTTGCCTGTTAATGCTTTCAAATAAACATTTGATATTTTAGAAAAGAATAGGTTATAATGCAAATGAACTAGACCATTATCATCATCTGACACTTTCATCATTGCAACAATCCTCATCATCAAGGATATCATCATTTTCACAACATATTTTATTATAATTTACATATTTAAGGAAGATTCCCCTTAAAATCAATACTTCTTTTGATAGTAGATACATGTATATGGTAAGATCAAAGAGTACATAGAATATGTCGATCATCTATAAAATGTATATGTAACTTGGTCTACTTGATGTTTGAATTTTTCATTGTAAGACTTATTTTCTAATCTGTTCAGCTTAATTGCTAACTAGTTTTGTAATTGATAGTTCCATGGTTACAGATGTATTATGTCCAATATTATCATCATCACAAAGCTGGTGTTGGCAAACAGTAAATAGTGAAGGATGCAGTGATCTTACAAGGATGTCATTTGTAGGATGCAACTTACAGCAAACATTTTATACCTCCACAAATCATCGTTTTAGTGGAGGTCTTTAATTTGTACATTTTTGGATGCCTATCATTTTATCATTATTTGATTTTTCATATTTTTTTTTTTCGGTTTTGTAAATATTTTGGTGCAGTTTTTCATACATTTGTACCACAAGAAAATAGAAGTTTGCTGACAAAATATGGTCTGAAGATGAGCTAAAGCCAATCCCATCCATTATATAGATTAATAGAAATTAATTTTTAGTCCTATTCAATTATCATTACTGGACATAAAATTTCCAAGATTAATTTATACATGTAGTTGCACTGAAATCCATATCTAAAGACTCCAAAGTGGTTATGATAGTTTTGGATACTAATTATTACTAATTATGTATCACAGATATACATATATTTTTGTACAACAAATGAGTTACAGTTGTATTCCTTATTTTGTTAAATTATATATGTGGGTGATTATTAGCTTACCTGTGTCATTTGGCTCACAAGGAGAGCTTATAGTATACCAATGCTCCAGCGTCCGTCATCCGTCCACAATTTCAAAGATCTTCTCTGAAACCGCATGGCGAAAAAAAACCAAATTATAGGAAGCCTCTATAGGAAGTGGGTATCATTGTATATATACCAAGATGACTCATGTACTACAATGTATATTTTTATAATTCATAGCCCTGTGATGACCTAGAGCTATTTTTCAGCATGGTCAACGTAGATCGCCTATGAATGGGGAAAACTGTTAAAATGTCATTCAAATACAAAGTCTTGCAGGAAATGGGCAGTAGGACTGAATTTAAATGATTCTGAGAGGAAATGGACACCAGGGGCACATCTGCCCCCACCCCGGAGCAACATACATATACATTACCATAATATTCAAACATCATCTTCTCTGAAACCGCTTGACCTATCAAAGCCAAATTTTATATGAAGCATCTATAGGAAGGAGGAACCAATAAATATAAATAATCCAGGTCACATGACCAAGATGGCCGCCACGCCCATATATGGTAAAAACTCTTCAAAATCTTCTCCGGAACTGGTTTAAGGATTTCAATGAAGCTTGACCACACCGTACATACAGCTCGTCAAATTCCAACTGGTACGTCAAATTCCAGATGTTTATGTCAGCGCATGCGTTTTGGCGGGTAAGTTATTTTGCTGTATTTTTCACAGAATACCTAATTTCATCATGGTATAATCTTATGGAGGCTTATATTTTTTTTAATATCCATCTGAAGGATCATTAATAATCAACTTATACAGTGTATTTATCGTTTTATTCCGTTGCTTGGCGACAAAAACAATACGCCAAAGTACAGATGGGCGAATGTCATTTGATAAGTGAAATTACGGATGGCCGATACGGAACGTCCCAGATGGTAGCTCAACATTTTATGATACGGGTCTGCTACAAACGTAATTTAAAACACTTCTTTGCTGTGCAATAGTTAGTATATGGTTTAATTTACATGGATAATAACATAAATTGCATAAAGAAAACATAAATTGGAAAGGAAATAAAGTCAAACGACTGTCTTTAAGTGATTTTATATGCCGTTTTTTGACTCAAGATGGCCAGCCGATAAACAAAAAGCTGATAGTACTTTTGACTATATGGAAATTTGGAAAAAATGAAAGCAGATAGTGTGAACATTTGATAATATTCCACATAACTTATTTGATTTATTTTCGTCATATGGCTACTGCAAAACAATTTTAAATATTCCAATAGACCACTACGTGACTTAACGTACATGTTTAAGCGCCATAGGACGGGGGAGGGGAATTATGTACGAATAATGCATTGTTTTTATCTTTAATTATATGCAGGCCCCTAAATTTAATTATAAATTCAGTATGGCAACTGAGCTTTGAGGTCTGTGCCTAGGCATACCAGGGTTCGAACTGATTGTTGGTTTCCTTATGCTGCAATGTCCAGTGGCATTGTTAGGCTTCAGGTGTCTTCACGCATTCGCTCTGTTGAGTCTTCACCCTAGAAACACCATGCCGTTACCTGTGCTTTATTTGTTTGCCGATGTGCCTCTTTGATGGAATATAATTTGTATACCAACCGAACAAATACAGGTTTATTTGTTTGTTTGAATTGATGTTTTACGTCCCAGTCAAAGATAAGGTCATGTCGGGACCCTGCCTCCTTTTATGGAACTTTTCCCCAAAATGAGGATGCCATGACTTCCTGCAAGTGCTTGAAATATAACCATGCAAATAGGCCAAAAGGCTTATACGTATGGATATGACTTGAATTTCGTTTTGGGCAGGCTCAGACCAGAGTGGTTAACCAGTAATCAGTTCAGTCAAACAATTCCGGGGTTTCATGATTATTTGAAAAAATCGCACTCAACATGTCTAATGCGACACGTATCCAAAGTCGCTTTTACGTCTGTTATTTGACATATCAACAGCTATTGTCCGTCTGGTTTTTCCCGTATAAAACAACTGTCGTGATTCGTATCAGATAAAATCACACATGGTTCAAAAGAATGAGCTGCACGATCAATAGTAGCAATTAATTTGAATACAAGCTGAAATCAGGCTTTTAAATAGATACTAAGCTATGTATATTCGAGCATGCGACTTTCAAATATTTCTAGTTATGGAGATATTTGGCAGAAAGTGTGGATGTTTTCTGAAAACGTGCCATTTTAAGACTTTCATGCCATGTTTTTGCCAATCCACATACGCTGACAATGACTTTTGTATGTTACAGGGGCGTGGGTGTCCACACAAGACTGCCGATTATAATTTTCTTCGGAAACTGTTAGCTAAAGTATAATAAAACAAGAAAAAACACCAAAATTAACTTACCCGCCAAAACGCACGCGCTGACATAAACATCTGGAATTTGACGTACCAGTTGGAATTTGACAAGCCGTATGTACGGTGTGTTGACATGAAGCATCGATGACTCAAGTACTACAATGTGAACATAACTCATGACCCTGTGATGACCATGACCTATTTTAGGCAAGGTCAACATGGGACACCTATGTATTTGAATGGGTAGAACTGTTAAAATGTCATTTGAAGGGAAAAACTTGCAGGAAGTTGGGAAAATGGACAGGATATTATTCTGAAAAAGAATGGCCCCAGGGCGCTTCATCTGTCCCTTTACTGTGGCTATTTTCCATGATATTTAAACATGTTTATTAGTATATACAGCAGATCCCAGATGAGCGTTTACAGGACCTATGTTCTTCTGGTATTTCGGAGTTTTCCTAAACATTTGTGGTTTAGAAAAATGTTGAGAAAATAATTAACATAATGTATTTCGATCCAGTCTCCTTATCACCAATGCTTATGATAGGAAGTGTACCTCTTACATGTACTTAACATCAGTAACATATAAACCGACATATTTTTTCTTCACAATGGATAAGTGTTCTATGCTTTGAACAAGCTTGTTAATCAAAAACCTGAAAATGCTGCATAGTAAACACATTTTTCTGTACTAATATACTCTATGATAAAATCAATTGAAAAACAAATTAAAAACTAAATTTATGCATCTATGTTTTCTTTGTAACCTATGTTATGCCTTGAATTGTTACTTCTTCACTGAGTAACAAGGAGCTGTGAGCAATCATGGTAAATGCTGGTTATATTCAATCCGCCTGCCAGTTAAACACAGTCTTTGTTCCAACTAGGTCTCTTGGATTTAACACATGAGGCATAGTCTATAGCCTAATCACAGTTTGTTCTTGGAAAAATGTGATGGGACCTCTATCTACATGTTGTATCTTTCTTCATATACTGAGTCGATCAATTTCTGATCATCATCTTGGTTTATAGTCTCATCCAAAGTACTTGAGAAGCCCGGGATCGAACTTCCGACCACTGGATTTCAAGACGAGTGGCTTAACCACTGCGCCAAGGAAGCTGACATGAGCCATAAAGCTCGCAATGTTAGCTTATAGTTCAACCGTGCTCTTACATCTAGTTGTCGTTTGCGTCTTTGCTCCAACATTGAATTCGGTGGCGTCTTCACTCCAGCATTGAATAAATTTCTCAGCACCTGCGGCTGCTTTTTATTTTGGCCACGGGGTAGTTTTTGAAATTTTCACTTTATGATGCAATAAAAGTCGTCAAATTTTGCGATAAAACTCACCCGGTGTGAGGAGATCTGCTTTCCGCCATTTTGTTTAAATAGTCAATAGATCAGCAATCACTCTGCAAAAGGACTCTTCCAATTTCGCCACCATAGCAGTACATTTTGTTGACAATTTATATATTTAGCTCACCTGAGCCGAAGTCTCATGGGGAGATTGTAGGATGGTGGCTGAGCCGACGTCCGTGTGTTCGTGCGTTCAAATCTACAAAGATCTTCTCTGAAACCGCTTAGCCAATCTTCTAATTCAGATTAATTTTATATGAAGCATCTAGAGGAAGGGGAACCAGTGTGTATATAAATAATCCGGGTCACATGACTAAGATGGCCGCGATGGCCATATATGATAAAAACCGTTCAAAAATCTATGGAACTGGTGGACCGATTTCAATGAAACTTGGCTTGAAGCATCGATGTCTCAAGTACTACAATGTATAATAATTTATAACCCTGTGATGACCGTAACCTATTTTCCTGCAAGGTCAACATAGCTCGCCTATGCATTTGAATGGGACAACTGTTAAATATAATTTAAAGACCTATTTCCATGTCTCTTGAGGCTCATTAGATAAGGGACAGGGCATTTGAAAACCTAGTGCCCTGACAATGACTCAGAATACAGGTAGGGGCCAAAACAGGAACAATCAATATTGATTGCATAGGGAGTCAGTTTTATTAGCTCACCTGAGCCGTTAGGCTCACAAGGTGAGCTTATAGGATGGCCATGATCCGGCGTCCGTCCGTCCGTCGTCCGTCCACAATTTCAAAGATCTTCTCCTCTGAAACCACTTGGCCAATCAAAGCCAAATTTTATATGAAGCATCTATAGGAAGGGGGAACCAATGTGTATATAAGAAATCCAGGTCACATTACCAAGATGGCTGCCATGCCCATATATGGTAAAAACCCTTCAAAAATCTTCTTCTCCCGAACCAGTGGACCGATTTCAACGAAACTTGGCATGAAGCATCAATGGCTCAAGCACTACAATGTATATATAAATTATGACTCTGTGATGTCCTTGACCTATTTTACAGCAAGGTCAACATAGGTCACCAATGCATTTGAATGGGGAAAACTTTTAAAATGACATTTAAAGTGAAAGTCTTGCAGGAAATGGGCAGTAGGACTGAATATTAATGATTCTGAAAAAAAAACTGGACCCCAGGTGCTCATGTACCCCCACCCTGGGGCAATATACATGTATATCTTCACTATATTCAAATGTCTTCTCCTCTGAAACCGCTTGACCAATCAAAGCCAAATTTTATGTAAAGCATCAATAGGAAGGGATAACTAATGTATATATAAATAATCCAGGTCACATGACCAAGATGGCCGCCATGCCCATATATGGTAAAAACCCTTCAAAAATCTTTTTCTCTGGAACCGGTGGACCGATTTCAAAGAAACTTGGCATGAAGCATCGATGGCTAAAGTACTACAATGTGTATATAAATCATGACCCTGTGATGACCTTGACCTATTTTACGGCAAGGTCAACATAGGTCGCCAATGCATTTGAATGGGGAAAACTTTTAAAATGACATTTAAAGTGAAAGTCTTGCAGGAAATGGACAGTAGGACTGAATATTAATGATTCTGAAAAAAATGGACCCCAGGGGCTCATGTGCCCCCACCCCGGGGCAATGTACATGTATATCTTCACTATATTCAAACGTCTGCTCCTCTGAAACCACTTGACATATCAAATCCAAATTTTATGTAAAGCATCAATAGGAAGGGATAACCAATGTGTATATAAATAATCCAGGTCACATGACCAAGATGGCCGCCATGCCCATATATGGTAAAAACCCTTCAAAAATCTTTTTCTCTGGAACCGTTGGATCAATTTCAATGAAACTTGGCATGAAACATCGATGGCTAAAGCACTACAATGTATATATAAATCATGACCCTGTGATGACCTTGACCTATTTTATGGCAAGGTCAACATAGGTTGCCAATGCATTTGAATGGGGAAAACTTTTAAAATGTCATTTAAAGTGAAAGTCTTGCAGGAAATGGGCAATAGGACTGACTATTAATGATTCTGACAAAAAATGGACCACAGGGGCTCATATGCCTCTACCCCGGGGCAATATACATGCATATCTCCATAATATTCAAACATCTGCTCCTTTGAAACCACTTGGCCAATCAAAGCCAAATTTTATGTGAAGCATCTAAAGGATGGGGTTATCAATGTATATATAAATAATCCAGGTCACATGACCAAGATGGCCGCCAGGCCCATATATGGTAAAAATCTCTCAAAAATCTTCTCCGGAACCAGGGGACAGATTTCAAGGAAACTTGGCTTGAAGCATCGATGGCTCAAGTACTACAATGTATATATAAATTAAGACCCTGTGATGACCTTGACCCAGTTTATGGCAAGATCAACATGCGTTGCCAATGCATTTGAATGGGAATAACTGTTAAAATGTCATTTGAAGGAAAAAGCCAGCAGGAAATTGGCAAATGGACAAAATATTGATTATTCTGAAAAAGAAAATGGCCCAAGGGCTTCATCTGCCACTGCACTGGGATTAAATACCATAATATTCAAACATGTTTATTGGTATATATGCAGCAGATCTCAGGTGAGCGTTTACAGGACCATTGGTCCTCTGGTTGCACATAGCCTGGGTCCAGTCGTCAATATAATTGTTTTTCTTTTATTATTTATTTCGACAATGCGTACGTTATAAAAATTACACATCAAATTAAGGTATCGGTAGCCGTTATTGATTTCCGTAGATATTGACCATTTTTGACCAAGAAACGCAAAAATAAAAAAGAGAAAATGATCAGGCTGGAACCCAGGCTATATTGCACAGGTTATCAGGGACCATAAAATCAATAAACAGTGGAACTACAGGTATTATCCTTTAGGGGCCTCTTTATGATCCCCTGCAAAGATGTGATAATCACCTCATTATGACAGTCCTTTGATCTAAGGACCATATTGCACCATTAGGGGTAATTAACCGAATAAACAGTGATACCACTTTTAGCTTCTTCAGAAGTAGGTCTGAACTTAGCTTGCAGACTGTCGCATAACTTGAATGCTATGCGACAGTCTGCATGCTTAGTTTTTAACCCAATCATGGTTGATAACTATGTTGCCTTCTTTAACTGCACGCCGGTGGGTCGGGCGTCAGACTCTATGATGGCCCCGACTTATTCATTTTAGTTGGTTGGGGCCGGAGCTTCTTGTCTGTTGCTTGGCCCACCGGGGTCCAACTGGTGTTTTTCGTTTGCTCCGGAGTTAGTAGGTTATTCGGCGACCAGGGATCTCCATCGTCGGGCAGCTAACTTAATCTGTGAGTCCAGGTTTTTGATTCATCAGGATGTTTATCATGATTTATCTGTTTGTTCTTCATGATTCATTGACTAGAGATTTACCACGAGAACCGAAGAACTAACTAAATGTTATGAACCACTGCAGAAGCTGAGGGTGAGGTTATGGACATGTAAAACCGGTTTAAGCCCCACCCCCACCCCCAGTTATTTATAACTGACCGTTCCAAGGCGGCACTGCTGCTGTGGTTAATATTTCATAAGTTATTCCTATAATGAGTTTTTGTTGTATAACTGTGGCCACCCGAATATCATTTGGCTGTCTTCTTAGCCCTCTGCATTTTATTTGAGTCCATGCTAGCACTGCGACCACCTTACCTTAAATAACTGCTCACCCTGTATTCGCGGATCCAGAAAATTCTCAGGGGCAGGAGGGGGTCCAAATTCCCAGAAGGGGTCTGGCGGAAAATGTCAACATGGCAAAAATTAATAATCTGGCAATTCCAGGGGGGGGGGGGGTCCGGACCACCTGCCCCCCCCCCCCCCCTCTGGATCCACCCATGCCCTGCTTTCCGTTATACTTGTTATACGTTGGTACCTATACTGACGACAATAAAAACGCCTCATCGAAAATTGTGCATAACTACTTGGCCAATAGATAAACAATATGAACGAAATTCGCATTTTTCTGGGCGGAATAATTCATAAAATATTAATTAATTGATAAGAAATTGTCATATCAGTGAATTGATAAGCAATGTTTAGGAAAATATTAATAAATAGTCCATTTGGTTTCAGGAAAAAAGGCTCAGTAGGGGGTTCATGAAATTGCCTAAATTTAGCTCCTCTGGAAATTGTTTGGAATTTGCTTTATTAGCATGTTGTTTTGCCAGATGGTTCCATGTATGTGTTTGAGAATTGTTCTTCTTCTCGTTGATGTTATGTTTATCGGTGTTTTGATTATTTATTTGGATTTTATTAGCTTTGCATTGTTCTGTCTGTTTTCATATTCAATTTGTTTTCCCTATATGGGGCCTCTATTTGCCTCCACAGCTACAGGACCTGTCCACCATTAATTTTACTTACTTGAATATATTGGAAATATTTTGTTTTTGTTTTATTAGTTAGTGGATATCAGTTTTGTCATATCAGAGGTTGGAGAGAAGGATTTATTTGCTTAATTTTTCTAACAATAGTTGTTATTAATGATTTTTATTTTGCAACAGGTGTCTATTGACTGTGACTGTACAAGCTGACCTACTTTCAGTTGAATAACTTGACCAAGGAAATTCCACTGGTAAAGTCCAGTTTTGAACGTTTGCCAGATGTTGAATATCTTGCTATATATTTAATATTTAGTTTTTCTTTGTTAAACCTACCGGTATTCGAAGTTGGTACCGTAGAGTATCAAAATCCACTGTGATGGAGATCAATGTTTACGAAGAAAGAAATGACTCAAGGTTTGTATCACTCTTTTTATTTGATTGTCAATCTAGAGACTGTTGAATACTTGGAAATAGAATTGCGGGGTATTTCATGAATTTTTGGTCACTACAGTAGGTAGTATTTACCAAATGTTACTGTAATGCTTTTGGAATGCAGTTATACAAGTATAAGATTTTCAAAAAGGCAGTGTCTAGCCTCTTCAGACCAGGAATCTAGCCATGTGGGTCTGGACGCTTGCTGTCTGGTAGTGTTGGAGATTCTAACCAACAGGACCCCATTGGAAATAATCGACATGCATACTGTGTATTACATAACCATTTGTTTTATAAAAAAAATCTGTTTTTCATCTTTCACACTCTTGGGCACTGTTCTGTTGGTGGCACTAGGCTTGGTGACTTCCAGAGAAGGTGGGTCAGTGGTGAATTTAGAGGGGGTTCAAGGGGTTCGCTCGAACTCCCCTCAGGACCAAAATTATTTCATTTTCATAGGGAATTTAAAGAAATTTGTCTGAAATTAGGCAAACGTACCCCCCATTTCTGCATTTGAACCCCCTCTTCAGAAATCCTGGATCCGCCCCTGTGGGTGCAGTTGAAGAAGCTACCTATCTTCTGAGTCGATCAATTTCTGATCTTTAGGGAGTGCGGTGGCGTAGTGGTAGAGTGTCGGACTCCGAATCGAGAGGTCCTGAGTTCGATCCCCACAGGCATCACCGTGTTGTGTCCTTGAGCAAGACACATTAACTCCCTACAGTACTGGTTAAACCCAGGAAGAGTTGGCTCCATCCCGACTTGACTGAAAAATTGATGACTGGGACGTTAAGCCTCAATACAAAAAAAAAAAAAACAACAAAATTTCTGATCATCAGTCATCACCTCAGGTGTGGGGTGGTTGGCTAAATTTAGAATTTAGTCAAGGGGAAAATAGTTTTGGGGTCCACCATTAAAACTATTTACACTAAAACAACTGCCTCGATATGGGCCTATTTTTAAATAGAAACCTTAAATTCCTGAAATGGTCTTGGATGAGACCACTTGAGAAGGGATACTTTTCCAAACCTGAATAGTTCTGGGGAAAAATGAATTTTTCAGGGCATCACTATCAGGTCTGATGCAAGTCAGGATTGAGGTTTGTAACCTCCATTGAGTTTTGAAATATGCATAGACATGTGCAAAATTTCGAAAAATGAAGCATTAGGCGTAAACAAAAAAAAGCTGTGTTTCCGCTAACCAGTCCGACTCTGAGTTTTTGCGCTGACCCTGCAGTTTTTATTGCCAATAAAAATAAAATAGAAATATTTTCATGCAGACCGACCCTCAACATTTGAAGTGGAAAACAGACAATGATTTAAAAACTGCTATAATTTCAACAATACTAGGTCAACTCGCTTTCAGCTTCCTACTGGTTTTAAACTTCATCGCATGTTTGTTTCGAGTACTTACATGTATGATTAATTTTAGCATGTTTCTACCTCTTTACCCATTTTCAAGTAAGATAAAAATACACAAAAAATAAAAAGATTTTCCCACCTACCGACTCTACCCCGTCTTCGGCATGTTAGCAGAAACAAGGCTATTTTTATTTTACGCCTTACGTTGAAAAATGCAAAATTCTGCTTTGATAAATCTGTTAACCTTGGTCGTTTACTTATTTTTGATACAACTGTTTTGAAAATTAATCTGAGAATATTTTTTTACAAAACATGTTTTACCTAATGTTACCATTGTTTTCTGCTTACTTCTACTGTCCGGCATTGATGTCTTTCTGATTGACACAAACCTGGTTTCTGCCACTGACATCAGGTGTAAGTGGTAATCTTTTTTTTAAGTTTATACTTGTTTTCATTTTTTGTTTAATAGTATTTCAGCAATGTTAAACATCAAAATGATGATATTCTTAGAAAAAAGTATAAAATATACAGAAAGCAGCAGAAATACTTTTCAAATACATGCCATACATTGAAGACTATTATTTTAAATCTTAAAATTCAAAAATTACCCCTTCCCCTTATGAAATTGGAGGAATTTGCAAAGAATTCTCAAACAGATTTTGCTGAAAAATGTTTCATTTGAAAGCTGCACATTTTGCAAGCAACATTGGCCCGGCCCGGAATGATGTTGCAATTTTTGCATAGCTACATGTATTTGTTTTTTCTCAATATAGATCTAGTAATTTCACGTACATTTTCAAACCTCAATGAGGTTAAAAACCTTACCTCCAGGGATTTTTTTGACAATTTTGGGAAGGGGCCCTAGGGCCTTTCTGATTGGGACAATTAGCGAAGTAAATTCGGAATTGGGAAATTTCAAGTTCTAGACATTCAAAATTGATATTTTCCAAAGTGGCATAGCTTAATAAGGGATTTCATTTAGAATAATTATATAATAATTCATAATCAAAAGTGTCAAAAGTTAAATAACATTTCTAACAGCAAAGTTTGAATTTCACAATGTATGGAACTGTTGAAAATTATTTTCAGCTGTAATTGGGATTTTTTTCTCCAGATTGGGGAAAAAGACACCCAATAGTAATTTGCAATGGGAATGAGGCCTAATTTCGGCCCCTGAGACACACAAAAAAAATCCCTGACCTCAATCCTGATGTGTACCAGACCTGACTATAGGTAAATTGTCTTGTGCATTTCTTTAAGGTTGGGTGCTGGGGTCAGGTATTTGTTTTTATCAAGATATACTGTACCAGAGTGTGTCTTAGGAGGACCGCTCCCTGCGGGACTCCAGCCAATGGCCACTCAAGTTTGTCTAGCATATCACCAACGCTACTGTCCTACAGGTCCACCTGGCTGCAGTCCTTTGCACCATCTCTATCTTAGCAGTCTGAGTATCATTATAGGGATACCAAATAGGAGCTGCATACTCGAGCTGAGGTCGAACCAATGTTTTGTATGCAATTTCCTTAGTATAATGCCTAGGTGCCAGTGCCAAATTATATGTATTTTGCTACACGACCCATACCTGGATCTTTCCCTGGGTCTGGAACTGTGAGACATGATTTTTTCATATAATTTTTTACACAATCAAACAGTTAAATGCATCCGCTGTGATATTTTTATTACTGGTTATCTAAATTTGCATCTTTAACACATTATCTTTTAACAAAACACTCTTTAAACTGTATCTTCTCACAGACTTATTTTTCATAAAATGGTGTCTTTCAAAATGTTGATTTATACTAGTACATTTTTTGATACATTTATGCGCATAATATTCGGGTATATAGGGTGGTATGGCAGGATAGATACATGTACATTGACAGTACTACTTCAAACTTGGATAAATACCAACAGACATGAAAATGCTGAAAGAGTTCAAATGATATTTGTCTGTTTCAGATTGTTGTTTTGGTTGAAAGATCGACACACTGACAATGTTGTATGTTGGATGTCAAGCAGCGTAAAGATGTTTCAGTGTTATTTCAATGATACAGTTTTTGGTAAGATCATCTTTAGTGATATTAGTCATCACATTACATACCGTAGTAGGGAGCGGGGTGGCGTAATGGTAGAGTGTTGGACTCTAAATAAAGAGGTCCTGGGTTTGATCCCCACAGGCCTCACCGTGTTGTGTCCTTGAGCAAGACACTACAGTACTGGTTAAACCCATCCTGACAAGACTGAAAAATTGTTGACTGAGATGTAAGGCCTCAATACAAAAAAAAAAAAAAAAAAAAAAAAAAAAAAAACATGACATAGTACACATGGCTTTCATGGGGTTACAGGATGTTTCACGCACAAACCAGTTCCTCCCGGGACTGTTTGCGTAAAAAAATATTTTTCGAACGGGACATTTACTCCCGAAGAGTGCCACATGTTTTAAAAAAATTGATTTTAATGCTTTTTTTTCATTGAAATTATTTATTTTTTATGTCATTTCAACGAACTAAGACATCCAAATAGGATAAACAAGTCGCTTAAGGACTTCTAAAACTATATTTGGTGAACCGACCCATAAAATTGATTTTGAGCGAATCATCTCACCTTTTTTAGCATACAGCCCCATTCGATTTTTTGCGAAATAGTCCTGGAGGAAACGTCACAAGGAGAAACTGTTTTTAGGAGCCCTTTCATAGTACTCAGAAAGTGACTGCATGTATGTCCAATTTTGATATGTGACAATGTCATTGTTTTGTTATTTTGTGTTACATGTATTACTGATGCGTGTATTCATTTATTTTCAGAGGGGAGAGAGCTTATATCATCAACAGCAAATCGAGCAGGTAGTGAACCACACCAGAAAACTTATATTTTAAGTCAATTAGAGTGGATGACTGCATGTACAATAAACTGTTCACCCTAACTTAAATGATAAATAATGGACTTTAATACAAACTGTGTTTTGAAGTGGACATGAGTTATAGTAATACTGTGAAGAAATCAAGATATAGTTGATATTACAAAGCAAAAATCATTAAAGTTTAGTTTTAAAGCCCTGCTATAAAAAGGCTGGGCTATACTGGATTCAGTGTGACAGTGCCATTGACAAGATCTATTCTTGGGTTTGAACTGTGCATCATTTTTTAGCAACCTGTGTTCTTTCCCATAGCCGTTTTATTGAAGCGAGGATTTAGTCTGATTCTCTGACAATTGTTGTTAAATACTCGTGTGTATGTATGTTTCTTCTGCATGAAGGATCTTGCTGTCTGTGACATAAGACCAATGGTGAGAACTGAGAAGCTGTTAACAAAGATGTGCATGTGCACGAAACATGTTTCAGTGATATATAGTAAGAATACCAAACCGATTATCCAGAACTGAGAACAGCCAATGCGGATAAAATCAGTAAAAGACTCAAAGACTGTAGTATGCAATTACGTGCCTTAGAACAACTTTACAAAAAAAAAATTGTGATCTGTGGAAAGTTGTCTCCACAATGGCAAGCCGTTTTACTATTTATTCAAACAAACAGATATCTTATATTGTATATAAGATATCTTCTTTAATAAATAAGATATCTACTTTATTTTATTAGATATCTATTATAAAGAAGATATCTTATATAGCAAATAAGATATCTGTTTTGTTATATTAGATATCTAAATTGTCATTTAAGATATCATATATAGTATATAAGATATCTTTTTAACTAAACAAGATATCTTATTTGTTAATGTAGATATCTAAATTAACAAATAAGATATCTTGATTGATATATTAGATATCTTATTTGTAAAAATATATAAGATATCTTAATTAATATAGATGTCTGATATAGCATTTAATTTGTTAATTAAGATATCTTGTTTAACAAATTAGATATCTAATATGATAAATTAGATATCAATAATGTTTTTTCTAAATAAGATATCTTAATTAATATATAAGATATCTAAAAAGTATATTAGATATCTATTTTATCATATAAGATATCTTATTTGTCAAATAAGATATCCTCTTCAACATATAAGATATCTTAATTGCATTCAAAAATAAGATATCTACTATGCTAAAGTAGATATCTTATTTGACAAATAAGATATCTTATGTATACACAAAAATAGATATCTTATATCCTATATTAGATATCTTATTTAGGTTTAACAAATCAGATATCTTATTTAGTACATAAGATATCTTATTTGTTTTAACCAATCACAATTGGTTTCTGATAAGATATCTACTATACCAATACAGATATCTTATTTATAGCCTTAATCAAGATATCTTATTTGATAATTTAGATATCTAATATACTAAATAAGATATCATATATATTAAATAAGATATCTATTATACCTAAATAAGATATCTTATTTACCACTTTAGATATCTTATTTGCTATATAAGATATCTAGTTTAGCAATGAAGATATATATCTTATTTATGAAAGTAGATATCTTAATTAATCTTGTAAAGAAGATATCTTTTTTAGGTATAGTAGATATCTTATTTAGTATATTAGATATCTAAATTATCAAATAAGATATCTTATATGCTATATAGGATATCTTAATTGTGGGATCAAATAAGATATCTTATTTAGCATATTAGGTATCTTCTTTACTATATAAGATATCTAATTTAGGATATAAGATATCTTTTTTGATAAAAAAGATATCTTTATTGCTAAATAAGATATCTTATATCCTAATTAAGATTTCTTATTTACTATTCAAGATATCTAATAAGCATAATAAATAGTAAAACGGCTTGCCATACTCCACACAGGTATTTATCATGGCATCGACATTGTTTGTTTTCATTCACAATTCTCTCTGAATATAAACCAGTGTGATATAGATTATAATACTTGCAATATGGATATGTTTATCAAGGTTGACTTTCTTTCATGACCCATTAATGGACAAACATGACAATGCAGGTCACATGGAGTTTTCATGCTTAAATTCGAAAAACAAAAAAACACATTGCATGTGTTTTGTACAAACATGTACATGTATTATATATGTAATACATAGTGTGCATAAACAGAAATAAATACATGAAATTTCATGACTTATAAATTTTGCTGGTTTTAAAATTTATGACTTCGAGATCAGTAGGTGAGTCGGGGTGCAAGAAAACCTGTCGCCAGGGATTCAGAGTATGTTCCTGAAATTGAGCTATACAGGCATGATTGCTGCAGCTGAGGTTTAGCACATTACAGTCATGTACTTAGTGAGGGCAGTGGCGTAGTGTTGAATCACAAAGTTCTGGGTTCAGACCCCACTGGGACTTGGTTGCGTCCTTGAGCAAGACACATCTGAATCTGAATGGTTTACTGGTGACACGCCAAAGTGACAATACTTCACCGGGGGTGCGCCAGGAGGGAAATTAGTCCATGGCTCATGATTTTCACCCTGGTTGATACCCAGAAAACCGTCGCACCATCCGGACATAACTGAAAAATTGATGACCAAGAAGGAATGTTAGACCTTAAATCAAACACCAGAATTTTTAGAGCTAAAATGGCGTAGTCAGCAGCTGTCAGATTTTTAAGAAAGACTAAGAAACAACACTTTACAAAATGTACAACCCACAATTGAGCTGTGCAACCTTTTGGTTTGATTTAGGTATGGATGTGACGTCCCAGTCAACAATATTTCTGTCATGTCCCCAGCTTGGGACACTCCTTTGTGTGTATTAACCAGTACTTTCCAGAGTCAATGTCCCTTGCTCATCGTGCAGTGATATAAGCCAGCCACCAGTGGGGATCCACTCCCTACCTCCCTAACCAGAGTCTGATGCACTAACCACCAGGCCAACATGCTCCTTTGAATGCATATTTGTATGCTAGTATATGCGCCAGGTCCCTTTTTTAGCTCACCTGAGCCGTTATGTTCACAAGGTGAGCTTATAGTATATCCATGCTCCATCGACCGTCGTCGTTGTAGTCATTGTTGTCCACAATGTTCAGTGAAACATCTCCTCTAAAACCACTGGGCCAATCAAAGCCAAACTTTATATGGAGCATCCTCAGGAAGGGGGAACAAAAGTTATTTCCGCCATGGCTATAAGTAGCAAAACCTTTAAAAATCTTCTTTTCCAGAACCATAAGGCCTATGATTTTGAAACTTGGCATGAAGCATCAGGCAATGGAGCTCTACAAAGTTTGTATAAATCAATCCATGGCCCTCTGATGACCTTGACCTAATTAACTGCAAGGTCAACATAGGTCGCTCATGCATTTGAATGGGGAAAATTGTTAAAATGTGATTTGAAGGGCAAAACTTGCAGGACATGGGCAAATGGATGGACTATTTATGTTTACAAAAACATTTTGGCCCCAGGGGGTTATCTGCCCCTGCACTATATACATGTATATGACTATAATATTCAAACATCATGTCCGGATTGAATTGACATTTCGTAGGTTCTTAACTCTTTTTTGCTCACCACCAAAAGAAATCAAGAGGGGAGGGGTTCATCATCCGACCCTCACATATTTCTTAACCATTCTTAAGTTTTGCATTCAGTCTTATTCTTCAATCATGATCTTGTTCAGAAATACTGCATTAATTATTAAATTAAAGGATGACTGCTCGTTTGAATTTTTTAAATTCCTTTTTATGTGACTACATCGCTCGAGTTAGTATACCGATTATACATTTTATTTGCCTAAACTGAGTGTGTAGTCATAGTCGGAACCGGATCATTAATGTCTGTATATTTGGTAATTGACCAAAACGCCCGAATCAGTGGAAAGCAGTCCGGTGAATGAAGGAATTTTAACACGGAGCCGTTTCCATAATAAAACCTTAGCAAATCAAGCCATATTTCTTTTTAGTATTTCTACCACTTTTATCACACCGCCCAATAATTACATGTGGCTACATGTTATAGCTTTTCTTGTTCTTATTTTTACGTTCTGTCTCATGGTATAGCATAAACCGAATTTGGTTAAGGTGTACACTTTTCTCAAAACGTGCGTGGGTGCACCATTTTTAAAATTGCACACTGACGTCATTATACAGACGTTTTTGACGTGAAAATTCTTGAAAGCCTTGCAAAGACATTTTACAAACTTAATAACATCGAAATTTTGAAACGAAACATAACTGGACTACGTTAAGTTGAAATAATGAAAATAACATAGGGACTTTTCACAAGAAAAGAAACTGACGGAACGAAAAAATGATGCTGTTCGGTTTCTGGTGTTTGAGAGGACTCCATAGTATAGGACCATCTTTCGCTTCGGCATAAGATTTCCTCTATCGATTTTTGTTACCGTAGCTCTTTCGCCAACGCTTCTATAGCAAAAGCTTTTTTACGTCGACGTCTCTTATGCTAACGAATTCTAATGATGAAATATTTCAGAAACGATGCCATTTTATTCGGATGCATACCTTGAATAAATTTTCATAACGTAGTCGCATTATTTTAAATGAATAGCCATGAATGGAGCAATGGTATTCTGATGCTTACTTTCATAGACGTCAAATACACGTTATCCGTAAGGACATTGGTTTCATGCTGAAAGTTAGGAAAATTAACAATAGAAACTATTCTTTGCCAATAGCCATGTCACGAAAGCCTTTGAAAACATTTTGACCAGTTTGACGGCGCATTGATCGTTAGCTGCAGTGACGTCAATCACGCTAGAGAACGAAATTCGGTTTTCAAAAAATGAGTTTCAATAACATATGGTCATGTATGGATATTCCACTCTATGGCTTATGTGTTGGTTTTGCAAAGGAGGCTTTAATTTCAGTAATCGAAAGAAGCTATGCCTGACAGACTGGTTCATGACCAGAATAGGGATTTTGCGAGGGGTGTATGTTTTCAACAGCTTGTCATTTTTCAAGCAGCTGTCTGAATGATCCATTTCAGCATTTCCGAATGCGTAAAAGGTTAGCAAAAGATATGGCTAATATTTAAAATAGTTTAAGTTGTTTATCTTGGCAGTATGGCGTATCAAAGTTGACTGAGGCGGTTTTTATTGACGTCAGTATATATTTTATATCTCTTACATGATTTCCTTATTGCTTGTTTATATGTGTGTATATCAGAGCCTCTGCAGAAGATGAGGGTGAGGTTATGGCCATGCAAAACCGGTTTTAGCCCGCCAGTAACTTTGTTTTACTGATCGTTCCAAGGCGATACTACTGTGGTGGTTCTTTTTGTTTTATGTCTTGGTGTTGAAAAAATTTGTTCTGTTGGCGCCTTATGTATGTTTTCATATTTTAGTTAAGGTAACTGTGTGGCCGCCTATTGGGAAAATAGCTGCTCATTCGGCTTACGATTTGTTTTCATGGTATAAGTACCTGATTGTTAGTTGTTGTTTTTTTCCCACCTCGGTTTTTTGGAGTGGGAATCTTTTTCTGATTGCGCCTTTTCCTGATCTTTGCCTATTTATACCTCTTTAAAGGGAAAATCTTGCAGGAAATAGGCAGTATGACTAATTACCAATGATTTTGAATAACATTGGACCCCAAGCTCATCTGCCCCCACCACGGGGCAAAATACATGTATATTATCATGAAATTCAAACATGTTCTCTGAAAGCACCGGGCCAATCAAAGCCAAATTTTATATGAAGCATCTACAGGAAGGGGGAACCAATGTAAACCTAAAGCTT
This sequence comes from Rugalucina vietnamica, assembly GCA_964017185.1. NCBI lineage: Eukaryota > Metazoa > Mollusca > Bivalvia > Lucinida > Lucinidae > Rugalucina > Rugalucina vietnamica. Next base: position 21,265,525 of record OZ024878.1, on the reverse strand, counting down.
GGTCACTTGACCAAGATGGCTGCCATGCCCATATATGGTAAAAACTCTTCAAAATAAGGACCGGTGGATCGATTTCAACGAAACTTGGCATGAAGCATCAATGACTCAATTACTACAATGTATACATAAGTCATCACCCTGAGATGGCCTTGACCTATTTTATGGCAATGTCAACATAGGTCTCCTATGCATTTGAATGTGGAAAACTGTTATGTAATTTAAAGGTAAATCTTGTAGGAAATGGTTGGAATTTCCTTGTCTCCGCTGAAAACCGTTGATGGATTCTATTTATCTTATCATTTCGGTTGTGAAAAATATTTCTTGTCTAATGATCTGTAAAACTCGCATCAATCACAACAGAAAGTGAGAGAAGTGCCCCAGAAGACTAAAGATAGACTAATGATTGGTACAGAGAAAGTCACGCTGGAAGCGGGTCAACTCGGTCTGATACCAATTCGGCCCGTGGGTCAACCCGGCCTCGGGTCAATTTGGGCTCTTAGTTTTACGTTACAGGTGGGGTATTTTATAAGTACATTATGCTTTTAGATATGGATAATAATATTATACTTTCTTATGGTGAAATATTCCGGAGAGAGACATTGTTCATTTAGGCAGCTGGGCTAGGAAATGGGGAATGAGATTTCAACCCGTCAAATGCAACCTGATGCAGGCTTACTACACCCTATAGGGCACTGTACTGGAAAACGTTGAAAGCATAAAATACTTGGGTGTAACTATCACAAATGATTTGAAATGGAATACTCATATTCTCAATGTTTGCACAAAGGCTAATTGTATACTTGTCCCCCAGACAATATAAAGGCCTGAAGCTCAGTTTGGGACCCTCACACTCATGGCCTCCTGGAGAACTGGAAAAGGTCCAAAATCGCGCGTCAAGGTTTGTGACTGGAAATTGTGTTTTTGAAAATGGGAGCATGACTGGCATTTTAGGTCAACTGAAATGGGAATCTCTTAAGAAAAGGAGGAAGGATAGTAGACTTATAATATTGCTATACAAAAGTCTAAAGGGTAAAGCTAGAACACCCACAGAAGACCGTATCCCGCAGAATAGGCGTTGTAGAAATCAACACTCTTTGGCTTTTCAGATACCTTCAGATAGCAAAGAAGCGTACAAAAATAGTTTCTTTCCACAGACTATCAGGGACAGGAATGACCTACCTGAGTCCCTGACCTCCTCTGCTGGTGTGTCCAAGTTCGCATTTCTTGTGAGAGCCAGGGACTAATTTCCCTCCTGACGCAACCCCCTGGTAAAGTATTGTCAATTTAGCGTATCACCAATAAACCACTCGGATTCAGATTCAGGTTCTCAGCTTACTAAAATCAATATTGGAAATACGGGCAATCACATCCCCACCCCCCACCCCCCTCACCCCCCACTTAGATTATTTATTACATTATTATTTATTTATTTATTTATTTATTATTTTTGTATATATTTATTTTTTATGTTATTTTTTCCTTTGTTTACCTGTATTTCCAATACTGATTATGTGCAAGCTGGGATTCAGCAGATAATGCAAAATGGTAAATAAAGCCGAGTTGACCCGGTCGAGCTGACCCGAGCCGACTTGACCCGATGCCGAGTTGACCCGGATTCGTCATGCTCAGCAACCGATGTGATATTTTGATCGAGATGACCAGAACCCAATGATTATGCAGTTGCTACTGTAAAATTTAGAATGCAGTTGCAGCTATAGACGATATTTAGAGTTACTTTTATTATTCCTTAGATTTAACCGCGAACACTTCAAACCTTCGACTAAGTTCGAGAAGAGTTGGGAAAGATAGCTAGTTAAGTGTCCGGGTAAATAGAGTGTTCATTTGAATTTAAAATGAATAGAAGTAGCTCTTCCCAAGAAGATTCACACTGGTCTGTCTTATAGGCAACGAGTTTTCCGTTTCGCAACACACTAGACCTTCAGCCGTTATTTACAATCTCCATGCACGTTTACACAAAAACATTCCGAATGTGTCATACAGCCTCAGTGCCATGCGTGTACTAACCGGTCAAAAATAGTTTTACTTTACACATCAAATTTTGAAACCCGAAATTCACTGCACAAAAAACTAAATCCCGCTCACCCTCACTTTGCATACTGTTCACAAGAGTCTGATATTAAATTTTCTTCTCTCCAGGTGATGTTCCATAAGAAAAGTCTCTGATTTCCTGCTTTAAATCCATGATTTCTGTGAGATTTACACATTCAGCTAGATTATTTTTGCTCCCACTTTTGGAGAGCTACGCTAAGCCAATCAAGAAGCTCTCCATGCTCAAGCTACAGAGCGCGCGCCGTGACGTCAAGGCACCTCTGTGACATCAACTAGGTCGAGTTAGGATGCACTCACCACGTGTCAATCATGTGTAATCCTCTTGTATTCAATTGGAAATTGTTTGATCAAATAGAACCATCAAGGTCCGCAACGGAAGGTAGTGGAGTGAGGTTTCGCAAATAGCAACACACTGAGGAATCAGGGTCAACTCAGCCTCGGGTCAAGTTGGCCCGGGTCAGCTCGGCCGAGTCAACTCGGCCTGTTATATTTGGTATTATATGGGTATATGTTTGTTGGTGGCTATACATACGACAGGTCAGATCATTCAGACATATACGAGACATATTCACATGTTTTTCCATGTTCTGTCTTTCATTCTCAATATTGGTGAATGAACAAGAAATTAACATGCAGCGTCTTCCGAGATTCAGTTAATTTGAAGCAACAATTAATAATGATTGTATCATTATTCTTGTTAATTGCTTTGGTTTTGTTCTTTAATCTCACATAGTTTAGGAAATAAATGCACTTAATTTCAACAAATTAAGTATATGTCTACCAAAAATCCAAAATTAGCCCTTTAGATGTGCCTTATAACAATAAGTTTCTAAAAATAATTTAATCAAAGTCATGAAAGTCGGCCATAATTCAAAATGTACCATCAGAAAAACATTACTTTACACCTCGAACGAACAAAATCAAAATTTAATAAAATAATTACACAATAATAAATTATTACTCCATTCTTCAAAGGGAAAATAAACAGACCCAGTTGACCCGAAGCCGAGTTGACTCAGGGGCTGAATTGGTACCAGGCCAAGTTAACCCGCTTCCCACACCGACAGGGAACTGGACTGCTCTGAGCCTGCCCAGGAAACGTGGTTTAAGTCAAACCATCCATACATGTACATATAAGCCTTTTGTGGCTGAGTTGGGTGGTAAATGCACCAGTTATTTGTCACCAGAGCTCCCCCTGGGCCAATCCCTCATAGGAGCTTATGATTGGTACTTGGGCTGGCATTGAGCTGGCATGGGTCCATCCATGCATGCATGCGTTCCGATTTCCAAACATCTTCAGTCTCTGAAACAGCTTCCCCAATCAAAGCCTAATTTGATATGAAGCATCTGTAAGAAGGGGGAATCAATGTGTATATACATGTAAATAATCCAAGTCACATGACCAAGATGGCGGCCATGCCTATATATGGTAAAACCCCTACTGTCATATTCTAATCATCACACCATTTTATTTTTTTAATTGTAAATGTAGTTCCTTAAGTTTTATGATCATTCATTTCATATATGCCTTTACATCACCCATTTTCATCATTTTCTAGCTATTCCCAACAGCCCCTCCCAGGAATAATCAGCTATTGATTTTCCATAGTAAAGAAGTAGAAGTAGAACCCTTCAAAAATCTTCTCCTGAACCAGTGGACCGATTTCAATGAATCTTGGCATAAATCATACTGACTATAATACAACAATGTGAATATAAATCATGACCTAGTGATGACTTTGACCTATTTTACGACAAGGTCAACATAGGTTACCTATGCATTTGAAAGGGAAAAATGTGAAAATGTAATTTAAAGGAAAAATCTTGCAGGAAATTGGCAGTACTGGGTAGGACTTTGAAAATTATTGGACCTCAGGGGCTCAGGACTGAATTAAAAAATTGTTTGTTTGTCCTTTACCTACCCAGCATGGTAGAATTGGGTAGGTAGGGTAGGGAAATTGTTATATTATATTTTATTTTCCATAGATGCCAACATGACATAGTTTTGTCTGATGAATCTTGTAACAGTCTACCATTGATCTTGACTGTATGATCACTTGATATTTTACATTGCTTTTAGCATGTTTAGTAGACAGGATGCACTTGAAGGAAAAATATGCGAAAAAAAAAATGGATTCCTACCAAATTATCCAGTAATAAAAAAAATTGACATCACAAAATTGCAATATAATTTTTGGGATGGGGACCGGGGAGGAAGTGGGTAGGTAGGTGGACGACAAACAGACAAATTTTTATTTTCAGCCTCATCTGCCACCACCCTGCTGTGTTTATTACCATAACATTTAAACATCTTCTCCTCTGAAACCGCTTGGCCAATCAAAACAAAATTTTATATGAAGCATGTATATGAAGGGGTCAAGGGGAAACAAATGTGTATATTAATGATCCAGGTCACATGATCAAGATGGCCGCCATGCACATGTATGGTAATATTCTTCTCCAGAACCAGTGGACTGATTTTAATGAAACTTGGCATGAAGCATTAATGACTAAGGCACTACAATAGATATATAAATAAGCATTAATGATTCATGTATTACAATATGTTTATAAACCATGACCCTGTGATATTTTATGGCAAGGTCAACATAGGGGAAAACTGTTAAAATGTCATTTAAAAGAAAAATCTTCAGCAAATCAACAGTATGACTGAATCTTAATGATTCTAAAAACAATGGGCCCCAGGGGCTCATCTGCCCGAACCCTGGGGCAGCATACATGTACATGTATAATACCATTATAATCAAACATCTCTAAAATCACTTAGCCAATCAAAGCCAAATTTATGTGAAGGGGAACCAATGTGTATATAAATAATCCTGGTCACATGACCAAGATGGCCGCCATGCCCATATAATGTCAAAACCCCAATTACTTTTCTTTTGTCCAGTTATGGTACTTCCTGACCAACAGATGAGTGATCATTGCCTTTGGGCTACTTGTATTTTGTTAAAGCTCTCTAAGAAGATTTAAACATATATTATTGAAAAAAAAATAATTTTGAAATTATTAATTATCTTTTACTAGTAAATTTTACCCGTCTCGAAGTAGCAGTAAGTTGCGGTGATGAAGACAAACTAGAAATTGGCTGCAAGCAAGGCTTTCAGTATACCCCCCCCCCCCCCCCCCCCCCCCCGCAAAATAGCAATGGTAATAAAATGGCTATGTTTGAAAAATGCTGTAAATTTGTCAAAAATAATTTTTTCATCATTATAATTCTTCATGCACATCTTCAATATGTGTGGAACATGTCTGCAAAGTACTGAAAAGAAATACTGAAAGTCCTAGGAGGAGTTGATTTCACAAACTATGCACTACCAACCATTACTGTATAAGCAATGGTCAAAAATGGCTATATTAAAAATTGCTGTAAATTTGTCAAAAATTATTTTTTCAGCATTATAATTCTTCATGCACATCTTCAATATGTGTGGAACATGTCTGCAAAGTATTGAAAAGAAATACTGAAAGCCCTAGGAGCAGTTGATTTCACAAACTATCAACTACCAACCATTATTGTATATAAGCAATGGTCGAAAAATGGCAAAGTTAAAAAATGCAGTAAATTTGACAAAAATTATATTTTCAGCATTATAATTCTATATGCACATTTTCAATATGTCTGTAACATGTCTGCAAAGTACTGAAAAGAAATACTGAAAGCCCTAGGAGGAGTTGATTTCACAAAGTATGCACTACCAACCATTATTGAATATAAGCAATTATAGAAAATTTGCTAAGTTAAAAATGTTGTAAATTTGTCAAAAACGATTTTTTTTCATAATGACAAGTGTTCATGCACATCTGCAATACATCTGAAATATAACAGCAAAATATTAAAAGGAAACATTGAAAGCTGTAAGAGGAGTTGATTTCACAAAGTATGTATTTTCAGTACTATGGCAAACATGTTTGATGAAGACTTAAAAAGTCCCATAACTCTTGCAATACTGACCCTTGAGCCCCTAAATTCATACCACACATGTATTGCCTAATGGAGCAAGTGTGGTGAAAATTTGAAATAAATCAGGCAAAAGCTACTCAAGTTATTCAGCAAAGATGTCAAAATGCTGCTGCAAAGTCGAAAAATGGCTAAGTTAAAAAATGCTGTAAATTTGTCAAAAATTATTTTTTCAGCATCATAATTCTACATGCACATCTTCAATATGTCTGTAACATGTCTGCAAAGTACTGAAAAGAAATACTGAAAGCCCTAGGAGGAGTTGATTTCACAAAGTATGCACTACCAACAATTATTGAATATAAGCAATTATAGAAAATTTGCTAAGTTAAAAATGCTGTAAATTTGTCAAAAATGATTTTTTTTCATAATGACAAGTGTTCATGCACATCTGTAATTTATCTGAAACATATCAGCAAAATATTAAAAGGAAACAGTGAAAGCTGTAAGAGGAGTTGATTTCACAAAGTATGTATTTTCAGTACTATGGCAAACATGTTATATGAAGACTTAAAAAGTCCCATAACTCTTGCAATACTGACCCTTTGGCCCTTAAATTCATATCACACATGTATTGTCTGATGGTGCAAGTGTGGTGAAAATTTGAAACAAATCAGACAAAAGCTACTCAAGTTATTCAGCAAAGATGTAAAAATGTTGACGGAATCACGGAATCACGGACAGGCTGAAAACAGTATACCCCCCTAAAACTTCGTTTTGCGGGGGGGTATAATAAGACACACACATACACACACACTCACACAAACACACAATCTCAAATAAGACATACACAGAGGAGAAGAGAAAAAATGACCGAATCTTTAAAGTGAAGGGAACGTATACACTCATTTACTGCTGATTTACTGCTGAGATACAGAAATTTAGCATTTGACCTCGATGATCTTGACCTTTAAAAAATGAACCCCTCGAGCTAATATCCGGGGCCGCCCTCCACCTTCCCACCAAGTTTGGTGAAGATCGGCCCAAGGACCTGGGAGAAGTAGGGGAACAAACAGAAAAAACATAAATTTGACCTTTGACCTCGATGACCTTGACCTTTCAAAAAAATGAACCCTTCAAGCTAATATCCGGGGCCGCCCTCCACCTTCCCTCCAAGTTTGGTGAATATCGGCCCAAGGGCCTGGGAGGAACAAACAGAAAAAAAACATAAATTTGACCTTTGACCTCGATGACCTTTGACCCAGTTGGACCCATAAATCTTAATTAGGGATCAACCTGTACCCATAAATCTTAATCAGGGATCAACCTGTATACACTCACCAAGTTTCATGCAAGTCGGACCAAGGACTGTCGTGATACAGTAATTTGACCTTTGACCTCGATGACCTTGACCTTTAAAAAATGAACCCCTCGAGCTAATATCCGGGGCCGCCCTCCACCTTCCCACCAAGTTTGGTGGAGATCGGCCCAAGGACCTGGGAGGAACAAACAGAAAAAAACACATAAATTTGACCTTTGACCTTGATGACCTTTGACCCAATTGGACGCATTTATCTTAATCGGGGATCAGCCTGTATACCGGTACACTCACCAAGTTTCATGGACTGCCGAGATACAGAAATTTGACCTTTGACCTCGATGACCTTGACCTTTAAAAAATGAACCCCTAAGTTTGGTGAAGATCGGCCAAAAGACCTGGGAGAAGTAGGGGAACAAACAGAAAAAAACATAAATGACCTTTGACCTCGATGACCTTGACCTTTCAAAAAATGAACGCCTCAAGCTAATATCCGGGGCCGCCCTCCACCTTCCCTCCAAGTTTGGTTAAGATCGGCCCAAGGACCTGGGAAGAGTAGGGGAACAAACAAACAAACAGACAGACAAACAAACAAACAGACAAACGTTGCTCAAATTTTAGTATGATTACAACAAATAGGAAATAAAATTTTATGTAGCAAAACTTGAGTTTGCAGGGTGTATACATGTACCTATTTTTAGCTCACCTGAGCCGAAGGCTCATGCGGAGCTTATAGTATGGTAGTCGAGCCGGCGTCCGTCCGTGCGTCCGTCCGTGCGTGCATGCGTGCGTCCGTTCACATTTTCAAAGATCTTCTTCTCTGAAACCGCTTGGCCGATCAAAGCCAAATTTTATAAAGAAAAAAAAAAACATTCAAAAATCTTCTCCTCAGAAACTGTCAAGTGGATGAATCCTGTACTTTGTATACATGTTCCTGACAGTAGCCTCTACATAATTTGTGTTTTATATTCCAGTCGGATAAGAACTCTGGTTGCTATGGTAACTTTAAGTTTCCATAGACTTATAAAGGGAAAAGTGGAAATTAGCTATATTTTGAAAACTATTGCAGCCTGAGATCTGAAAAGTGGTAGATGCAAACAACTAATGGATTAGATGAAGGTATATGATTAATTTAGGTCAAGGTCATCTTTTTGACCTTGGCCGGTCTGTCGTCCATACACATTTTTCAAAGATTGTTTTCTCTGAAACTACTTGGCCAATCAAAGCCAAATTTTATATGAAGCACAATCAATGTTTAGAGCAAATTATTAAAAACAACAATTTTTCTTCTGATGAAATTCTCCATTTTTACAGCTGCAAAAATTCTATATATTGCATGGCCATGATTTTGTAATGAAAGTCACAGAAGCCGTCCGACCTTTCAAAATGTAGGCGGGATACTTAAGATTCTTTCCAATGTCCTTTTCCAATTGCTATTAATGTTGTTTGGTTTTTCTTTATTTTCAGATCTCTGGAAGAGGTTTTAGACATACATCTCCAGTGTTTTCAGACAGCATTTAAAAACAAAGAACTATTCCCTTAAAAAGCACGCTTGTACAGTTATCAGAAACATGTCGGATCATTTACTGCGGAAAAGATATGACGAGCCTATCTTCCGGGGAATAATAAACCGGAAGTTGATGGATTTCGAGTATGAATATTTAAAGTTCTCCTTCAAAACAGTTTTCCACCTGACACCTTACTCCTATCGATGCTGCCCATGTAGCTATGAGTTTGAATATTTGGAATTCTTGTCAGACGATGGGGAAATTAATGAGCCCATGTACCAAAACTTGTTGCAAACATTAAGTAACAAGAAATGCCCACACGTTGAAGGAGTAGATGCTGAGTTTGTCAAGAAAACAAAATGTCACGGGGTTCATGTTGTCGCGGCACTTGAAGATGAAAGAGTATTAAAGTACATCCGTGATGACAATTATCACGAGAATGATTATGAATATGGACCATCAGGGTTATTTGGAATAACGCCTTGCCACATGGCGGTGTTAAAAGGCAAACCAAAGAGTTTGGAAGTGATGCTAGACATTTACCCTTACATCAGATCCGACTGGTCATTTAAAATCTGGTATAGAGCAGAGAAAGATAGTAATAACATTATGTTTGAGGAGTCAAACTTTCTGGAGCAGTGTGTTCGAAAGAACAACCCCGCACTTTTAAATTCTTTCATCGATTGGGTGGTAGACGAAGATCGTACGGATTTAAGCAATACCATGGGTATGGATTTAAGCAAAGCAATGAATTACGCTATTATGCATGAGAAAACTGCAGACATGCTTAACATTTTGATGAAGAATATGGAGGAGTTTGGGTGCATGAATTTCAAAGCGACGTTTGGCGATAAACACGTTATAGAGTGCGCAGAAATTGCGACAATTCTTAACGAGCATGATATCCTTGAAGGACTACTGGAGACACTATCGAATATCGACGTGATTGAAGACATTGGACCAGAGTTGCCCGATCTGTGCATTCGCTTACCTCGCCCCAAGTGTAAGGCTGTTATAGAGAAATACGATATCTGTTGTAAGTTGTGGGAACCCATTGAGGATACAGTGCATGGCCTGCTTGAAACTTTAGTGAAGTATCCATATTGCGCTACGGGTTATGATGAAATTGTCGCCATTTTGAAGTCAGTTCCGGGAATCGGTGCTATTATAAATAGTGAGGATACAGAAGGATATACAGAATTACAGAAATTTCTCAAACCCAAACGTTATTCTGAAACTAAACGTCTTGAACTTAATCCAAACCCGAAAATCATTGGGTTGTTGTTTGATCTAGGGGCGGATGTCAACAAGCCTTTTACTAATGGCGAATCACCATTGAAATTTCTTCTACGTGAATGTTTTATCTTAGATGATAGAATGGAGTATTACATGTACAAAAATGTGAGACAGACCATTGAAATGCTACTGCATGAAAATACAAGTTTCGAAGAAAATGATCAAGACCGCGATGGGTCAGAATCAATCACACAGCTTGCCTTACAATTAGATAAGCTTTTGATACGTCGGTTGAGATATGGAATTTCTGGTCCATTTCAATTGCTAGAATACCACCCGGTACCAATAAAAATGACAAATTCTGTAATTACAGATTCACACCATACAGAGGGCGCAAGGTACGCCCTAAATTTCCTACTCCCCCTCCTTATTGAGTGTGGATACCGGGCCTCAAGGGCTGGCCTCTTAAAAGTAGACAATGAACGTTTTGCGCTGGAAGAGTACGAGTATATTCAGCGCGTGCTACATGCAAACAGACCACGTGACTTAACTCTGATCTGTCGAGATTCTCTTAGAAAGCATTTCAAAGGTCGCAAACTCTGGTACTATTTGGAAAGGAACCACGTCCCCAAAAGGCTGAAAGACTTTATTCTCGTGAAGCACGAGCTGTTGATGCTAAATGGACAATAATTAGGGATTGCAATTAAGTCAGAGAGAATGTTAGCGAAAGGAAGAATTGGCTAGCGGGTCTGCACAGGCGACATACCGGGAGCTCGTTGTTCTGAAGAAAACATAAAATGTGACTCAATGATTATTCTTATATCAAGAATCACTATGTCATCATAGCGGTGTGCACCGCATCGCATATAAGAATTATGTGATGTGTACCAAATATTCATAAGAACCAACTAGCCCCGTTTATCCCTTGTGGAGTGGGTTCAATGTTTTTCTGTATGAGATGCATCATAAAAAAATAATGTTTCACCAGGTTTACTGAAAAGTCTTGCACAGACTGGTGCAGACAGGGTTGCCACGCGTCAGGGAAATTGTTTTTTTTTTTTCAAGTTCAGGGAATTGTCAGGGAACTTTGCAATCTGTCACGGAAATTTGGAATGGTTGGTAAATGTCAGGGAATTTGTCAGGGAATTTTGAAAATAACAGATTCAAGTCAAATTACTTTCCGACTTTGTCTTCATTCCGTCAATGTTTTTGGAGCAGTCTTATACCAGATTCTATCCGGAAGTGTATTTTATGTTTGATTAAGATCTGATTGGTGTGTTGTAGTAATAAATGGCTTTCCAAGTTTTAAGAATTGTCCTATTGAACTGTCATTATAGAATGTGCGCCAAGATGTCGATGTCAGGGAAGTTTGAAATTCCGTCAGGGAATTGTCATGTAAATGTCAAGGAATTTGGTTTCCGTCCGAGTGTGGCAACCCTGGCAGAGTCATGCAATAATAAGAGCGAATGTATAATTTATGTACAAACAGATTGCTTCTGGTAACTGCACAGCAACCACCCAACAGCTGTCTTCATGCATGCTTTATTACGAAAACACATCCTCGCAATATACAGAGATTTTTCAGGTGAAAATATTGAACACTTCATTAGAAAAACTTTGATATTTTAGCTCACCTGAGCCGAAGGCTCACACAATGTGAGCTTAAAGTATACCAATCAGTCCGTCCGTCATCCACGATTTCAAAGATCTTCTTCTCTGGAACCGCTTGGCCAATCAAAGTGAAATTTTATGTGGAGCATCCATGGGTAGGGGGAACAAAAGTTTAATCGAGAAATCCGGGTCACATGACCAAGATGGACGCCACCCCCATATATGGTAAAAACACTCAAAAATCTTCTCTAGAACCGGCCGGTCGATTTTCACGAAACTAGGTATGTAGCATTTGGGACTCCAGCCCATCATAATTTGTTCAAATGATGACTACCCTAGGATGACCTTGACCTATTTTACGGCAAGGTCAATTTTAGAAACAGGTTTTTAAATGTACATTGGAAAAAGTGTTAACTATTGATTTTTTGAAAACTATTGCAGCCTGAGCCCTGAAAAGTGGTAGATGGACTAAGTGGTAGAATAACTAATGGAGTAGCTGAATGTATGTGATTAAGTTAGGTCAAGGTCATCTTTGACCTTGGCCGGTCTGTCGTCCATACACTTTTTTTTAAAGATCTTCATCTCTGAAACCGCTTGGTCAATCAAAGTGAAATTTTATGTGGAGCATCCATGGGTAGGGGGAACGAAATTTTAATCGCGAAATCTGTGTCACATGACCAAGATGTCCGCCACGCTCATATATGGTAAAAACTAGTTTGATCGCGTAATCCAGGTCACATGACCAAGATGGCCGCCACGCCCATATATGGTTAAATCCACTCAAACATCTTCTTCTCCAGAACCGGCAGGCCGATTTTCACAAAACTCGGTATGTAGCATTTGGGACTCCAGTCCATCATAGTTTGTTCAAATGATGACCCTAGGATGACCTTGGCCTATGTTTACGGCAAGGTCAATTTTGGACTGAACAGGTTTCTACATTGGAAAAATTGAAAACTATGGATATTTTGAAAACATAACCATATATGGTAAAAAAACAACAAAAAAAAAAACAACCACTTTGTCCAATGACTGTACTTGTTGACTCTCAGGTGAGCGATCGTTGCCCTAGGGCTACTTGTTAATATATTTGCTCAAAACATTTATTGTGGGACCAGGGTACACGTAAGAACCGCCTCGGTACCCACAATTTATGTAAGTTGGACCAAAATAAGAAAAATAGGTATATCCTATAAAATGTTTTTTTTTCCTCATAAAATAAATTTTATGCACTCTTTAAGCGTTTGACCATATTGTCAGACACCATCCACGTGTTCTTGGCTAAATACATTTTGATCAATTAGTAACACACCAAGGTTATATTTTACTATTAAAAATGAACTTTCTAAACCGTCAAAATCGTAGTACTATTAGAACATTTATACACGCCAAGAGTCGCAGTTCTTTACTACAGAAAATCCCGTAATTTCTTGACCATTTCATTATCTAGAGTCATCTTGATCTTAGAAACGGACGTTTGCACGGACTATGTAATGAGAATTACAGCCGAGGAAGAGTAATAATACATAAGCCAACATATCACTTAAATTTGATGGTCTTCCAATATTGTCAACTACCGCATTCGTTCTAACTAGCACAATACTCCAATAAGCACACAACCTGGTCGTTTCTAAAAAAGATATGTTCATGAACGCTTTCAGCGGTCTATACATGTAGCTTGTTTTCATTCGTAGTCAGGGTGTGTGCTAATTAGAATGATTTTTTTTATTTTATTAATTTTAAGACACTTTGAAAAGTTAAGCGCACTGTTTGCTAATTAGAACGAATACGGTATCGAAAGAATCATTAATTATATCTTGGGCAAGGTTTTCATTGGTGACAGTTTAACAAGGGGCATATGATAAGTCCTTCACAGATTTTCAGGGTATCAAAAGAAACTTTGCCAGGTAACAGATTGATTCCTTGTGAAATATTTCAAGTAAAGAAAGAAATTAAAACTTATCTCCATATACATGTAAACTCCTGAAACATGATTTCTTCACAATAGAACGTTGCAAAGCCTATTGAGTTTACAAAGGACACCCTTGTCATTTTTCTTTGCAAACCTATCACATGCTTTGCATGAAAAGGTCGATTTAAGATTTACTAATATACATGTACCCTTAGAACCGCCTCGGCGCGGCGGTTCTAGTGAGAACCCACAATCTATGTTTTGGACCAAAAATAAGAAAAATAGGTATACCCCTGCATACCCCAGCTTTACTATATATATACTCGTTTTGCACCAGTTAATATCTTTCTCTTTAGTATAGATCTTTTTCAAATAAACTCTGGAAACTTAATACCATCTTAAAAGGGCTGGACTTCGTGAATAACAAAGCAATAATTTGTCTTCAAAATATGAAGTTGAAATGTGCGAAAATGCAAGTTTTTGAAAACACCAAAATTTGGGATGCAGCAAAAAGCCCACATCTTTATTTCTGGGCTTCAAAATCTGAATTCGTTTCACATCCTCACTCGAGATACTGAAAGCAATCATTGGAAAAAAAATGATTTTGTTTTGACAAAACACTATTTTTGACCAAAAATAACGATTTAAACTCTCAGATAAAGCTTAGTAACTCATTTACTCATCTCTCCAATAAAATGGGTTGTTTCTCCATGAAACAACATGCAGCATCCGCTAATGTTTAACTGAAGGTACTGCTTTTCAACCCATCCGAATTCCGACTTTTTAAACTGCATATCAAAAACACACTAATGCAATATCTTTGACATGAGATCGCCTTTAACGTGATCAAAAATTGAAATGATTTTTTATTTCACTCAATTTCTCCAATATTTAAAAATGCATTTTGTTACCGATTTTTTTATATTTTCTATATCTCTCTTAACTTTTTTTTTTTTTTTTTTTTTTTTTTTTTTTTGCTTCAGTATTTGCTTTGGTGCTCTGGTGTGTAAATTTGGTAACAAAATGTGTTTCATGTTGGTGGATTTTATTTTCCAATTTTCAGTATTAAACAGAAAAAGGGGATTTTCAATTTATCCATTACGAAAACGTGTCCATGCAATGAACAGAGATTTTTATAGTTGTAAAAATAAAAAAAAAAATCAGTAGACAAAAGTTGATATTTTTCTTATTTTTGCTCAAAACATAGATTGTGTGTATATGTTAGAACTGCCTCGGCGAGGCGGTTCTATCGAGTACCCACAATCTATGTTTTGGAGCAAATATAAGAAAAATAAGTATACCCCTGCATACCCCAGTTTTGCTATATAAAAGTGGGGTTCAAGGGGGTATACTTTTCATGGCCATGTTTTCCTGATGTTAAATCGTTTCCGCCACGTTTTTTTGTCTCATCACACATATTATGAAACTCTTTCAGACTGTGCAAATTCAATAAGGTAGGTTTAAAATTTGTTAGTCAAAATGTCAGTTAAAATATGAAAAAAAAATCTGAATGGTGCGAAACTTCTTTTGAGGAGAATATAAGTGGGGTTTAAGGAGGTATACATTACACGGACATGTTTTCGTGATGTGTTGCAACTTAGATACATTTCCGTCAATGAACTCACAACCTCTCGTTCATAACTCCGGGTGTGTGTGCTGTTATGGTTTCGAAAGAGTTCTAGCAGTGTTTATGAAACAATGTCCCAAGGGAGTTGTCTGCCCCTGTCCCGGAGCTATATACATTTATATGACCATAAAGGTCTTAAATCGTGATATAAGGTTTGTGACTGGAATTACGTTTTTGAAACTGGGAGCATGACTGGCATTGTAGGTCTTGAAATTGGAATCTCTTAAGAAAAGGAGGAAGGATAGAAAACTTAAACCGCTTTCACACTATCGCGTATCGACTCACGTATCTACGGCGTATCAAGATACGAAATATATGTCACGCGTACATCGTACATACGTGAGCATACGTAGCTCATACTCCTCGATACGTAGCTCATACACCGAGGAGCTGTGGCCACTTAATAGCTCTGTCGCACATTCACGTATCAGCGGCGTATCGCTCGCGTATCTATGAGAATTTCGATACGCCGAGGTCTGAGCCGTATTTTGTTCGTGCGATGTATGTACCACGTACGTGTGACGTTCCTACTACGTTCCCATGGCGTATCAGTGACGTATCTGTATGCGTATGGAATTTCACTTTCGTGTGACGTATGTATGGCTTATGAAGTGTACGCGTTACGTATCTACGGCGTATGTACTACGTTCCATTCTTATCTGCGGCGTGTCTGTTCTGTACCAATTGCTTTATAATACCTATGAGAACAAACGGTTGTTTTCACTTTGTTCATGCAATTCGCACATTATAGTTATCAATTATGAGATGTCGAAGATGACACAGGAGAAATCTAGATAATCTAGATTAACACCGAAGGAAAAACCCGAGGTGTGTGTGGATAGGGGAAACATTATTAGAGGTCGAAGATGTCACCGGAGAAATCAAGATAATCTAGATTAACACCGAAGGGGGGTGGGCATCTCCTTGCTTCCCATCCTGGTCGTAAGACGATATGAACAAAGACAGCGGCTACACCAAGCGTAGCCCTGAAAGAACCCTGCACGGCACCCCGAACCGTGAGAAACATCTGTTCCATGACTTCGAAAAAACGAAAACATTTATATAGTAACATTAAGATTCTCTTGGAACACCACAAAATATTCCTAATACGTCACACGTACTCCACAGCAGCGAAACGTACGTAGCACATACGCCATTGATACGCGGGATACGCCACACGTACGTCGCTGATACGCCGTATATACGAAAAGAGAGTCGGGGATACGCCACACATACGTAGCAGATACGAAAGATACGTTGGTACAATGTACATACGTCACGGTTACGTGGCATGTTAACCGCGACATATGTGTGGCGTATGAGGAGTATGAGCTAAGTATCTACGGCGTACTTACCACGTTGCTTTCGTATGTACCCCGTATGTGTGAAGTATGTACGGCGTATCGGACCTGCTACGTACGTGCTACGAATTTTTAAGTGCACACATAAAAACGTAGCACCTCGGCGTATGAGGAGTATGAGTTAATTATCGAGGAGTATGAGCTACGTATGCTCACGTATCTAGGCCGTACGCGTGACGTTCCTTTCGTATCTTGATACGCCGTAGATACGCGAGTCGATACGCAATAGTGTGACAGCGGTTTAAAAATTCGTAGCACGTACATAGTAGGTCCGATACGCCCTACATACTGTACGTCAAACATACGTCGTACATACGAAAGCAACGTGGTACGCCGTAGGTACGTATCTCATACTCCTCATACGCCACACGTACGTCGCGGTTAACATGCCACGTAACCGTGACGTATGTACAGGCACTTTTCGTATCTGCTACGTATGTGTGGCGTATCCTCGACCCTCTTTTCGTATATACGACGTAATAGCGACGTACGTGTGGCGTATCAATGGCGTATGTGTTACGTATGTTTCGCTGCTGTGGTGAATGTGTGACGTATTACGAGTATTAGGAATATTTTGTGGCGTTCCAAGAGAATCTTAATGCTTCTATGAATGTTTTCGTTTTTCCGAAATCATGGATCAGATGTTTCTCAAGGTTCGGGGTGCCGTGCATGGTTCTTTCAGGGCTACGCTTGGTGTAGCCTCTGTCTTTGTTCATGTCTAACGACTAGGATGAGGAGCTTGGAGACGTTTCCCCTATCCACACATACACATCGGGTTTTTCTAGATTATCTAGATTTCTCCGGTGGCATCTTCGACCTCTGATAATTGATGACTGTAATGTGCGAATTGCATGAACAAAGTGAACACAACCGTTTGTTCTCACAGGTATTAAAACGCAATTGGTACAGAACAGATACGCCACAGATAAGAATGGAACGTAGTTAATACGCCGTCACGCATACACTTCATACGCCATACATACGTCACACATACGTAGCACATACGCCTCGATACGCCGTACATACGAAAGTGAAATTCCATACGAATACAGATACAATCGTGATCTTTTCACCGCGACGATTCTTATTGCGTCAACCCAAAATATTTTGAATCAAAACCAAGGTCAGTGAGCGTGTTTTCCGAAAATCGCTAGGTCACTTGTCCTATAACTAGTACAGAGCTGTGTCACACGAAAAGATATTGTTTTGCCAATAACCGTATTTTGAGTAGGCAGTTTATCTCGTTCAGTCGCAATTTTCTATAATAAATCTACCCTATAATTGCTCTTCATCTAATTTATTGCCTCTAAGCTTATGATAATAATGTAAATCAAGATAAAACTGATAAATTAAATTGATATGTTTTCCTTTTCTCTGGGCATGGCCATTTACTGCGGATGTTTGGGCACAAAGAGAACTTCAATCAATAGAATTCGTTTGATGTATCAATTTTTGACCCCGCATTCAAGTACATGACCTAAAAATATTTCATTGACAGGTCCTGTTTTCTCACGTTTGCATAGTGGCTTTCGTCGCGCCTTTCTGCAATCGATTGTACATCACACGCATTGTACATCACACGCACGTACGTGGTACATACGTCGCTCGAATAAAATACGGCTCGAAATTCTCATAGACACGCGAGCGATACGCCGCTGATACGTGAATGTGTGACAGGGCTATTATACTGCTTTACAAAGGCTTGAAGGGTAAAGCCAGAATACTTAAAGATAACATTATCCCGAAGAATAGGCGTTCTAGAAACCAACACTTTTTGGCATTTCAGATACCCTCAGCTTGCAAAGAAGCGTAGAAAAGTAGTTTCTTTCCACAGACTAACAGGGACTGGAATGACCTCCCTGATTCTCTGATCTCCTCTGCTGAAATGTCTGATGACTGTGTGTCCATGTTCGCATCTCTTGTGAGAGCAATGGACTGATTTCCCTCCTGGCGTACCCCCTGGTGAGGTATTGTATATATGGCGTGTCACCAGCAAACCATTCAGATTGAGAAACCGCCACAGTTCAGGCTAATCTACATGTACCTCCCTTGAATACCTCGTGGGGTTGGATCCTGGGCTTCTCCAGTCCTTAAAAGGAGACTTAAAACCGAGGTGATATGACAACTGCTTACAAGTGCATACTGTGACGGGGCTAAAGACTATGTTGTGTGTAATGTCTTAAGTCCAAGGGACTAAGCTTTCAGACCCGACTTATGGACAAAAACTGTACTATCACACATAATAATGCAGACAGGAGCGGTAAAAAAAAACAATATTACATCTGTAAAATATATATTTCTGCCTATTAAAACGTACTGATTTAAAGAATATAGTTACAGTTGCATTGCTACATCCCCTTTGTCCCCAGTATGCAAATGCGTTTAATACGTTGTCCCAGGACAGCCCGTTAGCTTGTTTAAAAGTAAGAAACTAGAGGCGGATTCAGGATTTATGGAAATGGGTTAATATTGTGGCATTTCTATTAATTTCGAGATCTAATTGTGTAAATGAAATAAGTTGGTCTTATTTTCGCAGTTCTTAAACATTTTAACTTAACAGTTGTTTCATTTGACACCAACTTCCCTTATTTATTTATTTATTTATTTATTTATTTATTTATTTATTTATTTATTTATTTATTTATTCATTTATTTTTGTTTCAAAATCTTTGTGATAATTTGCTTATGTTTGCAAATGTCAGATGAAACGTTTCACAATTTTTGTCAATAAAAGAAACATATAATTATCAATTTTGATCGAATGATCGGGTTTGCTTTCAGTTTTAAAAACTATTTCCAAGCTCCTTTCAGTTATCACATGGTCACCCAGTCATGTTTTACAGTTTAGGTACATCCCCAACGCTACCATCAATGGACATTCCGTCTTTTTTGCGTAGCATTGGGTATTCACTTTTCTCTTACAGTTCACCAGCCACCATATAATTACCTGTACATAATGTTTTCATTACAAAAACTTGCTCATGCAATATGAAGAGATTTTTTTTCAGCTTTAAAAATTGAAATTTCATCAAAAAAATTGGATATTTTTATATTTTTGCTTAAAACAAAGATCGTAGGTACACGTTAGAACCGCCTCGCCAATGCGGTTCTAACGAGTATCCACAATCTATGTTTTGGACCAAAAATAAGTAAAGTAGGTTGTAGTAGCCTAAGAAATAAATCTAGCCTGGATGCCGAGCATTAACAAAAAATGACATCATGAGTTATCGTAGGAATTAAGCACGGCCGACTAATACCCCTGCATACCTCAGTTTTACTATATAAAAGTGGGGTTTAATGGGGTATACATTACACGGACATGTTTTCGTGATGTATTGCAATTTAGATGCATTTCCGTCAATTAACTCACGACATTTCGTTCATAACTCCAGGCTCCGAGGTTATAAAACGTTTTCATGCTCAATTCAGCTGAGCATGAAATTTCAATAGCTCGTTAATACTAAAATAGCCAAAATCAGTTAAAATTCCAGCATAAATCCAGCATAAATCCTATTATCCTGCTGATAAATGTTAAAATGCCAACAATTTTTGGCATTTTAACATTTACCAGCAGGATAAATTTTAATCTCAGCTGAGCTGAGCATGAAAAAAGTTTTATAACCTTGGGACCAGTTCTAGCAGTGCCGTCAACAATCAAATGGTCACGCTGTCATATCTTATTGATACATTTTCGATACTTTTATATGTTCAGCGCAAAACGATCTCTTGTGCAGAGCATCGGATTTGTCCTTTTTCTTACAGTTTAGAAACAGTTCCAGCAGTACCATCAACAATTACACGATCTCCCGTACGTATCATATCGGTAGCATTTGTAGTATTTACTATGCTTGGTATTCCGCATTCTCTAGCGACCACAGCGCCGTGTGATATTAAACCTCCAATCTCTGTGACCAGTCCACTTATCATTGGAAAATACGGGGACCAACCAACATCAGTGTATTTGCAAATCATTACATCTCCTGTCTTAAGATCGCTGAGATCGTCAATTGTTGTTATAATACAAGCCCTGCCTTCGACTCTTCCACGACAAACCGGCATACCGTACAGTGTGAAAGAAGGTGGACACTCCATTTCTTTCTTTTCCATTTGAAGTGGTTTAGGATACCCAAAGCTGACCTTTGGAAATGTGTATTTATTTCTGCTGGGGAATATCTCCTCTTCGCAAGTCTGATAAGTGAAGCAGAACGACTCTCAATCAACTCCCTTATTTCTCTGTGAGTAAGGAAGAATAGAAGTTCCTGTTCTGGAAGTCTGTTTTCACGAACCATCAACTCTGCTAGTCTCCAATAAGCAGCTTTAAATATGTATGTGGTTTTTACAAGGATTGATCTTCCGAGCTCTCTGGCTGCAACGCCGTCTTTAGCGGAATTAACCAAACTCCACTTCAGTAATAACCTCTGTAACCAGTTAAGATTCGCCTGCAAGCTACTGACAATTTCTTCTGCTGTTTTGACTTCCTTTTTCCTTTTCTTCAAACAACCTTTAATTACCAGTTGTTTCACTGACTCAATCAAAATTCTTGGATCTTGGGACCATGATTTTTCCATTAGGTCTGCTTCTCGAATCCCTCTGTGGCCGTGTTTTTCCATGAATCGGGTGTACGTCGCCTGTACTTGAGTATTTGTTGCAGTTCTTAATAGCACGTCACAATCGTCATTTGGTGTTGCTATGAATTCGTCTTTTATGTTCGATCTGGCGATGCATTCTGCGAGATCATGTATTGCAAGCGGGACATCTGCACTTTCAACGTCTCCGCAATTGGCTAAAATCAGTGCCATATCAGCCATCGTTTCAGGGTCTATATCTGTCGACCCTTTCTTCAAAATCATGATTGCTATCCCTGCCGGGACAACTGATTCCATTGCTTTAAACAGGTATGCACGACACATATTGTAATAAAATGCCAAGCCGTCGTCAATGCATCTATAGAGAGAATGAGAATCGTCGACGTCATTACCGACTTCAAAGGTTTCTAACTTCTTCTTTAGCTGCTCAAATAAGATAGAATCACGTCGTTTTAAAGTAATGAATTCCCTGATGATGGACAACATTCTTTGCCATGCTGTGATCTTTCTACCTATAAAATCCTTCACAGTTTGCAAAGTATGCTCTTTTACTTCCTGGCCGATAACGCTTACTTCGAAGTCAGTTTTTGCCCCGTCGCCAAAGCATGTGATTGGTCTAGTGCAAAAGTGTGTCATGTTTATGAATCCAAACCCACAATAAAATGGAACAGAGCTTATAGCATGGACTGGATGTGACACTCCTATTCTGCTATAGTTATAATAGTTGCATGCTATGTCAATTCCCCTGATGAAGAAATCATTGTTTAAAGTTGGCACGGCCCCCGGCAACATTTCTTGTATATTGCAAGGCGAGATGAACAAATGGTCACTAACGAGGGGACTGTCGAATTCATGAATCAAATCGTCATCCGTTGCAAGATCGAGAGATGTTATAGGTCTGGCTTGAAGAATGTGCACTCGCTCTTCTTGAATTGCCCATTCAATATCTAGGTACGTGCCAAAGGCATTCTCAAGGTCAAGGACTTGTTTCGACAATAGCATGATCTGTTTGTCTTCCAGGCAAAAGGCGTTTTTCTCTGTCTCAGAAGTGTGTCTAGTCTTAACGCCTCCACGATCTGCAGTTGTTTTGGTTTCTTTATTTCCTTTATGACATTTATTTATCACCAGGTTGCTTTCGTCATGGCGGTCGACCACAATTGTATCGGCATCGACATCTCCAGAGACCACGGATTCTCCCAGCCCATAGTTAGCAGTTATTATTAACTTTGAAGCATCGTTCTCTACTGGGTCCATTGTGAAGACGACTCCGGACACATCTGAGTTAACCATCTCCTGTATAATAACTCCCATGCCGTCCATCAGTTCCTGCCCATTTTGTCGACGGTATTCAACAACTTGATAAGCAAATGACGATGCCCAACAATCTCGGACTGCAGCTATAATGTTGTCTAGGCCCTGGATACCAAGGAATGTTTCTAGCTGACCAGCGGCCGAAGTTTGTACACTGTCCTCACCAACACAAGATGATCGAACTGCGAAATGCTTCTTGTACCAGTCTTCTCCAAATACCATAGCGAGCTGACTTTCGAGCTCTGTTCTCAGTTTCTCGCTGACTGCAGTTTCTTTGACAGCTTGCACAGCTTGTTCACAATGTTGCTTCAACAAATGTAATTTATCATCTGTCAAACAACCTTTTATTTGCTTTGATGCTTCTATCCCACATGAAATTTTCATAAAGTAGTCTTCAAATGCCTCTGTGGTTATGACCAACGCTATCGGAACATGGAAATTGCCGATCGAGTTCACAAAAGCTAAATGGTAAGCCTTCCCTCCGATTAAGGATCTAGATTTACAGGCTGCGTTATCTAGCGATACAATGTGACCAGTTGAGTGGCTATTCTTTGTTCCTATTTTAAATAGAGATGGTGTTGGTATGGACAAGTTGCCGTCGTCGTCAACGATTGTTTGATTGCATTTGTTAATCTCAATACCGTAGCCCGTTTGACTGTTAATCAATAATCTTTTGAAAGCAAACCCGATCATTTCATTTCCAAAGCAAGGTCGCGAAAATTCTTCATGTACATCAAATGACTTCGAAGAAATTTTGATTTGTTGGGGGAATTTAAGAAGATCTGATGTGTCATCTACGATAGAACCCCTTAATTGATGTAAAGACGAAGGAGTGCTATCAGCAATTGGAAATGTCACCCGGCCAAAATACAGAGGTTCACAGGCAATTGTTGCAGCCTGCTGCGAAAATGATAAACCAGACTGTTCCAAAACAAAGTGCTGGCGAACAATATCCTTCAGCAATATTGCATCTTTGTACTTAATTTCCCTTTCTCTGACACTTTTCAGTTTAACGTTTAATTCGTCAATACCTTCTATGCGAATTCTCCCTCTCAATTCACCCCATTGATTGTAGAATATACCATTGTCAAATATAGGAGTTGTTATGAGTGTCCTCCAACTCAGACATGACAATGATCCAGCCAGACTCCAACATGTCGGTGATAAAAGAAAATCATATGGATCAACTAGGCATTGCCAGTACAAGCAAACAGAGGCGTTCACTTTCTTTCCATCAGCATTCACGTGTTGAAGAACGCTAAGACATTGGACTTGCCATCTCCGCATAGGATCGAGGCATTTGAAACTTGTACGTCCAAGACCAGGGCAGTCCGGCACCAACTCTCTGTGACAGAAGTAGCCATAGCCCGGGATATCTAGATCCAGTTGAATACATCTTAATCCTTCTGTAGTTTCCCTTGATTTGACGTTGATGCATAATCCTTGAGAATTGAATCCTAACAAAGATGTTTCAACAATGAAGTCTTTTGGGAATTGCTTCAACTCATCAAGTACTGCTGGAAGTTCATGTATATCTATCTCCTTTTTCTTATAGTTTGGCACTAGTTTTTCCAGTATGCGTTTCCTTTTTGACCAGCGCGCTAACAACAAGTAAGCGAAGAGTATAATCCGTTTACAGAACTGCAACATAGTTTAAGTTTACCAGTTTAATCGCAAATATGTAAGTACCAAGTGATGTTTGAAGACAAACCATGGAATAGGCTTTTCAGTTTATCCACAAAGGATTTCTGAAAAAGAAACAGCATTTTCGTATAGTTCTGATCAAATCATTCATCAAAGTATTCGATGATGAATTTTACATGTTTTAGAGCAATCTCGAAACACGCTAACTGAATTCCTACCATATTGTAACGATTTTGATGACGGTTTATTCCCATCCGTTAGCTATACTTTTGACGAAGCTGCATGTTTGCTCGTCGTTTTTGATTCAGTAATATAAAAAAAAACATTGTGTTATTTTCTCTCATCCTTCTCTGTGTGTAACTTTGAATGAAACCCTTTTAAACGAGTAAGTACATAATGTGTTAAGATAAAGACATACTTACATTTACTAAGAATAAACCGTCCTTCTTGTCTTTTGTGTTGTGACTTTAATGCACTCGGAGAAAACGTTATCCGCTTGACACAAATAAAAAGTATCGTTATCACTTTAATTTATTAGCACATGATTTCAATTCAAGGTCAGTGACACTGACATACTTTTTCGCAGTCCACATGTCAGATAACATTGATAAACCATGTAATACAGGACCTCTATCATCCTTTCCAACGTTGCGTCAAACCACCGGTTAACTTAACGCCGGTGTAAGGTAGTTTCGCTACAAAAGTTTGATGGATGCGAACGAATTTCTTCTTTTCTTCGCTGTTATATAAATGTCTACGATGAAGTAAACAACGCATACGTTGACTTTCATTTCTGTTTGAATGAAAAGCTGTGTTTGTATAATTTCTCCAATCATTCGATCCGAAGTTGGTAAACAAGGTTTGGCCGAAACCTATTCGGCCGATTTCTACAGAAACGGTTCGTACTTTCGAAAATACTATCAAAATATAAGCAAAAGAGCATTTTGCAATGACTTTTAGGCAAGATTATTGGACATTTTCATCGTTTTTGATATTTTTCTTCCAGACAAATGCACAGAAAGAAAAAAGAGTAAGTAACGCCGGTTACAACGGTACAAGAATTGGTTGGTTGATTGGGGTTTAACGTCCCACCAACAGCTAAGGTCATATGGAGACGGGACCTCGGTTTATAGTCCCATCCGACGGACTAGAGAAGCCCAGGATCGAACCTGCGACCCCTGTTTTACAAGGCGAGTGACATAACCACTGCACCACGGAGGCTTCTGGTACCAGAATTACCTGGGTTGTTGGATAGATGGTCATTGTAGCTCAACAAGATGCGGATTTTGTTATTTATTAAATTATTTTTAGCTCGCTTGCACGAAGTGCATAGAGCTATTGTAGTCACCTCGGTCGTCTCCGTTTACGTTTACGTGTACGTTTACGTTTACGTCCGCGTCCGCGTCCGCGTCACACTTTCGTTTAAATTTTTAAAATTGTTATATCTTGATAGTCACTGACCAGAAATCATTCATATTTGGAACATTGCTACATATGAGGGTCCTCTGTGATTTAGTGTGAAGTGACCCATGGGGTCGTGCCTGGGGGCGGGGCTAGAGGTCAATATCTAGGACACCTTTGTACAATGCTCAGATGATGTGTTAGTTTCTCATCAACTGTAAAGCCTAGAACTGTCAAACCTTACATAAGGCTTCTCCTCGATGTCCCGACTCGGCACCCACATTGACCTACTGACCTTGACCTATATTTCATGCTCCAGTGACTTTGTCATTTTTTAAGCCAACCCCAAATATCTCATCAACTATAAAGCCTACAACCATCAAACCTTGCATATGGCTTCTCCTCGATGTCCCGACTTTGCACCCACGTTGATCTAGTGACCTTGACCTATATTTCGTGCTCTAGTGACTTTGTCATTTTTGAAGCCAACTCTTAATATCTCATCAACTATAAAGCCTACAACCATCAAACCTTGCATATGACTTCTCCTTGATGTCCCGACTCGGCACCCACATTCACCTAGTGACCTTGACCTATATTTCGTGCTCTAGTGACTTTGTCATTTTTGAAGCCAACCCTTAATATCTCATCAACTATAAAGCCTACAACCATCAAACCTTGCATATGGCTTCTCCTCGATGTCTCGACTCGGCACCCACATTGACCTACTGACCTTGACCTATATTTCATGCTCCAGTGACTTTGTCATTTTTGAAGCCAACCCTTAATATCTCATCAACTATAAAGCCTACAACCATCAAATCTTGCATATGGCTTTTCCTCGATGTCCCGACTTTGCACCCACATTGATATAGTGACCTTGACCTATATTTTGTGATCTAGTGACTTTTTCATTAAAGTTTTTAGAAGTCTATATCTCTTGAACATGTTGATGGATCAAGTCGATACTTTGCATGTTGGTAGATAAATTGGTCTGAAGTTTTATGCAGTACCATCATGACCCACCCTGAGTGACCTTGAGGTCAAGGTCACAGACTTAGAATTTTTTTGTTAAAGTTTTGGGTTAAAGTTTTTAGAAGTCTATATCTCTTGAACATCTAGATGGATCAAGTTGATACTTTGCGTGTTGGTAGATATTGGTCTGAAGTTTTATGCTGTACCATTATGACCCATCCTGGGTGAACTTGAGGTCAAGGTCATGGCCTTAGAAATTTTTGGTTAAAGTTTTGGGTTTAAGATTTTTGAAGTCTATATATCTCTATGTTGATGGATCAAGTTGAAACTTTGCATGTTTGTGGATATTGAACTGAAATTTTATGCTGTACCATCACAACCCACCTGAGTGACCTTGAGGTCAAGGTCATGGGTCATAGATTTTGGTAAGTTTAGTGACAAAGCACAAGTCATGCGAGCTACGCTGTCCTGCGATAGCTCTTATTATATCCTGCTTCTGCCTACATACGTGTACGATCGCACACATAAAAGACTTTCGTCAAAGAAAATCAAGTCACCAAGAGCTCCAAGTATACTAAGAAGTCTAGTATCTGCAAAAAAGATTGAAAAGATCTTGTTTGGCTAGGAAATCCATTTACACAAACGAGACATTCCATTTCTGACTCCGGACACGTCTGAATTCACCATCTCCCATGCTGTACAAGAAATCCTTACCATTGTGCAATAATTATTATTATTGACGACTTTATTCCACAGCCTAATAAGCAAATGATGATGCCCAACAATCCAGGACTGCGGTTATAATGTTGTCTAGGCCTTGGATACCAAGGACTGTTTCTAGCTGATCAGCAGCCTAAAGTTTGCACACTGCCCTTTCCAGCACCCGAACAGCTTAATAATTGTGTATGCTTCTTGTACCAGTCTTCTCCTAATACTCCAGCGAGCTGACCATTACGAAAACTTGCCCATGCAATATACGGAGATTTTTTTCAGCTTTAAAAATTGAAAATTTCATTAGAAAAAAAAATCGGTATTTTTAATATTTTAGCTCAAAACATTGATTGTGGATACACGTTAGAACCGCCTCGCCGTCTGTTTTCGGGGTATGAGGGGTATATATTTCATAGATATGTTTTCCTGATGACTTTCGAGTTCATTTCTAAGTTTCTCGCTGCTTGCAGTTTCTCTAGCAGCCCTAACTGCCTGATCACAATGTTGTTTCAACATATGAGCCGCCGCATGGGAAAACCAACAATCTGCATATGCGAAAACAAAGATGCAGATCAGCTTCGTGGTAACTGCGAAGCTAATCAGAGCCTTTGTTTTCGCTACATGGATAGTACACTTCCTCTTCTTCTTAAATCCAAACTTTCAAGCTTCTAGCCTGCTTCTGTTACTGTACAGACCGGTTTGTGTCGGACCTGTTCGGAAACCACATTGTTGGCCCGTTTTCTCATGAGGCGGCTCAATTATGTAATCTATCCTCTGTCTTCGCTTCGATCCCACATGATGTTTTCATCAAAAAGTCTACAAATGCATTTGTGGTTACGACCAAACCTTTGGAACACTGAACGTGCCCAAAGAGTTGACTACTAAAAAATAAACCTAAATAGTAAGCCTTCCCACCGACTAAGGATCTACACATGTAAGATACGTTCTAAGGATGGCGGAGGCAAGGGCCAGTTGCAATCAGTTTCAACATTCATTTCAATGGTTTTGCTTATTTCAATACCGTATCCCTTTTGACATGTAATCAATAACCTTATGAAAGCAACCTCGATCTTTTTATCACCAAACCACGGTCGAGTTAATTCTCCCCGTACATAATCCATTGTGCATTTCTTATTATATATGTCGGTCCTTTGAGATCAGTAAGGAAATTTAGATGTTTAGAGCCATCTTCTAAAAATGATTGTTTTAATCGTTTAATCCCATTTAGTTATGTGCCTTTTATTTAGACATCCCTTGTGTTATTTTTTGAAGTGGCAGTATATATAGATCTGGCTATCGTCGCCAGTTATAAAGGGTTACTGATGAGGGCTCAGTACCCGAAATGGCGCAATATGGTCCATACTACCTCCCTTTGAACAGTTTGACTGATTCCAAAGGATCAAACTTTTATATCTTATTGCGTGCACACTAAAGAAATTCGAAGGATTTTTGATATGTTGGGGTAATTGAAGAAGTTCTGCTTTGTCGTCTACAACTGAAACCCATGATCGGTCAGTACTATCCACAATCGGAAATGTCGAAGAAGTTCTAACGTATACCCAAAAATAAGAAATACAATGTAAATTTTAAAAAATCTTCTGAAAAGTTTCAATTTTTACAACTAACGTAAAATCTGTATATTACATGGACGTGTTTTCGTAACCACTACGCCATGAAGCTTCTCATCTCATTCCAGGTTGATCAGATCAAGGCAGAGCAGCTGCAAGAAGGACTGGACTCGGTACAAGAACATACAGAAGTCCTGCAAGGAATAAAAATAAAACTGAGATCCTTTAAGCCTGCATGAAAGCTTACAATGACTACGTCTGTGATATGGTCAGTGACGAATCAAGCTGTAAAAACTACTTTTTCGTCAAAGACAAGAAATGCGACAACTCCGGCATTGCTCCCCTGAAGACAGATGGTATTACCCATAATGATGCTAGTACCAAGTCAGAAATCTTTAATGGCATGTTCCTATCAGCCTTCACCACAGAAAACACCAGCTGTTTCCCTGATCTTGGAACAAGCAACTATCCCGATGCACCAGAGATACACGTCAACCCAAACGGTGTTTGGAAACTATTACGAAACCTAAAGCCTCACAAAGCTACAGATCCAGATGACATCTCTCCTAGATTCCTCAAGGAAATGGCTGATCCTCTCACACCAATTCTGACATTGATATTCTCGGCATCACTCAAACAAGGGAGAGCCCCTGATGACTCGAAAGAGGCAACCAATCTTAAAAAAGGAGATAAGATTATAGACCCGTTTCTCTCATATCTGTATGTTCAAAGATCCTCGAGCGTCTCAGTCATAGCCACCTCCTTTACGACCAACAACATGGCTTCAGTCTAAGAGTAAAAATTGTGGAAAATTTCAGGTTCAAAACTGAAAAAAAAAAACTAATAATTTATCCTGCTCATAAATGTTTAAATGCCAACAATTGTTGGAATTTTAAAAAACATTAATGAGCAGGATAAATTTTAGTCTCAGCTGAGTCGAGCATGAAATAAAGTTTTATAACCTCGGGCCCTGGGCCCGAGGTTATAAAACTTTTTTCATGCTCAACTCAGCTGAGCTTGAAATTTATCCTGCTGATAAATGTAAAAATGCCAACATTTCAACATTTATCAGCGGGATAAATTACCAGTTTTTGAGGTTTGAACCTGAATTTTTCACTAATTTTGACTATTTCAGCATTTATGAGCAGTTGAAATTTCATGCTCAGCTGAGCTGAGCTTGAAAAAAGTTTTATAACCTCTGGTTAATGCACAGAGAGAGGTAGCTCCGTCTGACATGACTGAAAACATTTGACTGGACTCGGTACAAGAACATACAGAAATCCTGCTAGGAAGCCTGCAAGAAAACTTACAATGACTACGTCTGTGATATGGTCAGTGACGAATCAAGCTGTAAGAAACTACGTTTTCGTCAAAGACAAGAAATGCGACAACTCCGGCATTGCTCCCCTGAAGACAGATGGTATTACCCATAATGATGCTAGTACCAAGTCAGAAATCTTGAATGGCCTGTTCCTATCAGCCTTCACAAACATTAATGAGCAGGATAAATTTTAATCTCAGCTGAGTCGAGCATGAAAAAAAGTTTGATAACCTCGGGCCCTGGTTAATGCACAGAGAGAGGTAGCTCCGTCCTGACATGACTGAAAACATTTGACTGGGACGTAAAACCTCAACACAGACAAAGGTCGATATGCATTGACGATCTGTTAGATGAACTACATGAAATCGCATGCGATGTGGGATTTAAGATGGCGGATGTTACATGTAAGCTTGCTTGTCCAACGGTCTGTGATGATATGTTGCTCCTCACGTTATCACGGTTAGTTCTACAATTTCTTATGAACCTAAGCTACCGTTATTCCTGCGTATGAAGGATAGAGTTTTCTGCTCCAAAATGCTTTAATGAGTTAAGGTCATATTTTCTTAAACATCATCGTTCTTGGTATGTCCAAATGAAATAAATAAGGATGAAAATTACAAGCATTTGTGAGTAAATTGTGTTATATATATGATTGATTCAATAATATTGATTCTTTGTAAAACTATTACTTGTCATTTATTTATATATAGTCAAAGGGGAGTAACTTTGATTAATATATGTATTTCATTTTTATTCTTCTAGAATTTATTGTCTAGAACTTTACAGAATTGTGTCATTGATGATTTTTTTAACTATTATTATAATTAAGAAGTTATTGGCACATTATAGAAGCTTCTGGTTGAATCTCTGGGTGATTTATTATTGTCACCTTATAAAAGAAATATTACATGTTCTATATCTTCTTAAAAATATCGTTCAATTAAAAGTACTCTGGTACTTTAACGAAAATATTCTCAATGTCTGTACAGATCTGTCTGTACTGTTCTCGAACAGTTTATTATATACTTTTCTAGAAGGTAGTTGATTTTTCCTCAAATGTATATATATATAGATCCTGATCCAGTCTTGAGCATTCAGAAATTTGAAGTGATTTAAAGTTTATACTTTTGGTTGTTTCACTAGTGTTTTGGATTAGAATAAAAGTGTGGATTGGAATAAAAAGAATAAAAGTATAAATAAAAAGAATAAAAGAATAAAGAATAAAAGATTAGAATAAAAGTGTGGGAAAAATGCGCTTATATTCTGGATACTGGATTGGGGATATATGTGGACTTACATTTGAGGGACAAGGATTTATTTGCCATTTAATTTGTAAGTTATTTATTTATTTATTTACTTATTTGTTCATCTGTTTTGTGTGAATTTACTGCATTTATTTGTTTAATTAAAGTTTGAATTACTTGGTTGTTTTTCGCTGTACCTGTCTTGTTACGCTTGCTCGTAACAATTGTTACAAATACCTAAAATTGAATGTTAATATAAATAAAAGAACTGTACAGATAAATTGAACGGGACGTGCATGAGCATTGCTGACAGACAGACAGACAGACATTGCTAATTGGGGTATTTTCACTCAGTGACTTGAATCATTTATCCTGTATCACCATAGAGACCATAGTGGTCATGTGACCTGGACCATTTATATAAACTTTCGTTCCCCCTTCCTCAGGATGCCCCACATGACGTTTGGCTTTGATTGGCCTAGCGGTTTCAGAGGAGATCTTTGAAATTCTGGACATCGGACGGACGCCGGAGCATGGCCTTCCCATTAGCTCACCTTGTGAGCCTTTGGCTCAGGTGAGCTAATAGAGCGTACAATTGAACAAGGATCGGGAACTTGTGCAAAAAGAAAAAAAAAAAAAGAGTCCCACTAAAAATCCCAGGCGGGGATATAGAAACAGCTGAGTGACCAGCCCCGTGAATGAACTTTTAACGTATACGAATACGCTCAACAAGCGTTGACCCGTCCAGAATTAACTACAAACGAGCCGCATCGTGAGAAAACCGGATTTTTGCCTAGGCGAAAACAAAGGCGCAGATCAGCTTCGCGGTAACCGCGAAGCTGATCAGCGCCTTTGTTTTCGCTACTCGGTAGTACAATTTCACTTCTTCTTAAATCTGAAATTTCAAGCTTCTAGCCTGCTTCTGAGCTTGTACAGCCCGGTTTGTGTCGGACCTGGTCGGAAATCCCGAAGACCGGTTTTCTGGCGTCGCGGCTCAAATATGTTGACTGGCACCATTACGAGAACACGCCCATGTAATATACACATTTTTCTTAAATGGTAAAAATTGAAAATTTGCAATATTTTTCTTATTGTAGCTCAAAACATAGATTGTGGGTACACGTTAGAACCGCCTCGCTGAGGCGGTTCTAAGGAATACCCACAGACTATGTTTTGGAGCAAAAATAAGAATAAAGGTATACCCCTGCATACGTCAGTTTGACTATATATAAGTGGGATATGAGGGGGTAAACATTTCAAGGACATGTTTTCCAGATGAAAGTGTACTAATGGTACGGACTAACAAACGCATCACTTGCCCCACCCCCCTCCCCTCCCCCTTTTTTACGGTATGGACTATAAAAACGCAACACGTGCCCCCCCCCCCCTTTTTTCTCACAAATACATAAGCTTACATGTACTACTAATACCAAGAATTAAGATTCACCATTTTTGCATTATCCGCTGGTTCTCAGCTTAAAAATAATCAAAATTGGAAATTCAGGTAACCAGAACCCCCCTGACCTCCAAGGTCAGGGGGGTTCTGGTTACCTGTATTTCCAATATTGATTTTGTGAAAGCTGGAAACCAGCGGATAATGCAAAAATGGTGAATAGCTACGAGGGGGATTTGGAAAGTTCGTAGCGCGATGCATTATTTCAGCAACTGATCGACAATCCAATGCATGTTTGATATCATTTTAAACATCTATCTTTCTTCTACGTTCTTACACTAGTTTTATGAAGGTGCCATGATGCAGTCAGGAAAAATGTTTATGTAAACATAGGTACTGTTTGAATACTGGAAATCTAGTAGATGAAATAGACAATTGTTTTTCGTTTTTAAATCTAGCACTGTTTAATGGAGTAAGATTGTTTTGCGCCATTTTGTAACCCATTGTATAGGCAATTTATTGTGCAAGTCATGACCGAATTTGCAAATTCTTATGACTTTAAAACGAGACAGCAATACTGCCGCCTCCTGGAATTCTCTGCAATTAGTTAATTTTCTATGTCAAAACGCGCCCGTCACAATGATTTTAATTTGTTTAAATTCATTTTGTGTTTACTTTCATACGAGGCACAGTTTCTCTGCTTTGTAACAAACAAAAATTATTTAGAGCACAACAAAGGGTAGCTGATAACTGTTTAAATCTGGTCATGGGTTTGTGTGATTTTAGCTAGGAGGAATCATTTTATGTGTATAAATTGAGAACTGTAGCGAATAGAATGGTATGAAAGGTTTGTGACTTGAAATCAATTACTAGAGTGATGACTGACAAGATTTCTTGAAGAAACATTCTATAGTTTATAAGATATGAGAGAGTTAGTTACCCCACCCACTCCTTGAAAAAATGGGCTTATGTCATAAAGATTCATTTTCATAGGAACTGAGCAAGATAAGACGACATATTTGCATGACGAAATTGTCTTTGTGCATTATTCACAAAGAAAATACTCAGAAGGCACAAATCTTTCTGCAACATCAACCTTAATCTCAATACAAATGGGAAGAAAAGACGCAAAAATGCTAATTTTAGAAACGGTGCAACTTCTAAATTAATCAGTATTTTTCGCATCTAATGATCAATGCTAGTCGTGCAAGCAATGACCGCAGAAGTCATCTAAAGAAAAAGAATTCCGAGACGTATCGCTTATTTGTCATACTATGATCTCAGTTAGGTCACTGATTTTCAATCGATTTTTTTCGCAATATTTTTTTGAAAATTTCCGCCAGTATATAAACGTGCCTTCATTTTGAGCGTGCGAGGAACGTGCACGCCTGGTCTTTGGACAACAACAAAAGCATCATCTTGAAGGGGAGGAATTATATTTTCCATATAATATACTGAGCCAAACATATAACGCAACACGGTTATGGCATGTTTTTCGCATTTTAATGTTACATAAGACGGTCAACCCGACATATGATGGTCAGCAATCGCCAATGAATAAATTGGGTACAAAGGTTTTGACTTTCTAGGCATGGGTCACTGAGCTCGAATCTGATTGGCCAAAACGGTTATTTTGGTGGCATGCGCCCCCTGAGAGATTCTGGAAGTCAATTTAAACACAAATGGCTTCTTAATGGATCGCCCAATGGGATTCGATGGGGTTATTGCAGGTTGGCTTCCATTTGTACCCAAAGTTTCAAATCCAAGTTTACATCATTGAAAATTGAACGTTTAATACTGTGCATTCCATTGAACACAACAGAAATTATTCATTGTCAAAAATGGGACAGGGGTAACCCTGAAAACCGACATTAAAAACCGATGTTGCGTTATAAGTTTGGCTCAGTATATATGCTAATTTATTCACCTCGTGGGAAAACCAACAATGTGGTTTCCGAACAGGTCCGACACAAACCGGCCTGTACAGCTACAGAAAAGAGCTAGAAGTTTGAAATTTCGGATTTAAGTAGGGGAGGAATTGTACTATCCGAGTAGCGAAAACAAAGGCGCTGATCAGCTTCGCGGTTACCGCGAAGCTGATCTGCGCCTTTGTTTTCGCCTATGCGGATTGTTGGTTTTCCCATGGGGCGGCTCATATGTATTACTTTAATATATTTAACAACGCATTAAGTAATTACGATGCATATGCCATACTACCACGCCTGGGAAACGGTCAATTTGTACACCGCCGGTGCTCCACGGTAAGTGAAGTTGACGGTTTCCGGTGCCGGAATTGACGACGTAAATAGAGGGAATTTTACTGGGTCAACCACTTCAAGGCAAAATATTTTCCTTACTCTAAATCCATTCAAAAATCGGAGAATGTCAGATGATGCGCCTGTGATTGGGGATTTTACAGGAACTCATATTACATGAAAACTTTATAAAAGTATGTAGTAATCAGTTTTCGCGTTTGAAATACTGGGTTATTTGGTGAATGTACATGTACATGTCTAAAAATGCCTGAATTACGTCATGTTCACATTCCACGTGTGGTGTTAGGAACAAAATGCAAAGTTTAGAGTACACATTACTGGTTTAAGGTATTGAGTGTAAAAATAACATTTGGTTGCAAGATATTGGAACCAAAATTTTACAAGCGTACCAATTGACGACTGGAGTGCAATTTAACTAATGCATTTGCAATGCTATCATAATAAATTAAAATAAGAACCGTGATATCACTACTTTGATGCATGTTGTTTTCTTTGAGGACAAAATCCCTTTCGGAAATAATGTTGCTTGTCTTTTTGTCCCATTTTCATGCATGCTCATGCTACACTGTCGCAAATAATCTAGAAATTGCTGAAAGGCATTGCCATATGAACTGTTTATCAAATAGTCTGACCTTCACTTTGCCATTACAAGTTACACTACACATTTTAAGCTGTCCTATAAGTATTTCACCTGCAAAACTTAAATGATTATAATCTTCATGCTTAATTTCTGTGGGTGTGCTAATTGACGATATAGCGTACAATTTGACCAATACTAACACAGTGGTGCAACTTGCTGCTTAACTTTAGTATAGACGCCCAGTCCCTTTAGTGTTTGTTCCGATATTTGTGGCTTATGTGAACACGCGATTATAGGTACCAGAAACAGCTTAAACTATTCAAGATAGAAGGTTCAGATGAAGAATTATTGTTGATATTAAATCTTTCAGGTTGACATCTCGTGAAACAAATAAGCCCATATGCTAAAGTAAAAACTAACAGAACTAATTTATCCATCCTGCTTTTGATAACTAATTTGGGATTCGGAATTGAGTGTAGCCACTCTAATGACAATTACTCTGATTGCCAATCTGAACACCGGTTCAAGGGTTTTTCTATATCAGTCTTACAACAGATCCTTGAACTTGAAGCACACTTTCTGTTAGCAGGGACAAATGATTTAATAAAATATAAAATATGAAGCATGTGTCGCCTTTGTTGACTGAAATCTAATAATGTACAGGTATATATTACAGCCCAATAGACAAGTACAAAGCTTAAGTCATCAGACAATGTTACTATTTTCCGGTCTCGAACGCCAATTCCGGTGAGTGGCAAAACATCAATATCGGCCATAGTGGCGTATGGAAAGTCTGTGTCGCCCAATTCCACGTTTTACACATGTATATAGATTTGATAATTGATGATTTACTTATCTAATCCATATTTGACAAATTAGTAGTCTTTTTTATAAGATTTCCATTGATTTTTTGATAGATTTTATTGAATTAAAATACCTCCTTTATTGACAATATTTCCGCAATATCTGACCCCAAAAATAACATAAATATTTAATTTAAAAGGTGAAATTGGCTGGAACTTACAATTAAAGATGTTTATTTATTTATCCATTGTCTTTAAACAAAGTTTTTATTTGATGTTTCTACAAAATAAATCGACACATTGAACCTATATCATAATGTGTTTATATGAAGATCGGCACTTTCTGTCCACCAGAAGGGGAGACAATCCAGGTAATCTCTGGATCTGTGCGCATGCGCATAGCAAATGTAAACACAATCTTTACAATAACATTGTATGTGTGTATAGAAGAAAGACATGCGCAATTATCGATATTCAAGTGCTCTATTCTTTCAGCCCAGTCCCATCATTGGTGATTTTCCATCTTTTTATGATACATGTATATAGCATTAAATACAACTATTCCTTGTCATTCAGAAATTCACGTATACGCACAGTGTGTAGACCCCGATTTGCAGACTATCCTTTGTTTATGTTTCCAGATAGGCTTTAATGATGGTGTTTTTAACCACCAGCGTGAAACCACGTACAAGGAAACCGCTCATATGATTACTGGTTAAAGGGCCCGAGCCTGTCCTTGAAAAGTGGTTGAGTCAAACCATCCATACACATAAACTTTTATTTGTTACTTGGGTGCCATATTTCAAAGCTAATTTCGCATGTCATGACATCCCATTGTTGGATATAAGTCAACATAAAATGGAGGCCACTGTCACGGTGACGTCCCTGAGCCGAATGTGTTGACCGGGACGTATTCAGCAACAAACAAACAAATCTTTGTATACTCAACACCAAAAATAACTTTACACTTTTCATTTCCAAATATATTTTTATTCGTTTTGAATTGAAATAAAGTATCTATCGGAGTGTATCTCCAACACGTGTCCGAGCATAATGCACGTAAAGCGGTTGACGTAACTTAATCCACATGCGAGTTATCTGTGCTTTCATTAAAAGCACAAAATTGGCATTTTTACACCAAATCAAAGGTTGACAGAAGATTTGAACATACTGTGCCAAGGACCACTTATTCTCCTTCAAAAATACTGCCAGACATTTTCGCTCCGACATATGGTTAGGTTTTTGCAGGCTGTTAAAATTGCTTTTCATCGAAATTAACTCCCTTTAAAATGAAACAATAGTAAATTTCAACCATTTCTGAAAGTTTTTCCTTTAATAGTATCGAACTTTTTTTGATTGCGAATCGTTAGGGCCTCATTTGAAATGTGTGGCAACATTGGCTGGTGAAACAAATCCCATCGGTTCGAAAGAAAAACGACAAACAATTTGTAATGGGATTTTTAATTGAAACCAATGTTAATGTCGAAAATGGGCCTTGGACCTGAAAACATCACTCCCGTTTGTTGTTCGAGCAGGAACATTCGACTTAACTTAAAAGTAAGTAAGCAATACGATAACATCTCTTACAGACTATGTCTTCAAACTTTAAAATTGTTAATCGATAAAACTACAGTAACACGTCAAAAGTGATGTGATTTGGAAAAACTTTATTTTGACCCCATACATGTTTTATAGGGGCGTGTGGCAGCATTCGGTCATAAAAAAATCCTTAAAATTTCGTCTACCTAATGTGTAATTGATCGGGCTTCAATACATATCAAACACTTTATAAATATTTAACACCTTTAGCCGAAAAAAATATCTACATGTACCAAAACAGAGTAAAGTTACTTTTGGCTTTGAGTATATAATAACTTGCTGAAAAAACTTTTGTCGGCATGAGATATATTTTAAAATAGATGTATGTTCCATTGTTGATAAATATATCATTAACAACACAATTTCCCATTGGTTTAATTTCACGCCGATCGTCAATTGGTACACTTTTGAGAAAAAAGACCCATTGTTCATCATTTAGCAACAAACAAACAAATCTTTGTATAATAACTTGCTGAAAAAAACTTTTGTCGGCATGAGATAAATATATCATTAACAACACAATTTCCCATTAGTTAAATTTCACGCCGATCGTCAATTGGTACACTTTTGAAAAAATGACCCATGGTTCACCAGTTTTAAATTTCACTTTTTAGTTTTCCATATAAATTACACGCTACTGACTTTTGTTTTAATTCGAGGCTATCAGATCAAACTTGGGATGGCTATATCGGAAATTTGAATCACTTTTTATCCCACAACACAAGTTTTGACCAGGGTTTCCTAAACGCGAAAAACGATATGTGGATAAATGGTAAGTTTTTGTGCATGTCTTTTGTATGCACGGTCTTTATTCATTAGCCCATCATCTGACATTCTCGGATTTTTAGGTACAGGTGGTAAAGAAAAAAAAAACTTACCTCAAACAAACTCGGGTACAACACAAACCTTTGATTTCACCCAACAACTCCTACACCGGAAACCGTCAATTTCTCTTTCTATGGAGCACCGGCGGAGTACAAATTGACCGTTTCCCGGGTGTGACTACGTACTTTCCAACTGCCCCTCGTATAGCTATATAAAATGTAGACTGGTATCAGTCCACTAAATGAAACATTACATAGTTATGACAAACACTGAAAGTAAAAGAAATGTCCATCAGATTCAAAATACAACTATTTTTTAAAGTCTGATTAGAGCACTCTGATTCAATCCATTACCTCTTCTGTAATTAAGTACCATGGTAATGTCACTTCACTTGTTATGTACCTAGACTGGTATCAGTCTACTAAATGAAACAATATCACTCAAACAATCAAAAATAAGATTCAGAATACATTTATTTACTATCAAGTCAGATTTAGTGAACCATGTATTTCAGCTAAAAGGGAAGTAATAAAGTACCTTGGTAATAGCCGTTCATTGTTTATGTACCTTTCAGTAAGAAGAATATCTGGTAGAGTCAAATATCTAAATACATGGCCAGAATGCCAGGCTAGTTATGTACCTTTTAGTATTAAGAAGAATGTCTGATAGAACCAAATGTCTATAAACATGGCCTGAATGTTTTATTCAGTTTTGCGTCCCTTTCGAGATTATTCCAGCTCACCAGATACGAACCAATCAGTAGGTGAGGCGAAATCGCGAGAACCCCTTGAAACTACTACCTGGCATACCCACGTGTGCACCTGGCACACCCACGTGTGCCCAGTGTGGGGCTCGAACCCACACCAGACACAGCGGTAAGATGATCGAATGATTAAGCGCGGTAATGAAACATCAGCGCTCTTAACCACTCGGCCACGGGGGGTCGCCACGTAAAATGTTTTGCTTCTAAGGGACCGACCATTTGACTTTGTGGGGGATAGGGGGGGGGGGGGGGGCTGGGTTTTTATTTAAAAAAATAATCTGTCTTTAAAATGCCAGAAAAAATATCCTGGCTTTGGGCTAGTGAAAAAAAATATCTGGCTTTCATTTATTGACAAAAAAAAAATAATCTGGCTCTTCCAGAATTAAAAAAAATGGTTTCACTTGAATTAAACTGAATATAAAATGTCAATAAAACAGTATAGAATATCATCCAGATTCCCTGGTGATTGTATAATACTGAATAAGTTTGGCTACCTTCTCCCATCTTGTTGTCTATAATCAGTTGAGCCTTTAATATGATGGCCTATGATAAGAAAACCTGGTTAAAGCAAATGCAAATAAACAAAGTCTAAGATCTGCTTCTTGGACACTTTTGCTACATAGAATTGGCAAACACTCTACTTCATAAATCCAAACTTTCAATCCTCTAAACCATATTCTGTCAGTGTGCTGTACCCTTTGTGTCAAACTTGGTCGGAAACGGATGACAGTTTTTTGTTGCTGATTTTTCACTTCATAGAACTTTCCATTTTTTCTACCCATTCTTGTATATAACATATTGTATATAGATTGCACAAATCAACTGACAAATGAACAGTTTTATTGTTTGTAATTTGACAAAACCAGAATTGAAACAACAAGAACATTGGCTTAGAATTTATATGCTTACATGAACATGCCTATGATATACTGCTTTTTAGCTCGACTGCACGAAGAGCATAGAGCTATTGCAGTCACCCCGGTCGTCCACGTTCCCGTTCCCGTGCGCGTTCCCGTGCGCGTTCCCGTGCGCGTGCGCGTCACACTTGCGTTAAAGTTTTCTAGAAGTCCATATCTTGACAACCACTCATCAGAAAGCATTCATACTTGGACCATAGATACCCTGTAGGGTAAGCTTTCATTCCATGGCATCGGGCCCCTGGGTCCAGGCCAGGGGGTGGGGCTGGAGGTTAAAATCTAGAACACCTTCAAAAATGGCAATTCTTGTGTTAAAGTTTTCTAGAAGTCCATATCTTGACAACCACTCATCAGAAAGCATTGATACTTAGGCCATTGACACCCTGTAGAGTCGGCTTTCATTCCATGGCATCAGATCCCTGGGTCCGTGCCAGGGGGTGGGGCTAGAGGTTAAAATCTAGAACACCATTAATAGTAATGGCTTTTCTGTGATATAGTATTCTAGAAGTCTATATCTTGAAAACTTTTTATCAGAGGGCTTTCATACTCGGACCATAGGTACCCTGTAGGGTTGAGTTTCATTTCATGGCATCGGATCTCTGGGTCCATGCCTGGGGGGGGGGGGGGCTGGAGGTTAAAAACTAGAACATTGTAAAATATATATGTACTGCTGTGAAAATGTTACAAAGAGTCCATATCTTGACAACAACTTATCATAAAGCATTCATACTTCATACACTTTAGGTTCCATGACATCGGACCTCTGGGACGGAGTCAGGGGGGCGGGGCTAGAGGTCAAAATCTAGAACTCCCCGAATTTTTTTTCTTTTTATTTCTTAATAGAAACAACTTAGGAAGATGGTTGGTCATTCATCTTTTGACT
The DNA here is from genome assembly GCA_964017185.1 of Rugalucina vietnamica. Taxonomy (NCBI): domain Eukaryota; kingdom Metazoa; phylum Mollusca; class Bivalvia; order Lucinida; family Lucinidae; genus Rugalucina; species Rugalucina vietnamica. The sequence continues at coordinate 21,224,160 of OZ024878.1, read as the reverse complement.
TTGTGACACTGACTTGTGTGTCATGACAGTAAGGGTCGGTTCAGTGATTTTGCCTTATATCTTGACACTCAATTAATATATTTTCTTACTTCTTTTAGATTATGAGTGAGTACGACCAGGTCTTTGACCCCAATATACTTATAGGTCACTGTGACCTAATTTCACGGTTCAGTGATTTTGCCTTATATCTTGACACTCAATTAGTATATTTTCATATTTTTTTATAGATTATGAGTGAGTATGACCAGACCTTTGGCCCCAATATAATTATAGGTCACTGTGACCTAATTTCACGGTTCAGTGATTTTGCCTTATATCTCGGTACTCAAATGGTTTATGAACAAACTTCTTTCAAAGTATGTTTGCGTATGACAAGACCTTTGACCCTGAAGTAGTCCTAGGTCACTGTGACATTATTTCACGGTTCAGTGATTTTGCCTTATATCTTTACTATCAATTAGTATATTTTCATACTTTTTTCAGATTATGAGTGAGGATAACCAGACCTTTGACCCCAATATACTTATAGGTCACTGTGACCTAATTTCACGATTCAGTGACTTTGCCTTATATCTTGACACTCAAGTGGTTTATGAACAAACTTCTTTCACACTATGTTTGCGTATGACAAGACCTTTGACCCTCAAGTTGTCCTAGGTCACTGTGACCTAATTTCACGGTTCAGTGATTTTGCCTTATATCTCGGTACTCAAATGGTTTATGAACAAACTTCTTTCAAAGTATGTTTGCGTATGACAAGACCTTCGACCCTGAAGTAGTCCTAGGTCACTGTGACCTAATTTCACGGTTCAGTGATTTTGCCTTATATCTTGACACTCAATTAGTATATTTTCATACTTTTTTCAGATTATGAGTGAGTATGACCAGACCTTTGGCCCCAATATACTTATAGGTCACTGTGACCTAATTTCACAGTTCAGTGACTTTGCCTTGTATCTCGGCACTCAAGTGGTTTATGAACAAACTTCTTTCAAACTATGTTTGCGTATGACAAGACCTTTGACCCTAAAGTAGTCCTAGGTCAGTATGACCTAATTTCACGGTTCAGTGATTTTCCTTTATATCTCGGCACTCAATTGGTATATGAACATACTTCTTTCACGATATGTATGAGTATGACAAGACCTTTGACTGTAAAGTATTCCTGGGTCACTGTGACCTAATTTCATGGTTCAGTGGTGATTTTGCCTTATATTTCAACACTCAGTTGGTATTTTTTCATACTTCTTTTTGATTATGAATGAGTATGACCAGACCTTTAACCCAAACATACTTATAGGTCACTATGACCTAATTTCATGGTTCAGTGATTTTGCTTTATATCTCAACACTGAATGGGTATATGATCATATTTCTTTAACATTATGAGTAGGTATCACTAGACCTTTGACCCTGGAATACTTATAGGTCAGTGTGACCTTATTTCACGGTTCAGTGATTTTGCCTTGTGTCTTGGCACTCAGTTGTATTAAAGTCTATACATATATAGTGTTCTATGGTAATAAAAAAAAAGTCAGTTTCAATGGTACTTGAAAAAAATAAATGGTTTTGAATGCTGACAGAAAAAAAAATCATGCTTCCCTTTGTCAGTGAAAAATAATTCCAGTGTCAGGAGAAAAAACCCAGCCCCCCCCCCCCCCACCCCCCCAGGATATCAAATGGTCGGTCCCTAAAGTTCGTAAGTATATTATAACATATTACATAACATTTTTTCGTGTGGTGGGGAGGGGGAAATGTCATCAACATGTACACTGATACAAAGCGAACTTGCAATCTCAGAACTTGAAATTTCGCACTATGAAATGTCGCGTGAAGGCCCGGTATTCCGAGGGCCCTGTAGTCCGAGGGCCCGTTAGTCCGAGGGTCCGTTAGTCCGAGGGCCCGATAGTCCGAGGGCCCGATGGTCCGAGGGCCCGATAGTCCGAGGGCCCGATGGTCCGAGAAAATCCCCCGTTCGGGAATCAATGACCTCTGGTGACCTTTGACAGTTTGACACTCAGGTAAATGTTACTAAAATTAGTAAATTGTCCCCCGATCGGGAACATTTTGGTCATTTTTATAGTGCCCTTACAAAACAAAAATTATGTGTCAGAGTTTTCATTTAATTTCAATGAAACTTGGCCAGCATAAAGATGAATGAATTTCCAAACTTTTTACCGTCCAGAATTTTTTAAAACTGCTTAGTTTAAAAGCTATTGAATTATGAAAATATGAAATATTTTTAATAATTCTGATTCCTCATCGGAGACATAAATTACATATGCTGCCTGTTCGGGAATCAGTTTATCACGTGTGAAGACTGTCTGTGTTCCAGATTGGGAATCAATTTTTCAGCCTTTTGTAGATCAAACATTAAACACCATGATCCAAAATTATGTCACTCAGTTTCTATTTAATTTCAATGAAACTTCGTCGAAAAAAGATGAATGAATTCAGAACCATACAGAATTGTTTTAAACTTTTTAGTTTAGAGAGATATTGACTTAAAAATGTAAACTATTTCCTATACGTGTAGTCTGATTCCCAAACAGAGACTGAAAATGTTTATGGTGCTCGATTGGGTCACAAGTGGCATAAGCCAAGATCTGCTTTCGGGCGTGCCAGGTGGTTTTCCTCGGGGTTCTCCCGCTTTCACCCACCTACTGATTTGCATCGTCTCGATGAGTGAAATAATCTTGACAGGGGCGTTAAACTAAACTAAAAAGTGTGCGTGCGTGCGTGCGTGCGTATGTGTGTGTGTGTGTGTGTGTGTGTATGTATGTATGTATGTATGTATGTATGTATGTATGTATGTATGTATGTATGTATCATTGTGTAAGAATGTATCTGTATTCGTGTATAGGTATGTATGTGTATGTATGAAAGCACGTGCGTGTGTGCGCGCGCGCGACGTGTGTGTGTGTGTGTGTGTGTGTGTGTGTGTGTGTGTGTGTGTGTGTGTGTGTGTGTGTGTGTGTGTGTGTGTGTGTGTGTGTGTGTGTGTGTGTGTGTGTGTGTGTGTGTGTGTGTGTGTGTGTGTGTGTGTGTGTGTGTGTGTGTGTGTGTGTGTGTGTGTGTGAAAACCTTGGAAAATGTTGCAGATCCTGATAGTCCGAGGGTCCAATAGTCCGAGGCCCAATAGTCCGAGGGTCCGATAGTCCGAGGGCCCAATAGTCCAAGAGCCCGCTAGTCCGAGAATCAGAATATTGGTATTGGATTTATTCCATAAATCCTCGGACCATCGGGCCCTCGGACCATCGGGCCCTCGGACTACCGGGCCCTCGGACTATAGGGCCCTCGGAATACCGGGCCACAACCGAAATGTCGGAAGGCCTTGCTTTGCACAGTTGCGCTTTTATTTCGCTCATCCACACTTATCCAAATAACCTTTGTATGGTGTAATGTGAAATACCTAAGTTACCTGGCGTGATTGTGTTATAAATTATAACGAATCCGCTGGATTATGTTTATGTTATGCCAGCAAAGTGTGTTGTACTCGCCTGACGGATCATCAATAATCAGGTATTTTTTTGCGCATGGAATGTTAAATTTCAGAACATGTTGTAGTACAAAAACTATGCATTTTAAAAACGGATAGAATTTAGATAAAGTACAGAGCAGTAATGGAGGGAATCTCACTGGCTAAAATCTCGGATTTCTGTGTGGAAAACAGGGTGATTTTGGCTTCTGTGTTGGCAGCAGGTATGTTTTTACAGTTTACTTTTCAGTGTAATACCAGTTTATTTATTATAGATCTATACATCTAGGTCACAATGTATACATGCCTACATATTATTATGCTAAAATGGTTAATAGGTGTACAATTGCCAAGCGTACAAGGGGCTCGACGAGCTGTGTCCGTGCTCGATGCACAGATCCTTCTTAAGAAGATATTACATCTACATGTTAACTACCGGTATTAATAAGATATGAGCCGCATCATGGGAAAACCAACAATGTGGTTGCCGAACAGGTCCGACACAAACTGAGCCGTACAAAGACAGAAGATGACTAGAGCCCGCGTACCCATGTGATGATTGAAAGATGATGAGAAGTGATATATATGTTTTGCTCGATTTCAGTTACATGTTATTTTGATCCTTTGAGATCAGTGAATATATATGAAGTATTTCAAATTTTTATATGTTAAGAATCATCTTCTTAACAGTATTTTGATTATTTGGCCCCTTTGGGAATTTGAGTCTTTGATTTAGACCACACAGATGTAAATTCTTGAAATTGCAGCAAAATGTCTGGCTTTCGCTGCCGGCTTTATAAAGGGTCGCTGACGAAGGTTCATTACCCGAAATTGTACAATATGGCCCATCTTCTAGCTTTGTATTTTTACTGCTTCCAAAGGATCTAACAATTATTTTTATTTATTCCGTTCTGCAGGTCTTGGCATATATCTTCTCAGGCGCTGGGCAAATGGTGGTGTTTGTAGGAGTAAGCGACGCCTGGAGGGCAAGACAGTCCTGGTCACTGGTGGAAACATTGGCATTGGGCTCGAGACTGCCAGGGATATGGCCAGGAGAGGTGGCGATTACTTTTCACTTTTCGTTTGATTCTTTATGCCGCGTTTACAGACAGTTAAACATCCTATGTCAAGTCGGAACTGTCTATTAGTTACATCAAACGTTTTCTAAAAAGAAGAGTACATGTAGTTTTATGTTGTCTGAGAGGTTTACCAACATTCAGTGTACATCGTTTTACGTATAACACCCATGTCGTATTCATCGGGAGAATTAACCAAACAGCGTGGCACAAAAAGGAAATCGGGTAACCTTATTTAACGTCAAGAGTGATTGATTGTCCGCATTTATTATTGCCCAGGTCGGTAATATGGTACGTGGACAACTCGGACCTTGGCTAATTCGGACCTTGGCTTATTCGGACCTTGGCTAATTCATTTCGGACCTTGGCTAATTCGGACCTTGGCTAATTCGGACCTACATACATGTATGTCCATTTTCTGAATTCTTGCTTTTTCAGGTGCGCGCGTGCTAATTGCTTGCCGCGACAAGACAAAGGGGACCAATGCAGTTAAAGACATACGAACGTCAACCGCTAATAACGACGTTCATTTGTACGTCATGGATCTTGCCTCCCTCGAGTCAGTCAGACAGTGCGCTAAAGAAGTTCTCAAAGAGGAAAGCAGGCTAGATATATTGATAAATAATGCAGGTTAGTTCATCATGAGATATACAAGTACCTATTACAATTTAGAATAGCCTATTAGGGAGCGCAGTTGCCTATTAGGGAGCGCAGTAGCCTAGTGGTAGCGATAGGACTATTTATTTTATACTTTACAGTGAAACCCAATGTATATCAAAACTTGATAAAATTGGTATTTTCATTGATATGAAATTTCACTGATATCAAATCTCACTGATATCAAAAGTCACTAGTGAGTGATATCAGCCTATAGCGTCACTGTAATGACGTCAGATTTTTTGGATTACTTCTGACGTTTCCATTTACTTGATGTCATTAAATGTGTCTCACTTCAGAAATTCAAACGCCTATAACTCCGTTATTTATGAACGAAAACATAAAGTGTGGGTATTCATTTTCTAAGTTAGAACATAAGGAACAATGTGGTACCAAAATTATTCGTGTTTTCAAAAATTTTTTGTTTTTGCATTTTCACCGCCTACCTTGTGCATTGGAAAATGCCTGTGCATTGTATAAAATAAAAAGAAAATTTGCTTTTTTTCGGTGAGTACCGAATATATTTCATCTCGTGAGTTGAAAACATAATAATTTTCACTCGTGCTGCGCACTCGTGAAAATTCTGATGTTTTCAACTCACTCGATGAAATATATTTGGTATTCACCTCAAAAAAGCAAATATCCTCTATGTATCATGCTAGAGGTCGATGGTTTGATCCCCACCGACGCCGAGTTGCGTTCATGAGGTAGAGATAAACTCCAGACTACTTGCCCAAAGGTTATAAAACTTTTTCCATGCTCTTCTCAGCTGAGCATAAAATTTCAATTGCTGATAAATGCTGAAATAGTCAAAAATTGTGGAAAATTCAGGTTCAAAACTCAGAACCTAGTAATTTATCATGCTTATAAATGATAATGGCATTTTAACATTTATGAGCAGGATAAATTTTAGTCTCAGCTGAGTTGGGCATGAAAAAAGTTTTATAACCTCAGGCCACTATCCAGGAAGCGGAGCCTCCGTACAGAGTACCTATGTGACTGAAAGTTGTCCACGTTAAATCATAAATTGAACTTTGGCGTTTGAAAGCCAATTCTGAATTACGTGTATTTGGCACATTTTGATACGAATCAGTTAAAAACTGACATTTGCCAGATTTGTATGTATTAATCAGAGAGCTAGCGGTATTTAGATTTGACGGAACTTCCACGTAAATACCGTTAACATTTTTTTTATCCAATTAGGTATAATGGCCTGCCCAAAGCAGCTGTCCAAGGATGGATATGAACTTCAGTTTGCCACCAACCATCTGGGCCATTTCCTATTCACCAACCTACTGCTTGACCTGATCAAGAAATCGGCACCAAGCAGGATTGTTAATGTGTCCTCTCTGGCACATATATTTAGTAAGTACTTGCAATCCTTTTCACATACACGCGACAAAGACCAGGACCCAGTTGTTCAAAGCATCGTTAGCTTAACGATATCGTTAAGACATAAATTTTTTAAGCAGATATCAGCTAAAGTAACAAATACACTGTTATTTTTTGTTGAAAAATGTGAGAATCCTTTGCAGTGCAAAGGATTCTCTAATTTTTTCAACAAAAAATAACAGTGTATTTGTAATATTAATGTTTGAAATTTTAACAAATCGTTAAGTAACGACGTCGTTAATTTTGAACAACTGGCCCCAGGGTTTGCATCCGCTCTGTCAAATTGGCGCTTGCTGTTGAACTTGTGACATATCAAATGAGTCACAATATGAGAAAACCGACTTTTTACATAATATTATAGATTATCAAGATTATGCGAAAACAAAGGTGCAGATCAGCTGTGAAGTACCTGCACAGCTGATCAGCCCCTTTATTTTCGCTACACAGATAGAACAACATCTCTTCTTCTTAAATCCGAAATTTCAAGCTTCTAGGCTTTATCCGAGAATGTACAGGTCGGTTTTGTGCCGGACCTGGTCGGTTGCCCTAAAGACCGATTTTCTGGCGTCGTGGCTCAAATTCATACTAACATTGTTCACATGTTTGAAGAATCATTTTTGACATAATTGAGCCGCATCGTGAGAAAACGGGATTTTTGCCTATGCGAAAACAAAGGCGCAGATCAGCTTCGCAGTAACTGCGAAGCTGATCAGCGCCTTTGTTTTCGCTACACGGATAGTGCAATTTCTCTACTTCTTAAATCCGAAATCTCAATCTTCTAGCCTTTTTTCTGAGGCTGTACAGACTGGTTTGTGTCAGACTTGGTCGGAAACCCCGAAGACCGGTTTTCTCGCGTCGCGGCCTATATTACCCTTAGCTCAGCTCATTATTACAGGTATCATTTGAGCCTGTGCGTGAGAAAACTGACAAATTTGGGTTTCCGACCAGGTCCGACACAAACCGGGCTTTACAATCTCGGGACCAAGCAAGAACCTTGAAATTTCGGATTTAAGAAGAAGAGGTATCGCACTATCTATGGAGCGAAAACAAAGACACTGATCAGCCTTGCAGTTACTGTACGGCTGATCTGCGGCTTTGTTTTCGCATATGCAGATTGTTGGTTTCCTTATGCAGTGGCTAAACAATCGTTGGCATTTACTATTTGTTTTTAATTTAAGGCTTAAGAACTACGTGTTGTTGTTACATGTCGCATTTGCATCCCATAATCATGCCATTTCGTGAAATAGGGAAAACCTATTAATTGATACATATAAGGGAAAACCTATTAATTGATACATATAATTAGATACTTTCTTTTTCATCCTGATATGACTGAAAAAGTGTTGACTGGGACGTTAAACCTTTCTCATCGCAGGTCCAGCGTTTGACTTCGATGACATCAACTTGGATAAGAATTACGGCAGTTGGAATGCGTACGGGCGCAGTAAACTTTCCAACATTCTATTCACACGAGAACTGGCGAAAAGACTTGAAGGTATGACTACCGCTATTTTCTCTATATTAGAGGGGAACGAGTAAATGGGGTTTGGTCGGTCCAATTTTGGCAGGTACTTCAAATTTTGGAATTGCATTTCTAAGAATCTCGTTAAAATAGTGACAGTCGGCGTTGGCTTTCATGGTCCGTCATCGGTATTCCCTATATTTCATTTTTAAAACTACTCCATGGCTCAGATAAGTTACTTTTCGAATTCAATATCTGCCGACTTCATTAGGCAAACATGTCCGTGAAGTGTATACCCCCTTGAACCCCACTTTTGTATAGCAAAACTGTGGTAGGGGTATACCTATTTTTCTTATTTTTGCGCCATAATACTCGTTAGAACCGCTTCGGCTAACGTGTACCCAGAATCTATGTTTTGGGCAAAAATAAGAAAAATATCAACAAAATTCAGCTGAAAATTTTCAAAAGCTCAAAAAATCTCTGTTTATTGCATAGGTGTGTTTTCGTAATGTTAAGTCATTGTGTTGTTTTGCTGTAACCACATGATGCCGGTTTCATTCCAGGTACTGGTGTGACGACTAACTCTCTACATCCGGGTTCTGTGGACACACAACTGCAGCAACATTCAACCACTCTTAGGATTTTAAAACCACTTATCTCATGGGCAACTTGGAAAACCCCGGCCCAGGGCGCACAGACATCCATCTATTGTGCCGTTGACGAGTCTTTGGATGGAGTCTCGGGCAAATATTACACGTAAGTAAAAGGTTTAGGACATGTTATGCTTTTCTTGTTGTTTTGATCCCGTCCTTTGGGTGACCTTTAAACTGAGATCCCGTCTCCATATGACCAGAGCTCCGTATGAACTTAGTTTTTAGAGTTTCGTTAAACCTAAAACATCAGGGGAACATGTCCGTGTTACAAACACCCCCTTAAACTCAACTTTTATATAGTGAAAATAGCGTTTGCGGGGATAGACCTAATTTTCTTATTTTTGATCCAAAACATACATTGTGGGTACTCGTCAGAAGCGCTGCGAGACGTGCGGTGGTTCTAACGTGTACCCACAATGTACCTCGACGAGGCGGTTCTAACGTGTACCCACAATGTATTTTTTTTTTTTTTTTTTGCAAAATATAAAAATATCTAACTTTTTTCAATGAAATTTTCAAATTTTGCTTCTGAAAATAATCTCTGTATATTGCATGGGCAAGTTTTCGTAAAAACCTTACTTGTAAGGGGATCATCCGAAAGATTTGAGAGTTAAACAGCAGTCACACATTAGCGTATAAGTGAAACGCGCGCCGGGCGTGTTGAAAAAATACAAATTTCCACATACGCCAGACGCACGTCGGAGACACGTCCAAGGCGCGTTAAGCGCGCGCTGGGTACGCTTGGTGTACGTCCGGCGCGCGTCGCTAAAAGTCGGTGCGCGTTTCGTGCGCGTTTGGGCTAAATAAAATTTTAAACATGCTTAAAAATTTTCTAGAAGTTTAGCGTGTGTCGGGCGTGTGACCTACACGCTACAAGTACGTTCCAAGCGCGTTACAGGCACGTTGAATACGTTTCGAACACGCCCAGCACACGCCGAGCACACGTTTCAAGCACGTCGTTTCGATTTTAACCGGATGCTGGTTTGGGCGAGTGTGGAACGCGCCTGTAACGTGTGCCAAGCGTGCTTGGGGCGCGCATGAAAGGCATAGAGCGCGTCTGTAGAGCGTGCCTAGCGTGTCTGGGACGTACGACGAACGTCCTCCAAAACTTTGAGATTTTTATACGTCCGGCACACGCCTCAGTCACGCGCTAATGTGTGACAGCAAAAGCGAGTTAAAGGAACAAATTAATTTTATACGTCCAAAATCTTCAGCGTGTTGAGATTTTTCATACGCCCGGCGCGCGTTTGGGTTATACGCTACTGTGTGACTGCTGTTTTAAATCTGGGTCCCCTTGACAAGCTAGTAGGGAGAAACTCAGTTGGTATTGCCAACTCATTTCGGAGTAAGACATAGGATTGAGGAATATATGTATTGCGTAGATCGAACGTAAAATATAATTACATATTTGACTTGTATCTTAAAGTTTCCATTTGTGCGTTCTTACGTTATTTTTTCTCGCTTCTTATTACAGAGACTGTGCGGAAACTTCAGTGTCAAAGATGGCTCTAGATGATGAATTAGCCAAGAAACTATGGGACGTTTCGGTGAAAATGACTGGAATGTAGGCCTATACAATTGTGCTAATAGAAGAGCGATTGTGACTGTTTAGACGATTATAGCAAAGTGTAACCTTGGAGAAATTTGGTCACTGATGGGTCAAAATATGGTTAGATTGTAGTTTAGCCACGAAACTGTAGAAGATGTATGTCGAAATGACGAAACTCTTCTAACGAGTGAAAATATTTGAGACTTCGCGTGAGAAAACCAACAATTTTGCTTTTCCACCAGGTCCGACACAAGCCGGCCTGTACAACCACAGGGGAAGGCTAGAAGCTTTAAATTACGGATTTAAGAAGAAGAGGGACTGTACTATCTGTATAGCGAAAACAAAGACACTGATCAGCTGTGCAGTGACTGCACAGCTGATCTTCGTCTTTGTTTTCGCATATGCAAATTGTTAGTTTTCTAATGCGGTGGCTCATTTAATATGTTCTTAAGGAAACGCCAAGAAGCAATAATGACAAGAGCAGACCATAACCAATATTTAATGATGACAGCATATACGTAGTGACGCATAATATACATGTATTTTGATAAATCCAAGACCCTATATTGAATTTTGGGAGTACAAATGTTCCTATGCATGTCACTGTTATAAACTGCCTGTCCAATAGTATCAGTATTAACACAAAATATTAATGCATTCTTTATAACCAAATATATAATTGTTTCTGGTCAAGTTTTTGTTTGTTATTTGTATTTTCCTTATAACATTACAAAAAATTCTTATACAAAGTAGTTGCATGGGTTGGAAAGTGGTAAAGAGCGCTGATATTTCATTACCGCGCTTACCATGTAATCTCAACGTTCTGTCTAATGAGGGTTCGAGCGCCGCACGGGACACATGTGAGACAAGCCAATTTTGCTTGTGGTGTGCCAGATGGTTTTTCTCGGGTTTCCCCCGTTTTTTCTCGTTTTCTGATTGGCCCGACTCATACATATGATATGAAATAATCTTGAAAGGGACTTAAAACTGAATAAAAAGTCTTGCATAAGGTTACATGTTCAAAATTTCCTGGAATTCATACATGGGCAGCCCTACCGAGAAACCACAGTTTTGCATGTGTTAAAACAAAGCAAAAGTTGTTGCGCGCTTGCCATGCAATTTTATATTAGCCGTCGCACCAGAAAACCAACAATCTGCATATGCGAAAACAAAGCCGCAGATCAGCTGTGCAGTAACTGCACAGCTGATCAGCGCCTTTGTTTTCGCTACTCGGATAGTACAATTCCTCTTCTTAAATCCGGCAAAAAATTTCAAATTCCTACCTTCTGTGATTGTACAGCACGGTTTGTGTCGGACCTGGTCGGAACCCAAATCGTTGGTTTTCTCACGCACAGGTTCATATTGTAAATTCACAATTACTATTGCAATCGGCCACGACTATACACAGTCCCGTTTCGAGGGACTTTGTCAGTATACCTGATGAATTTTTATGCTAATGCCCAAATAAAAGTACATCGAGCCCGGTAACTTGTTGCTGTTCTGAGGAAAAAGGGGAGATCGGGCTGTTGGGTTCACGCCAAATGTTTCCAACATGTGATGTGCAACGCTTCATTTAAAATAACATTAGTTCATATAGCAATGGCGAAACTATAGCGCCTTTTACTGAAAACTTAAAAAGTACTTTAAATTATATAGTGTCTGCCATAAATTGTAATATTTATATGAATCATCTATCATTGTCATATTTATGTTTTCTTTGAAACAACGAGTCCCGGTGTTCCATATGGAGGCCCACCAGTGAACCACTACAGTCATCCACGTTCCTAGATGGTCTTACCGACTTGATTCATTGCAATCCCTAATTATTGTCCATTTAGCATCAACAACTCGTGCTTCAAGAGAATAAAGTCTTTCAGTCTTTTGGGGACGTGGTTCCTTTCCAAATAGTACCAAAGTTTGCGACCTTTGAAGTGCTTTCTAAGAGAATCTCGACAGATCAGAGTTAAGTCACGTGGTCTGTTGATATGTAGCACGCGCTGAATGTATTCAAACTCTACCTGTTCAAACCGTTCACTGTCTACTTTTAACAGATCAGCCCTTGTAGCCCGGTATCCGCACTCAATAAGGAGAGGGAGCAGGAAATTCAGTGCGTATCTTTCGTCCGCTGTATGGTGTGAATCTGTTATAACAGAATTTGTCATTTTTATTTGCGCCGGGTGGTGTTCTAATAGATCATATGGTCCCCAAACCCCATTCCAGTAACATGTGAAACACGAGTCTAGTAATAAGGCAAGCTTTGTGAGCGATGCCGACCCGGCGCGGTCTTGCTCAGTTTCTTCCAAACTTGGATTTTCATGCAGCAGTAATTCAATAGTCTGTCTCACATTTTTGTACATGTAATGCTCTATTCTATCATCCAAGATAACACATTCATGCAGAAGAAATTTCAATGGCGATTCGCCGTTAGTGAATGGCTTGTTGATATCCGCCCCTAGATCAAACAACAACCCAATGATTTTCGGGTTTGGACCTTGTTCGAGAATTTTAGTTTCAGGAGAACGCGGTTTGGGTTTGAGAAATTTCTGTAATTCTGTATATCCTTCTGTATCCTCACTATTTATAACTGCCCTAATTCCCGGAATCGACTTCAAAATTGCGACCATTTCATCATAACCCGTACCGCAATATGGAAACTTCACTAAAGTATCGAGAAGACCATGCACTGTTTCTTCAACGGGTTCCCAAGATTTACAGGATATTTCATACTTCTCTGCGACTTCCTTACACTTGGGGCGAGGCAAGCGAACGCACAGATCGGACAACTTCGGTCCACAGGCATCAATCGCGTAGTGAAACGATACCACGTCCAGTAGGTTTTCAAGGATATCGTACTCGTTAAGAATTGTCACCATTTCTGCGCACTCTATCACGTGCATTGGACCATACATCGTGTTCGAATCCATGCCTCCGAACCGCTTCATGTTGCGCATCAAAATATTTAGTATGTCTGCGGTTTTCACATGCACAATAGCGAAATTCAGTGCGCCACTTAAATCCATGATCATATGACCTTTCTTTTTTATCCATGAGATGAAAGACTTTAAAAGTGGGATATTGTTCTTCCGAACACATTGGTCCAGAAAGTTTGATTCTTCAAACCTAATGTTATTTCGATCTTCTTCCGATCTATACCAAAGTTTAAATGTCGGTTCCTCACTAACACAAGGGTAAATGTCTAGCATAATATCCAAACTCTTTGGTTTGCCTTTCAACACCGCCATATGACAAGGCGTTATCCCAAATAAACCTGATGGTCCATATGTAGAATCACCAATGTGTCTGGTTTTATGGAGATGCTGTAATACTGCTTCATCCTCAAGTGCCGCGACAATATGAAAGCCGCGACATTGTGTTACCTTGACAAGCTCAGCAGCTTCGCCTTCAGCATGTGGGCATTCCTTATTCCTTAAAGATTGCAACAAATTTTGATACATAGGCTGATTTATTTCTCCAGTGCCTGATAAGAAGTCCAAATATTCAAACTCATAGCTGCATGGGCAACATCTGTAAGAATAAGCTGTTAGGTGGAAAACAGTTTTGAAAGTAAACCCTTTACATTCGTAGTAAAAATCTTTCATAAACTCACGGTTTATCATTTTCCGGAATCGGATCTCGTTTTCTATTGGCAACAGATTGTTCGGCAAGTACATGTTTCTGAGACCTTGACCAGCGTGCTGTATGTGGGAATAGGCCTAATTTGGTGTTTTTACATGCTGTCTGAAATCACTGGAGATATCCGTCGAAAACCACTTTCAGAGATCTGAAAAATAAAAATGAAATCAAGCCCTCAGCTGTTTTCAATGTATCAGTTTAAGCCCCTGGTTCATCTAGCCGCCGTAGACATCCTCGGCAAACCAGTATGCGCCGGCGAGCACACAGGTTGTTTCTAAACGTAGAACACTGAGAAAGATTCCGCTGAAACCGGAGTGACGCTGCGGTAAACCATTTCACCACCTGGACTAGACCATGATAAATGGCGATGATAAAGCGTAGACCGTGGGTAACCGGGATAATATCGAGCTATTTCGGCGCGAACCGAGGCTTCACCATGATGAATCGTAGCATTACGTCTTTGGAGTTTCGGCCCAGGTGGACCCGGCCCAGTTCGCGCTGGTGTAATACCGGTAGGATCCCGGTCCTCACCGGTTTTTGTTATCTGCAATACACAACATTTATTGGGTTACAACCGTGGTGCGACCGGAAGTCCCCGGGACGCCACCGTTGACAGCCGTGGTGTCACAGGGCTTTACCGTAGTAAAACTGGGATTCACCAGCCTGTTCGAATTCCGTGACGATTCTAAGGTAAATTCGAGAAAAAACCGTGGCTCCAACGAGACCCATCTTTTCCAACGGGATTATACCAGGGTTACACCTCAACTGGATGAACACGAAGACTTTTTTCGTGGAAAAGTTCCCCAATCTACTACAAATAAAAACGCATTCTGTATCACGGTACGTCTTGTCTTCGCCTAGACAAACCGGAATGAACTGTGGTCAGAACCGGGACAGTGAGAACGGGGAAATGTAATGTATAATTTATTTATTCTACCTTCTTTGTTGCTAATGACCCATCAGGGTTGATGCGTAAACAACAAACAAACAAATAAACAAACAATATTATTTATTTGACACTATGAGTCTCGTTTCACTGTCCCGGTATTTACCCCGGTTCACACCGGCTTGTCCTGGTGAAAACAAGGCAATTTACGGTGATAAACATGGGGACTTTTCCTACAAAAATCGATCATGTCCTCACAGTCGCGATGTTATCGCGGTCGTTTTCCCGGTTCTACAACGGTGTCGTCATGGTGCATGCCGGTGTGCCCAATTGTTGCGGGCGTTCACGAACGCCCGCATATATATACGTTGATGCAAACACACATCAATCCGGAAATGACGGCAATTAGACCGATCCCACTGTTGCTCCCGCGTACCTGACGAAAAACGAGTAGGGAACCAACCATAATGATACATGCTAAGAAAAAAATAAGATCGTGAACGAATTATTGCGAAATTAGACCGAACCCATCACTGTTTCCTCGTCTTCATCCACAAGTCCACAGATGGCGAATAATGAGTGGGGAACCAAATCAGCTGTTCCAAGAATTGAACATAATGGCAATTGATTCCATATGTTAACATTATTATTGTGAAAGATGATAAAAAATAATCCAAAATTACTGTTTTGATTTAAAAAAAGGCCATTTAAAGTTTTATTTTGAATGGTCAGAAAACCATTGCTATCTTGAAGCCCAATATATTTTGATAAAACGATACTTATTTATTTGGAGTTTTTCTGATGATATTAAAAGCGAAGCATAGTAAGGTAGTAAGGTCTATCTATGCTGCGAAGATGAAGTTAGCGGAAGCGGGTCAACTCGGCCTGATACCAAGTCGGCTCCTGAGTCAACTCGGTCCTGTGTCTACTTGGCCGGGTCAACTCGGTCTGGTATTGTTTAAGGTAATATGATGTTGTGCGTGTTTGGCCATAATTTGTCACAATTTGACTATCCATTTTTTTTCTGCACACCAGGAACCAGGAATTAAAGCACATATGTTGAATAGGGTCAGCTTTCATCCTATAACTAGGGCTAAACGCCCGCAAGCTATTTGAAAAAGCTAATACTTGTACTACGGTAAAACCCGATGTTACCCAGGTTGTACACGGTGGCATCCCGATTTATCACGACCGAGCCCCGGTGGTGGCACGGTTTGTCCCGGTGTCGCCTCTGTTTTACATCTCCCTGTTTGCCCTTTTGATAGAACCAAGTAGGATCGCTGGTTTAACTGGGTTCGTCCCGGTTTGCCACGGTAGCGCTATGGTTCTATCCCGGATGAACTGGGGAGCTAAACTTGAACAATGGGAACAGGACTTATAATCAGTACCCTGTAACAAATTCTTTAAAAACATTCTGGATTCTCATGTACATGTACATGTAACAGCATTTTGAGACAGTAGTACATGTAATGGAACCCAGTCAAAATCCCTAGAAGTAAGTTACTTTATTTTACAGATGCTAGCTCAGTTCCAGTGCAACAGGTTTGTATCGCAAAACCATTTCCTTTGACAATGAGATAACTGAAACTCATTTTAATTCATACATGTATCTGAACAACAGATGATATGAAAAGACAAATGAATAAAACTGATCATAGTTACCTGACAGGGCATCTTATCACAGCAAGTCCATTGTTTGTCTTTGCGACACATTGCGTAAAGAAAATCCACACACAACCGTTATGGGCACGTCACGTGATTTGCTCAAGATATACGTGGATATAGAGTGATTATTGTTCAGTTTTAAGTTCTGGCTAATCAAACATCTTTTTTTTTTGTGTGTGCATTTGGAAGAATATTCATAGCGCTCATCCTACTGACGGGTGACGGATAACTTGCCTTATCTCATCCAGATCTATAGTAATCATGACAGAGACTGTCTAATGTAAGCCGTTAATGTTGGATGCTAAACTCCAAATCGACCTATTAACCATCTGTGTCGTTTTTTTATTGACATTGAACGCAACTATCATTATCGTCCAGACCTTAATATAACGCACATATGTTGTTCAAAATACCGATGACCGTAAATAATTAAAACCAGCACTACCTATTCCGGAGGCAGCCGCTCAACATGTAACCATGACCAGCCGCATATCTCTAATCTGGGATGAGAAGCCACGCGACGTAGTGGTTAAGAATCTTGGTTTTGATCCCGGGCTTCTCAAGTCTTTAAAATGAATAGTTAAAGCCAACTTCATATAGGTATAAGCTTATGGTGGAACGTACGTAGGTTGTTCGGAAAGTTCGTGTAATTGTGTTATATCTCTCATAATTTTCATCCATTGTACCGGAAAGTTGTTGTGCATGCACTTCCACTTATTCTAAATTGTTGATAGAAAAAAGAAAGAAAAGTGACCATAGAAACCGAAAATACAGGTTGTCGTGGCAACGTCATCATCGGTACACGGAGCAGTCCGAAAAATATCACTTTTTTAAACGAAGTCTTATAGAAATAAACCTAATTTCTGACTGTTTGCTCATCGCTAGAAAAGCACGAAATCGTCTTGTAAATTTCAACAACATGGCATTGTTTCCTGAAAATTTGAAGTCAATTGGATGTTCCACAAAGAAGTTATGGGCCTTTATTACAAGGGTTGTATGGGGAAACCATGACTTCGAACTGTGTCGTTGCGTTGCAAAAGATTATGAACTTCTGTATTTTCTTCATAAAACACACACAGAAACATCTTAGATGGTAAAATAAACTGGAAAACTACTAATAACATTAGTTCAACATTTATGTACAAATAGTTCGCATGTTTTAAGAGTGGAATAAAAGAAACTGGCGGCGATTTTAGAAGCAACCAACCGGCAGTGGAATTGTGTTTCGTTCAGAATTGCGAAAAATTGGATGATTCAGCGGAGAATATTAGCAAAATAGACTCAGGGTGCTGTATCACCACATACTGATACTGGTTACGAAAACTTATAACAAAAGAATGGACAGACACATTAAATGCGTAGATATTGTTGGTGTTTATGCTGAGAAAGTGTGATCATCGCCAAATGGATTAAAAAAAGTTTGACGTTTTCGCAACGTCATTTTGACGTTGGCGTGCTCCGGGTACCCATACCTCACCTTTTTGTAATGAACATATTTTTATTATGTCTTTGTGCATCATCTTGGTTTTCACAGCATTTATAGAGGACATGTTGAAGTTAAATTAGATATGTTTATTTTTGTATTACTATGAATATTAGTTGAATGATCAAACAATTATTCGAACTTTCCGAACGCCCCTCGTATTTACATTCATACATATAAGCCTTATTGGCTTAGTTGAGTGGTTGTATTTTTGGATATCATGACGTCCTATGTTTGGGTAAAAGTGTCATAAGGTTGAGGCAACGTCTCGACATGACCATGGCTGTTGACTAGGACGCTAAGCCACAACTCAAACAAACAAACGAAAACGGCTACAAAGCGCTCCAGTCCCGCGTATAATCAAAGAAGAGATAGCCACTGTAAAGAATGTGTTTCTGAGGGTATTTTAGTCTACTAATCGGATGTCATTTGCGCAAACCGTTTACGCAATAGAACTTTGCGTAAATTAATTGTCACAAAGTGACTTAACAATACGACCCCTAGCTTATTTCGAGCCCTTACATCATCGTTCAGAAACTGCTATTACATTTAATTGAGCCTCCTTTACTTATATTGTCTAATATTTAGTATTATATTAGTCTAGGATCGTATCTGTATGTTCCAATTTTGGTAATGTACTAAGAGCTTTTCAACATCAGTGAAAGTGACCAAGTGGTATAGCATCTTGGGTTCGAACCCCACTTGTGCCACGTTGTGACTTTGAGCAAAACATATTAACTCTCCATAGAAATAGCGAATACCTAGAAGCGGTCGCTCCTCCCAAACTTCACTTTAACATTGTTGACGTGGGCATTAAACAAAACCTTTTGTTATTTGAAATGTACATGTTTATGTCTGCATTAAGTTACAAATACGTGTTAATAATTCTAATAAAATATGTTTAAATCACAGAAAACAAAAACAAAAATAAGGGAGTTGATTGAGAGCCGTTCTGCTTCACTTATCAGACTTGCGAAAAGGAGAAAACGGATCTTCCCCACCAGAAATAAATACACATTTCCAAATCAGCTTTGGTTATCCAGACCCACTCCCAATAAAAAAAAGAAAGAAATGTACTTTCTTCCTTCTTTCACACTCATTACGAAAACATGTCTGTGTAATGTATACGCCACTTTTATATCACGAAAACATGTCTGTGTAATGTATACCCCCTTATACCCCACTTTTATATAGAAAACTGGGGTATGCATGGGTATACCTGTATTTTTCTTATTTTTGCTCTAAAACATAAATTGTGGGTACTCATTAGAACTGCTTCGGCGAGGCGGTTCTAGCGTGCACCCAGAATCTAAGTTTTGAGCAAAAGTAAGAAATATATATATATATATATATATATATATATATATATATATATATATATATATATATATATATATATATATATATATATATATATATATATATATATAAAAACAAAAAAAAAAACAAAAAAAAATCTGAAAATTTTCAAATTTTACAATTTTTTTTTTTTTTTTTTTTTTTGCATATTGCATGGACGTGTTTTCGTAATGCTGTACGGTATATACCGTCCGTTTGTCGTGGAAGAGTCGAAGGCAGGGCTTGTATTATCACAACACTGTACGATCTCGGCGATCTTAAAACATTACGAAAACATGTCCATGCAATATATAGCTTTTTCTTAAGTTGTAAAAATTGATTTTTTTTTCTTCTTATTTTTGCTCAAAATATAGATTGTGGGTACACGTAAGAACCGCCTCGCCGAGGCGGTTCTAACGAGTACCCACAATCTATGTTTTGGAGCAAAAATAAGAAAAAAAAAAACAGGTATACCCTTGTATACCCAAGTTTTGCTACATAGAAGTGGTATACTCTGCATGGACAAGTTTTTCTGATGCAGGAGAAGTGATGATTTCCAAATACACTGATGGTGGTTGGTCCCCGTATTTCTAGTGGGCTGGTCACAAAAATAAAAGCTAGAGAATGCGGAATACCAAGCATAGTAAATAAAATTAAAACTGAGATCCTTTAAGAGCAGTGAACACATTAATGAGAAAGGGGATGGGCCATACCGCGGTTTCGACTATTAAAGTCTCGTCAGTGACCCTGAAGATTTGGCAACATGGAGCCAAAGAGAAATTCTGAAATTTTAAAACTTTCCACAGGGTAGTCGATACAAAGACTAGTTTTATCTAAATTGGGCCAAATACTGCAAAACTGAGCCGCCTCATGGGAAAACCAACACTCTGCATAGGCGAAAACAAAGACGCAGATAAGCTTCGCGGTAACCGCGAAGCTGATCAGCGCCTTTGTTTTCGCTACTCGGATAGTATAATTCCTCTTTTACTTAGACTTAAATCCGAAATATCAAGCTTCTAGCTCTTTTCTGTGTTTGTACAGGCCGGTTTGTGTCGGACCTGGTCGGAAACCACATTGTTGGTTTTCCCACGATGCGGCTCAAAATGTACGGGAGATCGTGTTGTTGTTGATGGTACTGCTGGCTTTATTCTTCAGAACTTTGAATAGCAGTATAAGTCTGCTATCCTTCACCCTTTTCTTAAGAGATTCCCATTTCAGTTGACCTACAAAGCAAGTCATGCCCCCAGTTTCAAAAACGTACTTCCAGTCAAAAACATTGCATCACGATTTTGGACCTATATTGTCATATAGAGGTACGTATATAGCCCCGGGGCATGGGTAGACAACCCCTTGGGTCATTTCTTTCATAAACATAAATCTATCCATTTGCATACACCCAGCAAGTCCCTCACCTCCATTTAATTACATTTTACTAATTTTCCGCATTCAAATCCCAGGGTCATGATTTATACAAACTTTGTAGAGCTCTACTGCCTGAAGCTTTCTGCCAATTTTCAAAATTATAGGCCTTCAGGTTCTGGAGAAGATGATTTTAAAGGTTTTTGCTATTTATTGCCATGGCGGTCATCTTGATCATGTGATCTTGAGCATTTATACGAACTTTCGTTCCCCCTTCCTAAGGATGCTTGGTATACTATACGCTCACCTTGTGAGCCTAACGGCGAAGGTGAGCGAATAAAACTGATGACATTCTTTTTTTTATTTTACTAGAAAGAGTTTTACAACAAGTACCGATTTTATACACAAATATCGCACTATTTACACATTTTCTGTACAAAAATAATCCAGCTACATGTATAATAAACATCAAATAAAGTTACAATATGAAACAATGGAAACGAAATTTACATCTGGCTGTTTGTACATTACAACATTGCATGGTGTATTCTATTCAAAGCCAATAAAATGACCATCATATAAAACGTTTGTTTGTATTGATGCTTATCGTCCAAGTCAACAATTTTACAGTCATGTCGCCACCGCGTTCCCTTCCACCATGATAGAGAGTGAAATTCGCAGTCACCATAACCTGACCACATCAATGCCGAAATAAACTAAGGTCTTGCCACAAGATAGTAAAACCCATCCACATGTAGCTTAGCGATCAAATATTCATACACTATTAAAACTTTTAAAATAATCTCCACTAATCATGTCATTATATAAGGCCTGGTTTCCACGGACATTTTTTCTATGACAAAGTAGGTTTGTCGCAGAAAAATATGCTCGTGTAAACTCAGCTCTGTGACGAAGTTGCATTGTCAAATATCTGTGACAATGGTGGGTGGTCTAAGTGATAAAAGTAATCTTTGCTGTGTGTGAACGCAAACTCATTGCAAAAGTCTCTGTGACAAATAATCTTCGTCAAAGAAACATTGTCCGTGGACACCAGGCTGTATAATCGAAGGGCTCAGAGCAACAAACAGTCAGTAAATAGGTAAAGGTTTTATGTCGCATTGGATGCTTCTCTTTACACCAGGATAACATGTCCGTGTAATATATAGCATTTAGATAGCAAAACTGGGGCATGAAGGGGTATACCTATTTTTTTTTATTTTTGCTCTAAAACATAGATTGTGGGTACTCGTTAGAACCGTCTCGACGAGGCGGTTCTAACGTGTATAGAACCGCCTCGGCGAGGCGGTTCTAACGTGTACCCACAATCTATGTTTTGGAGCAAAAATAAGAAATTAAAATAGATATACCCTGCAAATCCCAGTTTTTCTACATAAAAATGATGTTTAAAGGGGTATACATTTCACGGACATGTTTTCCTGATATAAAATGTCTTTGACATTGAGGTATATCGCCGTGAACATCGCTAATTTTCATTAAAGCTTATATTCATTTTTAGCCACTGTTAATTTCTAGACCCGTGCGGCTAGAGACCAAGTCTACTGAACATCCGGACCCGGACGGCTGGACACTGCCTTCTTATTCACAGCAAACCAGTACGGTCTTCAAAACCGACTTTGTTCGAAAATGATACCGATCACTCTGCGAGATCATGTTATATACATCCCTTCAATACCCTGAAAACATAATATTACATACAAGCTGCTTCTTATTATTTGAAAGACCGCGTTTCTCCTACCCCTGGTATTTTCAAGTTTTCGCAAAGTGCTCTTGAATCTCCGTTTGTAGACTGAAATGTACATTTTGTGTCAATCTCGTGCATGGCGTTTGCTATCCACCCAGCAGCGTTCCACAATGGCGTAAACTCTCTACCAGTCTCTGAAATATTGGTACCTACACCTAAACCGGCTACATACCAGATCCCCTGGTAACGCATAGAGAGCGGGGATCCATAATAATTCAAATTTTTTGTGGTGCCTTTAAATTTAAGGCAAATGTCATTTTTCCCGCCACATTTACTCAGTAACTTTCCAGCGCGAGCTTGCAAGCGATATCGTTGGTCGCTATTTTTAGATACACGCGAGGTTGACACGCCTCTTGTTATAGCACGTGACAGCTGATAAAACTGCGCATGCTTTAGTAAACAAGGGATATCCCTTGTCGTCTGCTTTCTTTTATCGCGTTCCACCAAACGTACAAGCTTTAAATCAAACTCCACAGCGTTGGCCTCGTTTGGGTAATCAACGGAGAGCGCGATTTTGCGAGATTCTCGTCTGCCGACCTTGACCTTGATTTGATTTTTGTCTCTCATGAAAAGAGCTCTTGTGCAGTTGAACCGTGTAATGACCCAGTTTTCATGGACCAGCAATCCGTTACATGAATCGTTGGCATTGTTTGCATCTTGGAAAGACACGTGCCAATTCCTTGCCTCTTTTTTCCCGCTTCTGAAAAGTAAATAAATAAATTGAGAAGCAAGTTGTTAACATTTTAAACTTTAAAGATAGTTCATCTACAAGATGTAGAAGACTATCGTGAATTGTTTACTTTGAAACATACTGAAGGTAAACTTGATTCTTATAAACGTTGACTTCTTAACTCATACGAATAAAAACAAAACTATCACTACTACTAATTACAATTCAAATATTTTGTATAAAGCACTTATTGAAAGTTAAATGGAATGTCTGTATATACATGTACACTTGCACGCGTAAGGTATTGCTAATCTTGAAGCAAAGAATGCCTGTTGCTACAAATGCAAACACTCAATAAATTCAATAAACGAACCTGAGGTCTGGTTGTGGTCTGGTTGAGACTCGAACCTGTAGATTCTGGCATGTAAGTGACTCGGCTACAGTGGTGTTATCACAGAGAAACTCGTCTCTGGGTATGTCCGTCACCTTGAGAAACACATAGTCTATGAAGTTATTCATTACTCATTACATGACCCATACAAATCATTGATTATGATTTTTTCTTGTATTGTCGTTCATTGTGAATAGGGAGGGGGGGGGGGGAGCTCTCGTGTATCGAGGTAATTTCATTTTAAACGTGCTGATTTTGGAAAACATAGACGACTCGTGTTCGTGCTATTGCTTTTGTATGCTGCTAAACTGATGGCTACCTTGTATGAAAAGAGCTAGCCATCGTTCTGTCAAGTGTGAGGTTATTTTTATGATATCTTATCCCAGCAGGCACATGACGTCAGAATGACGTCAGATCGACGTCGATGCGACGTCATGACGTCGCATCGACGTCGATCTGACGTCATTCTGACGTCATGTGCCCGCTGGGATTGTGTTTTCGTTATGTCTAGAGTGTCTCGCTTTGTATCAACATCCTGAACATCCAAGACTTATTCTACTAGACCTTCATGTAGCTTCAATGTATAGCTGGATTGAGGGAGATTTGCTTTTCAAGGGATCTATTTTTCTACACTTCAAACTTCAAAGCTCTACATGACCAGTTTGTACCTGATCTGCAAGGAACGATGAATGATTTCGGTTAGATAAAATACACTAGTTGTCGGCAATCCAAACCTGGAGGCGGTCCGAATCATAAAAATATACGAATGTTTTTTTTTTTTTTTTTTTTTTTTTTTTTTTTTTTTAAAGATGAATCAAAGAATGATTTAAATAAATTTTGCCACTTGTGCTTACCTTGGTGCCGTGTGCAGAGGAAGGCGTCTGACAGACTGTATCTCGAATTCCTAGCAGCCGGATCTTATACTGAGACCTGTAATCAACCAACCATCCTAGCTTACAGTCACATGACCAAGGATTCTCCTTCAACCACAGGGAACCAGCAGGTGAAAGTATATTTGTGACGTCAGAGGTCAAGGTCCTTAGGTTATTTCCGGAAAGTATCAACTGATTGATATTGTGCGTCTTTTCAATCGGAAATGAGATTTTGTATAGCATATTGTTACTCAAATCGATCATCTCAAGTTTCTTGGCGAGAATTAAATCCGAAAACACGAAATTCGAAATGAGGTTGTTTTCCAAATCGAGCCTCTTGAGATTCGAAAAATGTTTGAAAGCATTCGGAGAAACTAGGTCAATTGCGTTCGAAACGAGGTCAAGGTCTTCGAGATTCTTCAGTCCGAGAAACAAATTTTCAGTTATTTCAGGTAGCTTGTTGTTCTTAAGGCTCAGAGATTTCAGTAATTTCAAATTCGAAAATGTTGCTTCCTCCAATTTCGACAATTTATTATGGTGTAACAACATGTTTTGAAGACTGCTCAATGTGTAGAACGCCTTTTTGTTAATCTTCTTCAGTTTATTATGTCCCATGTTTAGGAATTTCAAATGCGGAAGGCCGTAAAGAGAATACGACCCCAGCGAACTGATTCGGTTATACTGTAAGCTCAGCCACGTGACCTTAGACAACTGGTTCAAGGCGGCAACAATAAAAGCATCGTCCTCTATTTCTGAGATTATGTTATGTTCCAGATTAATTTCCTTCAGTTCTAACAGTCCAGAGAATGTCTTACTTTCAATCTTTCTCAGTTTGTTGTACGAGAGATCCAATTCCTGTAGATTCCCCAGACTATGGAGAGCTGCTTTATCTATGTCTTTTATGGTGTTCTTTGACATTATGAGTTTTCGTAGTTTTTGCGTCGCCGGGAAGGTACTATTACTGATGTATGACAATCGGTTACCGCTAAGATCAAGCTCATCCAAAGATTCAAGCCCAGCGAAACAGTTCGGTTCAAGAGTTTTTATGTCATTAGTTGAGATATCCAGTGCTTGCAACTTGGACAGATTTCGGAATGCCTCGTCGGATATAGTATTGATTGCGTTTGCGGATAAACCGAGATGTTCCAAATTCAGTAACGATTTGAACGAGCTGGGGTCGATTCTGGTTAATGCGTTGCCACGGAACTCCAAATTCTTAAGTTGCGACAGGTTCTTAAACCAGCGCGGATTGATTGTTTCCAGGCTGTTTTCGTTGATTAAGAGTACTTCCAACTTTATGGTACTGTCGAACACTGTATCATACAATGTCCTGAAACTATTCCGCGAAATATCTAAATATACTAGTTCCTCTACATTCCCGAAAAGCCCTGGATGAAGCGTTGAAAGTTTATTTCCATTCAGGTAGAGGTACTGTAAATTTGGTACATCTTGGAACAAGGTTGGGGACAAAAACCGTATCATGTTGTCTGACAAACGCAATTCTTTTAACTGCGCAAGACCGGAAAACGTTGCAGCAGAAAGATGGCGGATGTTGTTATTTTGCATAGCGAGATTTTGAAGACTTTTCAAGTTTCTGAATATATAGGGGTACAAAATCTCCAGATTGTTGCCCGAAATTGTCAACTCTCGAATGTTTTCTCCGTTAGCAAAGGAATAATCTCGTAAAGCGGTGAGTTTGGCCGCCATGTGTGGTTCGTCTGCTATGACGTCACTGCTGTCTCCATAGAGAGTAAGTTTCACCACATCTGAAAAAAGACGGAACGAAATATTAAATACATAATTTAAAACCCTACAGTAATTTCTTCACTGACCGTTCCAAAGCTGTTCGGCTGTGATTTATCTTTGAACTAATTAATATGTTTTCTTTTTCTGTATACTTATTTGTTGTTCTCCTCACTTTTATATTTGATTGACGGAATCATTGTTGGAAAAGAGCTAATCATATTTCTTTTCATGCGTGTTGTAACATGTTTGTGGCGTTTTGTTCTGCCTGGTGTCTGGGGTAGGGGTTTAAAATTTGAGTGTACAATCTCTGTGTCTTCATTTCTTATTTTGAGACGCAACCATTCATTGCATCAAACTGTATCATTACGAAAACTTTCTCATGCAATATACAAAGATGTTTTCAGGAGCAACAACAACAAAAAAAAAAATAAATAAAAATAAAAAAATAAATAAATAAATAAATAAATAAAAACTAAATAAATAGATAAGAAAACATTGGAATTTTTTTATGTTGGCTCAAAACAAACATTGTGAGTACACCTTAGAACCGCCTCGCCAGGCTGTTCTAGCGAGAACCTACAATCTATGTTTTGGAGCAAAAATAAGAAAAATAGTTAAACCACTGCAAACCCCAGTTTATCTACATGTATATAAAAGTGGGGTCTAAGGGGGTATACATTTCATGGACATGTTGTTCTGATGCTCTCGAATCTCATTTTACAAGTAAAACAGAAATCTGAAAAGCAATTGTTCTGAAATTCCAATAATCCTGCTTTTCCATACTGTTATTATGGCTTTGATTCTTTTCATGTTTTGCTAGTTTGTAGCACATTGCAAGACTGTTAACATTGATTGTAAGCGATTCAGTGGCATGTTTTATTATATTGAACATATGCCATTGAAAGTGCTCCTAGTGCTCCTATTAAGTATTTTCAGGCTATTCCTCAAGCAGTGGCATTGATTGTATGTTATCGAGGAAAGTAAAAAAAAAAAGCAGTGCAATCATCCATATCATGAAATGAGCCACCTCGTAGGAAATCCAACAATGTAGTTTTTGAACAGGTCTGACACAAACTGGGCTGTACAGTCACAGAAGATGGTTAGAGTCTGGAAATTTTGGATTTAGAGAGTAGAGGAATTGTACTATCCCTGTAGCGAAAACAAAGACGCTGATCAGCTTCGCAGTTACCGTGAAACTGATCTGCGCCTTTCTTTTCCCATGCAGCGGCTTAAATAAAGCTATGGAATGACGTTTCTCACTTACATGTAAAACCCAGTTTTCGAGAATTAATGTGCACTTAAACGCGATTTTCTCGTGGAAGCCCAAACCAATACGATAGAACTATTAGATCTAACTTGGAGACACAGAGTCGCATTGCTAATTCTGCTTCAAACAAACTGTAACGGAATGGATTTAAAACGATACAAAATGCAAATCTGCATTTAAACTTGCATCTGTTTATCTTCGCTGATACCAACTGCTGCATTGTCTGTTTGTGTGATCCGCGATGCAGATGCTTATAAATGGAAATTATCAGAGACGACCAGATACTGTTTTAATATTATGTACTTAAAATGTGCAAAGTACATAGTGACTCAAAGTGACATCATTCTCCAGGCACAGCTTTTCGCTACTCACTGGCCATCTGATTACTGGTTAATCGTTGAGCCTGCCCAGGAAAAGTGGTTCATGTCAAACTGTCCATACATATAAGCCTTGTTGGTTTTGTTTGTTTGATTGAATTGATGCTTTACGTCCCCGTTAACAGCAAAGGTCATGTCAGGACGTTGCCTCCATGTTATGGGACTTCTACCCAACATTAAGATGTCATGACACTGAAAATGTGCTTCATAAATATAATCACCCAACTAAGCCAATAAGGCTTATATGTATGGATGGTTTGACTAAACCACTTTTCCTGGGCAGGCTCAGACATGAGAGGTTAACCAGTAAATCAGATGGTCGGTCAGGTAGAATATAAGCTTGGCATGGAGGCACAAGCAGCCTATCTATTTCTCCTTGGCCCCAATGGGGGTCCTTGGCTTAGTTGGGTAGGTATATTCGAAGCACTTTTGGGTGGCATGAAGTTCTAATTTTGGAGGCAGTGTCCCGACACGACCATTAGCGGCTGACTGGGACTTTAAGCTTCAATTCAAACAAACAAAAATCATCTCAAAATTTCATCAACAAATTTTATAATTTGAAACTACTTTGCAGAGATTAAAATGAAATGACACTAAACTAACAGTATAAAAAGTTAAATCACACCATAAATCATGATTGCATCAATATTTCGAATTTCAAACTTATAAAGTTGTCATTTTTATTACAAGCGTTCGACAAATACGTACTGTATTAAAGAGTACTCGCGGTAGGTACAAGCATGATGCTATTCGTAGCTTTAACCGCATTGTCCCTTTGTGCAGTATAGAAGTCTAAGAACAGTTTGACTTGCTAATAGAATACTTGGTGCATTTATAGTCCTTATTAAAACCAGCCGACAAATATGCAATTAGAACGTGTTGCTGTAGGTATCAAAACGCTCAGCGCCGACTTTTCATCCGAAGCTATACACGCATAGACTTCTGTTTGTCGATGTCCCTTAGATATTTTCGATGTCCCTTAGATATATACTTAGATACTTAGATATTGTTCAGATACTTTTGCTAAAACCTGTTAGATTGTTTAGAAGACTCGTATTGCATGAGGTGTTCTTTGAAGACAGTAATGATTCGTAACAAAGAGTCTGTTAGGTAAATTAATTGTTTCTTAATTGCTTTTCTTTGATGCATACAAAAAGTGGTATTATATGCATCCATGCTCTTAGGCAATTGCTCCACTTGAAAACACTTAATTTCAACCCGAAAAGAATTCCAGGTCGAAATAAAAACTAGGTCTCTGAGATATTCAGGTTTACCGACATATTTTGTTTCTGTCTTTTAGTTTTTCCAAAGGAAGAAAAAAAAACTGACAATAGATATGTCTGTCATAATCTGGCAGAAGTTTCATTGTTAAATGCATTTATTTTGACGGTTGGTGCGCAGTTTCAAGTACGCTTGTCTATGATGCATGTGTTACTGTCAATGCATTGTAAACAAATTCATAGCATTAATGCAATCGCTGAAAAAATAATTGTGTGTTTGATTGAACAAGTATGGAATAAAGTGTACATGTACTGGGTATCCCAAAAATGTAGCGGCTCCAATATATGTTTAGCATTTATTTCAATTTTACAGACATCCCAATGAAACTTGGCAGGAGAATGCTTCAAAACAATTTCTTTAGATATATATTAATTACAATTATGTACCACGACTAATATCCGAATGACCACCATTTTGGTAAATAACCGCTTTCAGAGTAACAAAAATTACGTGACACATTTTGTAGATCATTCACTCTACATTTGGAATAAAATTTCCATTTACTACCACATTTTGTCCATTTTTAACAAACTCTTTTGATTTTCTAAAAATCATTGTTACTTCCACCACTTAATAACATTTTACGGGAGAATAAAGGCCTGTTTTCCATTACCAGGCATGAAAGTTGCAACAGGTAACAGGAAGTGACATCACAGATTCGTTATTACATCATCGCTAATGAAGCATCACCTAGTGAAATGGATGTCAGATTTCGAATCAGTTAAATATCTTGCTTATTGATAAAGCTATGCACGTTTTCAGTGTAGCGGCTACGTTTTCGGGACACCCTGTACAACAACACTTTCGGACTTATAACCGCGATATGACCCATGTATTATCTCATTAATACGTTCACTGCTCTTAAGGGATCTCAGTTTTATTTTTATTTCCTATTACTGCAGATGGTGTTGTGTCGTGTGTTCGCCCTTAAAAAGTGTCCCCGTACATCATCCATATTAGAGATTATATTTCCCTTTTGGTTCTTTGAGATCAGCGAGCTCGAGGGTATTCTGAGAAATTCATTATCGGTTTAGATTCATTTTCAAACCAACGTTTTATATTTGGCTGTGTTTGGAAAATATTAGTCTTTGTATCGACTATCCTGTTTCGGGTTGCAAAATTACAGTATTGGTCTTTAGCTCCATTTTGTCACACCTGAAGGGGCACTGAAGAGGCTTAAGTAGCCGAAACCGCGGTCTCTTATTTCATTAATACGCTCACTGCTCTTAAGGGATCTCAGTTTTAGTTTCATTCTCTATTCGGCTGATCGCCGGTCTGAGTTGAATTACATGTATGCTAGCTTATTAAATCTCACAGCCGTAAAACAAACTAAAATACTTTGTGATCTAGATACGGTTCCCATCAAGTTTAACGGAAGCAAATATTTATATTCCACTGACATTGTGCCTCGAACCGATGTTTATCATGACTCAATGTTATTTCATACGAGATAAGGCAGTGTATCGAAAAGAAACAGATTCTTTATCAGCCATTTTAACTTTTCAGGTTTGTTGTTTCTATGAAAATTGCTGCTATTTTTCACCAAGCTACTTGATTTTCTCTCAATGATTTGCTCTCTCCAAAAGTATTTTGTCCATGAACCCAAAAACTCTCAAAGTTTGTGCTTGCTCCCCATCGCCCCTTGATTAATCAATAGTGCTCCCCAGCTCCCTGAAAAATAACCCAGCTCCCCAACAATCACTGGTGAGGCCTCAATGTTACTATACGGATTTGTCCATTGCCTCCAGACGATTTTTCAGCGCACCGTTTTCCAACACACCGTCAGAGACGTTTCAATATATCTACCAGATTACAAAAAAACAATAATGAATCGCAAGGGCAATGCTCTAACAGTAAAAAAAAAAAAAAAAAAAAAAAAAAAACACACTTTCAAACGGAGTCCGTATATGATCGATGATCGATGTGGATATATATCATATAATGGCACTGAGACATTTAATTCTTTGAGGTAATGCTTAAGTTTTATGTCGCTGATTAAACTGTTTGGTTGGTTGGTTCGGGTTTAACGTCCCACCAACAGCTTAAGTCATATGGAGACGGGACTTCGATTTATAGTCTTGACTGACAGACTGGAGAAGACCGGGATCGAACTTGCGACCGCTGGTTTACAAGGCGAGTGAAATAACCACTGCGCCACGGAGGCTTCTAATTAAATTATTGTCGCGTTTTGATAACTAATTCAGCTGAATGATAAGCTATGTCGATTTCTTTGAAAGAAGTAATCTCGGTGTCTTGGAATATGAGCCCCAATATATCCTTACATGTTCACGTATTAAATTTACATGGTGGTGTCAAGCAAAGCGGTCTTCAATATTTTGTACTCGGCTAGGCCAGACTTGAACACAGGTTCGCTTAAGAACACCGACTGGCAGGTAAAGGCGCTGATCATTTTTTCGGAATTTCAGCTTATCTCAACTATTGATAAATTGAAGTTTCTCATGGTGCTTCTAATGCTCCTTCATACGCTCTCAAAGGAATATTAAGCAACTGTTGAAGCTTTTTGTTCTGTTGAGATTGAAACGCATGTCTTTAAGTATACATATTAACCAGAGAGGAGAACTGCCACTCAAAGTCAAATCAAAGATTTGCAATTATAGAAAATACATAATATTAGGTAAGCTGTATGGTTGTGCACCATTTACTGGTTACGTAATCAGGAAGTGGTCGTTCAATCCTGCAAATTGCAGTCTCTTTCCCTCCCCCTCTCCTTCTCTCTCTCTCTCTCTCTCTCTATCTCTCTCTCTCTCTCTCTCTCTCTCTCTCTCTCTCTCTCTCTCTCTCTCTCTCTCTTGCATCGCTACCATAGTAGCAAGATAATCATCATCTAAGATTTCACCGAAATATCATCCGTACTGTAAATCGATTGCAGGTACGAAATAAGACTTCTAAGAACCGATAAAGGCCTATTAAATCTCTTTTAAAACAAAGAAGACCATTACATAGGTGCTGAGAAATGCTTTACCTGCTGTGTGAGGTTTTTATTGTATCAGCTGGATACATATCACTGCCAATCATTCCTTCAGTTTGAATTGAAACGAAATCTTAATCTGATTTGCAATAGAACGCCCACTATTTCTGAGATTATGTTGACAGTTCAGAGAATGTCTTAATCTTTCTTAGTCTGCTGTACGAGAGATCCCGATTCTTTAAATTCACCAGACTATGAAGAGCTGCTTTATCTATGGCTTTAGATGGTGTTGTTTGCAAGTATGAGTATCCTTAAGTTTTTGCGTCGCCGGGAAGGTATTATTGCCGATGCATGACAATTCGCTACGAATGTCGTGTAACAATCGCGAGACATTCGTGAAAATAAAACTAAGCGACATATGTGCGACCTTCTTTAGACACTCTAACGAATGTCTCACGACTGTCTTACGAGTGTATCATGCCTGTCGCGCGATATCCTCGTATACAAATGAGCCACCTCGTGGGAAAACCAGCAATGTGGTTTCCGAACAGGCCCGACACAAACCGACCTGAACAGTCACAGAAGATTGCTAGAGGCTGGAAATTTTGTATGTAGAAAGTAGAGGAATTGTACTATCCGTGTTGCGAAAACAAAGGCGCTGATCAGCTTCGCAGTTACTGCGAAGCTGATCTGCGCCTTTGTTTGTCGCCTATGCAGATTGTTGGTTTTCCCATGGGGCGGCTCAAATCATAACCTGTTCTTCTTGTGCAAACCCGACTAAATGATAAAACTACTAGATCAAACTTGGAGACTAAGAGTCTAATTGTTAATTCTACTTCAAATAAACTGTAACGGAATGGATTTAAAACGATACAAAATGCAAATCTGCATAAAAATTTGCAACTGATAGTCTTTGATGATACCAGCCGCTGCTATGTCGGTTTGTGTAATCTGCGACCCAAATGCTTGTAATGGCATTATCAGATTTCGACACAAAGTGAAAAGGTACAAGTAGGCAAAGATCAGGAAAAGGCGCAATCAGAAAAAGATTCCCACTCCAAAAACCGAGGTGGGAAAAAAACCAAACTAACAATCAGGTACTTATACCATGAAAACGTTTCGTAAGCCGAATGAGCAGCTATTTTCCCAATAGGTGGCCACTCAGTTACCTTAACTTAACTAAAAATATGAAAACATACAGAAGGCGCCAACAGCACAAAAATATTTTAAACACCAAGGCCGGGTGCTGTTTTTAATATCATGTACTTTTAATACACGTGCAAAGTACATAGTGATTCAAAGTGACGCCATTTCATCAACAAATTTAATAATTTAACACTAGCTTGCAGAGATTTAGATGAAATGACACTGAACTTATAGTATAAAAAGGTTATATCAAACCATAAATCATGATTGCATTAATATTTCGAATTTAAAATTATTAGAACTTATAAAGTTGTCATTTTCATTAATACGTGCTGTATGAACAAGTACGTTCCGAACATTTATTCGCGGTAGGTACATGCATGATGAGGCTATAATGCTCATCTGAGGCTGTACTCGTAAAGACTTTTGTTTGTCGATGTCCTTCAGAAACTTTCGCTAAAACCTGTAAGATTGTTTAGAAGAATCGTTTTGCATGCGGTGTTCTTTGAAGACGGTAATGATTCATAACAAATAGTATGTTAGGTAAATTAATTGTTTCTTAATTGCTTTTCTTTGATGCATACAAAAAGTGGTATTATATGCTTGCATGCTCTTAGGCATTTGCTCCATTTGAAAACACTAAATGTGGATCACATACAGCTGTACTTTCCGCCCGAAAAGAATTTCAGGTCGAAATGAAAAGTAGGTCTCTGTGA
The DNA here is from genome assembly GCA_964017185.1 of Rugalucina vietnamica. NCBI lineage: Eukaryota > Metazoa > Mollusca > Bivalvia > Lucinida > Lucinidae > Rugalucina > Rugalucina vietnamica. The sequence continues at coordinate 21,190,372 of OZ024878.1, read as the reverse complement.
TACTCTGGTTATACGACTTTTGCTTCTTCCTGGTAGTTTTTTTTTTTCAACAGAACAAATACAAACAGACAATAGATTTGTCTGTCAATTCTTAAAGCAATTCCCATCATGTGAAATGCATTCATTTTGGCGTTTGAATTGCAGTTACATTAAGCTTATCACTGGTGCATACGTTGGCCGATGCATTGTACATAAACAAATCAAATTCAATGCCAACGGTGAAAAAATGTTTGTTAAATTGAAAACGTAGGGAATAAAGTATGTACATCCACACACTCAGTCAGTCTTCTCTATTCGGCTTATCGTCAGCCGGGCTGATTGTCTGTGAGCTGAATTCGGCTAACGTATTAAATCTCACAGTCGGAAAAACAAACTAAAATACCTCGCTTTGGTTTCTAGTGATCCAGATACGGTTCCCATCAAGTTTAACGGAAGCAAATATTTATGTTCCACTGACATTGTGCCTCGAACCGATGTTTATCATGACTCAATGTTATTTCATACGTGATAAGGCAGTGTATCGAAAAGAAACAGATTCTTTATCAGCAAGTTTAACTTTTCTGGTTTATTATTTCTATGAAAATTGCTGCTATTTTAGTATTTTCACCAAGCTACTTCATTCCCACTCAATGTTGTACTCTCCCCAAAAGTATTTTGTCCATGCACCCCAAAACTCTCAAAGTTTGTACTTGCTCCCCTTAAATAATCAGGCAATAGTGCTCCCCAGCTCCCTGAAAAATAAACGAGCTCCCGAGCAACACCAGGTCAGGCCTTAATGTTACTATGTCCGGATATGACCATTGCATCCAGATGATTTTTCAGCACACAGTTTTTCAACACACCGCCAGAGACGTTTCAATACACACAATGTAACCAGATTAAAAAAAAACAGAAATGACTCGCAAGGGCAAGGCTCTAAACGAAGTCAGTTTGATCGAGATGGATATAGACATACTTTGAGGTAATGCTTGTCCCACGTCGTTGATTAAATTATTTGGTTGGTTGGTTCGGGTTTAACGTCCCATCAACAGCTAAGGTCATATGGAGACGGGACTCGGTTGATAGTCTCGACTGACAGACGCCCGAGATCGAACCTGCGACCACTGGTTTACAAGGCGAGTGACATAACCACTGCGCCATGCATGCTTCTAATTAAATTATTGTCGCGTTTTGATAATTAATTCAGCTGAATCTTGAGCTATGTCGATTTCTTTGAAAGAAGTAATCTCTCAGTCCCAAGATACCCTCGCATGCTCACGTATTAAATTCACACAGTGGTGATAAGCATAGCGGTCTTCAATGTTTTTTACTCGGATAGGCCAGGCTTGAACACATGTTTGTTTAACATCGACTGTCGTATCATAGAGGAACATGTGTAAATTAGGGAGGGAAATGCGTTGATCACATTTCGGAATTTCAGCATATCTGAACCTTTATTGATAAATTGAAGTTTCTCATTGTGCTTCTAATGCTCCTTCATACGCTAGTGACATTAAAGTCTCAAAAGAATAAACAACTGTTGACGCTTTATGTCCTGTTGAGATTGAAACGCACATCTTTCAGTTAATGCCTACAATCATACGTATTAACCAGAGAAAAGAACTGCCATTCATAGTCAAAACAAAGATTTTCAGGCAATTATATAAAATACATAAAACTAGATAAGCTGTGTGGTTGAGCATTTTCTGGTTACGTAATGAGAAAGTGGTCGTTCAATCCTGAACATTTCAGTGTCTCCCCCCCCCCCTCTCTCTCTCTCTCTCTCTCTCTCTCTCTCAAATCACTACCTAATCATCATCGATATCTAGATTTCACCGAAGTATCACCCGCACTGTAAATCAATTGCAGGTACGAAATGTTTCAACAACAGATTTCTAAGAACCGATAAAGGCCTATTAAATCTCTTTTAAAACATAACGAATGCCATTATATAGGTGCTGCGAAATGCTTTACCTGCTGCGTGAGGTTTTTATTATATCAGCTGGATACATATCACTGCCAATCATTCCTTCAGATTGAATAAAAACGATGATAAAATCTAAATCTGAGTTGTTGTATAAAGACGTTTCAGTTTTGGTTAGACAAGGGAAGAAGAATATAGCATAGGATAAATTCCCGTGTGTCCATGCAAGACTGTTTTCAGATACATATGATTTTACTGTTTGTTCTATTTTTTGCTACCTTAATAGGCAGTGCTTGACCAGTTTTCTAAAACAAAAAGGCCTATCTTTTATATAATGACTGAATATGTCATACAAATTTTGTTCACTGCTGCAAAACTGGCGTAAAAATAAGGTCTGGAGCACGACTGAGTTCAAATCGCACTAAGTTGCATAGTACTTCAATATCAGATCAGTGGCCATCTATCATTTCATGCTTTAAAGCTTATGTGAAACCAATAGATCAATCTTTTCCACTGACGAAAAATAAACAGTTTAAAATATTTTGTAATGTCTGACACTATGACCATGACGCTTTCTTCACCAACACTTTGTCTTTCATGCATGTAGTTACATGTAACATCATTTACGGAAATGCAGCGGCAAAACATGACACTGGTATTTTGTCATATTTAACATTTAAAGTTCAAACTCTGCCAAAGCTCTCACCATCGTTTTTAAAAGATTTGCCTTATAATACAAGCAAATTTAATTCGAAATGAAGTACTCAAGAATAAAGCAAAAATAAATCCCCCTTAATATACACAATCGACATTCAAGATACACTTTATCTCTTAAATATCTGTTGAAATAAATATTTGAAGCAACTGGCATCTAGAAAGCGCTCTATCGAACACTTTACAGAAGTCACTTCTAGTCAATAATCCATCGTGTCAGAACCATGTTATTGTATTACCCAATCTTGTACTACATGTACATGTAGTTAACACTACATCACTTGTGTCCATCAGACGATCAATCCCTACCAGCATAGAGAAACATATGCCATGTCAAAGGGACTATAGACGTTTGAGTTGTTTGAGTCGTGGTTTAGTCCATGTCAACAGGTAATGTCGGAAGTTGACCTCATTTTATGTGACATCTACCCAACATTAAGATGTCATGACATCCAAAGTTTGCATGAAAATATAACAGACCAACAAAACAAAAAAGGCTTATATTGCACCTTTTTATATGCATGGATGGTTTGAATTTAACCACTTTTTCAAGGCAAGCCAAGACATTCTGAGTGGTTAACCAGGAACCAGATGGTCCGTCCGCTGATTATAAGCTTTGTTCGGAAGCACAAGCAGCCCATGTACTTCTCAGGGTCCAAATGGGCGAGGGTCGACTATAGAACTATGCTTGTTTTAAGAATACAACATGCGCACCTGGAGACCTATGAAAACATTCAGCAGAATGTATTCGAGTACCGATCCAAAGAGTGGGTCATATTGTTTTGAAAATTACTCGTAAATTACAGAATTGCAATTGATCGATTTTTTGAATTGGATACACGCCTTTTTCTTCTTTCTATATGAAACATAACCACTTAAGCGTTTAAAGCACCAGCAAAAATGCGTCAAGATACCAAACCTATGTTAAAATTGACGAGTGTAAGCCTATTAGTAAGGGAAAACAAAATAAAATAATATGCACTGTGAGGTTTTCCTGACTATGTCATTTTACAAAAGCGAAGACGCATCTTCCTTTACAAGAAAATACAAAACTTTCGATAAAAACTGCTTTGGCAAAGCAACCGATCTTCCAATAAAATCACTCACCATCAGACAATCTCCAGGGCACCCTGCCAAGCCCGGAGCAAAACACATCCGTCCCCCGGACCTGGCTTGATTGTAATGAACCCGGTGATCGATGAATGTTTAAGTCACTGTCCTGGGTCCGCTCTAACTGATCCACAGACATACAGCGGCATTTCGCTGGACAGTTTCGCGTCCATAAGATTCGGCCTCTAGTCCCACTGCCGATACCGTAATTGTAATTCTGAGCTTTGGCACAAAAACAACTTAATGTGACAAATATCAAAATTCCGAGCTTCTTACTGGATAAAGACATTTTCAAAAACACTTTGTAGGAAACAATAAACGCATTGTATCACTACTAAAACATGAAAACTATTTACTTAAAACATATTCCATTTTCTTCAGGGATTGTTCACCAATAGACCGAGTTGAATCGACCTGTCCTACGCGTATTTACTTTGAAAACGTCATATTTTCTGTGCGTTATCGGTGAAAGAAATGAACAAATCTCAACATTTGAAACACCATGCCGCTATGAGCCTATGTAAGCAGTTATACAGTGGGCCAACGCACCGTACTTTCAACACACGAATCTCTTTGTGTCAAAACCGAATGTTTGATTGCATTATTAACCAACCGTAGGAAAAGAATTGGCACTAGGTTGCATTTATGATCTCTAAAGCATTAGGGGTGAATAGTAGTCCAGTTTCAGTCATGGCAATGAAAAACACTCGAATTCCTGCTAGAAGACCAACACGTGTCGAATTAAAATGATTGTAGCAACATGTAATAACAAAGCCCAATGTTACATCTACCATAAGCCCTGAAATGTTAGTACATAGATAATGGCAAAATACATACATACACTGTTTGAAACTACTAAAACTCCTTTGTGAATGCACAGACCCGAGTGTTAAACTCATCAATTTCGGAAGGAAGTGTTTAATAGTCACCCAAATTGAGTTTTCAACTTAATGTCCTATATATGTAGTTTTAATGCACGCGATAATTTGGGTGTTTAGGTCATTAACCTTAGAAGAACATCATATCCAACATCGCATTGTGAAAGCATTCATGGAGTAGACTCCAAATAATTTAGTAGATAGCTACTTCGTCACTCCTACATATTACGTGTAGTATCTTTAAGTCCAAGTAAAGGGCATTCTTTAGGATAAGTAAAAATCTGCTGTAAACAGTCAACATCTCCACTATTTCCTGTGGTATGGGACGTGTTAAAGATAACTATATTACACATGTACCTTATTTTGAAGCAGGTTTAAGATCGCCAAAGGGTTTCTACAAGTGCATATACCCAAACTGACTAAAGTAGAACGGAATATTCATCGAGAAAAGCCTGTCCACACTCTTTCAATTCTGTTTGCACCTCGCGTGTTCACATGCACTGATGTTTAAAATTCATGTATCTGTCAATGTGACATGGCAAACAATTAGTATTGCGATGTTAAATGGTTTAATGTCAATCAATTACCTTGTGATTGGTATTTTACTATTAACATCTAACAAATTGGAAGAAATTAAATCTATTTGTGTAAACGTGTTCTTATTTGAGCAACAGCATGCAATTTGTCAAAACATATTTTACATGTCGAAATTGTCAGTTAAAAGGGATCTCTATCTCGGTAGACCGTGAGAGGCAAGCCATTATATAACATGGACATGTATATCAACCTCCTACTCCTCGGTCATCTTATTTAGTAAATGGTTAACAGAGGAACACATTATAATCCTAGCATTTTTCAATCTTTTTTCCGAAATAAAGCACATTTTGTTTACTAATTCGGACGTCTTGCACACTACCAAGTTATTTTCTTCTACTGTACGACCGCAATAGCCGCCATATTAAATCATCCACAGACATGTTATGTTTCAACGATATGATTCTACAAACGGATAAACGGTAATAAAACATCAGTTAAAACCTAGGAACTACTATTAAATAGGTACTGAAAATGATTTACATGCCGTGCATAGATTTTATTGTTTCCACTGGAAGCACATGAACCTAAATTCTTTATCAGCTGTAGAATTGAGAAGTATACTACTCATAAATTGAATCAAACTCCGAATGAGCACCGCTTCTTACTACTGTTTTGATATACTACTCAAAATTTGATATGGATCATTTAAATTCATATCACATACTTGGTCTGGTGATCTAACACCAATATCATGTTGATTTAGATATTAAGTAGAGCCTTCATTGTGCAAACGTTCCATCTTTTTACAGCGTTGCATGCGAGCGCTTCTTGCAGACCTGTCACTGTTGTCTTCCCTGTGCAATTCCTTCGTTTGTCCAAAACAAACTTTTAGGTCGGGTGTCAGACTTTATGATGACCCCGACTTAAAATCATTCATTTTAGCTGGTTGGGGCTGTAGCTTTCTTTCTGCGGAATTTCTTTCTGCTTGCGCCTTTTTCCTGATCATTGCCTACTTGTACCTTTTTGGAAAATTCCAGAAATTTGTGGTAAATAGTTAAAAACACGATTTTTTCCGAATGGTGCTCGCTTAAAATGGTGTCACATTGTTTCTCTGCATGTCTGCAAAAAGGAGACAACAGGAAACATAAGGTGGTTTTTCGTACGTGTATGGTTCTGTTACATTTTTAAAGCAAACTTGTAGGTGTTAGATCCCCAGTATGCCCTGTGAGAAAAATACAGTTTTGATCCCTATCAAACTTTGAGAAATACATGTATATTAAAACAGTAGTCAGAATTGGCGCCGATTCGGATTTTGATTCAAAGATCTATTTGCAGATATTTTCATATTAAAAAGCATGGTGTTAAGAGCATTTGCCAGACAAGATGAAACGTATTTATCATTAGGATAACAAATTCGTGGCAATTGCCACTTTCTAACCAACAAAGGCGACAAACGCGTGACGGTCGCAACGTTCCAACCAATCGCCACTTTCCGCATAAATTGTGTGGCAAACGCGTGACGGTCGCAGCGTTCTAACCAAATAAAGTCATAAACACGTGGCTGTTGCCACTATCCACATAAATTAAGTGGCAAACGCGTAACAGTCGCCACTTTCCACAGAAATTAAGTGGCAACGCGTGACAGTCGCCACTTTCCACATAAATTAAGTGGCAAACGCGTGACAGTCGCAGCTTTCCTACCAACAAAAGTGACGATTACTTGCTACATGTATGTCACCTTTTTCAAAATAAATGTAAAGGCTCATACGCAACCAGTAACACTCACCAGTCGGCAGTCCCCAAGGAACATGTCCTAGCCCAGAGCAAACAACATCTGTACCCCGTGACTGGCTCTGTCTCGCGGGTATACGTCCATTTTCTTTAATTAAAGTCTCATGCTTCCAGTTTTGACTATCGAATCCAGTTTGCTCCAAATGAACAAGGGCCATACACCGACACTTTGTTGGACAGTTTTGCGTCGTAAAGATCCGAGCATTATTTCCAGTTTCGATTGCATAACTGTTAAATTGTCCATCTACAGATAATCCGGCAAACAGAATCGAAAACAGAATAAAGCAAAACATTTTGATTAATTCCAATAAATATGTATATGCGGTTCACTTACTTCTGCATAATTCCAGTAACTGTATATTCAATCACATAAATGCACTTTTGTATTGCAAAAATATCTTAAATTCAAATATTTTAATTCTCCCTAACATCCACCGCATATATAGTATAGTGCACTTAGTTCTGGTTTCTTCTGAGTAAAATGTTTGCTCATGAATCATTCCTAGCACACAGCGGCAACGATCATCATGAAAGCTTCTATCAAGTTGGTTTATGAATCAAGATATATATGATTGTGTGAATAAAAGTATTGAAGTCTCAATCAGTCATCGTCAGATATATACATGTAAAATGCATTTATGCTTCGCCTTGAGTGAATGACTTTGTGGTACACTTTCAAATGCCTTTATTCTATGACCCAGCTCAAGTACTAGCAATTTTCACATGTACAGCTGTTTAAATGAGCTTGTTGGATGCAAATCTCAACCAAGCGTATGGAAAATTGGCAATAACCTTCGCGTTCATTCAGCGAAGACTAAGCCCTGTGAGTCGTGGCATCGGTCATATATATTTAACATATTAGGTCTAGCTAAGATGTTTACCTAAATTTTGACATTGCTGTTCTTATTATGACAGATGCATGCGATAGATGTACCTAACGTTTCACTTAGCTGCTTTGTACAATGTAGCGATGATTTTACCTAACGTTTCACTTGACTGCTTTTTGAGAAATGCATATTAATCCCGCCGCGATTCCACTACATGTACACGTGACATGCATGTAAGAAACATACATAATATCAACATGCACATAATATCAACATGCACATAATATCAACATGCACATATTGTTTTCGCTTTAATATTCTAAAGTCTCTTCTTGGGCATATTAAGCAAATGGGCAATAGATTCATCCGATTCGGAGTATATTTTTACAACATTCAGTATCGTCAATAAATTTGACCCACTTAATTGGTTGCAGGGTCATTTTTATGCAATCGAAACTTGGACTTTTTTAGGCCATTAACCTACATATTATTATGTTTTTAAACTGGCTTCGACGGTCGCTCGAAATAAACCTTGAAGTAGAATACATTGATGAAGCAAATGAAGAAAACACAATAAATATTATTTATCTCGCCTCCACCTTATGGTAAATCCGAAAAACATAGCAGAGGGAACCTAACCCCTCTGCTAGTGAATTCCGGGTTGATGGGTCATTGACTAGCAAAAACGTAGAGAGGGGAAACCATTAAATAGAAAGGCTCCATCAAGGAAGCTCAATGCGAGGCCAAGGAAAGTCATGTGCTAAGCCAACCTTGACCAACACAAGACCAACAATGGCCAACAGGCTGCGACTAAAGACACTGCAATGTTGAAAAGTCCTCAATAGCGGTTGTGGCCACCTAACGCACCAGTTACAGCTGCACAACGTCGTCGCATTGACAAAACGTAACGGCGAACAGTGTTTTGAGGAATGCCTGCCCATTTCTGCCTGAGGGTAATTTCCAATTGGCGGATAGTCTGTGGTTGAACTGGGCGAGCATGGAGTGGCCACACCCGCTATTGAGGACTCTATCCATTTCTCTGTGGTGTATCTCTAAGCTAATCGTGCGATTTCATTCCTGGGGCAGTTATTCTCAAAGTTTAGGTTTGTGAATTTTGTAAACGACCCCCCTACCTTAAATCTTACTTAATTACTGATAGTCGTTTGATTGAAAAAATTAAATGTTTGTACGAAATGGTAGAAAAATGATTTGTCTTAAATGTGCTATAAACCAGATTTCCATTGTGCACTTAATTTACGGATTTTTACCCCCAAAAGTAAGTGTCGGGTTTCTTTTGTCGATCAGTATAAATTTAATAAAAATGCTTCGTATAATACTAAGGTCAAGCTTTAATGTTTATTCCTAACTCTAGGTTTTTGAGAATAGTCAGCAAAGTGCAAAATGCACCAACATGTACCTAGAAAGAAGGCAGTGGCGAACAATCTGTTAATCTATTTCTTTCTAAACCATCGCTCCGATAATGTTTGATTTATACTCCAAGTCATTAATATTATATGAAATAAACATTGACTGCTAATAATAATAACAGGTCTCCAAATGCCAGATCTGTTCTTCTATAACATACCATTATCTGGTTAGGTTGTTAGTAAATATCAAAGATATCAACTCCTGGCACTACTGACCCGACAAATACATCCGAGAATCTGTATATAATAAAAAGCGAAAATATGAGTTCGCAGGTGTGATCTATAAGTTTTCTTGATAAAGGTAAAAGTAGGCAATGATTAGGAAGAAGCGCAATCAGAAAGAGATCCCTACTCCAAAAAACCGAGGTGGGAAAAACTAAATTAACAATCAGGTACATGTAGTTATCCTGTTTTACAGGTACATGTACCTAACATCACCCTCAGTTTCTGCAGTGGTTCATAACATTTAGTCAGTTCTTCGGTCCTCTTGGAGAATCTCTAACTAGTCAATGATATACCGTATTTGTTCTCATTAGTGCATGTGCTCCAATTTGCGCACACCATGGTCGTTTCCGAAAAATGTGCATAAGCGCACACTGCTCGACTAGCGTATTGGTATTTTATACACATTTTACACATCAATGAAGTATTAGCCGCATTAAAAATTTACCTTAAATGATCAAATACTATTTCATGACGATTTTGATCATAAGTGATATTATAATTGATATTTGTTTTCGCGCAAGTCTTGAACAGGCCAAGTTAGCATCGTATTTGACAAGGATGCTGACAATATTAAACTCATCGTAAATATGTAACGTTAGTGAAGTCGATCAATATCTTGGTATCCGACACGATAACGAAATAAGAGCGTCTTCCGAGCAACCACTTGGCTAGTTATGCATGCTGAGATGCATCAGGTAAAATAAATTAGTGATGAAAATACCACGTGTCTGTAATTGTTGTCAATGACAACTTGTTACGTTTGATTTCCTCCCAAAATCTTAATACCACCATGTCAATGATTTTACCAAATGTAATCTACAGGTTTCCGGCATTTTACCGTTACCTATTTATTATGCTATTGGCAATTATAGAGCCCTTGAGGAATTCATACGGCCGTCATATACAATTGTCGAATATGGTGCTTGTCGGTCGCACAGTATTCAGAATTAAAAAAAATAAATAAATCATCGCACGGTATATGCGTTTAACATGATTGAACAAAAATGTGCAAGGCCCTTTATGCTGCCTTGCGAAAATGTTGTCGATTTTCAGAAAAAAGAGTCATAGAATGTGTGTTTAAAGTAATATCAGTTCGTGCACCTGTTTTATCAAGACTTATCAGCATCTTAATTTATTTCAACCAGGGATATTTATTTAAATTGGCAATGATTTGAAAATCGTTACTCTTAATACACGAAATCAACACATTTACATGTAATGATAACTAATTGAGCAGAATTTAACCACGCTTTTGATAAAATGTTCTTTATTCAAGTTAATTTTGACATCCCCAATGACGGTTAAAAGTCGCATATAAAATAGAAGAAACGTCCCGTGGATGCTGAATTCACAATGAAGCATTTTTTTTTTTTATTTTACTTGATAAGAATTGGCACTAGGTTGCGTTTATGATCTCTGAAGCATAAGGGGTGAATAATAGTCCAGTTACAGTCATGGCTAGGAAAAACAATCAAATTTCTGCTAGAAGTCCAGCACATGTCGAATTTAAATGATTGTAGCAACATGTAGTAACAAAGCCCAATGTTACAGCTACCATAAGCCCTGACATGTTACATAAGTCCAATTCGCATGCGCCAAAATACACGCGTGTAAATATACTCCGGTGTGCAAATTTTACTCGCGGTAAGCATATGGCGCATGCTAACGCAAGTATACACCAGAGTATGTTTACATATGGGTAAATTTACTCCTGGGTCTGACCAGATGCAAATTTTATTCTTACAAATACACACGTGAAAATTGACTATAATGTCCCATGCGAACGCAAAGTAAAATTTACCCATGAGTATTTTTAATTCAAGTCAATATTCTTCTTTTAGATAACAAATGTTCACATTTTTTGCTCATAACTGATTATATAACAGTTGTTGATACTGGACATTGTTGCTAAATAAGAGTTTTATATTATTGTCATTCATCACATTTTAGATCATATGGCGAGTGCAAATAGCCACACTTTTTCTTCATCATTCTTGGTGCGGATTCTTGGGGCATTTTAACTGTAATTCCTTGCGGAAGGATGATAAAAGGGAACTGTATAATTCTAAGGTTATGCCTGACCACCACATGATTCTCCTCTGCTTCCAAAGTCTACAAGAACACCTTGAAGCAGCCTCATCTTGTTTTGCCAATACAGAAAACTTAAATAAACAGGTTTTTATCCAGAAATGATAAATTCATATACACAAATACTCCTGGTGATAATACCCATGCGATCGCAATTAAAATTTACGCACAGGTTGATTTGCACACCGGAGTATATTTACACACCGGAGTATATTTACACGTGTGTATTTTTGCGCATGCGAATTGGACTATAGATAATGGCAAAATACAATACATGCACTGTTTGAAACTATTAAAACTCCTTTGTGCATGCACAGACCCGAGTGTTAAACTCATCAATGTCGGAAGGAAGTGTTTAATATAGACTGCTCCACTGCGCATGTGTCGGATTTGAAAATCCAATAACACAAGCAAGTGTGATTGATAACTCGCTCAGCCTAGCAGGCAAGTGTTTAATAATCACCCAAATTGATGGCCTATATATGTAGTTTTAATGCACACGATAATTTGGGTGTTAAGATCATTAACCTCATAAGAACATCATATCCAACATCGTATTGTGAAAACATTCTTATTTCATGAAGTAGACTTCAAATTATTTAGTAAATACATGTAGCTACTTCGTCACTTCTATATATGCAGTAATTTTAAGTCCAAGTAAAGAGGATTTTTTATTTTTAGTAATAATCTGCTGCAAAAAGTCAACGTCTTTCCTGTGGCATGGGACGTATTAACGATGACTATATTACCTAATTTTGAAATATATAAGAGGTTGCCAAAGGGTTTCTACAAGTGCATGTTGCTAAACTCAAGCAAAGTAGAACCGAATATTCACAAAGAAAAGCTTGTCCACACTCTTTCAATTCTATTTGCACATGTTTTAAATCCATGCATCTGTCAATGTGACATGGCAAACAATTAGTATTGCAATCTTAAAGGGTTTAATGTCAATCAATAACCTTGTGTATGTTATTTTACTATTAACATAACAAATTGGAAGAAATTAAATCTATTTGTGTAAACATGTTACTATTTGAGCAACAACATGCAATTTGTCAAAATATACGACATTTTCGTATTTTTACAAGTCGACATTGTCTGTTAAAAGGGATCTCTATCTCGGTAGACTGTGTAAGACAAACCATTATTTAAAATATACACATTAACCCATATTTGACGAATGGATTATCCCATCATTATCAATTGGATGAGTACACTTTCAATTTTAGGGGCATCAGGAGTGAATTTCAATTTTCATAAAAACTTTTGATGAAAATCCTCTTAGCAAACAGAATTGCCACAGATGGGACGCCACGTTCTGCAGCGTCTAATCTGTGGCTATACTGTTAGCCCATGTACCATAAAAAGGACACCAGGTCCCCTACTCCTCGGGTCATCCTATTATGTAAATGGTTAACAGAGGAATGCTTTATAATTCTAGCAGGTCTATCTTTTTTCCTAAAAATTAAGCAGAGTATGTTTACTCTTTTCTTGCACACTACTAGGTTATTGAGGACATATTTTACAGGTCGACTCGCTGTATTTTACTTATTTTATTTCTACTGTATGACCGCAAAGTGAATAGCCATTCAACCTGACGACTCTACATCTGTACATAGCCGCCATATTAAATCATCCACAGACATGTTATGTTTCAACTATATGAAAACAAGGCTCATCAGTAAAACGTAGGAAAGATTATCAAATAGGTATTGAGAAATGATTAACATGCCGTGCATAGATTTAAGCCTTTAGTTTCTACTGGAAGCACATGAACTTAAATTCTTTATCAGAGAAGTATACTACTTAACATTTGAATCAAATTCCGAATCGGCACCGCTTCTGACTACTGTAATATACTGCTAAACTCAAGGATGTCAGGGCATTCAAAACGTAAATGAAGACATAACCACTCAAAACTAAGATTAAATATGAAAATATTTGCACATCGTTCTTTGAATCAAACTACGCTTCTGACTGCTGTTTTGATAGTTATCTTACATTGTTGCGGTTCTAACGTGTACCCACAATATATGTTAAAATTATTTATATTAGCAAAGAATTATGGGAATGAATCATAATTTTGTAAAACAAAAAATAAATAAAAATTAAAAAGCGAACAAATACTAAAGTGACAAATTGCCACTTTTTACAAACGCGTGACATTCGCCATAATCCAACCAAATAAAGTGATAAACGCGTGGTACTTTCCGCATAAATTATGTGGGAAACGCGTGACAGTCACCACTATCCACAAAGATTAAGTGGCAAACGCGTGACAGTCACCATTTTCCAACCAAATAAAGTGATAAACGCGTGGCTGTCGCCACTTTCCACATAAATTAAGTGGCAAACGCGTGACAGTCGCCACTTTCCAACCAACAAAAGTGAAATAAATGCGTGAAGGTCGGAAGGTTCAACCGAATAAATTAAAGCAACGATCCTTGCTATATGTAATCACCTTTTCAAAATAAATGTAAAGGTTTATACGCAAACAGTCACACTCACCAGTCGGCAGTCCCCAAGGAACATATCCCAGCCCAGAGCAAACAACATCTGTACCCCGTGACTGGCTCAGCCTCGCGGGCATGCGTCCGGTTTCCTTAATTGCAGTCTCATACTTCCAGTTTTGACTATCGAATCCAGTTTGCTCCAAACGAACAAGAGCCGTACACCGACACTTTGTTGGACAGTTTTGCGTCATAAAGATCCGAGCATTATTTCCAGTTTCGATTGCATATCTGTTAAATTGTCCATCTACAGATAATCCAGCAAACAGAATCGAAAACAGAATAAAGCAAAATATTTTGATAAATTCCAATTAAGGTGCAATATTGGATCACTTACTCTTGCATAATTCCAGTAAATGTATATTCAATCACATAAATGCACTTATGCATTGCAAAAATAATTCTAACTAACTATAATTTGTTTTCTTCTGAGTAAAATGTTTGCTCATGAATCATTCCTTTCTATTAAGTTGGTTTATGAATCAAAATATACGATTGTGTGAATAAAAGTAATCATTGTCAGATTTATACATGTAAAATGCATTTATGCTTCGCCTTGAGTGAATGACTTTGTCGTACACTTTCTTTTATTCTATGACCCAAGCGTATGGAAAATTGGCAATAACCTTCGTGTGCATTCAGCGAAGACTCAGCCCTGTGAGTCGTGGCATCGTTTACCATGTTAGGTCTAGCTAAGTTTACCTAAATTTTGACATTGTTGTTTTTATTATGACAGATGCAGTGCGATAGATGTACATGTACCTAACGTTTCACTTGACTGTTTTGTTACGTTCGCTTTTTGAGACTGAATGCATATTAATCCTGCCGCGATATCAACATGCAAATATTGTTTTCGCTTTAATGTTAGCTCAAAAATCTCTTCTTGGGCAAATAACTTGGCTGCTTTGCACAATGTAGCGACAATTTTACCTAACGATTCACTTGACCGTTTTCTTACGTTCGCTTTTTGAGAAATACATGTTAATCCCGCCGCGATATCACCATATGTTCACGTGTCATGCATGTAAGAAATATACATAATATCAACATGCACTTATTGTTTTCGCTTTAATATTGGCTCAAAAATCTCTTCTTGGGCAAATAACCATATAAAGCAATTGACAGAATTTGAAAGGGCAATAGATTCATCCATTCGATATCATTAATTGATTTGCCCCACTTAATTGATAGCAGGGCCATTGTAATACCCTTGAAACTTGAACAAATAAGGCCATTAACCTACATGATATAATAATTATGTTTTTAAACTGCCTTCGACGGTCGAATAAAACTTGAAGTTGAATACATTCATGAAGAAACTGAAGAAAACACCATACAATACTTTTTTACTCGAGCATTGGACCGACGCGTATTGCGAACCAAGCTGCTTCTTTGCCTAATCTTTGTTTTGAACCGACCCAAAGTATAAAAATGAAAAAGATACAAGTATATCAATAATTTTGAAGTCAAGATGACCTTGTGTACATATGAATGCATTTTTGAAACTTATCAAGAATCGAATGATGTTTGTCTTAAGAAATCATGTTTCCTGGTTTCTCGAAACACCAGAACTGTGGAACTGACATGCATGTTGATGTTCTGGTGTGCTTCGTATAATATAAAGGTCCAACTTTAATGTTTATTGCTAACTTTAGGTTTCGGATATAGGAAAAAATAGTCAGCAAAGTGCAAACTACAAATACATGTACATGTACATGTAGGAATCAATCAGTGGTGAACAGGCTGTTAGAACAGAAAGTTTTCTAAATCATCGCTCCGATAATGCCCTTTTATAAATACTTCAGGTCATAAATCTCAAATGAAATAAAAATTGACTGTTAATAATATAACGGGACTCTAAATGTTAGATCTGTTCTTCTATAACATACCAGCATCTGGTTAGGTTGTTAGTAAATATCAAAGATATCAACTCCTGGCACTACTGACCCGACAAATACATCCGAGAATCTATTTGTCATAAAAAGCGAAAATTATATGAGTTCACAGGTGTGTACAACAAAAGGAGATCTATAAGCTTCCTTGTTTACCATATTTGTTCTAATTTGTGCATGTGCTCCAATTTGCGCACACCATGGTCGTTTCCGAAAAACGTGCATACGCGCACACTGCTCGACTAGCGTATTGGTATTTTATACACATTTTACACATCAATGAAGTATTAGCCGCATTAAAAATTTACCTTAAATGATCAAATACTATTTCATGACGATTTTGATCATAAGTGATATCAGAATTGATATTTGTTTTCGCGCAAGACCTAAACAGACTAAATTAGCATCGTGTTTGACAAGGGTGCTGGCACTACTATTAAAATTCAACGTAAACATGTAACGTTAGTGAAGTCAGTGCTTTGGTATCCGACAGGATAACAAAATAAGAGCGTCTTCCGAGCAACCACTTGGCTAGTTATGCATGCTGAGATGCATCAGGTAAAGAAATCAGTGATGAAAAAACCACGTGTCTGTAATTGTTGTCAATGACAACTTGTTACGTTTGATTTCCTCCCAAATTCTTAATACCACAATGTCAATGATTTTACCACATGTAATCTACAGGTTTCTGGCATTTTACCGTTACCTATTTATTATGCGATAGGCAATCATAGAGCTCTTGACAATTCATTCTGTCGCTATGTATACAAAAGTAAACTGAGCACAGTATTGAAAAGTATTTTGGACAGAGATACAAAAAAAAAAAACAAAAAAAAAAAAAAAAAAAAAACATTTTTTTTTTGTCCATAAGTGGACAAGGTCTTTGGTTACTTGCTGCCTCACTAAGGTTTTAAAGATCGAGTCATAGAATGAGAAATTACAACCTTAAAATAATATTTATTGGTGCACCTGTTTTATCAAGACTTATCAGCATCCAAATTTACTTCAGCCAGGGATATTTATTTAAATTGGCAATGATTTGAAAATCGTTACTCTTAATACACGAAATCGACACATTTACATGTAATGATAACTAATTGAGCAGAAATTAGCTTTCGAAATTTAACCACGCTTTTGATAAAAGTTTCTTTATTCAAGTTAATTTTGACATTTCCAATGTTGGGTAAAAGTCACTTAAAATGGACAAAAGGTCCCGCAGAAGCCTGCTGAATTGCTGAATTACAATGAAGCAATATTGTTTTTCTTTTACTTGCGGTATCCCGTCTCAACAATGTATCAATGTATGAGCGGAGGCACCGTTTCCTGGGCATCATGAAGAGAAAATGTGGCTTGCGAAAACTCGGCACCAGCTGGGGTCGAACACAGAGCCATTCGATTCGGTGTTAGGCTACCATGAGCCCTGGTAAATATTATTTATTCTAATTTTGCTTTCTATTTTTGCACAAGATGAGAGGAAAAAAAAGTTATAGCAATAGTGCTGTGCTAAAGACAGTGCTTGCAATCTAACCAGTGTGTACCCAAACTTGATTGTAATTACGTTTTCAAACGTTCGTAATCAAAGTTTCATTGAACGTACAGTATACGTACATGTAAGCGCCACAACCAGTCGAAAAATGCGTTGGGAAAAAAACTTTGCGTCGATCCGTGACGCCCACAGAATCTTCAAAAATGTAATGAATAGACGCAAATATCGAAATCAGCAGTTACTTTCAAAACTAACTCACATTTTAATTCAACAAGAATACATGCGTATCTCAGGAATCGATCAATTATGAAATAAGATTATCTCTTAAGTACGTCTAATTGGTCAAAGTAGCTTATCGAGAGCGCACGATCAACTTTATCCAATTCTATCTTTCAAATTTAAGCCGAGGTTACAATAACTTATCACCTTAGTGAGGCCGACCTGGGAAAAAGTAAGACACTTAAAGACAACTCGCTTCAAAAGAGATTTTATATTCATTAGATTCACAACAATCAACTAAATCGAGAGAAAAAAGTACATTTTCTGATCTGTCGTTAAATCGTGCAATAGGTCGAAGGTCGTAAAAATCAATCAATCAATCAGTCAAGCAAGCAATTACTTTATATTAACAAAATTGAAAATAGATCCATATCTGTATCTACAATTTGAGCCGCATCATGAGAAAACCGGATTTTTGCCTAGGCGAAAACAAAGGCGCAGATCAGCTTCGCGGTAACCGCGAAGCTGATGAGCGCCCTTGTTTTCGCTACTCGGATAGTACAATTCCTCTTCTACTTAAATCCGAAATTTCAAGCTTCTAGCTCTTTTCTGAGCTTGTACAGGCCGGTTTGTGTCGGACCTGGTCGGAAATCCCGAAGACCGGTTTTCTTGCGTCGCGGCTCATTTAAGAAAGTACATAAATCGATAAATCAGTGTATCAATCAAAGAATGAATCAGTCAAATATTCATTCGAAAATTGCACTTGTATTACTTAATCAATTGATCAATCAATCAATCAAATAATAAAAATCAATCAATCAATCTATCAATGCTTAAATATTCTTGACTCATACATTAAATATCTATAACAGACACATAAGAAAAACATCTATCTATCTATCTATCTATCTATCTATCTATCTATCTATCTATCTATCTATGAACTGGCATGTTTATAAAACATGTAACTGTCATCGCATGTTTATAAAACATGTGTCTGTCATTTAAGCAACTACGACCTACCATCTGGCATCGGCCATGGTAAGGTTCCCCGACCTGTACACATCATATCCCTGCCCTGTTGTTCGCTGTTTATCATATCTCTATGTCCATCCGCTCTCCAAGACTCATCAGATTGCCAGTTCTGGCCGAGGACCTCTAAGCCGATATGTCCTATAGCCATGCAGCGACATTTTAGCGGACAATCTCTAGAAAGTCCCGACAATAAATCGCCATAACTGTTTTCTGAGGAGTCCGAATAAAAATAATTGGCTGCATTCAATTCCAAAATCTGGTTCAAAAACAAAATCGATAATCCAATTGCAAAGGTGCGCATTGTTTTAAATTTCATCCTCACATTGTCGTAAAAATAAAGCGAATTTATGAAATCCTTATTCACTTTCACAATCAATTCCGATTCTTATCGGGTTTCTACTGCATTGCAATCTATGCTACACGTACGCATAATTGCATTTAAAAATTAAATCCGCTAAAATCCATTTTGCAGGCTAACCAGAATCACATTTTAGCAGTTTCCCGGTTTCAAGGCAATTTAACTACAAGATCGAAATCAAAAACAGTTGCACACTGAAGCAACAATATACTATCGATAATAGAGCATACTGCTTCATTTGATTTGCGCACTCAACAAACGCTATATGATCCGATTAAGCTCTTATGTTATACTGTTCTGTCTAACCAAATTACAAGATTTTCAGTTTCAATTGGTTTATACATCATATGAAATAATAGTAATTTATAAAATGGAATATATTGATAATGTCTCATTCAAGTGGTTAAATTACGCTAAAATACTAAAAGCCTTCGACGGAGGGAAAACATTTTATTACTTTAATTGTCTGAATATGTCAATGTGAAAAGAACAATATACTTAAATTTACTACCAGTAGGTCGAAAAATAATGGTCACTTATGAGCAAGTATTTTAATGAATGCCAATTCAATTTTCGCCGGATTTTACTGGGAAAAAATATAAGTTGTTTACTTGAGTGGTTATGTATCTTCAAGCACATTTTGAGTGTCATGACATCCTAATGTTTGGTAGACGTCCCATAAAATGGAGGCAACGTCCCGACATGACCAAAGCTGTTGACTGTGTCGTCAATCATTTATTCAAACAAACAAACAAACAAACATTCTACCCGTTTAGTAATCACGTATACAATATACATGTATTCTACAAACTAAACTGTCGCCTCTGTTATGGCCAATTAATACTGTGGTCCACTGACATCCATTCGGATACATGTAACACTTTAATTTAAAATTGCAACAAAACACCAAAAAATAACATTGATTTAAAACTAGGGCAACAGTTTATTCAGCTAACCCCAGGTGTAAGTCTTGAAAGTTAGAAACATATAAAAATCAGTCAATTACTCGAGTAACAGGAAAACTTACTTAATTTGACATGATAACCATCAACTAAAGTCTTATTGATATATGAATTTAGCTCTTGACTTTGGACATATTTAAGATCAATTACTATTTAAGTTCGATTTTAACAAGTAAATTGGTCGTATACTTGTATATAAATGTATTTTTGTCATGGTAGACCCACGTCAGAGATTGATGCCATGCCTGGTATATAATTCTCCGCGTGCTTTGTACAATTCGTATAGCTTTGGCACTTTCTGGACCTACAATAGTTTAAAACTCATAGTATACTTTCAAACGATTTCAGACTATATGTCAAATGTACACAGTGGTTTTATTATGTTACGGTCGAAATTTAGTAAATGTGTAGTTTGTGTGAGAGGCTGAGATTAATCTCGCATTGTTTGCTGAAATCCGTTTGTAAACGTATCATACTTATTCTATTATTTATTTTATTAATGGTTTCGAAAGGACGTTGATTGGCCTGATTATTAAAAGTGGATGATCGCTTTCAAGATATTAAAACTGACAAATGGGTATAAATTAGTTCAGTTTAAACATTAACAAGAAAATTGAAGTATATATATAAATGTTTTAGGAGAATATTAGAATTTGACGAAAAAGTAAAAATTGTAAAATTTGATGTTAGTGCACATTTGAGTATCACAAAGAATGTAGATTCTATCATCAGACAGCGTCCACTTTTATTTATTTCATTACTACAAGAAAGTTAGTTTAACCGCACACTTGATCTAGCTGCCTATGCACACGTTGAAACGCATTTTACACTACGGTACATTGTTACCCCTTTGAAGCAAAAAAGTATCAATAATCGTATTTCCAAAGAAACATATTTTTTCATCATTCGAAATACCACGATGCACTGCAGGAGGCAATATCAGCCTATAGACACAGCTGCAGTGGGCCAACGCACTGATATTTTTAACACATGATTCTCTCTGTTAAAACGAATGTTTCACTGCATTACAAACAAACCTTGTGACAAGAATTGGTAATAGGTTGCATTTATGAGCTGACGCATTAAGGGTTCACTCTCAGGAATTTCAGAACAAAATCTGACTAAAAGTACAGTCCCAACAAGGTACAATAAAATTAAGCAAAGTGTCAAAATATTACATAACGTTACGTCTATCTTAAAGCCCCGGCATGTTACAAAGATAGGGCAGAATACAATACACATACATATATTGTTTGAGATTACCAAAATTTTTGTATAAATTAACTTAGTAAAAAAAATGAACTCCATCGTCGGGCAGCTTACTGAATCTGTGAGTCCTGGTTTTTGATTCATCAGGATGTTCATCATGATTATTTGTTTGTTCTTGATGATTCATTGACTAGTTACAGATTCACCACGCGGACCGAAGAACTAACTAAATGTTATGAACCACTGCAGAAGCTAAGGTTGAGGTTATGGCCATGTAAAATCGATTTAAACCCGCCAGTAACTTTGTGTTACTGATCGTTCCAAGTCGATACTTCTGTGGTGGTTCTTTATGTTTTTTGTCTTGGTGTTCAAAATATTTTTGTGCTGTTGGCGCCTTATGTATGTTTGCTTATTTCTAGTTAAGTTAAAGTAACTGAGTGGCCACCTATTGGGAAAATAGCTGCTCATTCGGCTTACGAAATGTTTTCATGGTATCAGTACCTGATTGTTAGTTTGGTTTTTCCCCACCTCGGTTTTTGGAGTGGGAATCTTTTTTCTGATTGCGCCCTTTCCTGATCTTTGCCTACTTGTACCTTTTTAGTGTTTAACTCAGCCATTTTGGAAGTAAGTGTTTAACAGTCACCCAAATTGAGTTTTCAACTTAATGGCCTATAGATGTAGTTTAAATGCACCCGATAATTTGGATGTTAAGGTCATTAACGTTATAAGAACATCATATCCAACATGGTATTGTAAAAACATTCATGGAGCAGACTTCAAATAATCTTCGCCACTCCTATAAATATATGTAGTATTTTAAGTCCAGGTAAGGGTGCTTTTTTATAAGTAAGAATCTGTTGTAAACAGTCAACGTCACCACTATTTTATGTGGCATGGGACATGTTAAAAACTAACGATGACTATATTACCTAATTTTGAAGCAGGTTGAAAATAATATCAAAAAAGGTCGCCAAAGGGTTTCTACAAGTGCATGTACCTAAACTGAGTAAAGTAGAACCGAATATTCATCAAGAAAAGCCTGTCCACACTCTTTCAATTTCTATTTGCACATCGCGTGTTCGCGTGTTTAAAATTCATGTATCTGTCAATGTGACATGGCAAACAATTAGTATTGCGATGTAAAATGGTTTAATCTTGTGATTGTTATTTTTCTATTAACATCTAACAAATTGGAAGAAATTAAAGCTATTTTTGTAAACGTGTTACCATATGAGCAACAACATGCAAGATTAAGATTTCATATGGCTTTTTCTGAGCTCGTATATGCACTTCCGACGGAATAAACGCAACATAAGATGAAACGCAAATACTAACTTTTTTGAAAAAATCTTACCCCAAATGTGCACATTTTTTGAAAATGACCCGTTAACGATGACTATATTACCTAATTTTGAAGCAGGTTGAAAATAATATCAAAAAAGGTCGCCAAAGGGTTTCTACAAGTGCATATACCCAAATTGACTAAAGTAGAACCGAATATTCATCCACACTCTTTCAATTCTATTTGCACATCGCGTGTTCACATGTTTAAAATTCATGTATCTGTCAATGTGACATGGCAAACAATTAGTATTGCGATGTAAAATGGTTTAATGCCAATCAATTACCTTGTGATTGTTATTTTTCTATTAACATCTAACAAATTGGAAGAAATTAAAGCTATTTTTGTAAACGTGTTACCATATGAGCAACAACACGCAATTTGTCGAAATATGTTTTACATGTCGATGTCGAAATTGTCAGTTAAAAGAAAACTCTATTTCGATGGACCGTGTGAGGTAAACCATTGTACATATAACGTACAAATGCATAAGAATCAAACCCCCTGCCCCTCGAGCCATCCTATTCAGTAGATGGTTAACAGAGGAATACATTGTAATTCTAGGATTTTCTTTTTTTTTTTTTTTTTTTTTTTTTTTTTTTTTTTTTTTTTTTTCGTAAAAAGAAAGCAGAGTTTGTTTACTCGTTTCTACTAGGTTACTGCACTACTAGGTTACTGAGGACATATTTTACAGGTACAGTGTGGTCTTCGACTGTTGGTTTTTTACTTATTTTCTTCTGTACTGTACAACCGTAAAGTGAATAGCCATTTAACCTGAAGACTCTACATCTGTACATATCATCCACATACATGTTATGTTTCAACAATATGATTCTGCAAACAGATAAACGGTAATAAAACATCAGTTAAAACGTAGAAAAGACTATTAAATAGGTGCTGAGAAATGATTTACATGCCGTGCATAGATTTTATTGTTTCTACTGGAAGCACATGGACCTGAATTCTTTATCAGCAGTAGTATTGATAAGTATTCTACTCAAAAATTGAATCAAACTCCAAATCGGCACCGCTTCTGACTACTGTTTTAATTTACTACTCAAAGTTTGATATGGACCATTTATGTCCACAAGACATACTCGGTCTGGTGATCTAACACTAATATGTTGATTAGATTTTAAGCAGAACCATCAATGTGCAAACATTCTATATTTTTACCGCGTTGAATGCAAGCGCTTCTTGCAGACTTGTCACTGCTATCTACTCTGTCCAATTCTTTCCGTTTGTCTAAAACAAACTTTTGGAAAAGTCCAAAAATATGTGATTTTAGATAAAACACGATTTTTACTTATCTATTTTCGCTTAATATTGTGTCCCAATATTTCTCTTCAAGTCTACAGTCAACACGAAAAATAAGGTTGATTGTTTGTACAGGTATGAATCTGTTTCATAACTATAGTAAATTTTAGGTATTATAGTCGTTCGGATTTTGATTCAAAGATCTATTTGCAGATATATTAAAAAGCATGGTGGTATGAGCGCTTGACGGGCAAGATGGAACGTAGAGACGTTCCGAGGCTAACACGAAAGAAAGGATGTGCCTTAAATCCCGTCCACACCAGCGGGAATGAAGCGCACAAGCCCTTAATTGCAATAGATAGATAGATAAATAAATAAATAAATAAATAAATAAATAAATAAATAAAAAAGCATAGACAGCAGAGATCGAAGTGTCAGCCGCTGCCATGGAGTGAAGTTTGTTTTGTTACTTAGCGTGCCAGTCAATAACTATATATGGTCATGTCAGGACATTGCCACTATTAATTTTATTTGGGACTTCAAACACAAGGATGTCATGGCTACCAAAAAGAACATAGAAATATAACCATCCAAGTAACCAACTAAGGCTTATATGCTTGGATTGTTTGACTTGAACTACTTTGCATGGGCAGGCTCATATTTTAGCGGTTAAGCCGGCTGATATATATATTAAAGGAACAAATAGGAAACTTCAATTATTAACATATTTGCCATTTGGTTTTAAATACTATTTTTGAAGTATGCAATAACTAAGATGAGTGTATCTAGACATATATACACTGTAAACATTTTTTTTTCTTTTAATAATATCAATGTTAGCAAAGAATTACGATAATAAATCTTAATTCAGAAAAAAGCGAACACATAAAGTGACAAATGTGTGGCAATTGCCACATTCCAAACACTAAAAGCGATAAACGCTTGACATTCGCCACTATCCAACCAACAAAAGTGACAAACGCGTGGCTGTCGCCACTATCCACCCAACAAATGCGACAAACGCGTGACATTCGACACTATCCAACCAAAAGTGACAGACGCGTGGCTGCCGCCACTTTTCAATCAACAAAAGTGATTACCTTTTCGAAAAAATGTAAAGGCTCATACGCAAACAGTGACACTCACCAGTCGGTAGACCCCAAGGCACATACCCTAGCCCAGAGCAAATAACATCTGTACCCCGCGACTGGGTCTGGCTTGCGGGCATATGTCCATTTTCCTTAATTGGCTCAACCTTCCAGTCTTGACTATCGAATTCAGTTTGCTCCAAATGAACAAGAGCCATACACCGACATTTTGTTGGACAGTTTTGCGTCGTAAAAGTTCGAGCACTATTTCCGGTTTCGATTGCATAACTGTTAAATTGTCCTTCTACAGATAATCCGGCAAACAGAATCGAAAACAGAATAGAACATAACATTTTGATTTATTCCCAATTAAGGTCCAATATTGGATCACTTACTTATGCATAATTCCAGTAAATGTATATCTAATAACATAAATGCACTAACGCATTTTAATTCAAATATATTAAATCTCCCTTACATCCGCCGCATATATAGTATAGTGCATTTAGTTCTGGTTAGAACTATAATTTGTTTTCTTCTGAGTAAAATGTTTGCTCATGAATCATTCCTAGCGCACAGCGGCAATGATCATGAAAGCTTCTATCAAGTTGGTTTATGAATCAAGATATATGCGATAGTGTGAGTAAAAGTATTGAAGTCGAAGTCTCAATCAGTCATCGTCAGATTTATACATGTAAAATGCATTTATGCTTCGCATTGAGTGAATGTCTTTGTGGTACACTTTCAAATATCTTTTATTCTATGACCCAGCTCAAGAACTAGCAATTTCAACACATGTACAGTTGTTCAACTGAGCTTTTTGGATGCAAATCTCAACCAAGCGAATGAAAAATTGGCAATAACCTTCGCGTACATTCAGCGAAGACTCAGTGATGTGAGTCGTGACATCGGTCAAAGGGTTAGCTAAATTTCGACATTGCTGTTTTTATGACAGATGCATACGATCGATTTACCTAACACTTAGCTGCTTTGTACAATGTATCGACGACTTTACCAAACGTTTCACTTGACTGTTTTGTTACGTTCGCTTTTTGAGAAACGCGATATCATTACATGTACACGTGCCATGCAAGTAAGAAACATACATAATATCTACATGCACATATTGTTTTCGCTTAAATGTTACCTCAAAAATCTTTTCTAGGGCTAATAACCACAGAACTTGAATGGGCAATAGATTCATCCGATTCGGAGTATACTTTTACAACATTCAATATCATTAATTGATTTGCCCCACTTAATTGGTTGCAGGGTCATTTTAATGCACTCGAAACTTGGACATTTAGGCCATTAACCTACATATTGTTATGTTTTAAACTGCGTTCGACAGTCGCTCGAAATAAACCTCGAAGTAGAATACACTGATGAAGCGAATGAAGAATACACAATAAAGACTGTTTTGACTTGAGCATGGGGTCGACGGTTAATGCGAACCAAGCACTTTCTTTGCCTAATCTTTGTTTTGAAACGGTTCAATGTATATAAGTGATAAAGATTATCGATGAATCTGAAGTCAAGATGACCTGATGTACAAGTAAGTAAGTAAGTAAGTCGTTTATTATAGTGACATGTGTCATAGTATACAACATTTTTTACAAAATTATAACAATGAACACCCGACCCAATGGGTCTATAGGTCATGTACATATGAATGACATCAGTTCGAGAACAGAAACATTTCTGGAACTTATCAAGTATCGAATGATGTTTGTCTCAAGGAATCATGTTTCCTGGTTTCCCGAAACACCAGAACTGTGGAACTGACATGCATGTTCGTATAATATAAAGGTCCAACTTTAATGTTTATTGCTAACTTTAGGTTTCGGATGTAGGAAAAATAGTCAGCAAAGTGCAAACTGCAAATACATGTACATATGTACATGTAGGAATCAATCAGTGCTGAACAGACTGTTAAAACAGACAGTTTTTTAAACCATCCCCCGATAATGCTCTTTTATTTTATAATCTAGGTCATAAATCTCGTATGAAATAAACATTGACAGCTAATAATATAACAGGTCTCTAAATGTTAGATCTGCTCTTTTATAACATATCAGCATCTGGTTAGGTTGTTAGTAAATATCAAAGATATTAACTTCTGGCACTACTGACCCGACAAATAATCCGAGAATATGTATATCATAAAAAGCGAAAATATGAGTTCGCAGGTGTATACAACAAAAGATGATCTATAAGCTTTCTTGATATAGGTAAAAGTAGGCAATGATTAGGAAAAGGTGCAATCAAATAGAGATTCCCACTCCAAAAACCGAGGTGGGAAAAAACTAAACTAACAATCAGGTACTTATACAATAAAACATATCGTAAGCCGAGTGAGCAGCTATTTTCTCATAAGGTGGTCACTCGGTCACCTTAATTTAACTAAAAATATGAAAACGGACATAAGGTGCAAACGCCACAAAAATTCAACTCCAAGACTAAGATCTACCACACAAGTATGGACTTGGAACGATCAGTAATATAAAATTACTGGCTGGCTTAACCCCGTTTTAAAGGTACTAACCTCACCCTCAGCTTCTGCAGTGGTTCACAACATTTAGCTAGTTGTTCTGTCCTCGTGGTGAATCTCTAACTAGTCAATGATACACCGTATTTGTCCCTATTAGTCCATGCGATCCAATAAGCGCACACCATGGTCGTTTCCGAAAAAACATATGCATAAACGCATGCGGATTGGTATTTAACTCAAATTTTACTCATTATAACCGTATTAAACGCATAAAAGTTTGTCTTAAATGATCAATTACGATTTTGACATTTAAATTATTACATTACTGACTTTGGTTTTTGCTAAAGCCTCAAATAGGCAAGTTAACATCGTGTTTGACAAGGATGTTGGCATTACTATTCAATGTTCAATCTATTTGGCCCATTTGGATAATATTAGTCTTTGTAATTCAATTCAATTCAATTCAATTCAATATGTAACGTTTGTGATGTCAATGCTAGGGTATCCGATTAGAGCGGCCTGAAGAACAACCACTTGGCTAGTTATGCTTGCTGAGATGCATCAGGTAAAGAAATTAGTGATGAAAATACCACGTGTCTGTAATTGTTGTCAATGACAAATTGTTACGTTTGATTTCCTCCCAAAATCTTAATACCACAATGTCAATTATTTTACCACGTTTGTGGTATTTTACCGTTACCTATTTATTATGATATTGGCAATTATGGAGCTCTTGAGGAATTCATTCGGTCGCCATATACAATTGTCGAATAAGGTGCTTGTCGGTCGCACAGTATTCAAAGTATTTTGAAAATAAATCATCGCACAGTATTGGCGTTTTGCATGATTGAACAAAAATGTGCAAGGCGCTTTACGCTGCCTCACGAAGATGTTGTCAATTTCCAGAAAAAGAGTCGTAGAATGTGATTAAAATAATATCAGTTGGTGCACCTGTTTTATCAAGACTTATCAGCATCCCAGTTTATTTCAGCCAGGGATATTTATTTAAATTGGCAATGATTTGAAAATCGTTACTCTTAATACACGAAATCGACACATTTACATGTAATGATAACTAATTGAGCAGAAATAAGCTTTCGAAAATTTTACCACGTTTTTGATAAAAGGTTCTTTATTCAGGTTCATTTTGACATCCCCAATGTTGGGTAAAAGTCACATAAAATGGGCAAAAGTTCCCGCGGAAGTCTGCTGAAGTGCTGAATTACAATGAAGCAATATTTTCTTCTTTTACTTGCGGTATCACGTCTCAACAATCATGCACGAACGGAGCCACCGCTTCAAAAAATGTAATAAATACATTTAAATGCAAATATCGAAGTCATTATTTACTTTCAAAACTAACGCACATTTGGATTAAAAAAGAATACATGTGTATCTCCGGAATCGATCAATTATGAAATAAGATTATCTCTTAAGTACGTCTAATTGGTCAAAGTAGTTTATTAAAAGCGCACGATCAACTTTATACAATTCTATCTTTCAGATTTAAGCCGGGGTTACACTAACTTGTCACCTTAAAAAGGCCGTTGGTCTTCATGACCTGGGAAAAAGCAAGATTTTGGAAAACAACTCTCATCAAAAGAGATTTTCTATTCATTAGGTTCACAACAGTCAACTAAATCGAGAAAAAAAAAAACACTACATTTTCTGGTCATTTTATCGTGCAATAAGTCGATGGTCGGAAAAATCAATCAAGCAAGCAATTGCTTTATTTTAACAAACTTAATACTAGATCCATAAATGTATCTACAATTTAAGAAAGTACATAAATCGACAAATCAGTGTATCAGTCAAAGAATGAATCAGTCAAATATTCTTTCGAAACTTATACTTGTATTACTAAATCAATCAATCAATCAATCAAATAATCAATCAATGTTTAATTAGGTTTGACTCTTATATGTTATCTATCTATCTATCTATCTATCTATCTATCTATCTATCTATCTATCTATCTATCTATCATTCATTCATTCATACAATCTATCTATCTATCTATCTATCTATCTATCTATCTATCTATCTATCTATCTATTTGTGAACTGGTACGTTTATAAAACCATTTTCCATGGCACGCTTATAAAACGTGTATCTGCCCTGGCACGTTTATAAACACGTATCTGCCATTATTTAAGCAACTTCGACCTACCATCTGGCATCGTCCACGGTATGGTTCCCCGCCCCGTACACATCATATCCCTGCCCTGCTGGTCACTGTTTATCATATCTCTATGTGCATCCGCTCTCCAAGACTCATCAGACTGCCAGTTCTGGCCGAGGACCTCTAAGCCAATATGTCCTATAGCCATGCAGCGGCATTTTAGCGGACAATCTCTTGAAAGTCCCAACAATAAATCGCCATAACTGTTTTCCGAAGAGTCCGAATAATGATAATTGGCTGCATTCAATTCCAAAATTTGGTACAAGAACAAAATCGATAATCCAATTGCAAAGGCGCGCATAGTTTTAAATTGCATCCTCACATTGTCGTAAAAATAATGCGAATTTATTAAATCCTTATTCATCACTTTCACAATGAATTCCGATTCTTATCGGTTTTCTACTGCATTGCAATTTATGCTACACATACGCATATATGCATTTAAAATTTAAATCCGCTAAAATCCATTTTGCAGGCTAACCAGAATCACCTTTTAGCAGTTTCCCGATTTTAAGGCAATTACCTTCTCATTTAACTACAAGATCGAAATCAAAAACAGTTGCACACTGAAGCAACAATATACTATCGATATAGAGCATACTGCTTCATTTGCTTTGCACACTCAGCAAATGCTATATGATCCGATTAAGCTCTTTATGTTATACTGTACTGTCTAACCAAATTACAAGATTTTAAGTTTCAATTGGTTATACATCATATGAAATAATAGTAATTTATAAAAATGGAATTTATTGATAATGTCTCATTCAGGTGGTTAAATTACGCTGAAATACTAAAAGCCTTCGACGGAGGGAAAACATTTTATTACTTTAATTGTCTGAATATGTCAAATGTGAAAAAGAAAAGAACAATATACTTAAATTTACTATCAGTATGTAGAAAACTAATGGCCACTTTATGAGCAAGTATTTTAATCTATGTCAATTTTTATTGGCATCTAAGTATGAAACTAAAAAATTACTTGTACGACAACAACAATAACACGAAGAAGAAGATGAAGAAATCAACAACAACAAAACAACATCATCATCAACAACAAGAGTAGTACATACAGACACCCATAGTAAATTACACTCTGTTCCTTGCACGCCTATGGCACGACCTGAGACTTGATTGAATGAACAGTGGTACACTGTGCCCGTTTATATTTTATATCAAGAGCATATGAGTCTCATAAGCTACTTGATTTTATTTAATATTACATGCTTAACTATAAGCAGATCAGGGGCAACTCTATTGTACGTATTGCATTATGTACATGCAAATAAAAAGACAGTGAACCCGAAAACATCTTCCAGCCCTCTTCCCCCAACCCAAAGCTCAAATGGCCAATCAATATGGAAATTTGCCATCTATTCATGTAACACTTGAATTTGCAACAAAACAACGAAATGTAATACTTGAAAGTAGGGCTTAAATTTATTGAGTTAACCCCAGGTGTAAGTCATCAAAGGTCGAAAAATAACAAGAACTCCGCGGAGGTCGATATCGCACCTGCATAGGGCAAAGTCAACAGACCGTGAAATATAGTTCAAGGGCACCGGGTCAAGGTGCGTGCTTAAAAGGCATGTCAAGGACAGTTACTATATAAGGTTCCAGATTCGCAGCTATCTCTGATGTCGAGAAAACCAAACTTCGACGTAAAAATTTTCAAAGTCAATGGACCGTGAAATATAGGTCAAGGGCACCGGGTTAAGGTGCGTGCTTGAAGGGTATGTCAAGGACAATTACTATGCAATTTTTCAGACTTGCAGCTATCTCTGATGTCGAGAAAACCAAACTTCGACGTAAAAATTATCAAAGTCAGTGGGCCGTGAGATATAGGTCAAGGGCACCAGGTTAAGGTGCGTGCTTGAAGGGTATGTCAAGGACAATTACTATGCAAGGTTTCAGACTCGCAGCTATCTCTGATGTCGAGAAAAGCAAACTTCGACTTAAAAGTTTTCAAAGTCAATGGACCGTGAAATATAGGTCAAGGGCACTGGGTTAAGGTGTGTGCTTGAAGGATATGTCAAGGACAATTACTATGCAAGGTTTCAGACTTGCAGGTATCTCTGATGTCGAGAAAACCAAACTTCGACATAAAAATTATCAAAGTCAGTAGACCGTAAAATATAAGTCAAGGGCACCGGGTTAAGGAGCATGCTTGAAGGGTATGTCAAGGACAATTACTATGCAAGGTTTCAGACTCGCAGCTATCTCTGATGTCGAGAAAACCAAACTTCGTCGTAAAAATTTTCAAAGTCAGTGGACCGTGAAATATAGGTCAAGGGCACCGGGTCAAGGACATTTACTATGCAAGGTTTCAGACTCGCAGCTATCTCTGATGTCGAGAAAACCAAACTTCGACGTAAATGTTGACAAAACTTCGACGTAAAATTTACAAAGTCATTGGACCGTGAAATATAGGTCAAAGCCACCTGGTTAAGGCGTGTGCTTGAAGGGTATGTCAGGGACAATTACTGTGCAAGGTTTCAGACTAGCAGCTATCTCTGATGTCGAGAAAGAAAATCAAACTTCGACGTAAATGTTGACGGACGGAGGGACGAACGGACGGACAGAAATTTGGACTCCTATATCGCACCCTGCTATAAGCAGGTGCGCTAAAAATCAGTCAATTATCCAAGAAACAGGAAAACTTACTTAATTTGACATGATAACCATCAAATAAAATGTTATTGATGTGTGAATTTAGCTCTTGACTTTGGATGTATTAAAGATCAATTTCTACTAAAGTTTGACTGGTCGTATACTAGTATATAAATGAATTTCCTTGCTGGTATAACCACGTCAGAGAGTTATCATAATGCATTCTATGCCCGTTCCTAAGGGATCATTCTCTGAGTGCTACATGTATACGTATCGTATAATTGTGCCATTTTTCTGGACCTACAATATAATTTATGAAGTCATTGTATACTTTCAAACAATTCCAGGCTGTGTCACATGCCGTATACACAGTTGTATTATTGTTATGTTACGGCCGAAATTTGGTGAATGTGTAGTTTGTGTGAGAGGCCAATATTAATCACACAAAATGTGGCCGTAAACGCTGCGTATTTATTTTGTCAATAGATTCGAAAGGACGTTGATTGGTCTTATTGTTAATAGTGGATGATCGCTTTCAAGATATTAAAACTGACGAATGGGTATATATTAGTTTAGTTAAAAGCTGAGCAACAAAATTGAAGTGTTTATAACTGCTTTTGGAGAATTTGAAAATTTGACGACAACGGAAAAGAATGTAAAATTTATGTTAGTGCACATTTGAGTATCACAAATCATCTAAAAAGGTACAAGTAGGCAAAGATCAGGAAAAGGCGCAATCAGAAAGAGATTCCCACTCCAAAAACCGAGGTGGGAAAAAACCAAACTAACAATCAGGCACTTATACCATGAAACATATCGTAAGCCGAATGAGCAGCTATTTTCCCAATAGGTGGCCACTCAGTTACCTTAACTTAATTAAAAATATGAAAACATACATAAGGCGCCAACAGCACAAAAAAATTTAAACACCAAGACAAAAAACAGAAAGAACCACCACATAAGTATCGCCTTGGAACGATCAGTAACAAAAAGTTACTGGCGGGCTTAAACCGGTTTTACAGGATCCTAACCTCACCCTCAGCTTCTGCAGTGGTTCATAACATTTAGTAAGTGGTTCGGTCCTCGTGGTGAATCTCTAACTAGTCAATGGATCATCAAGAACAAACAAATACATCATGATAAACATCCTGATGAATCAAAAACAAGGACTCACAGATTGAGTAAGCTGCCCGATGATGGAGATCCCTGGGCGCCGAATAACCTACTAACTCCGGAGCAAAAGAAAAACACCAGTTGGACCCCGGTGGGCCAAGCAACAGACAAGAAGCTCCGGCCCCAACCAACTAACATGAATAGCTTTAAGTCGGGGCTATCATGGAGTCTGACGCCCGACCCACCGGCGTGCAATTAAAGAAGGCAGCATACGAGTTATCAACCATGATTGGGTTAAAACCTAAGCATGCAGACTGTCGCATAACATTCAAGTTATAACCTATACGTCTGTAACGTGTTATGATTTTTCTGAACTGAAAAGAACAATCATTAATTCCTATAAGTTTCTTAAATTTGTAAACTAAGTCACCATAAAATTCAGGTTCCGAAAGGCCCTCACTTAAAAGCGTCTTTAACCCAACATTATATTTGGAAATCAATTCATAGTGTCTACGATAAAATTTAGAAAAGGTATTTCGAAGTTTATGATACCGATAGCCCTGTTGGAGAAGTTTTGCCGTTAAGCATTTATTTCGAGCGTTGAAGTCTGTAACATGATTGCGGACTCTAGCAAACCTAATAAGTTGCGAAATGTAAACACCATAAGAAGCACGACGAGGAACGTCACCATCCAAAAAAGGAAACTTTACTATATCAAAATCAAAGTCATCGCGCTTATCATAAATTTTAGAAGAAACAAATCCATTTGCAACAGAAAGATGTAGATCTAAAAAGGGGGCTTCGGTATCTGAGATATTGGCTTTGTTCAACTGAAGTTCAGGTGGATAAATTTGATTGACCATACCTTCAAAATAAGGGTTGTCAATGTTCAAAAGGTCATCGAGGTACCTAGATGTGGAATTAAAAGCCTCGATAACATTAGCTTGATTATCACGGTTAAGAGAATCCATGAAATCTCTTTCGTAGCAGTATAAAAATAAATCAGCTACGAGAGGTGCGCAATTTGTACCCATCGGAATTCCAACAATTTGTCTAGATAACTTGGTCCCAAATCTAATATAAATATTATCAAGGAGATAGGACAAGGCGTCGCACACATTCTGACATGACCAAAGTGTATACCGACTTTGGTCAGAGGAAGTGAAAAAAGCCTTTCTGTCATTACATGCCAAATAAAGTGAACCATAGTTTTAATGCCCTTTTGAAGGTCCACTCTATCAAATCCAGAAGTTTTTCTTTTATTAGATTATGTGGTAATGTTGTATACAGAGTAGAAAAATCATACGTGAACAAGCTTGTCGCACGGAACCCTCTACACTTCAATTTACTGAGCACCTCACCAGAATTTTTTATTGACCAAAACCAAATTTTATTTGAAGTTTCATACACTGTCTCACAGTATCTTATAACATGAGATTTGATAGCAGTAAGACAGGAAGTTAATAATTTAGAAAGTTCAGTGGTAGTACAAGAGCTAGAATTTGCAATAAATCTAGCTTTGTATGGTCTTTTGTGAAGCTTAGGTAACCAATACATCGTAGGAAGTTTGTCTTGGCCTTCATTGACACAAACAGAAAACTTAACAGGTAAATCGTTTAAGTGGGCATTAACTACAGACACTTCATCAGTATCTGTCTCCAAATAAGCCCTGGTACCATCAAACTCCTGTTTTAAGGTGTTAACGTAGTGAAGCCTACAAACGACAACAACATTGTTTGCGGCTTTGTCTGCCGGAACCAAGACATACTTTCTATGAAATTCTTGGATACCCTGTTTCAAATGCCTAAATGACGATTTGGGTTTAGGAGGTAAAAGATTAGTATTTTGTGAATAAAACTTACTGTAATACGTTTATCCACGATAGTGAAGATACTTCTTTTCCATTCTTTAAGAGCATTATCCTCAACACCCTCTCGTTTACACCATCGATTACCGAAATCATTTAATGCAGATGCAATCTCCTCTCTACATTTGTCAAAATTAATGTAGGAAGGGAATCTATATTTCGGACCTTTAGAAACAATTTTGCGAATTCTAGAATCCGAAATTATTTTTAAATTCCCAGTAACTATATGTCCGGCTGGTTGATAAACATATTTTGAATCTTTACAATCTCAAGACTTGGGAGTATTAGCATGGATATCAAGATCAGAAACAAGTTTATTGAAATTAAAAATAGTATTTCTGATTGGTTTGTTATATTTGTAACACATAATAGGAGGTTCTGAATTTTGGAAGTAGGTATGTATAGACTGTATCACTGATTTATCTTGGAATATGCTTGGTAAATCAATAAAGTCAATTCCTTTATTAATGAAAGGAATTTTTATAAAACTTCTAATGTGATTAGCTTCGGAATCGATAAATGGACGAAGAGCATGCTGAGTATAACATCTTGTTAACAGTGCAGCGTCATACATTTGATGATTTCTATCGTAAAATCTATTAGCCTCTGTGTCCAAGGAACGTAATGCAGCAATACGTAGAGAAATTAGATAAGACAGCATTGGATGTCGACCGTGAATCCTTAGTTTAACAGCTAAATCATTACGGGAAATGTTCAATTTCAATGCAGCGCACCGTTTACGTTTGTCATTACCCTTTTTCCGTATACCATGAGATCTAGATTTACGTTTACGGGACTCTGAAAGTGTCTGTACATCAAAATAGGGCATTCTGGAAATGTTGCCTTCATGGTAAATGTTGTCGTTAAATCCCAGTGGAAAGGGTGTTTGCAGTAATTTTATCCATTTAAGTTCAGTTTCAAATCGTTTGATGTTTTTGTATCTAACTGAAGAATTTTCATCATATGAGATTTTCTCCACTGGTTGAACTATAACATCATTGGGACAATGATCAGTGCGCTTAAAATGCTGGTACAGAAAGG
This sequence comes from Rugalucina vietnamica, assembly GCA_964017185.1. NCBI lineage: Eukaryota > Metazoa > Mollusca > Bivalvia > Lucinida > Lucinidae > Rugalucina > Rugalucina vietnamica. Next base: position 21,154,210 of record OZ024878.1, on the reverse strand, counting down.
TATCACTATTTTTGGGCTTTCTGATTCTACGATAGTGCTCACCAAATCGTTTTTGCAAAGTTCGACATGTTTGTCCAACATATTGCATCCTACAATTATTTGTATTTCAAGTAAGAACATATACAAGATCCATTGACTTTCAGTCTAAATCAGAATCATTAACCACTGAAAATGTCCTACCGTTCACAGATGAAGTGATAGTAGTCTTAGAGCATAAATGATTGCAACAGTTGCACTTCTTGGCATTGCACTAAGAAATACTAGGGTACATTCCAGGTCTCTTGAACGGATTAATATATTTACGTAAAATTAGATTATCAGACAACAAATTCATTCTTATGTCAACTTTTATTTCAGTACTACAAGAAACTTAGTTTAACCGCATACTTGATCTAGCTGCATATGCGCATGTTGAAACGCTTTCAAACTCTGACATTTTACACTATGGTTCACGATCTGACAATACATTGTTACCTCTTTGAAGCAAAACAAGTATCAATAGTCGTATTTCCAAAGTAACATACTTTTTCATTATTCGAATTACCACGATGCTCATCAGTTTTGGAAAGACGTGTTTGATAGTCACCAAAATTGTGTTTTCAACTTAATGGGCTGTAGATTTAGCTTAAATGCACTTGATAATTTGTTCATTAACCTTATAAGAACCCCATTTACAATATCCAATTGTAAAAACGTTGAGTTGACATCAAATATTAACTAACAGGAAATAGCTACTTCGACACTTCTGAATATTCACCTAGGAAAACAGGTCTGAGCTCTACTGGCGCTTCATGTGTTCACATGTTGTTCAGTCATGTTTCTGTCAATATGATACGACCAACACTTTGTAATTGTGGTTGCTTTAAACATGTTTAAGGGTTTTATGTCAATTATTTATCAAGTGAATGTTATTTGAATGCTTAAAATGACAAATTGGAAGATCTATTGGTGAATACGTGTTCCCGTTTGAGCAACAAAATGCAATTTGTCACAACATACTTTTAAACTGTCGAAAGTTTCGGTTAAAAGGTGTCTATATATAGAAAATCCGCGCTAAAACAATAAAACAAACAAAACGAAACAAAACAAAAAATCAATTTCGACTCGCTGTAATTTACTTGTCACCTACACTATACGTATAAATGCACATTTAGTATATTAATACACGTATTTTGTTTTGTTTATGTCTGAAATTCTGCAAATAAATTCTGAATCAGTGCCGCTTCTGGCTACTGTTTTTATACTCATCGCAGACAAAGATTTAATTTGATGTGCTTCCAGCAAAAACAATAAAATCTATGCACGGCATGTAAATCATTTCTCAGTACCTATTAAATAGTCTTTCCTATGTTTTAACTAATGTTTTATAACCGATAATCTATACAGTTTACTAGACAATGGAGAATCACTAAGAGATCTAACGCTATTATTTTAAACACGACCATGGGAATGTTGATCTATTTGATACTAAGAACATCTAACATATCTCAGCTTTACAGGAAAATAATGATTTTAATTCATTCAATTTCTTAATGGGAGATAACTCTGTTGATATGATACCTCCTGCATTAGACAATGGCGAACCAAACTCGACAATGGCGAATCAATTAGCCTATAGCCCAAAAGAAACCATTTTAGAAGGGAATTTTGGCACACAAATGGTGCCATCAACATGTGAGACTAAATGGTGTTCGATAATATTGTGTTAATTTGCTTTTGTGCTTTACATTAACTGTCAACAGCAAATGCCATATCAAAAAGGTCAATTTTACCGATTTAAGCATGTCTTATTGCTTTAACGAATCAATGTAAGCCTAAAAGCAAGATGGTTAAACCACGACTTGCACCAATATTAGTTACGCAATTGACCAAACCAAATGGTTCCAGGGCAAGCCTTCAAAAGGTAGATTACCAGTACTTTGTGCACATTCTTTTCACCACACAAAGTATGATTCACTATTGTCGAATTTACATGTACATCTTTCTCCGCTTATATCTACCTTCAATGTCAAAACTTTTATCAAAAACAGGCATATTGCACAACTAGGGATATTAGGCATTAAAGTCATGCAAAAGTGGTCATCGTCAAATGCTAAGAAACGAGGTATGAAACGCATTTTATCTGAATGTTACATTTTGTGGAACAATAAACTAGGCATCTTAGTTAAGGGGTCAAGCGTTTCAGCAACCCTGATTTTATTGTCCGGTGGAATTTTGACTCCATTCTTTTACCAAACCACAAGGCTTAGATAAAAGTAAATGACTGAGTTATAAAATAAATAATATTTTGTCTAAGTTTCAAGAAATTCTGCAATATCTTTACGAGTGGTTCGCCATTGTCGATGATTCTCTATTGTCGAGTTCACTGTACTTAGAATATTTTAGTTGAAACATAACGTGTCTGTGATCGATTCAATATTGCGGCTATGTTCAAGATGCAGATTTTAAAAAAAAATGTGTATTTCACTGCAATAAGTTCACATACCTAATTCTGAATTATATAGAATGGGATAAATGCAAAAGTTGCCTGAACATGATATGCAAACGTTATGCATGTATATATATTTGCACAGTAGTGGTGTAGACGTTTTACTGGAATACAAAACTTCAGACCAACAAAATCGATCAACGCATGACATTCAACACTTTAAACCAACTAAAGCTTTCCCCACTTTTCAACCAACTAGGCAACAAACGCCTGACAGTCACCACTGTAATTTCCAACTAACTAATTTAAAAGCGAATGACGCGTGACTTTGCAATCACGCGTAGCGTTTGCCACTTTCCAACTAACTACTGATACAAACGCGTGACACTCGCCACTGTCCAACCAACTAAAGCAACAAACGCCTGACACTCGCCACTTTCCAACCAACTAAAGCATCAGACTCGTGATAGCTGCCAATTCCCAACCAACCGAAACAACAATAGCGTGTCAATCGCCAATTTCCAACCAACTAAAATAAACAAACGCGTGAAATTAGCCACGTGCCAACCCACTAAAGCATCAAACGCGTGGCTATCGTCATTTTCCAACCCACTAAAAAGAATAATTGCGTGTTAGACGCTACTTCTCAAGAAAGTTAAATCTACGCAAACGGTCACACTTACCAGTCGGTAGCCCCCAAGGCACATATGCTAGCCCGGAGCAAATAACATCTGTACCCCTCGGATATGTTAGTTTATAGGGAATATATCCATTTTCCTTAAACAAAGTCTCCTGCTTCCAGTTTTTACTATTAAATCTTAGCTCCATATGATTAAGACCCATACATCGACACTTTTGTGGACAGTTTTGCGTCGTGAAGGTTCGGCCAATATTTCCAGTTTCGATTGCGTAACTGTTAAATTGCCCTTCAACGGATAATCCGGCAAACAGAATCAAAAGCAAAATAGAATATAACATTTTGATTTATTCCAATTAAGGTACTTAACTGAATCACTTTGAATGCATAATTCCAGTAAATGTATATCCTGTCACATAAATGCACTTATGCACTGCAACATATTTTTAATTCAAATATCTTAATTCTCCCTAACATCCACCGAATAGTAAAACTGAATTCAGTTCTGGAAAGAGCTCATGACCCCTCATAAGCTACTTGGTTCTGGTTAAAACTATTTTATATATAATTTGTTTTCTTTGAGTAACATGTATGCTCATGACTCATTCCTAACGCTCAGCAGTAAAGAAAATGAAAGCTTCTATTAGTTTCGTTTCTGATTCAAGATATATGGTTGTGTGAATAGAAATATTCTCAATCAGCCATCTTCAGATATATGTATGTAAAATGCATTTACGCTTCGCGTTGAGTGAATGCTTTTGCGACAAATGTAAGTGACCGGTTAAAACTTTTGGCTAGTATATTTAAAATATACTGAACAAAAAAGAAACACAACAATAGGCCACCGAGGATTTTCGAGTTTAAGGGTAAAACGTTGATGATTTCAGGTTTGTTGCTGTATGATTCCCATTCATGGGATATTAAGGTATATCATACAAAAAAACTCATTTTCATTTCGATAAAAATTGAATGAGAAATTTGTGTCGTCTTAAATAATGCAAATTGTGACAGATTTGCTCTGCGCATGCGCACACTTTTGAAACTCCAAATCACCAAGAAACAATGTCAGCGGCTCCCTTATTAAAATTCAAGAAAAAGAAATAAAGTTTAACGACACACAAGCTCGTAATTAAAACCATCAAAATCCCTATATGTTTAATTGATAGGGGGGTAGTTTCAATTTTATTCATTTTATTTCTTTAACGTGTGAGTTATCTGCTGAGTGGTACATTGTGCTTGTGAATGCGGGTTAAGAGCGGATTTAAATCGTACCATTATTTTAATGCTCGCGCATGCGCACTGTGTGGTTTTCCACTTTCAGCATGCCCATGGTCGGCATAAAATAACTCCGAAAATATGCATCAAAATGAAAATCGGTTTCTTGAATTCGGAAGCCTGATATCTAATGTAGAAGTAGAAAATGCAATGATTTCTGATTGTATCAAAGTTTGCTCAAAATTTAGTGAAACATAATTGTTGTGTTTCTTTTTTGTTCAGTTTATATTTTATTCGATGACCTAGCATTTTTCAACACTTGCTCAGATGTTCAACTGAGCTGTTAGAATGTATATCGCAACCAAGCATGTGAAAAATTGGCAATTACCGTGATACGTTTGTATCAAGCGTAAGATCCTGCGAGCAGTGGCATCGGCCATCGGCTTTACTCGTATAAGCCTGGCGTCCTTTTTGTGGAACATAGGCAAACAGGCTCAGAAGATTTTCATAATATATATATGAAAATTGATGCCCCTAAAATGAAACTGAACTCACCCAAATGATAATGATGGAAATATCCATTCGTCTAAAATTGGTTTAATCGATGTGGCTGTGGTGCTAGCTTGATATAGGATATAAAAATTAAAACTGAGATCCTTTAAGAGCAGTGAACACATGAATGAGAAAGGGGATGGACCATACCGCGGTTTCGACTATTAATGTCTCGTCAGTGACCCTTTAGATTTTGGCAACATGGAGCCAAAGAGAATTACTGAAATTTTGCAACTTTCAGCAGGGTAATCGATACAAAGTCTTGTATTATCTAAATGGGATTAAAATTATTAAACATTGGTAAGAAAATGAATCTTAAACGATATTAAATTTCTGATTTCTCAGAATATCCTCGCTGATCTCAAAGGACCAAAACATAAATATAACCTGCACTATGGATGATGTACGGGGAGACTTTTTAGGGCCTCCACACGGCACAGCACCAGCTGCAGTAATAGCAAATATAAATTAAAATGGATATCCTTTAAGAGCAGTGAACACATTAATGAGAAAGGGGATGGGCCATACCGCGGTTTCGACTATTAAAGTCTCGTCAGTGACCCTTTAGATTTGGCATCATGGAGCCAAAGAGAATTACTGAAATTTTGCAATTTTCAACAGGGTAGTCGATACAAAGACTAGTATTATCTAACTGGGATCAAATTTAATTAAACATTGGTAAGAAAATGAATCTTAACCGAAAATAAATTTCTGATTTCTCAGAATATCTTCGCTGATCTCAAAAGACAAAAAAAAAGAAAATACAACCTGCACTATGGATGATGTACGGGGAGACTTTTTAGGGCCGCCACACGGCACACCACCAGCTGCAGTAATAGCAAATAAAAAATATAAGAACAGTGAACACATTAATGAGAAAGAAGTATATTTCAGCTACGTTTTGGCCATTGTTAGACTCAGAGTTCGGTAATCTTACTGGTTTCCCGAATGTGAGACAAAAACTGTGGAACTGATATGCATGTTAATGTACGAAGGTGCTTCGTATAATATAAATGCCCAGTGTTATTGTTTATTGCTAACTTTAAGCTTATATAGAAAAAATACTCAGCAAAGTGCAAAATGCACGAACACGTACTGTACCTAGGAAGCAAGCAGTGTTGAACAGACTTTTAGAACAGACAGTTTTCTAAATTATCCCCCCGACAATGCCCTTTTATATTATACTCCAGGTCATAAATACCAAATGAAATAAACATTGACTAATTGCTAATAATATAACAGGTCTCTAAATGTTAGATCTGTTCTTCTATAACATACCAGCATCTGGTTAGGTTGTTAGTAAATATCAAAGATATCAACTCCTGGCACTACTGACCCGACAAATACATCCGAGAATCTGTATTTCATTAAAAAGCGAAAATATGAGTTCGCAGGTGTATACAACAAAAGGTGATCTATAAGCTTTCTTGGTAAAGGTAAAAGTAGACAATGATTAGGAAAAGGCTCAATCAGAGAGAGATTCCCACCCCAAAAACCGAGGTGGTAAAAACTAAATTAACAATCTGGGGCTAGTAACTCGAAGGCATCCTAAGTTCCCCTTCTTACGACATACGATGATCTTAAGATGACCGCCTTAGAATTTACGCCCTTGCTATTCCAGCATCTCTAAACTATCGTGACTTTTTTAAGTGAAAGGCGTCACTTCGTAAGATAATACGATGCTAAGGCGGCTTGAGTTGGCCGTTAAGTTACGATGCTGTTAAGTTGTCACCGTAACTTAAGGTCCTTTTCAGTTATTCGCCATAATCCCTAAGAAATACTTAAAGACGCTTTTTTAAGTGAGGGCCTTTCGGAACCAGAATTGCATGGTGACTTGGTTTACAAACTTAAGAAACTTATAGGAAGTAATGATTTTTCTTTTCAGTTTTGAAAAATCATAACACGTTACAGACGTATAGGTTATAACTTGAATGTTATGCGACAGTCTGCATGCTTAGTTTCTAACCCAGTTTGATAACTATGCTGCCTTATTTAATTGCACGCCGGTGGGTCGGGCGTCAGACTCTATGATGGCCCCGACTTAAAGCTATTCATTTTACTTGGTTGGGGCCGGAGCTTCTTGTCTGTTGCTTGGCCCAGCGGGGTCCAACTGATGTTTTTCTTTTGCTCCAGAGTTAGTAAGTTATTCGGCGCCCAGGGATCTCCATCGTCGGGCAGCTTACTGAATCTGTGAGTCCTGGTTTTTGATTCATCAGGATGTTTATCATGATTTATTTGTTTGTTCTTGATTATTCATTGACTAGTTAGAGATTCATCACGAGGACCGAAGAACTAACTAAATGTTATGAACCACTGCAGAAGCTGAGGGTGAGGTTATGGCCATGTAAAATCGATTTATACAGGCCAGTAACTTTGTGTTACTGATCGTTTCAAGTCGATACTTCTGTGGTGGTTCTTTTTGTTTTATGTCTTGGTGTATAAAATACTTTTGTGCTGTTGGCGCCTGATGTATGTTTTCATATTTTAGTTAAGTTAAAGTAACTGAGTGGCCACCTATTGGGAAAATAGCTGCTCATTCGGCTTACGAAATGTTTTCATGGTATCAGTACCTGATTGTTAGTTTGTTTGTTTTTTCCCACATTGGTTTTTGGAGTGGGAATCTTTTTCTGATTGCGCCTTTTCCTGATCTTTGCCTACTTGTACCTTTTAAGTTGGTCGTAAGATGATTTTAAGCTTGAGATGGCTTTGAGTTACTAACCCCAGGTAGTTATCCTGTTTTACAGGTACATGTACCTAACCACACCCTCAGTTTCTGCAGTGGTTCATTATATTTAGTTAGTTCTTCGGTCCTCGTGGTGAATCTCTAACTACTCAATGATATACCGTATTGGTTCTCATTAGTGCATGTGCATACGCACACAATGGTTGTTACCGAAAAACATGTGCATAAACACACACTGCTCGGCTAGCGGATTAGTATTTTACACAAATTTTACTATATTCACCGCCTAAAAATTTATCTTAAATGATCAAGTACTATTTTATTATTACGATTTTGACATTTAAATGTCATTATTTATTTTTATTTTTGCGGAAGCCTAAAACAGGCAAGTTAACATCGTGTTTGACAAGGATGTTGACATTATTTACTCATCGTTAATATGTAACGTTTGTAACGTTTGTGGCGTAAATGCTAGGCTATCCGACCCGAAAAACAAAATTAGAGCGGCCTTCATAATTTAACCACTGGGCTAGTTATGCATGCTGATATGCACCAGGTAAAGAAATTAGTGATGAAAATACCACGTGTCTGTAATTGTTGGCAATGTCAACTTTTTACGTTTGATTTCCTCCCAAAATCTTAATACCACAATGTCAATGATTTTACCACATGTAATCAATAGGTTTCTGGTATTTTACAGTTACCTACCTGTTTATTGTGTATAATGGCAGTTAAAGAGCTCTTGATGAATTCATTCGGCCGCCATCTACAGTAATCGAATAAGGTGCTTATCGGTCGCACTGTGGAAAGAGGTGCCAAAAAATAAATGATCGCACGGCATTGGCGTTTTCCTTACTGGGCAAAAATTGTACAAAGCGCGAAGTAACATGCTGCTTCACGAAGACGTCGGTTTTAAAAACCGAGTCATAGAATGAGAAATTACAACTTAAAACAATATTAATTCTTGCAGCTGCTTTATCTAGATTTATCAGCAACCCAATTTATTTCAAAAGGATACAAGTAGGCAAAGATCAGGAAAAGGCGCAATCAGAAAAAGACTCCCACTCCAAAAACCGAGGTGGGAAAAAACCAAACTAACAATCAGGTACTTTATACCATGGAACATATCGTAAGCCGAATGAGCAGCTATTTTCCCAATAGGTGGCCACTCAGTTACCTTAACTTAACTAAAAATATGAAAACATACATAAGGCGCCAACAGCACAAAAAAAAATTAAACAACAAGACATAAAACAAAAAGAACCACTACAGAAGTATCGACTTGGAACGATCAGTAACACAAAGTTACTGGCGGGCTTTTTGAAATTTCTTATTCATTCAAAGATATTTAACATATAAACACGTCAGTGAAATCTTTTAATAATTTCCGATACACTGTGAATAACCTAAACTTGTGAATGTGTACATTTCTCATACCGCCACCAAACCAACAGAAAAAGACAACAACAATAGCAAAACAATTCTACATCATATAATGTGCATGTTCAAAACAGTAAATGTTGAATTTATGTTTCATCAGGATATCCTATTCATGTACTATATACCCTCTACAGCCAACCAGGGTTTACAGGAACATAGTTTTCACACTCTAAACCACATAGATCTTGAGTGCCCGCTAGAACGGCCTCGGTGAGGTGGCCATATTGGGCACTAACAAACAATTCTCCAAGCAAGGCTATGCAAAAATTTAAATTTTATTAACTGTAAAAGATCAACAGCAAGGCTATACAAAAATTTAAACCCTTCCGACTGTTTTCTCACTCTAAAACACAGATCATGGGCGCCTGTCAGAGCCGCCTCGGTGAGGCGTCTATATCAAGCACCGACAAACAATGTTCCGAGCAAGGTTATGCAAAAATTAAAACCTTTCCAACTGAAAAAAGATCAAGAGCAAGGCTATGTAAAAATTTAAACCATCTGAAAAAGATCATTTTTAATCCTAATACACAGATCATGGGTGCCAGCTAGAGCCGCCTCGGTGAGGCGTCTATATCAGGCACTCACAAACAATGTTCCAAGCAAGGCTATGCAAAAATTCAAACCCCTCAACTGAAAAAGATCAGCCCTAACCATTTCAGTTCATGGTTTTCCCGCTCCAAAACACAGATCATGGGCGCCAGCTAAAGCCGCCTCGGTGAGGCAGCTATATCAGGCACCCACAAACAATGTTCAGAGCAAGGCTATGCAAAAATTTAAACCAACTGAAAAAGATCATTTTTAATCCCAACAAACAGATCATGTGTGCCAGCTAAAGCCGCCTCGGTGAGGCGTCTACATCAGGCACTCACAAACAATGTTCCAAGCAAGGCTATGCAAAAATTAAAACCTGTCCAACTAAAAAAAGATCAGGAGCAAGGCTATACAAAAATTTTTTTAAACCTTTCTGACTATTTTCCCACTCTAAAACACAGATCATGGGCGCCTGCCAGAGCCGCCTCGGTGAGGCGTCTATATCAGGCACCAACAAACAATGTTCCGAGCAAGGCTATGCAAAAATTAAAACCTAGATCAGGAGCAAGGCTATACAAAAATTTAAACCCTTCCGACTGTTTTCCCACTCTAAAACACAGATCATGGGCGCCTGTCAGAGCCGCCTCGGTGAGGCGTCTATATCAGGCACCAACAAACAATGTTCCGAGCAAGGCTATGCAAAAATTAAAACCTCTCCAACTGAAAAGATCAGGAGCAAGGCTATACAAAAATTTAAACCCTTCCGACTGTTTTCCCACTCTAAAACACAGATCATGGGCGCCCGTCAGAGCCGCCTCGGTGAGGCGTCCATATCAGGCACCAACAATGTTCCGAGCAAGGCTATGAAAAAATTAAAACCTTTCCAACTGAAAAAAGATCGAGAGCAAGGCTATGTAACAATTAAAACCCACTCTAAGACACAGATCATGGGCGCCAACTACAGCCGCCTCTGTGAGGCGGCCACATCAGGCACCTACAAACAATGTTCAGAGCAGGGCTATGCAAAACTCTAAGCTCTTCCAACTGAAAAAGATCATTTTTAATCCCAGTACACAGATCATGGGCGCCAGCTAAAGCCGCCTCGGAGAGGCGGCTATATCAGGCACCCACAAACAATGTTCCGAGCAAGGCTATGAAAAAGCCCAAAATTCCCCAACTGAAAAAGATCATTTTTAATCCCAATAAAATCTCTGTTCACTTCATAGGAATGCTCTCCTGATTTCCTGGATTTACTTTATAAATCAAGACAAAAACCTATATACACAAAGTAAATACAGTGTACCGTATACAAATAGCAAACAGCTAAGATGTAAAACTAAGGAAACGTACATTAAATTATCTAACAAGAGTAATTCTTTGCCGTTGCCCACAGAACTTTTTTTTTTTTTTTATTACCACTAGGTCTGATTGTGCACCATCTTAACCATGTGTTAAAAATTCCAGATAGGTTCATTTATAATTTTACCAGTAAATCTCTAGTACAGGGATTGAACCAATCGAAAGGCATAAAAGTTTCACAGAATAAGTGAGCCAATTAAAGGCATAAGATAAATAAGTAATTGACCTGAGATTCATCTGGCCGGAGGATTATTTACATGTACAACTCGTGCCACCAAAGTTTTCAAATCTTACAGCTTATAAATCCCCGCATATTATATTACCTGATACTTCGAAAATTTTCAAATTTTACAACTGAAAATTCTTTATATAAATATGGGCAAGACTTTAATAGAGTAATATTGATGAAAGGCCTAAGTACATATTTATTCATATATTATGCTGTATTGGATTGTCCCGTGTCTTTTATTTTGTTTAATTTATTGATCACTCTTGCCACCAAAATTTTCAAATCTTACAGCTGACAAATCTCCGCATATTATATTACCTGAAACTCGACAAAAAATTTTCAAATTTTACAACTGAAAAATCTTTATACATGTATATAACATGGGCAAGTCTGTGGAAATGTTTACCATCAAATGGTGTCTATACGTTTGTCACTCACACCACTCGTTTTTTCCATGGGTTATTTGTACCTTTCTCTTTCACTTCTAAGATCATGTCTAAGCCCTTGTCTCTGATACGTGTTTTCATCTCCTCTGATTGTCTTATATCATACGCTATCTTCGCCAATCTGTTTCTTTCCCTTTTCATTGCTTCAGGTAAGTCCACTAAGAAGCTAATCATAAATAGTCTTGGTTTGGGAGCCAGTTTTGAATCTAGGTGTTGTAATGACAAAACTCAATTTATGTCATGTGCTGTATTTGATGTTCAATTGTTAGTTCATGTAATGACAAGTTCCTCATTTATAAATATCTGCGCAAAAACTACATACATATAGTGTTTTTATTGCTCATTGTATATGAAACAAGAATTACTTGTTTGTTTTGTTGAAAAATCAGAAGATATTTTTAATAGCTATTTCAAAACACTATACTGACAAAGTTATGGGTCAGTTGTAGCTGAATTATAGCACTTTGGCTAGTGGTATTTACTAAAAAGAGTCTTATATTGTTTTAACCTTCTAAATCTGAAGATTTAGCCATTGGGTCATTACAGGTTAAAACCCTGTGCTTGTTTATCCAAATTGGAACATAGACAGGTTTTCTTGTTGAACATACACACTGGAATTCCAATATTTATGGATAAAAATATAGTAGTCTATAATTAGAAAATCAATATAAATATAGTGAGATTGGTTTCCAGCTTTACTTTTTGTTTCTTGTCTGAGCATACACACACTGGTAATCAGGAAAGAATGTAGTTTCCAAAAGAAAAATATCTGTTTATAGTAACTGCAGTCAATTATGCTTATTATGTGCCTTTTAATTCAAATGAATATATTGCATAGTCAGTGGAACCTAAGCGCCGTGCTTTGTGAATCCTGGAAACGATTGCTTTTCTATATGTTATGTTTATGTTTACACTTTTTTTCAACATTATAGATACTGTATTGCTTAATAGTCGATCACCAGTGCTCTCATGGTTGGGTTGCCAAATAAATAGACCAGAAGATGCAAACCTAGAAAATGGCTGATATCATAACTATTTACAGCCAGAATACAAGAGGTTTAAATTGTTCCCAGAAAAGGAGGGATGTTTTCCAATATCTGAGGAAGAAAAAATATAATATTTTATGCTTACAGGATGTGCATCTGGAGAATAAAATGGAAAGCTTTGTTAAAAATGAATGGGGGTATTCAATCTATATGAGTGGTCTGACAAGTACTAAAAGGGGCGTAATGACTTTGATTAATAATAATTTTGACCAGGCTGTAACTAAAGTAGTACGAGATCCTAATGGCAATTTTCTTATTTTGGAAATGTCCATACAAAAACAAAAAATTATTTTAGTTAATATCTATGGGCCAAATGAGGACAAACCACAATTTTATAAAAATTTAAAACAAAAGATACATGAGTTTGAGTGTGATAACGTAGTAATATGTGGAGACTGGAATTTAGTTATTGACCCAAGTATTGATACAGAAAATTATAAAAATATAAATAACCCTAATGCTAGATCTGAGGTATTACACTTTATAAAAGATATGGATTATATGGATGCCTGGAGATTTTTAAATGAGGAAAAAAGAGGTTTTACTTGGAAAAGATTAAACCCAGAAAAGAAACAAGCTCGCTTAGATTATTTTTTGATCAGCTCAGATATGTTTTTCTTTCTTCACGAATGTGAAATAGTTCCTGGCTATCGAACCGATCATTCAGGTGTTCTTTTAAGGCTGCAAATAAATTTTGATAACGAAAAAGGCCATGGTTACTGGAAATTTAATAATTCATTACTGAAAGATCAGGACTATGTTAAAAAAGTACACAACATTATTAAAGAAAATATTGATAGATATAGCCTAAATGAACATACTGTTAACAATCCAAGTAATAATGACACATATGATAATAACAACTTTGAAACAAATAGCGATAAAATTGAAAATGATAAAAAAAGGAAATTTGCAATAAATGATCAATTGCTTTTAGAGACAATCCTTTTAGTAATACGTGGCGAAACGATTAAATATAGCTCATATAAAAAGAAAGTAAGTGAAGAAAAAGAAGTAAAACTAGAAAAAGATATTAAACATTTAGAAGAAATGGTCCAAACAAATATAAATGAAATCTCAAATGAGGAAATATTATTATTACAAGAAAAACATGAAGCATTAAGAGAAATTAGACAAAAGAAAATAGAAGGACTAATGCTTAGGTCAAGATGTAGATACGAAGAACTTGGAGAGAAACCTACAAAATATTTCTTAAATCTAGAAAATAGAAACTACCAAGAAAAAGTTATTCAATATTTAATAGATGAAAATGGGGAAGAGGTGTATGGAACAAAAGATATATTAGAAGTACAAAAAAACTATTACAAAAACTTATATAAAGAAGCTATTGAAATTGATGATACCCCCATTGAAGCAATAATTGGAACTAACCCAAAACAATTAAGTCAAAAGGAAGCAGATGATTTAGAAGGTGAACTAACATATAAAGAATTGGCCGAAGCATTGAAATCAATGAAAAATTCAAAAAGTCCTGGCAATGATGGTTTTACGGTTGAGTTTTTTAAATTTTTCTGGCAGGATTTGGGGGTATATATTTTAAGATCTATAAATTACGCATATGAAAATGGACTACTATCAGTAACACAAAAACAAGGAATTATAACTTGTCTACCTAAGCCAAATAAACCAAGACACCTTTTAAAAAATTGGAGACCAATTTCTCTTTTAAATGTTATATATAAAATAATGTCGTCAGCTATTGCAAACAGATTGAAAAAAGTCCTTAATAATATAATCTATCAAGATCAAAAAGGCTTTATTTCCGGTAGATACATTGGTGAAAACATAAGATTAATATATGATATTTTATTTGAAACAAAACAACAAAATATGCCAGGTCTATTATTATCTATAGACTTTAAACAGGCATTCGATTCTATTTCCTGGAAATTTATACATAAAGTATTAGACTATTATAATTTTGGACCATCTTTTAAAAAATGGATTAAACTTTTTCAAACAAATGTAGAATCATGTATCATTCAAAATGGTTTCATATCTGAATGTTTTTATTTAGAAAGAGGTTGCAGGCAGGGTGATCCAATTTCTCCATATATTTTTATCCTGTGTGTAGAGATATTGGGTTTAATGATTAGGAATGATGAAAATGTGAAAGGTATTAAAATAAATGGTAAAGAATACAAATTAAGTCAATATGCTGATGACACTCAGTTGTTTTTAGACGGGTCAGAACTTTCACTATATAGCGCTGTATCTATATTAAATAAATTTTATAATATGTCAGGCCTGAATATTAACTTAGAAAAAACAAGAGCTGTATGGATAGGATCTATGTGTAAATCAACAAAAATAATGTGTAAAAATTTTAAGTTAGATTGGGAACAAAATCCTATAAAGATTTTAGGGGTGGTTTTTACCGCAGAAGTATTTGATATATGGGACCAGAACTCGGACATTATTTTAGAAAAAATCAAAAGTATGATTAAGACTTGGTCCAGAAGAAAATTAACTTTAATTGGAAGAGTAACCATTATTAAGTCATTAATGTTGTCTAAATTTGCCTATTTGTTTTTAGCATTACCGAACCCACCAGGTTCCTTAGTTAAATCTTTAGAAAAAATGTTATTTGAATTCTTATGGAATAAAGGTCCTGATCGAATAAGTAGAATGCAAATTGTAAAAAATATTGAAGCCGGAGGTTTGAGAATGACAAATGTTAAAGCTTTTATAACATCTTTAAAGGTTACATGGTTAAGACGTATAATTACAAATTCTAATAACAATAATTGGAGTTCTCTATCAAATATAAATTTTAATAGTCTTTGTAGCCTAGGGGATACATACTTTAGATTTCTCAGTAAGGACTTACATAACCCTTTCTGGAAAGATGTTTTAGAAAGTCTGCATAAATATTACTCTTCCTTCAAAATTCAAGATCTAGATGATATCCTTAGTTCTCCCATATGGTGCAATTCTTACTTATCAAATACGGACAATTTTCTCTATAAACATTGGTTTGATAAAGGTATAAGAACTGTTAATGACCTTATTGATAGTAATGGCAACGTATATACATTTGAAGGATTAAAAGAAATATACAAAATAAGGGGAACTTTTTTGGATTACGAGGCAGTTATAAGGAAAATACCTAGAGCATGGCAAGAAAAGATTAATGCCAATACTGATATTTGTATAAATTTGAAGTATAATGTTCAAATAAACCCTTATATTAAATTTATTTTGAAGGACGAGAAAGGTTGTAGGTCAATTTACGATAAAATAGTTTCAGTAAACCAATTACTATTAACAAATAAATGGACTAAGGAACTAGGCGACATTACAAGCGAAGAAATGAAAGTCTATAATAGGAATCTTAAATATGTCAAGGAAATAAAATTGAGAGACTTTCAATTCAAAATCAATCATAGAATATTGGTAACAAATTCATTCCTATTAAAAATAAAAAAGAAAGAAACTGATCTTTGCTCATATTGTCATAAGGAAAGTGAAAGTATCATGCACTTATTTGCAAGATGCGATTTAGTTAAAGAATTTTGGGAAAATTTCAAAAGATGGTTAACGGATAAAATAAACACAACTCTGGAAATAAATGATAAAAACATATTGTTTTCAAGTTTTTCAAAGAGTTCATTAATAAACTACTTAACTATTCTTGCAAAATATTATATATATAAGAATAAGTTTTATACACAAACCTTAAATATTTTGGGTTTTGAATTGTATGTTAAATCAAAATTTGTGAACAAAATGTATATTTCAAAATTGAATAATACATTTGATAAATTTTTAGGCAAATGGTCATCTCTATTTCATTACTTTATGGCTAAAAATTAAGACAACAGGATATAGACGATAATTAGTTTATTTCTGGCAAATATAGACATATAATATTTAGTTTATTTCAAACATATATTGTATTTTATCTATCTCAGACATGAAATTGTAGCAACCTAACTGTTGAGAGTGCTGATGAACAAAACAATTTGTTGATGTACCATACTATATGTTGATATCAAGTATTTGTGCTTTGTATATTATGTTGAAATTGAGTGTAACAAGAAAAGGAAAAATAAAAAAAAAAAAAAAAAGTTACTGGCGGGCTTAAACCAGTTTTACAGGTACATATCCTCACCCTCAGCTTCTGCAGTGGTTCATAACTTTTAGTTAGTTATTTGGTCCTTGTGGTGAATCTCTTACTAGTCAATGAATCATCAAGAACAAACAAATAAATCATGATAAACATCCTGATGAATCAAAACACAGGACTCACAGATTGAGTAAGCTGCCCGACGATGGAGATCCCTGGGCGCCGAACAACCTACTAACTCCGGAGCAAAAGAAAAACACCAGTTGGACCACGGTGGGTGGCAATGATTTCTCTTAAAAAACGAAATCGACACATCTACAGGTACATGTGTAATTTAGAAATAAGCTTTCGAAATTTAACTACGCTCTATAATTTAATTTTTGACATCCCAAATATTGAGTAGAGGTCTCATAAAATGGATGAAACGTCCCGGCATGACCTTTGTTGTTGACTGGGACGTAAAACATCAAAGAAACGTTTAACTGCCTGTCAAAATAGACAACACGCATATCCATGGTATTGTTTGATTTTTACGTTTTAACAAAAGTTCAAAATCAGTTTCATTGAGCATACAACTTGAAACATGCAAGTGTCAACACGCGATAGATACGGTGGGAAAGAAAACCTAGCGACGATTCGTGAGCTTAAGATAGAATCTACAAAAATTGTCATGCATAAACACATACATAGAAATTATCATTTTACTTTCAAAACTAGACTCCCATTTAATTTCAACTAGGATGTATGCGTATTTCAGGAATCGATCAAACATAAAATGAGATTATCTCTTAAGAACATCTAATTGGTCAAAGTAGCTTATCGAGAGCACAGGATCAACTTTATCCAATTCTATCTTTCAAATTTAAGCCGAGTTTACAATAACTTGTCACCTTAGAGAGGCCGTTGGTCTTTATGACCTGGGGCAAATGTAAGGTACTTATAGAAAGCTCGCTTCAAAAGTCAGTAAAACTTACACTTGAATTACTAAGCTACTTCAATCAATCAATCAATGTCTAAACCGGTTTGACACTTGTACATATACTGAGTTCCACAGCCAACGCAACCCGTCATTAAAATTTGAATAACTTTTTTTCTGGTTTCAGTCGATTCATCCGAAATTCCACATATATGCAGCCTAGTTATTTCTAAAGACGACGTGAAAGACGACGTGAACATCAGCCGTCAAACGTCAATGCGCCCTAAAAATTTGGATTTGATAGCACACAAACATTTTTTAGTCACGGTCAGTTTGAAAAAATTAAGGTAATCAGCGATTTTGACGAATTTCTTGCTGAGCTCTGCAAACCATCCTATTCTTAAGCTGCGAAACATTGAAAAACACTGCAATACACTTTATTCGATAAGGCCAATACAAAATATTAAAGCGTATGGTTGGCATCTGCAGTGACGTCGACAACGTGACCAAATGAAGTTGAACGCCCAAAAACAAGCAATTTTTTGGGTACTCAAAATCCATGGCGAATTCTAGTGTTGAGCCATAGGTTACAACATTGAAATTGCCATACACTCATCGGACGGCCTTCAAAAATTTGCATTGTGCGCATTGTTTTGAAAAATTTCGAGCCCACGCGCGAGGCACGGAAAACGCATTACTGTACCCTGAGGCATGTTCACGCACATGCGCACTAAAACTTTGGATTTGATAGCACACAAACATTTTCGAGTCATTTTGATGCCGATTGGGCACAAATGTGGTCAGATAATTGGCCAATTTTAAAGATGAAATGAAGAAATAAGTTGCGTTGACTTTGGAACTCAGTACATATATATATATATATATATATATATATATATATATATATATATATATATATATATATATATATAAGACCTTAAAAAGAACAATCTATCTATCTATCTATCTATCTATCCAATAAATTGGCATGTTTATAAAACATGTATCTACCATTATTTAAGCAACTACGACCTACCATCTGGCATCGGCCACGGTATGGTTCCCCGCCCCGTACACATCATATCCCTGCCCTGGAGTTCGCTGTTTATCAGATCTCTATGTCCATCTGCCCTCCAAGACTCATCAGACTGCCAGTTCTGGCCTAGGACATCTAAGCCGATATGTCCTATTGCCATACAGCGGCATTTTAGCGGACAATCTCTAGAAAGTTCCGACAATAAATCGCCATAACTGTTTTCCGAGGAGTCCGAATAATAATAATTGGCTGCATTCAATTCCAAAATTTGGTTCAACAACAAAATCGATAATCCAATTTCAAAGGCGCGCATTGTTTTAAATTTCATCCTCACATTGTTGTAAAAATAATGCGAATTTATGAAATCCTTATTCACTTTCACAATCAAATCCGATTCTTATAAGTTTTCTGCTGCATTGCAATTTATGCTACACGTACGCATATTTGCATTTAAAAATTAAATCCGCTAAAATCCATTATGCAGGCTAACCAGAATCACATTTTAGCAGTTTCCCGATTTCAAGGCAATGCCCTTCTCATTTAACTACAAGATCGAAATAAATTTAACAGTTGCACACTGAAGCAACAATATACTACCGACAAGAGAGCATCGCTTCATTTGATTTGCACACTCAACAAACGCCATATGATCCGATTAAGCTCTTTATGTTATACTGTTACAAGATTTTAAGTTTCAATTGGTTATATACATCATATGAAATAATAGTAATTTATAAAATGGAATTTATTGATAATGTCTCATTCAAGTGGTGAAATTACGCTAAAATACTGAAAGCCTTCGACAGAAGGAAAACATTTTATTACTTTAATTGTCTGAATATGTCAAATGTGAGAAAGAAAAGAACAATGTACGAAAATTTACTACCAGTAGGTGGCAAGCAAAATAATGGCCACTTTATGAGCAAGTATTTTAATCTATGCCAGTTTTCATTGAATTTTACTACATGTATGAAAGTTTAAAACCTTGCTACATGACATTCCTCTAAATTGTTCTAAAAACCTCACATTTATCAATAATCTGTTTAATTTTGAGCATACGTGTACAACAACAACAACGACAAGAAGAAAAGAGCAACAACAACATCATCAGCAACAGTACACACAGACATGGATATCATGTGTTCTGTAATCACCAGGCAAGGCACTTGGGGAGACGCCAGTGACACGACCTAATAAGTGTTTGATTAAACAGGGGTACAGTGTACCCATGGGACCCTAAGGGGGTCCTGAGGAATAACTGGACTGATTGTACCTCAGTCATAGATTAATGGTGGATAGAAGTCCCGTTAAATGGAGACAACGTCCCGACATGACCATAACTGTTGACTGGGACCAAAAACATCAATTCAAACAAACTCAAGCAAACATTGTACACGTTTAGCAACCAAGTATACAACATATTCTACATACTAAACTATCGCCCCTGTTATAACCAATTAATATTAACAAGAAACAACATTAAAAAAGATAATTGTCGAAGATTAATATCTGTTCTGCAATAGGGTACAGGATGCATGATGTACATTTTATTTATGCTTTATTCTGAAATATAAATTGTTGACAGTGCATAGAAGCTCAGTGATGTAGTAGTGATACCTAAGCACAAGATATATAGTTTTGGGACTGAAATCCATCTTTGACGGACACAAGACTAGTTTGCTCTGTTACTGAAATGACGTCACTACTTAGCCTGACAGCTAAACGCTCAGTGAAAAAAAAACTGTACCTATTCGTTTAAATGTTGACAGTTTCATCTTCCATATGGAAAAAACCCGGATGCAGGTCAAAAATGATCTGAGATGTCTTCGACAAAAAATAGCAACTCTGGTCCACTGACAACTGCTCGGATACTTGTACATGTATGAGCCGCCACATGGGAAAACCAACAATCTGCATAGGCGAAAACAAAGACGCAGATCAGCTTCGCGGTAACCGCGAAGCTGATCAGCGCCTTTGTTTTCGCTACTCGGATAGTACAATTCCTCTTCTACTTAAATCTGAAATTTCAAGCTTCTAGCTCTTTTCTGTGCTTGTACAGGCCGGTTTGTGTCGGACCTGTTCGGAAACCACATTGTTGGTTTTCCCACGAGGTGGCTCGTATCATTTTTAAAATTGCAATAGAACAATGAAAGCATCTCTGAATTATAACTATTGAGTTTACCCCAGGTGTAAGTCATCAAAGGTAGAAAAATAAAAATCAGTCAATTATCCAAGTAACTGGAAAACTTACTTAATTTGACATGATAACCATCAAATAAAATGTTATTGAAGTGTGAATTTAGCTCTTGACTTTCAACGTATTAAAGATCAATTACTACTCATCAGGAAAACATGTCCGTGTAATATATACCCCCTTAAACCCCACTTTTATATAGCAAAAATGGGGTATGCAGGGGTATACCTATTTTTCTTATTTTTGCTCCCAAACATAGATTGTGGGTACTCGTTAAAACCGCCTCGACGAAGCGGTTCTAACTTGTACCCACAATCTATTTTTTGAGCAAAAATAAGAAAAATATCAAAATAGTTCTGATGAAAATTTTCGTTTTATAGAACTTTTAAAATCTCTGTATTTTGCATGTGTGTCTTTTTGTAATGTAAGTTTGTCGATTACACGTAAATTGGTCGTATACATGTACATGTATATAAATGGATTTCCTTGCTGGTAGACCCACGTCAGAGATTTATCCTAATGAATTCAATGCCTGTACCTCTGAGTGCTACATGTATACATGTATAACTGTGCCATTTTCTGGACCTACAATATAATTTATCATATGATGTCGCTGTTTTCCAGTGGATATCGTCATATAATACAAAGTGTTATCATACCACACGTGTATTCTAACACGACAATATCGTCTTTCCCATTGAACCTAATAGAAAAGTCACCGTTTGCAAATAAACAATAATTCACTGTAAACGAAATTACGCGCGCGTAAGTTAGCGTTTTTGTGACGTCGCACATAAACATTCCTGTCCGCCGAGAATGAGTCCACTGGGAAACATTTAAGAAATGAATTTCATTTTTCTGGTGTTCATGGAGCTATGAACCGCAGTGGGTCGCGTGCAAAGTGAATGAACCCCGAAGGGGTTCATGTAAGCTTTGCTAGCGACCCACTGCGGTTCATAGCTCCATGAACAACAGAAAAATTAAATTCATTGCTTATATTTACATTCATTTCTCTCTATCGCTTGTTGAAAAATCACCAAGACGGTCACATTTACCAGCAAACAGAGAACCTACACACAGTGTGTGTTCAAACAGCGGAACGGCGTCGACGTTAACAACGTCCAATCAGATTGGCGAGATTCATGTTTTTTGACGTCAAGTTTGGATTACGTCACGTCGCGTGACACAGTGTTGTTCATGGAAGTATGAACACAGATGAACATCTAATGGTTCATCTAAGAAGGTTTTAGAAAAATGTAAATATTTTGAAATGTAAGTCGTGTTAGAATCGAAATAATTTCACTTTAAGGTGAATTATATTTGATTAACGCGTGATGCGATATTTAATTCACTCCGGCTGCGCCTTCAACATCCCGCGTTAATCACGATTATTCATCGTAAAGTAAATTTTTTTCTTTAATTATTATGTGTACATTGGTGTATATACGACCGACTTTGGTGAATGTACGGCTCGTGTGAGAGGCTGAGATAAATCACGCAATTTTGTAAGCGTTTCATATTTATTATTACTTATTTCGTTAATGGATTCGAAAGGACGTTGATTGGTCTTAGTTATTAATAGTGGATGATCGCATTCAAGATATTAAAATTGACAAATAGGTATATATTGGTTTAGTTTAAGTTGAACAACAAATTTCATTAGGAGAACATGAAAATTTGAAATTTAAAATATTTGTTAATCAGTGGTAGTGCACATTATAATTAAAGTATCAGAAATTATTTTAAAACTATCACCAGATAAGCGCATATACATGTACCAAATTACCCATTAGGAAAACATGTCCGTGTAATGTATACCCCCTTATACCTCACTTTTATATGGCAAACTTTGACTGGGGTACGCAGGGGTATATCTATTTTTTATTTTTGCTCCAAAACATAGATTGTGGGTACTCGTTAGAACTGCAACGGCGAGAAGGTTCTAACGAATACCCACAATCTATGTTTTGAGCAAAAATAAGAATTTTATTAAAAAAAAAAAAAAAAAAAAAAAAAAAAAAAAAAAGTAGCAAAAGTCTGTATATTACATGGGCATATTCGTACTGCCAGTTCCTCACCCTAGAACTTGATTTGGTGTTTTACGTTTTTAAGTTAAAGGCTATAGTCACGCTTTGGGACTTCTACTCAACACTGAAGTTGTCATGTCACCCCTAATATGATTTAATTACATGTATTTCCAAACAAAAAAACAACAACCAAGTCTTGTAATATAAATGGATGGTATGGATGGTATGATTTTACTGGGCAGGCTTATTTGTTTGGATTGTTTGAATTCACGCTTTACGTCTCAGTCAATGGCTATGGTCATGTCGGGACGTTGCATCCATTTTATGGGACTTTTACCCAAAATTAGGATGTCATGACATCCAAAATGTGCTTTAAATAGGTCCACCCAACTAATCAAATAAGGTTTGTATGAATGAATGGATTGACTTGAACCACTTTTCCTGGGCAGGCTCAGATCTGAGCGGTTAACCAGTAATCGCATGTGGACACATGAAGCCCATCTATTTCTTTAGGCCCCAGTGGACAGGGCCATATTCCCATCCGACCATCCTTTGGCCAGGCTTAGACCTTCTAAGCGGCTAACCAGAAAGTAAGCCTTCGATCTATTTCTTACGGCCCCAATAGGCGCAGGCACAAAATAATAAATATTCAATGCACCCCCATAATCAGTGAATATCGAATTCAAAAATGCACAACAATCGAAGACAATTTATCAAAAGAAACAAAACCGAAATGTCAAGTAGTTCAAATTCAAAATTACCCTTTTAAGGGACCCGGAAACCTCGGCAATCAAAAAGTTAATCAAAATCTTGTTTTGTAGCGCTGTATTTAAATTTGGAATTGTGTTTTGAATGACTGCATGTATTCAAACCATAAGCGGTGTGCTAAAAATGCTTAAGTGATTATCAAACGCGCTAGTATGATTTTCTTGACTGTGTGTGTGTGTTGACTGATCAGGTGTCTAAAACGAGATAAAAGTCGTGAGCCAGAACTTTAATATGAAATAAGGGCAAGCTGCCTTATCTGCAAACACACACGGAAAACCGTATGCTGGGATTTTTTTTGTCAATAAGTGTATCCAGCTATCCATTTTAGTAGACCTGAGTAAGTAGACCTTATAGGTAAACCTAGGTAGGTAGATCTTGGTAAGTAGACCTTGGTACGTAGACCTAGGTAAGTAGACCTAGGTAAGTAGACCCCGGACGTAGACCTTGGTAAGTAGACATAGTAGGTAGACCCAGGTAAGTAGACCTAGGTAGGTAGACCTTGGGAAGTAGACCTAGGTAGGTAGACCTAGGTAAGTAGACTTTGGTAAGTAGACATAGATAGGTATGTATACCTTGGTAAGTAGACCTAGGTAGGTAGACCTAGGTAAGTAAACCTTGGTAAGCAGACGTAGATAGTTAGACCTTGGTAGGTAGAAATAGGTTAGTAGACATTGGAAGTAGACTTAGTATGTAGGTTTTGGTAGGTAGACCTTGGTAGGTAGACCTTGGTAGGTAGATATTGGTTAATAGACCTAGTAGGTAGACTTTGGTAAGTCGACCTAGGTGGGTAGACCTTGGTAAGTAGACTTGGTAAGTAGACCATAGAAGGTAGACCTTGGTAAAAAGACCTTGGTAAGTAGACCCCGGAAGTGAGACCTTGGTAAGTAGACCTAGTTCGATAGACTAAGGTAAGTAGACCTAGGTAGATAAACCTTGGTAAGTAGACCTAGGTATGTAGACATTGGAAGTAGACCTAGGTATGTAGACCTTGGTAACTTGACCTTGGTAAGTAGACCTAGATAAGTAGACCTTGGAAGGTAGACCTAGATAGGTAGACTAAGACATAGGTAAGTAAACCAAGGAAAGGGAACCTTGGTAAGTAGACCCAGGTAGATAAACCTTGGTTAGAAGACTTAGGTAGGTAGACCTTGGAAAGTAGACCTAGGTAGGTAGACCTAGGTTGGTAGACCTAGTTAGGTAGGTAGACCTTGGTAGGCAGGTAGACCTTGGTAGTTAGGTAGACCTACATGTAGTTAGGTTTTTAGGTAGACCTAGGTAGGTAGCTCCCTTAAATGTTTTCCTTCTGTTCCTTCAAACCTCAAATATTGTCCCCCAAAAATAACCAGGTACGCTATTCACGGCGTAATTTCCGTCTGTTCGAAACGTCTCGATAATTTCGCCGGTTACCTGCTTTAGGTACACCTCGCAGACGCTTGTTTTTTCGAGCGTTTATATTGCCTTGTTGACTGGTTTGCTATAATACGAGGATTTTAACGGTGTAATTTCGAAAAACCAATCTTCATCGTCGTCTGCATTTGTAAATTGTGTATTTATCTTATATTTTTACATTTTGGAAACAAATATGATCTGAAATAGGATATATGGAAATATGTTTGACAAAGAAAAATGTTCAGCCGAAAAAAGAAAAAGAAAGTACAAATTTCCCGACATCTGAACGACACATTGTCTGCGCATGCTGACAAAAATGTCTGCGCCCAACATTAATGGCCGCCTAACCGTCGGTTTTGTTCGGTAAGGTATGTAGATTTTTTATTCTAAATTTCTTACGTACGTTTATCCTAAAGCAAACACACATGTGTGTTTGCTATTACATAATCATAAATGAATTTTTTCCTATTTTATACATCATGTCAATGAAGAGTATACCCCTTAAACACCACATTTTAAGCTGTAGTTTACATACATTTATTTTATTTCTAACTTTTTATTCTAAAACATAGATTGTGTGTAGCTATTGAACTAAGAAAAGATATCAAGATTTCGTAAAGTCGAATCAATTGATCAACCTGTTTTGATGTTCTTGACCCATTTATGACGAATGTTTTTTTTTTTTTTTGTTTTTTTTTGTTTTTTTTTTTTTTTTTTTTTTTTTTTTTTTTCAATTCTTATCAATTGGAAGAGAAGAGTCTACCTTCAGTTGAATTGAAGGAACATTAGGTGTACGTTTAAGATTTTATCATTTTTTCGATAGGATTTCTTTTTTAGCGAAATAGCACCAGGTGGGACTCCACGTTGTGCGGCGTCACAAACGGGCCTAAGTCTCATAAAATGGACGCAAGGCTTAAATGAGTTAAAGCATGCATTTTGGTTTAATAGTGATCGAACGACGACATGCATAAAGTCGCAATATTAATGGTAATGAATCGAGATTAGTTGCAGTTGTTTGAAAATAAACGAATGTTGGAATGAAAAGTGGACTGAAAATAAAATCAAAGCTTGACAAAATGTTTACATGGTTGTTGTACAGATTAAATGATAAACAATACACTGTCTTAGGTTGAGATTTAAACAGAAATGAGGGTCTGACGCATTATTCTGTTGAAGGACTGGATCAGTCATAAACATAGAACAATAAAATTAAGGTATGGCTCTACAGGTTCACCTAATAAGGTCATCTCTGATTTGATCATCAGGAAAACATGACCATGAAAAGTATACCCCCTTGAACCCCACTTTTATATAGCAAAACTGGGGTATACCTATTTTTCTTATTTTTGCTCCAAACATAGATTGTGGGTACTCGTTAGAACCGCCTCGGCTGCTCCAAAACATAGATTGTGTGTACTCGTTCTATGTTTTGGCGAGGCGAGACCCACAATCTATCTTTTGGCGAGGCGGTTCTAACGAGTACCCACAATCTATGTTTTGGAGCAAAAATAAGTATACCCCTGCATACCCCCGTTTTACTTATAAACGTGGGGTTTAAAGGGGTATTCATTGCACGTACATGCTATCCTAATATACTGATGTTTATGCTTTGAATTCTTTAGTTAGACCCTCTTCAATCAATTTTGCGTGATTCAAATATTCGATACAGATTTGTTTTCCTAAGTATGATTTATGTGCTGTCTACCAATAGACCGAAACGTTCAGATAACTAGGGTTGATACAAAGTAATGAAAAATGAAACCTTTTATTATATCAAAATTACCACCCATGTTCAAAGCTGTAACATTTGTTTCAAGTCTGGTTATGCTTGTATATATTTTAAGTATTCATACTTTCCACATAAAAACGAGTGCCAGTGGTTACATGTACTTTTTTATCGTTAACTTTTTACTTTTTAAATGGCATTGCCTCCAAGTTAGATTAACCTTGTTATTAAAATTTAAACATTATACATTTTTGTTTGTTTGAACTGATGCTTAACGTCCTAGTCAACATGGTCATGTCGGGACGTTACCTCCATTTTTGGGGACCTTTACCAAACATTAGGATGTCATGGAACTCGAAATGTGCTTCATAAATGTAACCACTTATGCAAACCGATAAGGCCTATATACTTTTTTGACTAAACCACTTTTCCTGGGCATGCTGAGACTTGACTTGAGCGGTTAACCAGTAATCAGATGGTTGGTCCATAGTTTAGATTATACATTTTGTAGCACAGACCCACCTCCAAATCTGTTATTTACTGCAATACAGACACGATATACCTCGCCGTTGGTAGACGATAGCGCGGCAGTTTTCACTGTTATATCGTTTAAAAGTAAAGGTAAAAGTTGGCAATGATCAGGAAATGGCACAATCAGGAAAAAAATTTCTACTCCAAAAAACGAGGTGGAAAAAATAAATTAAAAATCAAGGACATACTTAAATTGAATTGCAGGATGTCAGGATCTATTAATTCTCACTGGCCTAAAAACATCATGTTGATTGGTCAAGCCATTTTTTCACAGTACAAGTTTGAATCACCAAAAATACCCACAAAACGGGTGTTATACTGTCTCACTTGAAAATTGCTTCTTTTTATGGATAAGGGAATTGAATCCGAGATTTTATGTGCACATAAAATTTGTACGCTCTTCAGTAATGGAGGAAATAAAGCTTACTACTACTAGCTATCCTGTAGATAGTACAGAGCCTATGGAGAAAATACAGAGCCTATGGAGACAAAACTATGATTAAATGAGTAAACGAAAATTAAAAAATATTAGTTAATTTTTTGTTTACTTTTGTTTAAACAACACTTTTTAGACCAATCAATGAGCATCTCATTTAAACATTAAAATCGGCTGGTTTCCAGCTTATATATATAATCAATATTAGAAATACTGGTAACCAAAACCATCCTGGCTTTCAGGTCTTTGGTACCCTTGTTCTATTCATATGTGCCATGGCACAACAAAGTCTATCTTTAGTGGCTGTACTTTCCATACAATCAAAATGAAGACACAGATAAGCTGCTGTGTTGTCAAACAGCTGATCTCAATCCTTATTTTTTACTAAAAGGTCATGTTACTGTTAATTAATTTGCACTGCTGATCATATATAGATTTACAGAGGTACCTTTGTCATGGCCAATACAGGACGTGTCACAGTGTCACAAGAGTACAAAGCTGTGTCACAACAAAACTTATCTTGATGAATATTACTTTTTGTACAGTTACAGTAAGACAAAGACACTGATCACCTGCTGAGTTGTAACAAGCTTCTCTGGATCTTACAGTCTATAGGATAAAACAGATAATCAACTGATTTTTACTTCATCAGGACCCTTTTACTCGCCTTCGGCTCGTAAGGTCCTGATGAAAGGTCATTGAAAGTATGGATTAATTTACAAAAGATAGTACTTGAAGAAAAAATCAGTTGATTATCTATAACTAATATGAAATTACTGGGAGACTTAAACTAGTTTTAAAAAGCGCCTAACCTCACCCTCAGCTTCTGCAGTGGTTTACAACATTTAGTTAGTTGTTCGGTCCTCGTCTCTAACTAGGCAATGAATCATCATGGAAGAACAAATAAATTATGATAACCACCCAGATGAATCAAAAACGAGGACTCACAGACACAATAAGGTGCCGGACGATGGAGATCCCTGGGCGCCAATCAACTTATTAAAATATGAAGCAAAAGACAAACACCAGTTGAACTGCGGTGGGGCAAGCAACAGACAAGAAGCTCCGGCCGCAACCAACAAACGTGAATATCTGAGTCTGACGCCCGACCGGCCACCGATGAGCAATTTAAGTAGGCAGCATAGTTATCAAACATGATTGGGCTAATAAAATTAAGCCTGTAGACTGTGGTATCACATTTAATTTGCATCCTCTACGTTTGTATCGTATAATGATTTTTCTAAACTGAAAAGAAAAATCATTCCACCCTATAAGTGTCTTTAATTTGTAAATCTTGTCCCATAAAATTCTTGTTCCGAAAGGCCCTCGCATCTTTAACCGAACCTTAAACTTGGAAATTGATTCATAGTGTCTGCGAAACATTGAGAAAAAAGTTTTTCGAAGTTTATGATACCGATAGCCCTACTGGAGAAGTTTGGCTGTTAAATATTTATTTCGCGGGTTGAAGTCCGTGACATGATTACAGAATCTAACAAACCTAATAAGTTGCAAAATGTATACACCATTAGAAACATGGCGTGGAACGTCACCATCAGAACCAAAGTCGTCGCTCTTAAGAAACAAATCCATTTTATATAGAAAGATGTAAATCTAAAAAGGGGCTTCGATAAGTGTAGTATTGGCTTTATTTAACTGTAGTTCAGGTGGATAAACTTGATTGAACATAATTCCAAAATAAAGGTTGTAAATACATGTATTCAAAAGGTCATCGAGGTACAAATGTACCTGGATGTCGAATGATAAGCCTCAATAACATCGGTTTGATGGTCATGGGTAAGAGAATTCATGAAATCTCTTTCTATTAACAAAATATTGACTTGTTTGTGAACGATACAGAATCCCAATTATTACGTCGCCATCGACGTTGAGCTCTTTCCCATACAAGACGTGTGGGTGATGTTTTGCCGACAGCATCGACCCAACATATTTACTTTGGTCACTAGTCAAAGTTGTGCCTATAGCTGTAGTTATGTTTGTAACTGTTTCTAGTCAAAAAACCTGTTCCCGAGGGACCAGTCGAATTTTAGGATCGTCTTTGAGACGGTTTTACCCATGCCCCGCCATTGTCTGGTTACATGTAGATCGTTCGTTACCTGGCGATCTTAAGATCTGTATGGAATAACGTAGATGGCATCATTTTACACCAATTGGGACCCATAAATTGGCGGTTTTTGGCAAAATTGCCCACTGATACGATAGAAATGCTAGAAACAGCAACAAAGAAGCCGTCAGCTGTTGGCATAGAAGATGCAACTGTGATGATAAAAGGAGCGGAGATGCAACTGTCTGACACGCTAACCTCAAGACATTGGTTTCACATATTCAACAAGATGGCGGCTGACACTTTTGCAAGAGTTGTTTAATTTTCGCTTGAGCGTCCTGATCAACAGTCATGTCGGTAAGTTGCCACCATTTGATGGGACTTTTCCCGACATTAGGATGCCATGACTCTCAAAATGTGCTTGATAGTGTAACCACCCAACGACTTGCGCTTATATTTATGGATCCTTTGACTTCAACGACTTTTTCTTGCCAGGCTCAGACCTTCAAAGCGGTTAACCAGTATTCAGATAGTCAGTAAGAGAGCGTTTATAAGCTTTGCCCGGAGACACAATACCCAGATGGACGAAGACCCAAATCTGCATTTGACAGCTGGATACACAGCCATATATGCATGGATCTTATGCTCATTGGATGATCGTGTGATAAATAAAAAGCTTCGACGACGTAAAACGTCTCGAGTAACGACAATGCGACGTTGACCACCTGTTCCGTGCAAGGTGCACTGACAACACTGTAGAACATGCAGTTTTGTTCATGATACATATATGATTCGTAAGATTTCCTATATTTAATTATGTAATATTTTTGCCAATATGGGTGTACATACCTTTCGAAAGAGGCCACGGAACATCCTCCAGCCCAACGCAGATCATGTCACTCCCTTGAATTGCGTAAATTTCTTCCATTGGTACAGGTGGCTCCGTTGCCATCCATGGGTACGTCAGTCGCCCTTGGAATGGCTCGAAAGAGCGCCACCTATGGGCCATTTCTCGGGTACCGAGTCGATTAAGGCTCATACAACGACATTGCAGAGGACAGTTGTTTTCACCGTTGCTACGGTAAATGTAGTTGCTAAGGTAGTTGCTATGGTAATAGTATCCCCTGGAACTTTGACAAACTATCGACAATATCCAAAGATAATAACCGATCTTCATTTTTACTGTTTTTGGTTAAGATGACAAAATATTCTTAAAGCTAATGCTTTATTATGGCAGGCCTTATATACGCATTTTCACGAGTCGTCTGAACGTCTCCTTATTTAAAACTAATGTTGGCGGAAACATATTGTTTCGATCAACGAAAGAACTAAGTACGTTTTGAGGTATCATTAGTTATTTTACATAATCCGAGAATCACTGACACCTGAGTTTGCCAAAGTGTAATACAAAAATACCATTTCTGGATCATAAAATTTATTATTTAATAATTTGCCATTATAAATGATTAATCTGCGACCGTAATGCTTTTAGAGCATCATATTCAATGTTTACAACATTATAATTTTCTGTTTAGTTCACAATTAAATTTTTCAGATTGAATGATATTGGTCTCCTGTGGCGATCCGTTCACATCAGGAAAACAAGTCCGTGAAAAGTTTACCCCCTTAAACCCCAATTTTATATAGTAAAATTGGGGTTTGCAGGGGTATACCTATTTTTCTTATTTTTGCTCCAAAACATAGATTGTGGGTACTCGTTAGAACCGCCTCGCCGAGGCGGTTCTAACGTGTACCCACAATCAATGTTTTGAGCAAAAATAAGAAAAATATCAAAATTTTTCCACTGAAAATTTTCATCTTTTACAGCTTAAAAACTTTTTGTGTATTGCATGGGCGTGTTTTCGTAATGAATATGTATAATTCCGAAAATCAAATTTCATGCCGGGTTCATGACGGGATATTCCCATTGTTTTAACTCAAACAACATAAACAATATAGATGAAAATTTTACACCGAGTTACCGCGGATCGTTAACAAAGTGATTAACTGGTGTGGGTTAACATTTTGGCCCTCCTTATTTATCAAACGTAAGCATTTTGCATCTAAGTAATTAATATTATGGTCATTCTTGCGTTCAGTTACAATATCACATTGAATAGAACGCTTAAGACATACTCCACATGTAAAAAGGTCATTTTGTGTCACAGTAATAGAAAAAAATTAAGCACCCATCCTGATGTTATTCATTATATTATTGACGATAAATGACCACATACATGTTTATCACGGAAAATTAAAATTTTGAAAATTATCGTAACGAGAACTTGCCCATGAAATAAACCAATTTTTCTGCTGTAAAAAGAAGAAAATTTCATTTGAAAAAAAAAATGATATTTTTATATTTTTGCTCAAAACAATGATTGTGGCAAGGCGGTTTTAACGAGTCCCCGCAATCTATGTTTTGGATTGAAATTAAGAATAGAAACGTATGTTAGCCTGTACACACCAGTCCCCAGTTTAACTACATAAATGTAGAGTTTAAGTGGTATTCATTACACGGACATGTTCTTCTGATGGTAGAAACCTAGGGACAAAACTGGTTAGAATACTCATAAAGTGTTGTTGTTTTTACGTTCCGTCTAAAGCCACGTCATACAAGACCATAGTGGTTGCAAAATCGTACTAGAGCACATGAATGGAAAGCAAACTTCTTTCCAGTCAAACACATCGTGTCTGTGTTGACGAACGAACGGCGAACTTAAAAAGGTGTGTATACATGTTTGCACACAATTAAATACTAGCTAAAAAGGTTTTGCATTGGTTAGTTGAAATTAAGACTCAGTATGGAGGCAATTAATTGATAAACGCTTTATCGAAACTAAATAATTGAATATTTGAAAAATACACCAGCTATTTTGATAGCGCATTACGAGAAATATATCCAAATTAAAGATCGTGACTTGCCGATTTGTGTTTCTGTATTAAAGAGTAACAAGTATAGAAGCCGGGTTTGCCTAAAACGTTTGATAGGCGACCAGCCCCCGACTAGTCACCGACCAGTCGCCCACTGTATGGGCATGAAGTTCAGTTGTTATAGTACGTACGAAAATTCATTGCGCAAGCTACAGGAAGTCGTGGAACGCGCTGCATTATGGTTAAAACATGGCGGTACCACATCAAATGCAGTTATTGCGTCTGCAGAGAGTTAATATCCCGTCAAGTGTTGCTCGGGAAATGATGCAGATTACAAAAAGAGATGTTTTTCATTTGCTCCAGATTATCATCGATGTCGTTTATTTTGAAGGAATTGTCAAACAAATTTATCCCCCTGAAGTTGACGAAAGCCTTCACCGCAGATACCGAAGCCCCCTTTTTAGACTTACATCTTTCTATTGCAAACGGATTTGTTTCTTCTAAAAGTTTCCATGACTTTGATTTAAATATAGTAAACTTTCCGTTTTTAGATGGCGGTGTTCCTCGCCGTGGTGTATACGTTTCGCAACTTATTAGGTTTGCTGGAGTCTGCAATCATGTTGCGGACTTCAATGCGCGAAATAAATGTTTAACAGCTGAACTTCTCCAGCAGGGCTGTCGGTATCATAAACTTCGAAACAAACATTTTCTATTCTTTATCGTAGACTCTATGAATTTATTTCCAAGTTTGATGTTGGGCTAAAGACCCCTTTACGAGAGGGCATTTCGGAGCCAGAATTGTATGGTGACTTGGTTTACAAAAAGAAACTTATAGGAAGGAATGATTTTCCTTTTCAGTTCAGAGAAATCATTTCACGTTACAGACGTAAAAGATATAACTTAAATGTAATGCGACAGCCTGCATGCTTAGTGTTTTGTCCAATCACGGTCGGTGGCTGTGCTGCCGTCTTCGGTTGCACGCCGGTGGGTCGGACGTCAGACTCTATGATGGCCCCGACTTAAAGCTATTCATTTTAGTTGGTTGGGATCGGAGCTTCTTGTCTGCCAAACCGACGTTCAACTGGTGGTTTTGTTTTGGTCCTGAGTTAGTAAGTTATTTTGCGCCGAGGGATCTCCATCGTCGGGCAGCTTACTCAATCTGTGAGTCCTCATTTATGATTCATCATGGTGGTTGTCATGATTTGTTTGTCCTTGACGATTCATTGACTAGCTAGGGATTCACCATGAGAACCGAACAACTTACGAAATGTTGTGAGCCTCTGCAGGGGCTGGGGTGATGTTAGATACCTGTAAAATCGATTTAGGCCCGCCAGTGATTTTGTGTCGCTGGTCGTTCCAAGGCGATATTTCTGTGATGGTTCTTATTGTTTTATGTCTTGGTGTTGAAAACGTTTGTGCTGTTTGCACCTTATGTATGTTTTCGTATTTTAGTTAAGTTTAGATCACTGAGCCACCTATTGGGAAAAAAGCTGCACATTCGGCTTACGATATGTTTTCATGGTATAAGTACCTGATTGTTAATTTGATTTTTTCCCAAATCTCTAATCTCTAATTAGTCAATGAATCATCAAGGAAAAACGAATAAATCATGATAACCAACCCAATGAATCATAAACGAGGACTCAACAGATTCAATAAGCTGTCCGACGATGGCGATCCCTTGGCGCCGAATAACTAACTGAAACCCGGAGCAAAAGAAAAACACCAGCTGAACCCCGGTGGGCCAAGCAACAGACAAGAAGCTCCAGCCCCAACCAAGTGAATAGCTTTATGTCGCGGTCATCATAGAGTCTGACGTCCGACCAACCGGCGTGCAATTAAAGAAGGCAGCGTAGTTATCAACCATGATTGGGTTAAAAACTAAGCATTCAGACTGTCGCATAACATTCAAGTTATAACCTATACGCCTGTAACGTGATATGATTTTTCAGAACTGAAAAGAAAAAAAATCATTCCTATAAGCTTCTTAAATTTGTAAACCAAGTCACCATAAAATTCTGGTTTCGAAAGGCCCTCACCTAAAAGCTTCTTTAGCCCAACATTAAATTTGGAAATTAACTCACAGTGTCTGCGATAAAATTTATTTAAATGTTTTTTCGAAGTTTATGATACCGATAGCCCTGCTTGAGAAGTTTGGCTGTTAAACATTTATGTCCTGCGTTGAAGCCCGCTACCTGATTGCAGACTCTAGTCTAGCAAACCTAATAGGTTGCGAAATGTATACACCATACGAAGCACGCCGAGGAAGGTCACCACTCAAAAACGGAAAATTTACTATATCAAAATAAAGTCATCGCTTTTACCATAAATTTTAGAAGAAACAAATCCATTTGCAACAGAAAGATGTAAATCTAAAAAGGGGGCTTCGGAATATGTGCTGTTGGCTTTATTCAACTGTAGTTCAGGTGGATAAATTTGATTGACCATGCCTTTAAATCCGATAAGGATTGTCACTGTTCAAAAGGCCATCGAGGTACCTAGAAGTCGAATTAAAGGCCTCGATATCATCAGCTTGATTGTCATGGTTAAGAGAATCCATGAAATCTCTTTCGTAGCAGTATAAAATTAAATCAGCTACGAGAGTGGCGCATTTCGTACCCATCGGAATTCCAACAATTGGTCTGTATAACTTTGTACCGAATCTAATATAAATATTATCCAGGAGATAGAAGGGATCGCATACATTCTGGCATGACCAAAAAGGTATATCTTCTTCTGTCAGAGGAAGTGAACAAAGCTTATCTCTCATTGCAGGCCAAAAAAGTGAACCATAGATTTAATGCTCTTTTGAAGGTCTGTTCTATCAAACCGAGAAGTCTTTCTTTAATCAGATTATGTGGCAATGTGGTATACAGTGTAGAAAAATCGTATGTGGACAAACTCGTCGCACAAATCCTCAACACTTTAGTTTACTGAACCAGATTTTTTTATTGACCAAATTTAAAGCCAGTTTTTTTCATACACCGTCTCCCAGTATCTTATGACATGAGATTTGATAGCAGTAAGACAGGATGTTGATAATTTAGAAAAATCAGTGGTAGCACAAGAACCAAAATTTGCAATAAATCTAGCCTTATACGGTCTTTTGTGAAGCTTAGGTAACCAATACATCGTAGGAAGTTTGTCTTGGCCTTCATTAACACAAACAGAAAACTTAACAGGTAATTCGTTGAAGTGAGCATTGACTAATCTCAGATGCTTCATCACTATCTGTCTCTTTATAGGCCCTGGTACCATGGAGTTCCTGTTTTAAGGTGTTAATGTAGTGAAGCCTACAAACAACAACTACATTAAAAACAAAAATACCACCATTAAACATAGTAAACCCTCGTATATCATTCTCAAAAATGGCACATCAATGGTTTACAAATTTAAGAAACTTATAGGAAGTAACGATTTTTCTTTTCAGTTCAGAAAAATCATAACACGTTACAGACGTATAGCTTATAACTTGAATGTTATGCGACAGTCTGCATGCTTAGTTTTTAACCCAATCATGGTTGATAACTATGCTGCCTTCTTTAATTGCACGCCGGTGGGTCGGACGTCAGACTCTATGATGGCCCCGACTTAAAGCTTTTCATTTTAGTTGGTTGGGATCGGAGCTTCTTGTCTGTTGCTTGGCCCACCGGGGTCCAACTTGTGTTTTTCTTTTGCTCCGGAGTTAGTAGGGTTATTAGGCGCACTGGGATCTCCATCGTCGGGCAGCTTACTCAATCTGCGAGTCCTGGTTTTTGATTCATCAGGATGTTTATCGTGATTTATTTGTTTGTTCTTGATGATTCTTTGACTAGTAAGTGATTCACCACGAGGACCGAAGAACTAACTAAATGTTATGAACCACTGCGGAAGCTGAGGGTGAGGTTATGGCCATGTAAAACCGGTTTAAGCCCGCCAGTAACTTTGTGTTACTGATCGTTCCAAGGCGATACTTCTGTGGTGGTTCTTTTTGTTTTATGTCTTGTTGTTTAAAATGTTTGTGTCGTTGGCGCCTTATGTGTGTTTTCATATTTTAGTTAAGTTTAGGTAACTGAGTGGCCACCTATTGGGAAAATAGCTGCTCATTCGGCTTACGATATGTTTTCATGGTATAAGTTCCTGATTGTTAGTTTGGTTTTTACCCACCTCGGTTTTTGGAGTGGGAATCTTTTTCTGACTGCGCCTTTTCCTGATCTTTGCCTACTTGTACCTTTTTCTGTGCTCATATGGAATTAATATATGTTTATTTCACAGCTGACCACTATAATTTCATGAAAATATACATCTTAAATGAGAAATGTGAAATCACATCTTTCTTAAATGCCTATTAACCTTTCGCCTGTATGTGTATATTAGGTGACAGGTTGTTGTCTTGACAGATGTAAACTGACAATAGCTCGACGTTCCTGTTATGTATGAGCATGTGCATGAGAAAATCAACAATTTGGGTTTCCGACCAGGTCTGACACAAACCAGGCTGTGCAGTCACAGAAGCAGGCTAGAAGCTTCAAATTTCGGATTTAA
Organism: Rugalucina vietnamica; assembly: GCA_964017185.1. NCBI lineage: Eukaryota > Metazoa > Mollusca > Bivalvia > Lucinida > Lucinidae > Rugalucina > Rugalucina vietnamica. The sequence continues at coordinate 21,117,071 of OZ024878.1, read as the reverse complement.
GAAGAAGAGATGTAGCGAAAAATTACTGCACAGCTGATCTGCGCCTTTGATTTGCATATGCAAACTGTTGGTTTTCTGATGCACTGGCTCATATTGTAAAGGTAGCGAAAACTCAGATATAGCAATCATTAAGTTAGTTCATTTCCAACTCTGTTTTTGATATCGAAATTATACATATACGAGATTATGTTATTCTTTGACATTACGAAAACTTGCCCATGCAATATACAGAGATTTTTTGAGCTTCGAAAATTGAAAATTCAAAACATAGATTGTTGCGGCGGTTCTAACGAGTACCCACAATCTATGTTTTGGAGCAAAAATAAGAAAAATAGGTATACCCCTCCATACCCCAGTTTTGCTATATAAAAGTGGGGATCAAGGGGGTATTCATTGCACGGACAGGTTTTCCTGATGATTCTTTGAAAACTGGCAAACTTTGTCTTTGAATGAGATGACGATGTTCTGCATGCAAAACGGCAAATTGTAGTTATGCTTGATATTAATTGCAACATCAGAATCTAAGGCTATCGGTTACTCTTTTGACTTATAGGTCATCACGATAACATGTCCGTATAATGTATATACCCTCTTATACCCCACTTTTATATAGAAAAAATGGGGTTTGCATGGGTTACATGTACCTAATCTTCTTATTTTTGATCCAAAACATAGATTGTGGGTACCCGTTAGAACCGCCTCGGGTTGGCGGTTCTAACGTGTACCCACAATCTCTGTTTTGAGCAAAAATAAGAAAAATATCATTTTTTTTCAGCTGAAATTTTTTTATATTTTTCTTATTTTTGCTCAAAACATAGGTTGTTGGTACACGTTAGAACCGCCTCGACGAGGCGGTTCTAACGAGTAACCACAATCTATGTTTTGGAGCAAAAATAAGAAAAATAGGTATACCCCTCCATACCCCAGTTTTGCTATATAAAAGTGGGGTTCAAGGGGGAATTCATTGCACGGACAGGTTTTCCTGATGATTCTTTGAAAACTGGCAAACTTTGTCTTTGAATGAGATGACGATGTTCTGCATGCAAAACGGCAAATTGTAGTTATGCTTGATATTAATTGCAACATCAGAATCTAAGGGTATCGGTTACTCTTTTGACTTATAGCTCATCACGATAACATGTCCGTATAATGTATATACCCTCTTATACCCCACTTTTATATAGAAAAAAATGGGGTTTGCATGGGTTACATGTACCTAATTTTCTTATTTTTGATCCAAAACATAGATTGTGGGTACCCGTTAGAACCGCCTCGGGTTGGCGGTTCTAACGTGTACCCACAATCTCCGTTTTGAGCAAAAATAAGAAAAATATCAATTTTTTTTCAGCTGAAAATTTAAATTTTTAGAGCTACAAATCTCTGTTTATTGCATGGGGAAGTTTTCGTAATGTGAATGAGATGACGCTGTTCTGCATGCAAAGCGGCAAATTGTAGTTATGCCTGATATGAATTGCAACATCAGAATATAAGGGTATTGCTATTCGAAAGACGGTTCCTCTTATATAGCTTATCATTTTGATACAACATAGGTGGCGAACATATCAGTCCACCTCGGTTTTTGGAGTGGGAATTTCTTATTGAGTGTGCCTTTTTCTGACTATTGCCTACTTGTACCTTGTTATTGGTGTCAAATTGCGTTGAAATCGAAACTCAATAAATATGAAACACATTTGAATTTCATTTTTTAAAGCTGTTCAGTGTATAAGAATCGAACATGATACATGTAGTTATGTACGGACAGTCAAATCTATTCCTCGGGCCACAGTTTTGTAACTCTCGGCAGAGCCTCGTGATGCCGGACAAGAAGTGACCCTTGGGGCAGAATTGCTTATCCCTACCTGACCCCCATTTAAGATTCTTATAATTCTGATCCCTAATAGACATGTATTGCCTTGTCCGGCCTTGTTATGCCAAAATTGTATCTGCGAATCATAGTTTATATGATTCTATTATTATAATTTATTTGTTTCTCCGTGATGATTCATTGACTTGTTAGAGGGCGAGGTTAGGTGCCCGTAAAACCGATTTAAGCTTTCCCCGCCAGTATTTCATATAACTGAACGTTAGAAGGCGGTTCTTCTGTTGTAGATCTATTTGCTTCTTGTTTTAGTGTCGAATTTATGTTGTTTGCAAGTTACATTTATGGGATATGCCGAATTTCTATTCGATGCGGGTATACGCGGAGAATATACTTACCGATACCGAAATACTTACCAAAATACTTACCGAAATACTTACCGAAATACCGATACCGAAATACTTACCGATACCGAAATACGTGGCTTGTCCCAAAAGTCCCGTTACACATACATTTTATTCTGAACACATAGCAGGAACTGTAGCAACGATAAGTGTCCATCAACGACTTCTGTTCACCATGGACAATAGTCGTTGCGGCCGCAACGACTTCTGTCCACTAGTTAAATGGACAATAGTCGTTGAGCATGTAGATATAAAAATTATTTTCAACGACTACTGTTCATTTTCATAGAGCACTGCGAAAAATGCTGATTACTGTTAAAACCGTTCTGTAAGTACATACCTTGACACCCATTTAGCAAACAACATTCACAGATGGACTGACTTGTGTGTTTTGACGGTAAGGATCGGTTGACCTACTTTCCATGGTTCAGTGATTTTGCCTTATATCTTGACACTCAATTAATATATTTTCTTACTTCTTTCAGATTATGAGTAAGTATGACCAGATCTTTGACCCCAATATACTTATAGGTCACTGTGACCTAATTTCACGGTTAAGTGATTTTGTCTTATATCTTGACATTCAATCAGTATATTTTCATACTTTTTTCAGATTATGAGTGTGTATAACCAGACCTTTGAACCCAATATACTTATAGGTCACTGTGACCTTATTTCACGGTTCAGTGATTTTGCCTTATATCTCGGCACTCAACTGGTATATGAACAAACTTCTTTCACACTATGTTTGCGTATGACAAGACCTTTGACCCTTAAGTAGTCATAGGTCATTATGACCTAATTTCACGGTTCAGTGATTTTGCCTTATATCTCGGCACTAAGGTGGTTTATGAACATACCGTTTTCATGATATGTTTGCGTATGACAAGACCTTTGACCCTTAAGTAGTCCTAGGTCATTATGACCTAATTTCACGGTTCAGTGATTTTCCCTTGTATCTCGGCACTCAATTTGTATATGAACATACTGTTTTCAGGATATGTTTGCATATGACAAGACCTTTGACCCTGAAGTATTCCTAGGTCACTGTGACCTAATTTCATGGTTCAGTGATTTTGCCTTATATCTTGACACTCAATTAATATATTTTCTTACTTCTTTCAGATTATGAGTAAGTATGACCAGGCCTTTGAACCCAATATACATATAGGTCACTGTGACCTAATTTCACGGTTCAGTGATTTTGCCTTACATCTTGACACTCGGTTGGTTCATGACCAACTTCTTTCACACTTTGTTTGGGTATGACAAGACCTTTGACCCTAAAGTAGTCATAGGTCATTATGACCTAATTTCACGGTTCAGTGATTTTCCCTTATATCTCGGCACTCAATTGGTATATGAACATACTTCTTTCATGATATGTTTGCATATGACAAGACCTTTGACCGTTAAGTATTCCTGGGCCACTGTGACCTAATTTCATGGTTCAGTGACTTTGCCTTATATCTTGACACTCAGTTGGTATCTTTTCATACTTCTTTCTGATTATGAATGAGTTTGACCAGACCTTTATTCCAAACATACTTATATGTCACTATGACCTAATTTCATGGTTCAGTGATTTTGCATTATATCTCAACACTCAATATGTATATGATCATATTTCTTTTACATTATGAGAAAGTATGACTAGACCTTTGACCCTGAAGGACTTTTAGGTCATTGTGACATTATTTCACAGTTCAGTGAGTTTGCCTTGTATCTTGGCACGCATTTGGTATATGAACACTTCTTTCACAATATGAATGAGACCTTTAAATCTTAGGTAGTTATAGTTAACTTTCATGGTTGAGTGATTTTGCCTTGTTGAATCAAGGCAAAGAGATGTATGAAAATAATGCTTTGGGTTAGAGGTCAGGTTTGGCCTTATGTTTGTCAAAGGTCAGAAGCAGTCGAGCGCGCTGTCCTGCGACAGCTCTTATTTTTTTTACAAAGAGTTCATATCTTGACAACAACTTATCATAAAACATTCATAGTTCATACACATTAGGTTCCCTGACATCGGACCACTGGGTCGGAGTCAGGGGCGGGGCTAGAGGTCAAATTCTAGAACTGCCTTAATATTGTTTTTAGCTCGACTACACAAAGGGCATAGACACGGGTGGTAAAGTTTGGAACGACCTCCAAAAAGAGGTAGTGAATTTCTGTTCCAATCGCACATCCGGGAACTCGCGAGGTTGGTCCAAAGGCTAGAAACGGAAAAACAAAGGTAGGTGTCGGTGGTTCTTATGATTTTTTTCTCAGTTTCTAGCGAAAAATGGATACTTATGGCAATGCTATGTCGTGTAAAGATGACTTCTCGATGCATACGGCCCAAAACTGCGGTTGAAACCGAAATAATTTCCGCTGGGTCGTTTTTAAAAGTTCGAACACGATGTAGCTTTTTCACAACAGTTTGTCAACAACTGACACCTTCTTGCAAAATTTATGGTTTTCCACGAAGCAAACAGCCCCGGTAAGCTCGCCCTGGGGAAACGAGCACTCTGTATTACATATCCTGTTAAAAATGGCAACGGGGTGCATTATTTAAACAAATGATTGAGAAAATTCCAGTAGAGTTCGTTCCAATAAGTTGGAGCTTGTTCCAATTTGAATGAGATCGTTCCCAGTGCTCTCCTGCTTTATACAATGAAATTAATATCTGTTATAGAAGACCAGCCAAACTCAGACAAAAAAGATGGCGTTTGAAATAGTGTAATATTTTGGGGTTTGAAAGCGATTCTCCTACGACTGATAGCTTGCTAATGACCGTTTGTAAGCCGTTTCTGGCTTGTGATTTAAACTTGAATTGTTCTTTGCAGAGAACAAATTGTTCTTTGCAGAGATAGTTTCTTATTCCTACTTTAATGTGTAAACCGATTTTCATGTTTTCTTGCTCTTTTTAAGACTTTTGGAACGCAAAAGGATTGTGACACTATCATATTTTTTATGTATTTCAGGAAAGGTTGATTTTGAAAAAAAAAAGTATCAAAAAACTATTGCAAAGACAGTGCATGCGATTCTTGCTTTGTCGGGTTTTCGTGTCGTAAATTGTTTCGCTCTTTCTGTTGTTAAATGTATTAAACAAAAATGAAAAAGCTACACATACACTCCAACAAAAACCCATCTGAAATATACAAAAATGCAATTGAAGGGATCCAAGCGTAGAGTTTAAGAAACACGAATGAATCATTTTTATAACGCACCATCTCTTTCTGAGATGTCTAATAAAATAAAATAAAACAAATAAAGATAAGAAGTATTATAAATGTCAACCGCCCATTTTTGAATGAGTTTGGTTGGTCTGATATCACAGATATTAATTTCATTGTATAAAACAGGAGAGCACTGGGAACGATCTCATTCAAATTGGAACAAGCTCCAACTTATTGGAACGACCTCTACTTGAATTTTCTCAATCATTTGTTTAAATAATGCACCCCGTTGCCATTTTTAACAGGATATGTAATACAGAGTGCTCGTTTCCACAGGGCGTGCGTACCGGGGCTGTATTCATCGTGGAAAACCTCAAATTTTGCAAAAAAGGTGTCAGTCGTTGACAAACTGTTATGAAAAAGCTACATCGTGTTCGAACTTTTAAAAACGACCCAGCGGAAATTATTTCGGTTTCAACCGCAGTTTTGGGCCGTATGCATCGAGAAGTCATCTTTACACGACATAGCATTGCCATAATTATAAATTTCGCTAGAAACTGAGAAAAAAAATCATAAGAACCACCGACACCTACCTTTGTTTATCCGTTTCTAGCCTTTGGACCAACCTCGCGAGTTCCCGGATGTGCGATTGGAACAGAAATTCACTACATCTTTTTGGAGGTCGTTCCAAACTTTACCACCCGTGCATAGAGCTATGGTATTCACCGCGGTCGTCCACGTTCCCGTGCGCGTGCGCGTGCGCGTTACACTTGCGTTTAAGGTTTCTAGAATCTTGACAACAACTCATCAGAAAGCATTGATACTTAGACTATTGATACCCTGTAGGGTTAGCTTTCATTCCATGGCATCGAGCCCCTAGGTCCAGTCCCGAGAGGTAGGGGGGGGGGGGGGGCTGGAGGTTTAAAAATTAAACACACCATTATTGATGGCTTTTCTGTGATATAGTATTCTAGAAGTCTATATCTTTAAAATCTTTTATCAGTTGGCTTTCATACTTGAACCATAGGTACCTTGTAGGGTTGAGTTTCATTGCATGGCATTAGATCCCTGGGTCTATGCATGGGGGATGGAACTAGAGGTTAAAAACTAGACCACTGTAAAAATGGATGTACTGCTGTGTACGAAGAATGATATCTTACTTTATACAATTTAGGTTCCATGACATCGGACCTCTGGGGTAAAAATCTAGAACTCGCTACAATATTTTTGGCGATTTATATCTAAATAGAAACAACTTACTAAGATGGTTGGTCATTCATCTTTCAACATTGTGACAATGGCTTGTGTGTCATGACGGTAAGATTGCGTTGACCTACTTTCCGTGGTACAATGATTTTACATCTTGACACACAATTAGTATGTAGTAATTACCCGCTGAGCGACAGGTGGGTATGATATTTTCCTGACCTGTCCTGCCAAAAGCATGTACCGAGAGCCCGAAGGGCTCGAGGTACATGCTTTTGGCGGGACAGGTCAGGAAAATATCATGCCCACCTGTCGCGAAGCGGGTAATTAACTTACCTTATGACCCCACATAGTGAAATTTTAGTTTTTAAGATCTACACAACGATAATGAACACCGGTAAAGTGACTTTTCTCGCGGTGTAACTATTGACCGAACACTGCACGTGCAAAACGAGGAGGCTTGTTAACTGTACCGCGTCGCTATTGTCAAAAATAGATCACAATGGAGTATCTTCCCTTGTGCATTTAAAACACTTTGAAACCTATTTTTTATTTTGTATTGACCGTTTCTTTCTCAAATTGTCTAATCAACAATAGAAATTATCTTTTATTGAAACAGTTAACAAACTGGGAGAGCAAATATAAATTACCTTTTCTTTTATATGCTAAAACGTAATACCATTTCGTAATGATTTTCAGATAAGTATATATATCGTGTGTAGGTTTGTATTTGTAAGGTTTGAAACCGATGGACCTAATTTTCTAAAGTCCCCATAGAAAGTTAGGGGACCAGTGTACAAATGCCCAACTGTATTTAAGGGATACAGCTGGTCGTTTATCATAAACATAATCGCAATGCAAAAATATGTGAAAATGGTTTCTGGTTCATTGTTCTTGCACTTTAACAACAATAACCCACTAACAATAATATGAGAACCAGAAACCAATTCCAACTCAAGAAGACACTCAGCTCAGTGTAACTGCGCAGTCCTATCAGTGCACCGCAATTGATATTCATGTGCACTGGTCTTGTTGATGACGTAGCTTTTTGCAAGGAAGTAAAAGCAGTTACGTTCAACTTGGTGAAGTCTGCATCAGAATGGCATGCCCACGCTTTAGTGCATTTTTATTTATCAGCTGTCAGAAGGTAGGAAAGTCACTTTCACCACCGATCTGGAAGTAAGGAAAGTACTTTCCTTACCTCCAGGCAGGTGTGAAAGTATTTTCTCTACCTCCATAACTGCCCTAGACACCGCGCAAGCGGTAAGGTATGAAAAATATTTCCCCATGATTAACATTGCAGTCATAAGGTAAATTTTCTTAATTCTTTCAGATTATGAGTAAGAATGACCAGACCTTTGACCCAAAATATACTTATAGGTCAATGTGACCTAATTTCACGGTTCAGTGATTTTGCCCAATATCTTGACACTCAATTGATATATTTTCATATTACCTTCAGATTATGAGTGAGTATGACCCCAATATACTTATTGATCACTGTGACCTAATTTCACGGTGCAGTGATTTTTCCTTATATCTAGACACTCAATTGATATATTTTCATACTTCCATCAGATGATGAGTGAGTATGACCAGACCTATGACCCCAATATACTTATAGGTCACTGTGACCTTATTTCACGATTCAGTGCTTTTGCCTTATATCTCCGCACTCAATTGGTATTTTTCATACTTCTTTCAGATTGTGAGTGAGAATGACCAGACCTTTGACCCAAATATACTTACAGGTATAGGTCACTGTGATCAACGTAACGACTGCTATGAACAGTTGTCGTTGAAAGCTCAACCGGTTCTGTCCATCATGTACATGTACAAAAACCTTTGAACTTGTCTCATACTAGTTCCGAACGCCACGATTAATTGTTATAAAATAGATTTTTTAACAGGAACTCTTATTGTGTTACGATTGACTGATTTATATGATTTTATCTCTCGTGAACAGAACTCGTTGAAAACGTAATGACTTCTGTGTACTGTGAACAGTTGTCGTTGAAGCCTCAACTGGTTCTGTCCATCATGTACAAAAGCCTTTGAACTTGCCTCATACCATTTCAGAACGCCACTATTCATTGTTTTAAGATATATTTCTGTATCAGGAACTTTAATTTTTAAAAGATTGACTGACTAATGTGATTTCATCTGTCGTGAACAGAAGTCGTTGACAACGTAACGACTTCTGTCTGCTGTGAACAGTTGTCGTTGAAAACTCAACCGGTTCTGTCCATTATGAACACAAATCTTTGAACATATCTCATACTAGTTCAGAAAGCCACGATTTGTTGTTTTTAGATAGATTTGTGTATCAGGAACTTAAATTGATATTAGAGTGACTGACTTATATGATTTCATCGTTCGTGAACAGAAGTCGTTGACAACGTAACGACTTCTGTCTGCTGTGAACAGTTGTCGTTGAAAACTCAACTGGTTCTGTCCTGTCAATCATGTACAAAATCTTTAAATTTGTCTCATGCTTGTTCAGAAAGAACATGATTACTTGGTTTAAGATATATTCGTGTATCAAAAATTTTCACCGTTATAAGATTGACTGATTTCTATGATTTCATCTGTCGTGAACAGAAGTCGTTGACAACGTAACGACTTCTGTCTGCTGTGAACAGTTGTCGTTGAAAACTTAACCGGTTATGTCCATCATGTACACAAACCTTTGACCTTGTCTCATACTCGTTCAGAAAGCCACGATTAGTTGTTTTAAGATAGATTTGTGTATCAGGAACTTTAATTGATATTATATTGAATGACTTATATGATTTCCTCTTTCCTGAACAGAAGTCGTCGACAACGTAACGACTTCTGTCTGCTGTGAACAGTTATCGTTGAAAACTCAACTGGTTCTGTCCATCATGTACAAAAAACTTTAAATTTGTCTCATGCTTGTTCAAAAAGAACACGATTACTTGGTTTAAGATATATTCGTGTATGAAGAATTTTCATCGTTATAATTGTCGTTGAAAACTCAACCGGTTCTGTCCATCATGTACACAAACCTTTGAAAACTTGTCTCGTACTAGTTCAGAAAGCCACGATTAGTTGTTTTGTGTATCAGGAACTTTAATTGATATTAGATTGACTGATTTCTATGATTTCATCTGTCGTGAACAGAAGTCGTTGACAACGTAACGACTTCTGTCTGCTGTGAATAGTTGTCGTTGAAAACTCAACTGGTTCTGTCCACCATGTACAAAAAACTTTAAATTTGTCTCATGCTTGTTCAGAAAGAACACGATTACTTGGTTTAAGATATATTCGTGTATGAAGAGTTTTCATCGTTATAATTGTCGTTGAAAACTCAACCGGTTCTGTCCATCATGTACACAAACCTTTGAACTTGTCTCATACTAGTTCAGAAAGCCACGATTAGTTATTTTAAGATAGATTTGTGTATCAGGAACTTTAATTGATATTAGATTGACTGACTTCTTTGATTATATCTGTTGTGAACAGAAGTCGTTGACAACGTAACGACTTCTGTCTGCTGTGAACAGTTGTCGTTGAAAACTCAACCGGTTCTGTCCATCATTTACAAAAACCTTTGAATTTGTCTCTTACTAGTTCCGAAAGCCATGATTAGTTGTTATAAGATAGATTTATGTATCAGGAACTTAAATTGTTGTACGATTGACTGATTTATATGATTTTATCTGCCGTGAACAGAAGTCGTTGACAACGTAACAACTTTTGACTGCCGTGAACAGTTGTGGTTGAAAACTCAACCGGTTATGTCCATCATGTACTAAAAACCTTTGAACTTGTCTCATACCAGTTAAGAAAGCTACGATTAGTTGTTTTAAATTAGATTTTTGTATCAGGAACTTAAATTGTTGTACGATTGACTGATTTATATGATTTTATCTGTCGTGAACAGAAGTCGTTGACAACGTAACGACTTCTGTCTGCTGTGAATAGTTGTAGTTGAAAACTCAACCGGTTCTGCCCATCATGTACAAAAACCTTTGAACTTGTCTCATACTAGTTCAGAAAGCCACGATTTGTTGTTGTTTGAAAGATTTGTGTATCAGGAACTTTAATCGTTCAAAGATTGACTGACTAATGTGATTTCAACTGTCGTGAACAGAAGTCGTTGACAACGTAACGACTTCTGTCTTCTGTGAAGAGTTGTCGTTGAAAACTGAACTGGTTTTGTCCATCATGAACACAAATCTTTGAACATGTCTGATACTAGTTCAGAAAGCCAAGATTTGTTGTTTTTAGATAGATATGTGTATCAGGAACTTTAATTCTTATTAGATTGACTTACTTATGTAAATTCATCTGTCGTGAACAGAAGTCGTTGACAACGTAACGATGTCTATCTGTTGTGAACAGTTGTCGTTGAAAACTAAACGGGTTCTGTCCATCATGTACTAAAGACCGCTGAAGTTGTCTCATACCAGTTCAGAAAGCCACGATTAGTTGTTTTAAGATAGATTTTTGTATCAGGAACTTTATTTGTTATGAGATTGACTGACTTATATGATTTCATCTGACATGAACAGAAGTCGTTGACAACGTTACGACTTCTGTCTGCTGTGAACAGTTGTCGTCGAAAACTAAACTCAACCGGTTCTGTCCATCATGTACAAAAACCTTTGAACTTGTCTCATACTAGTAGTTCAAAAAGCCACGATTTGTTGTTTTTAGATAGATTTGTGTATCAGGAACTTTAATTGTTAAAAGATTTTCTGACTAATGTGATTTCATCTTTCGTGAACAGAAGTCGTTGACAACGTAACGACTTCTGTCTGCTGTGAACAGTAGTCGTTGAAAACTAAACTCAACCGGTTCTGTCCATCATGTACTAAAAACCGTTGAACTTGTCTCATACCAGTTAAGAAAGCCACGACTAGTTGTTTTAAGATAGATTTTTGTATCAGGAACTTTAAATAATATTAGATTCACTTACTTAAGTGATTTCATCTGTCGTTAGCAGAAGTCGTTGACAACGTAACGACTTCTGTCTGCTGTGAACAGTTGTCGTTGAAAACTCAACCGGTTCTGTCCATCATGTACTAAAGACCGTTGAAGTTGTCTCATACCAGTTCAGAAAGCCACGATTAGTTGTTTTAAGATAGATTTTTGTATCAGGAACTTAAATTGTTGTACGATTGACTGATTTATATGATTTTATCTGTCGTGAACAGAAGTCGTTGACAACGTTACGACTTCTGTCTGCTGTGAATAGTTGTCGTTGATAACTCAACCGGTTCTGTCCATCATATACAAAAACATTTGAACTTGTCTCATAATAGTTCAAAAAGCCACGGTTTGTTGTTTTTAGATAGATTTGTGTATCAGGAACTTTAATTGTTAAAAGATTTTCTGACTAATGTGATTTCATCTTTCGTGAACAGAAGTCGTTGACAACGTAACGACTTCTGTCTGCTATGAACAGTTGTCGTTGAAAACTCAACCGGTTCTGTCCATCATGTACTAAAAACCGTTGAACTTGTCTCAGACCAGTTTAGAAAGCCACGACTAGTTGTTTTAAGGTAGATTTTTGTATCAGGAATTTTAACTGTTATTAGATTGGCTGACTTATATGATTTCATCTGTCGTGAACAGAAGTCGTTGACAACGTAACGACTTCTGCCTGCTGTGAATAGTTGTCGTTGAAAACTCAACCGGTTCTGTCCATCATGTACAAAAACCTTTGAATTTGTCTAATACTAGTTCAGAATGCCACGATTTGTTGTTATTAGATAGATTTGTGTATTAGGAACTTTAATTGTTATTAGATTCACTTAGTAATGTGATTTCATCTGTCGTGAACAGAAGTCGTTGACAACGTAACGCATTCTGTCTGCTGTGAACAGATGTTGTTGAAAACTCAGCCGATTCTGTCTATCATGAACAAAAATCTTTGAACATGTCTAATACTAGTTCAGAATGCCACGATTTGTTGTTTTTAGATAGATTTGTGTATCAGGAACTTAAGTTGTTAAAAGATTGACTGACTAATGTGATTTCATCTTTCGTGAACAGAAGTCGTTGACAACGTAACGACTTCTGTCTGCTGTGAACAGTTGTTGATGAAAACTCAACCGGTTCTGTCTATCATGAACAATAATCTTTGAACATGTCTAATACTAGTTCAGAATGCCACGATTTGTTGTTATTAGATAGATTTGTGTATTAGGAACTTTAATTGTTATTAGATTCACTTAGTAATGTGATTTCATCTGTCGTGAACAGAAGTCGTTGACAACGTAACGCATTCTGTCTGCTGTGAACAGATGTTGTTGAAAACTCAGCCGATTCTGTCTATCATGAACAAAAATCTTTGAACATGTCTAATACTAGTTCAGAATGCCACGATTTGTTGTTTTTAGATAGATTTGTGTATTAGGAACTTTAATTGTTATTAGATTCACTTACTAATGTGATTTCATCTGTCGTGAACAGAAGTCGTTAATAACGTAACGACTTATGTCTGCTGTGAACAGTTGTCGTTGAAAACTCAACCGGTTCTGTCCATCATGTACAAAAATCTTTGAACTTGTCTCATACTCGTTCAGAAAGCCACGATTAGTTGTTTTAAGATAGATTTGTGAATCAGGAACTTTAATTGATATTAAATTGACTGACTTATATGATGTCATTTTTCGTGAACAGAAGTCGTTGACAACGTAACGACTTATGTCTGCTGTGAACAGTTGTCGTTGAAAACTTAACTGGTTCTGTGCATCATGTACAAAAAAACTTTAAATTTGTCTCATGCTTGTTCAGAAAGAACACGATTACTTGGTTTAAGATATATACGTGTATCAAGAATATTCATCGTTATAAGATAGACTGATTTCTATGATTTTATCTGTCGTGAACAGAAGTCGTTGACAACGTAACGACTTCTGTCTGCTGTGAACAGTTGTCGATGAAAACTCAACCGGTTCTGTCCATCATTTACAAAAACCCTTAGACTTGTCTATTACTACATGTAGTTCCGAAAGCCACGATTAGTTGTTATAAGATAGATTTATGTATCAGGAACTTAAATTGTCATACTATTGATGGATTTATATGATTTCATCTGTCGTGAACAGAACTCGTTGACAACGTATCGACTTCTGTCTGCTGTGAACAGTTGTCGTTGAAAACTCAACCGGTTCTGTCCATCATGTACTAAAAACCTTTGAACTTGCCTAATACCAGTAAAGAAAGCTTAGATTAGTTGTTTTAAGATAAATTTTCGTATCAGGAACTTTAATTGTTATTAGATTGGCAGACTTATATGATTACATCATTCTCGAACAGAAGTCGTTGACAACGTTACGACTTCTGTCTGCTGTGAACAGTTGTCGTTGAAAACTCAACCGGTTCTGTCCATCATTTACAAAAACCTTTGAACTTGTCTCATACTAGTTCAGAAAGCTACGCTTTGTTGTTTTGAGATAGATTTGTCTATAAGGAACTTTAATTGATATTAGATTGACTTACTTATGTGATTTCATTTATCGTGAACAGAAGTCGTTGACAACGTAACGACTTCTGTCTGCTGTGAACAGTTGTCGTTGAATATCAACTGGTTCTGTCCATCATGTACTAAAAGTCGTTGAACTTGTCTCATGCCAGTTCAGAAAGCCACGATTAGTTGTTTTAAGATAGATTTTTGTATCAGGAACTTTAATTGTTATTAGATTGGCTGACTTATTTGATTTCATCTGTCGTGAACAGAATGCGTTGACAACGTTACGACTTCTGTACAGCCAAACGAGTTAAGTCATTGAATTCGGGCCAAAATTTGTCCCATAAATTTTTTGGCTTAGATTTTTGTGTTTTGCTATTTTTTCAACTACTTGGACCCTGCCTGATAAATTGTGATGTTTAAAAAATGTTAGCAACCCGAATTTTCAAATTTTATCGCTTCATGAACAACAAGACTAAATTCTAATGTGAACTACGTTACTAAGGTAGAGTATTTTTAAAAACGCAAAAAAATATAACGAGGTATGACACTTTCAAACTGTTTTAAACTAGCTTTTCACAATCGTCATTTTCTTGCTTAAAAACAAGTGTTATACGTTACACTTATTTCATAATTGCCTTCTCAGCGTAGTTTGAGTGTTGGACTCAAAAGAAAATTTAAAAATAGTTGTTATTCTAAATATACAAAAATCGGTTTGCTTATTTCCATCCACTTTTGAAAACTATTAAATAAATAAACTCGTTTTTATTTAGAATAAAGATTATAAATATCATAACTATACGTATTTGATGCACTTGTAATACCGTTTTGCCATTTTCGTGCTGAAAATGTAACATTAGCTTGGTAACGTAATTCACAAACCCATTACCAATGTATTCTTTCCTGTGAGAAATCGTACATTTCTCTACCACCAATCTGCCTCAAATGTGCCACAGAAGGTACATTTAACCTCTATTTGCACCTTAAATACAATTCATTGTATATGTCATTGTTGATTTTGTAGAAAGGACCCTTTCAAATGTACAATGTATAAAATAAGTAAAAAAATCTTTATATTATTGTTATTCATTAACTTGTTGTAGTTCGCAAGACACCCAACAAATAAAGAATGAATCAACGCATACATATTAAAAAAGGTTTTATACAACAGGTTAAAGCTTTATTTTATAGAAAAAGTGCATTTTGTCCGAAAATGATGCCATAACACATTAAAGGTAACGTAATTCACACACAAAATATGTCAAATGTTTTCGAAAGTAGTATGTTATAAGCATGATTTTCATGTCTCTTTTTCACATAAAGCTATCAAGAGGCATGCAAAGTAAGTCGAAAGAACATATGGGATAAAAGATATCAACATAAGTGGACCAGGGCGTCAAATACAGCGTGCTTATTCTAAAGTGTATATTGAAAAAGGACGATAAACACACATTTTTTGGATTATCTGGGTACCAGGTGACATCGATTAATGATAAAAACAATTAACCGAGACAACATATGTTTTATATCACTGAAAGTATGAATCATGTGATCCTATCATGGATCTAAAGCAGAATTATGTAAAAAGTGAATTACGTTACCTGCATGTGAATTACGTTACCTACACTCAATCACATTCAGATCATAGGCGGTATGCAAAACATAATATACATTTTAACTTATGACTTTTGTTATGTATAAAGGACACATTGCACATATTGCATTGATACGATGGCTATCTATATAATTTTCATAAAAGGGTGAGATGGTGTACCCAGAAAATATAAATTAAGTCCATGTAGCTACGAAAAAGCAACACTTGTATGGTTGGAATTGATACCTACGGGCAGAAATAGACTTGGTTTAAACGAACAACGAACATAAATTCCAACGAGACATGAGAATTCAGAGTTATTTCTCTTAAAGTAAAATTGTAGTAACGCAATTCACAGTAACGTTATTCACAACTTTGAGCTTTATTCTTATTTTCTCCTATGTTTAGAACATCCCGTAAAGTTCTTTATCTATTTGCTACATAGTATGGTCAAAGTCCTTTCACTGCTGTCACATGGAATATTTCTACCTCTTAATTAGCAAATGATATGGGTAGGGTAACGTAGTTCACAAAACTGTGTTATTTTTCATCAGGTTTTGCTTTGACTTTATCTTAGACAAATGAACAATAGCAAGCCCATATTTGTATTTATTTTCCAAGCATGTATCTACTGTCTTGCCAAAAACATGTAGCATGTAAGCTAAATATACGTTAAAAGTATTTTGTGAGAGACATTAAAGGTAGTAACGTAATTCACGAAAGAATCTGGGACATCAGTAATTGAGACATGAAAATTTTAATTTTTACTTCAGAACCAAAATCAAGGCGTAAAATAAAAGGTCTATGTATATGGCATTGACAAATGATAGAAAACCGCCAACCCCAACAATGTATTTTCAGTAATAAGTTCGGTGATAAGCTTACTGTGCTGATGGGACAGCATTTTTGCTGGATTTTATGGGAATGTCACGTGGAAAACGTCTTACAGAGTGACTGTAGACCACATTTCCTGCTTTTCTTTCACATGACTGTAGGGCTATGACCTTAACCTAGGTAAAACCGCTTCAAAGCACTTAATAACTACTTGTTTACTTGAAAATATATGGATGGGACACAAAAATCACCGAATTCAATGACTTAACTCGTTTTGGCTGTGTATGCTGTGAATAGTTGTCGTTGAAAACTCAACCGGTTCTGTCCATCATGTACTAAAATCTTTGAACTTGTCTCATACTAGTTTAAAAAGCCACGATTTGTTGTTTTAGATAGATTTGTGTATCAGGAACTTTAATTCTTAAAATATTGACTGACTAATGTTATTTCATCTGTCGTGAACAGAAGTCGTTGACAACGTAACGACTTCTGTCTGCTGTGAACAGTTGTCGTTGAAAACTCAACCGGTTCTGTCCATCATGAACACAAAACTTTAAACATGCCTCATTCTTGTTCAGAAAGCCATGGTTTGTTCTTTTTAGATAGATTTGTGTATTAGGAACTTTAATTGTTATAAGATTGACTTACTTATGTGATTTCATCTGTCGTAAACAGAAGTCGTTGACGACGTAACGCATTCTGTCTGCTGTGAACAGTTGTCGTTGAAAACTCAACCAGTTCGGTCCATCATGATCAAAAATGTCTCATACTAGTTCAGAAAGCCACGATTAGTTGTTTTAAGATAGATTTGTGTATCAGGAACTTTAATTGATTTAAGATTGACTAACTTATATGATTTCATCTTTCGTGAACAGAAGTCGTTGACAACGTAACGACTTCTGTCTGCTATGAACAGTTGTCGTTGAAAGCTCAACTGGTTCTGTCCATTATATACAACAAACTTTAAATTTGTCTAATGCTTGTTCAGAAAGAACACGATTACTTGGTTTAAGATATATTCGTGTATCAAGAATATTCAGAGTATAAGATTGACTGATTTCTATGATCCCATCTTTCGTGAACAGAAGTCGTTGACAACGTAACGACTTCTGTCTGCTGTGAACAGTTGTCGATGAAAACTTAACCAGTTCTGTCCATCATGTACAAAAAACGTTGGACTTGTCTATTACTAATCCCGAAAGCCACGATTAGTTGTTATAAGATAATTCCGAAAGCCACAAGTAGTAGTGTTCTTTCTGAACAAGCATGAGACAAATTTAAAGTTTTTGTACATGATGGACAGAACCAGTTGAGTTTTCAACGACAACTGTTCACAGCAGACAGAAGACGTTACGTTGTCAACGACTTCTGTTCACGAAAGATGAAATCATAAAAGTCAGTCAATATAATATCAATTAAAGTTCCTGATACACAAATCTATCTTAAAACAACTAATCGTGGCTTTCTGAACTAGTATGAGACAAGTTCAAAGGTTTGTGTACATGATCGACAGAACCAGTTGAGTTTTCAACGACAACTGTTCACAGCAGACAGAAATCGTTACGTTGTCAACGACTTCTGTCCACGACAGATGAAATCACATAAGTAAGTCAATCTAATAATAATTAAAAATCCTGATACACAAATCTATCTAAAAATAAAAAATCGTGGCTTTCTGAACTAGTATGAGACATGTTCAAAGGCTTTTGTTCATGATGGACAGAACCGGTTGAGTTTTCAACGACAACTGTTCACAGCAGACAGAAGTCGTTACGTTGTCAACGACTTCTGTTCACGACAGACGAAATCACATAAGTAAGTCAATCTAATAACAATTAATATTCCTCATACACAAATCTGTCTAAAAACAACAAATCGTTGCTTTCTGAACAAGTATGAGACATGTTCAAAGATTTGTGTTCATGATGGACAGAACCGGTTGAGTTTTCAACGACAACTGTTCACAGCAGACAGAAGTCGTTACGTTGTCAACGACTTCTGTTCACGACAGATGAAATCACATTAGTCAGTCAATCTTTTAACAACTAAAGTACCTGATACACAAATCTATCTAAAAACAACAAATAGTGGCTTTCTCAACTAGTATGAGACAAGTTCAAAGGTTTTTGTAAATGATGGACAGAACCGGTTGAGTTTTCAACGACTACTGTTCACAGCAGACAGAAGTCGTTACGTTGTCAACGACTTCTGTTCACGAAACATGAAATCATATAAGTTAGTCAATCTAATATCATTTAAAGTTCCTGATACACAAATCTATCTTAAAACAACTAATCTTGGCTTTCTAACCTAGTATGAGACAAGTTCAAAGGTTTTAGTACAAGATGGACAGAAGCGGTTGAGTTTTCAACGACAACTGTTCACAGCAGTCAAAAGTCGTTACGTTATCAACGAGTTCTGTTCACGAAACATGAAATCATATAAGTTAGTCAATCTAATATCATTTAAAGTTCCTGATACACAAATCTATCTTAAAACAACTAATCGTGGCTTTCTAACCTAGTATGAGACAAGTTCAAAGGTTTTAGTACATGATGGACAGAACCGGTTGAGTTTTCAACGACTACTGTTCACAGCAGACAGAAGTCGTTACGTTGTCAACGACTTCTGTTCACGAAACATGAAATCATATAAGTTAGTCAATCTAATATCATTTAAAGTTCCTGATACACAAATCTATCTTAAAACAACTAATCGTGGCTTTCTAACCTAGTATGAGACAAGTTCAAAGGTTTTAGTACATGATGGACAGAACCGGTTGAGTTTTCAACGACAACTGTTCACAGCAGTCAAAAGTCGTTACGTTATCAACGAGTTCTGTTCACGACAGATGAAATCATATAAATCCGTAAATCGTATAACAATTTAAGTTCCTGATACATAAATCTATCTTATAACAACTAATCGTGGCTTTCGGAACTAGAAAGAGACAAGTTCAAAGGTTTTTGTAAATAATGGACAGAACCGGTTGAGTTTTCAGCGAGAACTGTTCACAGCAGACATAAGTCGTTACGTTGTCAACGACTTCTGTTCGCGACAGATGAAATCATAGAACTCAGTCAATCTTATAACGATGAAAATTCTTGATACACGAATATATCTTAAACCAAGTAATCGTGTTCTTTCTGAACAAGCATGAGACAAATTTAAAGTTTTTGTACATGATGGACAGAACAACTAAAGTACCTGATACACAAATCTATCTAAAAACAACAAATAGTGGCTTTCTGAACTAGTATGAGACAAGTTCAAAGGTTTTTGTAAATGATGGACAGAACCAGTTGAGTTTTCAACGACAACTGTTCACTGCAGACAGAAGTAGTAACGTTGTCAACGACTTCTGTTCAAGAAAGATGAAATCATATAAGTCAGTCAATCTAATATCAATTAAAGTTCCTGATACACAAATCTATCTTATAACAACTAATCGTGGCTTTCTGAACTAGTATGAGACAAGTTCAAAGGTTTGTGTACATGATGGACAGAACCGGTTGAGTTTTCAACGACAACTGTTCACAGCAGACAGAAGTCGTTACGTTGTCAACGACTTCTGTTCACGACAGATTAAATCACATAAGTAAGTCAATCTAATAACAATTAAAATTCCTGATACATAAATCTATCTAAAAACAACAAATCGTGGCTTTCTGAACTAGTATGAGACATGTTCAAAGATTTGTGTTCATGATGGACAGAAACGGTTGAGTTTTCAACGACAACTGTTCACAGCAGACAGAAGTCGTTACGTTTTCAACGAGTTCTGTTCACAACAGATGAAATCACATTAGTCATCAATCTTTTAACAACTAAATTCCTGATACACAAATCTATCTAAAAACAACAAATCGTGGCTTTTTGAACTAGTATGAGACAAGTTCAAAGGTTTTTGTACATGATGGACAGAACAGGTTGAGTTTTCAACGACAACTATTCACAGCAGACAGAAGTCGTAACGTTGACAACGACTTCTGTTCACGACAGATGAAATCATATAAGTCAGCCAATCTAATAACAATTAAAGTTCCTGATACAAAAATCTTTCTTTTAACAAGTAATTGTGGCTATCTTAACTGGTATCAGACAAGTTCAAAGGACTTTGTGTTACTGGTCGTTCCAAGTCGATACTTCTGTGGTGGTTCTTTTTGTTTTATGTCTTGGTGTTTAAAATATTTTTGTGCTGTTGGCGCCTTATGTGTGTTTGCATATTTTTAGTTAAGTTAAGGTAACTGAGTGGCCACCTATTGGGAAAATAGCTGCTCATTCGGCTTACGGGGTGTTTTCATTGTGTGGGTGCCTGATTGTTAGTTTGTTTTTTTCCCACCTCGGTTTTTGGAGTGGGAGTCTTTTTCTGATTGCGCCTTTTCCTGATCTTTGCCTACTTGTACTTTTTTTTAGTACATGATGGACAGAACCGGTTGAGTTTTCAACGACAACTGTTCACAGCAGACAAAAGTCGTTACGTTATCAACGAGTTCTGTTCACGACAGATGAAATCATATAAATCCGTCAATCGTATAACAATTTAAGTTCCTGATACATAAATCTATCTTATAACAACTAATCGTGGCTTTCGGAACTAGTATGAGACAAGTTCAAAGGTTTTTGTAAATGATGGACAGAACCGGTTGAGTTTTCAACGACAACTATTCACAGCAGGCAGAAGTCGTAACGTTGTCAACGACTTCTGTTCACGAAAGATGAAATCATATAAGTCAGTCAATCTAATATCAATTAAAGTTCCTGATACACAACTCTATCTAAAAACAACAAATCGTGGCTTTCTGGACTAGTATGAGACAAGTTCAAAGGTTTTTGTACATGATGGACAGAACCGGTTGATTTTTCAACGACAACTGTTCACAACAGACAGAAGTCGTTACGTTGTCAACGACTTCTGTTCACGACAGATGAAATCATATAAGTCAGCCAATCTTATAACAATTAAATTTCCTGATACAAAAATCATGTAAATCCCTCAATCGTATAACAATTTAAGTTCCTGATACATAAATCTATCTTATAAGAACTAATCGTGCCTTTCGGAACTAGTAAGAGACAAGTTCAAAGATTTGTGTTCATGATGGACAGAACCAGTTGAGTTTTCAACGACAACTGTTCACAGCAGACAGAAGTCGTTACGTTGTCAACGACTTCTGTTCATGACAGATGAAATCATAGAAATCAGTCAATCTTATAACAATGAAAATTCTTGATACACGAATATATCTTAAACCAAGTAATCGTGTTCTTTCTACACAAGCATGAGACAAATTTAAAGTTTTTTGTACATGATGGACAGAACCAGTTGAATTTGTCAACGACAACTGTTCACAGCAGACAGACGTCGTAACGTTGTCAACGACTTCTGTTCACGAAAGATGAAATCATATAAGTCAGTCAATCTAATGTCAATTAAAGTTCCTGATACACAAATCTATCCTAAAACATCTAATCGTGGCTTTCTGAACTAGTTTGAGACAAGTTCAAAGGTTTGTGTACATGATGGACAGAACCGGTTGAGTTTTCAACGACAAGTGTTCACAGCAGACAGAAGTCGTTACGTTGTCAACGACTTCTTTTCACGAAAGATGAAATCACATACGTAAGTAAATCTAATAACAATTAAAGTTCCTGATACACAAATCTATCCAAAAACAACAAATCGTGGCTTTCTGAACTAGTATGAGACATGTTCAAAGATTTGTGTTCATGATGGACAGAACCGGTTGAGTTTTCAACGACAACTGTTCACAGCAGACAGAAGTCGTTACGTTGTCAACGACTTCTGTTCACGACAGATGAAATCATATAAATCCGTCAATCGTATAACAATTAAAGTTTCTCATACAAAAATCTTTCTTAAAATAACTAATCGTGGCTTTCGGAACCAGAATGAGACAAGTTCAAAGGTTTTTGCACATGATGGACAGAACCGGTTGAGCTTTCAACGACAACTGTTCACAGCAGACAGAAGTCTTTACGTTGTCAACGACTTCTGTTCACGACGGATGAAATCATAGAAATCAGTCAATCTTATAACGATGAAAATTCTTCATACACGAATATATCTTAAACCAAGTAATCGTGTTCTTTCTGAACAAGCATGAGACAAATTTAAACTTTTTTGTACATGATGGACTGAACCAGTTGAGTTTTCAACTTCAACTGTTCACAGCAGACAGAAGTCGTGTCGTTGTCAACGACTTCTGTTCACGAAAGATGAAATCATATAAGTTAGTCAATCTTATATCAATTTAAGTTCCAGAGACACAAATCTATCTTAAAACAACTAATCGTGTATTTCTGAACTAGTATGAGACAAGTTCAAAGGTTTTTGTACATGATGGACAGAACCGGTTGAGTTTTCAACGACAAGTGTTCACATCATACAGAAGTCGTTACGTTGTCAACGACTTCTGTTCACGACAGATGAAATCATATAAATCCGTCAATCGTATAACAATTAAAGTTCCTGATACAAAAACCTTTCTTAAAACAACTATCGTGGCTTTAGGAACTAGTATGAGACAAGTTCAGAGGTTTTTTCACATGATGGACAAAACCGGTTGAGCTTTCAAGGACAACTGTTCATAGCAGACAGAAGTCGTTATGTTGTCAACTTATAACTACTGAAGGTTTAAACGTCTCAATCATATTGTACATCAAGTATGTTAATACACCAACTGAGTGCCAAGATACAAGGCAAAATCACTGAACCGTGAAATAAGCTCACACTGACCTATAAGTACTTTAGGGTCAAAGGTCTTATCATACTAACTCATAATAATAAAGACGTATGAAAATATATCGAGTGTCAAGATATAAGGCAAAGTCACTGAAGCATGAAATTAGGTCACAATGACCCAGAAATACTTTAGGGTCAAAGGTCTTGTCATACGCAAACATAATGTGAAAGAAATATGTTCATATACCAAAAGAAAACAGAGATAAAATGCATAATCACTGAACCATGTAATCAGGTCACAATGATCTAGGACTACTTTAGGGTCAAAGGTCTTGTCACACACAAACAAAAGAAAACAGAGATAAAATGCAAAATCACTGAACCATGTAATCAGGTCACAATGATCTAGGACTACTTTAGGGTCAAAGGTATTGTCATACACAAACATAGTGTGAAAGAATTATGTTCATAAACCAACTGAGTGCAAAGATATAAGGCAAAATCACTGAACCATGAAATTAGGTCACAGTGACCTGTAAGTATATTGTGGTCAAAGGTCTGTTCATACTCACTCATAATCTGAAGGAAGCATGAAAATATCATAATTGAGTGTCAAGATGTAAGGCATAATCACGGAAACATGAAATTAGGTCACACTGACCTATAAGTAGAATTGGGTCAAAGGTCTAGTCATACTAATTCATAATCTGAAAGAAGTACGAAAATATACTAATTGAGTGTCAAGACATAAGGTAAAATTACTGAACCGTGACATTTGGTTACAGTGACCTATAAGTATATTGGGGTCAAAGCTCTGCTAATACTCACTCATAATCTAAAAGAAATATGAAAATATACTAATTGAGTGTCAAAATATAAGGCAAAATCACTGAACCGTGAAATTAGGTCACAGTGACCTATAAGTTTATTGGGGTCAAAGGTCAGGTCATACTCACTCATAATCTGAAAGAAGTATGAAAATATACTAAATGAGTGTCAAGAAATAAGGCAAAATCACTGAACCGTGAAATTAGGTCACAGTGACCTATAAGTATATTGGGGGTCAAAGCTCTGGTCATACTCACTCATAATCTGAAAGAAGTATAAAAATATACTAATTGAGTGTCAAGATATAAGGCAAAATCACTGAACAGTGAAATTAGGTCACAGTGACCTATAGGTTTATTGCGGTCAAAGGTAAGGTCATACACACTTATAATCTGAAAGAAGTATGAAAATATACTAATTCAGTGTCAAGATATAAGACAAAATCATTGAACCGTGAAATTAGGTCACAGTGACCTATAAGTTCATTGGGGTCAAAGGTCAGGTCATTCATCCTCATAATCTAAAAGAAGTATGAAAATATACTAATTGAGTGTCAAGATATAAGGCAAAATCACTGAACCGTGAAATTAGGTCACAGTGACCTATAAGTATATTGGGGGGTCAAAGCTCTGGTCATACTCACTCATAATCTCAAAGAAGTATAAAAATATATTAATTGAGTGTCAAGATATAAGGCAAAATCACTGAACAGTGAAATTAGGTCACAGTGACCTATAGGTTTATTGGGGTCTAAGGTAAGGTCATACACACTCATAATCTGAAAGAAGTATGAAAATATACTAATTCAGTGTCAAGATATAAGGCAAAATCATTGAACCGTGAAATTAGGTCACAGTGACCTATAAGTTTATTGGGGTCAAAGGTCAGGTCATACATCCTCATAATCTAAAAGAAGTATGAAAATATACTAATTGAGTGTCAAGATATAAGGCAAAATCACTGAACCGTGAAATTAGGTCACAGTGACCTATAAGTATATTGGGGGTCAAAGCTCTGGTCATACTCACTCATAATCTGAAAGAAGTATAAAAATATACTAATTGAGTGTCAAGATATAAGGCAAAATCACTGAACCGTGAAATTAGGTCACAGTGACCTATAAGTTTATTGGGGTCAAAGGTAAGGTCATACTCACTCATAATCTGAAAGAAGTATGAAATATACTAATTCAGTGTCAAGATATAAGGCAAAATCACTGAACCGTGAAATTAGGTCACAGTGACCTATAAGTTTATTGGGGTCAAAGGTAAGGTCATACTCACTCATAATCTGAAAGAAGTATGAAAATATACTAATTCAGTGTCAAGATATAAGGCAAAATCACTGAACCGTGAAATTAGGTCACAGTGACCTATACGTATATTTGGGGTCAAAGCTCTGGTCATACTCACTAATAATCTGAAATAAGTATGAAAATATACTAATTGAGTGTCAAGATATAAGGCAAAATCACTGAACTGTGAAATTAGGTCACCGTGACCTATAAGTTTATTGGGGTCAAAGGTAAGGTCATACATACTCATAATCTGAAAGAAGTATGAAAATATACTAATTGAGTGTTAAGATATAAGGCAAAATCACTGCATCTTACTCAAGTTTCTGGATTTTTCAGAAATGGACAGTTATCGTTGACACTGCAGATCATATCTACCACAGCAACGACTTCTGTCTACAATGGACAGAAACGGTTGAAAAATCAACGATTACTGTCTAGTGGACAGAAGTCGTTGCGGCCGCAACGACTTTTGTTCATGGTGAACAGAAGTCGTTGATGGACACTTATCGTTGCTACAGGAACCAGCCAAAGTTACTCATGCAGAATACTTGGCCATATTGGAACTTATTTTACTGAACAACATGGCGTTCACTTCAATGACCTCACTGCTACAGTTACCTTGGTAACGACGAGTAGGCATGATCGGAGCAAGTCAAATTTAGCAAAAGTTTTTTGGAACTTCCATTTTTCGCAATCTGCTAAATCAGCATAGGTATAATGTGATCATTTAGAAAAATATACCAGCCCAACTACCATTCTATGATCATCATTTATTGATAACGTTATGAAATTTAAGAAAGAGTTGATAGTTTGGGAGAAAAATAAAGAAGCTTATCTATAAAAATTCAAAGACAAAATTATGACGTCGGCAAAACACGCGGAGCAAACATACGGGATCGTTATATTTAAACATCTAAAATATGTTCTTTAATGGAAACCAAGCAATTGTTTAGCTTCATATTAGTTGGGGGCTTCAGTACCATTACACAACACATAATTTAAAAAGATATTTCAGCTAACAGTGATATTACTTGACCTACTGAAACATGGGAAATGGTTAACAGTGGGTCGCATTTAGTTAATTATTCTTATTTTGCATGACTGATCTTTATAGCATTATTTTGACGATTTGTTGATTATTTTACTTAGATTTCCAAATGTATGCTACAGTATCATTTAGCTAAATATAAATCTAATTTTGAAATACATTTCTTGTTTGTAGTGTATTCACCCAAACGGCGAAATATTAAGAAAAAAATCACAATTAACGGCAACGTCATTAGACCTGCTCCGCTGCAGTAGGGCTACAAAGGTTCAAACATGCACTGCGTTTTAGCAAATGCACATAGCAGTACGAAAATTTACCCCCAAAGCCCTGAGATATAGTACTCGGTGACCGTAAGTGCTGTAAGCTTTGACTTGCTGTTATTGTGGCAAAACAGTGAGTGTAATGACACTTTTGGGACAACCCTCGTACTTACCGAATTGAGTCCTCCGTAAAACCACCCATCATTAATATTCATTTTATATTGACCATTCAAATCTGCACATTAGCTAACGGTCAATGACGGTTGACCAACACGTGGGTTAGACAAACAAACCAACACGTGCTTTTTACAGGTAAATACAGGTGCAAAACCACAATGTTTGTCTAGATGGAAATAGGGTGGGCGTGGCTATACCTTGCTGGCGGAGGAGTCAATTGCCGATACTGAAATACTTACCAAAATACCTACAAGGTGAGCCGCTTAGGATCATTTAAGTCTTGTTTTCTACCTTTCATTCTTCGTTGTAGTGATTCTTGGTCTATTGTCTTTTTAACAATGCATGTCCCGTAAGTAACTTATGTGCATGACTAATGCATGGCTCAGTGCACTTGCCACTTGTACGCCACTGAGATAGGGTATATACTTTCTCTATGATTAGACGTGTTTTGATTGAAAATATTTCATATATTTTCAGGTATGTTTGCTTTTGTTTATTCATTTAAATAAGATAAGAGTTTGTGCATCTTCTTGTTTTAAGACAAGATAATAGAGACTTGAGTTAGAAATCGAGGAATACTCATACGTGTGCCACATTTTTTGTTCATGTATGCATTATGTTTTACTCTTTGTAAATGTAAAGTGCATACTTACCATAGTATTACCATGTTATTATTTAATAGCCATTTCTTAATTAAGTATAGTCTAATGGGCACTTGCCACTTGTACGCCATTGAGATAGGTTATATACTTTTTTCTATGATTAGACATGTTTGATAGAAAATATTTTATATATTTTCAGCAAAGATGGCTTGATCCTTCTGCTTTCTTCATTTATTCGTTGCCAATGTAATTAAAGTCATATTCATCATCTGAACGTCTTGTGTATTGGATTGCTATCCAGTGAGATAACCCATCCGGTGACATGAAGTTGTTTATGTGCGTATTCATATTTTCAAGCAAGTTAGATAATTAAGTGGCCACCTATAGGAAAATTGCAGCCAAGGCAATACTTTTGTTGTGGTTCTATTTGTTTTTTTTTGTTTTTTTTTTTTTGTTTTTTTTTTTTTTAATTTTTTGAGTCGAATTTTTGTGCTGTTTGAACCTTATGTACGTTTTCATAGATTTAGTTAAGTTTGGGTAACTTAGTGGCCAACTTTTAGGAAATAGCTGCTCACTCGTCTTACGATATGTATAAGTACCTAATTGTCAATCTAGTTTTTGGTTTGGTTTTTGGAGTGGGGATCTCTGTCTGATTGCGTCTTTTCCTGATCATTGCTTACTTGTACCTTTTTATTAGCATCAGAAACGTGTGGTCTTCATATCGTCATCGTGAAGAAAAATTCATGATTGTATGTGAAAATATTGTGAAAATATCTACTAATATAGGGAAAGGTTATATGCTGAAAGTTGCCTTTTTACTGGCTTCAAGTAAAGTTCGGGTAATTGTGTGGCCACCTGCTGGAAATAGCTGCTCACTCGGTTTAAGATATGTTCTCTTGGTATTAATACCTAATTGTCTATTTGATTTGTTTTCCACCTTGGTATTGGTGAGGGGATTTCATTCTGAATGCAGCATTTCCTGATCCGTGCTTACTTTTCCCTTTTCCACTTCCTTGGGCTACAACACATCAGAGCCTCGTGACATCAAGAAAACTTGACTGAAAACTTGTCCGCGAAATGTTTACCCACTTATAACCCCACTTTTATAACAAAAGTAAAATTGGTGTATACAGGGGTACACTTATTTTTCTTATTTTTTGCTCTAAAACATGGATGATTGGGTACTCATTAGAGTAGACGCCAATTTTAGCTCTAAACCGTTGGTTGCAAGAAGAGCAGGTCAATGTTAAAGAAACTTATGATGGCCCATTGACTCCGGCTTTGTTCTCTCGGCTCTTTCTTTCAGTTTCAAAGATTATCTTTTCTTCACAATGAGCTGTCCCTTTTTTGATGAGTCAAAGCCACTTTGATCGATCAAAAGCAGCGTGCATTTTATTTCGTTTTTGCTATGCAATAGTCATTTGAATCCCGCCCCCCCCCCTAGGACCGGGGATAGCAGGGAAACAGCGGGGCTTAAGCGGGATGTGCCGGGCTTTTAATTTCACGCCAAAATACAGTCACATTAATTCAAATTAGATATTAGTTGTACTTTTAACATTCAATCACTTTTATGGTCATTATATAATTTGCAAATATATTTGTACATTTACATGCAGAAATTTAAGATCTTCTCTCTTATTTCTTTTCCTCAGAAAAACTCTTAGTTGCTTTTCCACATTGTTGTCAGTCGTCTCCGTGGAGCCGGGACTTTTAGCAGGGAATTTACCACAAATCTGACCTCGCAGTGCCGGGCTTTTAGCGGGGCTTTAAAAACTGAAAATTTAAACGCCCCGCTATCCTCGGCCCCAGGGGGTGGGGAGGGGGTCATGGATGCAAATGACTGGTGCACTATATGTACGATGAATTTATGCTACATAAAGTGTTTTGTTTGTTTTTTTTTTTTGGGGGGATGGGTTTTTTGTCCCTTGCTGATAACAAACGGAGAAAATCATATTTCACTTAACATTTCATGTACAATATTTAATTTTAACAACATAAAAACATTCATAAATATTTTAAAATATCAGGACCCAGTTGTTCAAAATTTCGTTAGCTTAACGCTGTTGTTAAGCCCTCAATTGTTTTCGACTTCAAAGCAAAAACAGTTATTTTTTGATGAAAAATCTAACATTTGTTTTAACAAAAAATAACAGCGTATTTGTAATAGTGTCATTTGAAATTTTTACGAATCATTAACTAACGACATCGTTAATTTTGAACAACTGGTCCCAGACTTTCAACATACTAGAAACTTATTTATCCACATCATTAGAAAATCTGTTCTTTTATATTGCATGTCCAAAATCAAAGGCGCAAATCTATTGGGTACCGTTCTACTATTTAATCCCTTTTTCATGATATTCTTAAATCAGTTTTGGATATCCTTAAATGCATTTCAGGATGTCTATAAATGTATAAAGATATCAATAGTTCATTTCAGGATATACTAAAATCACTTAATAGATTTCCTAAAATCATTTATATAATTATGGCATAAGAGATCAAACTCCAAGACTGAATTATTTGATTTTCCTTTAGGATATCCCGAAATTATTTATGATCATATCCATCTACTCAGAGCAGCAGATTTTCGCCTTTGTTTTCCTTACTTAAGATTGAACCTCGAGTTCAAACCTTCAAGTGCCAAATCTTCTTGACTGTGTGATATAGTCTCAAAACTTGTTTTGTGTGACCTGGTCGAAAATTCAAATTACAGATTTTCTTACGTCGTTGTACCATTATCACACACATATCTCTATTGTCGAACACATATCTCCATTGTCACATACATATCGCCACTGTTGCACACGTATCTCCACTGTCACACACATATCTCCATTGTTACATATCTCCATTGTCACATACATATCTCCATTGTCACACACATATCTCCATTGTCACAGACATATCGCCACTGTCGCACACGTATCTCCACTGTCACACACATATCTCCATTGTCACATACATATCTCCATTGTCACACACATATCTCCATTGTCACACACATATCTCCATTGTCACATACATATCTCCATTGTCACATACATATCTCCATTGTCACATACATATCTCCATAGCCACATACATATCTCCATTGTCACACACATATCTCCATTGCCACATACATATCTCCATAGTCACATACATATCTCCATTGTCACACACATATCTCCATTGTCACATACATATCTCCATTGTCACATACATATCTCCATTGTCACATACATATCTCCATTGTCACATACATATCTCCATTGTCACACACATATCTCCATTGTCACATACATATCTCCATTGTCACATACATATCTCCATTGTCACATACATATCTCCATAGTCACATATATATCTCCATTGTCACACACATATCTCCATTGTCACACACATATCTCCATTGTCACACACATATCTCCATTGTCACATACATGTCGCCACTGTTGCACACGTATCGCCACTGTCACACACATATCTCCATTGTTACATATCTCCATTGTCACACACGTATCTCCATTGTCACATACATATCTCCACTGTCACACACATATCTCCATTGTCACATATATATTGCCAGTGTCGCACACGTATCTCCACTGCCACACACATATCTCCATTGCCACACACATATCTCTACTTTCACGT
Organism: Rugalucina vietnamica; assembly: GCA_964017185.1. Classification (NCBI taxonomy): domain Eukaryota; kingdom Metazoa; phylum Mollusca; class Bivalvia; order Lucinida; family Lucinidae; genus Rugalucina; species Rugalucina vietnamica. The sequence goes on along the minus strand of OZ024878.1, from coordinate 21,086,055 downwards.
AAATTGTATTGATATTTGTAAATTTTATTACGTTTTGTGAACGACCTTCTGGATATCGTTAGCAATTTTCTATGAATTTCCTCTAGGGACGCAAAATAGCTCCATCTAAGGGGTTATACCGTTTACTTGGGTTAACCTGTTTGCCTTTCATAAACAAATATGACGCCAGTCATACGTGAAACAACAGCATCATATTTTATGTGATATCATAATTTGGCCCGGTCATTGTTCAGGCAGTTTTAATTACTTTAAGCAAGAACATCTGATAATTATCACGCATGTAGTGACAAACGGCCAAGGACTGCATGAACGTATCTATACTGGTCATAAAAAGTTAGGGATCAAACTTTTGAAAATGCATTTGTGGCCCATAGTTTTGATTATTTGGCGGATAAGCATTTTTTTTTTTTGCTCTTTGATATGCCACCAAATTTTGAAATTATGCATCATCAGACATAAGCACAACTGTTCTTTAAATTACACTAACCTAAAAATCAAAGTGGTTAAAAGTCCACAAGAACTGTTTCCTTAAAATTTTCAATTTTGCCAATTCACGAAAACTTTGTGAAAGTCTATGCGAGTCATCAAGTTTAATCGTTTTAAAGGTCAACCAGCCCAAAAAGATTTGAAATTCATCAGGAAAGCATGTCCGTGCAATGAATACCCCCTCAAACCCTACTTTTATATAGTAAAACTTGGGTACGCAGGGGTATACCTATTTTTCTTATTTTTGCTCCAAAACATAGATTGTGGGTACTCGTTAGAACCGCCTCACCAAGGCGGTTCTAACGATTTCCGACAATCTATGTTTTGAGCAAAAATAAGAAAAATATCATAAATTTACCAACAAAATTTTCAAATTTTAAAACAAAAAAAATCTCTGTTGATTGCATGGGCATGTTTTCATAATTTCTCGTCATTTTAAAAGTTTTGTCCGAGCAAACGTACGCACTACCAATTCTCTATGGGAATTTCTAATCCATTACGAAAACACGCCCATCCAATAAACAGAGATTTTTTTAGCTTTAAAAATTGAAAATTTTCAGCTGAAAAAAATTGATATTTTTCTTATTTTTGCTCAAAACATAGATTGTGGGTACACGTTAGAACCGCCTCGCCGAGGCGGTTCTAACGAGCACCCACAATCTATGTTTTGGAGCAAAAATAAGAAAAATAGATATACCCCTGCAAACCCCAGTTTTACTATATAAAAGTGGGGTTTAAGGGGGTATTAATTGCACGGACATGTTTTCCTGATGGGAATTTCTAATCACTTTCATTTTAAGGGTAGTCTCATTTAAAGTATTGTCTTGTTGAAGGCAAAGACTAGTTTCGATCTTCAGGCGTACAAAGCTTGCGATATGAATTACCTTGAAGATAGAAATGTTTCATTTTAATTACCAGCAGTTTGCTACTTTCTAGAAATTGCATCCCTAACTTTGTTTGTCCAGTATTTTACTAAGTACTTCACTTAGGGCCTGTTATTGGCTTTTAGTGATACCCTATTGCAAATGTACATTCTTTGTTTCCATTTATATTTGCAATGTTGTTTTTTTTTTCTTGTATATATATGATGTGTATATATATACATGTAATATATTATATGTATAATCAAAATTTCTTCATTCACTCTGTCATTTGATATCCAAGGAAACACGATACTGGGTAAACTATACAACGTTTACATTGTTACAGTTACATTGACATTATTTGAGCCTGTGCGTGAGAAACCCAACAATTTGGGTTTCCGACCAGGTCCGACACAAACAGTCACTGAAGAAGGCTAGATTCTTGATTTTTTTTTATCTAGAAGAGGAAATAAATTATTGTACTATCTGTAAAACGAAAAAAGACTGACGCTGATCAGCTTCGCGGTTACCCCGAAGCTGGTCTGCGCCTTTGTTTTTGCATATGCAAATTGTTTGTTTTCACATGCGGCGGCTCATTTGCCAGTGTCATTACAATGAGTGCTCACTCCGTCCATATTTGTAACCTAGATCATGTGACTAATAAATGAGCCGCCGCCGCATGAGAAAACCAACAATTTGAGTTCTCGACCTTGTGCGACACAAACCGGCCTGTTATGTACAGTCACAGAAGCAAACCAAACTAGAAGCTTGAAATTTTGGATTTAAGAAGAAGATGCATTGTACTTTCCATGAATCGAAGACTGATCTGCACCGTAGTCTACGCCTATGCATGTAGTTGATTTTCTTATGCGGTGGCTGAAATGATTTTGAGGGAACATAGGAATGAGAGTTTTGTTTAAGGCTTATCAAGAGCTACTTGGGCTAATCAAATCAAATCAGGCATGCGGAGGTTTTCTTAATATTTCACTGATGGAAAGGGACCCTTCCAAATAAAAACAGCAGACAAGACAAAAATCAAATAACAACACCAAACGTTGAAAGTCCTATTCTCTCCAAGTTTGCTTGAGGTCTATAAATTGTGACTTTCTTAAACAGTATCATTCCCGTTTTTGAAACAGAACAAACCGAAAGCCCTCTCCCGGAAATTTCTCTCGAAAATACTGTACAGCAGAAAGTTCAGTGAATAATTGGCTATCGCTGCTAGGACAATAGAATCTACGACAACAGCACCCCGTTTCATAAACACAAAACCCACGGAAACTGTGCCAACAGGCAGCATAACTAAAGCAATGTATGCTACCACAATTGATGTGAGTTTCACTGATGCTTGAAACTCCGCGGTATCGTTGTCCTGTGCTGTCAGATTACGCCTTGCTGCCGCTTGCTTGACCAACTTTATAATAATCAACGGAGTAAGGACCGGTAAAATCACTGCGGTGGCCACAGGAGGGAGCCCGAATACTATTTTGTAAACAGTTGTATCAGACATTTCCTGTAGAACAGTGTTGTACTGTCTACCATCCAAATTTGGGTTACAAAACCCGTTTTCATCTATTTCTGGATAGAGCACAGCCGTAATGGCGCTGGCGAGGACGACTGGTGTCAGGCAAACCAATACGCAGTTTCTAACGGTCTTTGGTGAAAGCAACGCTCTATACCTCAGGGGAAACCAAACCAATAGGAAACGCTGAATGCAGATCAAGAGGACAACCAACGACGATGTGTTAACTACCGATTGCAATGCGCCATTGTAAAGTTTACAACCCCAAGTAGACGTAGCTCTGACATCAAAACCAACAACCGCAGTGAGACTTGGCTGAACAAACGGTATAACTACCAATGCCAAAAGGTTCAAGACTGCCAAGGCAGTAACCAACACATCGTGCCCTTTTGATTGATGTCTGTATTTATATTCAACAATCAGTATTGATACATTGCCAAAAACCCCTATGATAATGATAAAACAACTCAGACCAAGAAAGATGTAAGTTGTGCCAGGTATTATAATATTCTCCTCAAAATATGGTGCGACTGATTGGTCAGGAGGCATGAGATTGGCTGTTGCATTGTGACCACTGGCGTCAGTGAGGTTCGGTTCAGAACCATTTGTCGACAACTCCATGCTAGTGCTCCTCAACTATCTGGAACCTCGGTTTTTGGGCTGGGAATTTCTTTCTGACTGCGCCTTTTCCTGAACATTGCCTACCTGTACCTTTTTATGAATTATATTACAATCGATTTGTCAGTAATTATAGTACATGCAATGTTTCCATGACGCCTGCATGTGTCCTGCATTTACCATTTTTAGATTATCCACTGGTTCCCAGCTTTAAAAATAGATATTGGAGATACAGGTAACTGGTTATTCTGGCTACCTGTTTTTCCAATATTGATTTTTTGTCAGCAGGAAACCAGCCGATAATGCAAAAAATGGTGAATTGTCTCGTTTACCTGTTAACTGAGGAAACAAATGTCACCTTTGTCACGATAATAAACATTGCAAGGCGGTGGCGCATTTACGATTTGCATCAGCAGGTCACCAAGATAGCACTGATTAATATAATTGGCAAACGTTTTACACACTGTGCTCTAATAAAATACACAAAGGACTTAATGTTATGAACCACTGCAGAAGATTAGAGTGAGGTCTGTTGTGGTTCTATTTGTTTTATGTTTTGGAGTCGAATTTTGTGCTGTTTGAAACTTATGCACGTTTTCATAGTTTTAGTTCAGTTCTGGTTACTGAGTGGCCGCCTATTGGGAAATAGCTGCTCACTCGGCTTACGATATGTTCTATAAATATAAGTGTACATGTACCTAATTGTCAATTTGATTTTTCCCACCTCGGTTTTTGGAGTTGGAATTTCATTCTGAATGCGCCTTTTCCTGATCGCTGTCTACTTGTACCGTTCCATTCGTTATAAACATGATGCATTGTTGTTTTCTGGCTTTAACGGAATTCAATGAAATGTAATTCGCAGCAATTGCTACTTCTGTTGAGATGGACTGTCTCTAGTTTTTCTTATTCTACTAAATGGCTCCTACCTTATTGCATTGGCGGTTCTTCAAGATTCTGATAGGCGGTAGATGAACTATATTCCCAATATTCATGGATGTTGACTTGCGGTAGCAGAATATGTCCCATTCTTGTTAGTTTCCTGAAACAAAATTACGAATAATTATGATGTTTCTGTTACATGTAGGTTGTGAACTTCAAAACCTAAAGTTGTTTTTATAATTAGGACTATAATTTGTCAATAAGGTGACGGTCGCGTCACTACCTGTTCAGCGGGACATTTCTTAACACGTGGCTATACAGTAACGGTATTGCTGAAGTATACCTAGCTGATCTGCCCCTTTGTTTTCGCCTATGCAAATTGTTGGTTTTCTCATGCGGCGGCTCAATTATTTTAGGTGAAGCCCTAGACATTGTTGTTTAACAGCACGTAGCATGGTCACGTGACGAGATGACCGCTATGTCCCGTTGTTGAAGTTTTTTCCCAAATGTCACCTTATTTAGTAATTTTTATCGAATGGCCGCCTTTTGGGAAAGAGCTACTCAATCAGGTGACTGAGTGTTCTTTTTCAGTACTTATTCGCTATTTTAGCTCACCTGAGCCGAAGGCTCACAAGGTGAGCTAATAGGATGGCCATGCTCCGGCGTCCGTCCGGCCGTCATCCGTCGTCCGTCCACAATTTCAAAGATCTTCTCCTCTGAAACCACTGGGCCAATCAAAGCCAAACTTCATGTGGAGCATCCTTAGGAAGGGGGAACGAAAGTTTATATAAATGATCCAGGTCACATGACCAAGATGGCTGCCATGCCCATATATGATAAAAACCATAAAAAAATCTTCTTCTCTGGAACCGGTGGACCGATTTTAACAAAACTTGGTATGTAGCATCGGGGACTCTGACCCATCATAGTTTATATAAATCATGACCTTGGGTTGACCTTGACCTATTTTACGGCAAGCTCAATTTTGGTTACATAGGCTTTTCAATGGAAAAAAAGGAAAACATTGAATTTTTCAGGACGTTTTGTAGCCTGTGACCTGAAAGTTGGTAGATACAGACAACATTTTGAGCTCATGAAGTGATGTAAGTATTAAAGGTCAAGGTCATTTCTTGACCTTGGCCAAAGGTCATTTACAAATTAAATGTTAAACTTAATTTTCTCAGTAACCGCTCAACCAATCAAAGCCAAATTTTATATGAAGTATCCTTAGGATGGGGGAATGAAAGTTAATATAAGTAGTCAAGGTCACATGACCAAGATGGCCGCCATGGCTATAAATAGCAAAAACCTTTAAAAACCTTCTTCTCCATAACCAGAAGGCCTATGATTTTGAAACCTGGCATGAAGCATCAGGGGGAGAAGCTCTACAAAATTTATATAAATCATGACCCTGGGATGACCTTGACCTATTTTACGGCAAGGTCAACATAGGTCGCCCATGTGTTTGAATGGGGAAAATTTTCAAAATGTCATTTGATGGGAAAAACTTTATGGAAATGGGTAAATGGACTGAATATTTATGATTCTGAAAAAAAAGGACCACAGGGGCAAGTCTGGCCCCACCCCGGGGCAATATACATGTATATTACCATAATATTCAAAGATCTTTTTCTCTGAAACTGTTTGACTAATCAAAGCCAAACATCTTGTTGATTATTCTTAGGAAGGGAGAATGAAGGTTATATAAATGGTCAAGGTCACATGACCAAGATGTCTGCCATGGCTATAAATAGCAAAAACCATTATAAATCTTCTTCAGAACCAGAAGGCCTTTGAAACTTAGCATGAAGCATCAATGAATACAGCTCTACAAAGTTTGTATAAATCATGATCCTTGGATGGCCTTGACCTATTTTATGGCAAGGTCAGCTTAGGTTGCATATCCAGGTTCTCAGGTGAGCGTTTACAGGACCATTGGTCCTCTTGTATTCATTTCCATCCGTGAAATGTTGTTTGATTTGATTTATTTATACAATGTTTTAAGAGGGTGACGCGCTTAGCTTCATCAGCTATTCTACCTTGCGGCCCTCTGTATAACAATTATGTACATATATGGGTCATTATCAAAAAATGGAGCAATCCTTGTCCTTGATGGTTTTCTCGCAAGCGCGATGTCCGAGGTTTGCTTTTTCCATGTATAATATTAGTTTCCGCGGTGCTTTACTAGAACCACGCGCGATTTCACGTTTCCGAGTACGTTATTTGCAAAAAAGAGACGCTAGAAGTGCTATTTTATCGATTTTTACCGTGTCCCTGGGTCAGGGTAAGTAGTTTTATTTGTTTCCATTGCAAAAGAAGCTTGACAGAAATCACATTTTCTGTGACCATCTATTGCATAGAATGTTATTGAAGTCAAATTCAAAAATCTTATAATATATAAAGTGCTATTTAAGGGTGGGGGCACATATATAGTGTTGTCCCTGGAAAACGTATCAGTGCTGTCACAGTTATTGAAAATCGATTTTGACCAGAGTTACAAATCATTTTCCCCGGATCAAAACAATCGCGTTTTGTAGACGACACCAAGCTGAAGAAGTTACGGTAAAAAACTTTTGAACAAATCGCATTACTCCGTTGCTATATCATAAAGACATGTCAGAATTGGAGTGGGAATTTTACAAGCATCAGTCCTATCACGCGCATTTTGCCGCTTATTGTAAATATCACATACATTTTAAAACCATGACTGAATTTCAACTTAGGAGCAGTAAGAATAGACATGCAAAGTTTTCATCCTGCATTCTGTTGTTAGTCACTAGAATTAAATTTCTGTGTGAAACTCAGTACTGTCACGGATCAGTGCTGTCACGGTCGTGACAGTAATGATGTGACAGCACTGAGTTGACTTCTGTCAGCAGGTGTGGATTCAGGTAATTTCCTAGGCTGACAAGAGTTAGGTCGCTTTTCACCAGAGGGTCTCAGCTACTAACGCCAGCAGCAGCCAGAAGTGGCCAGTTCATATCGCTTTGAAAATCGTTTGAGGTGTGTGACCGTGTGTGGGTGATACAAAACTACAAATTCAAAATGCTTCGTCGACCACGGTAAACAAATAGCCCCGGGGGTGGTACCCCCATAATGATATTTAGACAGTTTGTGTATGTCGCGCGATAAATGCCCTTTTTGGCGGTCCATTCCAAATTAGATTACCCCTTTTCAGTAAAAAAAAAAAGACATTTTAAGCCCCAACTTTATACGGAAAATCGCCTTTTTGTTTAAAACGCCATCCCTTTCCTCGAGGGGTGGGAGGGGCAACTCGGGGTAATGCAAGTACAGATGTGCCGTAAAACCTACCAAATGCATACACCTCGAAAAAAGGGACCCGATAATCATCACACACTAGGGGTCTATGGTACATGAAAATACGAAAATTTTAACCTTTTCTGACGCATGTGTCTTTCAGTGTGTTTGTATGTTGCATACCATTACGAAAATGTGTTACCCATGCAATATACAGAGATTTTTTAGCTTTAAAAATTGAAGAAAAAAATATATCTGATTGTCAAATTTTAGAAACAAAAAGCAGTAACATTGTATACCTCATTTTACCCTGTATACGTCACTACATAAAAGTGGGATTTAATGGGATATATGTGAAAGCAAATGTGCAGCTCAGCTGCAAGTTAACCTAAAGTTGAGGCCCATCCAAGGAGGTATTAGATCCAAGCTCACTAAAAGAAAAATGACCTTTCTCCCTAGCTCCCTAAAAATCTTTTCCTTGCTCCCAGCTTCCTTAAACCAAGAGTGTTCTCTTCTAGTAATCCTCAATTCCCTTCAATTGATTCCCAGTTTTTTCCAAGCTCCCTGAAAACAATATGGCCGTGGGGAGCGCGGTGGCGTAGTGGTATAGCGTCGGACTCCGAATCGAGAGGTCCTGGGTACGATCACCACAGGCGTCACCGTGATGTGTCCTTGGGCAAGACACATTAATTCCCTACAGTACTGGTTTAACTCAGGAAGCGTTGGCTCCGTCCCGACATGACTAAAAAATTGTTGACTGGGACGTTAAGCCCCAACAGAAACACAAACAAACAAAATGGCCCTGCTACCCAGCTCCCTAAAATCCGTGATAGGGTCCTAAATTTAATGCGGTCTTTTGTCATGAACTATCCTGGTTGTCTCAGACCTGGTCGAAAGCCCCAAAGACACATTTTCTCATGCTGCTGCTTAAGATGAACAGCGCTTCTACTGCGCTTTACGTGTTACATCGCGTTTGGTTTGCGTGAAGCGAACATGTGTCCCTGGTTAGAGCAACAGCAAAGGCTTCGTTGGTTGCTACCTTAAGTGAGTCACTGCCCCTAAGCTCATCGGTAAATGGTCAGAAATTAATCATTTCCGCACTCATTGGAATGAAAAAGGCGAGATCGGATAATTATCAGTGCTGTCACGACAACATCAGTGCTGTCACGATATCAGTGCTGTCACGGTCATAATTATTTAAAATACTTAAAACGCATCATATAAAAGTAATTGCTTTTGGTATGTTATGATACTATACTGAAATAGTAAACGTTTAGCAGAACTTATTTGGTTTAATCCCACAAGATAATGTCTACAAAAATAAAGCGTTTCAGAAACAGAACAAATCACAGTATGTGCATTTTCATTGAAGATCTCTTCCCCGTTAATTCATTGAAAGTATTTAAGGTTTGTGTGAACTATTGTTCGTGACAAGTTATATATGCCCCCACTTACAGATTGGGGAAGTCTTATCAAATGAGCGTTTTACGCAAGAAAGTTTGTTCGTGACAGCACTGATATTTTTTCAAGGGTACCATACAGTTAATTAATGCTGGTGCACTATTTGTTCAGTTAAACTCGGCATATTTTATTTCTATATTCTATATGCTCCTGTTAATAAAACTATCCCATTAAAAAAGAAAAAATGGACAATTATTTTTTTTCGTTTTGCCTTTCTGGATTGCTCCATTTTTTGATAATGACCCATATACAAACAATCAAATGAGCACAAACAATACATATTCTCTTAAAATAACATTAAAAATAAATAAAAAAAAGGAATAGAACACTTGATGGATAAAACAACTATTAAATTTAAAACACAAATGAGCGTATAAAACATTTTGTTTGGTTACTAGTATTTTACGAATCGGGAAAATTTAACATTTGGATAGAAGTTTTTTCTTCTTTAGTAGCATTGCTCACGGTAAAAAAAATACTGACAAATCTTTTGAAATCAATCTTCAAAATAAGATTAAAATAGGAAGATACTTGCATGATGGAGCATTACGTAGAGCTGCTCCACGAACCACCTCCCAGCTCTGCAGGTACATTTATATCGAAATGTTGCAGGCTCAGCTTGTGTCGGTTCCTGGTATTTGCTTGTTAAATATCTAAACCAAGAGCATCTACTTCTCCGGCTGCTGGTACATGTAAAATCTCTCAACCGCGAGAAGGCCAATTATGGCACATACATGTGTGTAGCTTATTCTTTCGACAATGGCGATTCATGAGTTCCTTTAGTTTTGTTCATAACAAAGTTTTTCAGTAATTCTCTTTGGCTCCATTTGCCAAATCTAAAGGGTCACTGACGAGATTTTAATAGTCGAAACCGCGGTATGGCCCATCCCCTTTCTCATTAATGTGTTCACTGCTCTTAAATGGTCTCAGTTTTAATTTTTATTTACCTGGTAGTGTGTGATCAGAGAACAATGGCCTTATGTTAAGCCCATCATTTCGCAGGAGTGGGGTTCGCAACAAAATCGTGTTGAGTATAATACACCCGTCTCTGGTGTGTAGGCCGGAGCAGCAATACCTAGCAAACAGAATGTTCAAAAATAAATTGGGTTTGGATATCGTACTGTATAACGGGGCCTGGATAGTGAAGTGGTTAAATCATTGGCTTGTCACCTAGAGCTGCGGTCCAAATCTGGGTCAATGCATATGACAGGATAGAAGTCGCCCATCCAAAGCATTAGGAAAACTTGCCCATGCAATATACATAGATTTTTTCATCTGTAAAAATTGAAAATTTCATCAGAAAAAAAATTGATATTTTTTTCTTATTTTTGCTCAAAACATAGATTATGGGCACACGTTAGACCCGCCTCGCCGAGGCGGTTCTAACGAGTACCCACAATCTATGTTTTGTAACAAAAATAAGAAAAATAAGTATTCCCCTACATACCCCACTTTTACTACATAGAAGTGGGGTATAAGGGGGTAAACATTACACGGACATGTTATCCTGATGCAAAGTGCTTTTCCGCGGGTACTTCGGTTTCCTCCACCACGTTTGACAACATAACGCCAACATCCCCGCCTTCAAGAACGCATATACACACCGTACAACCGGCTCCTTTGATGACAGATGACTAACATTGATGACAGATGGAAGATTTTAGATCGTTAGAGGGGTGGGTTATGATTTTTGGCTTGTGAAAATAGAAGGGAAGTGCTCCGGAATTCTGTGACCGATGTCTTAACTTGTAGGTTCTTTGAGATTTTATAGACACAGATTGAATAAATATTATTGCCAAATAAAGCCACAATTTGTCATTATTTCACACATTTCTCAAGAAAAGTCGTGAAAATTGGGTATCTGCAGCGATGGAGCGCACCTCTGTCAAAGTCTGCTAATTTTACTCACATCCAAAACAAATTCAACCATTGAACTTCATTTCCGCCAAATTTGAATCCGCTACTCTATACAATAAAGAAACTGTACGCCTTCAAAGATGACAGGTAGATGGAAAATGGCTGCCTTTGTCGACAGATCAATTTTTGAGCGGCTGACTGGGATGACAGATCAGAAATTTTAGTGGCTAACGCTGGTGACAGATGGAAATTTAAGTAATATTCTTGAAAAAGACCATTTATACTGCTTTGGTCACCTTATATATGAAAATATGTTTTCCACGAAACACAGTACAGCTGAACTTTAAATTCTAAGTATTTGTCAGGTGATATTCAGCTCGGGTGTATCCGGATTTCATTTTGAGACTAACCCTCATATTACTTTTGAATGAAGGATTTTGACCTCTCGCTCGCTCCTGAGTCCTGTACTCTACCCATAGATCACAGCACTATCCTTACATTTAAACCATGCTTTCGAAATAAATGTTTAACGGCAAAACTTCTCCAACAGGGCTATCGGTATCATAAACTTCGAAAAACATTTTCTAAATTTTATCGTAGACACTATGAATTGATTTCCAAATATAATGTTGGGTTAAAGACGCTTTTAAGTGAGGGCCTTTCGGAACCTGAATTTTTTGGTGACTTGGTTTACAAATTTAAGAAACTTAAAGGAATTAATGATTTTTCTTTTCAGTTCAGAAAAATCATAACACGTTACAGACGTGTAGGTTATAACTTAAATGTTATGCGACAGTCTGCATGCTTAGTTTTTAACCCAATCATGGTTGATAACTATGCTGCCTTCTTTAATTGCACGCCGGTGGGTCGGGCGTCAGACTCTATGATGGCTCCGACATAAAGCTATTCATTTTAGTTGGTTGGGGCCGGAGCTTCTTGTCTGTTGCTTGGCCCACCGGGGTCCAACTGGTGTTTTTCTTTTGCTCCGGAGTTAGTAGGTTATTCGGCGCCCAGGGATCTCCATCGTCAGGCAGCTTACTCAGTCTGTGAGTCCTGGTTTTTGATTCATCAGGATGTTTATCATGATTTATTTGTTTGTTCTTGATGATTCATTGACTAGTTAGAGATTCACCACGAGGACCAAATAACTAACTAAATGTTATGAACCACTGCAGAAGCTGAGGGTGAGGTTATGGCCATGTAAAACCGGTTTAAGCCCGCCAGTAACTTTGTGTTACTGATCGTTCCAAGTCGATACTTCTGTGGTGGTTCTTTTTGTTTTATGTCTTGGTGTATAACATTTTTTGTGATGTTGGCGCCTTATGTATGTTTTCATATTTTTAGTTAAGTTAAGGTAACTGAGTGGCCACCTATTGGGAAAATAGCTGCTCATTCGGCTTACGATATGTTTCATGGTATAAGTGCCTGATTGTTAGTTTGGTTTTTTTTTCCCACCTCGGTTTTTGGAGTGGGAATCTTTTTCTGATTGCGCCTTTTCCTGATCTTTGCCTACTTGTACCTTTTCATTGATATTTTTAATGCACTTCAATTGGCATACTTGGTACTGGGTCATATTGCCTGCTTCAGTGTGTTGACGAGACAATATTCAGCCAACTGACTGGGAGTAGCCCTTGTTAGCCATGGTTGCTCGGTAACCATAAACACATCAGTCGGATGAGGCGTGTTGTGGGGTGGCTGAGAGGTGATGGTGAATTCATTATTATGGACATTTTTTTATCCTGATATGCACCAGACTTTGAGTATATACTCAACAAAAAGTTAAGGAAAAATGTGTTCACGTGCTTATCCAGCAAGGTCTTAGACAACCAAACTTCAGATTGTTATAAAGTGTCATTTAATCTTTCTATTGAGGCCTTATTTGAACTGATAGCACCTGCAGTAGCCGGGAAAATCATTTCCAAAGTTGACTAGTCGTCAAACCGGTTTTCACAAAATTCCAGTTTTGTTTGGTTTGAGTCTTTCCATAAAAGCATAGACTCTGAAGACAAGTTTTCTCATGACAACTGACAAGTGCACAAAACAAGATGCTGAGGAATATCAGCTACTTTTCCTGCACCAGCATCTGTTGCGAGATCACAATATCAAGCTGCAATGCACCACGACCAACTGACACTTCTTTAATCTGACCTACAATATGCCCAATTACGTGCTGAGAAATCAGCCTCCATTCCCCAATGATGAAGCATCACAGCAAGATCCTAGAGAGTTCTTGGTGTCAATATCTCATGCCAAACCCTACCATGCTATCCCAGAATGTGCAACACTTGGTCAACGGAAGGCATGCCTGTTGAGTGGGTTGCCCAGTCCTTGACCACAACGTTGTTCTGACATAGGTAATCCTGGGGTAATTTTCATCTGACATTGCCATCCTGGTACCAACAATGTCACTAGTGCTGAAAAGTCTTTACAACAGGTCTGCTCACATAAGTTTGTGCACTGTACGGCTTTTCATGAGAAAATGTGTACATGGAGATACTGTGATCTAGTGATAACTGATACACAAACCGAACAGTTTGGCCATTTTGTGAAAAATGGAGGGACGACCAGTCAACTTTGGCTTTGATTTCCCAAGCTTCTGGAATGGCTATCGTCTAAAGTAAAACCTCAAGAAAGATCGAAAGATAAAAAGACAATTTATAATAAAATGAAGTTCATATTTCATGAAATATAACGGTTCTTGTGTAACAGGCTCTCAAACACATTTCCCTTAACTTTTTTGTGGAGTATATTATTATTGATTTGTAAATCTAATTTTCATTGCTGACATTAAACAGTTACTTTATTTTATATTACTTATCGTTCCAAGGCAAACTTCTGTTGTAAATCTATGTTTTATGTTTTGGTGTTGATTTTCACATTTTAGTTAAGTTTGAGTAACTGAGTGGCCGCCTATTGGGATATAGCTACTCACTCGGCTTACGATATGTTTTCTTAGTACACTCATGATCAACCTCTAATCAAGTTCTAATTGGTCACTTAGAAAATTATAAATTTCAAGAAAAGTAATAAACATTCAGAAATAGCTAGTTTTATTATCATACTTTGAAATATTTTCTTGAGAGTTGTCACTCTGAAAATCATCCTCAAATATCAATTTATTATTCTTTTATCGCCGTTAACGAAACGGTACCCCTACTATACGAGTTCGCAACTGTAGATTTTGGCTGTTTTTCGGTATTCTTATATATCGAGTATGCTCGCAATTTGCATTTACCACATCTTGTTATTGTCAATTTATAGCACCCATCTCCATCTCCAAACGATCTGGATAGTTTTCTTGTTGTTGTTGTTTTTATTTTGTCACAATGCCATTTTGACTATATGGGCTAACCGAACTGTCATACGAGGCCCTTTAAGTTTTTAGAGAAGATGTGGATTATGTGGTATTTAAAAGCTAAAGAATGATAAAATACATTCATCTCTGCTTTTGAAAGTCAAAATAGTACCACAGGCATGCAAATTAATAAGCCCGTGAAGTTGACTCTGATTACCTGGTTAACCAGGTATTCTGGCAGCTTATTGCGTAAAGCTCTCAATTTCAAGCCTCCAAGCTTCAAAAATACTTTCATTTTGGGCACAGGGTCTATACTCGAGAACTGGCTAACATTCATTAAAATGATAAACAAATGTCCATAAAAAGAAATTCCCCATTGGTTCTCTTTCACCCACCCCACAACACGCCTCAACGGACTGATATAATTTAAAGTTCACATATCAGAGCAACCTCAGAGCGCGAGGTGACTACGGGTAGAGCACGGGACTCAGGAGCCAGAGGTCAGAATCCTTCATTCAAAGGTAATATAAGGTTTAGTCTGAAAATGAAATCCAGATGCACCCGAGCTGAATATCACCTAACAGATATTAAGAATTTAAAGTCCAGCTTTATTTTGACTCGCGGGAGATATATTTCATATACAAGGTGACCAAAGCAGTCTTTTTTCAAGAATATTCCTAAATATATCCATCTGTCACCAGCGTTAGCCACTAAAAAATCTGATCTGTCATCCCAGTCAGCCGCTCTAAAATTGATCTGTCGACAAAGTCAGCCATTTTTCATCTACCTGTCATATTTGAAGGTGCCCAGTTTCTTTATTGTATTCAAATTTGGCAGAAATGTAGCTCAATGGTTGAATTTGTATTAATTGTAAGTAACATTAGCAGACTTTCACAGAGATGCGCTCCATCGCAGCAGATACCCAAATTTCTTGACTTTTCTTGAGAAATGTGTGAAATTATTACAAATTATGGCTTTATTTGCGATAGATATTTATCTCAGTCTGTGTCTATAAAATCTCATAGGACCTACAGTTAAGACATCGGTCACAGAATACCGCAGCACTTCCCTTCTATTTTAGACACCAAAAATCATAACCCACCCCTCAAACGATCTAAAATCGTTCATCTGTCATCAATGTTAGTCATCCTTCATCAAAGGAGCCGGTTGTACGGTGTGATATATATACTTTAAGTTTCATTAGCGTTTTGTGTAATTGAAGTAATGAACTGACTGATCAGCAAAACTGAAATGGTCGTAATCATCAGAAAAACATGTCCGTGCATTGAATAGCCCCTTAACCCCCACTTTTAATAAAAAGTACAAGTAATGATTAGGCAATGATTAGGAAAAGGCGCAATCGGAAAGAAATTCCCACTCCGAAAACCGAGGTGGGAAAACCAAATTGACAATCAGTGATATAGATATTTATTTTTCATAATGCGTACTGTACCCGTACACATCAAAATAAAAGCACACTGCGTACCGACAATACAACTGCGTACACGTTTTCTGAGGATTCTTATTCTAACCTCTCATTTAGAATCAATTAGACCTATAGATATTTGTACACGTATGGATAAGGCAATTTATTCAAGTAATGAAAATTCAAGGAAATTAGTATACGTAAACAATCCTGTAATTACATGTTATTCTAATATTTAGGCATGTTAGACCATACTTTTGTCCCCTGCATAGATAATAAGAGAGAAAAAAAATAGGAAAACACGATAAATTGGGCTGGCTGTAGAACATGGAATACATCAAGTGTTCAGTTAAAAACAATGACCAGAAATCGATGCAAAATGCCTATTCAATAAACAAAAGTGACACACTAAACTTCATGAATAAATCTCTGGTAAACGATTTGTCTGGCGGAGAAACTGAACGGAGAGCACGTGAAGATGCATACTATATTGCATGATATGTTAATATGGAACGAGCAAATAAAAATTAAAACAGATCCTTTAAGAGCAGCGAAAACATAAATGATAAAGTAGATGGGCCATACCGCGGTTTCGACTATTGAAGTCTCGTCAGTGACCCTTTAGATTTGGCAACATGGAGCCAAAGAGAATTACTGAGATTTTGCAACTTTTAACAGGGTAGTCAGAAAGACTAGTATTATCTAAATGGGGCCAATATATTAAAAATTGGTTAGAAAATGAATCTTAACCGATAATAAATGTCTGAGTTCTCAGAATATCCTCGCTGATCTCAAAGGACCAAAAAGAAAATACAACCTGCACTATGGATGATGTACGGGGAGACTTTTTAGGGCCGCCACACGGCACAACACCAGCTGCAGTAATAGCAAATAAAAATTAAAACAGATCCTTTAAGAGCAGCGAAAACATAAATGATAAAGTAGATGGGCCATACCGCGGTTTCGACTATTGAAGTCTCGTCAGTGACCCTTTAGATTTGGCAACATGGAGCCAAAGAGAATTACTGAGATTTTGCAACTTTTAACAGGGTAGTCAGAAAGACTAGTATTATCTAAATGGGGCCAATATATTAAAAATTGGTTAGAAAATGAATCTTAACCGATAATAAATGTCTGAGTTCTCAGAATATCCTCGCTGATCTCAAAGGACCAAAAAGAAAATACAACCTGCACTATGGATGATGTACGGGGAGACTTTTTAGGGCCGCCACACGGCACAACACCAGCTGCAGTAATAGCAAATAAAAATTAAAACAGATCCTTTAAGAGCAGCGAAAACATAAATGATAAAGTAGATGGGCCATACCGCGGTTTCGACTATTGAAGTCTCGTCAGTGACCCTTTAGATTTGGCAACATGGAGCCAAAGAGAATTACTGAGATTTTGCAACTTTTAACAGGGTAGTCAGAAAGACTAGTATTATCTAAATGGGGCCAATATATTAAAAATTGGTTAGAAAATGAATCTTAACCGATAATAAATGTCTGAGTTCTCAGAATATCCTCGCTGATCTCAAATCTCAAAAGCTACATTAATATTGAAACTACTTTTCATTTGTTGACAGAGCAGCCAGACAAACGTAGTTGAAAAATTGTCATTTTGTGACAATTTTAAAGTTTTTTAATTTCTTATCTGAGTACGCATAAAACCGAAAACAATTTGCGTACCGCTGATTTTTACTGCGTACATGGTACGCACAGGTTCGAATTGTCTATGCGTACAGAGCGAAAAATCGTGCGTACATACGCAGTACGCATCGTTATCTATTTCGCTGACAATTAGGTACTTATACTAAGAAAACATATCGTAAGCCGAGTGAGCAGCTATTTTCCAATAGGCGGTCACTCAGTTACCCGAACTTAAATAAAAATATGAAAACGTCACAGCACAAAAAATCGACTCTAAAACCTAATACAAATGGAATCAAAACAGAAGTATCGCCTTGGAACGATCAGTAATAAAACATTACTGGGGGTCGAAACCGGTTTTACAAGCGCCTAACCTCACCATCGTTTTTTGCAGTGATTCACAACTTCGGTCCTCGTGGTCAATCTCTAACTAGTCAACGAATCATCAAGGACAAACAAATAAATCATGATAACCCGGAGCAAAACAAAAACACCAGCCGAACCCCTGTGAGCCAAGCAACAGACAAGAAGCTCCGGCCACAACCAACTAAAATGAATCGCTTTATATGCCGGGGCCATCAAAGAGTCTGATGCCCGACCCACCGGCGTGCAATTAAAGAAGGTAGCATAGTTATTAACCATGATTGGGTTAAAAACTAAGCATGCAGAGTGCAGACTATCGCATAACATTCAAGTTATAACCTATACGTCTGTAACGTGTAATGATTTTTCTGAACTGAAAAGAAAAATTATTTCTTCCGATAAATTTCTTAAATTTGTAAACCAAGTCACCATAAAAGTCTGGTTCCGAAAGGCCCTCACGTAAAAGCGTCTTTAGCCCAACATTTAATTTGGACATTAATTCATAGAAATTCAATATGTTTTTCGAAGTTTATGGTACCGATAGCCCTGCTGAAGAAGTTCGGCTGTTAAACATTAATTTTGCGCATTGAAGTCCGCAACATGATTGCAGACTCTAGTAAACCTTATAAGTTGCGAAATGTATACACCATACGAAGCACGGCGAGGAACGTCACCATCCAAAAGCGGAAAGTTTACTATTATAATATCAAAATCAAAGTCATCGTGTTTATCTGTGGTGTTTGCTTTATCCAACTGTATTTCAGGTGGACATATTTGTTTAACCATGCCTCCAAAATAAGGATTGCCAATGTTCATTTTCAATGTTCAAAAGGTCATCGAGGTACCTACAGGTCGAATTAAAAGCCTTGTGTGTGCTATTATTAGAAAGGTACAAGTAGGCAAAGATCAGGTAAAGGCGCAATCAGAAAGAAATTCCCAATCTTAAAACCGAGGTGGGAAAAAACTAAATTGACAATTAGGTAAATATACTTAGAAAACATATCGTAAGCCGAGTAAGCGGCTATTTCCCAATAGGCGGCCAGTCAGTTATCCGAGCTTAACTAAAACTATGAAAACGTACATAAGGTTCAAACAGCACAAAAAATCGACTCCAAAACATAAAACAATTAGAACCACAATTGAAGTGTCGCCTTGGAACGATCAGTAATATAAAATTACTGGGGGTCTTAAATCGATTTTACAGGGCCCTAACCTCACCCTCAACTTATCCAGTGGTTAAGCATCAAGGATAAACAAATAAATCATAATAACCAACATGGTGAATCAAAAAAATAACCAACATGGAGAATCAAAAACGATGACTCACAGATTCAGTAAGCTGCCCTACGATGAAGATCCCTGGGCGCAGAATAACTTACTGAAATCCGAAGCGAAAGAAAAACACCAGTTGATGCCCAGTGGGCCTAGCAACAGACACGAAGGTCCGACCCCAACCAACGAAAATGAATACCAGCTTTATGTCGGTACCATTATAGAGTCTGACGCCCAACTCGCTGGCGTGCAATTAAAGGCAGCGTAGTTATCAACCATGATTGGGTTAAAAACTAAGCATGCAGACTGTCGCATACGTTTGTAACGTTTGATGATTTTTCTGAACTGAAAAGAAAACTCATTCCTTCCTATATGTTTCTTAAATTTGTAAAACAAGTCACCAGAAAATTCTGGTTCCAAAAGGCCCTTGCGTAAAAGCGTCTTTAGCCCAACAATAAATTTGGAAATCAATTTATAGTGTATGCGATAAAATTTAGAAAATGTTTTTCGAAGTTTATGAAACCGATAGCACAGCTGGAGGTTTGTCTTTCGCGCGTTGAAGTCCATAACATGATTGCAGACTCTAGCAAACCTAATAAGTTTCTGCACCATATGAAGCATGTCGAGTGTTTAACAACCAATGATTTTAACCCAATCATGATTGATAACTATGCTGCTACCTTCAATTGCACACCGGCAGATTACTGAATATGTTGAGTTATCGTTTTGATTCACCAGGGTAACCACACTTTCAAACATAAATACTTCACATTTATTTGAATTAAGTATTTAGCTGTATTTTCAGATGTAATATATACTTTAATTTCATGAGAACAAGCCACAGTTGTTGTATTCTAGTATACAAAATTTCAAGACCAAGAATTAAGTTCATTTAATACCAAAGGCTCTCTTGTGCGTGTCTGTAGGAGGTGTTCAAATTCTTCTTTGAAACCACTGGGCTAACTCATACCTAATCTCAGCACCATGGAATATGGTAGTAAAGATTATTCAAATAGCTTAGGTCATTTGTCGTCACTCCTCATTATTGTCAGTCCCCGGAGGGCCGGGGCTTTTAGCAGGGATTTTACCAAAAACTTGGACTCGCAGGGCGGGGCTTTTACCCGGGCTTTTAAATCCGAGAAGTTAAAAGCCCCGCAATTCCCCGGCCCTAGGGGGGCCGTTGATACAAATGGCTGGTGCATTAAGAACAAGTATAATGCAAAGAGTAGCCGTCATCACTCTCCTAAACCTCTGCATGACTACAGAAAAACTTTAACTGCATTTAATGCGTTTGGGGGGAGGGGAGGGGGTAAATTTACGCCACTTATACGATGTATCCAGCAATCGATCCACCGCTACTAAATAAAAACACCCTACGAATGCATAGTTCGGCCAAGAGAAAATAATTAATTCCTAATTCCTTTCTGTCCACCGAAATTAATTATATTTCTTACAGCCGCAGTGTTATGTACTTTAGCCAGACACATTGACTCCCAATAGTACTCAAGCTCCTTGATACATAAAAAAGCAGTGGCTCTGTCTCGGTATGACTGAAAACTGTTTAATGGCACTTTATACAAACAAATAAAACTAATAAAACAACAAAAATGTGTAAAAAAAAATAGGCGTGAGTAACCACCTGCTATTCAGCAGGTTTGTCTGAGGGCGCTCAATGAGTGATCACCTATACAATGGATCAACTGTGCAAGTCAGCCATATCTTGTCCAAACTTTTTAATGGTATTTGAGAATAATAATAATAATAATAATAATAATAATAATAATAATGACGACGACGACGACGACGATGATGATGATGATGATGATGATGATGATGATAGCTCACGATATATTGGCACAAAGAAATAGTTAACTTTGGACTGAGCTATTTGAAATAAGGTAACAAGTGTTTTGATGGTGAATTTTTCTTAATGCGTTTTTAATAATAATAATAATAATAATAATAATAATAATAATAATAATAACGTTACCTTTTGTGTCTGGAATCCAAGCCTTCTGTGACGATAATGTGATGCACGATACACTCTAGCTCAATTTAGAATCAAGATGTTTGACTTTTTAGGGGTCTAAACACATTTTAATCAAGCGCACGTATTTGCGTCAATATATTATAACACCATTTTTACATATAATTTATACGAACTCGTGGACATTGGTCAACTATAATTGGCTATCTTGATATTATTTCCTTGTGCAAAAGGGCACTGCGATGGCAACGGAATAATCATTCGTTTCTATATTTTAAGAGGTTTACGTATTATAGTACGACATTTATGCACAAGCAAATGTGGCCGTTCGTCGCCCACTAATTATGAGAGAGAAAGACTATCTATATTCCTTGATAATTAGATGGTTCATGTGTGTTGGTGAGTTCGCTGATGCTGACTAGGCTAATTTTATGATACAAGATACTAGTACACTCTAGCTCAACAATATGCACACTGAATACACTGAATGCATACCTTGATTTACGTAAGTTGAATATCTAAAGCTTCTACAATCTGATCACTTGCTAGTGGTCAGCGGCCACATCAGGATAACATGCCCGTGTATTGAATACCCCCTAAACCCCACTCTTATATAGCAACACTGGGGTATGCAAGGGTAAACCTATCTTATTTTTGCTCCAAAACATACATTGTGGGTACTCGTTAGAACCGCCCGGCGAGGCGGTTCTAACGTATACCGACAATCTATGTTTTAAAAAAAAGAAAAACATCAAAAATTTTCCAATGAAATTTTCAATTTTTACCACTGAAAAAAATTCTCTGTATATTTCATGGGCGTCTTTTCATAATGATAATCACAGGGGCTACCTACTTGAAACTGCTTTTCAGCCAAATCCTCCGAAAAAGGGAAAGAAACTGTTCGGTTCGATTCATGTTTTAAAACTGAATGTGGCGTATTTCACGGTGTGTGTCCATTTTTATTCCATTGATACAGTGGCTAGCACTCGTGCACTAATGTTTTCAACTCACGCGTTGAAATAGATATGTATTTTATATTGATTTAGAATATACTGGTGTAAACTTTGGAAATTGCAGCGAACATGAATGTCTGGCTTTCGCTGCCAGTTTTATAAAGGGTCACTGATGAAGGTTCATTACCAGAAATAGTACAATATGACCCATCTTTTCTCTTTGAATGTTTTTACTGCTTCCAAAGGATCTAACAATTATATTTTATTAGCTATTACTGCAGCTGGTGTTGTGCCGAGTGGCGGCCCTAAAAGGTCTCCCCGTACATCATCCATAGTGCAGATTATGTTTTTTTCTTTTGATCCTTTGAGATCAGTGAAAATATTTGGAGTATTTCAAATATATTGTACGTAAAGAATCACCATCTTACAAAATTTTGAATTTTTTGCCTCTTTGGGAATTTTCGTCTTTGATTTAGACTTTACTGGTGTAAACTTTGGAAATTGCAGCTATCGTGAATGTCTGGCTTTCGCTGCCAGTTTTATAAAGGGTCACTGATGAAGTTTCATTACCCGAAATTGTACAATATGTCCCATCTTTTCTCTTTGAATGTTTTTACTGCTTCCAAGCTTCCAAAGGATCTAACAATTATATTTTATTATTTATGGAATTCGCCTCAAACTAGTAAAATTCCTCCATATGATCTATTAAAGCATTCCTTCTCCAAGAGACAATGAATAAATCTTTATGGTGTTAGAAAGAATGAAAATGGGTCATACAAAGGCGTTTTACCATCGACGATGGGCTTACTTTTGGGTTACTTGTAAAATAAATCTTTGTTGTAGATACAGGTTTATGTTTTATGTTAAATACATGTGTATTTGTCCATCAGGAAAACAAGTCATTGCAATGAATACCCACTTAAACCCCTTTTTATATAGGAAAACTCGGATATGCAGGGGTATATCTATTTTTAGCTCACCTGAGCCGTTTGGCTCACAGGGTGAGCTTATAGTATACCCATGCTCCGTCGTCCGTCGTCGTTGTCGTCCACAATGTTCAAACGTCTTCTGTGCCAATCAAAGCCAAACTTCACATGAAACATCCTTGAGAATAGGGAACCAAAGTATGTATAAATGGTCCAGGACTCGAGGTCACATGGCCAAGATAGCCGTCATGCCCATATATGGTAAAAATCTTAAAAAATCTTCTTATGTAGCATCAGTGACTCTGGCCCAACTCAGTTTGTATAACTCATGACCTTGGGATGACCTTGATCTATTTTACGACAAGGTCAATTTTGGTCGCACAGGCTTTCAATTGGAATAAAGTGAAAACATTGCCGATTTTTCAGGAAGTTTTGTAGCCTGTGACCTGAAAGTTGGTAGATTTAGACAAAATATTGAGCTAATGTTTGTGACAATTCAATGTCAAGGTCATTTCTTGACCTTGGCCAAAGGTCATTTACATATTAAATTTTAATTTAATTTTAAATTACTTAATTTTCTTAGAAACCACTTGGCCAACCAAAGCTAAATTTTTATGAAGTATCTTTACAAAGGGTGAAAAAAAACTTTACGGTATGGTCCACACCTTTCTTATTAATATGTTCTCTGCTCTTAAAGGATCCCAGTTTTATATTTATTCATATAAATAGTCCAGGTCATATGACGACAGGGATGGCCACCATGTCCATATATGGCAAAAACCTGAAAAATCGTCTTCTCCAGAATCTGTGAACCGATTTCAACGAAACTTGGTATGTAGCAAGTTATAATTTATTATAATTTATATAAATCATGACCTTGGGATGACCTTGGCCTATTTTACGAAGTCAATTTTGTTCACTTAGGCTTTTCAATGAAAAAAAGTGAAAACATGGGATTTTTCAGGAAGTTTTGTAGCCTGTGGATTATTATAAACTAACTGTGGATATGTGTATCGTGCTCTTATGGACTTGAATTCTGGAAACTGGATTGAGGACATCAGTGAGCTGAAAGTTTGAGGGAAAAGGGTTTTGACATTTGTGATGTAAGTTACTGGTTTATTTATGTATGTATTTATTTAGTTACTTAGTCAATTATTTGTATTAATTTCATTTATTTGTTTATTTGTTTGATCAAATTGCTAAAATTGTTAAGTTAAGCTATTTGTTTGGTTTTTGTTGATACCTGAGAAAATATTAGGGATGGTTAAGGGTTTCTTGTATGTTTATTCTGTCTTGTTACGCTTGCTTGTAACAATGTGTAAACTTTGGCGCCCAGGGGTGTCCATCGTGGTAATCGGACACTTCGGCACCACTACGAATTCGGTACCTAGACAAATCGGACCCAAGTCAAATCGGCCCCAGTACCAAATCGGCACCACTTTAGAAAAATACCATAGTCACTTCGGACCAGTCACTTCGGACCCTAGATACTTCGGACCCTATTTATTTCATTTCAAAAACCAGTTTCGTCGAACTTTGGTATCAGCAAGGCGCTGTGCCTCGTGAAAGTAGAAATGACTTGAAAAAAATGCATTTTTCATAAATTTACGCCAGCATAAACTTCAAGAATTTGTTTGCTTGTTTGTATTAAGGCTTAATGTCCCAGACAACAATTTTTCAATCATGTCGGGACGGAGCCAACGCTTCTGGGTTTAACCATTACTGTACGGAGTTAATGTGTCTTGCACAGGGACACAACGCGGTGCCGCCTGTAGGTATCGAACCCAGGACAGTAGTAATGGGCGGCGGTATAGCGCACCCTGGGTTTCAGTTTAAAATGAACTAGCTAAGTTGTATGTGTATGTAAGTATCCTTGAGTTACTGAGACAGGAACACTTCTGCACATCTACACTTCTGCACATCTACACTTCTGCACATCTACACATCTACACTTCTGCACATCTACACATCTGCACTTCTGCACATCTACCACACCCAGGGTGCGCGGTGTGGCCACTTTTTTTTCTGAAAACTTTTAGAGCATTTTATATAGCGTCGTTTCTCTCACTACGCTTATTAGGAACGGCACTATAAAAAGGCGCTATATGTTTTCAGAAAGAGGCGCTATACCGCCGCCCGTAATGGACCTCTCGATTCGAAATTAGATGCTCTACCACTAAGCTACCTTCAAAAAATTTCGCAATCGAATGTTGAAAACAAAATTATGAATCACAATAATAATATTCTAATAACAATCTCTGCCTTTGGAGAAGGAATTTCTTTCTGATTGCGCCATTTCCTGATCATTGCCTCCTTTTACCTTGTTCAATGCAAAGTTCAAAGACTTTCAACAGTCTGCACATAGAATAAAATTATTGTTATGCGCTTCATACATTGCATAATACAATAGGTACATTGCATCCTGCTTCATGGTGTTTACACGGCGGGACAGTCATCAAATCAGGATAAGTTTTAATCCGATTATTGACGCGTGTCGTTTTACTCCATTGCACATAGTCGATTATTAATCGATTAGTTCTTTAATTGGATTATTGACAAATAAATCGACTTACCGGCACGTGTCACAAAACCTGTACATGTACGTGTATTAAAAACGTCCGTCACAACTATAGAGCTCTAATGCTATATATTGGTCACTCACACATGAAAAATGTTTATTTATATAAAGAAAATTTTAGAAATTAAAATGATAAATGAGAAAATTGAATTTTCTCTGTTTTAGTTTTAAATCATATACATTCAGTCAAAACTAATCTTAAAATAACCGAGCCTCGGGAATTATATTTATATGTTGCAATCCTTTTATCAACCGCTTAGCTCTATATACAGGCAAAAGAAATACAATGGTGCGATTTTCCCGTTAATTTCCGTTCATAAATCAATCAAATTCACTTTTTCAACCCTTAACACTTTTACTGTCACGCCTCTCAAAAATCAATATCTCACTTCCAAGTATATATTTATTTTATTATTTTTATTCATTTATTAATTAATTTATTTAAGAAATAATTTTACTATACGGTGAATTATCGTGATTAACGCACGATGTTGGAGGAGTTGTGTACATCTATGCGCCGCACACTTAAGTGTGTGTGATATGACATTCTAACGACAATGCAGTGCAAGGTGCAACTCAGGACTTCAAAAGCGTGTATGCTGAAAAAGGTTATTACCGTTGTAGGCACTCATGAAGTGAAAATGCATTTTTTTAAATATTTAAATATAATTACAAACATATATGCAACTGTTCAACCAGAAACGATAGCTAGAAGACTGTTAAAAGGTAATATGAAAAAATGTGGTGCCGAATAGTCTAGGTGCCGAAATAAAAATGGGGCCGATATGACAATGGTGCCGAAGCATCTAGGGTCCGAAGTGACTGGGGCCGAAATGACTGGGGCCGTTTTGACTAGGATCCGATTTGTCTAGGTGCCGAAGTCGTAGTGGTGCCGAAGTGTCTGTAATTCTCCATCGTCAGGCAGCTTGCTGAATTTGTGAGTCCTCGTTTTTTATTCATCGGGGTGGTTATCATGGTTTAATTGTTTGTTCTTGATGATTCACTGACTAGTTAGAGATTTACCACGAGGACCGAACAACTAACTAAATGTGAACCATTTCGGAAGATTATGGTGAGGTTAAAACCGGTTTAAGCCCCCAATAAGTTTTATATGACTTCACTGTTCCAAGGCGATACTTCTGTCGTGGTTCTGTTTGTTTTATGTTTTCAGAGTCGAAGTTTTGTGCGGTTTGTACTTTTTATATTTGAGTTAAGTTCGGGTAACGGAGTGGCCGCCTATTGGGAAATAGTTGCTCACTCGGCTTACGATATGTTCTCGGTTTTTTTGAGTAGAATTTCTCTCTGATTGCGCATTTTCCTAATCATTGCCTACTTGTACCTTTTTGTGCACCTTTTTGCGACATCCAATTAACTTTTCCAGGTAGCAAACCGATGTCAATTTTCATCCAACTTGAATTTTCATCTGCTAGACCAAATTTTCATTGGATGAAATTTTCATCCACATTGACACCGGTCAATAATTGCATGTACATATATTTTTACATGCCAACGATAGATAAGGAAGAAACACAAGTCACAGTTTGGGACATTTGACCTAATAATGTAAATGCGACGTTAACTGGTTTAATAACATCAGCTTTGTCACTGCACATATTGTGAATAATCTGACATTTCATTGGCAAATTCCTTCCCCGGTAAGCGTCAACTTTGTCTCTTTTTCTACCAGCTAAGATATTATACTCCTCGATAAAAGTTTAGCATAATTATTTGTCGAAGAGGAGGCAAAAATATCACTAATCCCAGTGAATAAAAATGTCAATACAAAAGTCCCTATTCGATGCCATACATAAAGCGGAAACAATCTTTTAAAATACTTTGACGGATTAAAAACCGGCAGTCAGTAAGATACTGAACGACAAGAGATAATGTTATTTGTTTGAAACAGTAATTTTCTACATTTTTAAAATCGTGTCCATAAAAGTACGCAATTTCAGTATTTTAATCAAAAGTAACAAAAATCTTTAGGCGCTTGATAGAACAATAATGTTGTATAAATATCATCATCCTGTCATTTCAGATGTAGGTACAGACTGTAGTAGACATCTTGAAAGAGAAACTTGTTTTCAATGTTAAACACTACAATTTTGGTTATACTTTCTTAACATTTTTGTTCTTTCGTAAAATGAGCCGCATCGTGAGAATACCGGATTTTTGCCTAGGCGAAAACAAAGGCGCAGATCAGCTTCGCGGTAACCGCGAAGCTGATCAGCGCCTTTGTTTTCGCTACTCGGATAGTACAATTCCTCTTCTACTTAAATCCGAAATTTCAAGCTTCTGGCTCTTTTCTGAGCTTGTACAGGTCGGTTTGTGTCGGACCTGGTCGGAAACCCCGAAGACCGGTTTTCTAACGTCGCGGCTCAAATGACAGTGTTTAATGTCAGTTTGTAACACGCGGAAATCTTTTCAATCAATAAATTACAGAAACAATGCAGTTGTTTTGTTGGGTTGGGTAACTTGTGCTCTTTGTCCAAATGGGTGGAGAGATGCCACAGGGTTGCACGCTTGCACTGCAAAACTACATTTATAGGATGATCACAGAAGGGTTTTGAGATATTCGTGTTTGAAAGGTGGTAGAAGCAAGTCAGTTTTCCATACGCATCACGAAAACGTGTCCGTGTAATGTATACCCCCCCCCCCCTGAACCCCACTTTTATATAGCAAAACTGGCATATGCAAGGATATACATTTATTATTTATGAGCCTCAGCGAGGCGGTTCTAACGTGTACCCACACTCTATGTTTTGAGCAAAAATAAGAAATATATCAATTTTTTTCAGCTGAAAAAATTTCAAGTTTTAAAGCTAAAATGGCTCTGTTTATTGCATGAGCAAGTTTTCGTAATGAGTCCTCTGCATTACGAAAACTTGCCCATGCAATATACATTGATTTTTAAAGTTGTAAAAAATGAAAATTTTCAGTAGAATTTTTTTGACAGTTTTCTTATTTTTGCTCAAAACATAGATTGTGTGTACACGTTAGAACCGCCTCGGCGAGGCGGTTCTAACGAGTACCCACAATCTATGTTTTGGAGCAAAAATAAGAAAAATAGGTATGCCCTTGCAAACCCCAGTTTTGCTATATAAAAGTGGGGTTCAAGGGGGTATACATTGCACGGACATGTTTTCCTGATGGGTGAATACTAACAGTGATTGTAATCAGACCTTACGAAACTACGCCCATGTGATATACAGATTTCTTCTGAAGTTATAAAAATTCAAAATTTCCAATAGAAATTGTTGAATATTTTTCTTATTTTTGCTCAAAACATAGATTGTGGGTACAAGGCGAGGCGGTTCTAACGAGTACCCACAATCTATGTTTGGGAGCAAAAAATAAGAAAAATAGGTATACCCCTGCATACCCTAGTTTTGCTATATGTGGACATGATATCTGGATGCCAGACTTTTAGAGCTTATGAAACGACAAGCGTGTAGCAAAAAAAAAGTTTGCATACATCATGTCTGACCAGTTATCGTGCTTCTCATTGGTTCTTCCTAGTTGATTTTGTTGTAACTGAATTGCATTTTTCAAATGGTTTCAAAAACTTTTAAGGACATAGCTTTTGAAATAATTTCTAAACGTTGTCCTACTTTTTCTTGTAATTGTATTTTGCTTTTTTGCCTTATTTTGTTATCATCAGGAAAACATGTCTGTGTGATGTATACCCCCTTGAACCCCACTTTTATATAGCAAAACTGGGGTATGCAGGGGTATACCTATTTTTTCTTATTTTTGCTCCAAAACATAGATTGTGGGTACTCGTTAGAACCGCCTCGGCGAGGCGGTTCTAACGTGTACCCACGACCTATGTTTTGAGCAAAAATAAGAAAAATAACAAAAAATTTCTTCTGAAAATTTTCAATTTTTAAAGCATAAAAAATCTCTGTATATTGCATATTGTTATGATTTTGTGCACGTCAAACAGCGTAATGTAATACTTACGATTACATTGATTGGAGTGTCAGACCAGCACAATACAAACAATTGACGAAGACAAAGTCAGAAATCACAGTTTATAGACTGGAACGCCAAGGGGGTTCTACTATTGTTTCCAGTATAAGGTAAATGGAATCAAATAACAAAGAAGGGTTGCAATTATAGGCCCGGTTACGTAGTTTTCATGCTTTGTAAATGCCTTTGTTTTGTTGTGTTGACGCTTATTTTTGTTATGTGAAAGTTATATAACAGCAATATAGTTTACAATAACAGCGTTTATCAGCTGGATTCTTTTCTGAAAAAAAAAAAAAGAGTGATGCCGTGAAAGTGTAAAATGTTTTGACGGTTAAGGTAGGTATGTATACATACATTTAAACAATTCCCTGAAATCTTTTATTTGTGTTAAAATCCTGAAATACAAAGATATACGTTTCTAAAGCGGACTCGAACTCTCCTTATATTAAATGGTTTGGTTGGCTTACCTAAGACGTAAAGCTAACATGGGGATCTGATGACGTCACGCAAACGTAAAAAAGGTACAAGCAGGCAATGATCAGGAAAAGGCGCAACCAGAAAGAAATTCCAACTCCAAAAACCGAGGTGAGAAAAACTAAATAGACACTTACTTATACTCAGAACTTATACTCAGAAAGCATATCGTAAGCCGAGTGAGCAGCTATTTCCCTATAGGCGGCCAATCAGTTACCAGAACTTAAAAAAATGAAAACATACATAAGGTTCAAACAGCACAAAATTTGACTCCAAAACATAAAACAAATGGAACTACAACAGAAGTTTCGCCTTGGAACAATCAGTAGTATAAAATTACTTGCGGCTTAAAGCGATTTTACAGGCGCCAAACCTCACCCTCATCTTCTGCAGTGGTTCACAACATTTAGTTAGTTGTTCGGTCTTCGTGAAGAATTTCTAACTAGTCAATGAATCGTCAAGGACAAACAAATAAATCATGATAACCACCCTGATGAACTCAACAGATTCAGTAAGCTGCCCGACGATGGAGATCCCTGGGCGCCGAATAACTTACTGAAACCTGGAGTAATCGAAAAACACCAGTTGAACCCCGATGGGCCAAGCAACAGACAAGATGCTTCGTCTCGAACCAACTAAAATGAGCAGCTTTATGTCGGGGCCGTCATAGGGTCTGACGCCCAACCCATCGGTGTGCAATGAAAGTCGCGCAATCTCTTTTTGAAAGAGCCTAAATATTCGTAAAAAAAAACGTAGTCAGGGATTGGGCAAAACAAGCAGAATATTTTAAGATGAAGTAAATATACCTTGTATTTTTCATTCTGTTTCAATTTTCAAGTTTTGTGTAAATTTGTAATTATTTTAACGTTTGTAGCTTGGGGGGGTGCACTTGGAAGATTAGCATGTGTTTAACCTCCTAAAATTAAGCCGATTATTATTATTATTATTATTATTATTATTATTATTATTATTATTATTCGAATAGATTTTCAATAATATACTTGGTATACTTTAAGGGCGTGCTAGTGAAGTTTCACTTTTCCATTTAAATTGGATCAAACATTAGTTAATTTTTACATTGTGACACTATACGGACAACAGAAGAATTCAATTTTGACGCACAGTTTCTTTTGCTTTATTTCTTTGACGTTATTTCCTTTTCTCTGATAATATTTCTTCTGTCTTAATCTGTCATTTTCTTTCTTCGTTTTCATTACAAAAACTTGCCCATGCAATAAGCAGATACTTTTTTAGCTTTAAAAATTGAAAATTTTCAGCTGAAAAATGTTGAGATTTTTTCGTATTTTTGCTCAAAACATAGATTGTAGGTACACGTTAGAACCGCCTTCTATGTTTTGGAGCAAAAATAAGAAAAATAGGTATACCCCTGCAAACCCCAGTTTTACTATATAAAAGTGGGGTTTAAGGGGTATTCATTTCACGGACATGTTTTCCTGATGTTCTTTCTTTTGTGCTCATAACATTGTGAAAACTTGCCCATGCAATAAACAGAGATTTTCTGAGCTTAAAAAAGTGACAATTTTCAGCTGAAAAAAAAAATTATATTTATTTTTGCTCAAAATATAGCTTGTGGTTACTCGTTAGAACCGCCTCGGCGGAGCAAAAGTAAGAAAGATATACCCCTGCATACCCCAGTTTTGTTACATAAAAGTGGGATTCAAAGGGGTATAGATTTCACGGAAATGTTTTCATGATGATGCTAATAATAATCTTTCTTTTTCTTTTATTCTTTCTATTTTTCTTTCTTTCCTTCATGAAATGAATGCATACTAAGTGGTGATGTATCTTTATGAAATATGCTACTTCAAATTACACTAGTATATACATGTAGTTATGGGACTTTTACCCAAAATAAGGATGTCACGTCGCCCAAAAAGTGTTGCACCCGTATATACATTTAACCACCCAAGTAAGACTTTGTGGCAATATGTATGGACGTTTTGACTTAAAAAGGAACAAATAGGCATTGATCAGGAAATGGTGCCATCAGAAAAAAATTCCCACTCCACAAACCGAGGGTAGGGAAAAACTAAAATGACACTTACATGTAGGTACTTATACCAAGAAAACATATGAGTGAGCAGCTATTCCCCAATAGGTGGCCACTCAGTTACCCGAACTTAACTAAAAATATGAAAACGTACATAAGGCTTAAACAGCACAAAAATTCCACTCCAAAACAAATAGAACAACAACAGAAGCATCGCCTTTTAACGATCAGTAATATAAAATAAACCACTTTTCCTGGGTAGACTCAAACCTGAGCGGTTAACCAGTAATCGGATGGTCAGCCAGTAGCGTATAAGCTTTGTCTGGAGGCACAAGAACGTTTTGTTTGGTTGTGATGTGTCAGTTCATCGTTTTTATATTCTTACTTTGTATAGTTAATACTAATTTGAGCCGCCGCATGGGAAAACCAACAATCAAATTTTGCATAGGCGAAAACAAAGTAACTGCGAAGCTGATCAGCGCCTTTGTTTTCTCTAAACGGATAGTCCAATTCCTCTACTTTCTAAATCCAAAATTCCCAGCCTCTAACCATCTTCTGTGACTGTACAGCCCGGTTTGTGTCAGCCCTGGTCGAAGCCCAAATTGTTGTTTTTCTTACGCACAGGTTCATTTATTAACAGACAAGATCCAGATGGAGATAGTCAATCAACGATGGTCAGTTGCAGTTTTGTTGTTGTTGACACTTACTGGCGCAAGTTCCTTTCTTACTGCACCGTCAGCCCCTGAAAAACCGCCGCACATAATTTTCATAGTTGCAGATGATTTAGGTAAAGTATTGTATGTCCGTCCGTTTACTCGTCCGTCCGTCCGTCCGTCCGTCCGTCTATCTATCTATCTATCTATCTATCTATCTATCTATCTATCTATCTATCTATCTATCTATCTATCTATCTATCTGTCTACCTACCTACCTATCTATCTATCTATCTATCTATCTATCTATCTATCTATCTATCTATCTATCTATCTATCTATCTATCTATCTATCTATCTATCTATCTATCTATCTGTTTGACAGTTTCTTTGTCTATCTATCCGTTTGACGGTTTCTTTGTCAGTGTATCTAAATAAACTACATGTAGTTACGATTTTACAATGGTGTTAATTGCAACTGGTCGTGTGAAAATCGCACACCCCAGAAGGAGAATAGATAATACACAGCACATGATAAATGCTATAGGGCATTTGCAAGAAACATACATGTACATTTATTAATTACTTAGTTGCGGAACCTCACTCCACTACGTTCCGTTGCGGACCTTGATGGTTCTATTTGATCAAAACAATTTCCGATTGAATAAAACAGGTATACCCCTGCAAACCCCAGTTTAACTATATAAAAGTGGGGTTTAAGGGGGTATTCATTGCATGGATATGTTTTCCTGATGGAATATTGAATCTTTTACAGGATGGAATGACGTGGGTTGGCACAACCCATCTATATATACACCAAACCTCGACAAGCTAGCAAATGATGGTGTCATACTGAATTCATCTTACGTACAACCCGTGTGCACTCCGTGAGTAACTTACGATTGCAATTCAAATTGTACAGACAAACAAACATACTCTTTATTGACGCTCAGATAACAATACGTTACATATGAGCCAAAATAAACATTCATTCTATCTTTCATGGTGGTTAGTAAAGTATGCAATGGAACATGTAAAGGTTACTCAGCGGGCGTATTACGTCGAAATGACGTCATATCAACGTCGATGCGACGTTATGACGTCGCATCGACTTCGATCTGACGTCATTCTGACGACATGTGCCTGCTGTGATATAAGGAGCAAAAGCAACGTGGAAGAAAAACAGATAGAGAGGAAGAAAGTGTAACTCTCAGGGAAAGAGTTAAGGGGAGACTACGCATAGTATAATTTCATACAGAGGTCTATAAAGAAGATAATCATGTACAAATATGCAGTATACATGTCATGTCAAAGCAAGATAAAGTAAAAATGCGAGCGGGACGCGTGCGAGAGAACCCTTAGATCGGCATGCTCGGTTGTCGAGTCACTCCGACATGCAATATGTCTGCGTAAAAGTCTGGTGAGGTTTGCTTCATACATAATGGACTTGGTCCATGGACACATGTCAGTCTAATCCCCGGCTCTCTCGCCGAGTCTCTTGCATTGTGTCGACCATGTAAGAAAGTAAACATGCATAACATTTGTACCTCACTTCAAAATATGTAATGACTGTTGACTCCTTACACTTTTTGCACTGCTGAAAATTTAAGTTTTAATTACACCAACGAGGAGACATAACATGTCAGCTATCAGGGAACAATCAATTTCCTGCAGACAAAAATCATAATGACTATGGTGTGGATGAAAGTGATGATGATGATGATGATGATGATGATGATGATGATGATGATGATGATGATGATACATTGTGTATATGCTTCTTTACATTTTTTTAATTATTTGCAGGTCAAGAAACTGTTTTATGTCGGGTTACTATCCATACCATACTGGGTTACAGGTATGAAAGATAGAAGTTCCATGACACTCCTATGTGCAAAATACTGAATTTGAAATATGGAATTTGAAACACGTACAATACTGCTATACTCATAATGCTAAATCTAGAGCAAAACTAAAATGAGCAGCGTCATGAGAAACCAACATTTTGCATACGCCAAAACAATGGCGCAAATTAGCTTCGAAGTAACTGCGAAGCTGATCAGCGCCTTTGTTTTCGCTATATGGATAGTACAATTCTTCTTCTTCCTAAATTCGAATTTTTAAGCTTTTAGCCATCTTGTGTGCTTGTACAGCTCGGTTTGTGTAGGACCTGTTCGGAAACCACATTGTTGGTTTCATATGACGCGGCTCCAATTATAGGTATCGGAAACCAAGTAGGCCTAAGGAGCTCTTTTTGGAAACGTTTTCAAATTTTAATTTAACTGAGCTTGGTTTCAAAAAAGCTTATAATAATAAAGAAACCGTAAAAGAAAACAACAACATGAATTTCAAAACGTTTATAAGACTATAACCTTGCAAGGTTTGTTGTGAAGCTTTACATAATTTTCTGTTTTCTTCCTGTAATCTAAACATTTTTCCTTTCATTCCATTCATAGCATAGCGTTATACACCCATACAACCCAGAGGGCATGCCGACAAATATAACAACGCTACCACAAAGATTAAAAGCTCTCAATTATTCCACGCACATGGTCGGAAAGTATGGTTTCTTATTCTACTCTTATACTTATCATTTATCATATGACGTCGCTGTTTTCCAGTGGATAGCGTCATGTCATAAAAATCGTATGACCTCACGTGTAATAACACTTTCGCGGGAAAACGTAACAACATTGACGACCTCCGTAACAACAATGTAAATTTTCATTGAAAATATGTACACTTTGGAGGCGATAAAATACAATTTTAAAAGTCATATGATAAAACGAATCTTACACTCGTGGTCATTTCATATGAAATCTATTAAACTCGCCGAAGGCTCGTTTAATAAATTTCATATGAAATGACCACTCGTTTAAGATCCTCTATTTATAGTTTCTCTGACTTTTAACCAAAATGAACATTTCCTTTAAAACAACATTGAATGGTTTTATAACTCAGTTCGTTAATGATTGGAAAGGCACATCAGAAAAACATGCCCGTGCAATGAATACCCCCTTAAACCCCACTCTTATATAGTAAAACTGGGGTATGCAGGGGTATACCTATTTTTTCTTCTTCTTTTTTTTTTTTTTTTGCTCCAAAACATAGATTGTGGGTACTCGTTAGAACCGCCGGTTCAAACGTGTACCCACAATCTATGTTTTGAGCAAAAATAAGAAAAATATATAATGAAAAAATCTATTGAAAATTTTCAATTTTTAAAGCTCAAAAAATCTCTGTTTACTGCATGGGCATGTTTTCGTAATGTTTACGGCTAATCTAATTATGCTGTTCACGGCTGTTCTAGATGGCATCTTGGATTTTGCAACTGGAATTACACACCGACATATAGAGGATTTGACTCATTCATTGGCTTCTACAATGGTGAAGAAGATTACTTCAATCACACAAGAAGTACGTTGCGTTTTTTTTTTTTTTTTTTTTTTTTTTTTTTTTTTTTGTTTTGTTTTTTTTTTTTTTGTTTTTTTTTTTTGTTTTTTTTTGTTGTTGTTGTTGTTTTTTTTTACTTCAGTTTTACGTCTCTTTCAAGATTATTTCAGCTCATATGAGACGGGCCAATCGGTAGGTGGGCGAAAACGGGAGAACCCCGAGAAAATCCACCTGGCACACCCGCAAGCAGAATTTGGCTGGCCAGTGCGGGGCTCGAACCCACACTAGACACAGCGCTGCGGTATTAAACATCAGCTACCAACTTGTTTACAATATAAATTTGGTTCCTGATTCACGATTAACAGCTATGGTTATGTTGGGACGGGCAGTTATTATAGCCTCACTGTTCCTGAACAAGCCTCGCGGGGGCAGCTAACGAGTGCTAGGTCCACATTTTCACCACTAACTTACTAACGCGCTTCTTGAAATAATAAGGAAGTAGAAGAATAACCATTGAAATATTTCCATGATTAAATCTTCATGAAAAAATGGGACGGACGTGATATATAGTCTTCTTCTTGTCGAAGAATACACGCTATTATTTTGCGGACATTCGATGACGTCCGTTACAACAATTTCGGTTTTCTGTAAAATGTGTCCAATATGAGGACAAGAAACTTCCAATTTTAAGGTCATATTATGATACGAATGTTACACTTGACGTCATTTCAAATGAAATTTATAAAATCGCCAAAGGCTAATTTGATGAATTTCATATGAATGACCGCACGTGCACAAAGTCCCCCATTCATCACATGATATCTTAATCGGGCTTTTTCATAAGGTAAACATATCCGTGATGTTGAGACTTTCTTTCTCTTGCAGACACTGGCTATGACTTTCGATGGAACACAAGTGTGTACGATTCAGTAATCGGAGAATACTCAACTGTGAGTATAAACATTAGGATAACATGTCCGTGAAATGTATACCCTATTTATTCCCACTACATGTATATAGCAAAACTTGGGTGTGGAGGGGAATACCTATTATTCTTATTTTCATCCAAAGTTTAGATAATAAATGTAAAAAGTAGGCAATAATCAGGAAATGGCACAATCAGAAAAAAATCCCCACTCCAAAAAACCGAGATGGGAAAAAAACTAAATCAACTATCAGGTACTTTATATACTAAGAAAACATATTGTAAGTAAAATGGGCAGCCTTTTTCCCAATAGGTGGCCACTCATTTACCCAAACTTAACTAAAAATATGAAACATACTTTAGGTGCTAACAGCACAAAAATACAACACCAAGACATAAAAAATAAGAACCACCACAGAAGTATCGCCTTGGAACGATCAGTATAAAATTACTGGCGAGCTAAACCATAACTCACCCTCAGCTTCTGCAGTGGTTCACAACATTTAGTTAGTTGTTCGGTCCTCGTGGTGGTTCTCTAACTAGTCAATGAATCATCAAGGACAAACACATTAATAAATCAGGATAACTACCATGATGAATCAAAAACGACGACTCACAGATTCAGTAAGCTGCCCGACGATGGAGATCCCTGGGCGCCCAATAACTTACTGAAAATCCGGAGCAAAAGAAAAACACCACATGAATCCCGTTGGGCCAAGCAACAGACGAGAAGCTGCTGCACCAACCATCTAAAATGAATAGCTTTAGAGTATGACGCCCGACCCACCGGCGTGCAATTTAAGAAGGCAGCACAGTTATCAACCATGACTGGGTTAAAACTAAGCATGCAGACTGTCGCATAACATTTAAGTTTTATCCTATACGTCTGTAACGTGTGATATTGGTATTCTAAAAAAAATCTCGGCATGGCGGTTCTAACCTGTACCCAAAATCTTAATTTTGTGTCGGTATATTTAAAAATGCTGTTTTTATAAGTTGTTTGGTGAGGAATATATTCTATGAAAGCAACATGCGTTGCATCAGGAAAACATGTCCGTGTAATGTATACCCCATTAAACCCCGCTGTTATATAGAAAAAAAGCTGGGGTTTGCAGGGGTATACTCGATTTTCTTATTTTTGCTCTAAAACATAGATTGTGGTTACTCATTAGAACCGCCTCGGATCGTGTACCCACAATCAATGTTTTGAGCAAAAATATTAAAAAAATCAAAATTATTCTGACGAAATTTCCATTTTTTACAGCTGAAAAGTTTCTCAGTATTTTGCAAGGGAATATTTTCGTAATGGAGTCAATGTAGAATTACCTAAAATATATTAATGAAAAAAAAAACTGAGACAAAATGGGACAAAAGCACAGAATTAGACAGAAATATTTTAGTTAGTTTGTTTGTTTCATTATCCATTCATATATTTTTTTTTAAACTTTTTATTGAAAAACGATTTCTACGGTATGGCCCATCCATTTTCTCATTAAAATGCTCGCTGCTGCTAAAGGATCTCAGTTTTATTTTCATTTTCTAATAAACATATTTACATATTGTGTTTTAGTACAGTTACCCGACACTAAAAAAAAGAAAAGAAAAAAAATCAAAATTTTACATACCATTGAAGCTCACTCAACAGAGACATCATACACCAACGGTACGCTGGATTGCGGGAGAGTGAATGTTGTCAAAATGCTCAAAACAAACAATAATGCTTGCACATCACCTGAAAAAAGATTTTCCTGGAACTTAAATGTAGTGTTCATTTTCAGAATGTGATAGCCAGACACGCCGTGGATCTGATAAACACCATTGATCCCGCAGATGAAAAGCTGTACCTATATCTGCCATTCCAGTCTGTACACTACCCACTACAGGTAAGTTTCACCAACACAAACTTCACCATTACAAAAACACTCCCGTGCAATATACTGATAATTCAAAGATGCATGGTAATAAGGCTATACTTTTTTCGCACGAGCAGGTAAATAACGGTAAATAGCTACAATCTGTAGAGGCGAACTCTAAAACTTGGGATAGCGTTGCACATTGAAGCAAACAATAATATCTAAAAGTTTGCAGTAAATACGTCATAACTGTAAACCCTCATACCTGTAAACCCTAAAACGCGGGTGAGTCGATATTGTTTGTTTATAAACGGTTTCCATAGATCTATAAACGATTTATACATATTTTTCTTGAGCTGTAAAACTTCAAATTTTCCTTGAAAAAAATGATATTTGAGCCGCTGCATAAAAAACAACAGTCTGCATATGCGAATACAAAGGCGCAGACCATCTTCGCGGTAATCGCGATGCTGATCAGCGCCTTTGTTGTCGCTTCATCGATAGTACAATCCCTCTTCTTCCTTCATTCGAAATTTCAAGCTTCTAGCTATCCTCTGTGACTGTTAAGGCTGGTTTGCGTTGACCTGGTCGGAACCCAAATTGTTGGTTTTCTCACGCACACGCTCATTAATATACGTTCGCTCAATATATTGATTGTGAGTATACTATAAGAGTACCCTCAATTTATGTTTTGGATCAAAAATAGATTTACACCTGTATACCCCATCTGTACTATATAAATGTGGGGTTCAGTGGGGGGGGGGTATACTTTCCATGGAAATGTTTTCCTGGTGCATTACAGTTTTGTATATAACATAAACCAGAGGATCAGCTCACATGAGGTTTCGTCTTTGAAAAATGACCTTTGGCCAAGGTCATGTTGGCTTGGTGAAGGTCATTTTGGTCAACGTAAAAATAATCTCGTACTTGAATACTCACACAATTTCATTAACACAATAAACTGTTTGTACCTAACAGTTATCAAGACACAGAATGAAAACTTATTATTTTTGGTGGTGTTATAATTATTAAATGATGGTTTGTTTTACTACATCTATAGACAAATACCATCATGTAAGCAGTTTATGTTAGAGTTAAAGCATCGAGTATAAAAAAAAAATAAGTAAAATAAAGCGAGTCGAAGACGAGCTGTTTTTACTTATTTTTTCTACGAGGTCTTTAACTAACTTGTAGCATGACAGGCCATTAGTTGACAGATTCGTTATCAGGAAGTTACAGTTTAGTGTCCATTCCGCCTCCTTCCTGAGTATTAATATGTAGGCCCGCCTCTTTTGATATTCAGTTTCCTTGGAGTTAATGTTACATAAACTTCAAACAAAAAAACAGAAAGTCATACTACAAATTTAAATTAATGTGTTTTGGTATAGTAATTCGTCGAGAAATATTGATCAACCGTAGTTTTTAAACTATTGCTCTTTATGTTAAAGAAGAACTTAAAAATTAAATTTTGTTTAGGTTCCGCACCATTACAAGAATTTGCCACAGTACAGTCATATACACAATTTAAAACGTCGGACATTTAGCGGTAAGTTAACGTCAACGATGGTATTAAACGGATCGCTTTAAACGGGTAAAAAAAGAAATTAGCGAATAAAAATATCCCATTTCATCGAAGTTTTATATATTCATACATAATCCAGGATAAAAAAATATATGAATAAAATAACCCGCATATTCATAAGCAAATTTGCGGTTTCATTCATAAGCTTCAGAAGTTCGCACAGCTGACAATATTTTATTTTACTGAAAACGCCTGTTGACGGAAAACTAACAAGATTTCTTAATGGCCTTTGTACTTGCAACAGGTATGGTGTCAGCCCTGGATGAAGCCGTAGGAAATATAACCGACGCTCTGAGGAAGAGAGGATTTATGAACAACACACTGATAGTCTTCACAACTGATGTAAGTGGGCAGTTCAATGTTGTATATGGAAAACTTTGCCAAGGTACACATCTTTTGGATTTGGGGCATATCAGGAACATGTACACTATAGGATGCTTCTTAACGTATTTCTGATTATTTGATTCCTACATGGACATCGAAGAGGAATGGTATCTGGAGAGTGTAATGCAATACGAAAACTACAGTTCATGCAATATACATGTATGGAGAAATTTTTCAAAAGCAAATATTGAAAATTTCATTGGAAAAATAAATGATATTTTAATAATTTTGCTCAAAACATTGAATGTGGATACATGTTAGAACTGCCTCGTCGAGGCGGTTCTAACGAGTACCCACAATCTATGTTTTGGATCAAAAATAAGAAAATAGGTATACTCCTGCAAACCCCAGTTTTTCAATATAAAAGTGGTGTTTAAGGGGGTATTTATTCACGGACACGTTTTCCTGATGGTACGTAAAGAGTAACTCCTAGAGATGATACCTCGGATACTTGAACTTTAAATCCCATATCGGACGCCAATACAAGATATAGCTTAAAATATAATGAAATGCACGAATAGCAAGTTGACTACAAAATAACATTTCTCATCATTTTTGTAGCATACTTAGCATTTCCTTTGAATTCAAGACAGTCTATATTTCTAAGGTAAACATGTTTATATTACTCTATTAAGAACGGTGGACCAGTCAGCAGAGCTGCAAATAACCTGCCACTAAGGGGTTCGAAGACTACACTTTGGGAAGGGGGCACGAGAGGAGCAGCATTTGTTTACAGTGAAAGCTTACTAAAGAAAACAAAATACGTAAACAATGAGTAAGTCTCGTCTGGCATCGGTCTGGCATAAACATATTTCCATTCATTAATACTGCCGTGAATTAGTCTAAATCATTACATAGCTTTGACATGTAATATTGAAAATTTCAGTCAAAATAGTATTCAGTCATGCCGGATTGATGCTGCAACTTCGATGGGACTGTCAGTAGTGGTCTTGAAAGGGAGCTGTTGTGCCTTTAGAACCAATTATCCCTCTCTCTTGAATCTGTCACCAGGCAACATGAGTCATACTCAGATAATGTTTCACAGTTTCACTTACATTTGCATAGTATGGTGTCCTTTCTCCTGCTATCATCAGCAGTCATCCGTTCGTCTGTTGTCAAATAACTACATGAAGAGACAAAAAGAATAGAATAAAAATAATGAGGATCATAACCTCCATAATCCAGACATTGATGAGAAAACATTAAAATACATGTATTAAAACTGTGTGCACGACGAAGTC
The DNA here is from genome assembly GCA_964017185.1 of Rugalucina vietnamica. Lineage (NCBI taxonomy): Eukaryota > Metazoa > Mollusca > Bivalvia > Lucinida > Lucinidae > Rugalucina > Rugalucina vietnamica. The sequence continues at coordinate 21,044,174 of OZ024878.1, read as the reverse complement.
GTTGATATGGTAAACGCTGATGCAAAAGAAAAAGTAACCTAACGAATTCCTTGTAGGCTTTAGTCAAAGGGACGAAGCCTAGTACTGGCTTGGTAGAATGGCCTAAATGTATACTTTTAAAAACAATATGAGTTTGGAAACACTTTCCTGGCATGCCAAGCTCTTGTTTGCAACGAAATGCTAATTTTAATGAACATAAAATACATGTAAATAAAATGCCTCTAGAAGCCCATTACGTCTCAATACTAAAAATATTACATCACGAAAACATGTCAGTGTGATGTATACCCCCTTGAACCCCACTTTTATATAGAAAAACTGGGGTTTAAGGGGGTATACCTATTTTTTTCTTATTTTTGATCCGAAACATACATTATGGGTACTAGTTAGAACCGCCTCGCCGAGGCGGTTCTAACCTGTACCCACAATCTATGTTTTGAGCAAAAATAAGAAAAAATATCTTTTTTTTTTTCAGCTGAAAATTTTCAATTTTTAAAGCCCAAAAGATCTATGCATATTTCATGGGCAAGTTTTCGTTATGACTTTCTTCAGGATGATCCATGCGGTTGACTGGTACCCAACACTTCTGTCGCTGGCCGGAGGAACTCCTGGTAAATCATAACAATAACGTGAAAATGTAAAAATGATATACGTCATAAGGAAGTATTTTTCTCATTTGTGGCCAAACCATAGATTGTGGGTCACTCTAATACGTACCCACAGTCTATGACGTTTGAATGATAAGCAAATTATTATAAGCTCCAGCACATTCATTTTTTTTTTTGCTGAAAGATAGTGTATATTAAGGTATACGAAAGACAGACGTGTTATCTCGATCTAACCCAGCAGGCACATGACGTCATAACGACGTCAGATCGACGTCGATGCGACGTCGTGACGTCGCATCGACGTTGATATGACGTCATTATGACGTCATGTGCCAACTGGGAAGCGTTTCTAAGGTGTGACGTTGGTGTTTATTGTCCACCGCCTTTTCGAAGAAAAACGGAGGGACATAGTGTTTGGCCTTTCTGTTCTTCCGTATATCCATCCTTTCGTATGTTCGTCCTTCCGTATACCCATCCTTCCGTCCTTCCTTTCCCCTATAGTAATATGTACCTTGAGTGCGCAACTCATTCTACCTTTTTGTTCCGATTCTCTTGAAACTTTACAGATGTCTTTGAAGATGTGCATGTGGTTGGAATATAATCCTCAGATTATTTTTTGACATTTTTTGCAATTCTGGTATTTTGACAATGAAAGTGAATAGACAGTGGGTTCCTTGTGTGCGCAACTCCTCCTTCAGTTTTACTCCTGTTATTTTGAAACTTTACGGGTGTCTTAATCATGCTTTGAAGATGCACATGTGGATTGAATATAATAAAAAGATTATTTTATCACTTTTTTCGCAATTTCACCTTGTTCGTTTTTTCAGGCATTTACACTGAATGTATAGTGGATACCTTGTATACCTAATTCCTAGTTTTTTTTATGTTGATTCCTTTAAAACTTTACAGATGTTATGGACAGATGTTATAGACAAAGTCTGAAGATATGCTGCATGTGGTTTGAATAAACATTATTCTCAGATTATATTTGTGTAACTAAACAATGGAGGCGGGGGGGGGGGGCATGAATTCTCTGAAATTGTTTGTTGTTATGTGTTTCAAGGTGTACTTTTTTGAAAAAGACGTGCATTTTTATTGTCTGACAATTAAATTGAGAACCATTTTTGAACTAAATCTTAATGTTTATTAGTTACTTTTGCCTCAAAATCTTATTATTGAATCTAAAATAAGCGCATTCCTTAAATCACGGGAAAATAGAATTGGAGTATGAAATAAGTAAACAATATAAAAATGTAACATATAAAATACCCAAAGAAAAGCTTCAGGACCACAAATACCAATCAGTGGTTTATTGTTATGTATGATACTATGGTTCTGAAAAGAACTGAGGTTGCCAAAATTGGTAAACTTTTTTTTACTTAGATCCTGCAATGGACGGTGTTAATCAATGACCGATGATCAGTGAAGGTCATGCGTCCGCCAGAACTGAGTTTGTGTACATTGATGAGATAGTTAATAATTCAGCCATTAGGTACATGTGTACTCTTATTGAATGCTTTCATATTTTTTTCAAGGGTATTTTAACACTAACCGAATAATGAACATTTTTTTCACGTCTCATACACCTCGACCCACCTATAATTTCAATTTCTTTTAGGTTGTGTTTGCAGAATGTTACACAAAATGACACATATTTCATCCGATATATGTCTACACAGAAAAAAATGCTCATTGCATGGTCATTAGGTTATGCGTTGCCTTCTTGAAGACCCGCTTGGATACTAGAGTTATCCAGTGTTTATCAACTAGGTAGCGAGCATCAAACTGGAGACAAAGACCAACATTTGGTAACAAAGTAACAAATAATATGACATTTCATTGGTCATCCCTTTAAAACTAAACTATGACATTTGGTTCAACTAATATTGATTATTTTCACATAGAGATGGTAAATACAAGTTGATACAAGGCAGACCCGGTCATCAAAATGGTTGGTTCCCACTGCCGACATCTCGTCGTGACACAGTCGACCAAGAGGACTCTTCTGCTGGTAGCCAGTTCCCACCATATCAACTTTATGACATTGAAGGTAACAGCTTAGCCAGGAACCATTACAAAAACACGCCCATGCAATATACAGAATTTATATATGTTGTAAAAATGGAAACCTTTTTTTGCTCAACGCGTAGATCACTACTCCAATAGTACAATTTCTTTTCTACTTAAATCCGAAATTTCAAGCTTCCAGCCTGCTTCTGGGACTGTACAGCCTGATTTGTGTCGGGCCTGTTCAAAAACCACGTTGTTGGTTTTTAGCTCACCTGAGCCGAAGGCTCACAAGGTGAGATTATAGTATGGTAGTCGAGCCGTCCGTCCGTCCGTCCGTCCGTCCGTCCACACTTTCAACAACAAATATCTCCACAACTAGTCAGTCAATTGCAATTAAATTTTATCAGAAGCATCATTGGGGTAGGGGAAAGATTGCATAAGGTTTTGGGCCAGGTCGGATCAGAACTCTGGTTTCCATGGCAACAGATAGCTCCCATAGGGTCAGTCAATTGCAATTAAATTTTATCAGAAGCATCATTGGGGTAGGGGAAAGATTGCATAAGGTTTTGGGCCAGGTCGGATCAGAACTCTGGTTTCCATGGCAACAGATAGCTCCCATAGGGTCAGTCAATTGCAATTAAATTTTATCAGAAGCATCATTGGGGTGGGGGAAAGATTGCATAAGGTTTTGGGCCAGGTCGGATCAGAACTCTGGTTTCCATGGCAACAGATAGCTCCCATAGGGTTACAATGGGAAAAATGTTGTGAACACTCTATCGCCTACATTTTTGATCGGATCTTCTTCATTCTTGCAGGTAATGAGGACAGTCATAAGATCTCGGATGTGTTCGAAATTCGGGTAGATTCGACCATGGACTGCGGAGTTAGCTGCCCTTGAGCGTTTGAAAAAATCCCCATTGGCTTACAATGGGAAAGATGTTGTGAACACTCCAGCGCTTTCATTTCTGATCAGATCTTCTTTATTCTTGCAGGTAACAAGGACAACCATAAGATCTCGGATGAGTTCGAAATTCAGCAAGATTTGACCATGGACTGCCGAGTTGCCTGCCCTTGAGCGTTTGGAAAATGGCTGTTAAGTATTGTGAACACTCTAGCACCTAGATTTTTGATCGGATCTTCTTCATTCTTTCATGTAACAATGACAGCCATGAGACTTCGGATGAGTTCGAAATTCGGCAAGATTTGACCATGGACTGCGGAGTTAGCTGCCCTTGAGCGTTTGAAAAAATCCCCATTGACTTACAATGGGAAAGACGTTGTGAACGCTCCAGCGCCTTCATTTCTAATTGGATCTTCTTCATTCTTGCAGACAATACGGACAGCCATAAAATCTCGGATGAGTTCGAAATTCAATTTTGATCGGATCTTCTTCATACTTGGAAGTAACAAGGATAGCCATAACATCGCGGACGAGTTCGAATTTCAGCCAGATCCGACCCTTGACTGCAGAGTTATCTGCCCTTGACTTTGTGAAAAATCAATTTTTAGTGTTGTGGCCACTCTAGCATCTTTGTTTTTCAGTGGATTTTCTTCGTTCTTGCAGGTAACAAGGATAACTACAATATCTCGAATGAGTTTGAATTTTGACCAGATCCGACCTCTGACTGCGGAGTTATCTGCCCTTCAGTGTTTGAAAAATTAATATTTTGTGTTGTGGCCACCCTAGCATCTTTGTTTTCAGTGGATCTTCTTCATTCTTGCAGGTAACAAGAATAACTACAATATGTCGGATGAGTTCGAATTTCAGCCAGATCCGACCTCTGACTGCAGATTTAGCTGCCCTTTAGTGTTTGAAAAAATCAATATTTTGTATTGTGGCCACTCTAGCCCCTTCAAGTTTGATCATATCTTCTGCATTCTTTGAAGAAACAAGGATAACCATACCATCTTGTCCAGTGACTGTACTTGTTGACTCTCAGGTGAGTGACCGTTGCCCTTGGGCTACTTGTTTATGATGCGGCTCTTATGTTTTACAGCTGACCCGACGGAGCACCATGACATTGCCGACAAACATCCCCATATTGTTGATAGGATGAAGAGGAAACTGGCAACATACAGAGCGTCACTTGTACCTGCCACACATGCCCCGGCAGAGCCGAAGTCAAACCCGAAACACTTTGGGGGTGTCTGGTCTCCAGGATGGTGTTGAAATTACTTATTTAGATATTTATTGTTATCTTTAAAAAACTGTTACGTGTCTCATTGTTTCTTATATTTGACAAGTTGTGCAAAATAAGATGGATTTTGTGAACAGTTTTCTGAAATACAATTACGAAAACAAGCCCATGTAATCATGTAATATACAGAGATTTTAAAACTGTAAAATCTGGAAAATTTCAAAACATAAATTGTGGGTACACGTTAGAACCGCCTCTGCAAGGCGGCTCTAACGAGTACCCACAATCTATGTTTTGGATTAAGAATAAGAAAATTAGGTTTTCCCCTGCATACCCCAGTTTTACTATATAAAAATGGGGTTAAGGGGGTAGTTCATTGCATGTTGAAAATGTTTGACTTCCTATTGCTATGGAACGTTCAGTTCCTTACGTTTAATTATCAGCCCAATGAAAAGTTACAATCACTAAACATGATTTCGATATTTTGAAAAATATTAAATTTCTTTCAAACATTTTAGTTTCATTCATGATTTAATTCTGGTCAATCGAAAATCGATTTATTGACATTAAACAGTTCCAATTGCCCTGGAACTGTGCTTCACGTAATGAATTTACAATTTTTAAAACCTTTGAGAACAAGAAAGCCCTATTTTCAGAAATCGCCATGTCGTCTAAGGCCTCTAACACCTTCATTAAAACGCCACCAAATTGGTTTATTTTTTTCTATCAGCTGGCGGAATAGAGGACTTAACTTTCACGTAGTATCCGACTCCTGGCTTTTGTCAAGGAGTGCACATTATGAACACGGTTTTCAATAGCAATGATTGGAGGCACTCTATGCCATAAAAGGAATGCTGAAGTATCGGTAGTTGTCTATTCAGAATGAATCAAATATTGTCATGTTTTAATTGATCCTGACTTTCTGGTAACTTTTCATTGACGTTAATAAGTATATTTAAGTTGAAACTAAGAGATACTGAACGCTTAAAGAATGTGTTTCTATCTAACAACTTTCAAATCGTATACTGCCAAACGCCATAGAAGAAACAATTAATTACAAAAAAAAACTACTCTCGCAGTAAACATTGTAAAATATGCGAGGTGTGATCATTTATATTACAGTGACGTGCCACATTATTATCCTCAACGTCAAAAACTCCATAGACTTCAATGTATTTTCTCGATTGCAAGAACATTTATCCTGTCTCTCCTGCTCAACCTATTTTCATGATTTTGGTGTCATTTGAAAGGTAAATGAATAAAGCAATAAAGAAAGTATTAATTCTGTCTATGCGTTTCAAAGCTGCAATTTTTCAAAGAAAATGTCAGAATTTTTTGACAATTTTCGGGCAACGTCACCACTGACGTCACTGGGAAAATTACTTTTTCAAAATTTCCAAAAAATTTAAACTGTTGTAGATACTATTGTGTTAAATATCTTACTTATATCTGTATTATTAAAAACGTTATACACTGTTTAGTAGCGGTTGCGTTTTTTTTTAGACACCCTGTACATTAGTGCCCTCTTTCTATTGATGTTTCATATAAAATTTTGCCTTCATTGGTCGAGCGGTTTCAGAGGAGATGTTTGAATATTATGTATTGTGGTAACTTGTATACATGTATACTTGTGGATGCAGCTGGTCCTCTAGGGTCCAATTAATATTCAGTCATTCTGCCCATTGCCTGCAAGTGTTTTCCTTTAAATAACGTTTTAACAGTTTCCCCTTTTCAAATGAATAGCGACCTATGTTGACGACGTAAAATACGTGTAGGTCATCACATTGTAATGATTTATATAAACATTGTAGTACTTAAGTCATTTATGCTTCATGCCAAGTTTCGTGGAAATCGCTCCACCATTCAGCAGAAGATATTTGAACGGTTTTTACCATATGTGGGCATGGCGGCTATCTTGTTCATGTGACCTGTATTATTTATAAACACATAGCTCCCCCCCCCCCATTCCTGATTCCTGTAGATGTTTCATATAAAATTTGGCTTTGATTGGTCAAGCAGTTTGAGAGAAGAAGAAAATGTGAACGGACACACGCACCCTCGGACGCCGGCTCGAAAACCATCCTATAAGTTCCCTATGAGCATTTGGCTCAAGTGAGCGAATAACCTCTCAAGCAAAACAACTAAAATTTCAATGTATGGATGATCTGACTTAACCACTTGTCTTGGACAGGCTCAGACAAGCGGTTACCCAGTAATGAGCTTGTCAGTCAGTAAATAAACTTTGCCTGGACGCACAAGCAGTCCATCTACCCCAATGAGCTGGGGTTTACATTCCCACCCGACAACCCATGTTAGAGTATGTTTATATATTGGTGTGCCCGGGCAAGCCACCGTAAACAGCCATAGCCTTAAAGGGAAAGGCAAGGTTGAAATACTATGCATTTTAAATGAAAGAATTCGCTTTCCTTAACAATATGGTACATGTTAAATATCAAATTGGATGCAAATTAAGAAAGTTATATTGGTTTGAATATTCATCAATGTTTGTTTAAGGAGGCGGCCATATTGGATATTCATGAGGCTTTATGACGTCATAAATCCCTAACTAAATATGCATATGATCAATAATAATGAAACACTGTAAATATTTTTTCTGTTAATGTCTGTTTGAATGTTTTCTACTATTAATTTACTATCAATTCTAGCCATATTTCACCATATAAATATTGAAATATGAATTTTATTCAAAGTCAAGGATTTTACAGTTTTCTAATTAATGGCGGCCAAAAGTCACATCGTTCCAAAATTACAAATATCAATATTTCACTTATTCCTGGACCGATCTGAATCAAATTTGCGCCAAAATGTTTGCTTTGACCAGTTGTTTAGTTTATATGGTACTGTTGTTGAATATTGCGTTTCCTTTAATTTAACAAGTTTACGTTTACAAAAAAGTAAAAGTATGCAATGATCAGGAAATGGCGCAATCAGAAAGAAATTATCTCAAGTTTATTTTAGCATGTTAAAGATACATATTGGACTACACTATAATCAGTGATTGTAATCAGACATTACGAAACCACGCCCATGCAATATACAGATTTTTCTGTTATAAAAATTCAAAATTTGACAATAGAAATTGTTTGATATTTTTCTTATTTTTGCTCAAAACATAGATTGTGGGTACAAGTTAGAACCGCCTTGCCTAGGCGGTTCTAACGAGTACACAAACTCAATGTTTTGGAGCGGTATGCCCCTGCATACCCCAGTCTTGCTATCTACGGACATGTTATCCTGATGCAAGACTTTTAGAGCTTATGAAACGACAAGCGTGCAGCAAAACAAAGTTTGCATAGATCACGTCTGATCAGTTATCGTGCATCTCACGTGTTCTTCCTAGTTGATTTGGTTGTAATTGAAATGCATTTTTCAAACGGTTTCAAAAACTTTTAAGGACATGTTTTTGAAATAATTTCTAAACGTTGTCCTTCTTTTTTCTTGTAAGTGTACTCTGATTTTTTCCTTATTTTGTTGTATTTTGTGCTTCAAACACTGTAATGCAATACTTACGATTAGGAGTGTCAGACCAACACAATACAAATTGACGAAGACAAAGTCAGAAATAGGATCACAGTTTGTAGACTAGAACGCCAAGTTGGTTATTCCAGAATCTAAAAACAAAGAAGGGTTGCAAATATATAACGCCTGGTTACGTAGCTTTCATGCTTTGTAAATGACTTTTTTTTGTTGTGTTGTTGCTAACAAGTACTTTTATTATGTGAAAGTTATATAACAGCATAGCTTACTATAACATCTTTTATCATCTGGATATTTTTCCTGAAACAATAAGTGATGTCGTGAAAGTGTAAAATGTTTTTGACGCTTAAGGTAGGTGTGTGTGTATACATTTAACACAATTCCCTGAAATCATTTTTTTGAGTTAAAAACCAGAAATACAAAGTTATGCGTTTCAAATGCGGACTCGAAAAATCATAGCTGATTCTCCTCATATTTAATCGTTTTGTTGGCTCAACCGAGTCGTAAAGCTCACATGGGATCTGATGATATACCCATGAGCCGTCAGGCAAACGTAAAAAGGTACAAGTACGCAATGATCAGGAAAAGGCGCAATCAGAAAGAAATTATCGCTCCAAAAGGCAAAAACCGAGGTGAGAAAAAGTAGACTGACAATTAGGTACTTATACTTATAAAACATATCGTACTAAGCCGAGTGAGCAGCTATTTCCTAATAGGCGGCCACTCAGTTACCCGAACTTAAATAAAAATATGAAAACGTATAGAAGGTTCAAACAGCACAAAAATTCGACTCAAATATATAAAATAAATGGAACCACAACAGAAGTATAACCTTGGAACGATCAGTAATATAAAATTAATGGGGGTTTAAATCGATTTTACAGGCGCATAACCTCACCCTCATCTTCTGCAGAGGTTCACAACATTTAGTTAGTTGTTCGGTCCTGATGGTGAATCTCTAACTAGTCAATGAATCGTCAAGGACAAACAAATAAATAATGATAGCCACTCTGATGAAGCAAAAACGAGGACACAACAGATTCAGTAAGCTGCCCGGCGATGGAGATCCCTGGGCGTAGAATAACTTACCGAAAACAGGAGCAAAAGATTATCACCAGTTGAACCCCGATGGGCCAAGCAACAGGCCAGAAGTTCCGGTCCCAACCAACTAAAATGAATAGCTTTATGTCGGGGCCATCACAGAGTCTGACGCCCGACCCACCGGCGTGCAATAAAGTCGCGCAAACTCTATTTTGGAAGTGGCTAAAATCCTCATTAAAGGTGGTCAGTGATTGGGCAAAATAAGCGGATTATTTTCATAAAGAATAAATAAATGTAACAGGTATGTTTCATTCTGTTTCAATTGTTCAATTAATTGATGTTTTTGTTTAGTTTTGTGTAAATTTGTTATTATTTTTCACGTTTGCAGCTTAGGGAGGGCCACTTGGAAGATAAGTATGTACTAAATGTGTTTAATCTCGTAAAATTAAGCCGAAGGAGGAAATAAAGATATACATACATAATTATTATTATTCGAAAAGATTTTGATGTACTTACATGGCATGTAATGACAAAAAGGCTTGTTTCACTTCCTCTGACCAAAGTCGGTATACACTTTGGTCGTGTCAGAATGTGTGCGACGCCTTGTCATATCTCCTTGATAATATTTATATTAGATTTGGGACCAAGTTATACAGACAAATTGTTGGAATTCCGATGGGTACAAATTGCGCACCTCTAGTAGCTGATTTATTTTTATACTGCTACGAAAGAGATTTCATGGATTCTCTTAACCATGATAATCAAGCTGATGTTATCGAGGCTTTCAATTCCACATCTAGGTACCTCGATGACCTTTCAAACATTGACAGTCCTTAGTTTGAAGGTATGGTCGATCAAATTTATCCACCTGAACTACAGTTGAACAAAGCCAATATCTCAGATACCGAAGCCCCCTTTTTAGATCTACATCTTTCTGTTGCAAATGGATTTGTTTCTTCTAAAATTTATGATAAGCGCGATGACTTTGATTTTGATATAGTAAATTTTCCGTTTTTTGGATGGTGACGTTCCTCGTCGTGCTTCTTATGGTGTATACATTTCGCAACTTATTAGGTTTGCTAGAGTCTGCAATCATGTTACAGACCTCAACGCTCGAAATAAACGTTTAACGGCAAAACTTCTCCAACAGGGCTATCGCTATCATAAACTTCGAAAAACTTTTCTAAATTTTATCGTAGACACCATGAATTGATTTCCAAATATAATGTTAGGTTAAAGACGCTTTTAAGTGAGGGTCTTTCGGAACCTGAATTTTATGGTGACTTGGTTTACAAATTTAAGAAACTTATAGGAAGTAATGATTTTTCTTTTCAGTTCAGAAAAATCATAACACGTTACAGACGTATAGGTTATAATTTGAATGTTATGCGACAGTCTGCATGCTTAGTTTTTAACCCAATCATGGTTGATAACTATGCTGCCTTCTTTAATTGCACGCCGGTGGGTCGGGCGTCAGACTCTATGATGGCCCCGACTTAAAGCTATTCATTTTAGTTGGTTGGGGCCGGAGCTTTTTGTCTGTTGCTTGGCCAACCGGGGTCCAACTGGTGTTTTTCTTTTGCTCCGGAGTTAGTAGGTTATTCGGCGCCCAGGGATCTCCATCGTCGGGCAGCTTACTGTATCTGAGAGTCCTGGTTTTTTATTCATCAGAATGTTTATCATGATTTATTTGTTTGTTCTTCATGATTCATTGACTAGTTAGAGATTCACCACGAGAACCGAAGAACTAACTAAATGTTATGAACCACTGCAGAAGCTGAGGGTGAGGTTAGGCGCCTGTAAAACCGGTTTAAGCCCGCCAGTAACTTTGTGCTACTGATCGTTCCAAGGCGATACTTCTGTGGTGGTTCTTTTTGTTTTATGTCATGGTGTTTAATTTTTTTTTGTACTGTTGGCGCCTTATGTGTGTTTCTATAGTTTTAGTTAAGTTAAGGTAACTGAGTGGCCACCTATTGGGAAAATAGCTGCTCATTCGGCTTACGATATGTTTCATGGTATAAGTAACTGATTGTTAGTTTGTTTTTTTCCCACCTCGGTTTTTGGAGTGGGAATCTTTTTCTGATTGCGCCTTTTCCTGATCTTTGCCTACTTGTACCTTTTTTGCACTTTCAGAGTCTCGTAAACGTAAATCTAGATCTCATGGTATACGGAAAAAGGGTAATGACAAACGTAAACGATGTGCTACAATGAAATTGAATACTTCCCGTAATGATTTAGCTGTTAAAGTAAGGATTCACGGTCGACATTCAATGCTGTCTTATCTTAGTTCTCTACCTATTGCTGTATTACGTTCCTTGGACACAGAGGCTAATAGATTTTACGATAGAAATCATCAAATGTATGACGCTGCACTTTTAACAAGATGTTATACTCAGCATTCTCTTCGTCCATTTATCGATTCCGAATCTAATCACATTAGAAGTTTTATTAAAATTCCTTTCATTCATAAAGGAATTGACTTTATTGATTTACCAAGTATATTCCAGAATAAATCAGTCATACAGTCTATACCTACGTACTTCCAAAATTCAGAACCTCCTATTATTTGTTACAAATTTAATAAACCAATCAGACATACTATTTTTAATTTCAATAAACTTGTTTCTGATCTTGATACCCATGCTAATACTTCTAAGTCTTGAGATTGTAAAGATTCAAAATTTGTTTATCAACCAGCCGGACATATAGTTACTGGAAATTTAAAAATAATTTCGGATTCTAGAATTCGCAAAATTGTTTCTAAAGGTTCGAAATATAGATTCCCTTCTTACATCAGTTTCGACAAATGTAGAGAGGAGATTGCATCTGCATTGAATGATTTCGGTAAAGGATGGTGTAAACGAGACAAAGCCGAAAACAATGTGGTTGTTGTTTGTAAGCTTCACTACGTTAACACCTTAAAACAGGAGCTTGATGGTACCAGGGCTTATCTGGAGACAAATACTGATGAAATGTCTGTAGTTAATGCCCACTTAAACGATTTACCTGTTAAGTTTTCTGTTTGTGTCAGTGAAGGCCTACGATGTATTGGTTACCTGAGCTTCACAAAAGGCCATACAAAGCTAGATTTATTGCAAATTCTAGCTCTTGTACTACTACTGAACTTTCTAAATTATTAACTTCCTGTCTAACTGCTATCAAATCTTATGTTATAAGATACTGTGAGACAATGTATGAAACTTCAAATAAAAATTGGTTTTGGTAAAAAAAATTCTGGTGAGGTGCTCAATAAATTGAAGTGTAGGGGGTTTCGTGCGACAAGCTTGTCCACATATGATTTTTCTACTCTATATACAACTTTACCACATAATCTAATTAAAGAAAAACTTCTGGATTTGATAGAGTGGACCTTCAAAAGGGCATTAAAAACTATGGTTCACTTTATTTGGCATGTAATGACAGAAAGGCTTTTTTCACTTCCTCTGACCAAAGTCGATATACACTTTGGTCATGTCAGAATGTGTGCGATGCCTTATACTATCTCCTGGATAATATTTATATTATATTTGAGACCAAGTTAAACAGACAAATTCTTGGAATTCCGATGGGTACAAATTGCGCACCTCTCGAAGCTGATTTATTCTTATACTGCTACGAAAGAGATTTCATGGATTCTCTTAACCATGATAATCAAGCTGAGATGTTATCGAGGCTTTTAATTCCACTTCTAGGTACCTCGATGACCTTTTGAACATTGACAACCCTTATTTTGAAGGTATGGTCAATCAAATTTATCCATCTGAACTACAGTTGAACAAAGCCAATATCTCGGATACCGAAGCCCCCTTTTTAGATCTACATCTTTCTGTTGCAAATGGATTTGTTTCTTCTAAAATTTATGATAAGCGCGATGACTTTGATTTTGATATAGTAAATTTTCCGTTTTTGGATGGTGACGTTCCTCGTCGTGCTTCTTATGGTGTATACATTTCGCAACTTACTAGGTTTGCTAGAGTCTGCAATCATGTTACAGACTTCAACGCTCGAAATAAATGTTTAACGGCAAAACTTCTCCAACAGGGCGATCTGTATCATAAACTTTGAAAAACCTTTTCTAAATTTTATCGTAGACACCATGAATTTATTTCCAAATATATTGTTGGGTTAAAGACGCTTTTAAGTGAGGGCCTTTCGGAACCAGAATTTTATGGTGACTTTGTTTACAAATTTAAGAAACTTATAGGAAGTAATGATTTTTCTTTTCAGTTTAGAAAAATCATAACACGTTACAGACGTATAGGTTATAACTTGAATGTTATGCGACAGTCTGCATTCATAGTTTTTAACCCAATCACGGTTGATAACTATGCTGCCTTCTTTAATTGCACGTCTGTTGGTCGGGCGTCAAACTCTATGATGGCCCCGACTTAATGCTATTCATTTTAGTTGGTTGGGGCCGAAGCTTTTTGTCTGTTGCTTGGCCCACCGGGGTCCAACTGATGTTTTTCTTTTGCTCCGGAGTTAGTAAGTTATTCGGCGCCCAGGAATCTCCATCGTCGGGCAGCTTACTGAATCTGTGAGTCCTGGTATTTGATTCATCAGGATGTTTATCATGATTTGTTTGTTTGTTCTTGATGATTCATTGACTAGTTAGAGATTCACCACGAGGACCGAAGAACTAGCTAAATGTTATGAGCCACTGCAGAAGCTGAGGGTGAGGTTATGGCCATGTAAAATCGATTTAAACCCTCCAGTAACTTTGTGTTACTGATCGTTCCAAGTCGATACTTCTGTGGTGGTTCTTTTTTTTTTTCATGTCTTGGTGTTTAAAATATTTTGTGCTGTTGGCGCCTTATGTGTGTTTTCATATTTTTAGTTTAGGTAACTGAGTGGCCACCTATTGGGGAAATAGCTGCTCATTCGGCTTACGAAATGTTTTTTATGGTATAAGTACCTGATTGTTAGTTTTTTTTTTCCACCTCGGTTTTTGGAGTGGAAATCTTTCTCTGATTACGCCTTTTCCTGATCTTTGCCTACTTGTACATTTTTACTAATTGTGTGTTACAATTTCTGGTTTCTTTGCTTGTTTGAAATGATGCTTAGCGTTCTAGTCCAGATATGGTCTTGTCGGGACGTTGCCTCCATTCAACCTAATAAATAATCGTATTTCAAGACATTAGGAAAACACGCCCATGTTATATATAGATTTATCTGAAGTTGTTTTTTTTATATATTTTTCTTATTTTTGCTCAAAACATAGATTGTGGGTACACGTTAGAACCGCCTCGCGGAGGCGGTTCAATCAAGTACCCACACATGTTTTGGATCAAAAATAAGAAAATTAGGTATATCCCTGCAAACCCCAGTTTTACTATATCAAAGTGGGGTATTAGGGGGTATACTTTTCATGGACATGTTTTCCTGCTGATGGCCCAGGAGCATCAATCGATTTTCACTAGAGCTCAGGTAGATTTACGGAGATTTTCCGATAGTATCCGATATTGGCCGGCGATATTCGATTATCATTCGGCTAATCTGTCAAGGTATTGGCAGTGCCTGGGGATAGTTGTCTTATCGACATAAATCATGTTTTATGGATTGATATATCTTTCGTTGCCTTAGTTGAGTTCATATTCAATTAATATACTTATTTAGTATACTTAAAGGGCTTGCTAGTGAAGTTTCACTTTTCCTTTTTAAAATCGGATCAAACATTTGTTGACTGTTACACTGTTACACTAAACGGACAACAGAAGTATTCAATTTTGACGCACAGTCAAATCTTTCTTTTTCTTTATTTCTTTGCCTTTATTTCCTTCTTTCTTCTCTTTTTCTGTACATAATGGTAATAATTTGTCATTTTCTTTTTTCGTTTTAGCTCACCTGAGCCGAAGGCTCACAGGTGAGCTTATAGTATACCCATGCTCCGGCGTCCGTCGTCGTCGTCGTTGTCGTCGTTGTTGTCCACATTTTTCAAACATCTTCTCCTCTGAAACCGCTTGGCCAATCAAAGCCAAACTTCGTGTGGAACATCCTTAGGAAGAGGGAACGAAAGTTTGTATAAATGGTCCAGGTCACATGACCAAACTGGCCGCCATGGCTATAAAAAGTAAAAACCTTTAAAAATCTTCTTTTCCTGAACCAGAAGGCCTATGATTCTGTAACTTGGCATGAAGCATCAGGCAATAAAGCTCTACAAAGTTTGTATAAATCATTACCCTGGGATGACCTTGACCTTTTTACGGCAAGGTCAACTTAGGTCGTCCATGCATTTGAATAGGAAAAAATAGGAAAATGTAAATAAGTAGCAGAAAACTTGCTAGAAGTGAGCAAATGGACATAAGATTTATGTTTATGAAAATATTTTGGGCCTAGGGGGTTGTCCGACCCTGCCCCGGGGCAATATGAGCCGCGACGCGGGAAAACCGGTCTTCGGGGTTTCCGATCAGGTCTGACACAAACCGGCCTGTACAGTCACAGGAGCAGGCTAGAGGCTTGAAATTTCGGCTTTTAGTAGAACAGGATTTGTACTATTCGAGTAGCGAAAACAAAGGCGCTGATCAGCTGTGGAGTTACTGCACAGCTGATCTGCGTCTTTGTTTACGCATATTCAAAAATCCGGTTTTCTCATGATGCGGCTCATATTTATGTATATGACCATAATATTCAAACATCTTCTCTGAAACCGCTAGGCCAATCAAAGCCAAATTTTATATGGATCATCCTTAGGAAGAGGAAATGACAGTTTATATAAATGGTCAAGGTCACATGGCCAAGATGGCCGCCATGCCTATTAATAGCAAAAACGTTTAAAATATTCTTCTCCAGAACCAGAAGGCCTATGATTTTGAAACTTGGCATGAAGCATCTGGGAATGGAACTCTACAAAGTTTATCGGGTCAGCTAAGATCAGATGACAATTTTAAATTTACCGAGTGGCCTAAAAATCATGTTGATTGGACAAGCCATTTTTTCACAGTATAAGTTTAAATAGCCAAAAATACCCCCAAAACAGGTGTTATACTGTCTCACTTGAAAATTGCTTCTTTTTATGTGTAAGGGGATTGAAACTGGTACTTTATTTGCATATAAAATATTCTGTGGCTAGTAAGTGGCCATATCCCCTTAATTCTGCCATTTATTTGAATGGGCTACGACTATTTGTTTTTGAGTTATGCCATGATTACTTAAGCTGATGACATGTGCCAAAATAAGGTATTTTAAAGTGAGAAAAGTGACCTGCCAGATAAGTCAGACTGTTACATCCAATACTACTTCCAATGTGTTATAAACAATATTTGGACATACCTTATCGATAAAAATAACCAGTCGCGTGACTTACTTTTATCACTGGATAGATATTTATATCCCAAATTACTGAGGACAATGTAACAAAAAAGTGTCCTGTCCGTAAGATGTCATTTCTCTATGACGTCACATACTTCTGGAAGTTTAAATCACATTGGGAAATGGAGTCTTATGAACTGATAATTGTCATGAGAAAAATATTATACCAACGCCAATGACAATGTAGAATTATAGAAATTATATTTTGGTCACAAATATCCTGTCCGTAGAGAAAAAAATCTACAACAAAAAGTGCAAAATTTCTAAAACCAATGAACCCAGAACCATCAAATTTCACATGACGCATCTTTTTATCAGAACACAACTTTTAGTACAATATAGGGTGGAATGGATCAAAACTCTGGTTACCATGGCAACGGATAGGTCCCATAGGGTTATAATGGTGAAAACAATGTTTTCTTATTTTCTAGCTAGCTATTAATCTGATTCTGTTCAAACTTATTCATAACCAGGATATACACACCAGCTTTAAGTATATAAAGCTTCGGCCAAATCCGATTCCTAAGTAAGAAGTTAGCTCCCTATCTTAATTTTTCATGATTTTGAAGTTGAAATAGAGTTTTGGATATAACGGAATTCTGTGGCATAGAATGATAAAAAGGTATATTTTCCGAAACTTTAACTTACAGATTTCGGTAAAAGTAAAACAAAGCCAAGGGTACAACTTTTACAAAACACCTCTGAAAACAGGTGAAACAAAAATTTGCTTCTGAGCGTAGCTGAGACGTATATAAATCATGCCCCTGGGATGACTTTGACATATTTTACGGCAAGGTCAACTTAGGTCGCCCATGCATTTGAATGGGGAAAAATAGGAAAATGTCATATAATGACAGAAATACTTGCTAGGTTTTAGCTAATGGACGGAAGGTTTATGCTTATGAAAATATTTTAGGCCCAGGGGTTGTCTGCCCCTGACCCGGAGCTATATACATGTAGATGACCATAATATCCAAACAGCTTCTTCTCAGAAACCGCTGAGTCAATCAAAGTCAAACTTTATATGGAGTATCCTTAGGAAGAGGGAATAAAAGTTTGTATACATGGTCAAGGTCACATGACCAAGATGGCCACCATGGCTATAAATAGCAAAACCGTTTAAAAATCTTCTTCAGAACCAGAAGGCCTATGATTTTAAAACTTGACATGAAGCATCAAGGAACGGAGGTCTACAAAAATTATATAAATCATGACACTGGGATGACCTTGACCTATGTCACTGCAAGGTCAACTCAGGAGCAAATTGTTAAAATGTGTTTTGAAGGACAAAACTTGCAGTTAATTGGCAAATCGACTGAATTTTTATGATTTGAAAAAGATATTGACTCCAGGGGTTTTTCTGACCCTGCCCTTGGGTTATATACTGTAACGGCACTGGCTATTGTTCTGTAATTCTATTGGATACACCATTATTTTAGAAGCTTTTGTATTTTTATTTGTTTACGGGTATCAAAGTGGAACCAGAAACGAACCAGGGCCGAACCAAATATGTGCCAACTTTGCATCAGTTTTTCCATGTCAATACACGACGACATCGGTTATTGGCGGTCAGAATAAATCAAACATACTCTAAATAATCTAAACATACCGTTCTTATTCTGCTAAATCATGTTTTGTGGCTGTATTTTGCGTCGATTCCCGTTCCAAAACTCTATTTCCAAGCTGTCATTCGCCGCATTTTATTCGTGTTGAACGTACATGTAGATATCCGAGTGTTCCGAACGTTATTTTGACGACAGCATTTCTCACGTCACAGCGCGAGGCACTTGTTTGGTCGTGGGTATAAATAGGAAATCCCAGGCGCAGTACGGCAGTTGCGAATTGGCTGGCAACTCATGCTGAAGGGTTTCCACCTGAAATGCTGAGGCGTCTGTAACGCGATTTATCACGCCCTCTATCGGCAGGCAGAGCCTCCATGAGGGCGTGATCACCTACCTATCAAAAACGGCTTCACGTTCTTAAAAAAATTTGACGGCCAATCAGAGAGCAGGATTCCCATTTTACCCATAATGCAACGCATTGTTTTCATTTTATTGGTTCTTCAAATTCACGAGTATCGAAAAAATACAGGTAAAAAATGACAAGGGAGCGGGAAAATGTGTTAAGTTTATGATATTTTGTATTTAAAATAAATAATTATTCTTAAAATAGTTTGTATATAAATGTTTTTCCCATGATGCACGCGTGATCTCGAGAAAATACCCTTCCCACAATGCACACAGCGATGACGTCATTCGTGAAGAGAAAAATTAAGTGACGGATCCAGGCGTCTATGGAGGACAGACAGGACGTAATTAGACGACTGGATCATCCGGGTTAAGGCGTCTGCGCCTAGATCGTTGTTGATACGCCTTTGTGCACAAACGTACGAGTTTGTAGGCGGTATGTGTCAACTAGGTGTCGATCTTGGCGCATGAAGTTGTCTCATTTTGGGTGGGTGCCGGGACGGAAACTTTACTCTCTTGATATTTACCGTTTAAAATAAATATTTCCTGGGCGAACTTGGCACATGTTTACTAATGATTACTTCTTATCATAATGTATATTTAGATTATTTGCCAAGCTAAGTGTTCAAACCGGTTGCGCCACGCAACACGCCTCGATATCAGCCAAGTGAGGCGTAGACTCTGGCGTAGACCCAGGCGAAGACTCTGGCGTAGACCCAGGCGTAGACTCTGGCGTAGACCCAGGCGTAGACTCTGGCGTAGACCCAGGCGTAGACCCAGGCGTAGCATAAATGCATTGGCAGTTTGGTTTGTTATAGTGCTGTTCGCTTATCTAAAGCGTGTTGATGATTTACAAACCGTCAATCATGTGTGAGTATTAGCTACGAATTGTAAATCCAATTCAGATTTCCGTGTTGTGAGTCTGATTCATTAAGACGAATTTAGCTTAGCCTAGCTTGGATAATTCTCCTTTTAATACGAAGACTAAGATAACAAAACGAGCACTTGATTTATTTTTATATTGTATCTCGTGTACATGTTTAAAGTATTAATTGATCTTTCTCTATAGAAGTTTTCTATAGAGACCCTGTTAGAAATAATGCTCTTACGCCTGTTAAAGAATAATGCAACATTGACTACGTTAACTAAGACGCCAACCTAGGAGATAACCCAGGAGCGCCTTGGTACGCGCCTGGCTGTATGAATTTTGGTTGGCGTTGCCTGTTGCTTGTTAGGTATCATTTTTAAAGACAGTTTAGCGTTCCGTATACAGCCTTCGTAGGGGACATTCACATTGGCAGATTAAGACAGTATGCCAACATACTGTTGTGTTGGGAATCTTACAAGCGTGCTAGAATGGACTCATTGCTGACGTTAGAATGAATTGGATAGTGGTGATTTTCCCTACATCGGCATTATAATACTGAACATAAGAATTTGGTTACTGTCATCCCTTAAAATATTAAGTATAAAGTTAAGTCAATTCCATACGTATACTCTCGAGAGTTTTATTGTATTGAAGGTAGACATATCTATTTTCTGAAGAATATTCTTGAATTGCGTATTATTAAATATTAAAACAATGTAGCTTTTACTCAATCATTTAGTAGGATTGCTTATTTAGGATGCTGAGTTGTATAAATTGTTAAGGTTTAGTCCGTAAGCTAAGGAGTAAGAGACTAAGTTATACAACTTTCTGAACATATTTTGCAGCTATACTCAATCTCTTCATTTACTATATGACTGCAACTATATGTATAATTGTGTATCTAAGAATACATTTCTGTGTAATAAGGTTTGTATGTGTAAAGTTCACGGTGTATGCACATTAATAATATTTGATTAAGTCAATCTTTTATTTTATGTCTTCATGATTCAACCATCTACTTGTTAAGGGAAATATGGAATAAATTAAGAAAAACTAAAGAATGGTTCGGTGTCATTTCACTCCCAAATAGCAGAGCTATCAGCCCAGGTCGGATCCACATAGAATTCCTTGTGAATTCATAATGACTGGTCACCTATCCTGACAATATAAAGAGAGTATACACTCGATCAGGTGGCTCCGTTGCAAAACATGCATTGTACCATTCTAGTCTAACAAGTTTATTGGTACATGTATATATCTCAGGTCTCAGGTGAGCGTTAACAGGACCATTGGTCCTCTGCTGTTGTTGTTGTTGTTTTTCTTTCTTTCTTTCTGCTCATAACATTACGAAAACTTGCCCAAGCAATAAACAGAGATTTTTATGAGCTTTAAAAAGTGACAATTTTCAGCTGAAAGGTTTTGATATTTTCTTATTTTTGCTCTAAACATAGATTGTAGGTACTCGTTAGAACCGCCTCGGCGGAGCAAAAATAAGAAAAATAGGTATACCCATGGAATTGACTTATACCCCAGTTTTGTTATATAAAAGTGGGGTTCGAAGGGGTATACATTACAATGAAATGTTTTCATGATGATGCTACATGTAACAATAATCTTTCTTTCTTTCTCTTTTTTCTCTCTATCTTTCTTTCTTTCATGAAATGAATGAATACTAAGTGGTGATGTATCTTTATGAAGTATGCTTTTTCAAATTACACTAGTATCTGAGTATATCCAAAGAGTTATGGGACTTTTACCCAAAATAAGAATGTCACGACGCCTAAAAAATGTTGCACCCGTATACACGTGTATATGGAACGCCAAACCTGTCTGATGGTAAGGAATAAAAGCATTTGCTGCATCATCGTCTATGTTGTATAGTGTACATTATATAATGAGAAAAGTCCTTAATTATTTAAGTATTTATTCCTTACCATCAGACAGCTTTGACTTGATGGCTTATATGTGTGGATGTTTTGACTTAAACCACTTTTCCTAGACAGACTCAGACCTGAGCGGTTAACAAGTAATCAGATGGTCAGCCAGTAGCGTATAAGCGTATCTGGAGGCACAAGAACGTTTTGTTTGGTTGGGAATCTTATACTGCGTTTACACTATGTTCCCGGCGGCCCCGGCAGCCCCGTTTGCTAGGAACGTAGCGTAGCGTGCCCTGGAGTTTTGGTAATATATTTCTCTGATTTTCAAGATCTATTACGTTTTGTTACGTTGATACGATATCCGTAACAAGCCGTGGTAGTGATTAGCCGGTGTGTCACGGAGGCGCTAAGGTACGTTACGTATCACGTTTATTATCACGTTCTATTACGGCCTGTTACGTTCTGTTGCGGTCAGTTGCGTTTTGACCAAGGCGTAACACGTTTTATCGGTCTGTCAAGGTCAGCTACGGACGAAACGTAGACACCATACAATATAAAGCACACATTTTTCCTTTTGTATACGAATAAGTCCTTTGAAATAATAACAACCACGCTCCTCAACAACCGACTGCAGAGTTGATTAAGAAAGTTCGAGTTTGTAATTCCTCTTCAATTGCATAGTGCAGCGTATGGTCTGTATTGTTCACTATAGTGACTGCTCCAATATGAAAGAACTTGTCCCCATGATATGCCATTTCATATCTATAAACTTCACGCGCCATGATAATCGTAACAGAACGTGACATACGTAGTAGAACTGGGTGAACACCGTCAAAGACCGTAACGCACCGTAACTTAACGCAACAAAATGTGTTGAGTATTTCGTAGGAAACGGGACGAGACGTGAGACGACCGTGACCAAACGCAACAGAACGTGGAAGCTTGCCGGGCTATTCACTAGCTTCCCGTTGCACTACGGACCTCCTCCAAGTTTCGCTACGTACTGTTACGTTCTGTCACGGTGTGTTACGTTCAGTCCGTTTTATCACGGCCCATTACGTTTCTCATTTCCGCCGTGACTGCCGTGGCAGATTTTTAAACTGTCAAAAAATTTGTCACGGTGTCCACGGTTATCCCGGCGTGCTACGTTTGCCTATCCCGTTCCCCTGCGTTGCCTCACGGTTATCCCGTTTTGCTCACGGTTGTTTGAAAGCGCCGGGAACATAGGGTAAACGCAGTATTAATTTATCAGTACATCGCCTTTATATTCTTACTTTGTATAGTTAATACCAATTTGAGCCGCCGCATTGGAAAATCAACAATCTGCATAGGTGAAAACAAAGGCGCTGATCAGCTTCGCAGTAACTGCGAAGCTGATCAGCACCTTTGTTTTCGCTAAACGGATAGTACAGTTCCTTTACTTTCTAAATCTAATGTAACGAACGGCCCAGCCGAGCCACAGCAAACCCCGTCGGTGGAAAAGTATGCTCATCTACCAAGGGTGGTTTACTGCGCTATATACCTAACACTTACTCGATTCACAAAGTCTCGAGTTTGAAATTTGCATATTTCCAAGGGAGACTAACCCGTTACATTACTTCCCCCTCCGAGAAGACTCGCCCCGAGTCTTGGCCTGGGGACTACATGGGTAAGGCAACTCCGTTCTGGCAGTTGTCATCATCCCACCGCTGCCACCAAATGTTACGAACGGCCCAGCCGAGCCACAGCAAACCCCGTCGGTGGAAAAGAATGCTCATCCACCAAGGGTGGTTTACTGCGCTATATACCTAACACTTACTCGATTCACAAAGTCTCGAGTTTGAAATTTGCATATTTCCAAGGGAGACTATCCCGTTACACTAAAATTTCCATCTTCTGTGACTGTACAGCCCGGTTTGCGTCAGCCCTGTTCGGAACCCAAATTATTGTATGTTTTCTCACGCCCAGGCTCAATTATAAACAGACAAGAATACCTTCATAATATCCAGATTGAGCTAGGCAGTCGACGATGGTCAGTTGCAGTTTTGTTGTTGTTGACGCTAACTGGCGCAAGTTCCTTCCTTACTGCACCGTCAGCCCCTGAAAAAACTCCGCACATAATTTTCATAGTCGCCGATGATTTAGGTAAAGCATTGTGTGTACGTCCAACTATCTATCTATCTACCTACCTACCTACTTACCTATCTGCCTTTTGTCTGTCTATCTATTAGTCCGTCCGTCGGTCCGTCCGTCGGTCCGTCCGTCTGACGGTTTGTTTGTCAGCTATTTTGGAGAACAATGTATCGAATTGGATGTATCTAAATAAACTGCATAAAGTTACGATTTTAAGATGGTGTTAAATGCAATTGGTCGTGTGAAAATCGCACACCCCAGAAGAAAAATTGATAAAATGCATGATAAATGCTATAGGGCGTTTGCAATAAACATAAATTACTTAACGTAGCCAATGAGGCAAATATTATGTGTTTTTAAATCGAGGATATACCAGTTCTTTTACATGAATATAATGAACGTCTTATTACATGTACCCACATCTAAAATGTGCAACCTCTCAACTCAATCTTTTACAGTTGTAAAAACTGAAAAATTTGTTGGAAAAATCTTGATATTTTTCTTATTTTTGCTCAAAACATAGATTGTAGGTACACGTTAGAACCGCCTCGGCGAGGCGGTTCTAACGAGTACCCACAATGTATGTTTTGATGCAAAAATAAGAAAAAAGGTATACCCCTGCAAACCCCAGTTTAACTATATAAAAGTGGGGTTTAAGGGGGTATTCATTGCATGGATATGTTTTCCTGATGGAATATTGAATATTTTACAGGATGGAATGACGTGGGATGGCACAACCCAGCTATATATACACCAAACCTCGACAAGCTAGCAAATGATGGTGTCATACTGAATTCATCTTACGTACAACCCGTGTGCACTCCGTGAGTAACTTACGATTGCAATTCAAATTGTACAAACAAACAAACATACTCTTTATTGACGCTCAGATAACAATGCGTTACATAATTATGAGCCAAAATAAACATTCATTCTATCTTTCATGGTGGTTAGTAAAGTTTGCAATGGAACAGTTAACCCAGCAGGCACATGACGTCAGAATGACGTCAGATCGACGTCGATGTGACGTATGCATATGACGTCAGAATGACGTCAGATCGACGTCGATGTGATGTTGTCATTACGTCACATCGACGTATGCACATGACGTCATTCTGACGTTATGTGCCTGCTGGGTAAGGTTACTCAGCGGGCGTATGACGTCGAAATGACGTCATATCAACGTCGATAACGTCACATCTACGTCGATCTGACGACATGTGCCTGCTGGGTACAGAGCAAAAGCAATGTAGAAGAAAAACAGATAGAGAGGAAGAAAGAGTAACTCTCAGGGAAAGAGTTAAGGGGAGATTACGCATCGTATAATTCCAGACAGAGGTCTATAAAGAAGATAATCATGTACAAATATGCAGTAAACGTGCCATGTCAAAGCAAGATAAAGTAAAAATGCGAGCGGGACGCGTGCGAGAGAACCCGAGTTCGACTTAGATCGGCATGCTCGGTTGTCGAGTCACTCCGACATGCAATATGTCTGCGTAAAAGTCTGGTGAGGTTTGCTTCATACATAATGGACTTGGTCCTTGGACACATGTCAGTCTAATCCCCGGCTCTCTCGCCGAGTCTCTTGCATTTTGTCGACCATGTAAGAAAGTAAACATGCATAACATTTGTACCTCACTTCAAAATATATGTAATGACTGTTGACTCCTTACTCTTTTTGCACTGCTGAAAATTTAAGTTTTAATTACACCAAACAGATGTTGCATCGAGGAGACATAACATGTCAGCTTACAGGGAAATACAATCAATTTCCTGCAGACAAAAATCATAATGATTATGATGTGGATGAAAGTGATGATGATGATGATGATGATGATGATGATATACCCTTCTTTACATTTTTTTAATTATTTGCAGGTCAAGAAACTGTTTTATGTCAGGTTACTATCCATACCATACTGGGTTACAGGTATGAAAAATAAAAGTTCCATGACACTTCTATACGCAAAATACTGAATTTCAAATTTGAAATTTTGAAACATGTACAATACTGTTATACTCATAATGCTAAATATAGAGCAAAACTAAAATTATAGGTATCGGTAAGCTTCCATTCTAATCCTAATTTGTAGTGCATGTAAATGTATGATTTATATATATGTAATGTGATTTATTTGAATAAATATGTTTAAACTAAGTAAGGAGCTCTTTTTTGAAACGTGTTCAAAACTCATTTTAACCGAGCTTGGTTTCAAAAAGCTTCTAACAATAAAGTATTACGTATTTGGTAAATGAATAATTTCTAAACGTGTTTAAGACAGGGCTAGAACAGGACAATCAACCTTGCAAGTACAACCCTTTACTGTTGAGAAACATTGCATTATTTCGTGTTCTGTATTACTTTTCTTTTCACATTTTTCTTTCATTCAATTCATAGCATAGCGTTATACACTCATACAACCCAGAGGGCATGCCGACAAATATAACAACGCTACCACAAAGATTAAAAGCTCTCAATTATTCCACGCACATGGTCGGAAAGTATGTTTTCTTATTCTACTCTTATACTTATCATTTATCATATGACGTCGCTGTTTTCCAGTGGATAGCGTCATGTCATAAAAATCGTATGACCTCACGTGTAATAACACTTTCGCGGGAAAACGTAACAACATTGACGACGTCCGTAACAACAATGTAAATTTTCATTGAAAATATGTACACTTTGGAGGCGATAAAATACAATTTTAAAAGTCATATGATAAAACGAATCTTACACTCGTGGTCATTTCATATGAAATCTATTAAACTCGCCGAAGGCTCGTTTAATAAATTTCATATGAAATGACCACTCGTTTAAGATCCTCTATTTATAGTTTCTCTGACTTTTAACCAAAATGAACATTTCCTTTAAAACAACATTGAATGGTTTTATAACTCAGTTCGTTAATGATTGGAAAGGCACATCAGAAAAACATGCCCGTGCAATGAATACCCCCTTAAACCCCACTCTTATATAGTAAAACTGGGGTATGCAGGGGTATACCTATTTTTTCTTCTTCTTTTTTTTTTTTGCTCCAAAACATAGATTGTGGGTACTCGTTAGAACCGCCGGTTCAAACGTGTACCCACAATCTATGTTTTGAGCAAAAATAAGAAAAATATATAATGAAAAAATCTATTGAAAATTTTCAATTTTTAAAGCTCAAACAATCTCTGTTTACTGCATGGGCATGTTTTCGTAATGTTTACGGCTAATCTAATTATGCTGTTCACGGCTGTTCTAGATGGCATCTTGGATTTTGCAACTGGAATTACACACCGACATATAGAGGATTTGACTCATTCATTGGCTTCTACAATGGTGAAGAAGATTACTTCAATCACACAAGAAGTACGTACGTTGCGTTTTTTTTTTTTTTTTGTTTTTTTGTTTTTTTTTTTTTTTTTTTTTGTTGTTGTTGTTTTTTTTTTTTTTTTTTACTTCAGTTTTACGTCTCTTTCAAGATTATTTCAGCTCATATGAGACGGGCCAATCGGTAGGTGGGCGAAAACGGGAGAACCCCGAGAAAATCCACCTGGCACACCCGCAAGCAGAATTTGGCTGGCCAGTGCGGGGCTCGAACCCACACTAGACACAGCGCTGCGGTATTAAACATCAGCTACCAACTTGTTTATAATATAAATTTGGTTCCTGATTCACGATTAACAGCTATGGTTATGTTGGGACGGGCAGTTATTATAGCCTCACTGTTCCTGGACATGCCTCGCGGAGGCAGCTAATGAGTACTAGGTCCACATTATTACCACTAATTTACTAACGTGCTTCTTGAAATAAAGGAAGTAGAAGAATAGCTATTGACATATTTCCATGATTAAATCTTCATGAAAAAAAAATGGGACGGACGTGGTCGAAGAATACACGCTATTATTTTGCGGACATTCGATGACGTCCGTTACAACAATTTCGGTTTTCTGTAAAATGTGTCCAATATGAGGACAAGAAACTTCCAATTTTAAGGTCATATTATGATACGAATGTTACACTTGACGTCATTTCATATGAAATTTATAAAAATCGCCAAAGGCTAATTTGATGAATTCCATATGAATGACCGCACGTGCACAAAGTCCCCCATTCATCACATGATATCTTTATCGGGCTTTTTAATAAGGAAAACATATCCGTGATGTTGAGACTTTCTTTCTCTTGCAGACACTGGCTATGACTTTCGATGGAACACAAGTGTGTACGATTCAGTAATCGGAGAATACTCAACTGTGAGTATAAACATTAGGATAACATGTCCGTGAAATGTATACCCTCTTTATTCCCACTACATGTATATAGCAAAACTTGGGTGTGGAGGGGAATACCTATTATTCTTATTTTCATCCAAATTTTAGATAATAAAAGTAAAAGTAGGCAATAATCAGGAAATGGCACAATCAGAAAAAAAATCCCCACTCCAAAAAACCGAGATGGGAAAAAACTAAATAAACTATCAGGTACTTTATATACTAAGAAAACATATTGTAAGTCAAATGGGCAGCCATTTTCCAATAGGTGGCCACTCATTTACCCAAACTTAACTAAAAATATGAAACATACTTTAGGTGCTAACAGCACAAAAATACAACACCAAGACATAAAACAACAAGAACCACCACAGAAGTATCGCCTTGGAACGATCAGTATAAAATTACTGGCGAGCTTAACCATAACCTCACCCTCAGCTTCTGCAGTGGTTCACAACATTTAGTTAGTTGTTCGGTCGTCGTGGTGGTTCTCTAACTAGTCAATGAATCATCAAGGACAAACACATTAATAAATCAGGATAACTACCATGATGAATCAAAAACGACGACTCACAGATTCAGTAAGCTGCCCGACAATGGAGATCCCTGGGCGCCCAGTAATCATCAGGAAAACATGCCCGTGAAATGTATACCCCCTCATACCCCACTTTTATATAGTAGAACTGGGGTATGCAGGGGTATACCTATTTTTCTTATTTTTGCTCCAAAACATAGATTGTGGGTACTCGTTAGAACCGCCTCGGCGAGGCGGTTCTAACGTGTACCCACAATCTATGTTTTTGAGAAAAAATAAGAAAAAATATCAATTTTTTTCTACTGAAAATTTTCGTTCTATAAAATTTTTAAAATCTCTGTATATTGCATGGGCATGTTTTCGTAATGTTACTGAAAATCCGGAGCAAAAGAAAAACACCACTTGAATCCCGTTGGGCCAAGCAACAGACAAGAAGCTCCTGCACCAACCATTTAAAAATGAATAGCTTTAGAGTCTGACGCCCGACCCATCGGCGAGCAATTAAAGAAGGCAGCAAAGTTATCAACCATGATAACTAAGCATGCAGACTGTCGAATAACATTTAAGTTTTATCCTATACGTCTGTAACGTGTGATATTGGTATTATGGAAAAAACTCGGCATGGCGGTTCTAACCTGTACCCAAAATCTTAATTTTGTATTATATCGGTATATTTAAAAAGGCTGTTTTTATTTTTTATAAGTTGTTTGGCGAGCGTTATACATTATGAAAGCAACATACGTTGCATCAGGAAAACATGTCCGTGTAATGTATACCCCATTAAACCCCGCTATTATATAGAAAAAAAAGCTGGGGTTTGCAGGGCTATACCCGATTTTCTTATTTTTGCTCTAAAACATAGATTGTGGTTACTCATTAGAACCGCCTCGGATCGTGTACCCACAATCAATGTTTTGAGCAAAAATATTAAAAAAATCAAAATTATTCTGACGAAATTTCCATTTTTTACAGCTGAAAAGTTTCTCAGTATTTTGCAAGGGAATATTTTCGTAATGGAGTCAATGTAGAATTACCTAAAATATATTAATGAAAACAAAAATGAGACAAAATGGGACAAAAACACAGAATTAGACAGAAATATTTTAGTTAGTTTGGTTGTTTCATTATCCAAATGTTTTCTTATTCAGCTTGGCCATGGATGTTATCATTATTATTTTTTTTTTTTATTTTTTTTTTTTTTTTTTTTTTTTTTTTTTTTTTTTTAAGCTTTTTATTGAAAAACGATTTCTACGGTATGGCCCATCCATTTTCTCATTAAAATGCTCGCTGCTGCTAAAGGATCTCAGTTTTATTTTCATTTTCTAATAAACATATTTACATATTGTGTTTTAGTACAGTTACCCAGCAGGCACCTGACGTCTGTTTGACGTCAGATATTGGTTATATTTTGGTCGCGACGTCATATAACAAATTTTCAACGTCTATCAGACGTCATTTCCTGACGTCTTTTGGACGTCTGGATTGGACGTTGTTTTGACGTCAAACTAGTTCGTCAGTTAGACGTCGTAATCAAGACGTGATTCAGACCTTGGCGTGTTTTTCATATATGTCGACAGAGTTAGTTGCCCTTAAACTGACATAATTTCTTACACATATTATGTAATAATATCAAATTCAAATAATAATTTCAACCTTGCCACTTAAAAGTCATATCTGAGTCTCGTATGGGAAATCCCATATTTCGCCCTCATGCTTAATTAATGTAGAAAAAATAATTATTTATTAATCAAAATAAAGTCTTTCACTAAATTATCGAACTTTCAATTAATATGAAAATAAAATTTGTATATTTAAATATTTATTTCACCATTTTAAATAATTATTTGTTCAGAATAATCTTATTTCTTACACTAATGTCTTATGGTTTTAGCGGAGTGAAAGGGACTATCAAAAGTGCATCACTGCCCTTCTGAATGCACTGTTATTCAAAAATGCGAAAAAATATACACCTTAAAATATTGATATGACATAAATTCAAATGTCGTTTTTAGAACGTCAGATTGACGTCAGCTTTTAGACGTTAAACCGACGTTGGCTTTAGCACGTCAGATTGACGTCTGTTTTTGACGTCAAACAAACTTTTAAAATCAACCTAACTCCAACGTCATTATGACGTCGGAGTCTGACGTCAATCTGACGTCCAACTGACGTCAAATGTCTGCTGGGTACCCGACACTAAAAAAAAAAGAAAAGAAAAAAAAATCAAAATTTTACATACCATCGAAGCTCACTCAACAGAGACATCATACACCAACGGTACGCTGGATTGCGGGAGAGTGAATGTTGTCAAAATGCTCAAAACAAACAATAATGCTTGCACATCACCTGAAAAAAGATTTTCCTGGAACTTAAATGTAGCGTTCATTTTCAGAATGTGATAGCCAGACACGCCGTGGATCTGATAAACACCATTGATCCCGCAGATGAAAAGCTGTACCTATATCTGCCATTCCAGTCTGTACACTACCCACTACAGGTAAGTTTCACCAACACAAAATTCACCATTACGAAAACACTCCCGTGCAATATACTGATAATTCAAAGATGCATGGTAATAAGGCTATACTTTTTTCGCACGAGCAAGTAAATAACGGTAAATAACTGCAATCTGTAGAGGCGAACTCTAAAACTTGGGATAGCGTTGCACATTGAAGCAAACAATAATATCTAAAAGTTTGCAGTAAATACGTCATAACTGTAAACCCTCATACCTGTAAACCCTAAAACGCGGGTGAGTCGATATTGTTTGTTTATAAACGGTTTCCATAGATCTATAAACGATTTATACATATTTTTCTTGAGCTGTAAAACTTCAAATTTTCCTTGAAAAAAAAAAAATGATATTTGAGCCGCTGCATAAAAAAACAACAGTCTGCATATGCGAATACAAAGGCGCAGACCATCTTCGCGGTAATCGCGATGCTGATCAGCGCCTTTGTTGTCGCTTCATGGATAGTACAATCCCTCTTCTTCCTTCATTCGAAATTTCAAGCTTCTAGCTATCCTCTGTGACTGTTAAGGCTGGTTTGCGTCGACCTGGTCGGAAACCCAAATTGTTGGTTTTCTCACGCACACGCTCATTTATATACGTTCGCTCAATATATTGATTGTGAGTATACTATAAGAGTACCCTCAATTTATGTTTTGGATCAAAAATAGATTTACACCTGTATACCCCACCTGTACTATATAAATGTGGGGTTCAGTGGGGGGGGTATACTTTCCATGGAAATGTTTTCCTGGTGCATTACAGTTTTGTATATAACATAAACCAGAGGATCAGCTCACATGAGGTTTCGTCTTTGAAAAATGACCTTTCGCCAAGTTCATGTTGGCTTGGTGAAGGTCATTTTGGCCAATGTAAAAATAATCTCGTACTTGAATACTCACACAATTTCATTAACACAATAAACTGTTTGTACCTACTAGTTATCAAGACACAGACTGAAAACTTATTATTTTTGGTGGTGTTATAATTATTAAATTATGGTTTGTTTTACTACATCTATAGACGAATACCATCATGTAAACAGTTTATATTAGAGTTGAAGCATCGAGAAGTAAAATAAAGCGAGTCGAAGACGAGCTGTTTTTACTTATTTTCTGTACGAGGTCTTTAACTAACTTGTAGCATGACAGGCCATCAGTTGACAGATTCGTTATCAGGAAGTTACAGTTTAGTGTCCATTCCGCCTCCTTCCTGAGCATTTTACAATATGTAGGCCCGCCTCTTTTGATATTCAGTTTCCTTGGAGTTAATGTTACATAAACTTCAAACAAAACCAACAGAAAGTCATACTACAAATTTAAATTAATGTGTTTTGGTATTATAGTAATTCGTCGAGAAATATTGATCAACCATAGTTTTTAAACAATTGCTCTTTCTGTTAAAGAAGAACTTAAAAATTAAATTTTGTTTAGGTTCCGCACCATTACAAGAATTTGCCACAGTACAGTCATATACACAATTTGAAACGTCGGACATTTAGCGGTAAGTAAACGTCAATGGTGGCATTAAACGGATCGCTTAAAACGGGTAAAAAAAAGAAATAAGCGAATAAAAATATCCCATTTCATTGAAGTTTTATATATTCATACATAATCCACGATAATATATGCAAAAAATAACCCGCATATTCGAAAGAAAGTTTGCGGTTTTATTCTAAAGCTTCAGAAGTTCGCACAGCTCACAATATTTAATTTTACTGAAAGCGCCTATTGAAAGAAAACTACATGAAACAATTGAGGGATTTCTTAGTGGCCTTTATATTTGCGACAGGTATGGTGTCAGCCTTGGATGAAGCCGTAGGAAATATAACTGACGCTCTGAGGAAGAGAGGATTTATGAACAACTCGTTGATAGTCTTCACAACTGATGTAAGTGGTCAATTCAATGTCGTTATATGACAATCTTATGCAAAGGTATGACGTCATATGGACTTAGGTCCTATCAGGAACTATAAGATGCCTGATTATTTGATTCCTATGATTTCATTTCACAGACATGTTTTCTTGATGATATCCGATGATCAAGAAAACATCAAGAAAACATGTTTGTGAAATGAAACCCCCTTAAATCCCACATTTATATAGAAAAACTGGAGTTTGCAGGGGTATACCTGGTTTGCTTATTTTTGATCCAAAACATACATCGTGGGTACATGTTTAACAAAAAAAAAAATTTTTTTTTTCCAATAAAATTTTCAATTTCTGCTTCTGAAAAAATCTCTGTATATTGCATGGGTGTGTTTTCGTAATGTGAAATTTGAGGTATTGTACTTGCATTTAGAATCCCATGACGAATATCAATACAATATATGATATAAAATAATACAAACAGCGCGAAGGGCAAGTCGGCTACAACGTTACATTTCAGATCTTCACTCACCAAAATATGTACAATCTGCATAGCATGCCCTTTGGAGTCAAGAGTCTATATTTATTTGAATAAGATTCTCAAATTTTTGTTTTCAGAACGGTGGACCAGTAAGCAGAGCTGCAGATAATCTGCCACTAAGGGGTTCGAAGACAACACTTTGGGAAGGGGGCACGAGAGGAGCAGCATTTGTCTACAGTGAAAGCTTACTAAAGAAAACAAAATACGTAAACAATGAGTAAGTCTCGTATTGTATCAATCTGACACTAAAAGAATCTATGATGGGGTTGAGGACGAGACAAGGAAATCTCAGGCAAGTTTTCAGATTATTCAAGTCTCATCCGAGGCTCTGCCGAGGATGAGACTCGAATAATCTGAAAACGAGCCTGAGATTTCCTTGTTGAGGCTTCAACACCATCATTGATTATTTTTCTCACCCACCTTTTAAAACATTTTGACTCTGAATAGCCTTCAAGTTCTGTTCAGGCAGCCATTTTGTTTGGACATAAAACAATATGCAAATTAGCCAATGAAAGAAATAAAAATAATTTTGTATTTGCACTCACCTTACAAAAATATCATATCATCATTTTGTTTATTCTCAAAATTATTTTTTAGATTTTTATGAGAAGGTACAAGTAGGCAAAGATCAGGAAAAGGCGCAATCAGAAAAAGATTCCCACTCCAAAAACCGAGGTGGGAAAAAACCAAACTAACAGTCAGGTACTTATACCATGAAACATATCGTAAGCCGAATGAGCAGCTATTTTCCCAATAGGTGGCCACTCAGTTACCTTAACTTAACTAAAAATATGAAAACACACATAAGGCGCCAACAGCACAAACAAATTTTTTAAACACCAAGACATAAAACAAAAAGAACCACCACAGAAGTATCGACTTGGAACGATCAGTAACACAAAGTTACTGGCGGGCTTAAACCGGTTTTACATGGCCATAACCTCACCCTCAGCTTCTGCAGTGGTTCATAACATTTAGTTAGTTATTCGGTCCTCGTGGTGAATCTCTAACTAGTCAATGAATCATCAAGAACAAACAAATAAATCATGATAAACATCCTGATGAATCAAAAACCAGGACTCACAGACTGAGTAAGCTGCCCACCAGACAAACATATCCCTTTGTTTGCCTGTCTGAGATATTTCTGTCTCAGTACTAGTACAATTTTAACTGTCTCAAAATGTCAATCATTTCTGTTTTTAGCTAATAGAAATGTACACCTCATGCTTACTTCCATATAAGGAAAAGATGAGCTATTTGTCAACTGGCTGAGACAAAAATAGCCTAGCAGGTGTTAATTTCGGGAAAATATCAAAAGTAATTGTAGTCTGCTGCTCTCATAAAAATCTAAAAAATAAATTTTGCCAGGAATTTTGTGAATAAAACAAAATGATGATTTAATATTTTTGTAAGGTGAGTGCAAATACAAAATTATTTTTATTTCTTTCACTGGTTAATTTGCATTTTGTTTTATGTCCAAACAAATGGCTGCCTGAACAGAACTTGAAGGCTATTCAGAGTCAAAATGTTTTAAAAGGTGGGTGAGAAAAATAATCAATGATGGTGTTGAAGCCTCAACAAGGAAATCGGCAGAGCCTCGGATGAAATTTCAATAAACTGAAAACTTGCCTGAGATTTCCTTGTCTCGGCCTCAACTCCATCATAGATTATTTTAATCCCTCTCTCTTGAATCTGTCACTAGGCAACATGAGTTATACTCAGATAACGTTTCACAGTTTTGCTTACATTTGCATAGTATAGTGTCCTTACTCCAGCACGCATCAGCCGTCATCCGTTCGTCTGCTGTCACATAACTACATGAAGGGACAAAAAGAATAGAATAAAAATAATGAGGATCATAACCTCCATTATCCAGACATTGGCGAGAAAAAAGATTAAGATCATATTAAAACTGTGTGCACGACGAAGTCATTGATATGGTAATCACTGAAGCGAAAGAAGTTATTCAATGAATTCCTTGTAGGCTTTGGTCGAAGGGACGAAGCCTAATATTGGCATTAGAGTGGCCTAAATATATATTTTATAAGCAAGAGATTTTGGAAAGACTATCCTGGCACGTCATGTTCTTGTGTTTGTTTTTTTTTTTTTTTTTTTTTTTGTTTTTTTTTTTTTTTTTTTTTTTTTTGTTGTTGTTTTTTATTTTTTTAACAAATACCAATTTAAATGAACATAAATCTAGGAGTGGTATTTACTACAGGTGGATCAAGTTTTGAGACACAGAAAACACTGTCAGGGCAAGCATTGAAAGCAGTGTTTACATTAAATAAATATTTATACAATTTTACATCACTGCCACATTCGCACTCACTTCAGTTGTTTGATAAATTAGTAACGCCAATCCTAAAGTATGGAAGCGAAGTTTGGGGTTTTCACAAAGCAACATCCATTGAAACTGTTCATATGCAATTTTGCAAAAAAATTATTAGGTGTCAAACAAACAACACAAAATGACTTTATATTCGGTGATTTAGGTAGAATAAATTATCAATCAAGGCGATTTGTAGCTATAATAAAGTATTGGTTTAAGATTAATAGCTGTGACGGAACCAAATATATTAAACAAGTATATGAAATGATGCTGAATGACTTAGTACAGCAACCTCAAAAACGAAATTGGGCATCGTGCGTAAGAGATTTGTTAAGTCGATTGGGATTTATGAACGTTTGGGACGCGCAAGGCGTGGGTGATATAAAAAATATTTCTAAGTATTTTTAAACAAAGAGTAACAGATTCGTTTATTCAAAATTGGCATGCAAGATTAAATGATTCAACACGCGCTAGATGCTAAATAACTTTTGCCAGTTTCGAACATAAAAATATTTGGAAGTTTTAAACGTTACTAAATATCGCAAAAGTCTTAGTCGTTTACGCTTGTCCTCTCATAGACTTGAAGTCGAGGTTGGTCGTTGGACAAAACCTAATAAAACTCCTATTCAAAATCGAAAGTGTAAGTTTTGCCATGTTCTCGAAGACGAGTTTCATTTTTAATTGGAGTGTCCAATTTACAGTAAATTACGAAAAAGATATTTGCATAAATATTATTGGCGAAGACAGAATATGCCAAAATTCATAGAATTATTATCGACAGAACATGTCAAGACTCTGAAAAATTTGAGTGTTTTTATTGATAAAGCATTTAGGTTGAGGAAAGATGCTGTTTTAACTTAGAATTACTGATCCGGTTTAATTTCATTATACAGTGTACGCGAATTTGTCTTGAGCAATTTATTTGTATGTGTATATGTTTTTCAAATTTATATATAAAGCAACTCTCCCATTGATTGAGTGAGCATAGTAAGTAAGAAAATAAGAATAACTCAATAACATTATATCTGTCAAATGTCGCTACAAACCCTACATATTGCCTCTCAATACTGAAATAATTCGGATAACCTTTCTTCAGGATGATCCATGCAGTTGACTGGTACCCAACACTGCTGTCGCTGGCCGGAGGAACTCCTGGTACATGTAAATCATAACGAAAACATGCCCATGCAATATACAAAGATTTTTAAAGTTGTAAAAAATGAAGATTTTCAGCAGAAATTCTTTGATATCTTTCTTATTTTTGCTCAAAACATAGATTGTGGGTACACGTTAGAACCGCCTCGGCGAGGCGGTTCTAACGAGTACCCACAATCTATTTTTGGAGCAAAAATAAGAAAAATATGTATACCCCTGCATACCCCAGTCTTTCTGTATAAAAGTGGGGTTTAAGGGGGTATACATTGCACGGACATGTTTTCCTGAACGTGAAAATGTAAAAATGATATACGTCATAAGGAAATATTTTTCTCATTTGTGGCCAAACCATAGATTGTGGGTTCTAACGGGTACCCACAGTCTATGACGTTTGAATGATAAGCAAATTATTATAAGCTCCAGCACATTCATTTTTTTTTTGCTGAAAGATAGTATATATTAAGGTATACGAAAGACAGACGTGTTATCTCGATCTAACCCAGCAGGCACATGACGTCATAATGACGTCATATCAACGTCGATGCGACGTCATGACGTCGCATCGACGTCGATCTGACGTCATTATGACGTCATGTGCCCACTGGGAAGCGTTTCTAAGGTGTGACGTTGGTGTTTATTGTCCACCGCCTTTTCGAAGAAAAACGGAGGGACATAGTGTTTGGCCTTTCTGTTCTTCCGTATATCAATCCTTCGTCCTTCGTATGTTCGTCCTTCCGTATACCCATCCTTCCGTCCTTCCTTTTCCCAATAGTAATATGTACCTTGAGTGCGCAACTCATTCTACGTTTTTGTTCCGATTCTCTTGAAACTTTAAAGATGTCTTTGAAGATGTGCATGTGGTTGGAATATAATCCTCAGATTAATTTTTGACATTTTTCGCAATTCGGGTATTTTGACAATGAAAGTTAATAGACAGTGGGTTCCTTGTGTGCGCAGCTCCTCCTTCTGTTTTATTCCTGTTATTTTTAAACTTTACGGGTGTCTTAATCATGCTTTGAAGATGCACATGTGGATTGAACATAATAAAAAGATTATTTTATCACTTTTTTCGCAATTTCACCTTGTTCGTTTTTTTTTCAGGCATTTACACTGAATGTATAGTGGATACCTTGTATACCTAATTCCTAGTTTTTTTATGTTGATTCCTTTAAAACTTTACAGATGTTATGGACAGATGTTATAGACAAAGTCTGAAGATATGCTGCATGTGGTTTGAATATACATTATTCTCAGATTATATTTGTGTAACTAAACAATGGAGGCGGGGGGGGGGGGGGGCATGAATTCTCTGAAATTGTTTGTTGTTATGTGTTTCAAGGTGTACTTTTTTGAAAAAAGACGTGCATTTTTATTGTCTGACAATTAAATTGAGAACCATCTTCGAACTAAATCTTAATGTTTATTACTTTTGCCTCAAAATCTTATTATTGAATCTAAAATAAGCGCATTCCTTAAATCACGGGAAAATAGAATTGGAGTATGAAATAAGTAAACAATATAAAAATGTAACATATAAAATACCCAAAGAAAAGCTTCAGGACCACAAATACCAATCAGTGGTTTATTGTTATGTATGATACTATGGTTCTGAAAAGAACTGAGGTTGCCAAAATTGGTAAACTTTTTTTTACTTAGATCCTGCAATGGACGGTGTTAATCAATGGCCGATGATCAGTGAAGGTCATGCGTCCGCCAGAACTGAGTTTGTGTACAACATTGATGAGATAGTTAATAATTCAGCCATCAGGTACATGTGTACTCTAATTGAATGCTTTCATATTTTTTTCAAGGGTATTTTAACACTAACCGAATAATGAACATTTTTTTCACGTCTTATACACCTCGACCCACCTATAATTTCAATTTTCTTTTAGGTTGTGTTTGCAGAATGTTACACAAAATGACACATATTTCATCCGATATATGTCTACACAGAAAAAAAATGCTCATTGCATGGTCATTAGGTTATGCGTTGCCTTCTTGAAGACCCGCTTGGATACTAGAGTTATCCAGTGTTTATCAACTAGGTAGCGAGCATCAAACTGGAGACAAAGACCAACATTTGGTAACAAAGTAACAAATAATATGACATTTCATTGGTCATCCCTTTAAAACTAAACTATGACATTTGGTTCAACTAATATTGATTATTTTCACATAGAGATGGTAAATACAAGTTGATACAAGGCAGACCCGGTCATCAAAATGGTTGGTTCCCACTGCCGACATCTCGTCGTGACACAGTCGACCAAGAGGACTCTTCTGCTGGTAGCCAGTTCCCACCATATCAACTTTATGACATTGAAGGTAACAGCTTAGCCAGGAACCATTACAAAAACACGCCCATGCAATATACAGAATTTATATATGTTGTAAAAATGGAAACCTTTTTTGCTCAACGCGTAGATCACTACTCCAATAGTACAATTTCTTTTCTACTTAAATCCGAAATTTCAAGCTTCCAGCCTGCTTGTGGGACTGTACAGCCTGATTTGTGTCGGGCCTGTTCAAAAACCACGTTGTTGGTTTTTAGCTCACCTGAGCCGAAGGCTCACAAGGTGAGCTTATAGTATGGTAGCCGAGCCGTCGTCCGTGCGTCCGTGCGTCCGTCCGTCCACACTTTCAACAACAAATATCTCCACAACTAGTCAGTCAATTGCAATTAAATTTTATCAGAAGCATCATTGGGGTGGGGGAAAGATTGCATAAGGTTTTGGGCCAGGTCGGATCAGAACTCTGGTTTCCATGGCAACAGATAGCTCCCATAGGGTCAGTCAATTGCAATTAAATTTTATCAGAAGCATCATTGGGGTTGGGGAAAGATTGCATAAGGTTTTGGGCCAGGTCAGATCAGAACTCTGGTTTCCATGGCAACAGATAGCTCCCATAGGGTTACAATGGGAAAAATGTTGTGAACACTCTAGCGCCTACATTTTTAATTGGATCTTCTTCATTCTTGCAGGTAATGAGGACAGTCATAAGATCTCGGATGTGTTAGAAATTCGGGTAGATTTGACCATGGACTGCGGAGTTAGCTTCCCTTGAGCGTTTGAAAAAATCCCCATTGACTTACAATGGGAAAGATGTTGTGAACACTCCAGCGCTTTCATTTCTGATCAGATCTTCTTCATTCTTGCAGGTAACAAGGACAACCATAAGATCTCGGATGAGTTCGAAATTCAGCAAGATTTGACCATGGACTGCCGAGTTGCCTGCCCTTGAGCGTTTGGAAAATGGCTGTTTAGTATTGTGAACACTCTAGCACCTAGATTTTTGATCGGATCTTCTTCATTCTTTCATGTAACAATGACAGCCATGAGATCTCGGATGAGTTCGAAATTCGGCAAGATTTGACCATGGACTGCGGAGTTAGCTGCCCTTGAGCGTTTGAAAAAATCCCCATTGACTTACAATGGGAAAGACGTTGTGAACGCTCCAGCGCCTTCATTTCTAATGGGATCTTCTTCATTCTTGCAGACAACAAGGACAGCCATAAAATCTCGGATGAGTTCGAAATTCAGCGAGTTTTGACCATGGACTGCGGAGTTACCTGCCCTTGAGTGTTTGAAAAATCAATATTTTGTGTTGTGGCCACTCTTGCGCCTTCAATTTTGATCGGATCTTCTTCATACTTGGAAGTAACAAGGATAGCCATAACATCGCGGACGAGTTCGAATTTCAGCCAGATCCGACCCTTGACTGCAGAGTTATCTGCCCTTGACTGTTTGAAAAATCAATTTTTAGTGTTGTGGCCACTCTATCATCTTTGTTTTTCAGTGGATTTTCTTCGTTCTTGCAGGTAACAAGGATAACTACAATATCTCGAATGAGTTCGAATTTCGACCAGATCCGACCTCTGACTGCAGAGTTATCTGCCCTTCAGTGTTTGAAAAATCAATATTTTGTGTTGTGGCCACTTTAGCATCTTTGTTTTTCAGTGGATCTTCTTCATTCTTGCAGGTAACAAGGATAACTACAATATCTCGGATAAGTTTGAATTTTGACCAGATCCGACCTCTGACTGCGGAGTTATCTGCCTTTGAGTGTTTGAAAAATTAATATTTTGTGTTGTGGCCACCCTAGCATCTTTGTTTTCAGTGGATCTTCTTCATTCTTGCAGGTAACAAGAATAACTACAATATGTCGGATGAGTTCGAATTTCAGCCAGATCCGACCTCTGACTGCAGAGTTAGCTGCCCTTTAGTGTTTGAAAAATCAATATTTTGTATTGTGGCCACTCTAGCCCCTTCAAGTTTGATCATATCTTCTGCATTCTTGGAAGAAACAAGGATAACCATACC
Source organism: Rugalucina vietnamica (assembly GCA_964017185.1). Classification (NCBI taxonomy): domain Eukaryota; kingdom Metazoa; phylum Mollusca; class Bivalvia; order Lucinida; family Lucinidae; genus Rugalucina; species Rugalucina vietnamica. Next base: position 21,003,228 of record OZ024878.1, on the reverse strand, counting down.
ATCTTGTCCAGTGACTGTACTTGTTGACTCTCAGGTGAGCGACCGTTGCCCTTGTGCTACTTGTTTATGATGCGGCTCTTATGTTTTACAGCTGACCCGACGGAGCACCATGACATTGCCGACAAACATCCCCATATTGTTGATAGGATGAAGAGGAAACTGGCAACATACAGAGCGTCACTAGTACCGGCCATACATGCCCCGGCAGAGCCGAAGTCAAACCCGAAACACTTTGGGGGTGTCTGGTCTCCAGGATGGTGTTGAAGTTACTTATTTAGATATATATTGTTATCTTTAAAAAACTGTTGTGTCTCATTGTTTCTTATATTTGACAAGTTGTGCAAAATAAGATGGATTTCGTGAACAGTTTTCTGAAATACAATTACGAAAACAAGCCCATGTAATCATGTAATATACAGAGATTTTAAAACTGTAGAATCTGGAAAATTTCAAAACATAAATTGTGGGTACACGTTAGAACCGCCTCTGCAAGGCGGCTCTAACGAGTACCCACAATCTATGTTTTGGATTAAGAATAAGAAAATTAGGTTTACCCCTGCATACCCCAGTTTTACTATATAAAAATGGGGTTAAGGGGGTAGTTCATTGCATGTTGAAAATGTTTGACTTCCTATTGCTATGGAACGCTCAGTTCCTTACGTTTAATTATCAGCCCAATGAAAAGTTACCATCACTAAACATGATTTCGATATTTTGAAAAATATTAAATTTCTTTCAAACATTTTAGTTTCATTCATGATTTAATTCTGGTCAATCGAAAATCGATTTATTGACATTAAACAGTTCCAATTGCCCTGGAACTATGCTTCACGTGATGAATTTACAATTTTTAAAACCTTTGAGAACAAGAAAGCCCTATTTTCAGAAATCGCCATGCCGTCTAAGGCCTCTAACACCTTCATTAAAAGGCCACCAAATTAGTTTAATTTTTTCTATCAGCTGGCGGAATAGAGGACTTAACTTTCACGTAGTATCCGACTCCTGGCTTTTGTCAAGGATGGACACATTATGAACACGGTTTTCAATAGCAATGATTGGAGGCACTCTATGCCATAAAAAGGAATGCTGAAGTATCGGTAGTTGTCTATTCAGAATGAATCAAATATTGTCATGTTTTAATTGACCTGACTTTCTGGTAACTTTTCATTGACGTTATTAAGTATATTTTAGTTGAAACTAAGAGATACTGAAAGCTTAAAGAATGTGTTTCTATCTATCAACTTTCAAATCATATACTGCCAAACGCCATAGAAGAAACAATTAATTACAAAAAAAGTACTCTCGCAGTAAACATTGTAAAATATGCGAGGTGTGATCATTTATATAACAGTGACGTGCCACATTATTATCCTCAACGTCGAAAACTCCATAGACTTCAATGTATTTTCTCGATTGCAAGAACATTTATCCTGTCTCTCCTGCTCAACCTATTTTCATGATTTTGGTGTCATTTGAAAGGTAAATGAATAAAGCAATAAAGAAAGTATTAATTCTGTCCATGCGTTTCAAAGCAAAGCTGCAATTTTTCAAAGAAAATGTCAGAAATTTTTGACAATTTTCGAGCAACGTCACCACTGACGTCAATGGGAAAATTACTTTTTCAAAATTTCCAAAACATTTAAACTGCTGTAGATACTATTGTGTTAAATATCTTACTTATATCTGTATTATTAAAAAAGTTATACACTGATTAGTAGCGGTTGCGTTTTTTTGGACACCCTGTACATTAGTACCCTCTTCCTATTGAGGTATCATATAAAATTTTGCCTTGATTGGTCGAGCGGTTTCAGAGGAGATGTTTGAATATTATGTATTGTGGTAACTTGTATACATGTTTATTTGTGGATGCAGCTGATCCTCTAGGGTCCAAATATTCAGTCATTCTGCCCATTGCTTGCAAGTGTTTTCCTTTAAATAACGTTTTAACAGTTTCCCCTTTTCAAATGGATAGCGACCTATGTTGACGACGTAAAATACGTGTAGGTCATCACATTGTAATGATTTATATAAACATTGTAGTACTTAAGTCATTTATGCTTCATGCCAAGTTTCGTGGAAATCGCTCCACCATTCAGCAGAAGATATTTGAACGGTTTTTACCATATGTGGGCATGGCGGTCATCTTGTTCATGTGACCTGTATTATTTATAAACACATTGCCCCCCCCCCCCAATTCCTGTAGATGTTTCATATAAAATTTGGCTTTGATTGGTCAAGCAGTTTCAGAGAAGAAGAAAATGTGAACGGACACACGCACCCTCGGACGCGAATAACCTCTCAAGCAAAACAACTAAAATTTCAATGTATGGATGATTTGACTTAACCACTTGTCCTGGACAGGCTAAGGCATGTTATATATAGATTTATCTGAAGTTCTAAAAATTGAACATTTTCAGCAGAGTTTTTTTTTTATATATATATTTCTTATTTTTGCTCAAAACATAGATTGTGGGTACGCGTTAGAACCGCCTCGCGGAGGCGGTTCAATCAAGTACCCACACATGTTTTGGATCAAAAATAAGAAAATTAGGTATACCCCTGCAAACCCCAGTTTTACTATATCAATTCAATTCAATTCTTTATTCAGATTGCCAAATACATTTTAGCGCATCCACAAAACATGTAATAAAAGGACATCAAACAATAACAAATTACACACTAAATTTAGGAGGTTTTGATAGTGCAAACTGGCCGACCAGAATGTGAACATCATAGGAAAAACTGGTGCAGTACCTATACAGTCATACATACAAGTATCCCTGATATAGGCCATGCCTACCAGCCATCGGTTTAAGTTGCAATCAAACCGGGCGCCCAGTTCACTCAGGCTATAGTCTTTGTATACAATTATGCATTACGAATACATGTTCATGCAATAAACAGAGGATATTACAGATGAAAAATAAGAAAATTTCAGTACAGTCTTTGTGATATTCTTCCCATTTCTGCCCAAAACACAGACTGCCGGCACACGTTAGATTCGCCTTGGCGAGGCGGTTCTACTGAGCACCCACAATCCATGCCCCGGCGCAAAAATAAGAAAAATAGGTATACCCCTGCATATCCCAGTTTTGCTATATAAAATTGGGGCTCAAGGGGGTATTCACTACACGGACATGCCTGTTATGATTTTAACAATGCCATTTGGCAGGGTATTCTTCTCTCTGATTGGTCTGTATTCATATATGATTTCATATAATTTTGACTATATTTGCCAGTGGTAAACTGGAGATAAACTGCAATATCCTACCCCAGGACAGTGTTAAACATGTATTATTTAAAGATTTATAGCTAGAATTATCTGTAAGAAAAACAGGTGTTTCGACAGACTATAGAAATACTTAAAATCATGAAAACAGTAGTATATCTACTTATTTACAGAACACTTCCTGACTTTTAAAGCATCATTGATATAGTTAGTAATATTTTTGCTATTTTGTTGGTTTTGTGGGTTTAGAATATGTTTAATTGCTTCAACCCCTTTTCCCAAAACATGTATCGTTTCTGATAGAAATTTATTACTTATGCGCAAGGAATCATATTTCTTGCATTCTAAAAGAAAATGTTCCTCTGATTCTACAGATTCAGGACAAGTGGGGTATGAGGGGGTATACTATTCATGGACATGTTTTCCTGGTGATGGCCCAGGAGCATCAATCGATTTTCACTAGAGCTCAGGTAGATTTACTGAGATTTTCCGATAGTATCCGATATTGGCCGGCGATATTCGATTATCATTCGGCTAATCTGTCAAGGTATTGGCAGTGCCTGGGGATAGTTGTCTTATCGACATAAATCATGTTTTATGGATTAATATATCTTTCATTGCTTTAGTTGAGTTAAAATCCAATAATATACTTATTTAGTATACTTAAAGGGCTTGCTAGTGAAGTTTCACTTTTCCTTTGTAAAATCGGATCAAACATTTGTTGACTGTTACACTGTTACACTAAACGGACAACAGAAGTATTCAATTTTGACGCACAGTCAAATCTTTCTTTTTCTTTATTTCTTTGCCTTTATTTCCTTTTCATAATAATCTTTCTTCTGTCTTTCTGTACATAATGGTAATAATCTGTCATTTTCTTTTTTCGTTTTTAGCTCACCTGAACGGTGAGCTTATAGTATACCCATGCTCCGGCGTCCGTCGTCGTCGTCGTCGTTGTCGTCGTTGTTGTCCACACTTTTCAAACATCTTCTCCTCTGAAACCGCTTGGCAAATCAAAGCCAAACTTCATGTGGAACATCCTTAGGAAGAGGGAACGAAAGTTTGTATAAATGGTCCAGGTCACATGACCAAAATGGCCGGCATGGCTATAAAAAGGAAAAACCTTTAAAAATCTTCTTCTCCAGAACCAGAAGGCCTATGATTCTGTAACTTGGCTTGAAGCATCAGGCAATAAAGCTCTACAAAGTTTGTATAAATCATGACCCTGGGATGACCTTGACCTTTTTTACGACAAGGTCAACTTAGGTCGTCCATGCATTTGAATAGGAAAAAATAGGAAAATGTAATTAAGTAGCAGAAAACTTGCTAGAAGTGAGCAAATGGACATAAGATTTATGTTTATGAAAATATTTTGGGCCTAGGGGGTTATTTGACCCTGCCCCGGGGCTATATTTATGTATATGACCATAATATTCAAACATCTTCTCTGAAACCGCTAGGCCAATCAAAGCCAAACTTTATATGGATCGTCCTTAGGAAGAGGAAATGAAAGTTTGTATAAATGGTCAAGGTCACATGGCCAAGATGGCCGTCATGCCTATTAATAGCATAAAAGTTTAAAAATATTCTTCTCCAGAACCAGAAGGCCTATGATTTTGAAACTTGGCATGAAGCACCTGGGAATGGAACTCTACAATGTTTATATAAATCATGCCCCTGGGATAACTTTGACATATTTTACGGCAAGGTCAACTTAGGTCGCCCATGTATTTGAATGGGGAAAAATAGGAAAATGTCATATAATGGCAGAAAACTTGCTAGGAATTAGCAAATGGACAGAAGGTTTATGCTTATGAAAATATTTTAGGCCCAGGGGTTGTCTGCCCGGGAGCTACATGTATATACATGTAGATGACCATAATATCCAAACAGCTTCTTCTCAGAAACCGCTGAGTCAATCAGAGCCAAACTATTATTATATGGAGTATCCTTAGGAAGAGGGAATAAAAGTTTGTATACATGGTCAAGGTCACATGACCAAGATGGCCACCATAGCAAAAACGTTTAAAAATCTTCTTCTGAACCAGAAGGCCTATGATTTTGAAACTTGACATGAAGCATCAAGGAACGGAGGTCTACAAAATTTATATAAATCATGACACTGGGATGACCTTGACCTATGTCACTGCAAGGTCAACTTAGGTCGCCCATGCATTTGAATGGAGAAAATTGTTAAAATGTGATTTGAAGGACAAAACTTGCAGTTAATTGGCAAATGGACTGATTTTTTATAATTTGAAAAAGATACTGACTCCAGTGGTTTTTCTGACCCTGCCCTGGGGTTATATACTGTAACGGCACTGGCTATTGTTCTGTAATTCTTATGGATACACCATTATTTTAGGAGCTTTTGTATTTTTATTTGTTTACGGGTATCAAAATGGAACCTGAAACGAACCAGGGCCGAACTAAATATGTGCCAACTTTGCATCAGTTTTTCCATGTAAATACAGGACGACATCGGTTATTGGCGGTCAGAATAAATCAAACATACTCTAAATAATCTAAGCATACCGTTCTTATTCCGCTAAATCATGTTTTGTGGCTGTATTTTGCGTCAATTCCCGCTCCAAAACTCTATTTCCAAGCTGTCATTCGCCGCATTTTATTCGTGTTGAACGTACATGTAGATATCCGAGTGTTCCGAACGTTATTTTGACGACAGCATTTCTGACGTCACAGCGCGAGGCACTTGTTTGGTCGTTGGTATAAATAGGAAATCCTAGGCGCAGTACGGCAGTTGCGAATTGGCTGGCAACTCATGCTGAAGGGTTTCCACCTGAAATGCTGAGGCGTCTGTAACGCGATTTATCACGCCCTCTATCGGCAGGCAGAGCCTCCATGAGGGCGTGATCACCTACCTATCAAAAACCGCTTCACGTACGCGTTCTTAAAACAAATTAGAGGGCCAATCAGAGAGCAGGATTCCCAATTTACCAATTATGCAACGCATTGTTTACATTTTTATTGGTTTTTCAAATTCACGAGTATCGACTGAAAAAATACAGGTAAAAATGACAAGGGAGCGGGAAAATGTGTTAAGTTTATGATATTTTGTATTTCAAATAAATAATTATTCTTAAAATATTTTGTATATAAATGTTTTCCCATGATGCACGCGGCCGTGATCTCGAGAAAATACCCTTCCCACAATGCACAGCGATGACGTCATTCGTGAAGAGAAAATTAAGTGACGGATCCAGGCGTCTATGGAGGTCAGACAGGACGAAATTAGACCACTGGATCAGCCGGGTTAAGGCGTCTGCGCCTAGATCGTTGTTGATACGCCTTGGTGCACAAACGTAGGAGTTTGTAGGCGGTATTGGTGCATGAAGTTCTCTCATTTTGGATGGGTCCCGGGATGGAAACTTTACTCTCTTGATATTTACCGTTTAAAATGAATATTTCCTATGCGAACTTGGCACATGTTTACTAACGATTACTTCTTATCATAATGTATATTTAGTTTATTTGCCAAGCTAAGTGTTCAAACCGGTTGCGCCACGCAACACGCCTCGATATCAGCCAAGTGAGGCGTTGACTCTGGCGTAGACCCAGGCGAAGACTCTGGCGTAGACCCAGGCGTAGACTCTGGCGTAGACCCAGGCGTAGACCCAGGCGTAGCATAAATGCATTGGCAGTTTGGTTTGTTATAGTGTTGTTCGCTTATCTAAAGCGTGTTGATGATTTACAAACCGTCGATAGTATTAGCTACGAATTGTAAATCCAATTCAGATTTCCGTGTTGTGAGTCTGATTCATTAATTAGACGAATTTAGCTTAGCCTAGCTTGGATAATTCTCCTTTTAATACGAAGACTAAGATAACAAAACGAGCACTTGATTTATTATTATATTGAATCTCGTGTACATGTTTAAAGTATTAATTGATCTTTCTCTACAGAAGTTTTCTATAGAGACCCTGTTAGAAATAATGCTCTTACGCCTGTTAAAGAATAATGCAACATTGACTACGTTAACTAAGACGCCAACCTAGGAGATAACCCAGGAGCGCCTTGGTACGCGCCTGGATGTATGAATGTTGGTTGGCGTTGCCTGTTGCTTGTTAGGTATCATTTTATATAGACAGTTTAGCGTTCCGTATTCAGCCTACGTTCGACATTCACCTTGGCAGATAAAGACAGTATGCCAACATACTGTTGTGTTGGGAGTCTTACAAGCGTGCTAGAATGAACTCAATGCTGACGTTAGAATGAGTTGGTTCGATAGTGGTGATTTTCCCTACATCGGCATTATGATACTGAACATAAGAATTTGGTTACTGTCATCCCTTAAAATATTAAGGATAAAGTTAAGTCGATTCCATACGTATATTCTCGAAAGTTTTATTGTATTGAAGGGAGACACATCTATATTCTGAAGCATATTCTTGAATTGAGAATTATTAAATATTAAAACAATGTAGCTCTTACTGAATCATTTAGTAGGATTGCTTATTTAGGATGCTGAGTTGTATAAATTGTTAAGGTTTAGTCCGTAAGCTAAGGAGTAAGAGACTAAGTTATACAACTTTCTGAACATATTTTGTAACTATACTCAAGTATCAAGTCAATTATATTCATTTACTATATGACTGCAACTATATGTATAATTGTGTATCTAAGAATACATTTCTGTGTAATAAGGTTTTTCGTATGTTTAAAGTTCACGGTGTATCCACAATAATAATATGTGATTAAGTCAGTCTTTTATTTTATTTTATGTCTTCATGGTTCAACCATCTACCTGTTAAGGGAAATATGGAATAAATTAAGAAAACTAAAGAATGGCTTGGTGTCATTTCACTCCCAAATAGCAGAGCTATCAGCCCAGGTCGGATCCACGTAGAATTCCTAGTGAATTCATTGTGACTGGTCACCTATCCTGACAATATAAAGAGAGTATACACTATCAGGTGGCTCCCTTCCAATCAATGCATTGTACCATTCTAGTCTAACAAGTTTATTGGTACATGTATATATCTCAGGTCTCAGGTGAGCGTTTACAGGACCATTGGTCCTCTGTTTTTTTTTTGTTTTTTTTTTCTTTCTTTCTGCTCATAACATTACGAAAACTTGCCCAAGCAATAAACAGAGATTTTTTTACCTTAAAAAAAGCGACAATTTTCAGCTGAAAAGTTTTGATATTTTTCTTATTTTTGCTCAAAACATAGATTATAGGTACTCGTTAGAACCGCATCGGCGGAGCAAAAATAAGAAAAATAGGTATACCCCTGCATACCCCAGTTTTGTTATATAAAAGTGGGGTTCAAAGGGGTACTAATAGTCAGAGGGCTGGCCAGCTGGAGTAAAATTCTTTTCAACCCGTCTGGTAGAAAAATTTCTTTGGTACCAGGCAAAAGTATAACTATATAGAAGTTAAATCAGGGTGGATGCCAGAAACAAAAGTGGTGCAGATTTTTTCAGATGCCATTTTGTTACCCCACCCACTAAAAGTACAGTTATTTCACATTATCGGGGTAATAAGGCCTATCTTGCACCTCCAACACCCAATACTATTTCCGATGGTTGTCTATTTATTTCTTGAGACTCCTGAATTGCAATCCAAGTTTGTGTCTTAAATAAACTCAACCAAGATACATAAGATAACGGTTTTCATGGCAACCCATTATGCGTTTCTTTGAATTGGTAGTGTGGCTACAGAGCTCGTCATATTTCTGCTGCTTCTTTTCCTAGACCACCAAACTTGGTCTTATTTTAAAGCCTAGACATATCCCTATGATTCACTGACACATCATGCAATTAAACAAATTTTTATATTCATGTTTATTTAACATAAAGACATTAAAAATGTCAGAGAAATCATAAAATAAAAACAATGAATAAATAAAGGCCCGAACCATTGTGCAAAATTGGTTTATGTACAAATACCATTTAACAACTACGGAACATTATGGATCTATTTGACAATATCTTATTTTTATATTGATTGGTTGATTGATTGATTGATTGATTGATTGATTGATTGATTGATTGATTGATTGATTGATTGATTGATACATGTTTAACGACGCGTTAGCCCTAATGGGTCACTAGCGTCTAACAATTGTAAAATGCATAATTTAGTTCAGAGAAAAAGCATAAGCGTAAGAGATTATCAAAGTTATAAATAATTATTCCGCCAGCAGAAAGATAATGCGATTAAGTTGAAATGACATAAATGGAGAAAAGTATAAATATGATTTGTGTTAAAAATTTATATTTTGTTAAAAAAGTTAGTTCGTTTTAAAAATGACAAAATGCGTTCAAGAGATACATCTTTGAACAAATCTTTCAAATTGTTACTTTGAATTAAGCAGGAACGACGTACATCTATAAAATCAATGCATTCAAGCAGAAAGTGCTTGACAGTTAATTGTGTGGCACATCCAATACATTGAGATTTATCTTCTCGTTTAAGTAAATATTTGTATATTCATGAATATTAATAAAACAATCCTAAGAATTCAGAGAAAAATCATAAAATCTAAGGTAATGTACCTATTTTATCACTGTATCTGGGTTGTAAATAGACCAAAATGTGCTAAAAAGTATCAATCAAATGTCAGTGTAATATATTTCAATATAGTCATGTACTCTTATATATACTGACGATTTGTATGATTTTAGTTTTCATAAATATTAATGAAAAATGTAGGTTATGTAGGAAATTGACAGATAAATTAGAACATTATACATAGAAAATGACCTTGTCTTAGCAACAAATTGCAATAGAATGCTGAAATTGATATGAAATGTTTGCAAAGATTGCATCATAACCCAATTGTCTGATTTATACATGGTTCGATTTTTAATCTCATTAATGTAAATGAAAATTTCCAATATCAGTGAAAAATTGTACCAAAAATATTGGGACGAACCTACAAAGTCACTTGCATCTCAGATGCGAATTGTCATATAGAGTGCTGGCAATAGTATTAAATAAAAACCAGTGCAATTTAATATAGTCATGCAGTGTAATATTTAATTTATCCGATTTTGTTTTCATGCATATTAATTAAAATTGTAGATGCTGTATGAAAATGATGGACAAAATGGCGTTATCTACCTAGAAAATGACATAAATCTTTGCAGCAAATTGCCTTAAATAGCTGAAAGTGGTATCAAATGATTGCTAAGACATTGTACTTTAGACTTGTGGTCTGATTTATAAATGATACGATTTTTATCGCACCTGCTTAAAGCAGGGTGCGATATAGGAGTTCAAATTTCCGTCCGTCCGTACGTTCGTTCGTTCGTCCGTTCGTTCGTTCGTCCGTCCGTCAACATTTACGTCGAAGTTTAGTTTTCTCGACATCAGAGATAACTGCGAGTCTGAAACCTTGCATAGTAATTGTCCCTGACATACCCTTCAAGCACGCTCCTTAACCCAGTGCCCTTGACCTATATTTCACGGTCCACTGACTTTGAAAATTTTTATGTCGAAGTTTTGTCAACATTTACGTCGAAGTTTGGTTTTCTCAACATCAGAAATAGCTGCGAGTCTGAAACCTTGCATAGTAATTGTCCTTGACATACCCTTCAAGCACGCACCTTAACCCAGTGCCCTTGACCTATCTTTCACGGTCCACTAACTTTGAAAATGTTTACGTCGAAGTTTGGTTTTCTCGACATCAGAGATAGCTGCGAGTCTGAAACCTTGCATAGTAATTGTCCTTGACATACCCTTCAAGCACGCACCTTAACCCGGTGCCCTTGACCTATATTCCACGGTCCACTGACTTTGATAAATTTTACGTCGAAGTTTGGTTTTCTCGACATCAGAGATAGCTGCAAGTCTGAAACCTTGCATAGTAATTGTCCTTGACATACACTTCAAGCACGCACCTTGACCCGGTGCCCTTTAACTATATTTGATGGTCTATTGACTTTGCCCGATGCAGGTGCGATATCGACCTCCGCGGAGTTCTTGTTAATATTTGAATCTTATTGAAAGCAACCGATATCAGTGTAAAACACAATAATATGGAAATGCACCTACAAAACCACTTGCGTCTTGGCTACGAATGAGTATAGATTGCTAGAAGAGGTATCACATAACTACTAAGAAAATGTTCTAAGGCTATGCAGTCTTTTGATGGATAAATAATCTGATGTTTTATTTCATAAATATAAATAGGAACCTCTGACATTTTAGAAAACTGGTAGAAATTTGAGGGAGATATACATTCAAAACAATTATATCTCAGCTTCAAATAGCCCTAAAGTGCAGCAAATGGTGTCAGATAATGGTTAGGACAACTTATTATTGTAAAGCTGTCAAATTTATTAGTATATGAGTTGCCGAGTAGTTATAAAAAAAAATCGAAAAATTGGCGTAATGCCAGGAAAGATCAAGGGGCTGCACCTACAAAATCATGTCAATCTTCGCTACATATAGTTCAAGAGTGCTGAAAAATACATCAAATGGCTGCCATGACATAGTATGATTTACATGAGGTCGGGCAGCTTACTCAATCTGTGAGTCCTGGTTTTTGATTCATCAGGATGTTTATCCTGATTTATTTGTTTGTTCTTGATGATTCATTGACTAGTTAGAGATTCACCACGAGGACCGAAGAACTAACTAAATGTTATGAACCACTGCAGAAGCTGAGGGTGAGGTTATGGCCATGTAAAATCGATTTAAACCCGCCAGTAACTTTGTGTTACTGATCGTTCCAAGTCGATACTTCTGTGGTAGTTCTTTTTGTTTTATGTCTTGGTGTTTAATAAATTTTTGTGCTGTTGGCGCCTTATGTATGTTTTCATATTTTTAGTTAAGTTATGGTAACTGAGTGGCCACCTATTGGGAAAATAGCTGCTCATTCGGCTTACGAAATGTTTTCATGGTATAAGTACCTGATTGTTAGTTTGGTTTTTTCCCACCTCGGTTTTTGGAGTGGGAATCTTTTTCTGAATGCGCCTTTTCCTGATCTTTGCCTACTTGTACCTTCCTTTATATTCATGAAACTAAAGCATGTATGGTTTGCATATCAGACCGTCATCATGTGATAGTAGTGCCATGTCCTGGCAATCATTTAATATTATTTTCTGTGCTCTGTAACTACTAGCAAACAAAAAGCAAGTGATCTTTAGGCATACCATCTTGATGTGTTTTTCATTTTTCCTAATTCTCTGAAGTTTGTGAAATATAATATCATATAACGTACAGCCATACAATCTGTATATCAATCATTTGATACCACTTTCATCGCTCTATGGCTACTGGCAACAAAGAAACAAGTGGTTTGGTAGATATTTCTCACACTTTTTTTTCATCAAATTTACTCAAACATACAGACTTTTCATTAATATTAATGAAAACTAAAACTAAATGCGTCTTATGTCAGATAATAGCTCTGTAGCAAATAATCCTAGCTATTATTTGATATCATCTTTAGCACTTTTTGCTGACCTACCTATTACCTTTTAAGAATACCACCAACATGGGTCCATATTTTTTTCAAATTTTAACAGTTTTTCAAAATATTCATGAAACAAATACTAGATTTTTGAAATATCAGCCTATATTACAATAGTAATTTGCATTCCAATTTTCTTGATAACATTTTTAGAACTATATATCAGTAAACAGCCCATATAAGAGGTATTGCGCTTTACATTTTTCATGATTTGTCGCCGTTTTCTAAAGTATTAACTAATATTTATGAATATGCAAATAAGATAACTGTCATATATGTTTATAATACAAGAAAAAATTACATTATTGTATCCTTGATACCATTTTAAAGATTATATGTCACTTACCAGCCCATAAACAAGAGGAATACCACCTTACATTTTCCACGCTTTTTCGCCAATTTCTATCTTTTAATTAATATTCATGAATGTGCAAATGAGATAACTGTCATATATGTTCATGATACTAAAAATATGCCACATGGTATCAATGGGGGAAAAGCACCATGCCAAACAATGATGGTTTGGACCTTTTGTAGCTACATGTATTTACCGGTTTTAATGAGTTTTCTGTAATGCTTAATGCATTTAATCTTCATGATTATGCAAATTAGATAATTTGCAAAACATGTCAGTGAATGACAGAGCTACACTTATGTGTAGTCTCATATATGAGTTCAGCCGTCTAGCATACTAAATCTACATCGTAGAGATATACCACCACATGTCATTTGTTTCTCCTACTTAATACTTTTGCATATTGTTCAAACTTGTCATTAATATTCATAGATATGCAAATGAGGTAATGTTCATATGTCAGTTGCAAGAAATAAGCTGTCAGTTTCATTAATATTGTGATATAAATATATCATAATAATGGTAAATGGCTGAAATTAGTTTCACTTGTGGTGTTTTATAGTTTTTTTCCACATTTTGATATCTGTTTTATGGTTTTTAACTTTTTATGATGATTAAAATTAATATTCATAAATATGCAAATTAAATTATTTGCATATGTTACCATAGGAAGTTAGGCCAATGTTTAAGCTGTAATTTGGTATATAGTTAAGTGCTCTAGGTTTAGTGGCAGCTGAGTTATGACTGATTTTGTAGGTACACCCCCATTTATCAGAGTCACGTTAGTGGATTTAGTGTGGGTGTGTTTGTCAGCTTATAAAAAAATCTGCACCACTTTCAGATCTATTGTCTTTATATTATGCTCAATATACGTTATGTTATGCGATCATTTTATTATGTTATGACTTATAATTGTATGCTTTAAAGTTTCTTTATATGCTGCATCAAGTTGATTATATGGTTTTGATAACTTCATTATATGAGCAAACTTCATTATATGATGTGACAACTACATTATATGATGTGGACGATTTTGCGAGAAGAAGAATTACATTGACACCGCTAAGAGAGTTATTGTATAGCCCATAATATAATGAGAAACATACATAATATAATGAGGTTGTATCAGCATATACTGTAAGTCTACCATAATATAAAGATGTGTACACATCATATAATGTAAGTCTACCATAATATAAAGATGTTTACTCATTATATAATGAAAATTTTCATAATATAAAGAACCTTGTCCAACATATAATGGACTTTTCTCATTCCATAATGCACAACTATACAACATATAATCAAATGTGAGCAGGATATATTGACGATGATGAATCTAATGTTTTTATTCCTTACCATCAGACAGCTTTGGCGTTCCATACATGTGTGTTATGGCTTATATGTATGGATGTTTTGACTTAAACCACTTTACCTGGACAGACTCAGACCTGAGTGGTTAACAAGCAATCAGATGGTCAGCCAGTAGCGTATAAGCTTTATCTGGAGGCACAAGAACGTTATGTTTGTTTGGGAATCTTAATTTATCAGTATATCGCCTTTGTATTCTTGTATAGTTAATACCAATTTGAGCCGCCGCATTGGAAAATCAACAATCTGCATAGGCAAAAACAAAGGCGCAGATCAGCTTCGCAGTAACTGCGAAGCTGATCAGCACATTTGTTTTCGCTAAACGGATAGTATAATTCCTTTACTTTCTTAATCTAAAATTTCCATCTTCTGTGACTGTACAGCCCGGTTTGTGTCAGCCCTGTGCAGAACCCAAATAATTGTATGTTTTCTCACGCCCAGGATCAATTATTAACACACAAGTACACCTACATAATATCGAGATGGAGCTAAGCAGTCGACGATGGTCAGTTGCAGTTTTGTTGTTATTGACACTAACTGGCGCAAGTTCCTTCCTAACTGTACCGTCAGCCCCTGAAAAAACTCCGCACATAATTTTCATAGTCGCCGATGATTTAGGTAAAGCATTGTGTGTACGTCCTACCATCTATCTATCTACCTACCTACCTATCTGCCCTTTGTCTGTCTGTCTATCCATTAGTCGGTCCGTCCATCTGTTTGTCAGTTTCTTTAGAGAACAATGTATCGAATTGGATGTACTGTATCTAAATAAACTACATATACTTACGATTTTACGATGGTGTTAAATGCAATTGGTCGTGTGAAAATCGCACACTCCAGAAGAAGAATTGATAATATATGTGATAAATGCTATAGGGCGTTTGCAATAAACATAAATTACTTAACGTAGACAATGAGGCAAATATTATGTGTTTTTACATCGAGCTTTTACATGAATATAATGAACGTCTTATTACATGTACCTACATCTAAAATGTGCAACCTCTCAACGATCTCAACTCAATCTTTTACAGGATGGAATGACGTGGGATGGCACAACCCAGCTATATATACACCAAACCTCGACAAGCTAGCAAATGATGGTGTCATACTAAATTCATCTTACGTGCAACCAGTGTGCACTCCGTGAGTAACTTACGATTGTAATTCAAATTGTACAAACAAACAAACAATACTCTTTATTGACGCTCAGATAACAATACTTTACATATGAGCCAAAATAAACATTCATTCTATCTTTCATGGTGGTTAGTAAAGTATGCAATGGAACATGTAAAGGTTACCCAGCGGGCGTATTACGTCGAAATGACGTCATATGAAAGTCGATGCGACGTTATGACGTCGCATCGACGTCGATCTGACGTCATTCTGACGACATGTGCCTGCTGGGTAGGAGCAAAAGCATCGTAGAAGAAAAACAGATAGAGAGGAAGAAAGAGTAACTCTCAGGGAAGGAGTAAAGGGGAGACTACGCTTAGTATAATTTCATACAGAGGTCTATTAAGAAGATAATCATGTACAAATATGCAGTAAACGTGTCATGTCAAATCAAGATAAAGAAAAATGCGAACGGGACGCGTGCGAGAGAACCCGAGTTCGACTTAGATCGGCATGCTCGGTTGTCGAGTCACTCCGACATGCAATATGTCTGCGTAAAAATCTGGTTAGGTTTGCTTCATACATAATGGACTTGGTCCATGGACACATGTCAGTCTAATCCCCGGCTCTCTCGTCGAGTCTCTTGCATTTTGTCGATCATGTAAGAAAGTAAACATGCATAACATTTGTACCTCACTTCAAAATATGTAATGACTGTTGACTCCTTACACTTTTTGCACTGCTGAAAATTTAAGTTTTAATTACACCAAACAGACGTTGCGTCGAGGAGACATAACATGTCAGCTTACAGGGAAATACAATCAATTTCCTGCAGACAAAAATCATAATGACTATGATGTGGATGAAAGTGATGATGATGATGATGATGATGATGATGATGATGATGATGATGATGATGATGATGATGATACAAGCTTCTTTACATTTTTTGAATTATTTGCAGGTCAAGAAACTGTTTTATGTCGGGTTACTATCCATACCATACTGGGTTACAGGTATGAAAGATAAAAGTTACATGACACTTCTATACGCAAAATACTGAATTTCAAATTTGAAATTTTGAAACATGTATACTTAAGGAATAAAGAAACGCAACAAATACTTTGGGTTACTAAAAACATGCTTTGTAATGCAAGTCTGTGGTATAACTGAGCATCTTATATGAAAACAAAATCTAAACGTCAAATTGCAACCGGTTGAGCCACACTGTCAGTTACGTATGCTTAATGGCGTACGCGTAACCACACTGACCTACAGTAGCAAACCCTGTAGCCATGATCAGTAAATGTCAAATTTGAAACCAAAACCAATATTTTGTTTCCAAAACCACTAAAAGTGATTGCAGATGTAACCATTGATCAGTTGGTAACAGTTGGGCATGTTATGGGGCGTTTAACGTCACCAACGTCAATCGAAAAAATGAGTCAAAAGCCAGAAAAATTCCTTCGGCATGCGTTATATTCAATAAAATGATTATTTACGTAAACATTATGACCTTTGTACTTCAGACATCCATAAAACGTCCATTATAACGTCAAAATTTAACATCCTGCATTTTAAAGACTCTCATTATGTTTTTTCAAATTTTCTGATTTAAAAATGATCAATTACCAACGTTTGATTACAGTGCGTAAATCGAGTGTTTACTCAAAGCATATAATCCGTTTCGCTCCTTTACATAACGTGATACTCTGTCTAAAGAACGTCAAAACAAACGCTCCGATGATCCAGTTATACGGTACCTGTGAAGTCACTGTTGATTAAAAAACATGTTTTATCATATGTTGGTTCGATATATACCGTTTAGGTACAAATAGCCAAAATCAAATGATTTAAATGACGTTAATTACTCATCTTTCTTTATTGTAAACTTCAGCATTGCGTTAACAAGATTGAACGCAACATGGGACGGCACCTAAGAATACAATGATCCTAGTCTTTATTGCACATTATCAAGTCGACGTAACGTAACCCACATGCAAAGAATTTGTCACCTTACCCTTCGCCCCGACGTGTACGTCACAATTTGCGTTTTTCATAGTTTTTGACGTTTTGTCGTTAATTTTGTCAATAAAATGACGTTTTCTCATTTCATCACGTGCAAAAAGCAGTCAGTAGGTCATTTTATAAAAGGATTTTATCAAAACGTCAAATACATACGTAAAAGTTGAAATTTAGTGTGTTGCGTATTTTAATTCCTTAAGTATACAATACTGTTATACTCAAAATGCTAAATATAGAGCAAAACTAAAATTATAGGTATCGGTAAGCTTCCATTCTAATCCTAATTTGTAGTGCATGTAAATGTATGATCTATATATGTATGTTACTTGTTTGAATAAATATGTTTAAACTAAGTAAGGAGCTCTTTTTTGAAACGTGTTCAAAACTCATTTTAACCGAGCTTTCCAAAAAGCTTAAAACAATAAAGTATTACGTATTTGGTAAATGAATAATTTCTCAACGTGTTTAAGACAGAACTAGAACAGGGCAATCAACCTTTCAAGCACCACCCTTTACTGTTGAGAAACATTGCATTATTTCGTGTTCTGTATTACTGTTCTTTTCACATTTTTCTTTCATTCAATACATAGCATAGCGTTATACTCTCATACAATCCAAAAGGCATGCCGACAAATATAACGACGCTGCCACAAAGATTACAAGCTCTCAATTATTCCACGCACATGGTCGGAAAGTATGTTTTCTTATTCTACTCTTATACTTATCATTTATAGTTTCTCTGACTTTTAACCAAAATTAACATTTCCTATAAAACAACATTGGAGCCGCCTCGTGGGAAAACCAACAATGTGGTTTCCGAAGAGGTTCGACACAAACCGGGCTGTACAAGCACAGAAGATAGCTAGAGACTGGAAATTTTGGATTTAGAAAGTTGAGAAATTGTGCTGATCAGCTTCGCGGTTAACAGCAGTCACACATTAGCGTATAAGTGAAACGCGCGCCGGGCGTGTTAAAAAAAAAAAACAAATTTCCTCATACGCCAGACGCACGTCGGAGACACGTCCAAGGCGCGTTAAGCGCGCGCTGGGTACGCAAGGTGTACGTCCGGCGCGCGTCGCTAAAAGTCGGCGCGCGTTTCGTGCGCGTTTGGGCTAAATAAAATTTTAAACATGCTTAAAATTTTCTAGAAGTTGGGCGTGTGTCGGGCGTGTGACCTACACGCTTCAAGTACGTTCCACGCACGTAACAGGCGCGTTGAATACGTTTCGAACACGCCCAGCACACGCCGAGCACATGTTTCAAGCACGTCGTATACGCTACGTGCGCGTTTTAATTTTTTAACCGGATGCTGGTTTGGGCGAGTGTGGAACACGCCTGTAAAGTGTGCCAAGCGTGCTTGGAGCGCGCATGAAACGCATACAGCGCGCCGTCTGTAGCGCGTGTCTAGCGTGTCTGGGACGTACGACAAACGTACTCCAAAACTTTGAGATTTTTTATACATCCGGCACACGCCTCAGTCACGCACTAATGTGTGACTGCAAATGCGAGTTTAAGGAACAAATTAATTTTATACGTCCAAAATCTTCAGCGTGTTGAGCTTTTTCATACGCCCGGCGCGCGTTTGGGTTATACGCTACTGTGTGACTGCAATTTACCGCGAAGCTGATCTGCACCTTTGTTTTCGCATATGCAGATTGTTTTTTTTTTTTCTCATGGGGCGGCTCATTGAATGATTTTATAACTCAGTACGTTAATGATTAGAAAGACACATCAGGAAAACATGTCCGTGCAATGAATACCCCCTTAAACCCTACTTTTATATAGTAAAACTGGGATATGCAGGGGTATACCTATTTTTTTCTTTTTGTTTGCTCCAAAACATAGAGTGTGGATACTCGTTAGAACCGCCTCACCAAGGCGGTTCAAACGTGTACCCACAATCTATGTTTTGAGCAAAAATAAGAAAAATATATAATGAAAAAATCTATTGAAAATTTTCAATTTTTAAAGCTCAAAAAATCTCTGTTTATTGCATGGGTGTGTTTTCGTAATGTGTACGGCTAGTCTAATTATGCTGTTCATTGCTGTTCTAGATGGCATCTTGGATTTTGCAACTGGAATTATACACCGACTTATAGAGGATTTGACTCATTCATTGGCTTCTACAACGGTGAAGAAGATTACTTCAATCACACAAGAAGTACGCTGTGGTATTAAACATCAGCTACCAGGGCCCAGTTGTTCAAAATTAACGATGTTGTTAGGTAAAGGTTCGTTAAAATTTCAAACATGAAAATTATAAATACGTACACTGTTGATTTTTGTTGATAAAATGTGAGAATCCTTTGCATTCTCACATTTTATCAACAAAAAATAACAGTGTATTTGCTTATCTAGTTAGCATTTTCTTAACGAGTTTAGGTCTTAACGATGACGTTAAGCTAACGAAGTTTGAACAACTGGCCCCAGATTGTTTATTTAAAATATAAATTTGGTGCGTGATTCACGGTTAACAGCTATAGTTATGTTGGGACGGGCAGTTATTATAGCCTCAATGTTCCTGGACAAGCCTCGCGGAGGCAGCTAACGAGTGCTAGATCCACATTTTCACCACTAACTGACGAATGCGATTCTTGAATCAAAGCAAGAAGCAAAATAGCCGTTGAAATGTTTTCATAATCAAATTCTCTTAAACCAAAATGGGACGGACGTGGGAGAAGACACGCAACTATTTCGAGCTACATATTTTGCGGACGTTCGTAAGATTATGTGATGACGTCCGTTACAACAATTTCTATTTTCTGTAAAATTAAAATATGTCTAATATTAGGACAATAAACTTCCAATTTCAACGTCATATTATGATACGAATGTTACACTGGACGTCATTTCATATGTAACTTATAAAATCGCCAAAGGCTCATTTGATGAGTTTCATATGAAATGACCGCACGTGCACAAAGCCCCCCCCCCCCCATTTATCGCATAATATCTTAATCTGGCATTTTGAGACATTTTTCTATTGTAGACACTGGCTATGACTTTCGATGGAACACAAGTGTCTACGATTCAGTAATAGGAGAATACTCAACTGTGAGTATAAACATAAGGATAACATGTCCATGAAAAGCCCTCTTTATTCCCATTTTTACATGTACATAGTAAAGTTTGGGTGTGGAGGAAAATATAGTGTTTTCATTCAGCTTCGAGGATACAATTAGTTCGATGACGTCATTTGTTATCATATAATCGGAATACCTTTGTTGCCATGTGCTCCAAAAACATGTGACAGAACGCCGACAGTGAAGTCTTTTCTTTTTGAAAAGCCAGTCATTAAAATTCCAATCAGAAGGAAAATTATTAATCAAAATATTTAAAAGTGTTTAAAAAGAGCCATTTTCACTAAAACTTTCTTACCCGCACGTCTAAACCAATATTTCCAAATCATTTGATTTCCAAACTCAGCCTACAGATCGTCTGCTTCAGCCATTGTGACCCAGATTCAAGGTGACTACCATTGGATATTGGTCTGAGGCCTCAAATGGGGAATTGATTTCCTTTTTAAAAGAAACTGTTCTTATGAAATTTAAGGTGAATAAGTAAAGAAACATTACTACACCCAAGATAAGATTTTGTCTCCACTGTAGGATATAGAATGGCCCAGACACATGAAGCTATTGTCATAGCTTTTTGAAGGTGTGCAGGATCATGAGGTCAGACTGGTCTTTACATTTAGGATAAAATGCCTACATTTCAGCCATCAAAAAAGAAAAAGAAAAAGAAATTAGCTGGCACCAGTAAAATAATAGGAAACTGACAAGTGTGAAAATTATAAAATGTGTAACAAAGTTACTAAGATCAAATTTCATGGTTTGCTATGTTGTTATTAATTATTCGCCTTAATTTTCTTTTTACCCCATATGGTGCCTCTATAAATGCCACTACATCCGGGTCCTCGAACTTATTGTATTGTTTACAACATGGTGGCTAAATTAGGTCATTGAAAAAATGGTAAATTCAGGTCACAGTTTAAAAGTTATTTTTGAGTTTTTGTTGGCATTTTGTTCCTTTGATGTTCAAAAAATATTTTTCCTAAACTTACATTTTTGATGTTATTTATAGAAATCAGGGAAACCTAATGTACTTATGTCCTCGAAGTTCGATTACGCCAGTATACCTATTATTCATATTTTCACCGAAAATTTAGATAATAAAAGTAAAAGTAAGCAATGATCAAAAAATGGCGCAATCAGAAAGAAATCCACACTACAAAATTTACCGAGATGGGAAAAAACTAAGAGAGCATAATGTTAGTCAAATGGGCAGCCATTTTCCCAATAGGTGGCCACTCAGTTAAAATATGAAAATACTAACACCAAGACATAAAACAATAAGAACCACCACAGAAGCATCGCCTTGGAACGATCAGTAATATAAACTTACTGGCGGGCTTACCCATAACCTCACCCTCAGCTTCTGGCGTGGTTCACAACATATAGTTAGTTGTTCGGTTTTCGTGGTGATTCTCTAACTAGTCAATGAATCATCAAGGACAAACACATAAATCAGGATAACCATCATAATGAATCAAAAACGAGGATTCACGGATTTAGTAAGCTGCCCGACGATGGAGATCCCTGGGCGCCCTGTAACTTACAAAAAATCCGGAGCAAACGAAAAACACCAGTTGAATCCCGGTTTGGCCAAACAACAGACAGAAAGCTCCGGCCCCAACCAACTAAAATGAATAGCTTTAAGTCGGGACCATCATAGAGTCTGACGCCCGACCCACCGGTGTGCAACTATATTGGGTTAAAACTAAGCATGCAGACTGCCGCATAACATTTAAGTTATATCCTATACGTCTGTAACGTGTGATATAAATATTCTTAAAAACAAACTCAGCATGGCGGTTCTAACCTGTACCCAAAATCTTAATTTTGTGTCGGTATATTTCATAGGCCTGTTTTTGTAAGTTGTTTGATCAGAAATATATTTTATGAAAGCAACATATGTCGCATCAGGAAAACATATAATGTATAATGTATACCCCCTTAAACCCCGTTTTTATATAGAAAAAACCTGGGGTTTGCAGGGGTTTACCCGATTTCCTTATTTTTGCTCTAAAACACAGATTGTGGGTACTCGCTAGAACTTCCTCGGATTGTGTACCAACAATCAATGTTTTGAGCAAAAATATCAAAACTATTCTGACGAAATGTTCATTTTTTACAGCAGAAAAGTTTCTCAGTATTTTGAAAGGGGATTTTTTTTTTTTTTTTTTTTTTTTTTTTTTTTTTTTTTTTTTTGATTGGGAAACGATTTCTATTTAACATATAGGAAACGGACATAACAAAATACATGTAAAATCCCATTGGGAAAGCTTAAATCGCTAATCGCTATAGCTTACAAACCTCTCGACCGTTTGGGATTAGAATCACAACATTACGAAAACTTGCCCAAGCAATATACAGAGAATTTTGAGCTTTAAAAATTGAAAATTTTAGCTGAAAAATTTTGATATTTTCCTTATGCTTGCTCCAAAACATAGATTGTGGGTACTCGTTAGAACCGCCGTGCCGAAGCGGTTCTAACGAGTACCCACAATCTATGTTTTGGAGCAAACATAAGAAAAATAGGTATACCCTGCATACCCCAGTTTTACTATATAAAAGTGGGGTTTCCGGGGGTATTCATTGCACGGACATGTTTTCCTGATGAGTCATAAAACTGTAAATAAAACCTAACATTTCCAACTATCGCATGTAGTTTTGCCATAATGCATACACCAGTTTTCGTTCTTATTTTAAATGAAAGGGAGGTAATCGAAAAATAATGAATATTTGATTTGTTATTTCTCGAGACTGTGGCTGAATTTTTAAAAAGGTACAAGTAGGCAATGATCAGGAAAAGGCTCAATCAGAAAAGAAAATTCCCACTCCAAACACCGAAGTGGGAAAAAACTAAATTGAAAATAAGATACGAGTACTAAGAAAAC
This sequence comes from Rugalucina vietnamica, assembly GCA_964017185.1. Taxonomy (NCBI): domain Eukaryota; kingdom Metazoa; phylum Mollusca; class Bivalvia; order Lucinida; family Lucinidae; genus Rugalucina; species Rugalucina vietnamica. Next base: position 20,979,727 of record OZ024878.1, on the reverse strand, counting down.
ACATTGTAAGCCGAATGAGCAGCTATTTTCCAATAGGCGGCCACTCAGTTACCCAAACCAAGCTAAAATTTGAAAACGCGCATAAGACGCAAACAGCACAAAAAAATCAACACCAAGACAAAAACAATAAGAACCGCAACAGAAGTATCGCCTTGGAATGATCAGTAATACAAAATTACTGGCAGGCTTGAACTAGTTTTACATGACCATAACCTCACCCTCAGCTTCTGCTGTGGTTCACAACACATAGTTAGTTGTTCGGTCCTCGTGATGAATCTCTAACTGGTCAATGAATCATCAAGGACAAACAAATAAATCATGATAACCACCATGATGAATCAAAAAAGACTCACAGACTCAGTAAGCTTGTCGACGACGGAGATCCCTGGGCGCCCAATAACTAACTTACTGAAAGTCAGCAGAAATAGAAACACCAGTTGAACCCCGGATTTTTCGGATTTTTGTCCCCGGCAACAATAATTTCTATCAGAATGCGCTATTAGTCAAAGCGCCGATTTGATCATTTATCGGGTAATCACAAAAGTGATGTTTAACGAAACTCTGTTGAAATTGTCAACTGATGGAGTTTTTTTCCAGAATTAGAAAGAGACTGACTTAGCAAATTCAGTATTAAGGGTATTAAAGGAGAACATCTAAGACAATCGGCTGGGAGTATATTACATGAATATAGTGTGTGTTTTATTTAATTATATAATAAGTACAGTTCCCCTACACCGAAACAAAAGTTAACATACCATTGAAGCTCACTCAACAGAGACATTATACACCAACGGCACGGTTGAGGAGGGTGAATGTTGTCAAGATGCTCAAAACAAACTATGATGCTTGCTCATTATTTCACCTGATAAGGATTGTCTTCGCACTTAAGTGTATGTATTGTTCACTGTTTAGAATGTGATAGCCAGACACGCCGTGGATCTGATAAACACCATTGATCCCGCAGATGAAAAGCTGTACCTCTACCTGCCATTCCAGTCCGTACACTATCCACTACAGGTACGAAAAAACTCCCGTGCAATATACATATTTTTCTTGAGATATGAAAATTCAAATTTTCATTGAAAAAATGATATTTGAGCCGTTGCATAAGAAACCCAACAATCTGCATATGCGAAAACAAAAGCACAAACCGCGAAGCTGATCAGCGCCTTTGTTTTCGCTTCATGGATAGTACAATCCCTTTTCTTCCTTCACCCGAAATTTCAAGCTTCTACTAGCTATCTTCTGTGACTGTACAGGCTGGTTTGCGTTGACCTGGTCGGAAACCCAAATTGTTGGTTTTCTCACGCACAGGCTCATTTTATATACGTTTGCTCAAAACATTGATTTTGGGTACACTATAAGAGTACCCTCAATTTATGTTTTAGATCAAAAATAACAAAAATAGATTTACACCTGTATACCCCACCTGTATTATAAAAATGTGGGGTTCAGTGGGGTATACTTTTCATGGAAATGTTTTCCTGATGCATCAATTTTTTGCATATAACATAAACCAGAGGACCATTTGTCCTGAGAACGCTCACCTGAGGTTTCGTCTTTGTAAAATGATCTTTGGCCAAGGTCATGTTGGCCTGGTTAAGGTCATTTTGACCAACTTGAAGGTAAAATAACATCAACCTTGAATACTCACATAATTTAAAAAAAAAATCAATAAATTGTATGTACATTGTGTATCTACAAGTCTGAAATTGAAACTAATTATTTTTCGTGGTGTCATAATTATCAAATTATTAAATGTAGTTTTGTTACTATAGGCGAATATCAAAATGTAAACGGATTATATTTAATCAAATTAATGTGTTTTGGTATAGTAATTTGTCGAAACATATCAACTGTAGTTTTCGACTTATTGCTTTTTGTGTAAAAGTAGAACTTCAAATAAAAGTCTTATTTAGGTTCCGCACCATTACAAGAATTTGCCTCAGTACAGTCATATACTCAATTTGAAACGTCGGACATTTAGCGGTAAGTAAACGTCAATGATGGCATTAAACGGATCGCTTAAAACGGGTAAAAAAAAGAAATTAGCGAATAAAAATATCCCATTTCATTGAAGTTTTATATATTCATACATAATCCACGATAATATATGCAAAAAATAACCCGCATATTCGAAAGAAAGTTTTTCGGTTTTATTCTAAAGCTTCAGAAGTTCGCACAGCTCACAATATTTAATTTTACTGAAAGCGCCTATTGAAAGAAAACTACATGAAACAAATGTAGGATTTCTGAGCGGCCTTTATATTTGCGACAGGTATGGTGTCAGCCTTGGATGAAGCCGTAGGAAATATAACTGACGCTCTGAGGAAGAGAGGATTTATGAACAACTCGTTGATAGTCTTCACAACTGATGTAAGTGGTCAATTTAATGTCGTTATATGACAATCTTATGCAAAGGTATGACGCCATATGGACTAAGGTCCTATCAGGAACTAAGACACTTATTAGATGCCTCTTAACGTGTTTCTGATTATTTGATTCCTATGATTTCATTTCACAGACATGTTTTCTTGATGATATCAAGAAAACATGTCTGTGAAATGAAACCCCCTTAAATCCCACATTTTTATAGAAAAACTGGAGTCTGCAGGGGTATACCTGATTTGCTTATTTTTGATTCAAAACATACATGGTGGGTACATGTTTAACACAAAAAAGAATATTTTCTTTTTCCAATAAAATTTTCAATTTCTGCTTCTGAAAAATCTCTGTATATTGCATGGGTGTGTTTTCGTAATGTGAAGATTGAGGTATGGTACTTGCATTTAGAATCCCATGACGAAATGCAATACAATATATGACATAAAATAATACAAACAGCGCGAAGGGCAAGTCGGCTACAACGTTACATTTCAGATCTTCACTCACCAAAAAATGTACAATCTGCTTAGCATGCCCTTTGGAGTCAAGCCAGTCTATATTTATTTGAATAAGATTCTCATATTTTTGTTTTCAGAACGGTGGACCAGTAAGCAGAGCTGCAAATAACCTGCCACTAAGGGGTTCGAAGACAACACTTTGGGAAGGGGGCACGAGAGGAGCCGCTTTTGTATACAGTGAAAGCTTACTAAAGAAAACAAAATACGTAAACAATGAGTAAGTCTCGTATTGTATCAATCTGACACAAACATATCTCCATATATCAATATTGCCGTGAATTAGTCTAAATCATTACATAGCTTTGACATGTATTATTGACAATTTCAGTCAAAATAGTATTCAGTCATGCCGGATTGATGCAGCAACTTCGATGGGACTGTAAGTAGTGGTCTTGAAAGGGAGCTGTTGGGCCTTTAGAACCCATTTTCTCACCCACCAGACAAGCATATCCCTTTGTGTGCCTGTCTGAGATATTTCTGTCTCAGTACTAGTACAATTTTAACTGTCTCAAAATGACAATCATTTCTGTTTTTAGCTAATAGAAATGTACATCTCATGCATACTTCCATATAAGGAAGTGATGAGCTAGGTGTCAACTGAGACAAAAATGGCCTAGCTGGTGTTGATTTCGGGAAGATATCAAGAGTAATTGTAGTCTGCTGCTCTCATAAAAATCTAAAAATTAAATTTTGCCAGGAATTTTATGAATAAAACAAAATGATAATTTAATATTTTTGTAAGGTGAGTGCAAATACAAAATTATTTTTATTTGTTTCACTGGTTAATTGCATTTTATGTCCAAACAAAATGGCTGCCTGAACAGAACTTGAAGCCTATTCAGAGTCAAAATGTTTTAAAAGGTGGGTGAGATAAATAATCAATGATGGTGTTGAAGCCTCAACAAAGAAATCTCAGGCTCGTTTTCAGATTATTCGAGTCTCATCCGCGGCAGAGCCTCGGATAAAACTTCAATAAACTGAAAACTTGCCTGAGATTTCCTTGTCTCGGCCTCAACTCCATCATAGATTCTTTTAATCCCTCTCTCTTGAATCTGTCACTAGGCAACATGAGTTATACTCAGATAATGTTTCACAGTTTCACTTACAACTGTATAGTATGGTATCCTTCCTCCAGCATTCATCAGCAGTCATCCGTTCGTCTGTTGTCACTTAACTACATGAAGAGACAAAAAGGATAGAATAATAATAATGAGGATCACATAACCTCCATAATCCAGACAAAGACGAGAAAGCATTGAAATATTAAAACTGTGTGTACGACGAAATCATTTATATGGTAACCTCTTACCTCCTGAATTCCTTGTAGGCTTTGGCCTAGAACTGGTGTGGTAGAGTGGCCTAACTTTATATTTTTAGAAGCAAGGGGAGTTTGGAAAGACTATCCTGACACGTCATGTTCTTGTTTTTAACAAATACCAATTTAAATGAACATATAATAGCTCAAATGTCGCTACAAACCCTACATATTCTCTCTCAATACTGAAATAATTCAGATTAACTTTCTGCAGGATGATCCATGCAGTTGACTGGTACCCAACACTTCTGTCGCTGGCCGGAGGAACTCCTGGTAAATCATAACAATAACGTGAAAATGTAAAAATGATATACGTCATAAGGAAGTATTTTTCTCATTTGTGGCCAAACCATAGATTGTGGGTCACTCTAATACGTACCCACAGCCTATGACGTTTGAATGATAAGCAAATTATTATAAGCTCCAGCACATTCATTTTTTTTTTGCTGAAAGATAGTGTATATTAAGGTATACGAAAGACAGACGTGTTATCTCGATCTAACCCAGCAGGCACATGACGTCATAATGACGTCAGATCAACGTCGATGCGACGTCATGACGTCGCATCGACGTTGATATGACGTCATTATGACGTCATGTGCCCACTGGGAAGCGTTTCTAAGGTGTGACGTTGGTGTTTATTGTCCACCGCCTTTTCGAAGAAAAACGGAGGGACATAGTGTTTGGCCTTTCTGTTCTTCCGTATATCAATCCTTTCGTATGTTCGTCCTTCCGTATACCCATCCTTCCGTCCTTCCTTTTCCCAATAGTAATATGTACCTTGAGTGCGCAACTCATTCTACCTTTTTGTTCCGATTCTCTTGAAACTTTAAAGATGTCTTTGAAGATGTGCATGTGGTTGGAATATAATCCTCAGATTAATTTTTGACATTTTTCGCAATTCGGGTATTTTGACAATGAAAGTTAATAGACAGTGGGTTCCTTGTGTGCGCAGCTCCTCCTTCTGTTTTATTCCTGTTATTTTTAAACTTTACGGGTGTCTTGATCATGCTTTGAAGATGCACATGTTGATTGTATATAATAATAAGATTATTTTATCACTTTTTTTGCAATTTGACCTTGTTCGTTTTTCAGGCATTTACACTGAATGTATAGTGGATACCTTGTATGCCCAACTCCTAGTTTTTTATGTTGATTCCTTTAAAACTTTACAGATGTTATGGACAGATGTTATAGACAAAGTCTGAAGATATGCATGTGGTTTGAATATACATTATTCTCGGATTATATTTGTGTAACTAAACAGTGGAGGCGGGGGGGGGGCATGAATTCTCTGAATGTGTCTGTTGTTATAAAAGACATGCATTTTTATTGTCTGACAATTAAATTGAGAACCATTTTCGAACTAAATCTTAATGTTTATTAGTTATTTTTGCGTCAAAATTTTATCATTGAATTTAATAAGCGCATTCCTTAAATCACGGGAAAATAGAATTGGAGTATGAAATAAGTAAACAATATAAAAATGTAACATATAAAATACCCAAAGAAAAGCTTCAGGACCACAAATACCAATCAGTGGTTTATTGTAATGTATGATACTATGGTTCTGAATAGAACTGAGGTAACGTCTTCTATTTGCCAAAATTGGTAAACTTTTTTGACTTAGATCCTGCAATGGACGGTGTTAATCAATGGCCGATGATCAGTGAAGGGCATGCGTCCGCCAGAACTGAGTTTGTGTACAACATTGATGAGATAGCTAATAATTCAGCCATCAGGTACATGTGTACTCTAATTTAATGCTTTCAATTTTTTTCAAGGATATTTTACACTAACTGAACTGTTACACTTGAATGATGAACTTTTTTTTCACGCCTTATACACCTCGACCCACCTATAATTTCAATTTCAATCTAGTGTCACTTTTAGGTTTTGTTTGCAGAACGTTACACAAAATGACACATATTTCATCCGATATATGTCTACACAGAAAAAAATGCTCCTTGCATGGTCATTAGGTTATACGTTGCCATTCGTGAAGACCCGCTTGGATACTAGAGTTATCCAGTGTTTATCAACTAGGTAGCAAGCATCAAACTGGAGACAAAGACCAACATTTGGTAACAAAGTAACAAATAATATGACATTCCATTGGTCATCCCTTTAAAACTAAAACTATGACATTTGGTTCAACTAATATTGATTATTTTCACATAGAGATGGTAAATACAAGTTGATACAAGGCAGACCCGGTCATCAAAATGGTTGGTTCCCACTGCCGACATCTCGTCGTGAAACAGTCGACCAAGAGGACTCTTTTGCTGGTAGCCATTTCCCACCATATCAACTGTATGACATTGAAGGTAACAGCCAGGAATCATTACAAAAACACGCCCATGCAATATACTGAATTTATCTATGTTGTAAAAAAAAACTCGAACAGTTCTATGTTGTAAAAAAAAACTCGAACAGTACAATTTCTTTTCTACTTAAATCCGAAATTTCAAGCTTCCAGCCTGCTTCTGGGACTGTACAGCCTGATGTGTGTCGGAACTGTTCAAAAACCACGTTGTTGGTTTTTTATGATGCGGCTCCTATGTTTTACAGCTGACCCGACGGAGCACCATGACATTGCCGACAAACACCCCCATATTGTTGATAGGATGAAGAGGAAACTGGCAACATACAGAGCGTCACTAGTACCGGCCATACATGCCCCGGCAGAGCCGAAGTCAAACCCGAAACACTTTGGGGGTGTCTGGTCACCAGGATGGTGTTGAAATTACTTATTTAGATATATATTGTTATCTTTAAAAAACTGTTGTGTCTCATTGTTTCTTATATTTGACAAGTTGTGCAAAATAAGATGGATTTCGTGAACAGTTTTCTGAAATACAATTACGAAAACAAGCCCATGTAATCATGTAATATACAGAGATTTTAAAACTGTAAAATCTGGAAAATTTCAAAACATAAATTGTGCGTACACGTTAGAACCGCCTCGGCAAGGCGGCTCTAACGAGTACCCACAATCTATGTTTTGGATTAAAAATAAGAAAATTAGGTTTACCCCTGCATACCCCAGTTTTACTATATAAAAATGGGGTTAAGGGGGTAGTTCATTGCATGTTGAAAATGTTTGACTTCCTATTGCTATGGAACGTTCAGTTCCTTACGTTTAATTATCAGCCCAATGAAAAGTTACCATCACTAAACATGATTTCGATATTTTGAAAAATATTAAATTTCTTTCAAACATTTTAGTTTCATTCATGATTTAATTCTGGTCAATCGAAAATCGATTTATTGACATTAAACAGTTCCAATTGCCCTGGAACTATGCTTCACGTGATGAATTTACAATTTTTAAAACCTTTGAGAACAAGAAAGCCCTATTTTCAGAAATCGCCATGCCGTCTAAGGCCTCTAACACCTTCATTAAAACGCCACCAAATTGGTTTAATTTTTTCTATCAGCTGGCGGAATAGAGGACTTAACTTTCACGTAGTATCCGACTCCTGGCTTTTGTCAAGGAGTGCACATTATGAACACGGTTCAATGATTGGAGGCACTCTATGCCATAAAAAGGAATGCTGAAGTATCGGTAGTTGTCTATTCAGAATGAATCAAATATTGTCATGTTTTAATTGATCCTGACTCCATTGACGTTAATAAGTATATTTAAGTTGAAACTAAGAGATACTGAACGCTTAAAGAATGTGTTTCTATCTATCAACTTTCAAATCGTATACTGCCAAACGCCATAGAAGAAACAATTAATTACAAAAAAAACTACTCTCGCAGTAAACATTGTAAAATATGCGAGGTGTGATCATTTATATTACAGTGACGTGCCACATTATTATCCTCAACGTCGAAAACTCCATAGACTTCAATGTATTTTCTCGATTGCAAGAATATTTATCCTGTCTCTCCTGCTCAACCTATTTTCATGATTTTGGTGTCATTTGAAAGGTAAATGAATAAAGCAATAAAGAAAGTATTAATTCTGTCCATGCGTTTCAAAGCTGCAATTTTTCAAAGAAAATGTCAGAAATTTTTGACAATTTTCGGGTAACGTCACCACTGAAGTCAATGGGAAAATTACTTTTTCAAAATTTCCAAAAAATTTAAACTGTGTAGATAGTATTGTGTTAAATATCTTACTTATATCTGTATTATTAAAAAAAATTATACACTGTTTAGTAGCGGTTGCGCCTGTACATTAGTGCCCTCTTCCTATTGATGTTTCATATAAAATTTTGCCTTGATTGGTCGAGCGGTTTCAGAGGAGATGTTTGAATATTATATATTGTGGTAACTTGTATACATGTATACTTGTGGATGCAGCTGATCCTCTAGGGTCCAATTAATATTCAGTCATTCTGCCCATTGCCTGCAAGTGTTTTCCTTTAAATAACGTTTTAACAGTTTCCCCTTTTCAAATGAACAGCGACCTATGTTGACGACGTAAAATACGTGTAGGTCATCACATTGTAATGATTTATATAAACATTGTAGTACTTAAGTCATTTATGCTTCCTGCCAAGTTTCGTGGAAATCGCTCCACCATTCAGCAGAAGATATTTGAACGGTTTTCATCATATGTGGGCATGGCGGCCATCTTGTTCATGTGACCTGTATTATTTATAAACACATTGCCCCCCCCCCCATTCCTGTATGTAGATGTTTCATATAAAATTTGGCTTTGATTGGTCAAGCAGTTTCAGAGAAGAAGAAAATGTGAACGGACACACGCACCCTCGGACGCCGGCTCGAAAACCATCCTATAAGTTCCCCATGAGCATTTGGCTCAAGTGAGCGAATAACCTCTCAAGCAAAACAACTAAAATTTCAATGTATGGATGATTTGACTTAACCACTTGTCCTGGATAGGCTCAGACAAGCGGTTACCCAGTAATGAGCTTGTCAGTCAGTAAATAAACTTTGCCTGGACGCACAAGCAGTCCATCTATTTCTCAAGGCCCCAATGAGCTGGGGTTTACATTCCCACCCGGCAACCCATGTTAGAGTCTGTTTATATATTGGTGTGCCCGGACAAGCCACCGTATACAGCCATAGCCTTAAAGGGAAAGGCAAGGTTGAAATACAATGCATTTTAAATGAAAGAATTCGCTTTCCTTAACAATATGGTACATGTTAAATATCAAATTGGATGCAAATTAAGAAAGTTATATTGGTTTGAATGTTTGTTTAAGGAGGCGGCCATATTGGATATTCATGAGGCTTTATGACGTCATAAATCCCTAACTAAATATGCATATGATCAATATTAATGAAACACTGTAAATATTTTTTCTGTTAATGTCTGTTTGAATGTTTACTATCAATTCTAGCCATATTTCACCATATAAATATTGAAATATGAATTTTATTCAAAGTCAAGGATTTTACAGTTTTCTAATTAATGGCGGTCAAAAGTCACTTCGTTCCAAAATTACAAATATCAATATTTCACTTATTCCTGGACCGATCTGAATCAAATTTGCGCCAAAATGTTTGCTTTGACCAGTTGTTTAGTTTATATGGTACTGTTGTTGAATATTGCGTTTCCTTTAATTCAACAGGTTTACGTTTACAAAAAAGTAAAAGTATGCAATGATCAGGAAATGGCGCAATCAGAAAGAAATTATCTCAAGTTTATTTTAGTATGTTAAAGATACATATTGGGCTACACTATAATCAATGATTGTAGTCAGACATTACGAAACCACGCTCATGCAATATACAGATTTTTCTGTTATAAAAATTCAAAATTTGACAATAGAAATTGTTTGATATTTTTCTTATTTTTGCTCAAAACATAGATTGTGTGTACCAGTTAGAACCGCCTTGCCTAGGCGGTTCTAACGAGTACCCAAACTCAATGTTTTCGAGCGGTATGCCCCTGCATACCCCAGTCTTGCTATCTACGGACATGTTATCCTGATGCAAGACTTTTAGAGCTTATGAAACGACAAGCGTGCAGCAAAACAAAGTTTGCATACATCATGTCTGATCAGTTATCGTGCATCTCACGTGTTCTTCCTAGTTGATTTGGTTGTAATTGAAATATACATTTTTCAAACGGTTTCAAAAACTTTTAAGGACATGTTTTTGAAATAATTTCTAAACGTTGTCCTACTTTTTTCTTGTAAGTGTACTCTGATTTTTCCCTTATTTTGTTGTATTTTGTGCGCCAAACACTGTAATGTAATACTTACGATTAGGAGTGTCAGACCAACACAATACAAATTGACGAAGACAAAGTCAGAAATAGGATCACAGTTTGTAGACTAGAACGCCAAGTTGGTTATTCCAGAATCTAAAAACAAAGAAGGGTTGCAATTATATAACGCCTGGTTACGTAGCTTTCATGCTTTGTAAATGACTTTTTTTTTGTTGTGTTGTTGCTAACAAGTACTTTTATTATGTGAAAGTTATATAACAGCATAGCTTACTATAACATCTTTTATCATCTGGATATTTTTCCTGAAACAATAAGTGATGTCGTGAAAGTGTAAAATGTTTTTGACGGTTAAGGTAGGTGTGTGTGCATACATTTAACACAATTCCCTGAAATCTTTTATTTGAGTTAAAAACCAGAAATACAAAGTTATGCGTTTCAAATGCGGACTCGAAAAGTCATAGCTGATTCTCCTCATATTAAATCGTTTTGTTGGCTCAACCGAGTCGTAAAGCTCACATGGGATCTGATGATATACCCATGAGCCGTCAGGCAAACGTAAAAAGGTACAATAAGGCAATGATCAGGAAAAGGCGCAATCAGAAAGAAATTATCGCTCCAAAAGGCAAAAACCGAGGTGAGAAAAAGTAGATTGACAATTAGGTACTTATACTTAGAAAACATATCGTACTAAGCCGAGTGAGCAGCTATTTCCTAATAGGCGGCCACTCAGTTACCCGAACTTAAATAAAAATATGAAAACGTACATAAGGTTCAAACAGCACAAAAATTCGACTCAAATATATAAAATAAATGGAACCACAACAGAAGTATAACCTTGGAACGATCAGTAATATAAAAATGGGGGCTTAAATCGATTTTACAGGCGCATAACCTCACCCTCATCTTCTGCATTTGTTCACAACATTTAGTTAGTTGTTCGGTCCTCATGGTGAATCTCTAACTAGTCAAAGAATCGTCAAGGACAAACAAATAAATAATGATAACAACTCTGATGAATCAAAAACGAGGACTCAACAGATTCAGTAAGCTGCTCGGCGATGGAGATCCCTGGGCGTAGAATAACTTACTGAAAACTGGAGCAAAAGATTATCACCAGTTGAACCCCGGTGGGCCAAGCAACAGGCCAGAAGTTCCGGTCCCAACCAACTAAAATGAATAGCTTTATGTCGGGGCCATCACAGAGTCTGACGCCCGACCCACCGGCGTGCAATAAAGTCGCGCAAACTCTTTTTTGGGAGTGGCTAAAATCCTCATTAAACGTGGTCAGTGATTGGGCAAAATTAGCGGAATATTTTCATAAAGATGAAATAAATGTAACATGTAAACTTACTGGAGATAGACGTCAGGCTAGGCATTTCCACTTAGCTAAGCAATTCTGCTTCTTAGACGCCGACTGTCTAGTGGTGGGGGAAAGCCAGGGCAGTTCTCGACGTTCGGTTGGGAAATACCCTGTGAAACCACCGCGCCCGGAAGGTGACAGTCAAACCATTGGTTCATACCGATGCAGGAACCATTGATAGTTTTATCAATAATTGATAGTTTTTACTGGCGTCGCCAGTGGGATTCGAACCTGCACGGCAGAGGTACATAGCTAGTCAGAAGCCAAACGCGCTACCGACTGAGCTATGTATGTTTCATTCTGTTTCAATTGTTCAATTAATTGATGTATTTGTTGAGTTTTGTGTAAATGTGTTATTATTTTTCACGTTTGCAGCTTAGGGAGGGCCACTTGGAATATAAGTATGTACTAAATGTGTTAATCTCGTAAAATTAAGCCGAAGGAGGAAACAAAGATATACATACATTATTATTATTATTCGAAAAGATTTTTACTAATAGTGTGTTACAATTTTTGGTTTCTTTGCTTGTTTGAATTGATGCTTAGCGTTCTAGTCAACAGATATGGTCTTGTCGGGACGTTGCCTCCATTCAACCTGATAAATAATCGTATTTCAAGACATTGGGAAACACGCCCATGTTTTATATAGATTTATCTGAAGTTATAAAAATTGAACATTTTCAGCAGAATTTTTTTTTATATATTTTTCTTATTTTTGCTCAAAACATAGATTGTGGGTACACGTTAGAACCGCCACACATGTTTTGGATCAAAAATAAGAATATTAGGTATACCCCTGCAAACCCCAGTTTTACTATATAAAAGTGGGGTATGAGGTTGTTTACCTATCATGGACATGTTTCCCTGGTGATGGCATAGGAGCATCAATCGATTTTCACTAAGGCTCAGGTAGACTTACGGAGATTTTCCGATAGTATCCTATATTGGTCGGCGATATTCGATTATCATTCGGCTAATCTGTCCAGGTATTGGCAGTGCCTGGGGGTAGTTGTCATATCGACATAAATCATGTTTTATGGATTAATATATCTTTCATTGCCTTAGTTGAGTTAAAATTCAATAATATACTTATTTAGTATGCTTAAAGGGCTTGCTAGTGAAGTTTCACTTTTCCTTTTTAAAATCGGATCAAACATTTGTTGACTGTTACACTGTTACACTAAAAGGACAACAGAAGTATTCAATTTTGATATACAGTTAAATCTTTCTTTTTCATTATTTCTTTGCCTTTATTTCCTTTTCTATAATAATCTTTCTTCTGTCTTTCTGTACATAATGGTAATAATGTGTCATTTTCTTTTTTTCGTGTTTAGCTCATCTGAGCCGAAGGCTCACAGGTGAGCTTGTAGTATACCCTGCTCCGGTGTCCGTCGTCGTCGTCGTTGTCGTCGTTGTTGTCCACACTTTTCAAACATCTTCTCCTCTGAAACCGCTTGGCCAATCAAAGCCAAACTTCATGTGGAGCATCCTTAGGAAGAGAGAACAAAAGTTTGTATAATGGTCCAGGTCACATGAACAAGATGGCCGCCATGGCTATAAAAAGCAAACACGTTTAAAAAATCTTCTTCTCCAGAACCAGAAGGCCTATGATTTTGTAACTTGGCATGAAGCATCAGGCAATTAAGCTCTACAACGTTTATATAAATCATGACCCTGTGATGACCTTGACTTTTTTTACGGCAAGTTCAACTTAGGTCGTCCATGCATTTGAATGGGAAACAATAGGAAAATGTAATTAAATGGCAGAAAACTTGCTAGGAGTGAGCAAATGGACAGAAGATTTATGTTTATGAAAAACTTTTGGGCCCAGGGGGTTGTCCGCCCCTGCCCCGGGGCTATATTTATGTATATGACCATAATATTCAAACATCTTCTCTGAAACCGCTAGGCCAATTAAAGCCAAACTTTATATGGAGCATCCTTGGGAAGAGGAAATGAAAGTTTGTATAAATGGTCAAGGTCACATGGCCAAGATGGCCGCCATGGCTATTAATAGCAAAAACGTTTAAAAATCTTTTTCTCCAGAACCAGAAGGCCTATGATTTTGAAACTTGGCATGAAGCATCCGTGAATGGAACTCTACAAAGTTTGTATAAATCATACCCCTGAAATGACTTTGACCTTGACTTTTTTTACGGCAAGGTCAACTTAGGTCGCCCATGCATTTGAATGGGGAAAATATGAAAATGTCATGTAATGGCAGAAAACTTGCTAGAAATTAGCAAATGGACAGAAGATTTATGCTTATGAAAATATTTTAGGCCCTGGGGTTGTCTGCCCCATAGCTATACACATGTAGATGACCATAATATTCAAACAGCTTCTTCTCAGAAACCGCTGAGTCAATCAAAGCCAAACTTTATGTGAAGTATCCGTAGGAAGAGGGAATAAAAGTTTGTATAAATGGTCAAGGTCACATTACCAAGATGGCCACCATGGCTTTAAATAGCAAAAACGTTTAAAAATCTTCTTCTTCAGAACCAGAAGGCGTATGATTTTGAAACTTGACATGAAGCATCAAGGAACGGAGGTCTATATAATTTATATAAATCATGACACTGGGATGACCTTGACCTATGTCACTGCAAGGTCAACTTAGGTCGCCCATACATTTGAATGGAGAAAATTGTTAAAATGTGATTTGAAGGACAAAACTTGCAGTTAATTGGCAAATGGACTAAATGTTTATGATTTGAAAAAGATATTGACTCTGGACAGGGGTTATTCTGACCCTGCCCTGGGGTTATATACTGTAACGGCACTATATTTTTTTCTGTAATTCTTATGGATACACCATTATTTTAGAAGCTTTTGTATTTTTATTTGTTTACGGGTATCACAGTGGACTTGAACCTGAAACGAACCGGGACCGAACCAAATATGTGCCAACTTTGCATCGGTTTTTCCAAGTAAATACACGACGACATCGGTTATTGGCGGTCAGAATAAATCAAACTTGTGGCTGTATTTTGCGTCGATTCCCGTTCTAAAACTCTATTTCCAAGCTGTCATTCGCCGCATCTTATTCGTGTTGAACGTAGATATCCGAGTGTTCCGAACGTTATTTTGACGACAGCATTTCTGACGTCACAGCGCGAGGCACTTGTTTGGAAACCCTAGGCGCAGTACGGCAGTTGCGAATTGGCTGGCAACTGATGCTGAAGGGTCTCCATCTGAAATGCTGAGGCGTCTGCGCATAGATCGTTGTTGATACGCCTTGGTGCACGAACGTACGAGTTTGTAGGCGGTATGTGTCAACTAGGTGTCGATCTTGGCGCATGAAGTTCTCTCATTTTAGATGGGTCCCGGGATGGGAACTTTACTTTCTTAATATTTACCGTTTAAAATAAATATTTCCTAGGCGAACTTGGCACATGTTTACTAATGACTACTTCTTATCACAATGTATATTTAGATTATTTGCCAAGCTAAGTGTTCAAACCGGTTGCGCCACGCAACACGCCTCGATATCAGCCAAGTGAGGAGTAGACTCTGGCGTAGACCCAGGCGTAGCATAAATGCATTGGCAGTATGGTTTGTTATAGTGCTGTTTGCTTATCTACAGTGTGTTGATGATTTACAAACCGTCAATTGTATTAGCTACGAATTGTAAATACAATTCAGATTTCCGTGTTGTGAGTCTGATTCATTAAAGCCAGATGTACGTAATTAAAGGCGCTCAAAGGAACGTGCGTATCTAAGGGTGGAAACGTCATTTTTACGCCGCATTCGTAACGTCAGTTTTCGCTCGAAACGTCATTTCTAACGTCAGTTTAAGTTCAGAATACGAAACTATGTTCAATATAATTATGAGGAGGACTTCAGAAATATAAAAAAATGTAAACAAAATGATATTATTTTTTATTTCTGCTCAAAATATAGATCATGGACATGTTTTCCCGAGGAAAACATCATTTGCGCGACAGTAAGAAATATTTAATGCTATTAGAGTAGACGGTGGGTAGGGAAATTTTTCGTTTCGCACAACACCCTCCACATACTAGGTTTGATACTATGGGTGACTTCTTTGATCAATATAAAGAACTTCTAGCCACGTTGTCGCCCTGTGATATGGTGCATTTGTCCCCCAGAAGCCGTTACGTATGTTACCCATTCAAACCAGAAATGTGCTCTAAGTTTGTAAAATACACTATGAATCTCTAATCTAAATTCCAAACCTAAATGTATTAATATCATCGGATGAAAGAATGTTACGGGCACATATATTGATATATTTAATCATTTTCATGCATCGATGGTGTTACGTATGTTACATTCTCACAACAGCCTGTATAAATGTTAATTGCAGAACAGTAAGCTATTTTAATATACTTCTCTTTGCGAATTTCACTTTAAATACACTACGGGTGGCTTCGTTGATCAATATAAAGATTTTCTATGTACGTTGTCGCCCTACGGTATGGTGCATTTTCCCTCCAGAAGCCGTTACGCACGTCGTACGTTACCCATTCAAAACAGAAATATACTCTAAGTTTGAAAAAACACTTTGAATCTCTAAAATAAATTCCAAACCTAAATATATTAATGTCATCTGATGAAAGAATGTTACTGGCACATGTGTTGATACATTTAATCGCATATATGCATCGATGGTGTTACGTATGTTACATTTTCAGAACAGACTGTTCAGAGTTTAATTACAGAACAGTAAGCTTTTTAATATACTTTTCCTTGCACATTTATATTTAAAATACACTGGTCTAAAAGACACTCATTCCTTTTCTTTTACAAACCTGAAAAAAAAAACAACTAATCATCATGTCATTCCTTAGTCGAAAGTTATTGCATATAGTCCACAGTAACTCGCTTCAGACTATGAAAGCACTATGAACAGACAAGTTTGAAGAAAAGAAGAAAATATATACAACCATCTTGTTGTAGATCAATAACATATATGCCTTCTTTAAGTTGAACCCTCACTGCTTTGCCAGAAATGTGTACTTTTATTGGTAAATATGGTAACGTATGTAACACATAATTATTAGATATCAAAAATCAGTTTTAATGATTTTAATGCCGATAAAATGCTCGTCGCTGTATGTAATTATGATGTAGCACTAATTTAGAAATCATGTAAGATATAACAAATATTCAAGAGTGTAATACGGTTGTCAGTGAACTTAAAGCGCCCACACCCAAACCACAAAATCCCAAAGCATGTTGTACACCATTGTTAGTATCCAGTGTTATGGAATGACATTATCAACACCGTCGGTCACTATTTCTTAAGTTACCTTTCACAGAGCTTGCCAATATTAGTAAGCAAATATCAATGCGGGTGACGGGCGATTTAATGGTAACGTATGTAACACATTTTTTACTTAAAATTTTAGGTGTTAAAACCTAAGGAAAACAAATAGTAATAAGATATAATAATCGTCACCTTAAGATTGTTTTCCGATTTCCGGATTATGAAATGACTCGCCGGCCAAACAAAAGCACAACTCTGCGCATGGTACTTCATTTTGTCTGGGTTCGGGGCAGATGTGAGACAAGCCAAGTTCTGCTTGCGCGTGTGCCATGTGTTTTTTTTTTTCGGGGTTCTCCCGTTTTCGCCCAGCCTACCGGTTTGCCCGTCTCATATGAGCTGAAATAATATTGAAAGGGAAGTTAAACGGAACAAAAATTGTTCAGTCCTTGGTCATGAGCACTGCTTCAATATAAGTACCATTGATGTTCCAGGCATTGCCTGATGCGGTTGTTTTGTTTGATTTTGAGTTGATGCTTAACAGCCTAGTCAACAGCTATTGTCATATTGAGACGTTGACTCCATTTTATGGGACTTTTGCCCGAAAATCGGATGCCATGACTTCCAAACAATGCTTTAAATATAACCACCCAAGTAAGCCACTACGGCTTATACGTATGGATGGTTTGATTTTTAAACACTTTTCCTGGTCAGGCTCAGACCTGAGTGGTTGACCAGTAATAAGATGGTCAGTAAGTAGCGTATAAGCTATGCCTGGAGGCAAAAGAAGCTCATCTATTTCTTAAGGACCCGATGAGCGGGGCCTATATACCCACCCGACCAACCTTCTGAGTGATTCTGCTTTGGCTGATACGGTTGAGCGTTTCTGCTAAGGCTGAAAACATGTTTTTGAAATTTTCACGTTATAAATGTGTCATCAAACGATCATGCTTTGGTGGTACATTTTCATTGGCAACAGAACAAGTGACGGACACTATTTACACTTGAACCAGATTGCCAAGCAGATGAACAGAATCGGCAAATGGTTTTTCGTACACCTTCTTATGTGCTGTGGGGAGTGTACAAGGTAGTTTGTGATTGATCGCTTTTCTCAGCAACATTCCAAGCTTTCGTTTTACCAATGCCATTGTGTGGTGTCTCACCTAAACTGCCTTACTGTGTAGTCATAACTTCTATTTTCTTGAAGATATGGAATGGTCGAGAGTCTCACCAGGACATCAAGGCTTGCTCAAAACGACAGACTGCTAGTATCGTGCTTTTTTCAGGATTTCCAGCGTGGAACCATAATGTATTGCAATCATTCGGCTAGAATAGAGAGCAGCATAAAACCAAGACATCTGATTCAGATGATTGTACCATCAGAAGCATCGTGGTTGTCATGAAAATTTGCGTATCTGTGTCTTCATTGTCTAAAGTGCAGTTACGTCATCCCTGGCAAGAAAGCATTTTCGTTATCTGATAAACGCATACACGTTGTTTGCACATCCTGTTCTTTGTTCGGATTTCACACCGAGGGCCCTCAAGTAATTCACATTTCGTGTTATTACTGCTTTACATTGGATTTTTCCACTCCCGGGGAGCTGGTGTAGCAGGGCTAAATAATGTCCTTCTTTCTCGTTCAGCCGATCTGATGGATTTACTCTACAGATATATATCAAACACTACGTCAAATCAATAGTTTCGAAAGGCGCATACAAGCTATAAGGAATACCACATATCGTATAAAATAAATGGGTCCAGGAGTTTGAGGATAATATCCGCATCTAGTTGGATGCAACTGTCAGTGTGATATTTGCGAAGTCTTTGTCTTCCTAAGTCATTAAGTTCGCACACGTGAAAGATCCATCGTGGATCGTGGATCTTGTTCAAGGACACAACATGGCACCGAAGAGGTCGAACAATACAAACTCGCAATCAGGAGCGGACGCTTTAACGATGGGTCACCAACTCATAATATATACCTTACAGTGCCCTATATGAAAAAGGTGTTACATACGTTACCATGAGCATACTGACAAGTCAGCGGACGCTTTAACGAGGAGCGGACGCTTTAACGATGGGTCACCAACTCATAATATATACCTTACAGTGCCCTATATGAAAAAGGTGTTACATACGTTACCATGAGCATACTGACAAGTCACCAGTGGGTCAACATATTCCAAACATCTTACTGTGTTCTATGCGAAAACCTTTGCAGATAATTATGTGAGACCACTTTCACGTGAGCCACAGCGCGCGAAAACCCATCTTCCGACAATATTCCTTCTACACACTCACAGAATTTGGACGCTTGAAATTTCGGATTTAAGAAGAATCATCTGTGTAGAGTAAACAAGTGTGCTGATCAGCTGTGCAGTAACTGCATCTTTGTTTTCATATAGGAAGAATCTGGTTTTCGCATGAAACGGCTCACTATATATACATTTATAATCACCAAAATGAAATCTACCCATGTTTGAACATTAAGGTGTTACATACGTTACCATGAGCATACTTGCAAGTCACAGACTGTGTATTTTAGCACACTAAACATGTACTTATCATAGCGTGTGTAAAATAGAACTAAATAATTTGCACAAACATATAACAGTTATTCATTTTGATATTTTTGTTGATACGCCTACTTTTCAAATATTACAGCATACGGCGGTACCCTTAGGAAATGTTAAATTATTTAAATAAAATAAATTAAATATTTAATATAAATATATGATTTTGTGTAATAGCCAAGTTGATCTATTGGTCAGTAAGAAAGGACCTATCGTTTTTGAAATATGAAGAAAGAAATGCCAAAAACAAAAACGTTTTTGACCCCAAACCCCTTGATTTCACGCCATAGATGTAGAAGTAACGTTTGTAACACCGTATAATGTCTAATTTCAACTTTTAAAAGTCATAAAGCGTGTCCGTTAAATTGTTCTAGTACGTGATATAATTAGCGTTGTTGCATGATTAAAGTGGGTGGAGCATAGTAGGTTTCGCTATTTTGTTAGTACAAATATATTTTGAACATGTAACTTATGTAACGAGCTACAGAAACATTGTGCACCACTTTCCGGGGCGACAACGTGCCTAGAACTCATCTAGGATGACCAATGGACCAATTGCATATCGCAAACAAAGTATGTGGAGGGTGTTGTGCGATTTCGTTAAATACGGTAGATACAGAATCTAGCGTCTCGCCTATATATAGCATCGGAGATTTTGGCGCAAAACCGACGTCGCGCGTAAAACGTACTGAATTCAGCAACGACTACCTACCTTCTCACGCTTATAGCAGGAAAACGAATCCGGTAACTATGGACTTTCGCGTTATCTACCTGTCGTTCAGAAGTTTCTCTATAACATATCAGTTTTTTAAAAAATCCTACCGTGGATTTTTCGAAATATATCAAGAAAATCAACAGAAAAGGGGTCTGAAAATCGCATTTTACGTTGACGTCAATGTATTTTCGCTCTCAAATTTAGCGACTTTGAAGGCAGATATTTCGAAAACAAGCTCGGAACGGTATCGATTTCTTTTCATTTTCGTTTGTAGGACATCAAAATACACTCACATGCAAAAAATAAAAAAATTCTACCGTGAGGTCAATTACGTACATCTGGCTTTAATAAGACGAATTTAGCTTAGCCTTGTTGCAACCAGAAATGTAACAATGTAACAATTATTACATTTTGGGCAGTTTGTAACATTTTGGGCCGACAACGACGACCAGAAATGTAACAATCATGTAACAATTTTTTGTTACATTTTGGGTCGATAGAGTACCTATCGACCCAAAATATAACAATGTAACAACAGTTACATTTTGTGCAGTTTGGGCACTTAAAATATTTTAAAAGTATAAAATCATGTCAATTCCATACGTATTTTCTCGAAAGTTTTATTGTATTGAAGGGAGACACATCTATATTCTGAAGCATATTCTTGAATTGAGTATTATTAAATATTAAAACAATGTAGCTTTTACTGAATCATTTAGTAGGATTGCTTATTTAGGATGCTGAGTTGTATAAAATGTTAAGGTTTAGTCCGTAAGCTAAGGAGTAAGAGACTAAGTTATACAACTTTCTGAACATATTTTGCAACTATACTCAAGTATCAAGTCAATTATATTCATTTACTATATGACTGCAACTATATGTATAATTGTGTATCTAAGAATACATTTCTGTGTAATAAGGTTTTTCGTATGTTTAAAGTTCACGGTGTATCCACAATAATAATATGTGATTAAGTCAGTCTTTAATTTTATTTTATGTCTTCATGGTTCAACCATCTACCTGTTAAGGGAAATATGGAATAAATTAAGAAAACTAAAGAATGGCTCGGTGTCATTTCACTCCCAAATAGCAGAGCTATCAGCCCAGGTCGGATCCACGTAGAATTCCTTGTGAATTCATTGTGACTGGTCACCTATCCTGACAATATAAAGAGAGTATACACTATCAGGTGGCTCCCTTCCAATCAATGCATTGTACCATTCTAGTCTAACAAGTTTATTGGTACATGTATATATCTCAGGTCTCAGGTGAGCGTTTACAGGACCATTGGTCCTCTGTTGTTTTTTTTTCTTTCTTTCTGCTCATAACATTACGAAAACTTGCCCAAGCAATAAACAGAGATTTTTTGACCTTGAAAAAGCGACAATTTTCAGCTGAAAAGTTTTGATATTTTTCTTATTTTTGCTCAAAACATAGATTATAGGTACTCGTTAGAACCGCCTCGGCGGAGCAAAAATAAGAAAAATAGGTATACCCCTGCATACCCCAGTTTTGTTATATAAAAGTGGGGTTCAAAGGGGTATACATTTCATTGAAATGTTTTCAAGATGATGCTAATATTAATATTTTTTTCTTTCTTTCTTTTTTTTTTCTTTCTATCTTTCTTCCTTTCATGAAATGAATGAATACTAATAGTCAGAGGGCTGGCCAGCTGGAGTAAAATTCTTTTCAACCCGTCTGGTAGAAAAACGTCTTTGGTACCAGGCAAAAGTATAACTATATAGAAGTTAAATCAGGGTGGATGCCAGAAACAAAAGTGGTGCAGATTTTTTCAGATGCCATTTTGTTACCCCACCCACTAAAAGTACAGTTATTTCACATTATCGGGGTAATAAGGCCTATCTTGCACCTCCAACACCCAATACTATTTCCCATGGTTGTCTATATATTTCTTGAGACTCCTGAATTGCAATCCAAGTTTGTGTCTTAAATAAACTCAACCAAGATACATAAGATAACGGTTTCCATGGCAACCCATTATGCGTTTCTTTGAATTGGTAGTGTGGCTACAGAGCTCGTCATATTTCTGCTGCTTCTTTTCCTAGACCAACAAACTTGGTCTTATTATAAAGCCTAGACATATCCCTATGATTCACTGACACATCATGCAATTAAATTAATTTTTATATTCATGTTTATTTAACATAAAGACATTAAAAATGTCAGAGAAATCATAAAATAAAAACAATGAATAAATAAAGGCCCGAACCATTGTGCAAAATTGGTTTATGTACAAATACCATTTAACAACTATGGAACATTATGGATCTATTTGACAATATCTTATTTTTATATTGATTGATTGATTGATTGATTGATTGATTGATTGATTGATGGATTGATTGATTGATACATGTTTAACGACGCGTCAGCCCTAATGGGTCACTAGCGTCTAACAATTGTAAAATACATAATTTAGTTCAGAGAAAAAGCATAAGCGTAAGAGATTATCAAAGTTATAAATAATTATTCCGCCAGCAGAAAGATAATGCGATTAAGTTGAAATATCATAAATGGAGAAAGGTATAAATATGATTTGTGTTAAAAATTTATATTTTGTTAAAAAAGTTAGTTCGTTTTAAAAATGACAAAATGCGTTCAAGAGATACATCTTTGAACAAATCTTTCAAATTGTTACTTTGAATTAAGCAGGAACGACGTACATCTATAAAATCAATGCATTCAAGCAGAAAGTGCTTGACAGTTAATTGTGTGGCACATCCAATACATTGAGATTTATCTTCTCGTTTAAGTAAATATTTGTATATTCATGAATATTAATAAAACAATCCTAAGAATTCAGAGAAAAATCATAAAATCTAAGGTAATGTACCTATTTTATCACTGTATCTGGGTTGTAAATAGACCAAAATGTGCTAAAAAGTATCAATCAAATGTCAGTGTAATATATTTCAATATAGTCATGTACTCTTATATATACTGACGATTTGTATGATTTTAGTTTTCATAAATATTAATGAAAAATGTAGGTTATGTAGGAAATTGACAGATAAATTAGAACATTATACATAGAAAATGACCTTGTCTTAGCAACCAATTGCAATAGAATGCTGAAATTGATATGAAATGTTTGCAAAGATTGCATCATAACCCAATTGTCTGATTTATACATGGTTCGATTTTTAATCTCATTAATGTAAATGAAAATTTCCAATATCAGTGAAAAATTGTGTTAAATAGCTGAAAGTGGTATCAAATGATTGCTAAGACATTGTACTTTAGACTTGTGGTCTGATTTATAAATGATACGATTTTTATCGCACCTGCTTAAAGCAGGGTGCGATATAGGAGTTCAAATTTCCGTCCGTCCGTCCGTACGTTCGTTCGTTCGTCCGTTCGTTCGTTCGTTCGTCCGTCCGTCCGTCCGTCCGTCAACATTTACGTCGAAGTTTAGTTTTCTCGACATCAGAGATAACTGCGAGTCTGAAACCTTGCATAGTAATTGTCCCTGACATACCCTTCAAGCACGCTCCTTAACCCAGTGCCCTTGACCTATATTTCACGGTCCACTGACTTTGAAAATTTTTATGTCGAAGTTTTGTCAACATTTACGTCGAAGTTTGGTTTTCTCAACATCAGAGATAGCTGCGAGTCTGAAACCTTGCATAGTAATTGTCCTTGACATACCCTTCAAGCACGCACCTTAACCCAGTGCCCTTGACCTATCATTCACGGTCCACTGACTTTGAAATTTTTTACGTCGAAGTTTGGTTTTCTCGACATCAGAGATAGCTGCGAGTCTGAAACCTTGCATAGTAATTGTCCTTGACATACCCTTCAAGCACGCACCTTAACCCGGTGCCCTTGACCTATATTCCACGGTCCACTGACTTTGATAAATTTTACGTCGAAGTTTGGTTTTCTCGACATCAGAGATAGCTGCAAGTCTGAAACCTTGCATAGTAATTGTCCTTGACATACACTTCAAGCACGCACCTTGACCCGGTGCCCTTGACCTATATTTCAGGGTCCACTGACTTTGAACATTTGTACGTCGAAGTTTGGTTTTCTCAACATCAGAGATAGCTGCGAGTCTGAAACATTGCATAGTAATTGTCCTTGACATGCCCTTCAAGCACGCACCTTGACCCGGTGCCCTTTAACTATATTTGATGGTCTATTGACTTTGCCCGATGCAGGTGCGATATCGACCTCCGCGGAGTTCTTGTTAATATTTGAATCTTATTGAAAGCAACCGATATCAGTGTAAAACACAATAATATGGAAATGCACCTACAAAACCACTTGCGTCTTGGCTACGAATGAGTATAGATTGCTAGAAGAGGTATCACATAACTACTAAGACAATGTTCTAAGGCTATGCAGTCTTTTGATGGATAAATAATCTGATGTTTTATTTCATAAATATAAATAGGAACCTCTGAAATTTTAGAAAACTGGTAGAAATTTGAGGGAGATATACATTCAAAACAATTATATCTCAGCTTCAAATAGCCCTAAAGTGCAGCAAATGGTGTCAGATAATGGCTAGGACAACTTATTATTGCAAAGCTGTCAAATTTATTAGTATATGAGTTGCCGAGTAGTTATAAAAAAAAATCGAAAAATTGGCGTAATGCCAGGAAAGATCAAGGGGCTGCACCTACAAAATCATGACAATCTTCGCTACATATAGTTCAAGAGTGCTGAAAAATACATCAAATGGCTGCCATGACATAGTATGATTTACATGAGGTCAGATATACATTTAGGATACGAGTTGGCTGACGTGATTCAAAGACTTTGTTGGTATATCTCCTTACGCTTATGTTTCATCTGTTCATTATTTCCTACATGTTTAAAGTTTCATCTGTTCATCATTTCCTACATGTTTAAAGTCAGGGATCTCCATCGTCGGGCAGCTTACTTAATCTGTGAGTCCTGGTTTTTGATTCATCAGGATGTTTATCCTGATTTATTTGTTTGTTCTTGATGATTCATTGACTAGTTAGAGATTCACCACGAGGACCGAAGAACTAACTAAATGTTATGAACCACTGCAGAAGCTGAGGGTGAGGTTATGGCCATGTAAAATCGATTTAAACCCGCCAGTAACTTTGTGTTACTGATCGTTCCAAGTCGATACTTCTGTGGTAGTTCTTTTTGTTTTATGTCTTGGTGTTTAATAAATTTTTGTGCTGTTTGCGCCTTATGTATGTTTTCATATTTTTAGTTAAGTTATGGTAAGTGAGTGGCCACCTATTGGGAAAATAGCTGCTCATTCGGCTTACGAAATGTTTTCATGGTATAAGTACCTGATTGTTAGTTTGGTTTTTTCCCACCTCGGTTTTTGGAGTGGGAATCTTTTTCTGATTGCGCCTTTTCCTGATCTTTGCCTACTTGTACCTTCCTTTATATTCATGAAACTAAAGCATGTATGGTTTGCATATCAGACCGTCATCATGTGATAGTAGTGCCATGTCCTGGCAATCATTTAATATTATTTTCTGTGCTCTGTAACTACTAGCAAACAAAAAGCAAGTGATCTTTAGGCATACCACCTTGATGTGTTTTTCATTTTTCCTAATTCTCTGAAGTTTGTGAAATATAATATCATATAACATACAGCCATACAATCTGTATATCAATCATTTGATACCACTTTCATCGCTCTACGGCTACTGGCAACAAAGAAACAAGTGGTTTGGTAGATATTTCTTACACTTTTTTTTCATCAAATTTACTCAAACATACAGACTTTTCATTAATATTAATGAAAACTAAAACTAAATGCGTCTTATGTCAGATAATAGCTCTGTAGCAAATAATCCTAGCTATTATTTGATATCATCTTTAGCACTTTTTGCTGACCTACCTATTACCTTTTAAGAATACCACCAACATTTGTCCATATTTTTTTCAAATTTTAACAGTTTTTCAAAATATTCATGAAACAAATACTAGATTTTTGAAATATCAGCCTATATTACAATAGTAATTTGCATTCCAATTTTCTTGATAACATTTTTAGAACTATATATCAGTAAACAGCCCATATAAGAGGTATTACGCTTTACATTTTTCATGATTTTTCGCCGTTTTCTAAAGTATTAACTAATATTTATGAATATGCAAATAAGATAACTGTCATATATGTTTATAATACAAGAAAAAATTACATTATTGTATCCTTGATACCATTTTAAAGATTATATGTCACTTACCAGCCCATAAACAAGAGGAATACCACCTTACATTTTCCACGCTTTTTTCGCCAATTTCTATCTTTTAATTAATATTCATGAATGTGCAAATGAGATAACTGTCATATATGTTCATGATACTAAAAATATGCCACATGGTATCAATGGGGGAAAAGCACCATGCCAAACAATGATGGTTTGGACCTTTTGTAGCTACATGTATTTACCGGTTTTAATGAGTTTTCTGTAATGCTTAATGCATTTAATCTTCATGATTATGCAAATTAGATAATTTGCAAAACATGTCAGTGAAGGACAGAGCTACACTTATGTGTAGTCTCATATATGAGTTCAGCCGTCTAGCATACTAAATCTACATCGTAGAGATATACCACCACATGTCATTTGTTTCTCCTACTTAATACTTTTGCATATTGTTCAAACTTGTCATTAATATTCATAGATATGCAAATGAGGTAATGTTCATATGTCAGTTGCAAGAAATAAGCTGTCAGTTTCATTAATATTGTGATATAAATATATCATAATAATGGTAAATGGCTGAAATTAGTTTCACTTGTGGTGTTTTATAGTTTTTTCCACATTTTGATATCTGTTTTATGGTTTTTAACTTTTTATGATGATTAAAATTAATATTCATAAATATGCAAATTAAATTATTTGCATATGTTACCATAGGAAGTTAGGCCAATGTTTAAGCTGTAATTTGGTATATAGTTAAGTGCTCTAGGTTTAGTGGCAGCTGAGTTATGACTGATTTTGTAGGTTCACCCCATTTATCAGAGTCACGTTAGTGGATTTAGTGTGGGTGTGTTTGTCAGCTTATAAAAAAATCTGCACCACTTTCAGATCTATTGTCTTTATATTATGCTCAATATACGTTATGTTATGCGATCATTTCATTATGTTATGACTTATAATTGTATGCTTTAAAGTTTCTTTATATGCTGCATCAAGTTGATTATATGGTTTTGATAACTTCATTATATGAGCAAACTTCATTATATGATGTGACATCACATTATATGATGTGAACGATTTTGCGAGAAGAAGAATTACATTGACACCGCAAAGAGAGTTATTGTATAGCACATAATATAATGAGAAACATACATAATATAATGAGGTTGTATCAGCATATAATGTAAGTCTACCATAATATAAAGATGTGTACACATCATATAATGTAAGTCTACCATAATATAAAGATGTTTACTCATTATATAATGAAAATTTTCATAATATAAAGAACCTTGTCCAACATATAATGGACTTTTTCTCATTCCATAATGCACAACTATACAACATATAATCAAATGTGAGCAGGATCTATTGACGATGATGAATCTAATGTTTTATTCCTTACCATCAGACAGCTTTGGCGTTCCATACATGTGTGTTATGGCTTATATGTATGGATGTTTTGACTTAAACCACTTTTCCTGGACAGACTCAGACCTGAGTGGTTAACAAGCAATCAGATGGTCAGCAAGTAGCGTATAAGCTTTATCTGGAGGCACAAGAACGTTATGTTTGGTTGGGAATCTTAATTTATCAGTATATCGCCTTTGTATTCTTGTATACTTAATACCAATTTGAGCCGCCGCATTGGAAAATCAACAATCTGCATAGGCAAAAACAAAGGCGCAGATCAGCTTCGCAGTAACTGCGAAGCTGATCAGCACATTTGTTTTCGCTAAACGGATATTATAATTCCTTTACTTTCTTAATCTAAAATTTCCATCTTCTGTTTGTGTCAGCCCTGTGCAGAACCCAAATAATTGTATGTTTTCTCACGCCCAGGATCAATTATTAACACACAAGTACACCTACATAATATCGAGATGGAGCTAAGCAGTCGACGATGGTCAGTTGCAGTTTTGTTGTTATTGACACTGACTGGCGCATGTTCCTTCCTAACTGTACCGTCAGCCCCTGAAAAATCTCCGCACATAATTTTCATAGTCGCCGATGATTTAGGTAAAGCATTGTGTGTACGTCCTACCATCTATCTATCTACCTACCTACCTACCTATCTGCCCTTTGTCTGTCTGTCTATCCATTAGTCGGTCCGTCCATCTGTTTGTCAGTTTCTTTAGAGAACAATGTATCGAATTGGATGTACTGTATCTAAATAAACTACATATACTTACGATTTTACGATGGTGTTAATTGCAATTGGTCGTGTGAAAATCGCACACTCCAGCAGAAGAATTGATAATATATGTGATAAATGCTATAGGGCGTTTGCAATAAACATAAATTACTTAACGTAGACAATGAGGCAATTATTATGTGTTTTTACATCGAGGATATACCAGTTCTTTTACATGAATATAATGAACGTCTTATTACATGTACCTACATCTAAAATGTGCAACCTCTCAACGATCTCAACTCAATCTTTTACAGGATGGAATGACGTGGGATGGCACAACCCAGCTATATATACACCAAACGTCGACAAGCTAGCAAATGATGGTGTCATACTAAATTCATCTTACGTGCAACCAGTGTGCACTCCGTGAGTAACTTACGATTGTAATTCAAATTGTACAAACAAACAAACAATACTCTTTATTGACGCTCAGATAACAATACTTTACATATGAGCCAAAATAAACATTCATTCTATCTTTCATGGTGGTTAGTAAAGTATGCAATGGAACATGTAAAGGTTACCCAGCGGGCGTATTACGTCGAAATGACGTCATACGAAAGTCGATGCGACGTTATGACGTCGCATCGACGTCGATCTGACGTCATTCTGACCACATGTGCCTGCTGGGTAAGGAGCAAAAGCATCGTAGAAGAAAAACAGATAGAGAGGAAGAAAGAGTAACTCTCAGGGAAGGAGTAAAGGGGAGACTACGCTTAGTATAATTTCATACAGAGGTCTATTAAGAAGATAATCATGTACAAATATGCAGTAAACGTGTCATGTCAAATCAAGATAAAGTAAAAATGCGAACGGGACGCGTGCGAGAGAACCCGAGTTCGACTTAGATCGGCATGCTCGGTTGTCGAGTCACTCCGACATGCAATATGTCTGCGCTGAGATAAAGATACATCTTTATCTCAGGTCTGCGTAAAAATCTGGTTAGGTTTGCTTCATACATAATGGACTTGGTCCATGGACACATGTCAGTCTAATCCCCGGCTCTCTCGCCGAGTCTCTTGCATTTTGTCGATCATGTAAGAAAGTAAACATGCATAACATTTGTACCTCACTTCAAAATATATGTAATGACTGTTGACTCCTTACTCTTTTTGCTCTGCTGAAAATTTAAGTTTTAATTACACCAAACAGACGTTGCGTCGAGGAGACATAACATGTCAGCTTACAGGGAAATACAATCAATTTCCTGCAGACAAAAATCATAATGATAATGATGTGGATGAAAGTGATGATGATGATGATGATGATGATGATGATGATGATGATGATGATGATACAAGCTTCTTTACATTTTTTGAATTATTTGCAGGTCAAGAAACTGTTTTATGTCGGGTTACTATCCATACCATACTGGGTTACAGGTATGAAAGATAAAAGTTACATGACACTTCTATACGCAAAATACTGAATTTCAAATTTGAAATTTTGAAACATGTACAATACTGTTATACTCATAATGCTAAATATAGAGCAAAACTAAAATTATAGGTATCGGTAAGCTTCCATTCTAATCCTAATTTGTAGTGCATGTAAATGTATGATTTATTAGCTCGACTGCAAGAAGTGCATAGAGCTATTGCAGTCACCCCGGTCGTCCACGTTCCCGTTCCCGTGCGCGTGCGCGTTCCCGTGCGCGTGCGCGTTCCCGTGCGCGTCACACTTGCGTTAAAGTTTTCTAGAAGTCCATATCTTGACAACCACTCATCAGAAAGCATTCATACTTGGACCATAGATACCCTGTAGGGTTAGCTTTCATTCCATGGCATCGGGCCCCTGGGTCCAGGCCAGGGGGTGGGGCTGGAGGTTAAAATCTAGAACATCTTCAAAAATGGCAATTATTGTGTTAAAGTTTTCTACAAGTCCATATCTTGACAACCACTCATCAGAAAGCATTGATACTTGGGCCATTGACACCCTGCAGGGTCGGCTTTCATTCCATGGCATCAGATCCCTGGGTCCATGCCAGGGGTTGGGGCTAGAGGTTAAAATCTAGAACACCATTAATAATAATGGCTTTTCTGTGATATAGTATTCTAGAAGTCTATATCTTGAAAACTTTTTATCAGAGGGCTTTCATACTTGGACCATAGGTACCCTGAGTTCATTTCATGGCATCGGACCTCTGGGTCCATGCCTGGGGGGTGGGGCTGGAGGTTAAAAACTAGAACACTGTAAAAAAATAGATGTACTGCTGTGTAACTTTTACAAGGAGTCCATATCTTGACAACAACTTATCATAAAGCATTCATACTTCATACACTTTAGGTTCCATGACATCGTACCTCTGGGTCGGAGTCAGGGGGGCGGGGCTAGAGGTCAAAATCTAGAACTCCCCGAATTTTTTTTCTTTTTATTTCTTAATAGAAACAATTATGAAGATGGTTGGTCATTCATCTTTTGACTTTGTGACACTGACTTGCGTGTCATGACGGTAAGGGTCGGTTGACATACTTTCCATGGTTCAGTGATTTTGCCTTATATCTTGACACTCAATTAGTATATTTTCTTACTTCTTTCAGATTATGAGTGTGTACGAC
The DNA here is from genome assembly GCA_964017185.1 of Rugalucina vietnamica. NCBI lineage: Eukaryota > Metazoa > Mollusca > Bivalvia > Lucinida > Lucinidae > Rugalucina > Rugalucina vietnamica. Next base: position 20,948,555 of record OZ024878.1, on the reverse strand, counting down.
CAGGCCTTTGACCCCAATATACTTATAGGTCACTGTGACCTAATTTCACGGTTCAGTGATTTTGCCTTATATCTTGACACTCAATTAGTATATTTTCATACTTTTTTCAGATTATGAGTGAGTATGACCAGACCTTTGACCCCAATATACTTATAGGTCACTGTGACCTAATTTCACGGTTCAGTGATTTTGCCTTATATCTCAGCACTCAAGTGGTTTATGAACAAACTTCTTTCACACTATGTTTGCGTATGACAAGACCTTTGACCCTAAAGTAGTCCTTGGTCAATATGACCTAATTTCACGGTTCAGTGATTTTCCTTTATATCTGGGCACTCAATTGGTATATGGACATACTTCTTTCACAATATGCATGAGTATGACCAGACCTTTGACCCCAATATACTTATAGGTCACTGTGACCTAATTTCATGGTTCATTGACTTTGCCTTATATCTCAGCACTCAAGCGGTTTATGAACAAACTTCTTTCACACTATATTTGCGTATGACAAGACCTCTGACCCTAAAGTAGTCCTTGGTCAATATGACCTAATTTCACGGTTCATTGATTATCTTTATATCTGAGCACTCAATTGGTATATGGACATACTTCTTTCACGATATGCATGAGTATGACAAGACCTTTGACCTTAAAGTATTCCTGGGTCACTGTGACCTAATTTCATGGTTCAGTGATTTTGACTTATATCTCGACACTCAGTCAGTATTTTTCCATACTTGTTTCTGATTATGAGTGAGTATGACCAGACCTTTAACCCAAACATACTTATAGGTCACTATGACGTAATTTCATGGTTCAGTGATTTTGTTTTATATCTCAACACTGAATGGGTATATAATCATATTTCTTTCACATTATGAGTAAGTATCACTAGACCTTTGACCCTGAAATACTTATAGGTCAGTGTGACCTTATTTCACGGTTCAGTGATTTTGCCTTGTGTCTTGGCACTCAGTTGGTATATGAACACACTTCTTTCACAATATGAGTGAGACCTCTAAATCTTAGGTAGTTATAGTTAACTTTCATGGTTCAGTGATTTTGCCTTATTGCATCAAGGCAAAAAGATGTTTGAGCATAATGCTTTGGGTTACTGGTCGGGTTTGGCCTTATGTTTGACAAAGGTCAGAAGCAGTCGAGCACGCTGTCCTGCGACAGCTCTTATATATGTATGTTATTTGTTTGAATAAATATGTTTAAACTAAGTAAGGAGCTCTTTTTTGAAACGTGTTAAAAACTCATTTTAACCGAGCTTTCCAAAAAGCTTAAAACAATAAAGTATTACGTATTTGATAAATGAATAATTTCTCAACGTGTTTAAGACAGAACTAGAACAGGGCAATCAACCTTTCAAGCACCACCCTTTAATGTTGAGAAACATTGCATTATTTCGTGTTCTGTATTACTGTTCTTTTCACATTTTTCTTTCATTCAATACATAGCATAGCGTTATACTCTCATACAACCCAGAGGGCATGCCGACAAATATAACGACGCTACCACAAAGATTAAAAGCTCTCAATTATTCCACGCACATGATCGGAAAGTATGTTTCCTTACTCTTATACTTATCATTTATAGTTTCTCTGACTTTTAACCAAAATGAACATTTCCTATAAAACAACATTGAATGGTTTGATAACTCAGGAAAGACACATCAGGAAAACATGCCCATGCAATATACAGAAATTTTTAAAGTTGTAAAAATTGAAAATTTTCAATAGAAAAATTTTGATATTTTTCTTATTTTTGCTCAAAACATAGGTTGTGGGTACACGTTAGAACCGCCTCGCCGAGGCATGCCAGAGATTATTTGAGCTTTAAAAATTGAAAATTTTCAGTTACTGTAGTAATTTTTTTATATATTTTTCTTGTTTTTCTTATTTTTGCTCAAAACATAGATTGTGGGTACTCGTTAGAACCGCCTCGGTAAGGCGGTTCTAACGAGTACCCACAATCTATGTTTTGGAGCAAAAATAAGAAAGATAGGTATACCCCTGCAAACCCCAGGTTTCTATATAAAAGTGGGGTTTAAGGGGGTATACATTTTACGGACATGTTTTCCTGATGAACAACATTGAATGGTTTAATAACTCAGTACGTTAATGATTGGAAAGTCCGCTTCGGGAAGGGAGGTCGTGGGTTCGAGCCATTTGGCAGATAAAAACATTTGATTTTTGACAGGTGAAAAAAAAAACACCTGAAACGGTTGTGTTAAAATCAACACATATTTTCTAAACTTCAATATCGCTTGATCATTGTTGTCGGGTACATGCAGGGTATATGCAACGCCGTCGTTCCGCAATACGGCGGTAATCGTAATAATTCATAGAAAAGAAAGGCAATGAAAGGTACAGGAACTGATCCGATTTATTTTATGCTTAAATTCCCGAACCCAAACACCAGGCGGTAAAGAAAAGACAAAACAAACTGTATTGAAATGTTACAATGTAACAACATGAATGGACAGCAAGATCACTGGCTCTTTCCCAGTCAGATGGCAATCTGTGTAGCAGCAACCAAACATGAAAATGACCCGCACTCCTCATTACGAAAACCTTCCCATGCAATAATAAACATAGATTTTTTGAGTTTTAAAAATTGAAAATTTTCAGCTAAAAAATTTTGATTTTTTCTAATATTTTCGCTCAAAACATACATGTGGGTACACGTTAGAACCGCCTGGTGTCAGGCGGTTCTAACGAGTACCCACAGTGTATGTTTTTGGATCAAAAATTTAAAAAAGTATACCCCTATAAACCCCTGTTTTACTATATAAAAGTGGGGTATAAAGGGATATACATTACACGGACATGTTTTCCTGATGTGAGAATGGCAAAGAAATAGTAAAGGTGCTTCACAATTGTTTTTCAAGATACATGTAGCGATTTTTCTCAAAATTATTTACATACCCCATTGCACGATATGCTTAAACGATTACCACATGTATGCTGAAATAAAATCGGTTAGTTGTCCCAAAATATTTTATGAACCATGGTGAAAATTGGACAATATTTCTTTTGTATAAAAACAAACGGCAAGTTCTGAGTATAAAGTTTTGTCACGTGATAGTGTGTCCAATGTTCCTTATTAAATGCACATGCGCATGTTTTCCTGGATTTCACTTGGATTCACACCTCATGTTTCTGGAATGTCTCTTTGGGGTTGAACATGAAGGGGTAGGAAAGCAAATAGCGTTATCTAAATTATGTCATGTTACAGTCATAAAAATATAGGAAAACAGTTTTCATTTTTACTTTCGTTTAAGCATGGTGATCTTTTTAACATATCATGCAATAAAACTTTTGATATATGCGAAATTAAGCGGATGGTTGCCCCGTTTATGTAAACAATTATAAGAAAAATCGCTATCTAGAAAAAAATGTGAAGCACCTGTATATGTTGTTCATCAGGAAAATGGCCATCCCCTCATACCCCACTTTTATATATCAAAACTGGGGTTTGCAGGGGTATACCTATTTTCCTTATTTTTGATCCTAAACATAGATTGTGGGTACTCGTTAGAACCGCCTTACCGAGGCGGTTCTAACGAGTACCCACAATCTATGTTTTGAGCAAAAATAAGAAAAATATATAAAAAAATTACTACAGTAACTGAAAATTTTCAATTTTTAAAGCTCAAATAATCTCTGGCATGTTTTCGTAATGTGTACGGCTAGTCTAACTATGCTTTTCATTGCTGTTCTAGATGGCATCTTGGATTTTGCAACTGGAATTACACGCCGACTTATAGAGGATTTGACTCTTTCATCGGCTTCTACAACGGTGAAGAAGATTACTTCAATCACACAAGAAGTACGTTGTGGTACACTCCTGCCCGCGTATTTGTACTCCATTTACGCGTATTACGCGAGTATTACGTGAGTATTACGTGCGTAAGGCCAATTACGCGCATTTACGCGTAACATGCGCATATTTACGCGTAACATATCTCATTAATATTCATAAGCAGAGATAAATGCGTCGATACGCGTAAGGTTCAGTCATTACGCGTATGAAGTATCGCCCAATCAGACTGGCAATACGTTTACGCGTATTTACACGTATCATACGCGTAACGACAAGGAGTATAAAAGCTTAAGTACCTAACGGTTGATTTTATTATTCAATCAAAAATAAACAATGTGCAAGTTTTATGGATTTTATTGATGTATCGTAATCGTGAAAATGGCGTGAATTTATTCTAGTTATTGTCAAATTGTTTTATGTTTACATGGGGTTTAAAGTTTACAGATTCAAGAAGCATAAAACTTACCCAATAACTGTCATCATGTCAACATTCAGCCTTCAACTGGAGTGAAAATTCATGCGTGACTAAGTGACTTTCACCTGTAGGTAACCATGTTCAGTTCTGTTCATTTTTTTTCATTGTCGTTTAGTTCCCCCTCCATTTTTAGAGGCACCACCGTACGGTATACGGCATGTTAGATTTTCGCTTGTTTTCCTACCACGTCTCTTTCTTATTTATTGATATTCAATTATTATTTAACAGAACTCGAATGTTTTCTTCTTCAAAATAAAAACCACAAGCAAATATAACAGAAACTTGGTGTTCGTTCAGCTACCGATCTGGGAATGAAGCTTTAAAAATATTTCTCACGGATGTTATTTCGTACTCATGAATTGTTCGAGCCCTTAATACTGCAGGCCTTAGTTTGAACAAGATAAGATATTGTTTTGGTCTAAAGCAAAGTCCGGAATTTTGGTTTAACCATAAAATTTCAAGATTGTTGGCTCATTCATTACGCGTATATTACGCGTATTTTTTTACGTAAGACTGTTTTAATCTCGATTGGTTAGAACAATACGTATACATACTTCAAATACGCGTAATGACTTGCTTTACTAATTCACCGCTCATTGGTTAAAGTCATTACGCGTAATGTATGCGCATTACGCGTATCATACGCGTAAGAAAAATTGAATTTTGACTGGCTATTGACACATACGCGTATAAAATAGGCGCGTATTACGCGAGTATTACTCGCGTATGTTACGCGCATTCAATGAGTACAATTACGCGGGCGGGAGTGTATTAAACATGAGCTACAAGATTGTTTATATACTATGCACAATAAATTTAGCAATGTTTTCATGTTACATATAGTTTTTGATCACCTTAGAGCAGTTTTGAACATTTCTTTAAGTCAAGTCAAGTCAAGTCAAGTATCGTTTATTTGTGTCTCACCAGTGTATACATTAAAACATATCTTACATATAAAACTCACATATACATATACGACTGCCATTCTAAAAGAATTGCGAGAGACAATAAGAGTTACAGATTTCAAGTATATACAGTTTAAAAGCTATATACACATGAAATGACATATAAACATATGGGCCCTGCCCAGAGAAAAACTGTCTTAGGACTAAGCCTTTACTAAATTTTGATCATCACCAGCACACACCACTGGTGGAATGCCAAGACAGACCTTCTCAAGTCATAGCACATATGCACATAGAACATTAAAAACATAGACTCATAAAACACAAAAGAAATAAAAAATCTCTTAAGTTTGTGCTGGTGGGTATGAAACTACATGTACATACGCACCACACACAAAGACTATTTGGCTTCAACTTTTTACATAAAAAGCAGTAATGCAGAAGGTTTTGGCAGGAGACTATACAAAAAGTTGAAAATAATTTTCTGGAATAAGCTTCACATACTAGTACGACTTAGAAAATTCCTTCTTCGTTCGAGTATCAGTGTACAAACCTTAGCACTCGATCTAACTATTTGTGAATCAGACAAAAGAAAACACATCTTTTGAATATCACTGAGGCCCTCAAAATCAGGGTTGATCAATACAGCTTCGCGTATTAAACTCAGCCTTAAATCCTCATATATAGGGCATACCATCAAAACATGTTCCTCTTTAATCTAAATAACAAGAACAGTGCCTTAGGCACATGATACGATTAATTTAAAAACGCCACCCTTTAATGAGGCTTCTAGAACGACCAAGAAATACAGGAAGGGTGTGAATGCAAAATTCTCAACCATTGAACACAATGCAAACAATTGACTTTTGTTAAGCCCATTAGACCCATCCTTTTCATCCCTTCTTTATGAACATTGTTGATAATGTGAGAAGTGAGATTGGTCTTATTCGGTACAAACTTTACCTGCCAAAAAACGACGTCAACGCGCCGTCAAGTGGTCGAAATTGCCTTAATTTCGAGTAACTTGGTTTCCATTGATTTTTATAAAGATAACAAGACAAACTATGCACAATGAAGTCAATACCGTGGTCAGTTACACTTTAAAGTTTCAGAGCCATAACGCGTCATGCTAGTGAGATAACGCTGACGTTAAGCTCATTATTTAAAGTCACGTTAAGAAGCCACGACAGGGAATTTTTCCAACTCTCTTTATTCTAACATATCGGTATGCATCAGGCATTTAAACTCATTGGCGATTTTTGGGAAAATCCAATTAGAAACGTAACTGTAAGGTGATAATGTAGGAGACGAAGAAAAAACGTCGAATTCAAAAACTTACGATCTTTATTTCTCGGCGATAAAGTTTTGTTCCCAAATGTTTTAAGTGTTTTTCTTTGGTTTGATGACTAAACAGTTGCTTAAGCATGATTTTGGTTTCCCACTTTAAGCAGACCTGCATGTTTTGATCATATGTCTTTAATTGTAACGTCACGTCAGTATCGCCGTTAGGTTTGACTTTTTCAAAAATTTTCGCTTGCAAATTCTTGCCGAAAGGTTACCACTTACGCCCATATTTCAAAATATGACTTTTATTCATTATGTGCATAGACTGGAGAATGTTACGAAAATTGCTAAATTTAATTTACCTAGTATAATATAAATTTGGTTCCTGATTCACGATTAACAGCCTCACTGTTCCTGGACATGCCTCGCGGAGGCAGCTAATGAGTACTAGATCCACATTTTCACCACTAACTTACGAACGCGCTTCTTGAATCAGAGGACGCAGAAGAATAGCCATTGAAATATTTTATGATCAAATCTGCATGAAAAAATGGGACGGACGTGATGGTATTCTCCTTGTCGAAGAAGACACGCTTCCAAATTGAGGACATTAAACTTCCAATTTTAAGGTCAAATTATGAAACGAATGTTACTCTGGGTGTCATTTCATATGAAATTAATCAGTAAAATCGCCAAAGGCTAATTTGATGATTTTCATATGACATCAGTAAAATTTGTCCGTGTGATGTATACCCCCGTAAACCCCACATTTATGTAGAAAAAGTGGGGTTTGTAGGGGTATACCTATTTTTCTTGTTTTTGCTCCAAAACATAGATTGTGGGCAGTCGTTAGAACCGCCTCGGCGAGGCGGTTCTAACGTGTACCCACAATCTATGTTTTGAGCAAAAATAAGAAAAATATCAAAAATTTTTTGCGGTTCTAACGTGTACCCACAATTTATGTTTTGAGCAAAAATAAGAAAAATATCAACATTTTTTAGTTTTTCACAATTTTCATCACTGAAACAAAAATCTCTTTATATTGCATGGGCATGTTTTCGTAATGAATGACCGCACGTGCATAAAGTTCCCCATTCATCGCATGGTATCTTAATCGGGCATTTTGAGACTTTTTTCTCTTGCAGACACTGGCTATGACTTTCGATGGAACACAAGTGTGTACGATTCAGTAATCGGAGAATACTCAACTGTGAGTATAAACATTAGGATAACATGTCCGTGAAATTTATACCCTATTTATTCCCACTACATGTATATAGCAAAACCTGGGTGTGGAGGGGAATACCTATTATTCTTATTTTCATCCAAAATTTAGATAATAAAAGTAAAAGTAGGCAATAATCAGGAAATGGCGCAATCAGAAAAAATCCCCACTCCAAAAAACCGAGATGGGAAAAAACTAAATAAACTATCAGGTACTTTATATACTAAGAAAACATATTGTAAGTAAAATGGGCAGCCATTTTCCCAATAGGTGGCCACTCATTTACCCAAACTTAACTAAAAATATGAAACATACTTTAGGTGCTAACAGCACAAAAATACAACACCAAGACATTAAACCAGAGGACCAAAGGTCCTGTAAACGCTCACCTGAGATCAGCTGCATATGCCAATAAACATGTTTGAATATTATGGTATTTAACTCCAGTGCAGGGGCAGATAAGCCCTTGGGCCATTTTCATTTTTCAGAATCTTCAATATTCCGTCCATTTGCCAATTTCCTGTTGGCTTTTTCCTTCAACTGACATTTTAACAGTTTTCCCAATTCAGATGCACAGGCAACCCATGTTGACCTTGCCATAAACTTGGTCAAGGTCATCACAGGGTCATGATTTATATATACATTGGAGTACTTTAGCCATCGATGCCTCACGCCAAGTTTCCTTGAAATCAGTCTATTGGTTTCAGAGAAGATGATTTTTGATGGGTTTTTACCATATATGGGCATGGCGGCCATCTTGGTCATGTGACCTAGATTATTTATATACACATTGATTCCCCCATTCTATAGATGCTTCACTTAAAATTTGGCTTTGTTTGGCCAAGCGGTTTCAGAGGAGAAGACGTTTGAATATTATGGAAATATACATGTATATTGCCCCGGGGTGGGGGCACATGAGCCCCTGGGGTCCAATTTTTTTCAGAATCATTAATATCCAGTCCTACTGCCCATTTCCTGCAAGACTTTCACTTTAAATGACATTTTAAAAGTTTTCCCCATTCAAATGCATTGGTGACCTATGTTGACCTTCCCGTAAAATAGGTCAAGGTCATCACAGGGTCATGATTTATATACACATTGTAGTGCTTGAGCCATCGATGCTTCGTGCCAAGTTTCGTTGAAATCGGTCAACCGGTTCTGGAGAAGAAGATTTTTGAACGGTTTTTACCATATATGGGCATGGCGGCCATCTTGGTCATGTGACCTGGATTTTTTATATACATATTTGTTACCCCTTCCTATTGATGCTTCACATAAAATTTCGCTTTGATTGGCCAAGCGGTTTCAGAGGAGAAGATGTTTGAATATTATGGAGATATACATGTATATTGCCCCGGGGTGGGGGCGGATGAGCCCCTGGTGCCCAATTGTTTTCAGAATCATTAATATTCAGTCCTACTGCTCATTTTCTGCAAGAGTTTTCCTTTAAATGACAATTTAACAATTTTTCCCATTCAAATGCATTCGCGACCTATGTTGACCTTGCCGTAAAATAGGTCAAGGTCATCATAGGGTCATGATTTATATACACATTGTAGTGCTTGAGCCATTAATGCTTCATGCCAAGTTTGGTTGAAATCGGTCCAGTGGTTCCGGAGAAGATTTTTGAAGGGTTTTTACCATATATGGGCATGGCGGCCATCTTGGTCATGTGACCTGGATTATTTATATACACATTGGTTCCCCTTTCCCATAGATGTTTCATGTAAAATTTGGCTTTGATTGGCCAAGCGGTTTCAGAGGAGAAGATCTTTGAAAATGGTGGACGACGGACGGACGGACGGACGGACGACGGAGCATGGGTATACTATAAGCTCACCTTGTGAGCCTGACGGCTCAGGTGAGCTAACAATAAGATCTACCACCGAAGTATCGCTTTGGAACGATCAGTATAAAATTACTGACGAGCTTAACCATAATCTCACCCTCAGCTTCTGCAGTTGTTCGGTCCTCGTGGTGGTTCTCTAACTAGTCAATGAATCATCAAGGACAAACAAATTAATAAATCAGGATAACTACCATGATGAATCAAAAACGACGACTCACAGATTCAGTAAGCTGCCCGACGATGGAGATCCCTGGGCGCCCAATAACTTACTGAAAATCCGGAGCAAAAGTAAAAACTACTTGAATCCCGTAGGGCCAAGCAACAGACAAGAAGCTCCTGCACCAACCATCTAAAATGAATAGCTTTAGAGTCTGACGCCCGACCCACCGGTGTGCAATTAAAGAAGGCAGCATAGTTATCAACCATGATTGGGTTAAAACTAAGCATGCAGACTGTCGCATAACATTTAAGTTTTATCCTATACGTCTGTAACGTGTGATATTGGTATTCTAAAAAAACTCGGCATGGCGGTTCTAACCTCTACCCAAAACCTAATTGTGTCGGTATATTTAACAAGGCTGTTTTTATAAGTTGTTTGGTGAGGAATATATTTTATGAAAAAGCAACATACGTTGCATCAGGAAAACATGTCCGTGTAATGTATACCCCCTTAAACCCCGCTTTTATATAGAAAAAAGCTGGGGTTTGCAGGGGTATACCCGATTTTCTAATTTTTGCTCTAAAACATAGATTGTGGTTACTCATTAGAACCGCCTCGGATCGTGTACCCACAATCAATGTTTTGAGCAAAAATATTAAACAATCAAAATTATTCTGACGAAATTTCCATTTTAAGTTTTATTTTTATTTTCTTATTAACATAATACATATTGTGTTTTAGTACAGTTGCCCGACACTAAAACAAAGAGAAGAAAAGCAGAAAAAAAAATCAAAATTTTACATACCATTGAAGCTCACTCAACAGAGACATCATACACCAACGGTACGCTGGATTGCGGGAGAGTGAATGTTGTCAAAATGCTCAAAACAAACATCATCACCCAAAAAAGATTTTCATGGAACATAATTTTGTATTGTTCACTTTTTAGAATGTGATAGCCAGACACGCCGTGGATCTGATAAACACCATTGATCCCGGAGATGAAAAGCTGTACCTATATCTGCCATTCCAGTCTGTACACTACCCACTACAGGTAAGTTTCACCAACACAAAATTCACCATTACGAAAACACTCCCGTGCAATATACTGATAATTCAAAGATGCATGGTAATAAGGCCATACTTTTTTCGCAAGAGCAGGTAAATAACGGTAAATAACTGCAATCTGTAGACTTTGGATAGCGTTGCACATTGAAGCAAGCAATAATATCTAAAAGTTTGCAGTAAATACGTCATACCTGTAAACCCTAAAACGCGGGTGAGTCGATATTGTTTGTTTATAAACGGTTTCCTTAGATCTATAAACGATTTATACATATTTTTCTTGAGCTGTAAAACTTCAAATTTTCCTTAAAAATGATATTTGAGCCGCTGCATAAAAAATAAACAGTCTGCATATGCGAAAACAAAGGCGCAGACCAGCTTCGAGGTAATCGCGATGCTGATCCGCGCCTTTGTTGTCGCTTCATGGATAGTACAATCCCTCTTCTTCCTTCATTCGAAATTTCAAGCTTCTAGCTATCCTCTGTGACTGTTGAGGCTGGTTTGCGTTGACCTGGTCGGATACCCAAATTGTTGGTTTTCTCACGCACACGCTCATTTATATACGTTCGCTCAATATATTGATTGTGAGTACACTATAAGAGTACCCTTAATTTATGTTTTGGATCAAAAATAGATTTACACCTGTATACCCCACCTGTACTATATAAATGTGGGGTTCAGGGGGTATACTTTCTATGGAAATGTTTTCTCTTTTTAAATGACCTTTGGCCAAGGTCATGTTGGCTTGGTGAAGGTCATTTTGGCCAATGTAAAAATGATCATCTCGTACTTTGATACTCACACAATTTCATTAACACAATAAACTGTTTGTACCTATTAGTTATCAAGACAAAGACTGAAAACTTATTATTTTTGGTGGTGTTATAATTATTAAATTATGGTTTGTTTTACTACATCTATAGACGAATACCATCATGTAAGCAGTTTATGTTAGAGTTAAAGCATCGAGTAGAGAAAAAAAATGAGTAAAATAAAGCGAGTCGAAGACGAGCTGTTTTTACTTATTTTTTTACAAGGTCTTTAACTAACTTGTAGCATGACATGCCATCAGTTGGCAGATTCGTTATCAGGAAGTTACAGTTTAGTGTCCATTCCGCCTCCTTCTTGAGTATTAATATGTAGGCCCGCCTCTTTTGGTATTCAGTTTCCTTGGAGTTAATGTTACATAAACTTCAAATAAACAACAGAAAGTCATACTACAATTTAAATGAATGTGTTTTGGTATAGTAATTCGTCGAGAAATATTGATCAACCGTACTTTTTAAACTATTGCTCTTTGTGTTAAAGAAGAACTTAAAAATTAAATTTTGTTTAGGTTCCGCACCATTACAGGAATTTGCCACAGTACAGTCATATACACAATTTGAAACGTCGGACATTTAGCGGTAAGTAAACGCCATTGATGGCATTAAACGGATCGCTTAAAACGGGTAAAAAAAGAAATTAGCGAATAAAAATATCCCATTTCATTGAAGTTTTTTTATATTCATACATAATCCATGTCGATAATATATGCAAAAAATAACCCGCATATTCGAAAGAAAGTTTGCGGTTTTATTCTAAAGCTTCAGAAGTTCGCACACAATGTTTAATTTTACTGAAAGCGACTATGGAAAGAAAACTACATGAAACAATTGGGGAATTTCTTAGTGGCCTCTATATTTGCGACAGGTATGGTGTCAGCCTTGGATGAAGCCGTAGGAAATATAACTGACGCTCTGAGGAAGAGAGGATTTATGAACAACTCGTTGATAGTCTTCACAACTGATGTAAGTGGTCAATTTAATGTCATTATATGGGCGGATCCAGAGGGGGGACAGGGGGTCCGGACCCCCCCCCCCCTGGAATTGCCAGATTATTAATTTTTGCCATGTTAAAATTTTCCGTCAGACCCCTTCTGGAAATTTGGACCCCCTCTGAGAAAATTTTCTGGATCCGCGCATGCGTTATATGACAATCTTATGCAAAGGTATGACGTCGTATGGACTTAGGTCCTATCAGGAACTAAGACACTTATTAGATGCCTCTTAACGTGTTTCTGATTATTTGATTCCTATGATTTCATTTCACAGACATGTTTTCTTGATGATATCATCAAGAAAACATGTCTGTGAAATGAAACCCCTTAAATCCCACATTTATATAGAAAAACTGGAGTTTGCAGGGGTATACCTGGTTTGCTTATTTTTGATCCAAAACATACATCGTGGGTACATTTTTAACAAAAAAAAATTCCAACTTGATAAAATTTTCAATTTCTGCTTCTGAAAAAATCTCTGTATATTGCATGGGTGTGTTTTCGTAATGACATTGTGAAGATTGAGGTATTGTACTTGCATTTAGAATCCCATGACGAATATCAATACAATATATGACATAAAATAATACAAACAGCGCGAAGAGCAAGTCGACTACAACGTTACATTTCAGATCTTCACTCACAAAAAATGTACAATCTGCTTAGCATGCCCTTTGGAGTCAAGCCAGTCTATATTTGAGCCGCCTCATGGGAAAACCAACAATGTGGTTTCCGAACAGGTCCGACACAAACCGGCCTGTACAAGCACAGAAAAGAGCTAGAAGCTTGAAATTTCGGATTTAAGTAGAAGAGGAATTGTACCATCCGTGTAGCGAAAACAAAGGCGCTGATCAGCTTCGCGGTTACCTCGAAGCTGATCTGCGTCTTTGTTTTCGCATATGCATATTGTTGGTTTTCTCATGAGGCGGCTCATTTATTTGGATAAGATTCTCATATTTTTGTTTTCAGAACGGTGGACCAGTCAGCAGAGCTGCAAATAATATGCCACTAAGGGGTTCGAAGACTACACTTTGGGAAGGGGGCACGAGAGGAGCAGCATTTGTTTACAGTGAAAGCTTACTAAAGAAAACAAAATACGTAAACAATGAGTAAGTCTCGTCTGGCATCGGTCTGGCATAAACATATCTCCATTCATCAATATTGCCGTGAATTAGTCTAAATCATTACATAGCTTTGACATGTATTATTGACAATTTCAGTCAAAATAGTATTCAGTCATGCCGGATTGATGCAGCAACTTCGATGGGACTGTCAGTAGTGGTCTTGAAAGGGAGCTGTTGTGCCTTTAGAACCCATTTTCTCACCCACCAGACAAGCATATCCCTTTGTGTGCCTGTCTGAGATATTTCTGTCTCAGTACTAGTACAATTTTAACTGTCTCAAAATGTCAATCATTTCTGTTTTTAGCTAATAGAAATGTACATCTCATGCATACTTCCATATAAGGAAGTGATGAGCTAGGTGTCAACTGAGACAGAAATAGCCTAGCAGGTGTTAATTTCGGGAAGATATCAAGAGTAATTGTAGTCTGCTGCTCTCATAAAAATCTAAAGATTAAATTTTGCCAGGAATTTTGTGAATAAAACAAAATGATAATTTAATATTTTGTAAGGTGAGTGCAAATACAAAATTATTTTTATTTGTTTCACTGGTTAATTGCATTTTATGTCCAAACAAAATGGCTGCCTGAACAGAACTTGAAGCCTATTCAGAGACAAAATGTTTTAAAAGGTGGGTGAGATAAATAATCAATGATGGTGTTGAAGCCTCAACAAAGGCTCGTTTTCAGATTATTCGAGTCTCATCCGCGGCAGAGCCTCGGATGAAACTTCAATAAACTGAAAACTTGCCTGAGATTTCCTTGTCTCGGCCTCAACTCCATCATAGATTCTTTTAATCCCTCTCTCTTGAATCTGTCACTAGGCAACATGAGTTATACTCAGATAATGTTTCACAGTTTCACTTACAACTGTATAGTATGGTATCCTTCCTCCAGCATTCATCAGCAGTCATCCGTTCGTCTGTTGTCACTTAACTACATGAAGAGACAAAAAGGATAGAATAATAATAATGAGGATCACATAACCTCCATAATCCAGACAAAGACGAGAAAGCATTGAAATATTAAAACTGTGTGTACGACGAAATCATTTATATGGTAACCTCTTACCTCCTGAGTTCCTTGTAGGCTTTGGCCTAGAACTGGTGTGGTAGAGTGGCCTAAATGTATATTTTTAGAAGCAAGGGGAGTTTGGAAAGACTATCCTGACACGTCACGTTCTTGTTTTTAACAAATACCAATTTAGATGAACATATAATAGCTCAAATGTCGCTACAAACCCTACATATTCTCTCTCAATACTGAAATAATTCAGATTAACTTTCTTCAGGATGATCCATGCAGTTGACTGGTACCCAACACTGCTGTCGCTGGCCGGAGGAACTCCTGGTAAGTTATAACGAAAACGTGAAAGAGTAAAAATGATATACGTCATTAGGAAGTATTTTTCTCATTTGTGGCCAAACCATAGATTGTGGGTCACTCTAATACGTACCCACAGTCTATGACGTTTGAATGATAAGCAAATTATTATAAGCTCCAGCACATTCAATTTTTTGCTGAAATATAGTGTATATTAAGGTATACGAAAGACAGACGTGTTATCTCGATCTAAGCCAGCAGGCACATGACGTCATAATGACGTCAGATCGACGTCGATGCGACGTCATGACGTCGCATCGACATTGATATGACGTCATTATGACGTCATGTTCCCGCTGGGAAGCGTTTCTAAGGTGTGACGTTGGTGTTTATTGTCCACCGCCTTTTCGAAGAAAAGCGGGGGGACATAGTGTTTGGCTTTCCGTTCTTCCGTATATCCATCCTTTCGTATGTTCGTCCTTCCGTATACCCATCATTCCGTCCTTCCTTTCCCCTATAGTAATATGTACCTTGAGTGCGCAACTCATTCTACCTTTTTGTTCCGATTCTCTTGAAACTTTACAGATGTCTTTGAAGATGTGCATGTGGTTGGAATATAATGCTCAGATTATTTTTTGACATTTTTTGCAATTCTGGTATTTTGACAATGAAAGTGAATAGACAGTGGGTTCCTTGTGTGCGCAACTCCTCCTTCAGTTTTATTCCTGTTATTTTGAAACTTTACGGGTGTCTTAATCATGCTTTGAAGATGCACATGTGGATTGAATATAATAAAAAGATTATTTTATCACTTTTTTCGCAATTTCACCTTGTTCGTTTTTTCAGGCATTTACACTGAATGTATAGTGGATACCTTGTATACCTAATTCCTAGTTTTTTATGTTGATTCCTTTTAAACTTTACATATGTTTTGGACAGATGTTATAGACAAAGTCTGAAGATATGCTGCATGTGGTTTGAATATACATTATTCTCAGATTATATTTGTGTAACTAAACAATGGAGGCGGGGGGGGGGGCATGAATTCTCTGAAATTGTTTGTTGTTATGTGTTTCAAGCTGTACTTTTTTGAAAAAGACGTGCATATTTATTGTCTGACAATTAAATTGAGAACCATTTTCGAACTAAATCTTAATGTTTATTAGTTACTTTTGCCTCAAAATTTTATAATTGAATCTAAAATAAGCGCATTCCTTAAATCACGGGAAAATAGAATTGGAGTATGAAATAAGTAAACAATATAAAAATGTAACATATAAAATACCCAAAGAAAAACTTCAGGACCACAAATACCAATCAGTGGTTTATTGTTATGTATGATACTATGGTTCTGAAAAGAACTGAGGTTGCCAAAATTGGTAAACTTTCTTTTACTTAGATCCTGCAATGGACGGTGTTAATCAATGGCCGATGATCAGTGAAGGTCATGCGTCCGCCAGAACTGAGTTTGTGTACAACATTGATGAGATAGTTAATAATTCAGCCATCAGGTACATGTGTACTCTAATTGAATGCTTTCATATTTTTTCAAGGGTATCTTAACACTAACCGAATAATGAACATTTTTTTCACGTCTTATACACCTCGACCCACCTATAATTTCAATTTCTTTTAGGTTGTGTTTGCAGAATGTTACACAAAATGACACATATTTCATCCGATATATGTCTACACAGAAAAAAAAATGCTTCTTGCATGGTCATTAGGTTATGCGTTGCCTTCTTGAAGACCCGCTTGGATACTAGAGTTATCCAGTGTTTATCAACTAGGTAGCGAGCATCAAACTGGAGACAAAGACCAACATTTGGTAACAAAGTAACAAATAATATGACATTTCATTGGTCATCCCTTTAAAACTAAACTATGACATTTGGTTCAACTAATATTGATTATTTTCACATAGAGATGGTAAATACAAGTTGATACAAGGCAGACCCGGTCATCAAAATGGTTGGTTCCCACTGCCGACATCTCGTCGTGACACAGTCGACCAAGAGGACTCTTCTGCTGATAGCCAGTTCCCACCATATCAACTTTATGACATTGAAGGTAACAGCTTAGCCAGGAACCATTACAAAAACACGCCCATGCAATATACAGAATTTATATATGTTGTAAAAATGGAAACCTTATTTTCCTCAACGCGTAGATCACTACTCCAATAGTACAATTTCTTTTCTACTTAAATCCGAAATTTCAAGCTTCCAGCCTGCTTCTGGGACTGTACAGCCTGATTTGTGTCGGGCCTGTTCAAAAACCACGTTGTTGGTTTTTAGCTCACCTGAGCCGAAGGCTCACAAGGTGAGCTTATAGTATGGTAGTCGAGCCGTCGTCCGTGCGTCCGTGCGTCCGTCCGTCCGTCCGTCCACACTTTCAACAACAAATATCTCCACAACTAGTCAGTCAATTGCAATTAAATTTTATCAGAAGCATCATTGGGGTGGGGAAAAGATTGCATAAGGTTTTGGGCCAGGTCGGATCAGAACTCTGGTTTCCATGGCAACAGATAGCTCCCATAGGGTCAGTCAATTGCAATTAAATTTTATCAGAAGCATCATTGGAGTGGGGGAAAGATTGCATAAGGTTTTGGGCCGGGTCGGATCAGAACTCAGGTTTCCATGGCCGCGAACAGATAGCTCCCATAGGGTTACAATGGGAAAAATGTTGTGAACACTCTAGCGCCTACATTTTTGATCGGATCTTCTTCATTCTTGCAGGTAATAAGGACAGTCATAAGATCTCGGATGTGTTCGAAATTCGGGTAGATTCGACCATGGACTGCGGAGTTAGCTGCCCTTGAGCGTTTGAAAAAATCCCCATTGACTTACAATGGGAAAGATGTTGTGAACACTCCAGCGCTTTCATTTCTGATCAGATCTTCTTCATTCTTGCAGGTAACAAGGACAATCATAAGATCTCGGATGAGTTCGAAATTCAGCAAGATTTGACCATGGACTGCCGAGTTGCCTGCCCTTGAGCATTTTGAAAATGGCTGTTAAGTATTGTGAACACTCTAGCACCTAGATTTTTGATCGGATCTTCTTCATTCTTTCATGTAACAATGACAGCCATGAGATCTCGGATGAGTTCGAAATTCGGCAAGATTTGACCATGGACTGCGGAGTTAGCTGCCCTTGAGCATTTGAAAAAATCCCCATTGACTTACAATGGGAAAGACGTTGTGAACGCTCCAGCGCCTTCATTTCTAATGGGATCTTCTTCATTCTTGCAGACAACAAGGACAGCCATAAAATCTCGGATGAGTTCGAAATTCAGCGAGTTTTGACCATGGACTGTGGAGTTACCTGCCCTTGAGTGTTTGAAAAATCAATATTTTGTGTTGTGGCCACTCTTGCGCCTTCAATTTTGATCGGATCTTCTTCATACTTGGAAGTAACAAGGATAGCCATAACATCGCGGACGAGTTCGAATTTCAGCCAGATCCGGCCCTTGACTGCAGAGTTATCTGCCCTTGACTGTGTGAAAAATCAATTTTTAGTGTTGTGGCTACTCTAGCATCTTTGTTTTTCAGTGGATTTTCTTCGTTCTTGCAGGTAACAAGGATAACTACAATATCTCGAATGAGTTCGAATTTCGACCAGATCCGACCTCTGACTGCAGAGTTATCTGCCCTTCAGTGTTTGAAAAATCAATATTTTGTGTTGTGGCCACTTTAGCATCTTTGTTTTTCAGTGGATCTTCTTCATTCTTGCAAGTAACAAGGATAACTACAATATCTCGGATAGGTTTGAATTTTGACCAGATCCGACCTCTGACTGCGGAGTTATCTGCCCTTGAGTGTTTGAAAAATTAATATTTTGTGTTGTGGCCACCCTAGCATCTTTGTTTTCAGTGGATCTTCTTCATTCTTGCAGGTAACAAGAATAACTACAATATGTCGGATGAGTTCGAATTTCAGCCAGATCCGACCTCTGACTGCAGAGTTAGCTGCCCTTTAGTGTTTGAAAAATCAATATTTTGTATTGTGGCCACTCTAGCCCCTTCAAGTTTGATCATGTCTTCTGCATTCTTGGAAGAAACAAGGATAACCATACCATCTTGTCCAGTGACTGTACTTGTTGACTCTCAGGTGAGCGACCGTTGCCCTTGGGCTACTTGTTTATGATGCGGCTCTTATGTTTTACAGCTGACCCGACGGAGCACCATGACATTGCCGACAAACATCCCCATATTGTTGATAGGATGAAGAGGAAACTGGCAACATACAGAGCGTCACTAGTACCGGCCATAAATGCCCCGGCAGAGCCGAAGTCAAACCCGAAACACTTTGGGGGTGTCTGGTCTCCAGGATGGTGTTGAAATTACTTATTTAGATATATATTGTTATCTTTAAAAAAACTGTTGTGTCTCATTGTTTCTTATATTTGACAAGTTGTGCAAAATAAGATGGATTTCGTGAACAGTTTTCTGAAATACAATTACGAAAACAAGCCCATGTAATCATGTAATATACAGAGATTTTAAAACTGTAAAATCTGGAAAATTTCAAAACATAAATTGTGGGTACACGTTAGAACCGCCTCTGCAAGGCGGCTCTAACGAGTACCCACAATATATGTTTTGGATTAAGAATAAGAAAATTAGGTTTACCCCTGCATACCCCAGTTTCACTATATAAAAATGGGGTTAAGGGGGTAGTTCATTGCATGTTGAAAATGTTTGACTTCCTATTGCTATGGAACGCTCAGTTCCTTACGTTTAATTATCAGCCCAATGAAAAGTTACCATCACTAAACATGATTTCGATATTTTGAAAAATATTAAATTTCTTTCACACATTTTAGTTTCATTCATGATTTAATTCTGGTCAATCGAAAATCGATTTATTGACATTAAACAGTTCCAACTGCCCTGGAACTATGGTGCACGTGATGCATTTACAATTTTTAAAACCTTTGAGAACGAGAAAGCCCTGTTTTCAGAAATCGTCGTGCCTTCTTAGGCCTCTAACACCTTCATTGACAACGCCACCAAATTGGTTTATTTTTTTCTATCAGCTGGCGGAATAGAGGACTTAACTTTCACGTAGTATGCGAATTTTCTTTGGAAACTTCTGGCATTTGTCTAAGAGTGCGTACAATTTTTTCGGGTGCACATTATGAACACGGTTTTCAATAGCAATGATTGGAGGCACTCTATGCCATAAAAAGGAATGCTGAAGTATCGGTAGTTGTCTATTCAGAATGAATCAAATATTGTCATGTTTTAATTGATCCTGACTTTCTGGTAACTTTTCATTGACGTTAATAAGTATATTTAAGTTGAAACTAAGAGATACTGAAAGCTTAAAGAATGTGTTTCTATCTATCAACTTTCAACTCGTATACTGCCAAACGCCATAGAAGAAACAATTAATTACAAAAAAAACTACTCTCGCAGTAAACATTGTAAAATATGCGAGGTGTGATCATTTATATTACAGTGACGTGCCACATTATTATCCTCAACGTCGAAAACTCCATAGACTTTAATGTATTTTCTCGATTGCAAGAACATTTATCCTGTCTCTCCTGCTCAACCTATTTTCATGATTTTGGTGTCATTTGAAAGGTAAATGAATAAAGCAATAAAGAGAGAATTAATTCTGTCCATGCGTTTCAAAGCTGCAATTTTTCAAAGAAAATGTCAGAAATTTTTGACAATTTTCGGGCAACGTCACCACTGACGTCAATGGAAAAATTACTTTTTCAAAATTTCCAAAAAATTTAAACTGCTGTAGATACTATTGTGTTAAATATCTTACTTATATCTGTATTATTAAAAAAGTTATACACTGTTTAGTAGCGGTTGCGTTTTTTTGGACACCCTGTACATTAGTGCCCTCTTCCTATTGAGGTTTCATATAAAATTTTGCCTTGATTGGTCGAGCGGTTTCAGAGGAGATGTTTGAATATTATGTATTGTGGTAACTTGTATACATGTATATTTGTGGATGCAGCTGATCCTCTAGGGTCCAATTAATATTCAGTCATTCTGCCCATCGCCTGCAAGTGTTTCCTTTAAATAACGTTTTAACAGTTTCCCCTTTTCAAATGGATAGCGACCTATGTTGACGACGTAAAATACGTGTAGGTCATCACATTGTAATGATTTATATAAACATTGTAGTACTTAAGTCATTTATGCTTCATGCCAAGTTTCGTGGAAATCGCTCCACCATTCAGCAGAAGATATTTGAACGGTTTTTACCATATGTGGGCATGGCGGTCATCTTGTTCATGTGACCTGTATTATTTATAAACACATTGCCCCCCCCCCCCCCCCAATTCCTGTAGATGTTTCATATAAAATTTGGCTTTGATTGGTCAAGCAGTTTCAGAGAAGAAGAAAATGTGAACGGACACACGCACCCTCGGACGCCGGCTCAAAAACCATCCTATAAGTTCCCCATGAGCATTTGGCTCAACTGAGCGAATAACCTCTCAAGCAAAACAACTAGAATTTCAATGTATGGATGATTTGACTTAACCACTTGTCCTGGACAGGCTAAGACAAGCGGTTACCCAGTAAATAAACTTTGCCTGGACGCACAAACAGTCCATCTATTTCTCAAGGCCCCAATGAGCTGGGGTTTACATTCCCACCCGTCAACCCATGTTAGAGTCTGTTTATATATTGGTGTGCCCGGATAAGCCACCGTAAACAGCCATAGCCTTAAAGGCAAAGGCAAGGTTGAAATACAATGCATTTTAAATGAAAGAATTCGCTTTCCTTAACAATATGGTACATGTTAATCAAATTGGATGCAAATTAAGAAAGTTATATTGGTTTGAATATTCATCAATGTTTGTTTAAGGAGGCGGCCATATTGGATATTCATGAGGCTTTATGACGTCATAAATCCCTAACTAAATATGCATATGATCAATATTAATGAAACACTGTAAATATTTTTTTCTGTTAATGTCTGTTTGAATGTTTTCTACTATTAATTTACTATCAATTCTAGCCATATTTCACCATTTAAATATTGAAATATGAATTTTATTCAAAGTCAAGGATTTTACAGTTTTCTAATTAATGGCGGCCAAAAGTCACTTCGTTCCAAAATTACAAATATCAATATTTCACTTATTCCTGGACCGATCTGAATCAAATTTGCGCCAAAATGTTTGCTTTGACCAGTTGTTTAGTTTATATGGTACTGTTGTTGAATATTGCGTTTCCTTTAATTTAACAGGTTTACGTTTACAAGAAGTAAAAGTATGCAATGATCAGGAAATGGCGCAATCAGAAAGAAATTATCTCAAGTTTATTTTAGTATGTTAAAGATACATATTGGGTTACACTATAATCAGTGATTGTAATCAGACATTACGAAACCACGCCCATGCAATATACAGATTTTTCTGTTATAAAAATTCAAAATTTGACAATAGAAATCGTTTGATATTTTTCTTATTTTTGCTCAAAACATAGATTGTGGGTACAAGTTAGAACCGCCTTGCCTAGGCGGTTCTAACGAGTACCCAAACTCAATGTTTTGGAGCGGTATGCCCCTGCATACCCCAGTCTTGCTATCTACGGACATGTTATCCTGATGCAAGACTTTTAGAGCTTATGAAACGACAAGCGTGCAGCAAAACAAAGTTTGCATGAATCATGTCTGATCAGTTATCGTGCATCTCACGTGTTCTTCCTAGTTGATTTGGTTGTAATTGAAATGCATTTTTCAAACGGTTTCAAAAACTTTTAAGGACATGTTTTTGAAATAATTTCTAAACGTTGTCCTACTTTTTTCTTGTAAGTGTACTCTGATTTTTTCCTTATTTTGTTGTATTTTGTGCGTCAAACACTGTAATGTAATACTTACGATTAGGAGTGTCAGACCAACACAATACAAATTGACGAAGACAAAGTCAGAAATAGGATCACAGTTTGTAGACTAGAACGCCAAGTTGGTTATTCCAGAATCTAAAAACAAAGAAGGGTTGCAATTATATAACGCCTGGTTACGTAGCTTTCATGCTTTGTAAATGACTTTTTTTTGTTGTGTTGTTGCTAACAAGTACTTTTATTATGTGAAAGTTATATAACAGCATAGCTTACTATAACATCTTTTATCATCTGGATATTTTTCCTGAAACAATAAGTGATGTCGTGAAAGTGTAAAATGTTTTTGACGGTTAAGGTAGGTGTGTGTGCATACATTTAACACAATTCCCTGAAATCTTTTATTTGAGTTAAAAACCAGAAATACAAACTTATGCGTTTCAAATGCGGACTCGAAAAGTCATAGCTGATTCTCCTCATATTAAATCGTTTTGTTGGCTCAACCGAGTCGTAAAGCTCACATGGGATCTGATGATATACCCATGAGCCGTCAGGCAAACGTAAAAAGGTACAAGTAGGCAATGATCAGGAAAAGGCGCAATCAGAAAGAAATTCTCGCTCCAAAAGTCAAAAACCGAGGTGAGAAAAAGTAGATTGACAATTAGGTACTTATACTTAGAAAACATATCGTACTAAGCCGAGTGAGCAGCTATTTCCTAATAGGCGGCCACTCAGTTACGTTATGAAAACGTACATAAGGTTCAAACAGCACAAAAATTCGACTCAAATATATAAAATAAATGGAACCACAACAGAAGTATAACCTTGGAACGATCAGTAATATAAAAATGGGGGCTTAAATCGATTTTACAGGCGCATAACCTCACCCTCATTTTCTGCATTGGTTCACAACATTTAGTTAGTTGTTCGGTCCTCATGGTGAATCTCTAACTAGTCAAAGAATCGTCAAGGACAAACAAATAAATAATGATAACAACTCTGATGAATCAAAAACGAGGACAACAGATTCAGTAAGCTGCTCGGTGATGGAGATCCCTGGGCGTAGAATAACTTACTGAAAACTGGAGCAAAAGATTATCACCAGTTGAACCCCGGTGGGCCAAGCAACAGGTCAGAAGTTCCGGTCCCAACCAACTAAAATGAATAGCTTTATGTCGGGGCCATCACAGAGTCTGACGCCCGACCCACCGGCGTGCAATTAAGTCGCGCAAACTCTTTTTTGGAAGTGGCTAAAATCCTCATTAAACGTGGTCAGTGATTGGGCAAAATTAGCGGAATATTTTCATAAAGATGAAATAAATGTAACATGTATGTTTCATTCTGTTTCAATTGTTCAATTAATTGATGTATTTGTTGAGTTTTGTGTAAATTTGTTATTATTTTTCACGTTTGCAGCCTAGGGAGGGCCACTTGGAATATAAGTATGTACTAAATGTGTTTAATCTCGTAAAATTAAGCCGAAGGAAGAAACAAAGATATACATACATTATTATTATTATTCGAAAAGATTTTTACTAATTGTGTGTTACAATTTTTGGTTTCTTTGCTTGTTTGAATTGATGCTTAGCGTTCTAGTCAACAGATATGGTCTTGTCGGGACGTTGCCTCCATTCAACCTGATAAATAATCGTATTTCAAGACATTAGGAAAACACGCCCATGTTATATATAGATTTATCTGAAGTTCTAGAAATTGAACATTTTCAGCAGAGTTTTTTTATATATTTTTCTTATTTTTGCTCAAAACATAGATTGTGGGTACACGTTAGAACCGCCTCGCGGAGGCGGTTCAATCAAGTACCCACACATGTTTTGGATCAAAAATAAGAAAATTAGGTATACCCCTGCAAACCCCAGTTTTACTATATCAATTCAATTCAATTCTTTATTCAGATTGCCAAATACATTTTAGCGCATCCACAAAACATGTAATAAAAGGACATCAAACAATAACAAATTACACACTAAATTTAGGAGGTTTTGATAGTGCAAACTGGCCGACCAGAATGTGAACATCATAGGAAAAACTGGTGCAGTACCTATACAGTCATACATACAAGTATCCCTGATATAGGCCGTGCCTACCAGCCATCGGTTTAAGTTGCAAACAAACCGGGCGCCCAGTTCACTCAGGCTATAGTCTTTGTATACAATTATGCATTACGAATACATGTTCATGCAATAAACAGAGGATATTACAGATGAAAAATAAGAAAATTTCAGTACAGTTTTTGTGATATTCTTCCCATTTCTGCCCAAAACACAGACTGCCGGCACACGTTAGATTCGCCTTGGCGAGGCGGTTCTACTGAGCACCCACAATCCATGCCCCGGCGCAAAAATAAGAAAAATAGGTATACCCCTGCATATCCCAGTTTTGCTATATAAAATTGGGGCTCAAGGGGGTATTCACTACACGGACATGCCTGTTATGATTTTAACAATGCCATTTGGCAGGGTATTCTTCTCTTTGATTGGTCTGTATTCATATATGATTTCATATAATTTTGACTATATTTGCCAGTGGTAAACTGGATATAAACTGCAATATCCTACCCCAGGACAGTGTTAAACATGTATTATTTAAAGATTTATAGCTAGAATTATCTGTAAGAAAAACAGGTGCTTCGACAGACTATAGAAATACTTAAAATCATGAAAACAGTAGTATATCTACTTATTTACAGAACACTTCCTAATTTTTAAAGCATCATTGATATAGTTAGTAATATTTTTGCTATTTTGTCGGTTTTGTGGGTTTAGAATATGTTTAATTGCTTCAACCCCTTTTCCCAAAACATGTATCGTTTCTGATATAAATTTATTACTTATGCGCAAGGAATCATATTTCTTGCATTCTAAAAGAAAATGTTCCTCTGATTCTACAGATTCAGGACAAGTGGGGTATGAGGGGGCCGGGTATACTATTCATGGACATGTTTTCCTGGTGATGGCCCAGGAGCATCAATCGATTTTCACTAGAGCTCAGGTAGATTTACGGAGATTTTCCGATAGTGTCCGATATTGGCCGGCGATATTCGATTATCATTCGGCTAATCTGTCAAGGTATTGGCAGTGCCTGGGGATAGTTGTCTTATCGACATAAATCATGTTTTATGGATTAATATATCTTTCATTGCTTTAGTTGAGTTAAAATTCAATAATATACTTATTTAGTATACTTAAAGGACTTGCTAGTGAAGTTTCACTTTTCCTTTTTAAAATCGGATCAAACATTAGTTGACTGTTACACTGTTACACTAAACGGACAACAGAAGTATTAAATTTTGACGCACAGTCAAATCTTTCTTTTTCTTTATTTCTTTGCCTTTATTTCCTTTTCATAATAATCTTTCTTCTGTCTTTCTGTACATAATGGTAATAATCTGTCATTTTCTTTTTTCGTTTTTAGCTCACCTGAACGGTGAGCTTATAGTATACCCATGCTCCGGCGTCCGTCGTCGTCGTCGTCGTTGTCGTCGTTGTTGTCCACACTTTTCAAACATCTTCTCCTCTGAAACCGCTTGGCAAATCAAAGCCAAACTTCATGTGGAACATCCTTAGGAAGAGGGAACGAAAGTTTGTATAAATGGTCCAGGTCACATGACCAAAATGGCCGCCATGGCTATAAAAAAGAAAAACCTTTAAAAATCTTCTTCTCCAGAACCAGAAGGCCTATGATTCTGTAACTTGGCTTGAAGCATCAGGCAATAAAGCTCTACAAAGTTTGTATAAATCATGACCCTGGGATGACCTTGACCTTTTTTACGGCAAGGTCAACTTAGGTCGTCCATGCATTTGAATAGGAAAAAAATAGGAAAATGTAATTAAGTAGCAGAAAACTTGCTAGAAGTGAGCAAATGGACATAAGATTTATGTTTATGAAAATATTTTGGGCCTAGGGGGTTATTTGACCCTGCCCCGGGGCTATATTTATGTATATGACCATAATATTCAAACATCTTCTCTGAAACCGCTAGGCCAATCAAAGCCAAACTTTATATGGATCATTCTTAGGAAGAGGAAATGAAAGTTTGTATAAATGGTCAAGGTCACATGGCCAAGATGGCCGTCATGCCTATTAATAGCATAAAAGTTTAAAAATATTCTTCTCCAGAACCAGAAGGCCTATGAATTTGAAACTTGGCATGAAGCACCTGGGAATGGAACTCTACAATGTTTATATAAATTATGCCCCTGGGATGACTTTGACATATTTTACGGCAAGGTCAACTTAGGTCGCCCATGTATTTGAATGGGGAAAAATAGGAAAATGTCATATAATGGCAGAAAACTTGCTAGGAATTAGCAAATGGACAGAAGGTTTATGCTTATGAAAATATTTTAGGGGTTGTCTGCCCCGGAGCTATATACATGTAGATGACCATAATATCCAAACAGCTTCTTCTTAGAAACCGCTGAGTCAATCAGAGCCAAACTATTATTATATGGAGTATCCTTAGGAAGAGGGAATAAAAGTTTGTATACATGGTCAAGGTCACATGACCAAGATGGCCACCATGGCTATAAATAGCAAAAACGTTTAAAAATCTTCTTCAGAACCAGAAGTCCTATGATTTTGAAACTTGACATGAAGCATCAAGGAACGGAGGTCTACAAAATTTATAAAAATCATGACACTGGGATGACCTTGACCTATGTCACTGCAAGGTCAACTTAGGTCGCCTATGCATTTGAATGGAGAAAATTGTTAAAATGTGATTTGAAGGACAAAACTTGCAGTTAATTGGCAAATGGACTGAGTTTTTATGATTTGAAAAAGAGATTGACTCCAGTGGTTTTTCTGACCCTGCCCTGGGGTTATATACTGTAACGGCACTGGCTATTTTTCTGTAATTCTTATGGATACACCATTATTTTAGAAGCTTTTGTATTTTTATTTGTTTACGGGTATCAAAATGGAACCTGAAACGAACCAGGGCCGAACTAAATATGTGCCAACTTTACATCAGTTTTTCCATGTAAATACAGGACGACATCGGTTATTGGCGGTCAGAATAAATCAAACATACTCTAAATAATCTAAGCATACCGTTCTTATTCCGCTAAATCATGTTTTGTGGCTGTATTTTGCGTCAATTCCCGCTCCAAAACTCTTATTTCCAAGCTGTCATTCGCCGCATTTTATTCGTGTTGAACGTACATGTAGATATCCGAGTGTTCCGAACGTTATTTTGACGACAGCATTTCTGACGTCACAGCGCGAGGCACTTGTTTGGTCGTTGGTATAAATAGGAAATCCTAGGCGCAGTACGGCAGTTGCGAATTGGCTGGCAACTCATGCTGAAGGGTTTCCACCTGAAATGCTGAGGCGTCTGTAACGCGATTTATCACGCCCTCTATCGGCAGGCAGAGCCTCCATGAGGGCGTGATCACCTACCTATCAAAAACCGCTTCACGTTCTTAAAAAAAAAATTAGAGGGCCAATCAGAGAGCAGGATTCCCAATTTACCCATAATGCAACGCATTGTTTACATTTTTATTGGTTTTTCAAATTCACGAGTATCGAAATAATACAGGTAAAAATGACAAGGGAGCGGGAAAATGTGTTAAGTTTATGATATTTTGTATTTCAAATAAATAATTATTCTTAAAATATTTTGTATATAAATGTTTTCCCATGATGCACGCGTGATCTCGAGAAAATACCCTTCCCACAATGCACAGCGATGACGTCATTCGTGAAGAGAAAATTAAGTGACGGATCCAGGCGTCTATGGAGGTCAGACAGGACGTAATTAGACCACTGGATCAGCCGGGTTAAGGCGTCTGCGCCTAGATCGTTGTTGATACGCCTTGGTGCACAAACGTAGGAGTTTGTAGGCGGTGTTGGTGCATGAAGTTCTCTCATTTTGGGTGGGTCCCGGGATGGAAACTTTACTCTCTTCATATTTACCGTTTAAAATGAATATTTCCTATGCGAACTTGGCACATGTTTACTAATGATTACTTCTTATCATAATGTATATTTAGATTATTTGCCAAGCTAAGTGTTCAAACCGGTTGCGCCATGCAACACGCCTCGATATCAGCCAAGTGAGGCGTAGACTCTGGCGTAGACCCAGGCGAAGACTCTGGCGTAGACCCAGGCGTAGACTCTGGCGTAGACCCAGGCGTAGACTCTGGCGTAGACCCAGGCGTAGACCCAGGCGTAGCATAAATGCATTGGCAGTTTGGTTTGTTATAGTGCTGTTCGCTTATCTAAAGCGTGTTGATGATTTACAAACCGTCAATCATGTGTGAGTATTAGCTACGAATTGTAAATCCAATTCAGATTTCCGTGTTGTGAGTCTGATTCATTAATTAGACGAATTTAGCTTAGCCTAGCTTGGATAATTCTCCTTTTAATACGAAGACTAAGATAACAAAACGAGCACTTGATTTATTTTTATATTGTATCTCGTGTACATGTTTAAAATATTAATTGATCTTTGTTAGAAACAGGGTCTCTATAGAAGGGGTCAAGAAACTATGTATTGATTTTTCCAATAATCATAAACTCAGGTATGTCAAGTACCATATTTACGGACATAGACTGGCTCCCGTCGTCAAACTTAAGTTTTTATCAGAAAAACATACAAAATCTTCTGATGTTCTGAGCCTAAGAAGAGGGGTAACTCATACAAGAAAATATTAATGGAGGTTATAGAACATGGTATGATAGGATGATAGTGAACATAGGACGGGGGCCAGTCTAATACGGACAGTGTAAGAAGTTGTTAAAACACTTACTCAAAAGTGAATTTATCACAGTAAAAATCGTGAAAAACCATTTAAAGATATGAAATACAATATAATAAGCAATGCATCATGCCAGCTTCACATTCATACAATTTTCAACAAAATAGATTGTGCATTGTTCAAGAAAATTGTGAAAATGCATGAAAAAATGTGAAAATGGACATTGTGGTACATATTAAGTCAAAACAGATATAAATTCCAAACTATAGTACTATTATTAATGTAGACTGGATAATTTAGCATGTTCTGATATAGAAAAAATGAAAGAATTAATAACAGGATTATGTTAAATTGACATTAATTATAAAGGGCGACGTGCATTAAGAGCCAAAAATAGCCCCCAACCGAGCTGAGTGACAATGATGTGAAATACAGCCTTGTTATTGCTCTTCATGAAAATAATAATAAAATATGTGTATGACCTTTCTTATAGGAATGACCTTGGGTCAAAGGTCATGACCCATTCAAAGCAATTTCAATATTGATATATCAGCTAATGGGAAAAGATGGTCATATTTCAGCTTTTACTTGTTGTAGACCACTGAAGTTGGTATCAATTTAGAGCTTACACACCTGCCTTGCATTAATTGGTGTTATAATGAAAATTATATTGAATTTTCATATTCATAAATATTAATGAAAACACTGAAAGTAATTGGAAAACAAGTACGTAAGTTAGAACTTCATAACTTCATTAATTTCTGTTCAAACCATAGAATGATATGTTGCTATGGCGTCATTAATACTTCTGAACAAGTCATTCAATTACCATAAAGAAAAGTGGTCATGTCGAAATTCATGAATTTTAATGAAAAACAAAAAAGAAATGACTAAACTCATATCCATTTAAGGGTTGGCTTGTGATATTTAGACCTTCGTTACATACTTCAGAAAGAACATCACTGAAGTATTATAGTAAGAGGGACCTCCTTAATGTAAAAATGAGAGAAAAACCCATAAATTCTGCAAAAGTGCATATAAATAATGCATATATTCATGGTTTCCATAGCAACCGATACTACAGTTCCAATAAGTTGAATAAGTAATTACTCATATTCAAATACTAACATTGTCAACCTAATATGTTATTAACAATGCTTCGGCTCAGCTTTTGAACCTAATCTGCATTCAATATGCAAAATATGAAATTTGCATATTCCATATTCATGAATATTGATGAAAACCAAAGTGTTTTATCAGAAATTAACGAACAGAATAAAATGTTTTGAGTGCCTTACAGATGTACATTGTAAATGTACCTATACTGCACTTGTCCAATACCATCAATACCATACAGAGTCAACTTTATGCTAAGCCACTGTGGTTATGCAAAATGTCTAATTTGCATATTCATGAATATTAATGAAAACTTTAGAAAATACAGGAAAAAAACCAAATTAATACTGTTTACCACAACACACTCTTAATTCATCACATGTCTGCTATAGAATATTGAACAAGCATTAACTAAGAAATGGTTACAAACAAAACTTATTACACTGATCAGAAGTGCAAATTATCTTATCTGAATACCATGAATTTGCATATGAATGATTATTTATTTTTATTCACCAAAGTAATCGAATTAATCACAATTTCAAACTTTAACGAAGCAAGTCTAAGATTCAACAGATATGACATGGCGATAAATCACTCAGCTTTGACTTATATGGATAGACAGATCGATTGATTGATGCCACTGGTTCGATACTTTTGTGAATATTCAAATTGTCACATAGATCCATTACATGTTAGGTCATGCACATCGCATAAATGATTAACGACAACTTGACAGGATGCTGGTGTTTGACTTAAATAAGTATGTTTACGGTTTTAATTGAACTTTCTTTCAATATCTTATTTTCAGATCAATATTCATGAATATGCAAATATGGTTAAGTTCATACGGGCCCCATGTATGTAAGAATAGTCATATTATATTACTGACCAACAATTACATGCCAAAAAGATTATTTTAAATTGAAATAAGTATTTTTGAAATATTTACGCTGAAGGCTTGTTTCAAATTCTATCTCAGTTTCTTGTTTCTTTGTACCATCGTATTCATGAAAATGATACAGCGAATATGCAAAGTTAGCAAACTAGATTCTTGTCATATAGTATTTTGCATGACAGGACAGTCAAATCGTATAAATGACAACATGTCACAGTGATGGTGGGTGGAATATTTATGGATTTTATTGAATTCCCCCCCCCCATTTTCAATGTCCTTTCATTTTATTTTCATGAATATGCAAATTAGATTATTTTAATATTGGGCCATTGCAGGTTAGAAAATGAAAAATTGTATAACAAATGGACAACAACAAGAGGCAGTGATGATTTGTGACTGGAATTAGTATATCTTAGAAGTCCATTGAATTTTTTTCTTAATTTCTCATATTTCTATAAATATTCATAAATATGCAAATGAGCTAATTTTTATGCATAGATTTATTAGGTATTAGGGTATATCAAGTTGTATCGCTTATCGACATGATGCGAAAATGGCTGTTTGTTATTGAAGTCAGTGTATTTTATGTTTTTTCTATTTATATATTTTCTATTATGATTCTATCAATACCGGTATTCATGAATATGCAAATTAGATGAATATATAATTTAGATATTTTACACAAGCTACAGTTGGATGAAAGGCCTAAGCATAAGCTTTAAAATGATACCATGTTTAGTGAGCTAGGATAATCAGTAACTAAGTTATGTTTGATTTTGTAGGTATACCCCTATGTTCAAAAATCATATTTGTGGTTGCCGATCTGGCACAACCACATGTCGTGACTGGTTTGTAGTTTGGAATCTACATGATCAAACTCCATATTTCTGATATATTTTTCTGTACCAATAGTTTGGTCAATGGTTGCGTAGTATCCAAAACTTGTATTTTACCTGGTGCCTTATAGCAAAGTGAGGTGAACCTAAATGGGCTGGAAATACAATATACAATACAATACAAGTTGCTATGGAAACCATGATTTTCTTCATAACACAAATAAGTGCGCCTTTGAAAAAAAATCCCATTTTATTTCGGGGGTCCCAATCAACAATTTATCACCCATCAGAGGATGTTTTCTGGTGCTTGGTGGAATTAATTGGCACAAGGCCTTATAATAAAGGTGTCTTACTTTGAGTGAAATGTAGGTAATCTATAGAGCAATTTTTTAAGAATTAGGTATGAGCCCAGCTAAATACCAAAAAGATATTTTCACATTTTGTGCATCTTTGTAATACTAATCTTTTATGAAAATATCTTTTTGGTATTTAGCTGGGCTCTATGTAAACTTCTCTGTTAAACCTCTAAATTTCGTCCAAAATTGTGATTTTCCTACTTAAGCCCATATTGGCGGCCATTTTGTGTAACCATAGCAACCATAAAAGTGAAATCAATATTAGATTAAAACATTTGGACATTTCATCTATTAAAACATATAAGATAAAATGTCGTACAGATACTTTTATTTTTTGGCTTTTGGGTGGGCCAGAAAACCCTGTTAATGCACGTCCCTCTTTTGAATGTATGTTTTATAGGCGAGTAAATATGAAACTGATATACAATAATTTTGAACATAGGACAAAGATTCTTGACCCCTTCTATAGAGACTCTGTTAGAAATAATGCTCTTACGCCTGTTAAAGAATATTGCAACATTGACTACGCTAAGACGCCAACCTAGGAGATAACCCAGGCGCGCCTTGTTACGCGCCTGGCTGTATGAATGTTGGTTGGCGTTGCCTGTTGCTTGTTAGGTATCATTTTATATAGACAGTTTAGCGTTCCGTATACAGCCTACGTAGGGGACATTCACATTGGCAGATAAAGACAGTATGCCAACATACTGTTGTGTTGGGAATCTTACAAGCGTGCTAGAATGGACTCAATGCTGACGTTAGAATGAGTTGATTGGATAGTGGTGATTTTCCCTACATCGGCATTATAATACTGAACATAAGAATTTGGCTACTGTCATCCCTTAAAATATTAAGTATAAAGTTAAGTCAATTCCATACGTATATTCTCGAGAGTTTTATTGTATTGAAGGTAGACATGTCTATTTTCTGAAGAATATTCTTGAATTGCGTATTATTAAATATTAAAACAATGTAGCTTTTACTGAATCATTTAGTAGGATTGCTTATTTAGGATGCTGAGTTGTATAAATTGTTAAGATTTAGTCCGTAAGCTAAGGAGTAAGAGACTAAGTTATACAACTTTCTGAACATATTTTTGCAACTATACTCAAGTATCAAGTCAATTCTCTTTATTTACTATATGACTGCAACTATATGTATAATTGTGTATCTAAGAATAGACATTTCTTGCCTAACCCGAGATAGATTTGTACACCATACACTGACAAACATCCGTCTTTTAAATGGGGGTTTCTCAAAAGTAAATATCAGTTTCCATTTTTTTGGGTTGTCGATCAGACTGACTCTAACCAGGAACTGCACAGTCCCGAGCTGATAAATTGTTTAATATTTTGTATCCAAAATGCCCTTCCTATACATGTATGTGCGTTAATCGGCTTTAGCGGTCGCATCAATGCTGATCTGTGCAACGATGGAAAGAGCGTGTTTTCTCATGACATTTCTTGGCTAATCGTACATAGTTTTGTCCATCGTATTCTGACATTTGCCGTGGTGCAAGAAAACTTTCTTTTGTCGGGTTGCACTAATACTTTTAAAACGCACACGGTCAACAGCTAAAATAGCCGAGCCATGTAAGATAACCGCACGGTTCCCAGGCAAGCCTCCTGAGACCTGACTATCGGTGCTCTATGCACATGTCTTTCACCATAGCACCGATTAATACCCAGGAAGCGGTAGTTCTGTCCCGACATGACAAGGGTGTTAAGCCACAATACAAACCGCTGACTGAAAAAATGAACCAGAGGAAGGCGTAGAATATTTCCATGAAAACAAACCATAAATGAAAGAAATGTGCCGAATGTGGTAATCAATCTCGTGCCTGCTTTAATACGAAAGTCCGATCAAGCTTCTGCATCCGGGTTTGGACTTTGACAATAAGTTGCAAAACCGCAGAAAAGCATTACTCTAGACGCGGTTAACCTTTTTCGAACTGTACCTTTTAAATACGAGCAGAACTATCGTGGATATTAATGGCAATCCGGGACGAACCAGCTATTTAATGTGCTTAATGCAACCTAGGCGCACAGACAAATCAGGAGATGTCAAATACAGGGTTGAACTGGGGCCACACTGGGACAAACCGCCGCGGATGCCACCGGTGCTCGACCGTGATACGATTGTACATGTAAACCAGGATAATCCGGTGTAAATCGTAAGTAACCAGGAAGACACCGAGCTATTTCGGCCCAAACCGGGACTTCAACGAGACTTCACCGTGATGAAACGGGGCCAACTGGCCGCGGTGAACCCAAGTTTGGCACGGTGGCTCCACCGTAGACAAGACGGATAAAAGTAAGCTTTACCGTAGTAAAATCGGGGCATACCGGTCTGCATCGTGACGACAAGGTGGTTTCACCGGTGTAACACTGTTTCTGTGAGAACACGATCATTTTTGTAGAAATAGTTCCCCACACGGTATATCGGCTTGTCTTCACCAGGCTAAACCGGGGTTAGCACCGGGACAGTGAGAACGGGGATTTTTTTATTGATTTGCAAGAGTTTAAAAGAACAAATGAGACACAGACATACTGAGATGGGGACAAATTTGTATTGACTGTACTGTCAACCATGTCAGTCCTTTACCAAATAATATAGGCCTACACAGCTGTCGAGCGAGTAGAGTACATATCAGCAGCCACAACATAATGTTTAAATAAAATAATACAGCATAAAATAATGAACACTTACAACGAACAAACTGACTCCGACTGACATACGGTAGTTACACGTGACTCAAGGGGGCGTGACTTGGCAACAAATTTTAGTGTCGCCTTAACACGTTATTTCAGCTCTTCCCACGCTCAAACGTGAAGCCACGCCGCTTTCTCGAGTATAGCTAAAGCGCGAGTCATATTTTTATTTTTAGCCTTAGCTCTGTCTTAAATTTTAATATTATTGACAAAAATGATTTTTTTATATGGTACATGTGTCAAAGCAATTAAATCCGACTGGACGCACAAGGCTTTTGGTAAAGAGACATTGCATTAAGTCTTGTAAGTAAAATATTCCGCGATCACATATTTATGTTTTAACCGTCTACTTCAAAAGAATGTTTTATTGTAGCGTTGAATAATCTAGTCAGTATATGTTTTGGTAAAGACATCCTTCCTCTTCCGCTGCCGGATTCTTAAAGTGTATCTTTAGTAAGGATAACATGACCTTAGTTGTAGGTCGTGAGCAAGCAAGCAAACAAACAAATGAACGAACGTACGTACGAACGAACGAATACACGTTTTATTTACAATTGAATTGTTCAATAAATGAATTGTTCTAAAAATGCGTCGATGCAATGAAATATCTTGAGATAATCCCTGACTTTTTGTCAATGTATGGCGTATGCACATTTCAGAATACATCTCAGATTAGGCAAGAAATGTCTAATACATTTCTGTGTAATAAGGTTTGTATGTGTAAAGTTCACGGTGTATGCACATTAATAATATTTGATTAAGTCAATCTTTTATTTTTATGTCTTCATGATTCAACCATCTACTTGTTAAGGGAAATATGGAATAAATTAAGAAAAACTAAAGAATGGTTCGGTGTCATTCCACTCCCAAATAGCAGAGCTATCAGCCCAAGTCGGATCCACATAGAATTCCTAGTGAATTCATAATGACTGGTCACCTATCCTGACAATATAAAGAGAGTATACACTCGATCAGGTGGCTCCGTTGCAAAACATGCATTGTACCATTCTAGTCTAACAAGTTTATTGGTACATGTATATATCTCAGGTCTCAGGTGAGCGTTAACAGGACCATTGGTCCTCTGTTGTTGTTGTTGTTGTTTTTTTTCTTCTTTCTTTCTGCTCATAACATTACGAAAACTTGCCCAAGCAATAAACAGAGGTTTTTTTAACCTTTAAAAAGTGACAATTTTCAGCTGAAAAGTTTTGATATTTTTCTTATTTTTTCTCTAAACATAGATTGTAGGTACTCGTTAGAACCGCCTCGGCGGAGCAAAAATAAGAAAAATATGTATACCCCTTCATACCCCAGTTTTGTTATATAAAAGTGGGGTTCAAAAGGGTATACATTGCACTGAAATGTTTTCATAATGATGCTAATAATAATCTTTCTTTCTTTCTCTTTTTTTCTTTCTATCTTTCTTTCTTTCATGAAATGAATGGATACTAAGTGGTGATGTATCTTTATGAAGTATCCTTTTTCAAATTACACTAGTATCTGAGTATATCCAAAGAGTTATGGGACTTTTATCCAAAATAAGAATGTCATGACGCCCAAAAAATGTTGCATCCGTATACACGTGTATATGGAACGCCAAAGCTGTCTGGTGGTAAGGAATAAAAACATTCGATGCATCATCGTCTATGTTGTATAGTGTGCATTATATAATGAGAAAAGTCCATTATATGTTGGACCAGGTTCTTTATATTATGATAAGTAAACATCTTTATATTATGGTAGACTTACATTATATGATGAGTAAACATCTTTATATTATGGTACACTTACATTATATGCTGATACAACCTCATTATATTATGTATGTTTCTCATTATATTATGGGCTATTGTCTTTATATTATGCTCAATATACATTATGTTATGCGACCCTTTCATTATGTTATGACTTATAATTGTATGCTTTAAAGTTTCTTCATATGCTGCATCAAGTTGATTATATGGTTCGATAACTTCATTATATGCGCAAACTTCATTATATGATGTGACAACTACATTATATGATGTGGACGATTTTGCGAGAAGAAAAATTACATTGACACCGCTTAGAGAGTTATTGTATAGACCATAATATAATGACTCAGAGAAACATACATAATATAATGATATTGTATCAGCATAAAATGTAAGTGTACCATAATATAAAGATGTTTACACATCATATAATGTAAGTCTACCATAATATAAAGATGTTTACTCATCATATAATGACAATTTTCATAATATAAAGAACCTTGTCCAACATATAATGGACTTTTCTCATTACATAAGGCACAACTATACAACATATAATCAGATGTGAGCAGGATATATTGACGATGATGAATCAAATGTTTTATTCCTTACCATCAGACAGCTTTGGCGTTCCCTACATGTAACCACCCAAGTATGACTTTATGGCTTATATGTATGGATGTTTTGACTTAAACCACTGTTCCTGGACAGACTCAGACCTGAGTGTATAACAAGTAATCAGATGGTCAGCCAGTAGCGTATAAGCTTTATCTGGAGGCACAAGAACGGCATGTTTGGTTGGGAATCTTAATTTATCAGTACATCGCCTTTGTATTCTTACTTTGTATAGTAAATACCAATTTGAGACGCCGCATTGGAAAATAAACAATCTGCATAGGCAAAAACAAGGCGCAGATGAGCTTCGCAGTAACTGAGAAGCTGATCAGCACCTTTGTTTTCGCTAAACGGATAGTACAATTCCTTTACTTTCTAAATCTAAAATTTCCATCTTCTGTGACTGTACAGCCCGGTTTGTGTCAGCCCTGTTCGGAACCCAAATAATTGTATGTTTTCTCACGCCCAGGCTCAATTATAAACATACAAGAATACCTTCATAATATCGAGATGGAGCTTGACAGTCGACGATGGTCAGTTGCAGTTTTGTTGTTATTGACACTAACTGGCGCAAGTGCCTTCCTTACTGCACCGTCAGCCCCTGAAAAAACTCCGCACATAATTTTCATAGTCGCCGATGATTTAGGTAAAGCATTGTGTGTACGTCCAACTATCTATCTATCTACCTACCTACCTACCTACCTATCTGCCTTTTGTCTGTCTGTCTATTAGTCCGTCCGTCGGTCCGTCCGTCTGACGGTTTGTTTGTCAGCTTTTTTGGAGAACAATGTATCGAATTGGATGTATCTAAATAAACTACATAAAGTTACGATTTTAAGATGGTGTTAAATGCAATTGGTCGTGTGAAAATCGCACACCCCAGAAGAAAAATTGATAATGTACATGATAAATGCTATAGGGCGTTTGCAATAAACATAAATTACTTAACGTAGCCAATGAGGCAAATATTATGTGTTTTTAAATCGAGGATATACCAGTTCTTTTACATGAATATAATGAACGTCTAATTACATGTTCCCACATCTAAAATGTGCAACCTCTCAACTCAATCTTTTACAGTTGTAAAAATTGAAAAATTTGTTGGAAAAATCTTGATATTTTTCTTATTTTTGCTCAAAACATAGATTGTGGGTAC
The DNA here is from genome assembly GCA_964017185.1 of Rugalucina vietnamica. Taxonomy (NCBI): domain Eukaryota; kingdom Metazoa; phylum Mollusca; class Bivalvia; order Lucinida; family Lucinidae; genus Rugalucina; species Rugalucina vietnamica. The sequence continues at coordinate 20,909,520 of OZ024878.1, read as the reverse complement.
ACGTTAGAACCGCCTCGGCGAGGCGTAGAACCGCCTCGGCGAGCAAAACATAAGAAAAAAGGTATACCCCTGCAAACCCAGTTTAACTTTATAAAAGTGGGGTTTAAGGGGGTATTCATTGCATGGATATGTTTTCCTGATGGAATATTGAATCTTTTACAGGATGGAATGACGTGGGATGGCACAACCCAGCTATATATACACCAAACCTCGACAAGCTAGCAAATGATGGTGTCATACTGAATTCATCTTACGTACAACCCGTGTGCACTCCGTGAGTAACTTACGATTGCAATTCAAATTGTACAAACAAACAAACATACTCTTTATTGACGCTCAGATAACAATACGTTACATATGAGCCAAAATAAACATTCATTCTATCTTTCATGGTGGTTAGTAAAGTATGCAATGGAACAGTTAACCCAGCAGGCACATGACGTCAGAATGACGTCAGATCGACGTCGATGTGACGTCGTCATTACGTCACATCGACGTATGCACATGGCGTCATTCTGACGTTATGTGCCTGCTGGGTAAGGTTACTCAGCGGGCGTATGACGTCGAAATGACGTCATATCAACGTCGATAACGTCACATCGACGTCGATCTGACGACATGTGCCTGCTGGGTACAGAGCAAAAGCAATGTAGAAGAAAAACAGATAGAGAGGAAGAAAGAGTAACTCTCAGGGAAAGAGTTAAGGGGAGACTACGCATCGTATAATTTCAGACAGAGGTCTATAAAGAAGATAATCATGTACAAATATGCAGTAAACGTGTCATGTCAAAGCAAGATAAAGTAAAAATGCGAGCGGGACGCGTGCGAGAGAACCCGAGTTCGACTTAAATCGGCATGCTCGGTTGTCGAGTCACTCCGACATGCAATATGGTGAGGTTTGCTTCATACATAATGGACTTGGTCCATGGACACATGTCAGTCTAATCCCCGGCTCTCTCGCCGAGTCTCTTGCATTTTGTCGACCATGTAAGAAAGTAAACATGCATAACATTTGTACCTCACTTCAAAATATATGTAATGACTGTTGACTCCTTACACTTTTTGCACTGCTGAAAATTTAAGTTTTAATTACACCAAACAGACGTTGTGTCGAGGAGACATAACATGTCAGCTTACAGGGAAATACAATCAATTTCAAGCAGACAAAAATCATAATGATTATGATGTGGATGAAAGTGATGATGATGATGATGATGATGATGATGATGATGATGATGATGATATACGCTTCTTTACATTTTTTTAATTATTTGCAGGTCAAGAAACTGTTTTATGTCGGGTTACTATCCATACCATACTGGGTTACAGGTATAAAAATAAAAGTTCCATGACACTTCTATACGCAAAATACTGAATTTCAAATATGAAATTTTGAAACATGTACAATACTGTTATACTCATAATGCTAAATATAGAGCAAAACTAAAATTATAGGTATCAGTAAGCTTCCATTCTAATACTAATTTGTAGTGCATGTAAATGTATGATTTATATATGTGTGTTATTTGTTTGAATAAATATGTTTAAACTAAGTAAGGAGCTCTTTTTTGAAACGTGTTCAAAACTCATTTTAACCGAGCTTGGTTTCAAAAAGCTTCTAACAATAAAGTATTACGTATTTGGTAAATGAATAATTTCTAAACGTGTTTAAGACAGGACTAGAACAGGACAATCAACCTTGCAAGTACAACCCTTTACTGTTGAGAAACATTGCATTATTTCGTGTTCTGTATTACTTTTCTTTTCACATTTTTCTTTCATTCAATTCATAGCATAGCGTTATACACTCATACAATCCAGAAGGCATGCCGACAAATATAACGACGCTACCACAAAGATTAAAAGCTCTCAATTATTCCACGCACATGATCGGAAAGTATGTTTCCTTACTCTTATACTTATCATTTATAGTTTCTCTGACTTTTAATATAACCAAAATGAACATTTCCTATAAAACAACATTGAATGGTTTGATAACTCAGGAAAGACACATCAGGAAAACATGCCCGTGCAATGAATACCCCCTTAAACCCCACTCTTATATAGTAAAACTGGGGTATGCAGGGGTATACCTATTTTTTCTTCTTTTTTTTTTTTTTTGCTCCAAAACATAGATTGTGGGTACTCGTTAGAACCGCCTTACCGAGGCGGTTCAAACGTGTACCCACAATCTATGTTTTGAGCAAAAATAAGAAAAATATAAAAAAAAAAATCTACTTAATTTTTACAACATACAAAAAATCTGTATATTACATGGGCATGTTTTCGTAATGATGGCAAAGAAATAGTAAAGGTGCTTCACAATTGTTTTTCAAGATACATGTAGCGATTTTTTCTCAAAATTATTACATACCCCCAATGTGCTAAACGCTTAATTTCGCAGATATCAAAAGTTTTATTGCATGATATGCTTAAAAGATTACCATTCTTAAACGGAGGTAAAAATAAAACCGGTAATAAGTTGCCCCAAAATATTCTGTGAACCATCATGGTAAAAATTGAACAATATAATTGTTTTGTATAAAAACAAACGGCAGGTTCTGAGGATAAAGTCTTGTTATGTGATAGTGTGTCCAATGTTCTTTGCACATGCGCATGTTTGTTTTCATGGGATCCTGCACTTGGATTCATGCAGTATCTGGAACACCTCATGTTTCTGGAATATCTCTTTGGAGTTGAACATGAAGGGATAGAAAAGCAAATAGCGTTATCTAAGTTATGTGAGGTCACTTTGTCATGTTACAGTCATAAAAATAAAAGAAAACAGTTTTCTGTAAATACTTAATTTTTCCGTAAGTAAGTATTCTGCTTTCATATCAACTTTCGATATATAGCTTTTTTAAACCACCGCTCGTGAAAGGGTTTTCAAACGAATCTGTCTTGAAAGTCCGAAAATCTACAGTTATTTCAGATGACCATTACTTTTCAGCAAACTCCAATAATCTTTGTTAACACAGATCACGATATAATATGCAATAACATCCAGAATTACAATGCTCCCTTAATTTTAAGGAAGACCTTAGTTAAGGTGGCTAATTTCAGCATCCAAAAAGATGCATCTTAAACGTTCTGAAATCAAATTTGTCGTTTTTATTATGTAAATGACATTTTTATTTTACAAACCTGTATGGCTTTGAAAACGCAGTTATTGATTTAACGGTAAAATATCGAGTCAAAATTTGTCACCTTAACTTAAAGTCTTCCTAACTTTAAGGTGGGCCCAGGCTGGATAACATGTCCTTGAAATGTATATCCACTTTTATATAGTGAAAATGGGGTATGCAAGGGTATACCTATTTTTCTTATTTTTGCTCAAAAACATAGATTGTGGGCACTCGTTAGAACCGCCTCGGCGAGGCGGTTCTAACGTGTACCCACAATCTTTGTTTTGAGCAAAAATACGAAAAATATCAAACATTTTCTACAGAAAATTTTCAATTTTTACAACTTAGGAAAAATGGGCGTGCTTTCGTAATGAAATTACCTTGGGCATTATGGGTAGAAATACCCTAAGAACAGTTGTGTGGTTAACTTTACAAAACAAATGCACTCAACGCCCCTCATTGATCTCCATCATCTAGAATACAAGTATTTAAGGCATAATTGGCGTTTGGTGGGTTCGAGCCCCGCACTGGCCACACGTGAGACAAGCCAAGTTCTGCTTGCGGGTGTGCCAGGTGGTTTTTCTCGGGGTTCTCCCGTTTTCGCCCACCTACTGATTGGCCCGTCTCATATGAGCTGAAATAATCTTGAAAGGAACGTAAAACTGAATTTAAAAAAAATGGCGTTTGGCTTAAATTGCCTTTTGCAATTTACTAGGTTAAATTATATGACGTGTATATTTTACCAAACGATAACAGTAGTGGCAACAGTGCTTTAAAATTTGATTTCATTAATTTACACATTTGTTTTCATACTTTGGCTGACATCAAAATTTGATCTTCTGCCATCTGCATCCTACCCCCTTCATGTTCAACCCCAAAGATATATTCCAGAAACTTGAGATGTCCCAGATAATGCATGAAACCAAGTGTAGGGTCCCATGAAAACATGCGCTTGTGCATTTTATAAGAAAATTGGACATACAATCACGTGACAAGACTTGCCGTTTGTATTTATCCATTTATATCGTCCAAATTTTATCGTGTGGGTTCGAGCCCCGCTCTGGCCACATGTGAGACAAGCCAAGTTCTGCTTGCGGGTGTGTCAGGTGGTTTTTCTCGGGGTTCTCCCGTTTTCGCCCCATCTACTGATTGGCCCGTCTCATATGAGCTGAAATAATCTTGAAAGGGACGTAAAACTTAATTAAAAAAAAAAAAATTATCATGGTTCATAAAATATTTTGGGGAAAATGGCCTATTTATTTTTTACCTCCGTTTAAGCATGGTGATCGTTTAAACATATCATGCCATAAAACTTTTGATATTATGCGAAATTAAGCGGATGGTTGCCCCGTTTATCACACTGGGTGTATGTAAACAATTTTAAGAAAAATAGGTATCTAGAAAAAAAATGTGATGCACCTGTACATGTTGTTCATCAGGAAAACATTTCCATAAAATATATACCCCCTCATACCCCACTTTTATATATCAAAACTGGGTTTTGCAGGGGGTAAACCTATTTTTCTTATGTTTGCTCCAAAACATACATTGTTGGTACTCGTTAGAACCGGCTCGCCGAGACGGTTCTAACGAGTACCCACAATCTATGTTGAGGCGGTTCTAACGTGTACCCACAATCTATGTTTTGAGCAAAAATAAGAAAAATAAAAAAAAATCTACTGAAAATTTTCAATTTTTTAATCTAAAAAATCTCTGTTTATTGCATGAGCATGTTTTCGTAATGTGTACGGCTAGTCTAATTATGCTGTTCATTGCTGTTCTAGATGGCATCTTGGATTTTGTAAATGGAATTATACACCGACTTATAGAGGATTTGACTCATTCATTGGCTTCTACAACGGTGAAGAAGATTACTTCAATCACACAAGAAGTACGCTGTGGTATCAAACATCAGCTACCAGGGCCCAGTTGTTCAAAATTAACGATGTTGTTAGGTAAAGGTTCGTTAAAATTTCAAACATGAAAATTACAAATACGTACACTGTTGATTTTTGTTGATAAAATGTGAGAATCCTTTGCATTCTCACATTTTATCAACAAAAAATAACAGTGTATTTGCTTATCTAGTTAGCATATTCTTAACGAGTTTGGGTCTAAACGATGACGTTAAGCTAACGAAGTTTGAACAACTGGCCCCAGATTGTTTATTTAAAATATAAATATGGTGCGTGATTCACGGTCAACAGCTATGGTTATGTTGGGACGGGCAGTTATTATAGCCTCAATGTTCCTGTACAAGCCTCGCGGAGGCAGCTAACGAGTTCTAGGTCCACATTTTCACCACTAACTTACTAACGCGCTTCTTGAAATAATAAGGAAGTAGAAGAATAACCATTGAAATATTTCCATGATTAAATCTTCATGGAAAAAATGGGACGGACGTGATGGTCTTCTTCTTGTCGAAGAATACACGCTATTATTTTGCTGACATTCGATGACGTCCGTTACAACAATTTCTGTAAAATGTGTCAAATTTGAGGACAAGAAACTTCCAATTTTAAGGTCATATTACATGTATGATACGAATGTTACACTTGACGTCATTTCATATGAAATTTATAAAATCGCCAAAGGCTAATTTGGTGAATTTCATATGAATGACCGCACATGGGAGTTTGCCCACGCATGGAATTTCATATGAGTCCCCCATTAATCAGTCTTTTTTATAAGGAAAACATATCCGTGATGTTGAGACTTTCTTTCTCTTGCAGACACTGGCTATGACTTTCGATGGAACACAAGTGTGTACGATTCAGTAATCGGAGAATACTCAACTGTGAGTATAAACATTAGGATAACATGTCTGTGAAATGTATACCCTATTTATTCCCACTACATGTATATAGCAAAACTTGGGTGTGGAGGGGAATACCTATTATTCTTATTTTCATCCAAAATTTAGATAATAAAAGTAAAAGTAGGCAATAATCCGGAAATGGCGCGATCAGAAAAAAATCCCCACTCCAAAAAACCGAGATGGGAAAAAACTAAATAAACTATCAGGTACTTCATATACTAAGAAAACATATTGTAAGTCAAATGGGCAGCCATTTTCCCAGTAGGTGGCCACTCATTTACCCAAACTTAAATAAAAATATGAAAACACTTTAGGTGCTAACAGCACAAAAATACAACACCAAGACATAAAACAATAAGAACCACCACAGAAGTATCGCCTTGGAACGATCAGTATAAAATTACTGGCGAGATTAACCATAACCTCACCCTCAGCTTCTGCAGTGGTTCACAACATTTAGTTAATTGTTCGGTCCTCGCGGTGGTTCTCTAACTAGTCAATGAATCATCAAGGACAAGCACATTAATAAATCAGGATAAATCAGGATAACTACCATGATGAATCAAAAACGACGACTCGCAGATTCAGTAAGCTGCCCGACGATGGAGAGATGGAGGGCCAAGCAACAGACAAGAATCTCCTGCACCAACCGTCTAAAATGAATAGCTTTAGAGTCTGAGGCCTACCCACCGGCGTGCAATTTAAGAAAGCAGCAAAGTTATCAACAATGATAACTAAGCATGCAGACTGTCGCATACGTTTATCCTATACGTCTGTAACGTGTGATATTGGTATTATGAAAAAAACTCGGCATGGCGGTTCTAACCTGTACCCAAAATCTTAATTTTGTGTCGGTATATTTACAAAGGCTGTTTTTATAAGGTGTTTGGTGAGGAATATATTTTTTGAAAGCAACATACGTTGCATCAGGAAAACATGTCCGTGTAATGTATACCCCATTAAACCCCGCTGTTATATAGAAAAAAAAGCTGGGGTTTGCAGGGGTATACCCGATTTTCTTATTTTTGCTCTAAACCATAGATTGTGGTTACTCATTAGAACCGCCTCGGATCGTGTACCCACAATCAATGTTTTGGGCAAAAATATTTAAAAAAAAATCAAAATTATTCTGACGAAATTTCAATTTTTTACAGCTGAAAAGTTTCTCAGTATTTTGCAAGGGAATATTTTCGTAATAGAGTCAATGTAGAATTACCTAAAATATATTAATAAAAAAAAAACTGAGACAAATTGGGACAAAAACACAAAATTAGACAGAAATATTTTAGTTTGTTTGTTTCATTATCCAAAATGTTTTCTTATTTAGCTTGGCCATGGATGTTATCATTATTATTTTTTTTTTATTTATTTTATTTTTTTTTTTTAACTTTTTATTGAAAAACGATTTCTACGGTATGGCCTATCCATTTTCTCATTAAAATGCTCGCTGCTGCTAAAGGATCTAAGTTTTATTTTCATTTTCTAATAAACATATTTACATATTGTGTTTTAGTACAGTTACCCGACACTAAAAACAAAGAAAAGAAAAAAAATCAAAAATTTACATACCATCGAAGCTCACTCAACAGAGACATTATACACCAACGGTACGCTGGATTGCGGGAGAGTGAATGTTGTCAAAATGCTCAAAACAAACAATAATGCTTGTTTATCACCCATAAAAAGATTTTCATGGAACATACTTTTGTATTGTTCACTTTTAGAATGTGATAGCCAGACACGCCGTGGATCTGATAAACACCATTGATCCCGCAGATGAAAAGCTGTACCTATATCTGCCATTCCAGTCTGTACACTACCCACTACAGGTAAGTTTCACCAACACAAAATTCGCCATTACGAAAACACTCCCGTGCAATATACTGATAATTCAAGGATGCATGGTAATAAGGCTATATTTTAACAGGAAATGACTTTGACAAAAGCTTTATGCTTAATGTCAGATCCTGTCTCACATGACATTGTATATATACCCATGTACTTTATACTAAATGAATATTGTTTAAACAAAGGCTATATTTTTTTCGCACGAACAGGTAAATAACGGTAAATAACTGCAATCTGTAGAGGCGAACTCTAAAACTTGGGATAGCGTTGCACATTGAAGCAAGCAATAATATCTAAAAGTTTGCAGTAAATACGTCATACCTGTAAACCCTCATACCTGTAAACCCTAAAACGCGGGTGAGTCGATATTGTTTGTTTATAAACGGTTTCCATAGATCTATAAACGATTTATACATATTTTTCTTGAGCTGTAAAACTTCAAATTTTCCTTGACAAAAATGATATTTGAGCCGCTGCAGTCTGCATATGCGAATACAAAGGCGCAGACCAGCTTTGCGGTAATCGCGATGCTGTTCAGCGCCTTTGTTGTCGCTTCATGGATAGTACAATCCCTCTTCTTCCTTCATTCGAAATTTCAAGCTTCTAGCTATCCTCTGTGACTGTTAAGGCTGGTTTGCGTTGACCTGGTCGGAACCCAAATTGTTGGTTTTCTCACGCACACGCTCATTTATATACGTTCGCTCAATATATTGATTGTGGGTATACTTTAAGAGTACCCTCAATTTATGTTTTGGATCAAAAATAGATTTACACCTGTATACCCCACCTGTACTATATACGAATACCATCATGTAAGCAGTTTATGTTAGAGCTAAAGCATCGAGTATAAAAAAAAAATAAGTTAAATAAAGCGAGTCGAAGACGAGCTGTTTTTACTTATTTTTTCTACGAGGTCTTTAACTAACTTGTAGCATGACAGGCCATCAGCTGACAGATTCGTTATCAGGAAGTTAGAGTTTAGTGTCCATTCCGCCTCCTTCCTGAGTATTAATATTTTGATATTCAGTTTCCTTGGAGTTAATGTTACATAAACTTCAAACAAAAAACAGAAAGTCATACTACAAAGGGCCTGTTACAGGGTATGGGAAATTAACATGGGAGTTTGCCCACGCATGGAATTTTATGAAATTATGTGCATTAATTGTCTTGGTTATGACTGCTATAATAATGGTGTATTCCCTTATAAATTCAATTCCACTGGCAAATTATGACGTAATATATGACGTCACTATGATAGCTAAGGGCACCCCACTTTAGACGTTTCTATAGTGACCAACAATTCATGAAGCAAATGTTGGAAGCTTTCCAGAAATAAAGTAGTCATTGGTAAGTTTGCTGATACTATTAATGACTTTGTTGGTATCAAGATAGTGGCGGAGCTATCATTTTCATGTACATGTAACCCCAATTTTCACCTGCTTATTTTAAAAGAGGTAGAATTTGAATTAAACTTTTTCTGTGTTCCAGTCTTTGTCAAGACACCATTTTAATATAAAAACTGCCCACATATGTTAGAAATATATTCGTGAAATTTCACGAAAATCGTGGACCGGTAATATGGTGTTTTGTTACATTCATTACACATGACCCTTATTCATCAAAATGTTAACTTGTTCACTAATAATTACAAAGTACTTTAATAAATGATTTATGACTGTAGGAGTTTTACTGTAGGCTTATTATAAGTCATTTATATTATTATAGCATGCTTTTAATGAAACCCAACACACAGACCTTATACCCTGTTACATAAGTTACCATTTGGACAGACTTAAAATAATTTAAAGATTTCAATAAAGTTTTGTGTTTAAACATCACATTAGTATAACTGCAGGGTTTAAAATGCAATATTATTGATCTTCCTAAATTCAGAAGTTGTCTCTCAGAACCCTTTCAATTTGTTACATATGTTACATTTAGCGCAAACATGTACTGTGAACAATTTTCATATGATACGATCTTTAAATGCTGAACTTTTTTTTCTTATTTTAAAAGGATGTTATATGTAACTAGTTAATACACATGCTAAATCATGGGGCTGTTCAATTGCATTCATCTTATCCTTATTTAATTAGCATGTAACGACATTATAAATTAAGAAATTACATTTCATTGAACATCACAATACATGTACCGCGATATTAATCTCAAGAAAAGATTATAAGCTCATAACCCAATCTGTTTTTCTGACATTTATTCATCATTCAATGTTTTATTTTGATGCAAACCCTATCTTAGTACTTTTGCAGGCTTGTGCAACCGATAAGAACACATAATATGCAGATTAATGTTTGTATTTGTATGAAAGGAAACTAATTTGTCCACAAGACGTTTGTCATGATATGACAGAACGTACTTTATTAAACCTATTTTTACCAAGAAAATATAAACTTTAATATTCAGTTTTGAATGATGTAATGTATGTAACGTGCAATATACATTTAATATGCTGAATAAGATCCATAGGAATGTGAATATAGGAAGTGGACTTGCTTTAACGATGAAACATACTTCATAATCAGCCTAAATGCATACATTTTATAGGAGATTTTGGTTTGATGTTTATTTTGCAAGCATTTATGTGGGTAACATATGTAATGCAGAGATGTTGCATTTGACTGAATGCTAAATGCTTAAAATATGGCATATGACTTTACAGAATTTATGTCTGTTTTAATCTCATGTAAAGATCAAAATCAGATCGTTTGTTGAAAATCAATGTTATAAAATTTGGGTACAGTAAGAGATATAGGAGGTCAGGTACTCTAGCTTTCCCTCTAAAGAATTAAAACATGGAATTGGTACAGTATGATAAAGTAATTTATTATATAGCTGTAAATATCAAATGATTAAAACGTAGGGATAAAAGCCGAGTAACAAGTGTGCAGATATCAGACGATATCTGCACACTTACTTGATATTGCACACTTTGTTCAATGCGAAAATTTCATTTTATGATACATTGCGAAATTCTTGACTCGACGGTTATCGTGCAAAATTGTGAAATTGGGACGTCAACTCTTATGACGTCATCTTCATCTGACGTCGCGTGGAAAATGACGTCATAGCGGGCCGAAACGTCAGCTGAAGTTTGTCACTTTCAGATTTAAGTAATTTTAGCCGAAAAAAGTAAACAAAATGTCAGCAATATTGATTCAATTGCAAAATTTGCTCCCGAAAAGTAACAGTGCAAAAATGATATCATTTGATATTGCACTAGTGCAAAAATGATATCACTTATAAATATTATCGCGGCCTTCGTGTAGATATTTCAATTTTGAAAGGCTAACTCTCAACAAAACATCAAATATGAGAAGCAGATATTTATAGCTATATAATAAAAGGGTTATCGCACTGATATCGGTATATATTGTCCCTCGTTGGGATATCTATGGACGCTCGCAAGCTCGCGTCCTTCGATATCCCAACTCGGGACAATATTCACCGATATCAGTGCAATAACCCTATAATACAGTGAACATTTGTCTATATTACCACTTGTGTCTTTTACAAGAAAATACATTTGGTCCAAGAGTGAGAAATAATAATATCAGATTCAGTTTATCACTACGAGACAATTCCACATGGACCTCCCTGTCTCACTCCTATACGAGAAGCATAACATATGATTATCAGTTAAACAAAGTTAAACATCCTCTATTATTTCCTCAATAGAATAATTCGGAGTCCAGAGCTTTCAGCATTGATTCAACTGAAGGCAAACTGTAAGCCATTTGGTCTCACTGCTATTTTAGAATTACTTTATATCGTTCTAAACCTAAAGAAAACAGTCAATTGTGAAAAACAGATGGTATAAAACCATCATGAATAACATCTTTTTGGCAAACGTAAGCAATGACCAGAAGCTGCTGCAATTAGAACCAAGGTTCAACCTAAAATCCCACGTGGAAAACAAGCTAAATAACAAATAGTTACTTGTACAAAGAGAATGTACAGTTTGCCAAGAGAATGGCTATTTCCCAACAGGTGGCCACTCAGTTACATTAATGTAACTACATGTATGCCATTCAGGATTGTCTTATCACAATGTGCGTCAGAAATACATGACTGTATGCATTATGGTCATAATCCAAAACCTTTTTGCGATGATTTGGAGCAATTTCAACATTTTGTTAAAATTATGAAAAGTGACCTACATGTATACAACGTAAAAAATGACAATGTTACCGGCTTTGAATTATCATGAAATTTTTCTCATATCAAGAGGATATATATGGCATGTTTTTATGCAAATATGGTATCTTGACAAAGACTGGAACATATTTATCTTTTAAGTTGAATTTGGTATTTTTTGTAAATTTTCGAGAAAAAATTGAGAAATTTCATAATTATTTAATCAGGAAATCAATATAATACTTCTGTAAAATGATTTTACGGTATAAGTATAATGCCTGGGATGTTCTCGAGCCAATCCACTTGACAAATCTTAGAACATTATAAAACTTAAATTTTAGGAAACACAAAGATGAGGGCGGGTATCATGTCATTGTGGGAGTGAGCCAAGGTTGCCTCCTGAGTCCTATAATTAATTATTTAATTCAATATATACATTTTCGTAGCTCATACACTCCCGGTAAAAAAATAACAACATATTCCGCGTTTCTCCGCAACCATGGCAAACGCGAAATTTTTATTTCTCGGAGAAACACCGCGAAATAAGCCAGGTAGACGAAATCGTCTGCGCGAAATTTCGCGGTGTTTCTCGGTGAAATTTCTCGGTGTTTCTCCGAGAAAGGTAATTACCTGGATTTATCGATAAAACTCTTTTTCTCGGAGTTCCTCGGAGGAATTTAAAAGACAAATGCATGTTTATAATTTTTGAATAAATATAAAACAATAAATTAAAAAAAAAAAAAATGGGTATTTGCAAGTATGAAACTTGCAGATGTTACGTATTTATTTAGATGGCTTATAATCCACATAAATATATTCTTGATTACATTAAAATTTATGATGACCTTTGTCACTTGTGTTGCTTTTCACATCATCACATTTAAAAATCAAGGGCGTCATTAAAAATTCGCGCCTTGAGCATTGTCCTTTCCGACAAAGAATAAAGTTACCACACTTCTAGTGACTATGTGGATAATCAGAATCATTTTCATTGAATGAATAAATAAGTTTAATGACATTTGATCAAAGGTATTTAATTATGTACAATAGCAATGATTTAACAGGCGGTTTACTTTAATTATGTCAGGATAAACACAAGTCATCAAAATAACATGAATATACCGGCCGGAGATCGAAATCGCAACTTTTTTTTTTCGAAGCGAACGCACTATCTATACATGTAAAACCATCGCGGCCTGTCTTATTAAATGTTCGAACCTTACTTGTCCGCCAGCATTTCTTGGTAAGCTGTTAACGTAACCGTTATCAAATATTCAGATTATGGTTCCATATAAATCGCAAATAATTTGAGCATTCGTACATGTACATGTATATATACTCGTATGTTTTAGATCGAGACTACATGTAGTAGGAAAGAATTTGCATCAAAAGTTATTCTCCATGAACAACCACAAAGCCGTTTAAATCATGAACTTATGGGATCGCCTAAATTGATGCCCTTTCACCCGTAATATTGCATGGTATTAACATACATAAATGGTCAACAAAATTTACAGAAATCACTGTTGACTGAAGTGGTAGAATTTGCAGCATTACCAGGAAGTGTGTTTCGGCATACACAGTCATGTTCTTGTGTCACATTCTCTAATGAACACGAAGCTGACACTGCTCCTTCACATGATAAGGAAGCTGTCTGCCGTAAAGTGAAATAAAAAGTCAAGCAAATAAAAATGCCGACCGTGCAGCCAACACTGTCATATGACTTACTCCCAATTGACGGCTAAATACATCACGTAGATAGGAATGTACATGTCCATACATTGCTATTCACGCACATGCATTTGCATCATTAAAATCATTCTTGTTAAAACATTTTACATCAGGAAAACATTTCATGGAAAATGTGTATCCCATCAAAACATCAAAAGCAAAACTGGGGTATGCAGGGGTATATCTATTTTTTTTTATCTTTTGCTCCAAAACATAAGATTGTGGGTACTAGTTTGAACCGCCTCGGTGAGGCGGTTATAACGTGTACGCACAATCTATGTTTTGAGCATGAATAAGAAAAAGCAAACATTTTCTCCTGAAAATTTTCATTTTTTTTCCTCTTTAAACATCTCTGTATATTGCATGGGCATGTTTTCGTAATTTTAAAGTTACGGTATATGAAATTATTTCTTTAAAACATCATCGACACAAAAGGCAGCAACGCTTTCGGAAGGAGAGATCGGAAAACCTCATAAATACATTTACATGTTTGTTAAACCTTGTGCAGAATTGTGGTTTGTATGGAACATTGTAAATGTACATGTATATACAGTCGAGAAATTTTAATGGTCTTAAATTTTTATTTCGCTCCCTCTTTAAATCTGATCGATATTATTAGATGAAAAATGCATTATGTGCAACAAATACTTTTGTATAGGATATGTCACACAGTGCATCAAAGTAAGTGGCTGAAATATACAAACATTTCTTTACATGTTCATGAATTTGGGACAATGTCGGTTATGATAGTACTTTTCTTTTATTTTTCTTTTACGTATGCACCATTATTTTGTCGTCATTTGTGTTACGACATCGAGATATAAATGTGGATGCATCAAACATACAAAACATACATACTCAAGTATCTGCAGTTCATAGCGTGTCGGATGCTGTTTCGGTAGTTTTTGTAAGTGAAGAGTTTACAAATACGAATGTTGTGTAGCCCATTTCGAACGTCAGGACATCCCAAACTTGTACAGTACCATATAGCGACGAAAACGTACCGACATAACCGTGGCTGAGGACAAGGACGTTAGTAACAGCAATATTGCGCAGTGATTTTTCTATTCATGCACATGCATATTAAAGTTTGTATACTTAGACGGTTCCAGTAATTTTTAAAATAACACCAAAATATAAGGTCATGTATTTGTTTTCGTGTAAAATGAGTGTATCCGTTCCTGCCTTCTACGGAAACATTAATAAAGGTTAAGTTTTAATGCGATTTAACGTGTAAATTTGATGTAAGATATCCATACGCCAGTTGAACTGTGTGCTAGTCGAGCTGCACATGTTTTTCGGAAACGATCAGGATGTGCGATTTTTGGAACAAGTGCACTTATTAGATCGAATACGGTGAAAAATTCATATCTATACATCTTGATCATGTAACGGGATAGCTTCCCTTGGAAGTATGCAAATTTCAAACTCGAGACTTTGTGAATCGAGTAAGTGTTAGGTATATAGCGCAGTAAACCACCCTTGGTGGATGAGCATGCTTTTCCATCGACGGGGTTTGCTGTGGCTCGGCTCGGCCGCTCGTTACATTTGGTGGCAGCGGTGGGATGATGACAACCGCCAGACCGGGGTTGCCTTACCCATGTAGTCCCCAGGCCAAGACTCGGGGCGAGTCTTCTCGGAGGGGGAAGTAATGTAACGGGATAGCTTCCCTTGGAAATATGCAAATTTCAAACTCGAGACTTTGTGAATCGAGTAAGTGTTAGGTATATAGCGCAGTAAACCACCCTTGGTGGATGAGCATGCTTTTCCATCGACGGGGTTTGCTGTGGCTTGGCTTGGCTGTACGTTACATGTAACGTACAGCCACGTTACATGTAACGTACAGCCGAGCCAAGCCACAGCGTACAGAAATATCAGATTAAAGAAGTAGGGGGTTGTACTAGCTGAGTAGCGAAAACAAAGGCGCTGATCAGCTGTGCAGTTGATCTGCGACTTTATTATCGCATGAGTATAAGTCCAGCGTTCTCATGACGCGGCTCATATAAAAGTGGGGTATACATTACATGGACATGTTATCATGATGTGTGTAAATATGAGCCGCCTCGTGGGAAACCCAACAATGTGGTTTCCGAACAGGTCCGACACAAACCGACATGTACAGTTACAGAAAAGAGCTAGAAGCTTGAAATTTTGGAGTTAAGTAGAGGAGGAATTGTACTATCCGAGTAGCGAAAACAAAGGCGCTGATCAGCTTCGCGGTTACCGCGAAGCTGATCTGCGTCTTTGTTTTCGCCTATGCAGATTGTTGGTTTTCCCATGAGGCGGCTCATATGTTGAGGAATACCTCATACAATGTATATGGGTTTAAAGCACATGAACATGTAAATGCGTTTGTTAATTTACTCGATTAATTAATTTATCAATTATCAGTAATTGATAAATTGTCTTTACTTGTCATTTTTCACCATGTATCATGCACTTTCCTATGCACTTGACTTGACATTTCGGACCGCACCTTGTAAAAACAACATGCCGCCAACACAAAATGTTCATGGCAGAGTTGTCGTTATGCATGGCAATAGGTTTTGCGTTTATGCATTTAGCAAGAAAAACAGATGCTTAAAAAAAGAAAAGTGTATAAATTGTTTTCTCGTTATCCGCCTTATTCTTATGTGAAGATTTGGTCATAAATTTGGTATGAAAATAGTATGCGAACAGTGCCCCTGATAAACGAGTGATTTAGAGGTATTGACAAAACTTTGTGCTAGTTAAATACTGTGTATCCTTATCATCGAGAATGTTGTAATGCATATTCATATAGGAGTTAGGAGATCGCTGCAGGGTAATCGGGTCAATAAAATTTTACAAAAATAGCTTGCTCCATAAGCTGACAATGTGATGAAATTATGCCATTTCATTCTACATGCACGTTTCCATAGCTTGACATACAACCAGAACCAGAAAACATTTATTTCATTACAATATGAATTCAAGAATGCGCAAAATGGTTACCTATTATACTCGTACATAATTATGGCCTATTGCTTTTATGTTTCCTAGCTCAAACAAATGAAACTACTTGGATAAAGAAACAAAGTACTTCTTAATTTGTATGTCAAATGCGAGTCGAGTCATGCCTGACCAACCGTAACGGAAACCAGTGAAGAAGAGTGTGGAATGTTTGCTCAGTAATTATTGTGCCTTATTAAAACGTGTCGAACTGTTAGAGGTGCCATATACTAAAACACTTATAAATACTGATCAGTTAAAGGTCTGAAACTACTTTAATTATCAAAATGGTAAAATCGATTTTCACAATCGTGCACAATATTTCTCCGAGAAACACCGCGAACAGGTAAATATGGACTTACCTGTTTTCACCGGTTAATACCTGCGGTCGCAGTGAAATTTCTCGGTGTTTCTCCGAGAAATCGAACTGAACGAAACGCGAAATATCTTAATGAAAAGAGAAATTTAGCGTTCTTTCTCCGAGAAAAATAGCTTAGGGTCCTCCGAGAAAAGAGGAATATGTTGTTGATTGTTTACCGGGACTGTATATGATGACCTACGTATTTGTAAAATTTAAAGAAAATCCATGCGTGGGAACATTTGTAACACCCCCTTTAAATTAATGTGTTTTGGTATAGTAATTCGTCGAGAAATATTGATCAACCGTAGTTTTTAAACTATTGCTCTTTATGTTAAAGAAGAACTTCAAATAAAAGTCTTATTTAGGTTCCGCACCATTACAAGAATTTGCCACAGTACAGTCATATACACAATTTGAAACGTCGGACATTTAGCGGTAAGTTAACGTCAACGATGGCATTAAACGGATCGCTTAAAACGGGTAAAAAAAAGAAATTAGCGAATAAAAATATACCATTTCATCGAAGTTTTATATATTCATACATAATCCAGGATAAAAAAAAAATATATGAATAAAATAACCCGTATATTCATAAGCAAATTTGCGGTTTCATTCATAAGCTTCAGAAGTTCGCACAGCTGACAATATTTTATTTTACTGAAAACGCCTGTTGACAGAAAACTAACAAGATTTCTTAATGGCCTTTGTACTTGCAACAGGTATGGTGTCAGCCCTGGATGAAGCCGTAGGAAATATAACCGACGCTCTGAGGAAGAGAGGATTTATGAACAACACACTGATAGTCTTCACAACTGATGTAAGTGGGCAGTTCAATGTTGTATATGGAAAACTTTGCCAAGGTACACATCTTTTGGATTTGGGGCATATCAGGAACGTTTACACTATAGGATGCTTCTTAACGTATTTCTGATTATTTCATTCCTACATGGGCATCGAAGAGGAATGGTATCTGGAGAGTGTAATGCAATACGAGAACTACAGTCCATGCAATATACATGTATGGAGAAACTTTTCAAAAGCAAATATTGAAAATTTCATTGGAAAAATAAATGAAATTTTATAATTTTGCTCAAAACATTGATTGTGGATACATGTTAGAACTGCCTTGTCGAGGCGGTTCTAACGAGTACCCACAATCTATGTTTTGGATCAAAAATAAGAAAATAGGTATACCCCTGCAAACCCCAGTTTTTCAATATGAAAGTGGGGTTTAAGGGGGTATTTATTCACGGACATGTTTTCCTGATGGTACGTAAAGAGTAACTCCTAGAGGTGATACCTCGGATACTTGAACTTTAAATCCCATATCGGACGCCAATACAAGATATAGCTTAAAATATAATGAAATGCACGAATAGCAAGTTGACTACAAAATAACATTTCTCATCATTTTCGTAGCATAATTAGCATTTTTGAATTCAAGACAGTCTATATTTCTAAGGTTAACATGTTTATATTACTCTTTTTTTTAAAGAACGGTGGACCAGTCAGCAGAGCTGCAAATAACCTGCCACTAAGGGGTTCAAAGACTACACTTTGGGAAGGGGGCACGAGAGGAGCAGCATTTGTTTACAGTGAAAGCTTACTAAAGAAAACAAAATACGTAAACAATGAGTAAGTCTCGTCTGGCATCGGTCTGGCATAAACATATCTCCATTCATCAATATTGCCGTGAATTAGTCTAAATCATTACATAGCTTTGACATGTATTATTGACAATTTCAGTCAAAATAGTATTCAGTCATGCCGGATTGATGCTGCAACTTCGATGGGACTGTCAGTAGTGGTCTTGAAAGGGAGCTGTTGTGCCTTTAGAACCCATTATCCCTCTCTCTTGAATCTGTCACTAGGCAACATGAGTCATACTCAGATAATGTTTCACAGTTTCACTTACATTTACATAGTATGGTGTCCTTTCTCCAGCTATCATCAGCAGTCATCCGTTCGTCTGTTGTCAAATAACTACACGAAGAGACAAAAAGAATAGAATAAAAAAAATGAGGATCATAACCTCCATAATCAAGACATTGATGAGAAAACATTAAAATACATGTATTAAAACTGTGTGCACGACGAAGTCGTTGCCGATATGGTAAACTCTGATGCAAAAGAAAAAAAGTTACCTAACAAATTCCTTGTAGGCTTTAGTCAAAGGGACGAAGCCTAGTACTGGCTTGGTAGAATGGCCTAAATGTACACTTTTATAAGCAAGATGAGTTTGGGAAGACTTTCCGGGCATGCCAAGCTCTTGTTTGCAACGAAATGCTAATTTTAATGAACATAAAATACATGTAACTAAAATGCCTCTAGAAGCCCGATACGTCGCAATACTAAAAAATATTACATCACGAAAACATGTCAGTGTGATGTATACCCCCTTGAACCCCACTTTTATATACATGTAAAAAACTGGGGTTTGAGGGGGTATACATATTTTTCTTATTTTTGATCCGAAACATACATTGTGGGTACTCGTTAGAACCGTATCGCCGAGGCGGTTCTAACATGTACCCACAATCTATGTTTTGAGCAAAAATAAGAAAAATATCAATTTTTTTCAGCTGAAAATTTTCAAAGCCCAAAAGATCTATGCATATTTCATGGGCAAGTTTTCGTTATGACTTTCTTCAGGATGATCCATGCGGTTGACTGGTACCCAACACTTCTGTCGCTGGCCGGAGGAACTCCTGGTAAATCATAACAATAACGTGAAAATGTAAAAATGATATATGTCATAAGGAAGTATTTTTCTCATTTGTGGCCAAACCATAGATTGTAGGTCACTCTAATACGTACCCACAGTCTATGACGTTTGAATGATAAGCAAATTATTATAAGCTCCAGCACATTCATTTTTTTTTTGCTGAAAGATAGTGTATATTAAGGTATACGAAAGACAGACGTGTTATCTCGATCTAACCCAGCAGGCACATGACGTCAAAATGACGTCGCATCGACGTCGATGCGACGTCATGACGTCGCATCGACGTTGATATGACGTCATTATGACGTCATGTTCCCGCTGGGAAGCGTTTCTAAGGTGTGACGTTGGTGTTTATTGTCCACCGCCTTTTCGAAGAAAAACGGAGGGCCATAGTGTTTGGCCTTTCTGTTCTTCCGTATATCCATCCTTTCGTATGTTCGTCCTTCCGTATACCCATCCTTCCGTCCTTCCTTTCCCCTATAGTAATATGTACCTTGAATGCGCAACTCATTCTACCTTTTTGTTTCGATTCTCTTGAAACTTTACAGATGTCTTTGAAGATGTGCATGTGGTTGGAATATAATCCTCAGATTATTTTATGACATTTTTTGCAATTCTGGTATTTTGACAATGAAAGTGAATAGACAGTGGGTTCCTTGTGTGCGCAACTCCTCCTACAGTTTTATTCCTGTTATTTTGAAACTTTACGGGTGTCTTAATCATACTTTGAAGATGCACATGTGGATTGAATACAATAAAAAGATTATTTTATCACTTTTTTCGCAATTTCACCTTGTTCGTTTTTTCAGGCATTTACACTGAATGTATAGTGGATACCTTGTATACCTAATTCCTAGTTTTTTTATGTTGATTCCTTTAAAACTTTACAGATGTTATGGACAGATGTTATAGACAAAGTCTGAAGATATGCTGCATGTGGTTTGAATATACATTATTCTCAGATTATATTTGTGTAACTAAACAATGGAGGCGAGGGGGGGGGCATGAATTCTCTGAAATTGTTTGTTGTTATGTGTTTCAAGGTGTACTGTTTTGAAAAAAGACGTGCATTTTTATTGTCTGACAATTAAATTGAGAACCATTTTCGAACTAAATCTTAATGTTTATTAGTTACTTTTGCCTCAAAATCTTATTATTGAATCTAAAATAAGCACATTCCTTAAATCACGGGAAAATAGAATTGGAGTATGAAATAAGTAAACAATATAAAAATGTAACATATAAAATACCCAAAGAAAAGCTTCAGGACCACAAATACCAATCAGTGGTTTATTGTTATGTATGATACTATGGTTCTGAAAACAACTGAGGTTGCCAAAATTGGTAAACTTTTTTTTTACTTAGATCCTGCAATGGACGGTGTTAATCAATGGCCGATGATCAGTGAAGGTCATGCGTCCGCCAGAACTGAGTTTGTGTACAACATTGATGAGATAGTTAATAATTCAGCCATCAGGTACATGTGTACTCTAATTGAATGCTTTCATATTTTTTTCAAGGGTATTTTAACACTAACCGAATAATGAACATTTTTTTCACGTCTTAATTTCAATTTCTTTTAGGTTGTGTTTGCAGAATGTTACACAAAATGACACATATTTCATCCGATATATGTCTACACAGAAAAAAAATGCTCCTTGCATGGTCATTAGGTTATGCGTTGCCTTCTTGAAGACCCGCTTGGATACTAGAGTTATCCAGTGTTTATCAACTAGGTAGCGAGCATCAAACTGGAGACAAAGACCAACATTTGGTAACAAAGTAACAAATAATATGACATTTCATTGGTCATCCCTTTAAAACTAAACTATGACATTTGGTTCAACTACTATTGATTATTTTCACATAGAGATGGTAAATACAAGTTGATACAAGGCAGACCCGGTCATCAAAATGGTTGGTTCCCACTGCCGACATCTCGTCGTGACACAGTCGACCAAGAGGACTCTTCTGCTGGTAGCCAGTTCCCACCATATCAACTTTATGACATTGAAGGTAACAGCTTAGCCAGGAACCATTACAAAAACACGCCCATGCAATATACAGAATTTATATATGTTGTAAAAATGGAAACCTTTTTTTGCTCAACGCGTAGATCACTACTCCAATAGTACAATTTCTTTTCTACTTAAATCCGAAATTTCAAGCTTCCAGCCTGCTTCTGGGACTGTACAGCCTGATTTGTGTCGGGCCTGTTCAAAAACCACGTTGTTAGTTTTTAGCTCACCTGAGCCGAAGGCTCACAAGGTGAGCTTATAGTATGGTAGTCGAGCCGTCGTCCGTGCGTCCGTGCGTCCGTCCGTCCGTCCACACTTTCAACAACAAATATCTCCACAACTAGTCAGTCAATTGCAATTAAATTTTATCAGAAGCATCATTGGGGTGGGGGAAAGATTGCATAAGGTTTTGGGCCAGGTCGGATCAGAACTCTGGTTTCCATGGCAACAGATAGCTCCCATAGGGTCAGTCAATTGCAATTAAATTTTATCAGAAGCATCATTGGGGTGGGGGAAAGATTGCATAAGGTTTTGGGCCAGGTCGGATCAGAACTCTGGTTTCCATGGCAACAGATAGCTCCCATAGGGTTACAATGGGAAAAATGTTGTGAACACTCTAGCGCCTACATTTTTGATCGGATCTTCTTCATTCTTGCAGGTAATGAGGACAGTCATAAGATCTCGGATGTGTTCGAAATTCGGGTAGATTTGACCATGGACTGCGGAGTTAGCTGCCCTTGAGCGTTTGAAAAAATCCCCATTGACTTACAATGGGAAAGATGTTGTGAACACTCCAGCGCTTTCATTTCTGATCAGATCTTCTTCATTCTTGCAGGTAACAAGGACAACCATAAAATCTCGGTTGAGTTCGAAATTCAGCAAGATTTGACCATGGACTGCCGAGTTGCCTGCCCTTGAGCGTTTGGAAAATGGCTGTTTAGTATTGTGAACACTCTAGCACCTAGATTTTTGATCGGATCTTCTTCATTCTTTTATGTAACAATGACAGCCATGAGATCTCGGATGAGTTCGAAATTCGGCAAGATTTGACCATGGACTGCGGAGTTAGCTGCCCTTGAGCGTTTGAAAAAATCCCCATTGACTTACAATGGGAAAGACGTTGTGAACGCTCCAGCGCCTTCATTTCTAATGGGATCTTCTTCATTCTTGCAGACAACAAGGACAGCCATAAAATCTCGGATGAGTTCGAAATTCAGCGAGTTTTGACCATGGACTGCGGAGTTACCTGCCCTTGAGTGTTTGAAAAATCAATATTTTGTGTTGTGGCCACTCTTGCGCCTTCAATTTTGATCGGATCTTCTTCATACTTGGAAGTAACAAGGATAGCCATAACATCGCGGACGAGTTCGAATTTCAGCCAGATCCGACCCTTGACTGCAGAGTTATCTGCCCTTGACTGTGTGAAAAATCAATTTTTAGTGTTGTGGCCACTCTAGCATCTTTGTTTTTCAGTGGATTTTCTTCGTTCTTGCAGGTAACAAGGATAACTACAATATCTCGAATGAGTTCGAATTTCGACCAGATCCGACCTCTGACTGCAGAGTTATCTGCCCTTCAGTGTTTGAAAAATCAATATTTTGTGTTGTGGCCACTTTAGCATCTTTGTTTTTCAGTGGATCTTCTTCATTCTTGCAGGTAACAAGGATAACTACAATATCTCGGATAAGTTTGAATTTTGACCAGATCCGACCTCTGACTGCGGAGTTATCTGCCCTTGAGTGTTTGAAAAATTAATATTTTGTGTTGTGGCCACCCTAGCATCTTTGTTTTCAGTGGATCTTCTTCATTCTAGCAGGTAACAAGAATAACTACAATATGTCGGATGAGTTCGAATTTCAGCCAGATCCGACCTCTGACTGCAGAGTTAGCTGCCCTTTAGTGTTTGAAAAATCAATATTTTGTTTTGTGGCCACTCTAGCCCCTTCAAGTTTGATCATATCTTCTGCATTCTTGGAAGAAACAAGGATAACCATACCATCTTGTCCAGTGACTGTACTTGTTGACTCTCAGGTGAGCGACCGTTGCCCTTGGGCTACTTGTTTATGATGCGGCTCTTATGTTTTACAGCTGACCCGACGGAGCTCCATGACATTGCCGACAAACATCCCCATATTGTTGATAGGATGAAGAGGAAACTGGCAACATACAGAGCGTCACTAGTACCGGCCATACATGCCCCGGCAGAGCCGAAGTCAAACCCGAAACACTTTGGGGGTGTCTGGTCTCCAGGATGGTGTTGAAATTACTTATTTAGATATATATTGTTATCTTTAAAAAACTGTTGTGTCTCATTGTTTCTTATATTTGACAAGTTGTGCAAAATAAGATGGATTTCGTGAACAGTTTTCTGAAATACAATTACGAAAACAAGCCCATGTAATCATGTAATATACAGAGATTTTAAAACTGTAAAATCTGGAAAATTTCAAAACATAAATTGTGGGTACACGTTAGAACCGCCTCTGCAAGGCGGCTCTAACGAGTACCCACAATCTATGTTTTGGATTAAGAATAAGAAAATTAGGTTTACCCCTGCATACCCCAGTTTTACTATATAAAAATGGGGTTAAGAGGGTAGTTCATTGCATGTTGAAAATGTTTGACTTCCTATTGCTATGGAACGCTCAGTTCCTTACGTTTAATTATCAGCCCAATGAAAAGTTACCATCACTAAACATGATTTCGATATTTTGAAAAATATTAAATTTCTTTCAAACATTTTAGTTTCATTCATGATTTAATTCTGGTCAATCGAAAATCGATTTATTGACATTAAACAGTTCCAATTGCCCTGGAACTATGCTTCACGTGATGAATTTACAATTTTTAAAACCTTTGAGAACAAGAAAGCCCTATTTTCAGAAATCGCCATGCCGTCTAAGGCCTCTAACACCTTCATTAAAACGCCACCAAATTGGTTTAATTTTTTCTATCAGCTGGCGGCATAGAGGACTTAACTTTCACGTAGTATCCGACTCCTGGCTTTTGTCAAGGAGTGCACATTATGAACACGGTTTTCAATAGCAATGATTGGAGGCACTCTATGCCATAAAAAGGAATGCTGAAGTATCGGTAGTTGTCTATTCAGAATGAATCAAATATTGTCATGTTTTAATTGATCCTGACTTTCTGGTAACTTTTCATTGACGTTAATAAGTATGTTTAAGTTGAAACTAAGAGATACTGAAAGCTTAAAGAATGTGTTTCTATCTATCAACTTTCAAATCGTATACTGCCAAACGCCAAAGAAGAAACAATTAATTACAAAAAAACTACTCTCGCAGTAAACATTGTAAAATATGCGAGGTGTGATCATTTATATTACAGTGACGTGCCACATTATTATCCTCAACGTCGAAAACTCCATAGACTTCAATGTATTTTCTCGATTGCAAGAACATTTATCCTGTCTCTCCTGCTCAACCTATTTTCATGATTTTGGTGTCATTTGAAAGGTAAATGAATAAAGCAATAAAGAAAGTATTAATTCTGTCCATGCGTTTCAAAGCTGCAATTTTTCAAAGAAAATGTCAGAAATTTTTGACAATTTTCGGGCAACGTCACCACTGACGTCAATGGGAAAATTACTTTTTCAAAATTTCCAAAAAATTTAAACTGTTGTAGATACTATTGTGTTAAATATCTTACTTATATCTGTATTATTAAAAAAGTTATACACTGTTTAGTAGCGGTTGCGCCTGTACATTAGTGCCCTCTTCCTATTGATGTTTCATATAAAATTTTGCCTTGATTGGTCAAGCGGTTTCAGAGGAGATGTTTGAATATTATGTATTGTGGTAACTTGTATACATGTATACTTGTGGATGCAGCTGATCCTCTAGGGTCCAATTAATATTCAGTCATTCTGCCCATTGCCTGCAAGTGTTTTTCTTTAAATAACGTTTTAACAGTTTCCCCTTTTCAAATGAACAGCGACCTATGTTGACGACGTAAAATACGAGTAGGTCATCACATTGTAATGATTTATATAAACATTGTAGTACTTAAGTCATTTATGCTTCCTGCCAAGTTTCGTGGAAATCGCTCCACCATTCAGCAGAAGATATTTGAACGGTTTTCACCATATGTGGGCATGGCGGCCATCTTGTTCATGTGACCTGTATTATTTATAAACACATTGCCTCCCCCCCCATTCCTGTAGATGTTTCATATAAAATTTGGCTTTGATTGGTCAAGCAGTTTCAGAGAAGAAGAAAATGTGAACGGACACACGCACCCTCGGACGCCGGCTCGAAAACCATCCTATAAGTTCCCCATGAGCATTTGGCTCAAGTGAGCGAATAACCTCTCAAGCAAAACAACTAAAATTTCAATGTATGGATGATTTGACTTAACCACTTGTCCAATGAGTTGGGGTTTACATTCCCACCCGGCAACCCATGATAGAGTCTGTTTATATATTGGTGTGCCCGGACAAGCCACCGTAAGCAGCCATAGCCTTAAAGGGAAAGGCAAGGTTGAAATACAATGCATTTTAAATAAAAGAATTCGCTTTTCTTAACAATATGGTACATGTTAAATATCAAATTGGATGCAAATTAAGAAAGTTATATTGGTTTGAATATTCATCAATGTTTGTTTAAGGAGGCGGCCATATTGGATATTCATGAGGCTTTATGACGTCATAAAGCCCTTACTAAATATGCATATAATCAATATTAATGAAACACTATTAATATTTTTTCTGTTAATGTCTGTTTGAATGTTTTCTACTATTAAATTACTATCAATTCTAGCCATAGTTCACCATATAAATATTGAAATATGAATTTTATTCAAAGTTAAAGATTTTACAGTTTTCTAATTAAATATTCAAAATGGCGACCAAAAGTCAATTCGTTCCAAAATTACAAATATCAATATTTCACTTATTTCTGGACCGATATGAATCAAATTTGCGCCAAAATGTTTGCTTTGACCATTTGTTTAGTTAATATGGTACTGTTGTTGAATATTGCGTTCTCCTTTAATTAAAGAATTTACTTATTACCAAGAAACAAACGTATTTAACAGGTTTACGTTTACAAAAGGTAAAAGTATGCAATGATCAGGAAATGGCGGAATCAGAAAGAAATTATCTCAAGTTTATTTTAGTATGTTAAAGATACATATTGGGCTACACTATAATCAGTGATTGTAATCAGACATTACGAAACCACGCCCATGCAATATACAGATTTTTCTGTTATAAAAATTCAAAATTTGACAATAGAAATTGTTTGATATTTTTCTTATTTTTTCTCAAAACATAGATTGTGGGTACAAGTTAGAACCACCTTGCCTAGGCGGTTCTAACGAGTACCCAAACTCAATGTTTTGGAGCGGTATGCCCGTGCATACCCCAGTCTTGCTATCTACGGACATGTTATCCTGATGCAAGACTTTTAGAGCTTATGAAACGACAAGCGTGCAGCAAAACAAAGTTTGCATACATCATGTCTGATCAGCTATCGTGCATCTCATGTGTTCTTCCTAGTTGATTTGGTTGTAATTGAAATGCATTTTTCAAACGGTTTCAAAAACTTTTAAGGACATGTTTTTGAAATAATTTCTAAACGTTGTCCTACTTTTTTTTTGTAAGTGTACTCTGATTTTTTCCTTATTTTGTTGTATTTTGTGCGTCAAACACTGTAATGTAATACTTAAGATTAGGAGTGTCAGACCAACACAATACAAATTGACGAAGACAAAGTCAGAAGTAGGATCACAGTTTGTAGACTAGAACGCCAAGTTGGTTATTCCAGAATCTAAAAACAAAGAAGGGTTGCAATTATATAACGCCTGGTTACGTAGCTTTCATGCTTTGTAAATGACGTTTTTGTTGTGTTGTCGCTAACAAGTACTTTTATTATGTGAAAGTTATATAACAGCATAGCTTACAATAACAGCTTTTATCATCTGGATTTTTTTTCCTGAAACAATAAGTGATGTCGTGAAAGTGTAAAATGATTTTGACAGTTAAGGTAGGTATGTGTGTATATATTTAACACATTTCCCTGAAATCTTTTATTTGAGTTAAAAACCAGAAATACAAAGTTAATTAAGTTATGCGTTTTAAAAGCGGACTCGAAAAGTCATAGCTGATTCTCCCCATATTAAATCGTTTTGTTGGCTCAACCGAGTCGTAAAGCTTACATGGGATCTGATGATATACCCATGAGCCGTCACGCAAACGTAAAAAGGTACAATAAGGCAATGATCAGGAAAAGGCGCAATCAGAAAGAAATTATCGCTCCAAAAGGCAAAAACCGAGGTGAGAAAAAGTAGACTGACAATTAGGTACTTATACTTAGAAAACATATCGTACTAAGCCGAGTGGGCAGCTATTTCCTAATAGGCGGCCACTCAGTTACCCGAACTTAAATAAAAATATGAAAACGTACATAAGGTTCAAACAGCACAAAAATTCGACTCAAATATATAAAATAAATGGAACCACAACAGAAGTATAACCTTGGAACGATCAGTAATATAAAATGGGGGCTTAACACATTCACTGCCGCCGACGACTGTAGTCATTTTTACCGTTCGCTGCCACCGACGACTGTAGTCGTTTTACGGGTATACCGGTATGTCCCGGGTTATAGATGAAAGTTTTAAAGGGAGGTAATTGTATTGTATATCAAATTTTTCAGCGTAAAAAGCTCTTTCCAGTGATATATGATCTGCGCATATATCTAAAATATAATAATTAATAAATCAATTAATAAATCAATAAATATAATAAAATAAATATATGCTTGGCAGTGAGATATTGATTTTTTGAGAGGCGTGGCAGTAAAAGTGTTAAATCGATTTTACAGGCGCATAACCTCACCCTCATCTTCTGCATTGGTTCACAACATTTAGTTAGTTGTTCGGTCCTCATGGTGAATCTCTAACTAGTCAAAGAATCGTCAAGGACAAACAAATAAATAATGATAACAACTCTGATGAATCAAAAACGAGGACTCAACAGATTCAGTAAGCTGCTCGGCGATGGAGATCCCTGGGCGTAGAATAACTTACTGAAAACTGGAGCAAAAGATTATCACCAGTTGAACCCCGGTGGGCCAAGCAACAGGCCAGAAGTTCCGGTCCCAACCAACTAAAATGAATAGCTTTATGTCGGGGCCATCACAGAGTCTGACGCCCGACCCACCGGCGTGCAATAAAGTCGCGCAAACTCTTTTTTTGGAAGTGGCTAAAATCCTCATTAAACGTGGTCAGTGATTGGGCAAAATTAGCGGAATATTTTCATAAAGATGAAATAAATGTAACATGTATGTTTCATTCTGTTTCAATTGTTCAATTAATTGATGTATTTGTTGAGTTTTGTGTAAATTTGTTATTATTTTTCATCGCAAAATTAAGCCGAAGGAGGAAACAAAGATATACATACATTATTATTATTATTCGAAAAGATTTTAATTAATTGTGTGTTACAATTTTTGGTTTCTTTGCTTGTTTGAATTGATGCTTAGCGTTCTAGTCAACAGATATGGTCTTGTCGGGACGTTGCCTCCATTCAACCTGATATATAATCGTATTTCAAGACATTAGGAAAACACTCCCATGTTATATATAGATTTATCTGAAGTTCTAAAAATTGAACATTTTCAGCAGAGTTTTTTTTTTATATATATTTTTCTTATTTTTGCTCAAAACATAGATTGTGGGTACACGTTAGAACCGCCTCGCGGAGGCGGTTCAATCAAGTACCCACACATGTTTTGGATCAAAAATAAGAAAATTAGGAATACCCCTGCAAACCCCAGTTTTACTATATCAATTCAATTCAATTCTTTATTCAGATTGCCAAATACATTTTAGCGCATCCACAAAACATGTAATAAAAGGACATCAAACAATAACAAATTACACACTAAATTTAGGAGGTTTTGATAGTGCAAACTGGTGCAGTACCTATACAGTCATACATACAAGTATCCCTGATATAGGCCGTGCCTACCAGCCATCGGTTTAAGTTGCAATCAAACCGGGCGCCCAGTTCACTCAGGCTATAGTCTTTGTATACAATTATGCATTACGAATACATGTTCATGCAATAAACAGAGGATATTACAGATGAAAAGAAAATTTCAATACAGTTTTTGTGATATTCTTCCCATTTCTGCCCAAAACACAGACTGCCGGCACACGTTAGATTCGCCTTGGCGAGGCGGTTCTACTGAGCACCCACAATCCATGCCCCGGCGCAAAAATAAGAAAAATAGGTATACCCCTGCATATCCCAGTTTTGCTATATAAAATTGGGGCTCAAGGGGGTATTCACTACACGGACATGCCTGTTATGATTTTAACAATGCCATTTGGCAGGGTATTCTTCTCTTCGATTGGTCTGTATTTATATATGATTTCATATAATTTTGACTATATTTGCCAGTGGTAAACTGGAGATAAACTGCAATATCCTACCCCAGGACAGTGTTAAACATGTATTATTTAAAGATTTATAGCTAGAATTATCTGTAAGAAAAACAGGTGTTTCGACAGACTATAGAAATACTTAAAATCATGAAAACAGTAGTATATCTACTTATTTACAGAACACTTCCTAACTTTTAAAGCATCATTGATATAGTTAGTAATATTTTTGCTATTTTGTTGGTTTTGTGGGTTTAGAATATGTTTAATTGCTTCAACCCCTTTTCCCAAAACATGTATCCTTTCTGATATAAATTTATTACTTATGCGCAAGGAATCATATTTCTTGCATTCTAAAAGAAATGTTCCTCTGATTCTACAGATTCAGGACAAGTTGGGTATGAGGGGGTATACTATTCATGGACATGTTTTCCTGGTGATGGCCCAGGAGCATCAATCGATTTTCACTAGAGCTCAGGTAGATTTACGGAGATTTTCCGATAGTATCCGATATTGGCCGGCGATATTCGATTATCATTCGGCTAATCTGTCAAGGTATTGGCAGTGCCTGGGGATAGTTGTCTTATCGACATAAATCATGTTTTATGGATTAATATATCTTTCATTGCTTTAGTTGAGTTAAAATTCAATAATATACTTATTTAGTATACTTAAAGGGCTTGCTAGTGAAGTTTCACTTTTCCTTTTTAAAATCGGATCAAACATTTGTTGACTGTTACACTGTTGCACTAAACGGACAACAGAAGTATTCAATTTTGACGCACAGTCAAATCTTTCTTTTTCTTTATTTCTTTGCCTTTATTTCCTTTTCATAATAATCTTTCTTCTGTCTTTCTGCACATAATGGTAATAATCTGTTATTTTCTTTTTTCGTTTTTAGCTGAACGGTGAGCTTATGGTATACCCATGCTCCGGCGTCCGTCGTCGTCGTCGTCGTTGTCGTCGTTGTTGTCCACACTTTTCAAACATCTTCTCCTCTGAAACCGCTTGGCAAATCAAAGCCAAACTTCATGTGGAACATCCTTCGGAAGAGGGAACGAAAGTTTGTATAAATGGTCCAGGTCACATGACCAAAATGGCCGCCATGGCTATAAAAAGGAAAAACCTTTAAAAATCTTCTTCTCCAGAACCAGAAGGCCTATGATTCTGTAACTTGGCTTGAAGCATCAGGCAATAAAGCTCTACAAAGTTTGTATAAATCATGACCCTGGGATGACCTTGACCTTTTTTACGGCAAGGTCAACTTAGGTCGTCCATGCATTTGAATAGGAAAAAATAGGAAAATGTAATTAAGTAGCAGAAAACTTGCTAGAAGTGAGCAAATGGACATAAGATTTATGTTTAAGAAAATATTTTGGGCCTAGGGGGTTATTTGACCCTGCCCCGGGGCTATATTTATGTATATGACCATAATATCCAAACATCTTCTCTAAAACCGCTAGGCCAATCAAAGCCAAACTTTATATGGATCATCCTTAGGAAGAGGAAATGAAAGTTTGTATAAATGGTCAAGGTCACATGGCCAAGATGGCCGTCATGCCTATTAATAGCATAAAAGTTTAAAAATATTCTTCTCCAGAACCAGAAGGCCTATGATTTTGAAACTTGGCATGGAGCACCTGTGAATGGAACTCTACAATGTTTATATAAATCATGCCCCTGGGATGACTTTGACATACTTTACGGCAAGGTCAACTTAGGTCGCCCATGTATTTGAATGGGGAAAAATAGGATAATGTCATATAATGGCAGAAAACTTGCTAGGAACTTGATTAGCAAATGGACAGAAGGTTTATGCTTATGAAAATATTTTAGGCCCAGGGGTTGTCTGCCCCGGAGCTATATACATGTAGATGACCATAATATCCAAACAGCTTCTTCTCAGAAACCGCTGAGTCAATCAGAGCCAAACTATTATTATATGGAGTATCCTTAGGAAGAGGGAAGAAAAGTTTGTATACATGGTCAAGGTCACATGACCAAGATGGTCACCATGGCTATAAATAGCAAAAACGTTTAAAAATCTTCTTCAGAACCAGAAGGCCTATGATTTTGAAACTTGACATGAAGCATCAAGGAACGGAGGTCTACAAAATTTATATAAATCATGACACTGGGATGACCTTGACCTATGTCACTGCAAGGTCAACTTAGGTCGCCCATGCATTTGAATGGAGAAAATTGTTAAAATGTGATTTAAAGGACAAAACTTGCAGTTAATTGGCAAATGGACTGAATTTTTATGATTTGAAAAAGATATTGACTCCAGTGGTTTTTCTGACCCTGCCCTGGGGTTATATACTGTAACGGCACTGGCTATTTTTCTGTAATTCTTATGGATACACCATTATTTTAGAAGCTTTTGTATTTTTATTTGTTTACGGGTATCAAAATGGAACCTGAAACGAACCAAGGCCGAACTAAATATGTGCCAACTTTGCATCAGTTTTTCCATGTAAATACAGGACGACATCGGTTATTGGCGGTCAGAATAAATCAAACATACTCTAAATAATCTAAGCATACCGTTCTTATTCCGCTAAATCATGTTTTGAGGCTGTATTTTGCGTCAATTCCCGCTCCAAAACTCTATTTCCAAGCTGTCATTCGCCGCATTTTATTCGTGTCGAACGTACATGTAGATATCCGAGTGTTCCGAACGTTATTTTGACGACAGCATTTCTGACGTCACAGCGCGAGGCACTTGTTTGGTCGTTGGTATAAATAGGAAATCCTAGGCGCAGTACGGCAGTTGCGAATTGGCTGGCAACTCATGCTGAAGGGTTTCCACCTGAAATGCTGAGGCGTCTGTAGCGCGATTTATCACACCCTCTATCGGCAGGCACAGCCTCCATGAGGGCGTGATCACCTACCTATCAAAAACCGCTTCACGTTCTTAAAAGAAATTAGAGGGCCAATCAGAGAGCAGGATTCCCAATTTACCCATAATGCAACGCATTGTTTACATTTTTATTGGTTTTTCAAATTCACGAGTATCGAAAAAATACAGGTAAAAATGACAAGGGAGCGGGAAAATGTGTTAAGTTTATGATATTTTGTATTTCAAATAAATAATTATTCTTAAAATATTTTGTATATAAATGTTTTCCCATGATGCACTCGTGATCTCGAGAAAATACCCTTCCCACAATGCACAGCGATGACGTCATTCGTGAAGAGAAAATTAAGTGACGGATCCAGGCGTCTATGGAGGTCAGACAGGACGTAATTAGACCACTGGATCAGCCGGGTTAAGGCGTCTGCGCCTAGATCGTTGTTGATACACCTTGGTGCACAAACGTAGGAGTTTGTAGGCGGTATTGGTGCATGAAGTTCTCTCATTTTGGGTGGGTCCCGGGATGGAAACTTTACTCTCTTGATATTTACCGTTTAAAATGAATATTTCCTATGCGAACTTGGCACATGTTTACTAATGATTACTTCTTATCATAATGTATATTTAGTTTATTTGCCAAGCTAAGTGTTCAAACCGGTTGCGCCACGCAACACGCCTCGATATCAGCCAAGTGAGGCGTAGACTCTGGCGTAGACCCAGGCGAAGACTCTGGCGTAGACCCAGGCGTAGACTCTGGCGTAGACCCAGGCGTAGACCCAGGCGTAGCATAAATGCATTGGCAGTTTGGTTTGTTATAGTGCTGTTCGCTTATCTAAAGCGTGTTGATGATTTACAAACCGTCGATAGTATTAGCTACGAATTGTAAATCCAATTCAGATTTCCGTGTTGTGAGTCTGATTCATTAATTAGACGAATTTAGCTCAGCCTAGCTTGGATAATTCTCCTTTTAATACGAAGACTAAGATAACAAAACGAGCACTTGATTTATTATTATATTGAATCTCGTGCACATGTTTAAAGTATTAATTGATCTTTGTTAGAAACAGGGTCTCTATAGAAGGGGTCAAGAAACTATGTATTGATTTTTCCAATAATCATAAACTCAGCTATGTCAAGTACCATATTTACGGACATAGACTGGCTCCCGTCGTCAAACTTAAGTTTTTATCAGAAAAACATACAAAATCTTCTGATGTTCTGAGCCTAAGAAGAGGGGTAACTCATACAAGAAAATATTAATGGAGGTTATAGAACATGGTATGATAGGATGATAGTGAACATAGGACGGGAGCCAGTCTAATACGGACAGTGTAAGAAGTTGTTAAAACACTTACTCAAAAGTGAATTTATCACAGTAAAAATCGTGAAAAACCATTTAAAGATATGAATAAGCAATGCATCATGTCAGCTTCACATACAAAATAAATTGTGCATTGTTCAAGAAAATTGTGAAAATGCATGAAAAAATGTGAAAATGGACATTGTGGTACATATTAAGTCAAAACAGATATAAATTCCAAACTATAGTACTACTATTAATGTAGACTGGATAATTTAGCATGTTCTGATATAGAAAAAATGAAAGAATTAATAATAGGATTATGTTAAATTGACATTAATTATAAATTTTGAATGTATGTTTTATAGGCAAGTAAATATGAAACTGATATACAATAATTTTGAACATAGGACAAAGATTCTTGACCCCTTCTATAGAGACTCTGTTAGAAATAATGCTCTTACGCCTGTTAAAGAATATTGCAACATTGACTTCGCTAAGACGCCAACCTAGGAGATAACCCAGGCGCGCCTTGTTACGCGCCTGGCTGTATGAAAGTTGGTTGGCGTTGCCTGTTGCTTGTTAGGTATCATTTTATATAGACAGTTTAGCGTTCCGTATACAGCCTTCGTAGGGGACATTCACATTGGCAGATAAAGACAGTATGCCAACATACTGTTGTGTTGGGAATCTTACAAGCGTGCTAGAATGGACTCAATGCAGACGTTAGAATGAGTTGATTGGATAGTGGTGATTTTCCCTACATCGGCATTATAATACTGAACATAAGAATTTGGCTACTGTCATCCCTTAAAATATTAAGTATAAAGTTAAGTCAATTCCATACGTATATTCTCGAGAGTTTTATTGTATTGAAGGTAGACATATCTATTTTCTGAAGAATATTCTTGAATTGCGTATTATTAAATATTAAAACAATGTAGCTTTTACTGAATCATTTAGTAGGATTGCTTATTTAGGATGCTGAGTTGTATAAATTGTTAAGATTTAGTCCGTAAGCTAAGGAGTAAGAGACTAAGTTATACAACTTTCTGAACATATTTTTGCAATTATACTCAAGTATCAAGTCAATTCTCTTTATTTACTATATGACTGCAACTATATGTATAATTGTGTATCTAAGAATAGACATTTCTTGCCTAACCCGAGATAGATTTGTACACCATACACTGACAAACATCCGTCTTTTAAATGGGGGTTTCTCAAAATTAAATATCAGTTTCCATTTGTTTGGGTTGTCGATCAGACTGACACTAACCAGGAACTGCACAGTCCCGAGCTGA
Organism: Rugalucina vietnamica; assembly: GCA_964017185.1. NCBI lineage: Eukaryota > Metazoa > Mollusca > Bivalvia > Lucinida > Lucinidae > Rugalucina > Rugalucina vietnamica. The sequence goes on along the minus strand of OZ024878.1, from coordinate 20,873,899 downwards.
TAGATTGTTTAATATTTTGTATCCAAAATGCCCTTCCTATACATGTATGTGCGTTAATCGGCTTTAGCGGTCGCATCAATGCTGATCTGTGCAACGATGGAAAGAGCGTGTTTTCTCATGACATTTCTTGTCTAATCGTACATAGTTTTGTCCATCGTATTCTGACATTTGCCGTGGTGGTGCAAGAAAACTTTCTTTTGTCGGGTTGCACTAATACTTTTAAAACGCACACGGTCAACAGCTAAAATAGCCGAGCCATGTAAGATAACCGCACGGTTCCCAGGCAAGCCTCCTGAGACCTGACTATCGGTGCTCTATGCACATGTCTTTCACCATAGCACCGATTAATACCCAGGAAGCGGTAGTTCTGTCCCGACATGACAAGGGTGTTAAGCCACAATACAAACCGCTGACTGAAAAAATGAACCAGAGGAAGGCGTAGAATATTTCCATGAAAACAAACCATAAATGAAAGAAATGTGCCGAATGTGGTAATCAATCTCGTGCCTGCTTTAATACGAAAGTCCGATCAAGCTTCTGCATCCGGGTTTGGACTTTGACAATAAGTTGCAAAACCGCAGAAAAGCATTACTCTAGACGCGGTTAACCTTTTTCGAACTGTACCTTTTAAATACGAGCAGTACTACCGTGGATATTCATGGCAATCCGGGACGAACCAGCTATTAAAGTGTTTAATGCAACCTAGGCGTACAGACAAAATACAGGGTTGAACTCGGGCCACACTGGGACAAACCGCCGCGGATGCCACCGGTGCTCGACCGTGATACGATTGTACATGTAAACCAGGATAATCCGGTGTAAATCGTAAGTAAGCAGGAAGACACCGAGCTATTTCGGCACAAACCGGGACTTCAACGAGACTCCACCGAGATGAAACGGGGCCAACTGGCCGCGGTGAACCCAAGTTTGGCACGGTGGCTCCACCGTAGACAAGACGGATAAAAGTAAGCTTTACCGTAGTAAAATCGGGGCACACCGGTCTGCATCGTGACGACAAGGTGGTTTCACCGGTGTAACACTGTTTCTGTGAGAACACGATCATTTTTGTAGAAATAGTTCCCCACACGGTATATCGGCTTGTCTTCACCAGGCTAAACCGGGGTTAGCACCGGGACAGTGAGAACGGGGATTTTTTTATTGATTTGCAAGAGTTTAAAAGAACAAATGAGACACAGACATACTGAGATGGGGACAAATTTGTATTGACTGTACTGTCAACCATGTCAGTCCTTTACCAAATAATATAGGCCTACACAGCTGTCGAGCGAGTAGAGTACATATCAGCAGCCACAACATAATGTTTAAATAAAATAATACAGCATAAAATAATGAACACTTACAACGAACAAACTGACTCCGACTGACATACGGTAGTTACACGTGACTCAAGGGGGCGTGACTTGGCAACAAATTTTAGTGTCGCCTTAACACGTTATTTCAGCTCTTCCCACGCTCAAACGTGAAGCCACGCCGCTTTCTCGAGTATAGCTAAAGCGCGAGTCATATTTTTATTTTTCGCCTTAGCTCTGTCTTAAATTTTAATATTATTGACAAAAATGATTTTTTTTTCAACTGGTACATGTGTCAAAGCAATTAAATCCGACTGGACGCACAAGGCTTTTGGTAAAGAGACATTGCATTAAGTCTTGTAAGTAAAATATTCCGCGATCACATATTTATGTTTTAACCGTTAATGTTTTATTGTAGCGTTGAATAATCTAGTCAGTATATGTTTTGGTAAAGACATCCTTCCTCTTCCGCTGCCGGATTCTTAAAGTGTATCTTTAGTAAGGATAACATGACCTTAGTTGTAGGTCGTGATCGTAAAGCAAGCAAGCAAACAAACAAATGAACAAACGTACGTACGAACGAACGAACACACGTTTTATTTACAATTGAATTGTTCAATAAATGAATTGTTCTAAAAGTGCGTCGATGCAATGAAATATCTTGAGATAATCCCTGACTTTTTGTCAATGTATGGCGTATGCACATTTCAGAATACATCTCAGATTAGGCAAGAAATGTCTAATACATTTCTGTGTAATAAGGTTTGTATGTGTAAAGTTCACGGTGTATGCACATTAATAATATTTGATTAAGTCAATCTTTTATTTTATGTCTTCATGATTCAACCATCTACTTGTTAAGTGAAATATGGAATAAATTAAGAAAAACTAAAGAATGGTTCGGTGTCATTCCACTCCCAAATAGCAGAGCTATCAGCCCAGGTCGGATCCACATAGAATTCCTTGTGAATTCATAATGACTGGTCACCTATCCTGACAATATAAAGAGAGTATACACTCGATCAGGTGGCTCCGTTGAAAAACATGCATTGTACCATTCTAGTCTTACAAGTTTATTGGTACATGTATATATCTCAGGTCTCAGGTGAGCGTTAACAGGACCATTGGTCCTCTGTTGTTGTTGTTGTTGTTGTTTTCTTTCTTACTGCTCATAACATTACGAAAACTTGCCCAAGCAATAAACAGAGGTTTTTTTAACCTTTAAAAAGTGACAATTTTCAGCTGAAAAGTTTTGATATTTTTCTTATTTTTGCTCTAAACATAGATTGTAGGTACTCGTTAGAACCGCCTCGGCGGAGCAAAAATAAGAAAAAATAGGTATACCCCTTCATACCCCAGTTTTGTTATATAAAAGTGGGGTTCAAAAGGGTATACATTGCACTGAAATGTTTTCGTAATGATGCTAATAATAATCTTTCTTTCTTTCTCTTTTTTTCTTTCTATCTTTCTATCTTTCATGAAATGAATGAATACTAAGTGGTGATGTATCTTTATGAAGTATCCTTTTTCAAATTACACTAGTATCTGAGTATATCCAAAGAGTTATGGGACTTTTACCCAAAATAAGAATGTCACGACGCCCAAAAAATGTTGCATCCGTATACACGTGTATATGGGACGCCAAAGCTGTCTGATGGTAAGGAATAAAAACATTCGATGCATCATCGTCTATGTTGTATAGTGTGCATTATAAAATGAGAAAAGTCCATTATATGTTGGACCAGGTTCTTTATATTATGATAAGTAAACATCTTTATATTATGGTAGACTTACATTATATGATGAGTAAACATCTTTATATTATGGTACACTTACATTATATGCTGATACAACCTCATCTCATTATATTATGTATGTTTCTCATTATATTATGGGCTATTGTCTTTATATTATGCTCAATATACATTATGTTATGTGACCCTTTCATTATGTTATGACTTATAATTGTATGCTTTAAAGTTTCTTTATATGCTGCATCAAGTTGATTATATGGTTCGATAACTTCATTATATGCGCAAACTTCATTATATGATGTGACAACTACATTATATGATGTGGACGATTTTGCGAGAAGAAAAATTACATTGACACCGTTTAGAGAGTTATTGTATAGCCCATAATATAATGACTCAGAGAAACATACATAATATAATGATATTGTATCAGCATAAAATGTAAGTGTACCATAATATAAAGATGTTTACACATCATATAATGTAAGTCTACCATAATATAAAGATGTTTACTCATCATATAATGACAATATAAAGAACCTTGTCCAACATATAATGGACTTTTCTCATTACATAAGGCACAACTATACAACATATAATCAGATGTGAGCAGGATATATTGACGATGATGAATCAAATGTTTTATTCCTTACCATCAGACAGCTTTGGCGTTCCATACATGTAACCACCCAAGTATGACTTTATGGCTTATATGTACGGATGTTTTGACTTAAACCACTGTTCCTGGACAGACTCAGACCTGAGTGTATAACAAGTAATCAGATGGTCAGCCAGTAGCGTATAAGCTTTATCTGGAGGCACAAGAACGGCATGTTTGGTTGGGAATCTTAATTTATCAGTACATCGCCTTTGTATTCTTACTTTGTATAGTAAATACCAATTTGAGACGCCGCATTGAAAAATAAACAATCTGCATAGGCAAAAACAAGGCGCAGATCAGCTTCGCAGTAACTGCGAAGCTGATCAGCACCTTTGTTTTCGCTAAACGGATAGTACAATTCCTTTACTTTCTAAATCTAAAATTTCCATCTTCTGTGACTGTACAGCCCGGTTTGTGTCAGCCCTGTTCGGAACCCAAATAATTGTATGTTTTCTCACGCCCAGGCTCAATTATAAACATACAAGAATACCTTCATAATATCGAGATGGAGCTTGACAGTCGACGATGGTCAGTTGCAGTTTTGTTGTTATTGACACTAACTGGCACAAGTTCCTTCCTTACTGCACCGTCAGCCCCTGAAAAAACTCCGCACATAATTTTCATAGTCGCCGATGATTTAGGTAAAGCATTGTATGCTTGTATCTATCTATCTATCTACCTACCTACCTACCTACCTACCTATCTGCCTTTTGTCTGTCTATCTATTAGTCCGTCCGTCGGTCCGTCCGTCTGACGGTTTGTTTGTCAGCTTTTTTTGGAGAACAATGTATCGAATTGGATGTATCTAAATAAACTACATAAAGTTACGATTTTAAGATGGTGTTAAATGCAATTGGTCGTGTGAAAATCGCACACCCCAGAAGAAAAATTCATAATATACATGATAAATGCTATAGGGCGTTTGCAATAAACATAAATTACTTAACGTAGCCAATGAGGCAAATATTATGTGTTTTTAAATCGAGGATATACCAGTTCTTTTACATGAATATAATGAACGTCTTATTACATGTACCCACGTCTAAAATGTGCAACCTCTCATCTCAATCTTTTACAGTTGTAAAAATTGAAAAATTTGTTGGAAAAATCTTGATATTTTTCTTATTTTTGCTCAAAACATAGATTGTGGGTACACGTTAGAACCGCCTCGGCGAGGCGGTTCTAACGAGTACCCACAATGTATGTTTTGGAGCAAAAATAAGAAAAAAGGTATACCCCTGCAAACCCCAGTTTAACTATATAAAAGTGGGGTTTAAGGGGGTATTCATTGCATGGATATGTTTTCCTGATGGAATATTGAATCTTTTACAGGATGGAATGACGTGGGATGGCACAACCCAGCTATATATACACCAAACCTCGACAAGCTAGCAAATGATGGTGTCATACTGAATTCATCTTACGTACAACCCGTGTGCACTCCGTGAGTAACGACTGCAATTCAAATTGTACAAACAAACAAACATACTCTTTATTGACGCTCAGATAACAATACGTTACATATGAGCCAAAATAAACATTCATTCTATCTTTCATGGTGGTTAGTAAAGTATGCAATGGAACAGTTAACCCAGCAGGCACATGACGTCAGAATGACGTCAGATCGACGTCGATGTGACGTATGCATGTGACGGCAGAATGACGTCAGATCGAGTCGATGTGACGTCGTTATTACGTCACATCGACGTATGCACATGACGTCATTCTGACGTTATGTGCCTGCTGGGTAAGGTTACTCAGCGGGCGTATGACGTCGAAATGACATCATATATACGTCGATAACGTCACATCGACGTCGATCTGACGACATGTGCCTGCTGGGTACAGAGCAAAAGCAATGTAGAAGAAAAACAGATAGAGAGGAAGAAAGAGTAACTCTCAGGGAAAGAGTTAAGGGGAGACTACGCATCGTATAATTTCAGACAGAGGTCTATAAAGAAGATAATCATGTACAAATATGCAGTAAACGTATCATGTCAAAGCAAGATAAAGTAAAAATGCGAGCGGGACGCGTGCGAGAGAACCCGAGTTCGACTTAGATCGGCATGCTCGGTTGTCGAGTCACTCCGACATGCAATATGTCTGCGTAATTTGCTTCATACATAATGGACTTGGTCCATGGACACATGTCAGTCTAATCCCCGGCTCTCTCGCCGAGTCTCTTGCATTTTGTCGACCATGTAAGAAAGTAAACATGCATAACATTTGTACCTCACTTCAAAATATATGTAATGACTGTTGACTCCTTACTCTTTTTGCTCTGCTGAAAATTTAAGTTTTGACGTTGCGTCGAGGAGACATAACATGTCAGCTTACAGGGAAATACAATCAATTTCCTGCAGACAAAAATCATAATGATTATGATGTGGATGAAAGTGATGATGATGATGATGATGATGATGATGATGATGATGATGATGATGATGATGATATACGCTTCTTTACATTTTTTTAATTATTTGCAGGTCAAGAAACTGTTTTATGTCGGGTTACTATCCATACCATACTGGGTTACAGGTATGAAAAATAAAAGTTCCATGACACTTCTATACGCAAAATACTGAATTTCAAATATGAAATTTTGAAACATGTACAATACTGTTATACTCATAATGCTAAATATAGAGCAAAACTAAAATTATAGGTATCGGTAAGCTTCCATTCTAATCCTAATTTGTAGTGCATGTAAATGTATGATTTATATATATGTAATGTGATTTATTTGAATAAATATGTTATAACTAAGTAAGGAGCTCTTTTTTGAAACGTGTTCAAAACTCATTTTAACCGAGCTTGGTTTCAAAAAGCTTCTAACAATAAAGTATTACGTATTTGGTAAATGAATAATTTCTAAACGTGTTTAAGACAGGACTAGAACAGGACAATCAACCTTGCAAGTACAACCCTTTACTGTTGAGAAACATTGCATTATTTCGTGTTCTGTATTACTTTTCTTTTCACATTTTTCTTTCATTCAATACATAGCATAGCGTTATACTCTCATACAATCCAAAAGGCATGCCGACAAATATAACGACGCTGCCACAAAGATTACAAGCTCTCAATTATTCCACGCACATGGTCGGAAAGTATGTTTTCTTATTCTACTCTTATACTTATCATTTATAGTTTCTCTGACTTTTAACCAAAATTAACATTTCCTATAAAACAACATTGGAGCCGCCTCGTGGGAAAACCAACAATGTGGTTTCCGAAGAGGTTCGACACAAACCGGGCTGTACAAGCACAGAAGATAGCTAGAGACTGGAAATTTTGGATTTAGAAAGTTGAGGAATTGTACTGATCAGCTTCGCGGTTAACAGCAGTCACACATTAGCGTATAAGTGAAACGCGCGCCGGGCGTGTTAAAAAAAAAAAAAAAAAACAAATTTCCTCATACGCCAGACGCACGTCGGAGACACGTCCAAGGCCCGTTAAGCGCGCGCTGGGTACGCTTGGTGTACGTCCGGCGCGCGTCGCTAAAAGTCGGCGCGCGTTTCGTGCGCGTTTGGGCTAAATAAAATTTTAAACATGCTTAAAATTTTCTAGAAGTTGGGCGTGTGTCGGGCGTGTGACCTACACGCTACAAGTACGTTCCACGCACGTTACAGGCGTGTTGAATACGTTTCGAACACGCCCAGCACACGCCGAGCACACGTTTCAAGCACGTCGTATACGCTACGTGCGCGTTTCGATTTTAACCGGATGCTGGTTTGGGCGAGTGTGGACACTGATTTTCAATAAGTAGGTCCAACACGCGTTCTTGGTATTTTCTGACACAGCATAGCTATGATAGACGATCTTAGTGTCCTATAATTTGGCAAAGGTAATAGTATACAAACACAGAAAAAATTGGGTTACTGCCTGCTAATTTGTTGTTTTTACATATCAAAATGTGTCGATATTTAAACCTTCGTTACTGTCGCCAAAACAAAACTCAAAACATATCTGTTTAAAAGCTTCTAGTAAATGGAAGCTTATATACAGTTTTATATGTTTAAAATATCTGCTAAGTATTCTAGTTAATGAATTATTTATTTGTTATGTCGTTGTGCAAACAATGCAATGGTAGCCATTCACCTTTTTACATGTCGCCGGAAAATGATGTTTGTATAAAACCTGCGTGATTGCTATATGCAACATACTGTGACAGACATTTATAATACATATCAAACAACCTTTGTAACTTCAAACTGGCCACTAAACTAGACCACGTTGCCATGTTAAGATATTTTCCATATTAAGCCATTGTCTACGTGTTAGCTTCTGCTGGAAATAACTTACTATGTTTCAAAAGTAAATAGATAAAACTTTCGTGACTACAAGCATAGAGCTAGGTAAGGTCTACAGGTTGTTTACAACATACAGGTTGTCTTTGTACATGCTATCCCAGTATTTTCAAGCCAGACACTGACAGCCTTTTTTGTAAAACAATCAGTTACATGTATTTTAAAGGTGGTTTTAAACCTTCGAGATTTAAACTTTCGTTACCGAAATATGCCATGACATACGATAATTTAGGATTATATTTGAAATAGATCTACATATGTTTCAATATAAGGCATCATGTGAAAGTACCTACCCCTGCCGACTAGAAAGCGTGAAAATGAGACCAGTGAAAGTAGACATAGCAACAGATTATGGTTTCCCCTTTGCGAAAAAGTAGGTGAAATAGTGGTATTGTTAGAAATACAGCAATCAAGAAGTACAGCTTCGATCCTGGATGTTTTTTCTATCCATATGCAGCGAAGGACATTTTTCAGTGAGATGCAAAACATAGGGCGTGCATCATTTCCCTCCAGTGCTATACTAAAGCACATTAACTACAGCAAACCTTCGTTACTAGTCGGTAACGATAGTTTTAACATTGGTATTTTGGGCTGTTGGCTTCTGAAGGTGTTTCTATTGTCGCCATTAATTCAAAAATATAAATCATATCATGCAACAAATTTATTGAAGGTTTTTATTTGCATTATTTTAAGTTCAATGGCATTTGTGCGCACATGTATCGAAATTTACACGGGATCTGCTACATTTGTAACAAAACAGTTCTGTAAAATACTACTTACTTAGTACTTAATCTAGCACGAAAGTGTGTATGGAACATTTCTGCATACTACCAGTGAATCATGAACCCAGACATAGCACATGATATCCATAAAAAAGACAATAAATAAAATTGAAAAGATGAAATCTTCGTTACCATTTTTCAGGCATGTTAAATGTCTCTTACTTTGCTACAGATGATTTAACATTTTGTCACAAATCAAGAAGACGGATGTGTGTGTATTATGTTTTAAATTGGCTTCTAAACACCTTTTTTAACTGAACTGTAACAGGCATATAGCATGATCCTTAAACCTTCGTTATAAACATTCGTTACGAAAAGAAATGGTCAAACTAGGATCCACATGCTATATATTTTCAACTTCTTTTGTGTTCTATTATATTTTGAAGCACTCTTATTCAAAGTTAAGTGCTGTTATTAGCATTTCTTTGTGTTTGGTTAGTACGAGGATCCCTCAAAATCTATCAAAATCTTCGTTATATTTTGCAGTGTTGGGATAAACTAAGATTCGTGGAGATGATAATTAAAAACAACTCAAAGTGATACCGTCATGGGATATGAAACGGTTAACTGTTTTGCTTTTCAGCCATGATTATTTTTACACTCCCTCGTTCAGTTGTAATTTAAACTTCAAGTTTATGCAAATTTGTTAGCCAAATCAAAGGATTTGTGTATAAAAATAGGGAAGAATTTAGGCCCTTGTGTATACGTTAAGGTTCTGGAGATTCCAAAAATCAAATCACGTTGGATTTTATCAGTGTTCTTACAAACTCTTTCAACCATGACAATACCGATTTTCAAGGATGGTATCTAATTATACAATACCAAATAGATTGGGTACGGAGTATCGAAGGTTTTCCCTTGGACTAAATTGCCATTTTATCACATAAAGTTGAATGGATATAGCAAAACATCTAGAAAAGTGTTGCATTCAGAAATTTAGGACATAGTTTCTGAATGGTTGACCAAAGTAAAAATGTATAAAAGAAAGATATTCTCAAAAGTTGAAAATCGGATATTTGTTTTATGCAGTTGGACCTACTTATTGAAAATCAGTGGGAACGCGCCTGTAAAGTGTGCCAAGCGTGCTTGGAGCGCGCATGAAACGCATACAGCGCGTCTGTAGCGCGTGTCTATCGTGTCTGGGACGTACGACAAACGTACTCCAAAACTTTGAGATTTTTTATACATCCGGCACACGCCTCAGTCACGCACTAATGTGTGACTGCAAATGCGAGTTTAAGGAACAAATTAATTTTATACGTCCAAAATCTTCAGCGTGTTGAGCTTTTTCATACGCCCGGCGCGCGTTTGGGTTATACGCTACTGTGTGACTGCAGTTTTACCGCGAAGCTGATCTGCACCTTTGTTTTCGCATATGCAGATTGTTTGTTTTCTCATGGGGCGGCTCATTGAATGATTTTATAACTCAGTACGTTAATGATTAGAAAGACACATCAGGAAAACATGTCCGTGCAATGAATACCCCCTTAAACCCTACTTTTATATAGTAAAACTGGGATATGCAAGGGTATACCTATTTTTTCTTTTTGTTTGCTCCAAAACATAGAGTGTGGATACTCGTTAGAACCGCCTCACCAAGGCGGTTCAAACGTGTACCCACAATCTATGTTTTGAGCAAAAATAAGAAAAATATATAATGAAAAAATCTATTGAAAGTTTTCAATTTTTAAAGCTCAAAAAATCTCTGTTTATTGCATGGGTATGTTTTCGTAATGTGTACGGCTAGTCTAATTATGCTGTTCATTGCTGTTCTAGATGGCATCTTGGATTTTGCAACTGGAATTATACACCGACTTATAGAGGATTTGACTCATTCATTGGCTTCTACAACGGTGAAGAAGATTACTTCAATCACACAAGAAGTACGCTGTGGTATTAAACATCAGCTACCAGGGCCCAGTTGTTCAAAATTAACGATGTTGTTAGGTGAAGGTTCGTTAAAATTTCAAACATGAAAATTATAAATACGTACATGTTGATTTTTGTTGATAAAATGTGAGAATCCTTTGCATTCTCACATTTTATCAACAAAAAATAACAGTGTATTTGCTTATCTAGTTAGCATTTTCTTAACGAGTTTAGGTCTTAACGATGACGTTAAGCTAACGAAGTTTGAACAACTGGCCCCAAATTGTTTATTTAAAATATAAATTTGGTGCGTGATTCACGGTTAACAGCTATAGTTATGTTGGGACGGGCAGTTATTATAGCCTCAATGTTCCTGGACAAGCCTCGCGGAGGCAGCTAACGAGTGCTAGATCCACATTTTCACCACTAACTGACGAATGCGCTTCTTGAATCAAAGCAAGAAGCAAAATAGCCGTTGAAATATTTTCATAATCAAATTCTCATAAACCAAAATGGGACGGACGTGGGAGAAGACACGCAACTATTTCGAGCTACATATTTTGCGGACGTTCGTAAGATTATGTGATGACGTCCGTTACAACAATTTCTATTTTCTGTAAAATGTGTCTAATATGAGGACAATAAACTTCCAATTTCAACGTCATATTATGATACGAATGTTACACTGGACGTCATTTCATATGTAACTTATAAAATCGCCAAAGGCTCATTTGATGAGTTTCATATGAAATGACCGCACGTGCACAAAGCCCCCCATTTATCGCATAATATCTTAATCTGGCATTTTGAGACATTTTTCTATTGTAGACACTGGCTATGACTTTCGATGGAACACAAGTGTCTACGATTCAGTAATAGGAGAATACTCAACTGTGAGTATAAACATAAGGATAACATGTCCATGAAAAGCCCTCTTTATTCCCACTTTTACATGTACATAGTAAAGTTTGGGTGTGGAGGAAAATATAGTGTTTTCATTCAGCTTCGAGGATACAATTAGTTCGATGACGTCATTTGTTATCATATAATCGGAATACCTTTGTTGCCATGTGCTCCAAAAACATGTGACAGAAAGCCGACAGTGAAGTCTTTTCTTTTTGAAAAGCCAGTCATTAAAATTCCAATCAGAAGGAAAATTATTAATCAAAATATTTAAAAGTGTTTAAAAAGAGCCATTTTCACTAAAACTTTCTTACCCCCACGTCTAAACCAATATTTCCAAATCATTTGATTTCCAAACTCAGCCTACAGATCGTCTGCTTCAGCCATTGTGACCCAGATTCAAGGTGACTACCATTGGATATTGGTCTGAGGCCTCAAATGCGGAATTGATTTCCTTTTTAAAGGAAACTGTTCTTATGAAATTTAAGGTGAATAAGTAAAGAAACATTACTACACCCAAGATAAGATTTTGTCTCCACTGTAGGATATAGAATGGCCCAGACACATGAAGCTATTGTCATAGCTTTTTGAAGGTGTGCAGGATCATGAGGTCAGACTGGTCTTTACATTTAGGATAAAATGCCTACATTTCAGCCATCAAAAAAGAAAAAGAAAAAGAAATTAGCTGGCACCAGTAAAATAATAGGAAACTGACAAGTGTGAAAATTATAAAATGTGTAACAAAGTTACTAAGATCAAATTTCATGGTTTGCTATGTTGTTATTAATTATTCGCCTTAATTTTCTTTTTACCCCATATGGTGCCTCTATAAATGCCACTACATCCGGGTCCTCGAACTTATTGTATTGTTTACAACATGGTGGCTAAATTAGGTCATTGAAAAAATGGTAAATTCAGGTCACAGTTTAAAAGTTATTTTTGAGTTTTTGTTGGCATTTTGTTCCTTTGATGTTAAAAAAATATTTTTTCCTAAACATTTTTGATGTTATTTATAGAAATCAGGGAAACCTAATGTACTTATGTCCTCGAAGTTCGATTACGCCAGTATACCTATTATTCATATTTTCACCGAAAATTTAGATAATAAAAGTAAAAGTAAGCAATGATCAAGAAATGGCGCAATCAGAAAGAAATCCCCACTACAAAATTTACCGAGATGGGAAAAAACTAAGAGAGCATAATGTTAGTCAAATGTGCAGCCATTTTCCCAATAGGTGGCCACTCAGTTAAAATATGAAAATATACTTAAAGGGGCACATTTGATGCCACCCGGCGAGCGTTTTATTACCTGGGATTTACCTGGTGAGATTTTAGTTACTGGCCCAGAAAGTATAAGCCAATTGGAATACCCATAATATTTAATCTGATGATAAGAGCTGTCAATCATTCCACATGTAACTTTTCTCTATGAAGCAATATCCAATAAGAATTGTGTATTGCTTGTGTTGTATATTGGAGAGCTCAGAGAGATGTTGACAGGTTGGTGTCTAAACAAAAACTGAGATAAGACCCCTAATTCAGCCTTTTATAGTCCAGGTGCCCCTTTAAGGTACTAACACCAAGACATAAAACAATAAGAACCACCACAGAAGCATCGCCTTGGAACGATCAGTAATATAAACTTACTGGCGGGCTTACCCATAACCTCACCCTCAGCTTCTGGCGTGGTTCACAACATATAGTTAGTTGTTCGGTTTTCGTGGTGATTCTCTAACTAGTCAATGAATCATCAAGGACAAACACATAAATCAGGATAACCATCATAATGAATCAAAAACGAGGATTCACGGATTTAGTAAGCTGCCCGACGATGGAGATCCCTGGGCGCCCTGTAACTTACAAAAAATCCGGAGCAAACGAAAAACACCAGTTGAATCCCGGTTTGGCCAAACAACAGACAGAAAGCTCCGGCCCCAACCAACTAAAATGAATAGCTTTAAGTCGGGACCATCATAGAGTCTGACGCCCGACCCACCGGCGTGCAACTATATTGGGTTAAAACTAAGCATGCAGACTGCCGCATAACATTTAAGTTATATCCTATACGTCTGTAACGTGTGATATAAATATTCTTAGAAACAAACTCAGCATGGCGGTTCTAACCTGTACCCAAAATCTTAATTTTGTGTCGGTATATTTCATAGGCCTGTTTTTGTAAGTTGTTTGATCAGAAATATATTTTATGAAAGCAACATATGTCGCATCAGGAAAACATATAATGTATATCCCCTTAAACCCCGTTTTTATATAGAAAAAACCTGGGGTTTGCAGGGGTTTACCCGATTTCCTTATTTTTGCTCTAAAACACAGATTGTGGGTACTCGCTAGAACTTCCTCGGATTGTGTACCAACAATCAATGTTTTGAGCAAAAATATCAAAACTATTCTGACGAAATGTTCATTTTTTACAGCGGAAAAGTTTCTCAGTATTTTGAAAGGGTTCACAGAATTAGACAGAAATATTTTAGTTAGTTTGTTTGTTATATTATCCAAAATGTTTTCTTATTCAGCTTGGGCATGGAAGTTTTTTTTTTTTTTTTTTTTTTTTTTTTTTTTTTTTTTTTTTGATTGGGAAACGATTTCTATTTAACATATAGGAAACGGACATAACAAAATACATGTAAAATCCCATTGGGAAAGCTTAAATCGCTAATCGCTATAGCTTACAAACCTCTCGACCGTTTGGGATTAGAATCACAACATTACGAAAACTTGCCCAAGCAATATACAGAGAATTTTGAGCTTTAAAAATTGAAAATTTTTAGCTGAAAAATTTTGATATTTTTCTTATGTTTGCTCCAAAACATAGATTGTGGGTACTCGTTAGAACCGCCTCGCCGAAGCGGTTCTAACGAGTACCCACAATCTATGTTTTGGAGCAAACATAAGAAAAATAGGTATACCCCTGCATACCCCAGTTTTACTATATAAAAGTGGGGTTTACGGGGGTATTCATTGCACGGACATGTTTTCCTGATGAGTCATAAAACTGTAAATAAAACCTAACATTTCCAACTATCGCATGTAGTTTTGCCATAATGCATACACCAGTTTTGGTTCTTATTTTAAATGAAAGGGAGGTAATCGAAAAATAATGAATATTTGATTTGTTATTTCTCGAGACTGTGGCTGAATTTTTAAAAAGGTACAAGTAGGCAATGATCAGGAAAAGACTCAATCAGAAAAGAAAATGCCCACTCCAAACACCGAAGTGGGAAAAAACTAAATTGAAAATAAGATACGAGTACTAAGAAAACACATTGTAAGCCGAATGAGCAGCTATTTTCCAATAGGCGGCCACTCAGTTACCCAAACCTAGCTAAAATATGAAAACGCGCATAAGACGCAAACAGCACAAAAAATCAACACCAAGACAAAAAACAATAAGAACCGCAACAGAAGTATCGCCTTGGAATGATCAGTAATACGTGCATCCTTTAGGTTGCACGTTATACGTTGTACTTAGGCTCCAAGAAAGTGTCTGTCAAAAGGATAAGGAAAAGAACCGAAGGACTCGGACTGATTCATTAAATGGCCGCGCCCTGTATAATTGGGTGCAACCCTGTCGCGGCATATTGAAAATATATGCGGAGTACTTTGCTTTCTTC
Organism: Rugalucina vietnamica; assembly: GCA_964017185.1. NCBI lineage: Eukaryota > Metazoa > Mollusca > Bivalvia > Lucinida > Lucinidae > Rugalucina > Rugalucina vietnamica. The sequence continues at coordinate 20,858,681 of OZ024878.1, read as the reverse complement.
CAACTCATCGTATGTCTAAATTCCCATAATCAATTGCATGCAAAGTGTGGTTTAGATCACGAGACTGCGTCGCGCACGGACCGCGGAAACACCATCGCGCATGCTCCCAATCGTCCAATCAAAGATAATCTTTTGAATGAACTCGCCAGAAAAGCGGGCTAATCTTTCGACTGCGCAATGCGCATTTGGCATGCTCCGCCCACTGACAGAGGTCGTCAGTCAGCTGTTTACCGCCGCCATTTTTGAAGCTTTAAAACAGAGCACTTTTAGGTGTTTATTTGATAACTGAACGGACTTGTCACTCAAAACGATTTGTCATAGGTAACGTGACAGAGGGGGTCGCGCGTTAGCGCGACACCCGACCTGAGCATCATGACCAGCGTAATCTTTAGTCTTGCCAACAAAACCCGATTTGTGCGATCCCAAATTTGTATAATACTTTGGCTACAGTTTTAGATGTTGGCTATGGTCATTTAAAGCGGACATGCGCGGATCCAGAGGGGGGGACCGGGGGTCCGGACCCCCCCTGGAATTTGAAAATTTTACCTAAAAAAAGGTAATTTGGGGATTTTTTGGGGGGTTGGACCCCCCTCGTCTGTGTCCAAAAATTACCATTTTCGTTGGACCCCCTCTCATGAAAATTTCTGGATCCGCGCATGGCGGACACGTGTGGCGTCTTGTTTTTGTAATAATCATGTTTTTTTTTGTTTTTTTTTTCCTGTTACTCCCATCAATCAATTTCTGATTATTCTTGGGAGGTGTACATTGTACACTCCGGTGTGTTTTGCAGGATGAGCCTACATGCATGAGGATAGAACCTGTGTAGGGATCTTTAACCTGCACAGGGGATGACTGTCCCTGCACAGGGGGCCTCCAGTTAACGTCCCGATCCGAAGGACGGCGCACTGTACACTTGTTGTAGCCATTGCGGATCTGTAGATGATCCGGATCAAAATAATTTTCAAACGAATTTTACAAACACAACAAACTTGGCCACTTGACTTTTGATTCAAACACGTTTCATTCCATCGCTCAATGATCGTGTATAATTCACCATTTTTGCATTATCGGCTGGTTACCTGCTGACAAAAATCAATATTGGAAAAACAGGTAACCAGAAACCCCCCTGAGGGGGGTTCTGGTTACCTGTATTTCCAATATTGATTTTTTAAAGCTGGGAACCAGCGGATAATGCCAAAAAGGTGAATGACGTCACCAGCTTGTTCACGTCAATGGTTCCCGGCTCACATACAATAACACGATGGAAAAAACTTTCTTTTATCAAAGGCGGTTCGCCGAATTTCCCGAAAATGAAAGGTACCGTGTAAGTAACTAAGTTATCTTTCATTATTGGTTGCTAATATTTTTTCCAATTGTTTTCTGTCATTTTGACGAAGATTCCGTCCTAAAATCGAATATTGCGACATATTAATTAGAAACTTTGAAACGGTGTCATTGTAGTTACTCCGAATCACGTTTAACCGCATACTGTCATTTTATGCTCTCAAAGGACTTAGATCGTTTGATGTTTGGAACTAAAGTTATATTTTTACATTCTGGGTGTTTATGTTATAAAATTAAGTGTTAACATTGAAAAATCTGTGTTTTTAACAAGCATCATAAAATATTTCCGACGTTATTCAGATCTCCCATGGAACATCGTGTGTTCGGTGGGGGTGGCGTTGAGCAAACATGGCTATGGGAAAATTCCGCCGAAAATGGCATATGTTTTGGTCCTCGGAATATTTCATTTATAAGGTTCATTGTATGTCTACATGCACAAAATTTGAAGGATAAACCCATCGGTGGTGATAAATAGTCCATGATTCGGATTACCTCCAATTGATTCGCTTTGACTTCAATTATGCATAGACTTTCACGCTCCAGTGGTCACAGTCACATGCTTGATCAAAAATGAAAACCATTACAGTTGATAAGGAACTAAATTGGCTTCAAGATAGTACTAAGTTTATAAATTTCAAATCATTCAAGTGCGCATGCACAGCAATTTTCATGAACTTGATCCGGAATGGGTAGAATAATTGTATCATGTCATTCCTGCAAATGACACGAAGGGAAGCAAGTTCGGACCAACAAATTTTCCTCGCCGCCGGCGGGGATCGAACCCGGGACCTCTAGCACAAGAAACACTCTGCATGATGAAATTGCCCTCTCTTTCCTTCTTTCTATATATACTGCAGCACCCTCTCGCGAGGATTATGTTTCATTTCATTATAGACTTGTTTCTTTCTTTTCTTCCTTCAGATACTGAGTCGATCAACCTCAGAATATTGAATTGCATAACATAAGACAAAACTTTCTAGCAGACAGCTAAATATTGCAATGCATTGATTTCGCTGAGTACAAGCTATTCCCAATCCCATCTCATAAACTTGTGCATTGCAGTCCGATATAAAGAATGTCAATGGAATGACAGAAGAACAAAAAAAAAATATAATCTGTTAATCGCATTGTCGCCTTTGGCTCTGCGTGCGCAGATGTCAATTATAGACCGACTTCGATCGGAGACTATAGACTTTATGCTTTGATACACATCAATTTGTCTGATGTCATTTCCCTGATATCATAGTTCTGAATGGTTTCGCCGGACCATGTATGACCAGGGACTGTTAACCTGGCAGTTCCCTGGTATGACCAACAGTGTTGAAAATATTTCCTGGTCCTTTATAATAATACATTTGATTAATCGAAAAACGATGATCAGGGGGTGGGGGGGGGGGGATTTTGTTACTTTTTCTTGTTTCTTTGATGCATTTTCTCATGTTTTTCAATCCTTTGAAATATTCTCTCTTCTTTCTTTTGAAATTTAACAAATACAAGACGGTTGACCATGGGTGCCGCCATATTAGCTTCCATATATACCAACCAAACATTGTTCGACATTCCGGGACTAGTCTATGGTCTGAAATCGAAGTCCCTCATTCTGTCAGCTAAATAATAATTTGAGGCGTTGAGAAGTTTTCCATACGCTATATTAACATTGGTAATCTTTAACCAATAGATCTAGCCCTATTGTTCTCTTCTAGATGTTGGCTTTGGTCAATTAAAGTGGCCGCATGCAGATTTATAAGGGGGGGCATATTCTCAAGTCAACGTAATAGTTCAGTATATCAATATATTCCACCTTAATTTCTGCTGTATATACCCTGCATACTCTTTCTTTCGTTTCAAAAATTTCAATACTGATTGCATAACATAAGACAAAACTATCAGATATTTAAAGCTAGTATCTCACTGGCATGTGAATTTCTGGCGACTGTTTTGCGAACTTTGTCGCGGACATTCACACAACATTCGTACCAGTGTTGCACGAGTGTCACAAGTATTTCATGTGTCGCGAACTGGTCACGAAATTTTTAAACTTGTTTAAAAATTTTGTGAGAGCTTTTTCACCAAAATATTTTGCAAGACTGTCACGCTACTCGTGGGACGTTCGTGGAAGTGTCGCGAACTTGTCGCCGCAAAACTTTGGCAAATTTGCAATGCAAAATTTTTGCGACGCTCGTATGAATGTCGTGCGAGTGTGGTATGAAGTTCGCGCAACAGTCTTGAGAAAAAAAATGCCAACACCTCGCGACTATCTGGCGAGAAAATAAAACTAAGCAACATTCATTCCAATGTCACGCAACTGTTATACGAATGAAAATGAAAATAAGCTACATTCGTGGGAAAGTCGGGAGACACTCTCATGAATGTATCATGACTGTCGTGCGACAGTCGCGAGATATATTTTCAAAATTAGATTGAAATTCCCGAATTTGTTTCATAAACGTCCATTCAGTGAGACTGCAACGTGAATGTTGTGTTTGTATCTTTAAATTTTGTCGAAAAATAGTGGCAATCTATTCACGAACTAGTCTCCAGTTGTCGCATTCCAGTGAGATAGGGGCTTAAGCAGATATATCTCTTTTTACGGTTTACCGAGTCGATCAATTTCTGATCATTACCTCAGGAGCTGTGGAATACCAGCTGTTTGACTGCTGAATGCTGATCACTCTTGGATCAGCTTTAGCAGTGAATTGTTGAGTAATAATTTACTGTTTGGAGATCAGTAAAGAGGATCAGCTTTCCGCAATTGCATTGTAGATATCTCCGCCAAATATTTTACTGTTAAGCAGGTATTTACACATTTATTGCGTTTTTTATGCTCTAAAACCACGTTACCCCGTCTAACGCTGCTTGATGGAATAGCTGATATCACAGACGGCGCAAAGTAATTACGCTTATTGGCCCAGTGAAATTATTGCACAATATTATAACACATGTAATATAGGTGAGGTGTGTTAGAATTATCATATGATGTTGTTATTTTCCAGTGTAAGATTCTCTATTTGTTTTCTATTTTGTAGTGATTCACAGAGGTTAAAAGTACTGTAGTTAGACTGGTGATACAGTTACAGAGTAATTTGGGTAAGTTTTGTTTACTATCCTTTTAACCTTGGAATGAAACATTGAAACATACAGCTATGGTCTTTGGCCATCATTATGAAAACTTTACCATGGATACAATATACATCTCTAGATTCTTTTCAGCCGTAAAAATTGAAAATTTCATTGGAAAAATATTGATATTTTTTCTCTAAACATAGGTTGTGGGTACATGTTAGAACCGCCTTGGCTAGGCATTTCTAACACCCACAATCTATGTTTTGTATCAAAAGTAAGAAAAATAGGTATACCGCCTGCAAACTGTTTCTCTATATATAGAAGTGGGGTTTATGGGGGTATACATATCATTGATATGTTATTTCTGATGTTATGCAAGATATTTAAGTTTTTCAGTGATAGTAATGTTACATTGATCACGAAGCATTAATCCCACCCCAGCATCTTGCATTAATTTAATAAATTTTATAGGGAGTACAATCATGACATACGAAAACTTGCCCATGATGCAATATACAGATTTTTTGAGGTTTAAAAATTAAACATTTACAGCTGAAAAATTGATATTTTTCTTATTATTGCTCAAAACTTAGATTATGGGTACACGTTAGAATGGCCTCGGCGAGGCGTTTTAATGAGTACCCACAATCTATGATTTGAAGCAAAATAAGAAAAATAGGTATACCCCTGCATACCCCAGTTTTGCTATATGAAAGTGGGGTTCAAGGGGGTATACATTACACGGACATGTTTTCGTGATCTGGCCTAGTGGTAGAGTGTGGAACTCCGAATAGAGAGGTCCTGGTTTCAATCCCCACATGCGTCACCTTGTTGTGTCCTTGAGCAAGACACATTAACTCCCTACAGTACTGGTTAAACCCAGGAAGAGTTGGGTCCATCTTGACATGACTGAAAAATTGTACGCCTCTATACAAAGCAACAATAAGTTTCATACGGATATATATGGAAATAACCATGAGTGTAATATTCATATTTTCAATGAAAATTTATATTGTTTTTACATACGTCATCAATTACGTCTCATATTCCCATAAAAGTGATAATACATGTCACAGGGGCGTATCCAGGCGGACGCCTGGAAGCCCGGGCTTCAACGTGATTTTTTCAAGTATGGTATTTCCCCCGGTCTTTCTGAGAAAAAATTATGAAAAACAAGTAATTTTAACTGAAAAAAGGTGTTGGGCTTCAACATTACACATTTCCTGGCTACGCCCCTGTGTCATGTGTGTTCATAACACTTTTTATGACAGCATGTGTGAGACAAGCCAAGTTCTGCTTGCCGGTGTGCCAGGTGGTTTTTCTCGGGGTTCTCTTGTTTCTGCCCACATAAAGTACTTTTTGGTCATAGATCTAGGGTACACGCTAGAACCGCCAAATATAAGGAAAAATAGATGTACGGTCCAAGATGTAACAGCGGTTTTATAAGCTGTAACAATTTAAAATTTCAGTTAACACCTTTTGATAAAATGAAAATCTTTGATATTTATAATTTTGTTTTAGCGATGCCACTGTTGCTGAAACAGGTGCTGAAACCGCCACATCCCGATTTGTGCCGACAGTATCCGATTATGAGATCCGTCGGCTCATAGAGAACCATAAGAACAGAAACACAAAGAAAAACACAAACTGGGCTGCAGGGGTCTTTTCCTCTTGGAGAAATGCTGCTGGACCTGAATTCGTGCTATGACAGTGGAGCAGATGAACCATTATTTGAGCAGATTTGTGGTGGAAGCGCGGAAGAAAGAAGTCGAACCCTATCGCCCATGGAAAGTATGTCGAGTTCAGTAGACAAAGCTCCAAAACGTACAAAGGGGGCTAAAAGGACTTGGAACTCTCTAACAAACGGATAAGACATTACAGCCTAAATGGTATGCATCTTTTTGTTATATTTTGTCATTGAATGTCGTGCCAACATGGCTCGTATTTCAGAAACTGCGTTTGTAAATTCACCCTTTTGTGGAGCACCTGAAGGAAAATTTGTCATTCTGTCACGTTCAAAAAGTTGTCACATGAATAGAATGAAAACCTGTATTGAAATAAAAAAAAAAATCCAAGAATTTCCCGTGGAGAAAATAAATTTGAGAAAATGTTAGCAAGGGAAGTAATTATTTTGAAAAAAAGATTCTGAAAGATCGCGTTTGGCATGCGCGGATCCAGAAAATTTTCCCGGGGAGGGGGGGGGGTCTAAATTCCCAGAAGGGGTCTGACGGAAAATTTCAACATGGCAAAAACAAATAATCTGGCAATTCCGGGGGTGTGTGGGTGGGGGGGGGGTGTGGCCGGACCCACTGTCCCCCCCTCTGGATCCGCCCATGTTTGGACAGTAAATATTATAGAAATAATTTGTGTAAACAAGTGGAACTGATGTCTGAATTAAATTGTACCGAATAGTCCGATTCTTAGCATTTATACGAAAAATTGAAATTGAGATCATTGCAGCTCTTTAAAAATTGAAATCTCATTAGAAAAATTATGATATAATTATTTTATGTGCTCAAAACATTAATTGTAGGCACACATGAGAACCGCCTCGCTGAGGCGGTTTTAACGAGTACCCACAATCTATGCTTTGGATAGGCACATCCCTGTAAACTCCTGTTTTACTGTATAAAATAGGGGTTCAAGGGGGTATTTATTTCACGGACATGTCTTCTTGATGGTATTTTTTTTTTTTTTTCAGATGGATCTCTTAAGAAATATTTGGTGGCGTTAAATAGAGGCGCTTTCTACCGGAGACCTCTAGCTGGACTCCCTATATGCTATGGCAATCAAGTCATTGGAGTAAATAAACATAAAAACATGATAAAAGTAATATGGGCACATGCTGAACTTTCTGGGAATTATACCAATCATAGCGGTAAAAGAATGTGTGTGACACAACTCTACATCGCAGGGGTGGATGAGCAAGAAATAATACAAAGGACTGGACATAGTTCTGAGAAAAGTGAACAGAAGTATAAGGTTGCTTCAAGTGAAATTCAGAAGCGAGTAGCTGCTGTATTAGATCCTCCAAAGGAAAATCTAGTGCCCTATGAAACCTAAGCTGGAACTAGCTGAACACGCCTGAGCAGTCTGATGCAGAGTCTGGTAGGGCAGTGCTTGGCGAGTGACGGCCTTATTTCGCCAACTGTAATGTTTATTTGTGATATTAAATATTTGCTGAAGCCCACAGTTGTTGATATAGGCGATTCTTAAGTTTATGATATTTTTGGTGAAAAATCAAGGCACACAAATTTGATTGGATATAAACAAAATTATAAATTTTGACCAAAAAATCGATGTTATCATAATTGTTGGTTGATTGTATTTTGGTGATTTTGGTGATTTTGTTTACCTTTAGACTTTAATGAGGGTGACAAGAGACTTTAATGAGGGTTACAAAATGTTGCCTATTTCTGAAACGTAGTCACACTTTGATTGTATTGAGGGTTGATGAATAAATTGTTTAAATTCATGATTTTAATGAATACCCACAAAGTATGTTCTATTTGCCTTTTTTTAGCTCGCCTGAGCCGAAGGCTCACGTGGTGAGCTTATAGGATAGCCATGCTCTGGCGTCCGTCCGTCACCTGTCCACAATTTCAAAGATCTTCTCCTCTGAAACCACTTGGCCAATCAAAGCCAAATTTTACATGAAGCATCTATAGGAAGGGGGAACCAATGTGTATATAAGAAATCCAGGTCACATGACCAAGATGGCCACTACGCCCATATATAGTAAAAACCCTTCAAAAATCTTCTCCAGAACCGGTGGACCGATTTCAAAGAAACTTGGCATGAAGCTTTGATGGCCTTGACCTATTTTACGACAAGGTCAACATAGGTCGCCAATGCATTTGAATGAGGAAAACTTTTAAAATGTCATTTAAAGTGAAAGTCCTGCAGGAAATGGGCAGTAGGACTGAATATTAATGATTCTGAAAAAAATTGGACCACAGAGGCTCATGTGCCCCACCCTGTGGCAATATACATGTATATCTCCATAATATTCAAACATCTCCTCTGAAACCGCTTGGCCAAACAAAGCCAGATTTTATGTGAAGCATCAACAGGAAGGGGTAACCAATATGTATATAAATATAATCCAGGTCACATGACCAAGATGGCCGCCATGCCCATGTATGGTAAAAACCCTTCAAAAATCTTCTTCTCCAGAACCAGTAAAACGATTTCAATGAAACCTGGCCAAAAGTATCGATGGCTCAAGTACTACAAAGTATATATGAATCATGACCCTGGGATGACCTTGGCCTATTTTACGGCAAGGTCAACATAGGTCCCCAATGCATTTGAATGGAGAAAACTTTTAAAAAGTCATTTAAAGTGAAAGTCTTGCAGGAAATGGGCAGTTGGACCGAATATTAATGATTCTGAAAACAAAATTGGACCCAAGGGCCTCATCTGCCCCCACCCCGGGGTATTGTATATGTATATTACCATAATATTCACACATCTTCTTCTGTGAAACTGCTTGACCAATCAAAGCCAAATTTTATGTGAAGCATCTATAGAATGGGGGAATCAATGTGCATATAAATAATCTAGGTCACATTACCAAGATGGCCGCCATGCCCATATACGGTAAAAACTCTTCAAAAATCTTCTCCAGAACTGGTGGATCGATTTCAAAGTTTGCTTTGGTCATAGTTTGATGTCTTTTTTTTTCTCTTTATTTATTTTTTTTTTAATTTTATGACTACCCAATATAAATGAGAATTGTTATGTTACCATCTAGTTTATCACACTGTAAATGTATCATGAGCAGTACATTGTTCTTAGAAAGTATAAATGTATGAGCTGCGTTATGAGAAAATTGGTATTTGGTTGTTCTGACCAGGTCCTGGGTGTTTTGACCAGATCAGAAAGCTATTATACAACCACAGAAAATAGCTCTAGATTTGGAAATTTGGGTTAACAAACGTTATAGGGATTGAACAGCTATGCAAAAATCCAGTTTTTCAGATGACGCAGGTCAGTCAATACCAGGGAAGAAGCTCTCACTCACACATACATGTACTATCAGGGCCTTTGATTTGATTTAATTATGCAATGAAAAGTAATCAGGCTGATTTGTTTTGTATGTGATTAAGCTGATCTGTAATTGTGTTTGATAGTAAATAATCAGGGTGTCAGGTGTCGTATATGAGCCTTCGCACGAGAAAACCAACAATCTGGGTTTCTTACCAGGCCTGACAAATATCTGTCTGTACAGTCCTAGATTTAAGAAGCTTGAAAATTTGATTTAACAGGAAGAGGGATTTTACTATTCCTGTACTGAAAAGAAAGGCGCTGATCAGCTGTACAGTTACTGCACACCTGACCTGTGCCTTTGGTTTCGCATATGCAGATTGTTGGTTTTCTGATGCGGCGGCTCATATATGAAAATTAATTGTTCTTTAATGTTTATCACATGATTATTTTAATAAAGAATGAAACTTTAATTTTTGTTTCACTAAATCGAAAATGCAAAAGTGGGGAATGGCAGAAACTTACCAGGGAGTAATTACCGGTAGTCATATTATCCCTTGTATAGTTTCACAATAGACAGTATTTATTTTGCATTCTGTTGCAAAATTCAACGATTTTAGCTGACCTGAGCCGAATGCTCATGGATAGCTTATAGGATGGTACTCGAGTCGGCGTTCGTCCGTACAGTCACATTTTCAAAAATCTTCTTCTCTGAAATCCCTTGGCCAACCAAAGCCATTTTTTTATCTACACAAGCTCTAAGGGAGTGGTTATCGTTCGTACACACGGACGAACCATATAATAAGTTGCTTATTGCATTTTTAGCACCCTGCACCTTGTGCATTTCCGGGTTTCTGACGTTGAACACTTAAAGGGTGCAATATTTTTCTACATTATTATGGTAAGGTATTATCTAACACTCATGGTCATATCATATGAAACTTATTTAAGAATACTTTGGTGAGTTGTGAAATAAGTACTCGTGTAAGATCATTTATTGCATAGCATTTATATTATTTTATTTTAAAGTTTTCATTGTTGTGTGTTTAGGATGCACGGCAATAGGTAAAACCTATTTATTTCATATTAGGATAGCCATGCTCTGGCGTCCGTCCGTCACCTGTCCACAATTTCAAAGATCTTCTCCTCTGAAACCACTTGGCCAATCAAAGCCAAATTTTACATGAAGCATCTATAGGAAGGGGGAACCAATGTGTATATAAGAAATCCAGGTCACATGACCAAGATGGCCACTACGCCCATATATAGTAAAAACCCTTCAAAAATCTTCTCCAGAACCGGTGGACCGATTTCAAAGAAACTTGGCATGAAGCTTTGATGGCCTTGACCTATTTTACGACAAGGTCAACATAGGTCGCCAATGCATTTGAATGAGGAAAACTTTTAAAATGTCATTTAAAGTGAAAGTCCTGCAGGAAATGGGCAGTAGGACTGAATATTAATGATTCTGAAAAAAATTGGACCACAGAGGCTCATGTGCCCCACCCTGTGGCAATATACATGTATATCTCCATAATATTCAAACATCTCCTCTGAAACCGCTTGGCCAAACAAAGCCAGATTTTATGTGAAGCATCAACAGGAAGGGGTAACCAATATGTATATAAATATAATCCAGGTCACATGACCAAGATGGCCGCCATGCCCATGTATGGTAAAAACCCTTCAAAAATCTTCTTCTCCAGAACCAGTAAAACGATTTCAATGAAACCTGGCCAAAAGTATCGATGGCTCAAGTACTACAAAGTATATATGAATCATGACCCTGGGATGACCTTGGCCTATTTTACGGCAAGGTCAACATAGGTCCCCAATGCATTTGAATGGAGAAAACTTTTAAAAAGTCATTTAAAGTGAAAGTCTTGCAGGAAATGGGCAGTTGGACCGAATATTAATGATTCTGAAAACAAAATTGGACCCAAGGGCCTCATCTGCCCCCACCCCGGGGTATTGTATATGTATATTACCATAATATTCACACATCTTCTTCTGTGAAACTGCTTGACCAATCAAAGCCAAATTTTATGTGAAGCATCTATAGAATGGGGGAATCAATGTGCATATAAATAATCTAGGTCACATTACCAAGATGGCCGCCATGCCCATATACGGTAAAAACTCTTCAAAAATCTTCTCCAGAACTGGTGGATCGATTTCAAAGTTTGCTTTGGTCATAGTTTGATGTCTTTTTTTTTCTCTTTATTTATTTTTTTTTTAATTTTATGACTACCCAATATAAATGAGAATTGTTATGTTACCATCTAGTTTATCACACTGTAAATGTATCATGAGCAGTACATTGTTCTTAGAAAGTATAAATGTATGAGCTGCGTTATGAGAAAATTGGTATTTGGTTGTTCTGACCAGGTCCTGGGTGTTTTGACCAGATCAGAAAGCTATTATACAACCACAGAAAATAGCTCTAGATTTGGAAATTTGGGTTAACAAACGTTATAGGGATTGAACAGCTATGCAAAAATCCAGTTTTTCAGATGACGCAGGTCAGTCAATACCAGGGAAGAAGCTCTCACTCACACATACATGTACTATCAGGGCCTTTGATTTGATTTAATTATGCAATGAAAAGTAATCAGGCTGATTTGTTTTGTATGTGATTAAGCTGATCTGTAATTGTGTTTGATAGTAAATAATCAGGGTGTCAGGTGTCGTATATGAGCCTTCGCACGAGAAAACCAACAATCTGGGTTTCTTACCAGGCCTGACAAATATCTGTCTGTACAGTCCTAGATTTAAGAAGCTTGAAAATTTGATTTAACAGGAAGAGGGATTTTACTATTCCTGTACTGAAAAGAAAGGCGCTGATCAGCTGTACAGTTACTGCACACCTGACCTGTGCCTTTGGTTTCGCATATGCAGATTGTTGGTTTTCTGATGCGGCGGCTCATATATGAAAATTAATTGTTCTTTAATGTTTATCACATGATTATTTTAATAAAGAATGAAACTTTAATTTTTGTTTCACTAAATCGAAAATGCAAAAGTGGGGAATGGCAGAAACTTACCAGGGAGTAATTACCGGTAGTCATATTATCCCTTGTATAGTTTCACAATAGACAGTATTTATTTTGCATTCTGTTGCAAAATTCAACGATTTTAGCTGACCTGAGCCGAATGCTCATGGATAGCTTATAGGATGGTACTCGAGTCGGCGTTCGTCCGTACAGTCACATTTTCAAAAATCTTCTTCTCTGAAATCCCTTGGCCAACCAAAGCCATTTTTTTATCTACACAAGCTCTAAGGGAGTGGTTATCGTTCGTACACACGGACGAACCATATAATAAGTTGCTTATTGCATTTTTAGCACCCTGCACCTTGTGCATTTCCGGGTTTCTGACGTTGAACACTTAAAGGGTGCAATATTTTTCTACATTATTATGGTAAGGTATTATCTAACACTCATGGTCATATCATATGAAACTTATTTAAGAATACTTTGGTGAGTTGTGAAATAAGTACTCGTGTAAGATCATTTATTGCATAGCATTTATATTATTTTATTTTAAAGTTTTCATTGTTGTGTGTTTAGGATGCACGGCAATAGGTAAAACCTATTTATTTCATATTACAAAATTACTGGCAGGCTTAAACTAGTTCTACATGGCCATAACCTCACCCTCAGCTTCTGCTGTGGTTCACAACACATAGTTAGTTGTTCGGTCCTCGTGATGAATCTCTAACTGGTCAATGAATCATCAAGGACAAACAAATAAATCATGATAACCACCATGATGAATCAAAAAAGACTCACAGACTCAGTAAGCTTGCCGACGACGGAGATCCCTGGGCGCCCAATAACTAACTTACTGAAAGTCAGCAGAAATAGAAACACCAGTTGAACCCCGGATTTTTCGGATTTTTGTCCCCGGCAACAATAATTTCTATCAGAATGCGCTATTAGTCAAAGCGCCGATTTGATCATTTATCGGGTAATCACAAAAGTGATGTTTAACGAAACTCTGTTGAAATTGTCAACTCATGGAGTTTTTTTCCAGAATTAGAAAGATACTGACTTAGCAAATTCAGTATTAAGGGTATTAAAGGAGAACATCTAAGACAATCGGCTGGGAGTATATTACATGAATATAGTGTGTTTTATTTAACTATATAATAAGTACAGTTCCCCTACACCGAAACAAAAGTTAACATACCATTGAAGCTCACTCAACAGAGACATTATACACCAACGGCACGGTTGAGGAGGGTGAATGTTGTCAAGATGCTCAAAACAAACTATGATGCTTGCTCATTATTTCACCTGATAAGGATTGTCTTCGCACTTAAGTGTATGTATTGTTCACTGTTTAGAATGTGATAGCCAGACACGCCGTGGATCTGATAAACACCATTGATCCCGCAGATGAAAAGCTGTACCTCTACCTGCCATTCCAGTCCGTACACTATCCACTACAGGTACGAAATAACTCCCGTGCAATATACATATTTTTCTTGAGATATGAAAATTCAAATTTTCATTGAAAAAATGATATTTGAGCCGTTGCATAAGAAACCCAACAATCTGCATATGCGAAAACAAAAGCACAGACCAGCTTCGCGGTAACCGCGAAGCTGATCAGCGCCTTTGTTTTCGCTTCATGGATAGTACAATCCCTTTTCTTCCTTCACCCGAAATTTCAAGCTTCTAGCTATCTTCTGTGACTGTACAGGCTGGTTTGCGTTGACCTGGTCGGAAACCCAAATTGTTGGTTTTCTCACGCACAGGCTCATTTTATTTACGTTTCTCAAAACATTGATTGTGGATACACTATAAGAGTACCCTCAATTTATGTTTTGGATCAAAATTAACAAAAATAGATTTACACCTGTATACCCCACCTGTACTATAAAAATGTGGGGTTCAGTGGGGTATACTTTTCATGGAAATGTTTTCCTGATGCATCATTGTTTTGCATATAACATAAACCAGAGGACCATTTGTCCTGAGAACGCTCACCTGAGGTTTCGTCTTTGTAAAATGATCTTTGGCCAAGGTCATGTTGGCCTGGTTAAGGTCATTTTGACCAACTTGAAGGTAAAATAACATCAACCTTGAATACTCACATAATTTAAAAAAAAAAAATCAATAAATTGTATGTACATAATTGATTGTGTATCTACAAGTCTGAAATTGAAACTTATTATTTTTCGTGGTGTCATAATTATCAAATTATTAAATGTAGTTTTGTTACTATAGGCGAATATCAAAATGTAAGCAGATTATATTTAATTAATGTGTTTTGGTATAGTAATTTGTCGAAACATATCAACTGTAGTTTTCTACTTATTGCTTTTTGTGTAAAAGAAGAACTTCAAATAAAAGTCTTATTTAGGTTCCGCACCATTACAAGAATTTGCCACAGTACAGTCATATACACAATTTGAAACGTCGGACATTTAGCGGTAAGTTAACGTCAATGATGGCATTAAACGGATCGCTTAAAACGGGTAAAAAAAGAAATTAGCGAATAAAAATATCCCATTTCATTGAAGTTTTATATATGCATATATAATCCAGGATATAAAAAATATGCATAAAATAACCTGCATATTCACAAGAAATTTTGCGGTTTCATTCTAAAGCTTCAGAAGTTCGCACAGCTCACAATATTCAATTTTACTGAAAGCGCCTATTGAAAGAAAACTACATGAAACAAATGTAGGATTTCTTAGTGGCCTTTATATTTGCGACAGGTATGGTGTCAGCCTTAGATGAAGCCGTAGGAAATATAACTGACGCTCTGAGGAAGAGAGGATTTATGAACAACTCGTTGATAGTTTTCACAACTGATGTAAGTGGTCAATTTAATGTCGTTATATGACATTCTTATGCAAAGGTATGACGTCATATGGACTTAGGTCCTATCAGGAACTATAAGATGCCTCTTAACGTGTTTCTGATTATTTGATTCCTATGATTTCATTTCACAGTCATGTTTTCTTGATGATATCATCAAGAAAACATCAAGAAAACATGTTTGTGAAATGAAACCCCCTTAAATCCCACATTTATATAGAAAAACTGGAGTTTGTAGGAGTATACCTGGTTTGCTTATTTTTGATCAAAACATACATCGTGGGTACATGTTTAACAAAAAAAAATTTTTTTTCCAATAAAATTTTCAATTTCTGCTTCTGAAAAAATCTCTGTATATTAAATCTGTGTGTTTTTGTAATGTGAAGATTGAGGTATTGTACTATATAAATACAACATTGCTGAGAGGGTGATAGTAAGAATTTTCACCCTGAGGAAATGATTATCGACCGAGGCGAAGCCGAGGTTGGTAATCATTTTCGAAGGGTGAAAATTCTTACTATCACCCTTCCAGCAATGTTGTATTTATTTTATCATACCGAAATTGATTAAAATGGTAAAACAGTAATTTGATTTGAATGGAAAATACCAATTTAGGCGCGACGTTGCGTAACGTTATTTCGCATTTACGTAACGTCATCACAACAATCGATTGCCATTCACACTTTTTAACGTCAATTTAGCCAATTTTCAGTTACCAAAATATTTCTATCTGTTTGCTTCACTTAATTTCCTCAGAACAGTATTAACATTATGTGTTTTGAAGGCCTCGTTATTGAGATATAACGTTTTAGAAAAACGAACCGTACGCGCATATTTTATGCGCATGTGATAGTTGAAATTATCGCAGGGTGATAGCAAGAATTTTCACCCGCCGGCCTATGGTAGTTTAACATGGGGAATTTATATGAGGTATGATAATTGCATTTAGAATCCCATGACGAATATAAATACAATATATGACATAAAATAATACAAACAGCGCAAAGGGCAAGTCGGCTACAACGTTACATTTCAGATCTTCACTCACCAAAAAATGTACAATCTGCATAGCATGCCCTCTGGAGTCAAGCCATATTTTTTTGGATAAGATTCTCATATTTTTGTTTTCAGAACGGTGGACCAGTAAGCAGAGCTGCAAATAACATGCCACTAAGGGGTTCGAAGACTACACTTTGGGAAGGGGGCACTAGAGGAGCCGCTTTTGTCTACAGTGACACCTTACTAAAGAAAACAAAATACGTAAACAATGAGTAAGTCTCGTCTGGCATCGGTCTGGCATAAACATATCTCCATATATCAATATTGCCGTGAATTAGTCTTAATCATTACATAGCTTTGACATGTATTATTGACAATTTCAGTCAAAATAGTATTCAGTCATGCCGGATTGATGCAGCAACTTCGATGGGACTGTCAGTAGTGGTCTTGAAAGGGAGCTGTTGGGCCTTTAGAACCCATTTTCTCACCCACCAGACAAGCATATCCCTTTGTGTGCCTGTCTGAGATATTTCTGTCTCAGTACTAGTACAATTTTAACTGTCTCAAAATGACAATCATTTCTGTTTTTAGCTAATAGAAATGTACATCTCATGCATACTTCCATATAAGGAAGTGATGAGCTAGGTGTCAACTGAGACAAAAATGGCCTAGCTGGTGTTGATTTCGGGAAGATATCAAGAGTAATTGTAGTCTGCTGCTCTCATAAAAATCTAAACATTAAATTTTGCCAGGAATTTTATGAATAAAACAAAATGATAATTTAATATTTTTGTAAGGTGAGTGCAAATACAAAATTATTTTTATTTGTTTCACTGGTTAATTGCATTTTATGTCCAAACAAAATGGCTGCCTGAACAGAACTTGAAGCCTATTCAGAGTCAAAATGTTTTAAAAGGTGGGTGAGATAAATAATCAATGATGGTGTTGAAGCCTCAACAAAGAAATCTCAGGCTCGTTTTCAGATTATTCGAGTCTCATCCGCGGCAGAGCCTCGGATGAAACTTCAATAAACTGAAAACTTGCCTGAGATTTCCTTGTCTCGGCCTCAACTCCATCATAGATTCTTTTAATCCCTCTCTCTTGAATCTGTCACTAGGCAACATGAGTTATACTCAGATAATGTTTCACAGTTTCACTTACAACTGTATAGTATGGTATCCTTCCTCCAGCATTCATCAGCAGTCATCCGTTCGTCTGTTGTCACTTAACTACATGAAGAGACAAAAAGGATAGAATAATAATAATGAGGATCACATAACCTCCATAATCCAGACAAAGACGAGAAAGCATTGAAATATTGAAACTGTGTGTACGACGAAATCATTTATATGGTAACCTCTTACCTCCTGAATTCCTTGTAGGCTTTGGCCTAGAACTGGTGTGGTAGAGTGGCCTAACTGTATATTTTTAGAAGCAAGGGGAGTTTGGAAAGACTATCCTGACACGTCATGTTCTTGTTTTTAACAAATACCAATTTAAATGAACATATAATAGCTCAAATGTCGCTACAAACCCCTTCATATTCTCTCTCAATACTGAAATAATTCAGATTAACTTTCTGCAGGATGATCCATGCAGTTGACTGGTACCCAACACTGCTGTCGCTGGCCGGAGGAACTCCTGGTAAGTTATAACGAAAACGTGAAAGAGTAAAAATGATATACGTCATAAGGAAATATTTTTCTCATTTGTGGCCAAACCATAGATTGTGGGTTCTAATACGTACCCACAGTCTATGAATGATAAGCAAATTATTATAAACTCTAGCACATTCAATTTTTTGCTTAAAGATAGTGTATATTAAGGTATACGAAAGACAGACGTGTTATCTCGATCTAAGCGTTTCTAAGGTGTGCCGTTGGTGTTTATCGTCCACCGCCTTTTCGAAGAAAAGCGGAGGGACATAGTGTTTGGCTTTCCGTTCTTCCGTATATCCATCCTTCCATTCCCCTATAGTAATATGTACCTTGAGTGCGCAACTCATTCTACCTTTTTAGCTCACCTGAGCCGATGGCTCACAGGTGAGCTTATAGTATACCCATGTTCCGGCGTCCGTCGTCAGTCGTCGTCCGTCGTTCACAATTTCAAAGATCTTCTCCTCTGAAACCGCTTGGCCAATCAAACCCAAACTTCATGTGGAGCATCCTTAGAGAGGGGGAACTAAAGTTTATATAAATGGTCCAGGTCACATGACCAAGATGGCCACCATGGCTATAAATAGCAAAAACCTTTAAAAATCTTCTTTTCCAGAACCAGTGGGCCGATTGGGGCATTGGGGACGCGGGCCCATCATAGTTTATATAAATCATGACCCTGTGATGACCTTGACCTATTTTACGGCAAGGTCAACTTAGGTCGCCAATGCATTTGAATGGGAAAAATGGTAAAATGCTACTTAATGGGTAAAACTTACTGGGAATAGGCAAATGAACAGAAGATTAATGTTAATGGAAAAATTTTGCCCCTGGGGGGTTGTCTGCCCCTGCCCCGGGGCTATAAACATGTATATTTCCATAATAATGAAACATCTTCTCCCCTGAAACCGCTTGGCCAATCAAAGCCAAACTTCATATGGAGCATTCTTGGAAAGGGGGAAAGAAAGTTTATATAAATGGTCAAGGTCACATGACCAAGATGGCCGCCATGGCTATAAATAGAAAAAAACTTTAAAAAAAACTTCTTCTCCAGAACCAGAAGGCCAATGATTTTGAAACTTGGTGTGAAGCATCAGTGACTAGAGCTCTACAAAGTTTATATAAATCATGACCCTGGGATGACCTTGATCTATTTTACGGCAAGGTCAACAGAGGTCGCTCATACATTTGAATGGGGAAAATGTTAAAATGTCATTTGTAGGGAAAAACTTGCAGGAAATTGGCAAATGGACTTAAGATTGATGATTCTGAAAAAATGTGGACCCCAGGGGTCTGTCTGCCCCCACCCCGGGGCAATATACATGTATATTACAGTGATATTCAAAGATCTTCTTCTCTGAAACTGCTTGGCCAATAAAAGCCAAACTTTATGAGGAGCGTTGTTGGGAAGTGGGAATGAAAGTATATATAAATGGCCATGGTCACATGACCAAGATGGCTGTCATGGCTAAAAATAGCAAAATCCTTTAAAAATCTTCTTCTCCAGAACCAGAAGGCCTATGATTTTGAAACTTGGCATGAAGCATCAGGCAATGGAGCTCTACAAAGTTTATATAAATTGTGACCCTTGGATAACCTTGACCTATTTTATGACAAGGTCAACTTAGGTCGCCCATGCATTTGTATGGGGAAAATTGTTAAAATGTAATTTGAAGGGCAAAACTTGCAGTAAATTGGCAAATGGACTGGAGTTTAATGATTTGAAAAATAATTTGACTCCAGGGGTTGCTCTGATCCGGCCCTGGGGTTATATACATGTATATTACCATTGTAGTCAAACAAGTTTATTGGTATATATCTCAGTTTACAGGACCATTGGTCCTCTGGTTGTTCCGATTCTCTTGAAACTTTACAGATGTCTTCGAAGATGTGCATGTGGTTGGAATATAATCCTCAGATTAATTTTTGACATTTTTTGCAATTCGGGTATTTTGACAATGAAAGTGAATAGACAGTGGGTTCCTTGTGTGCGCAACTCCTCCTTCAGTTTTATTCCTGTTATTTTGAAACTTTACGGATGTCTTGATCATGCTTTGAAGATGCACATTCAGGATGCACATGTGCATTGAATATAATAATAAGATTATTTTATCACTTTTTTCGCAATTTGACCTTGTTCGTTTTTCAGGCATTTACACTGAATGTATAGTGGATACCTTGTATGCCCAACTCCTATTTTTATGTTGATTCCTTTAAAACTTTACAGATGTTATGGACAGATGTTATAGACAAATTTGCATGTGGTTTGAATATACATTATTCTCAGATTATATTTGTGTAACTAAACAATGGAGGCGGGGGGGGGGGTGAATTGTCTGAATGTGTTTGTTGTTATGTGTTTCAAGGTGTACTTTTTGAAAAAGACATGCATTTTTATTGTCTGACAATTAAATTGAGAACCATTTTCGAACTAAATCTTAATGTTTATTAGTTATTTTTGCGTCAAAATCTTATTATTGAATTTAAAATAAGCACATTCCTTAAATCACGGGAAAATAGAATTGGAGTATGAAATAAGTAAACAATATAAAAATGCAACATATAAAATACCCAAAGAAAAGCTTCAGCAGGACCACAAATACCAATCAGTGGATGATACTATGGTTCTGAAAAGAACTGAGGTAACGTCTTCTATTTGCCAAAATTGGTAAACTTTTTTTTACTTAGATCCTGCAATGGACGGTGTTAATCAATGGCCGATGATCAGTGAAGGTCATGCGTCCGCCAGAACTGAGTTTGTGTACAACATTGATGAGATAGTTAATAATTCAGCCATCAGGTACATGTGTACTCTAATTGAATGCTTTCATATTTTTTTCAAGGGTATTTTAACACTAACCGAATAATGAACATTTTTTCACGTCTTATACACCTCGACCCACCTATAATTTCAATTTCTTTTAGGTTGTGTTTGCTGAATGTTACACAAAATGACAGATATTTCATCCGATATATGTCTATGCTCCTTACATGGTCATTAGGTTATGCGTTGCCTTCTTGAAGACCCGCTTGGATACTAGAGCTATCCAGTGTTTATCAACTAGGTAGCAAGCATCAAACTGGAGACCAAGACCGACATTTGGTAACAAAGTAACAAATATGACATTCCATTGGTCATCCCTTTAAAACTAAACTATGACATTTGTTCAACTAATATTGATTATTTTCACATAGAGATGGTAAATACAAGTTGATACAAGGCAGACCCGGTCATCAAAATGGTTGGTTCCCACTGCCGACATCTCGTCGTGACACAGTCGACCAAGAGGACTCTTCTGCTGGTAGCCAGTTCCCACCATATCAACTTTATGACATTGAAGGTAACAGCTTAGCCAGGAACCATTACAAAAACACGCCCATGCAATATACAGAATTTATCTATGTTGTAAAAATGGAAACCTTTTTTGCTCAACGCGTAGATCGCTACTCCAATAGTACGATTTCTTTTCTACTTAAATCCGAAATTTCAAGCTTCCAGCCTGCTTCTGGGACTTTACAGCCTGATTTGTGTCGGGCCTGTTCAAAAACCACGTTGTTGGTTTTTAGCTCACCTGAGCCGAAGGCTCACAAGGTGAGCTTATAGTATGGTAGTCGAGCCGTCGTCCGTGCGTCCGTGCGTCCGTCCGTCCACACTTTCAACAACAAATATCTCCACAACTAGTCAGTCAATTGCAATTAAATTTTATCAGAAGCATCATTGGGGTGGGGGAAAGATTGCATAAGGTTTTGGGCCAGGTCGGATCAGAACTCTGGTTTCCATGGCAACAGATAGCTCCCATAGGGTCAGTCATTTGCAATTAAATTTTATCAGAAGCATCATTGGGGTGGGGGAAAGATTGCACAAGGTTTTGGGCCAGGCCGGATCAGAACTCTGGCTTCCATGGGAACAGATAGCTCCCATAGGGTTACAATGGGAAAAATGTTGTGAACACTCTAGCGCCTACATTTTTGATAGGATCTTCTTCATTCTTGCAGGTAATGAGGTTAGTCATAAGATCTCGGATGAGTTCGAAATTCGGGTAAATTCGACCATGGACTGCGGAGTTAGCTGCCCTTGAGCGTTTGAAAAAATCCCCATTGACTTACAATGGGAAAGATGTTGTGAACACTCCAGCGCCTTCATTTCTAATGGGATCTTCTTCATTCTTGCAGACAACAAGGACAGCCATAAGATCTCGGATGAGTTCGAAATTCAGTGAGTTTTGACCATGGACTGCGGAGTTAACTGCCCTTGAGTGTTTGAAAAATCAATATTTTGTGTTGTGGCCACTCTTGCGCCTTCAATTTTGATCGGATCTTCTTCATACTTGGAAGTAACAAGGATAGCCATAACATCTCGGACGAGTTCGAATTTCAGGCAGATCCGACCCTTGACTGCAGAGTTATCTGCCCTTGACTGTGTGAAAAATCAATTTTTAGTGTTGTGGCCACTCTAGCATCTTTGTTTTTCAGTGGATTTTCTTCGTTCTTGCAGGTAACAAGGATAACTACAATATCTCGAATGAGTTAGAATTTCGACCAGATCCGACCTCTGACTGCAGAGTTATCTGCCCTTCAGTGTTTGAAAAATCAATATTTTGTGTTGTATTTGTTTTTCAGTGGATCTTCTTCATTCTTGTAGGTAACAAGGATGACTACAATATCTCGGATTACTTTGAATTTTGACCAGATCCGACCTCTGACTGCGGAGTTATCTGCCCTTGAGTGTTTGAAAAATTAATATTTTGTGTTGTGGCCACTCTATCATCTTTGTTTTCAGTGGATCTTCTTCATTCTTGCAGGTAACAAGAATAACTACAATATGTCGGATGAGTTCGAATTTCAGACAGATCCGACCTCTGACTGCAGAGTTAGCTGCCCTTTAGTGTTTGAAAAATCAATATTTTGTATTGTGGCCACTCTAGCCCCTTCAATTTTGATCAGATCTTCTGCATTCTTGGAAGAAACAAGGATAACCATACCATCTTGTCCAGTGACTGTACTTGTTGACTCTCAGGTGAGAGACCGTTGCCATTGGGCTACTTGTTTATGATGCGGCTCTTATGTTTTACAGCTGACCCGACGGAGCACCATGACATTGCCGACAAACATCCCCATATTGTTGATAGGATGAAGAGGAAACTGGCAACATACAGAGCGTCACTAGTACCGGCCATACATGCCCCGGCAGAGCCGAAGTCAAACCCGAAACACTTTGGGGGTGTCTGGTCTCCAGGATGGTGTTAAAATTACTTATTTAGATATATATTGATATCTTTAAAAAAAACTGTTGTGTCTCATTGTTTCTCATATTTGACAAGTGGTGCAAAATAGGATGGATTTTCAACGGTGAACATTTTTCTGAAATAAAAATGTTTGACTTGCAATTGCATTGCTATGGAACGCTCAATTCCTTGCACCTTAATCATCAGCGTCAATGAAAAGTTATCACCACTAAACATGATTTCGATATTTTGAAATATATAGAGGATCTTACACGAGTGGTCATTTCATATGAAATTTATTAAACGAGCCTTCGGCGAGTTTGATAAATTTCATATGAAATGACCAGGGGTGTAAGATTCGTTTTATCATAAATTATGACTTTTAAAAAAGGATTTTATCGCCTTCGAAGTGGACATATTTTCAATGAAAATTTACATTGTTGTTACGGACGTCGTCAATGACGTTACATATTCCCGCAAAAGTGTTACACGTGTGGTCATATGATTTTTATGGCATGACGTTATCCACTGGAAAACAGCGACGTCATATGATAAATCATATTTCTTTCAATGATTTTAGTTTCATTCATCAACCGCAAATCGATTTAATGGCATTAAACAGTTCCAATTGCCCTGGAACTATGGTGCACGTGATGCATTTACAATTTGTCGTTTTTAAAACCTTTTAGAACAAGAAAGCCCTATTTTCAGAAATAGTCATGCCTTCTTAGGCCTCTAACACCTTCATTGAAAACACCACCAAATTGGTTTAATTTTTTCTATCAGCTGGCGGAATAGAGGGCTTCTTTCAGGTAGTACCCAAATATTTTATTTCTCTATACATTTCAATGAAAGCTTCTGGAATTTGTCAAGGAGTACGTATATTATAATATTTTAGTGTGCACATGATGATCACAGTAACTGTTACGAAAACATGCCCACGTATGATATAGATTCAGTTTCTTAAGTTGTAAAAAATGAACGTTTTCAGTAGAATATTTTTTATATTTTTCTTATTTTTGCTCAAAACAAAGATTGTGGTTACATGTTAGAACTGCCTCGCCGATGCGGTTCTAACGAGTACCCACAATCTATGTTTTGGAGAAAAATAAGAAAAATATGTATACCCCTGCAAACCCCAGTTTTTCTACATAAAAGTGTGGTTTAAGGCGGTATATTTCACGGACATATATATTTCACGGACATGTTTTCCTGATACGGTTTGCAAATGCAATGATGGGTGGCACTCTATGCCATGAAAATGAATGCTGAAGTATCGGTAGTTGTCCCATCAGAATGAATCAAACATTTTCATGCGTTAATTGAACCTGACTTTCTGGTAACTTTTCAATGACGTTAATAAGTATATTATATAAGTATATGTTTTAGTTGAAACTGAAAGTTCACAACAGTTGTTTGTTTCTATCAACTGTCAAATCACAGACTGCCAAACGTCATAGAAGAGACAATATATTACAAAAGACTACTCCCGCAGTAAACATGGTAAAATAGGCGATGTGTGACCAATTATACATAATTTTTATTATATGCTGCAGCCTCCAATGCTTCATGGAATCGGTTCTCTGAGAAAAAAATTTTGAAGGTTGTTTAACCAACATGTTTATGGGCCTGATAGCTTCCTTGGTCATATGGCAGACATAATGTATTTTTAACAAAAAGTAATTATTACCATGAAAGCTTACAAACAGAAAATAGTGTTTTAATGTATCAGTGGTTTCGAAGAAATCCATCATCTGATTTTAAAAGAAGGTACAAGTAGGCAAAGATCAGGAAAAGGCGCAATCAGAAAAAGATTCCCACTCCAAAAACCGAGGTGGGAAAAAACCAAACTAACAATCAGGTACTTATACCATGAAACATATCGTAAGCCGAATGAGCAGCTATTTTCCCAATAGGTGGCCACTCAGTTACCTTAACTTAACTAAAAATATGAAAACATACATAAGGCGCCAACAGCACAAAAAATTTTAAACACCAAGACATAAAACAAAAAGAACCACTACAGAAGTATCGACTTGGAACGATCAGTAACACAAAGTTACTGGCGGGCTTAAACCGGTTTTACAGGTACCTAACCTCACCCTCAGCTTCTGCAGTGGTTCACAACATTTAGTTAGTTCTTCGGTCCTCGTGGTGAATCTCTAACTAGTCAATGAATCATCAAGAACAAACAAATAAATCATGATAAACATCCTGATGAATCAAAAACCAGGACTCACAGATTGAGTAAGCTGCCCGACGATGGAGATCCCTGGGCGCCGAATAACCTACTAACTCCGGAGCAAAAGAAAAACACCAGTTGGACCCCGGTGGGCCAAGCAACAGACAAGAAGCTCCGGCCCCAACCAACTAAAATGAATAGCTTTAAGTCGGGGCCATCATAGAGTCTGACGCCCGACCCACCGGCGTGCAATTAAAGAAGGCAGCATAGTTATCAACCATGATTGGGTTAAAAACTAAGCATGCAGACTGTCGCATAACATTCAAGTTATAACCTATACGTCTGTAACGTGATATGATTTTTCCGAACTGAAGAGAAAAATCATTTATTCCTTTAAGTTTCTTTAATTTGTAAACCAAGTCACCATAAAATTCAGGTTCCGAAAGGCCCTCACTTAAAAGTGTCTTTAACCCAATATTATATTTGGAAATCAATTCATAGTGTCTACGATAAAATTTAGAAAAGGTTTTTCGAAGTTTATGATACCGATAGCCCTGTTGGAGAAGTTTTGCCGTTAAACATTTATTTCGAGCGTTGAAGTCTGTAACATGATTGCAGACTCTAGCAAACCTAATAAGTTGCGAAATGTATACACCATAAGAAGCACGACGAGGAACGTCACCATCCAAAAAAGGAAAATTTACTATATCAAAATCAAAGTCATCGCGCTTATCATAAATTTTAGAAGAAACAAATCCATTTGCAACAGAAAGATGTAGATCTAAAAAGGGGGCTTCGGTATCTGAGATATTAGCTTTGTTCAACTGAAGTTCAGGTGGATAAATTTGATTGACCATACCTTCAAAATAAGGGTTGTCAATGTTCAAAAGGTCATCGAGGTACCTAGATGTGGAATTAAAAGCCTCGATAACATCAGCTTGATTATCATGGTTAAGAGAATCCATGAAATCTCTTTCGTAGCAGTATAAAAATAAATCAGCTACGAGAGGTGCGCAATTTGTACCCATCGGAATTCCAACAATTTGTCTGTATAACTTGGTCCCAAATCTAATATAAATATTATCAAGGAGATAGGATAAGGCGTCGCACACATTCTGACATGACCAAAGGGTATACCGACTTTGGTCAGAGGAAGTGAAAAAAGCCTTTCTGTCATTACATGCCAAATGAAGTGAACCATAGTTTTTTAATGCCCTTTTGAAGGTCCACTCTATCAAATCCAGAAGTTTTTCTTTAATTAGATTATGTGGTAATGTTGTATACAGAGTAGAAAAATCATATGTGGACAAGCTTGTCGCACGGAACCCTCTACACTTCAATTTACTGAGCACCTCACCAGAATTTTTTATTGACCAAAACCAATTTTTATTTGAAGTTTCATACACTGTCTCACAGTATCTTATAACATGAGATTTGATAGCAGTAAGACAAGAAGTTAATAATTTAGAAAGTTCAGTGGTAGTACAAGAGCTAGAATTTGCAATAAATCTAGCTTTGTATGGTCTTTTGTGAAGCTTAGGTAACCAATACATCGTAGGAAGTTTGTCTTGGCCTTCATTGACACAAACAGAAAACTTAACAGGTAAATCGTTTAAGTGGGCATTTACTACAGACACCTCATCAGTATCTGTCTCCAGATAAGCCCTGGTACCATCAAGCTCCTGTTTTAAGGTGTTAACGTAGTGAAGTCTACAAACGACAACAACATTGTTTGCGGCTTTATCTGCCGGAACCAAGACATACTTTCTATGAAATTCTTGGATACCCTGCTTCAAATGCCTAAATGACGATTAGAGATAGGAAAATACAAACTGATTGCAAGCAATCCCTGAGGATTGGAAAAAATAAGAGCATTAAATGGATGTACGGGGAGACTTTTTAGGGCCGCCACACGGCACAACCACAAGAACTCTGATATAAAAAGTCAGTGAGAAAGTTTTTTGAAAGTTGTTGACTGAGTACGGGTTGACCGACAAACGGACGGACACCAGAGCATTGATATATATTGTACTATCGGCTGTGTGGACCGGAAGGTTGCAAAACAGTAGAGTGTCCGCTTTGAGAAGAGGTCTCTTAGTAAGACAAGTACTAGTGTTAGCTAGGCCAATATACCGGTGACAGATAAGAACTATTGTGGGTCATCTTTGGGACATTTTGCCTGATACGAGCCTTGACATTACAAATCCTGTGTTTTTGATAAAATCAAACAGAAACAAAGAGCTAGTATATTTTCAGCTCATCAGCTTTGTGTGTTGATGCTTAAATTTCTTTGCCAGTAATCATTTTACAAATGTACCACTATAATCCTGCATTCGCAACAACTTTGGTTGGTGCATGTGGTGGCACATGGCAGCTTGTGACCTAAAAAGCTGGTTTTGTCTACATGTCCTATCTTAGCTCTGTAAAACAAGGAAGCAAACCATTTAGACGTCATTTTGAACCAGTTGTTTTCATAATACAGCCCTCTTGGGGACGTTATTTCCTTTTATTGGTAAGCCATATCTTATTATGTACATCCCGAGACTAATAATATATGCCTCTTGTATTCCACACTGATTTTATAACTGAGCCTGTGCGTGAGACAAACAACAATTAGGGTTCCGACCAGCTCTGACACAAACCGGCCTGTACAGTCACAGAAAAAGGCTAGAGGCTTGAAATTTTGGATAAAGTAGAGCAGGTATTGTTCTATCCATGTAGCGAAAAAAGGCGCTTATCAGCTTCGTGCGAAGCTGATCTGTGTTTTTGTTTTCGCCTGTGCAGATTGTTGGTTTTCCCATGCGGCGGCTCAATTAATTTCCATATGGATGGCATTGACGTTTATTAGTTTCATTACTCAAAACATCACGAATCATGTATGTTACAAGCAGAACAGATTCAAAAATAAGATAGATAAAATAACAAATTGGTCAATTTGGCTACCCTGTATATCAGCTGCTAATTTGTTGGGCTTGCGTTGATGACGTCGCTTTACATAAACCTCAACAGCCAGAGCACTTACTTAAACAAGTGATCTTAAAATCACGTTCTCGTGTGATTTTTTGGCTACAAGAGAAGACTGCAATAGCATGAATAAATGCCTACTTTTTTGTTTTATTTTGAATTTCGCGCTGTTTTCCTAATTCTAAGCTATCCGAGGGGTCAATGCAAAGACGCGCCTTTCAGTCACATGGTCAGAGGCAGCCAAAGTGTAAGCATCGCAGGAAAATCGAGAAAAACTGTGAATTTTATGTGAAATTTTCGTGATTTTCAAGTTCATTTTTGAATGATTTCCTTTTTTTGTGAAGACAGCGCCTATTTTTCTGATAAGTTTGGAGCCTTATTCGTTGAATAGTGAAAAGAAAGTGTGGTGCGCGCATTCAAATAAGTACTGCGCGCAGTGGGTTAAAAGTTGAAGGGTAACCCCCAAAAATCACTCCGCATCGTGATCGGCCATTGATCGGTATGGCCGATCACTGTTTCAAGTAACACTTTCTCAATGAAATAAAAACCACAAACTCGATATGGCTTCTATGTGTCTTGGTTTCATCTTAGCTGACAATGCTCGTCATCTCCCTTAACATGTTGGCATTTGTGCCTGGCAAAATAACAGACAGCACCATCCCTTTTTCTTATTTACTTACATCACCCATGCAAGTGATTTGATAGATCAAAATAATCACCTGAGGAAGTGATATTTAAGATAATTATTTCAAACAAAGGGAAACAAATCTTATATCTTTTGATTCATTTATAAAAATAAATGTACTGCACAAGGTGATTTTCATAATCGCCTGTTTAAGTAAGTGCTCTGACAAAGCACTGTTAAAGAATAAAATTCAGTATTATTCCGTATTTTCCAATTATGAGTTTAAACTTTCAATTACTAGTTTAAAACCGTCATACCACTGCTTTCCATAGGGTTTAGAATATGCCCGTAAGTTTATATGAATAACAAACAAAGTATTCATGTACGATTATCAAAAAACGTTCAAACAATTTTAAAACGGAAATGTAACAAAACGTAAACAAAATATCACATTGTCTTCGTTTTACAGAAAAGGGCAATATCCCAAGTCTATAATGGAGGGAGCAAAGAGTCGCTTGTCCACGTTTGTCTTGTTGTTAATAGCAGTTACCAGCGCAAGTTGTTTCCTTACTTCGCCATCAAACTCTGGGAAGCCTCCGCATATTATTTTCATAGTCGCTGATGATTTAGGTAGAGTACCTGATGTATATATAAAAAAAATATACATATAAAGATGACATATAAGTTATTTGTGGTAAAATATAAATGGCTGTTGGAAAATATTACAGACTGAGGTGAAATAATGTTATATTTTTTGAGAAGCTGTTCATTTGCACATTGAGCTCATATAAAGTTTTCCGCAAACGTTTCATTTCGCAAACTTGCCCACGTAATATACAGTAGAATTGAAGCGATAAAAAATGGGGAAAAATAAAGTAAACAATTGCTATTTTCAATAGTTTTGCTAAAAAATTGTTTGTGGGTACAATTTAGAACCGCCTTACCGAGGCGGTTCTAAACAGTACAAAATCTGTGTGTGTGTGTGTGTGTGTGTGTGTGTGTGTGTGTGATCAAAAATATAGAAAATTTATATACCTTTGCAAATCCCAGTTCTTTCTTTATAAAAGTGGGGTGAAAGGGTGTATACTTTGCATGTACATGTTATCCTGTTATAAAGTGTTCCGCAAATGTTTAAAAACAAACAAAACTTGCATAATGGAGACAGGTACAAGTAGGCAATGCTCAGGAAAATGCACAATCAGAAAGAAATTCCCACTCCAAAGTGGAAAACAACTAAATTAACAAGTAGGTACTTATACTTAGAAAACATATCGTTAGCCGAGTGAGCAGCTATTTCCATAAAGGCGGCCACTCAGTTACCCGAACTTATCTAAAACTAATAAAACATAATATGAAAATGCAAGCTAATTGCAATCCCTGATGCATAATGGCGGAAGATATTAACTGAATATCATTCAAACCTTTAGGATGGAACGATGTCGGTTGGCACAACCATGAAATACACACACCTCACCTTAACAAACTTGCTTACAATGGTATCATATTGAATTCATCCTATGTACAGCCACTCTGTACCCCGTAAGTTGTGCTACTACATGTATCATTTTGCGTATTCATTTCTTTCACTTGAATAAAGTTAATAGTTTGCTAACCATATTGTGTAATTTGCATTACATAAATCGAAGACAAACTTAAAATCATCTTCGTGCGTACATAAAGCTTAAAAGCAGTATCAAAATATATATTAAAACACTTGATTATTCAATTTAAAAAAATGATTGCCCTAAACCTATCCATTACGAAACATGCCCATGCAATATAAAGAGTTTTTTAAAGTGTGAAAAATGAAAATTGTCAGCTGAAAAATGTTGATATTTTTTTTTTTCTTATTTTTGCTCAAAACACAGATTTTGGGTACACGTTACTCACCGAGGCGGTTCTAACGAGTACCCACAATCTTTGATTTGGAGCAAAAAATAAGAAAAAAAGGTACACCCCTGCATACCCCAGTTTTTTTTTTTTTTTTTTTTTTTTTTTTTTTTTTTTTTTTTTTTTATATATATATATATATATATAAAAGTGGGGTTTAAGGGGTATACATTGCAAGGACATGTTTTCCTGATGTTAGTCCTCTTTGGTCTTTGCTTTATACATGCCCAATTTTGTAGATCAAGAAACAGTTTCATGTCGGGTTATTACCCTTACCATACAGGACTACAGGTATATTTCACAATTATATTTCTTTAAATTTATGTTTTTAGATATGATATTTAGCTTAACACGCTATCCATTATATCATATTAGAAAACAAATGAAGCATGTACATATAGTATTGACAATAATGGACTATATCCAAAAATCACAACATTTTCCCATCCCTTTTATCCCCATAGGAAATGCGTATGCCATATTACAACGAAACGTGTCCAAGGTGGCAAGGGATGATTATGTTGGCCCTTATTCTTTCAATACTTGATTGTTAGTATTATGTAGTCTTCTAGATAGGAGATAAAACGAACATAAATACGTAAATTCAACTACATGTACTCCTGTTTTTAGGCCGACGGTCAGAGTTTTACTTTTATCAGACCTTCTATTCTTGCAAGATAAAAGTAAAACTGAGATCTTTTAAGAGCAGTGAACATATTAATGAAAAGGGGGATGGGCCATACCGCGGTTTCGGCTACTTAAGCCTCTTCAGTGACCCTGTAGATTTGGCAACGCGGAGCCAAAGAGATTTACTATAATTTTGCAACTTTTAACAGGGTAGTCGATACAAAGACTAGTATAAACCAAATGGGGTCAAATATATTAAACGGTGGTAAGAAAATGAATCTAAACCGATCATGATTTTCTGATTTCTCAGAATACCTTCGCTGATCTCACAGGAACGAAAAATATAATCTGCATTATGGATGATGTACGGGGAGACTTTTTAGGGCCGCAACACGGCACAAAACCAGCTGCAGTAATAGCAAATAAAACTGAGACCCTTTAAGAGCAGTGAACATATTAAAGAAAAAGGAGGGACCGCGGTTTCGGCCACTTAAGCCTCTTCAGTGACCCTATAGATTTGGTAACACGGAACTAAAGAGACATGACATTTCAATTTAATGGTTACGTCAATAACCTTTCACACATTTTGGATTGCAACCATGTAGCTCATAAATGACTCTGAGCAGATGCACGGCCGCTTATCTCCTTTCGCTCAACACCGTGTTGTGTATTGAGAAAAGTGAAGGAGACATCTGGTGGTTTTGAAGGCGATTCGAAGAGTGTACACACAAAAGGTAAGGGTGTCGGTTTATCTGAGATTTGATCTTTCCCAGCCCAAAACAAAAGAAGGTACAAGTAGGCAAAGATCAGGAAAAGGCGCAATCAGAAAGAGATTCCCACTCCAAAAACCGAGGTGGGAAAAACCCAAACTAACAATCAGGCACTTATACCATGAAACATATCGTAAGCCGAATGAGCAGCTATTTTCCCAATAGCTGGCCACTCAGTTACCTTAACTTAATTAAAAATATGAAAACATACATAAGGCGCCAACAGCACAAAAAAAATTAAACACGAAGACATAAAACAAAAAGAACCACCACAGATTGTCCTGCAACCCTCTACCTTGTCTCAAAGCTTGGACTTCAGGATATAGATGCAGTGCTTCACCCCAGCAAGATGAGATGGTATGGACATGTAGAGCTCCTTAAAGGCTTTATTTCTCAAGTATGCAAGCTAAATGTAGATGCACAGAATAGATCAAGCAAGCTAAGGGAAATTATGGGATGAAGTATTGTTGGACGATGAATAGGTTGAATGAATACTGCCGATCCGTAGAATCGCTCAGAGTGGAGAGGTCGTCTAAGAATAAAATTAAAACTGAGATCTTTTAAGAGCAGTGCATATTTTTGTGAGAAAGGTGATGGGCCATACCGCGGTTTTGGCTATTCAAGCCTCTTATGTGACCCTTTAGAATTGG
This sequence comes from Rugalucina vietnamica, assembly GCA_964017185.1. Lineage (NCBI taxonomy): Eukaryota > Metazoa > Mollusca > Bivalvia > Lucinida > Lucinidae > Rugalucina > Rugalucina vietnamica. The sequence goes on along the minus strand of OZ024878.1, from coordinate 20,825,864 downwards.
CAACATGGAGCCTAAGCGAATTGCTGTAATTTTGCAACTTTCAACAGGGTAGTCAATAATGAAGACTTGATTAATCAAAATGGGGCAAAATAAAGTAAACGTTGGATAGAAAGTGAATCTTATCCGATAATGATTTTCTGATTTCTCAAAATACCATGACCAAAAGGAAAATATAATCTGCACTATGAATGATGTACGGGGAGACTTATTAGGGCAGCCACATGGCACGACACCAGCTGCAGTAATAGCAAAAGAAAATAAAACTGAGATCCTTTAAGAGCAGTGAGTATATTTGTAAGAAAGGTGATTGGACATACTGCGATTTCGGCTATTCAAGCATCTTCAGTGACCCTTTAGATTTGGCAACATGGAGCCAAAGAAAATTGCTGTAATTTTGCAACTTTTATCAGAAGGAGACTTGTCAAACAAGCCCAACCCTCAGATGAGGACAAATGACTATAAAAAGGATATGATGATGACATGATCAGTCGACAGACTTAGTAGATGCAAGCAAATAATTGATGGGAACTAATTTAATCGTGGGCAGCTTACTACAAACACAAATTTCTCTATTTTTAGTTTATATATATGCATAGGTATGCACTATAGAGATGAAACATGCGTTGTATATATGATTTATACGTTTCGATATTCAGCTAGCCAGTGAACACGGGCGAGCTTCGAAAGGAAGTACAATGACATATATCTTGTATTAATGACATTTATTTTACAATGAAAGTGATATTTATAGACAATTTACAGTACGAACTTTCTTAACTAAACTGATACAGTCTTGAAGTATTCAAAAATGAATATTCATGAATATGCTAATTGGCTGTTTTAAATTTATGTTTATTATCATGTAGAAATATCAAAGCCACAGTTATCAATCTCAATTAACATATTAAATCATTCAGAGAATGGGATGTGATTTTTTTCAAGTCTTTGGCAACCACATAAGACTTTTTAATATTCATAAATATGCAAATGAAAAAAAATGCATATTTGTACACCACTGGAAAGAACAATCATGACCCTTAATTTGGTATTAATACTGATGTTCTATGATGAAAAGAACCTACGCTATAAGCAATTAACTGAATGAACTTTTTAAACTAAACTGATAGGTAAGGGCATACAAAGTCTAAAAAAAAAAATAAAATGAATATTCATATATATGCTAATTAGCTTTTATTTATCTATGATAATTTATGGTCTAGCAATATCAAAGCCATAGTAATCAATTCATTTAACATTTTACATCGTTCAAAAAATAAGATGAGATTTTTTTCTCAACTATTCGCCAAAAAAGTAAGATCTCATTAATATTCATAAATATGCAAATAAGGTAATTTGCATATTTGAACTTAATTTCAAAGAACAATTGTTAGGCTTTATTTTGGTATCAATATTGTTGTTCTGTGATGAAAAGAACCTAAGATATGAGCAATTTGCTACATGTATTCCTTTCACAACTGTCGGCAATTTTGTTTTGTGGCGGCCATCTTGAAAATGACGGAATTTCAAGTGGCCAGGGATCAGAATTTAATGTGTGTCATGTAAAGAACATATGGTGAAAATTTCATGCTTGTATCATCAACTGAAGTATTTTCTCACTAAGCAGCTCCACTACTAATAGTTTTTTTGATTCATACATGTTTCATTGGCAGCCAAATCTTCAATTTAACGAAAGATGTACGTTTTCTACCGTAGCAAGTTGGTGGTATTGTTGACGTGCACAGATTTTGGACTTTGCATTGCTGAAGTCGCCGAGCATGATTGTTTGCATCTATCACCGGTACATTAAAGGTCTTCCATATCAATGTTATTTACCACCCTAAATATGTTTCGATACCTTCCTTCAGCCTAGAAAATGACTACTGTATTAGATTTTGTGATGAAGGAGATCGGTGGTGAAAAAGGAGATGGGTGGTGCTAAAGTAGACGATGTATTTCAATGTCAATAACTCATTATTTTATCTTTTTAGTCATGCATGTAAATCAGATACCTTACCAGCAATCCGTTACACTTTGAAACTTTGCTCTACACCTAAGATAAAGTATGTAGGGTCTCATAAAAGATAGAACGTCAAAAGAAAAACAAGCAAAGTACCAAATTGTGTATTAATCAATGTTTGGTCTTTTCGTATTAAACAATTTTAGTCCGATTTTGACCTTAGTTGACGAACCCAAAGAAATCGCACTATATCTGTAAACGGCACAACAGAACCTAACATGACCTTTGCTACATCGGATGGTATCTGATCGCCATTTCACGTGTTACATATGTACACTTTGAACTCGTTCAACTTTAAATCACTCTAGGTTCGAATCTGGGCTATTTTAAGGGTGTAATAGACTTCTTCAGCTTGATCAAATATACATCTGAATTCGAATATATGGGTCACAGTAAAACAAAATTACAGCACACCAGCAATGTAGTTTTTCGCTCCACAGAAAATCAATTGATAAACTTAATTTTAGCCCTTCACAGGCCACCAGAAAGACAATTATAGTACCAACAGGAAGTTAAAAACACCAGCATCATTTGCATACCGGACGTACATTGCGATTGGTATGACGTCAAGCGGTCCAGCCAAAGAAATCACACTATACGCGTATTCTAAATTTGGTATACCACCAGTAAACGATTCAATATTCAGACAAAATAAACATAGACTAGGCAGTCAAGTCCAACGCAACACATTATCATATTAAGTTCATGTCCTATTCCAAATATACAAGTACATGTACGTGTATTTGTTTGAAATTAAAAGGACCAGCCTGACTCATTGGCCGCAAAATAGACCTGAAATCATTGAAACGATCGGTTTAATTGGCATTGAAATACATAGTCTCCTTTAGCATCACCGATCTCCTTTTTCACCACTGATCTCCTTCATCACAAACTCTAATACAGCAGTCATTTTCTAGGCTGAAGAAAGGTATCGAAACATATTTAGGGTGGTAAATAACATTGATATGGAAGGCCTTTAATGTGCCGGTGATAGATGCAAACAATCATGCTCGGCGACTTCAGCAATGCAAAGTCAAAATGTTTGCTTGTCAACAATACCACCAACTTGCTACGGTAGAAAACGTATATCTTTCGTATTATTGAAGATTTGGCTGCCAATGAAACATGTATCAATCAAAAAACTGTTAGAGGGTTGCAGGACATTCTCGGTTTCTTTTGTTTTGGGCTGGGAAATATTAAATCTCAGATAAACCGACACCCTTACCTTTTGTGTGTACACTCTTCGATTCGCCTTCAGAACCACCGGAAGTCTCCTTCATTTTTCTCAATTCACAACACGGTGTTGTGTGAAAGGAGATAAGCGACCGAGAGATGACAGTTTGAAACTGAATTTGCCCATTCTACTTGCATGATTCAGGATAAAAGGCATGTTTTTCAACCTGTGTTTCTCTTTTGCTCCGGGTTTCAATAAGTTATTTGGCACACAGAGATCTCCATCGTCGGACAGCTTAATGAGTCCTCGTTTTGATTCATCAAGGTGGTTATCATGATTTATTCGTTTGTCCGTGATGATTCATTGACTAGTTAGAGATTCACCACGAGGACCGAGCAACTAACTAAATGTTGTGAACAACTACATTAGATAAAGGCGAGGTTAGGCGCCTGTAAAACTGGTTTAAGCCCCCCAGCAATTTTATATAACTGATCGTTCCAAGGCGACACTTCTGTTGTGGTTTTAATTGTTTTGTGTTTTGAGTCGAATTTTGTGCTGTGTGAGCCTTATGTACGTTTTTATATTTTAGTTCAGTTCTGGTAACTGAGTGGCCGCCTATTGGGGAATATCTGCTGACTCGGCTTACGACATGTTTTCATGGTATAAGTACCTAATTTTCATTTTAGTTCTTTTTCCACCCCTTGGTTTATGGAGTGGGAATTTCTTTCTGATTGCGCCATTTCCTGATCGCTGCCTGTTTGTACTTTGTTTTGAACTTGAATCAACCCGCGATGCTATATACTGTGTTTTCTACAGGGTATTTCGAACGATAGTTCGTATAAGTTATTTTCTTAACCACAGCATAGGGTCCTCAAACCAGACCACCCCAATGGTATGCCCCTGAGCATAACAACCTTGCCACAGCGATTAAAGGCTCTGAATTATACAACGCATATGGTTGGAAAGTATGTATAACTCGTTCATTACTGCCGGGATTTGCTTCAATATACAATTAAGCTATTATAAACAAAAAACAGCGAATCCTTCTGATGCATGAATATGCATATCGATAGTTTCACAGATATTTTTTTTAGTTTCACCTGCAACGGCAGCAAAAGGGCCCTACAAAGGTCATTCATGATGGACAGGTGGTAAAACATACACCTTCATATCAATATCTAACAGCAGGCACAGTATCAACTAGATCCACATGTTATAGAAATATAGAACCAAACACTTTAAAATTGGAGAAACGCGGACGCTGACGCCAACACCAACGCCGACGCCGGAGGAGTGCAATAACTCTTCCTGTGTTTTTGTACAGGCGAGCTAAAATGTATTATCATGTCCACCCAACATGGCAGATATAAATTTCATTGACATTTTATGCTTATATGTGTTTTTTGCTTTTTCTGTCAGGTGGCACCTTGGTTTCTGTAACTGGAAGTACACACCCACGTATCGAGGGTTTGACTCCTTTATGGGCTTCTACACGGGTTCACAGGATTACTATAATCATACAAGAAGATCAGCTCACTGTATATAATAATTGTTTATACTCTTCATCATGAAAACATGTCCGTGTAAAGTATACCCCCTCAAACCCCATTTTTATATAGTAAAACTGGGGTATGCAGGGGTATGCCTATTTTTCTTATTTTTGCTCCAAAACATAGATTGTGGGTACTCGTTAAAACCGCCTCGGCGAGGCGGTTCTAACGTGTACCCACAATCTATGTTTTGAGCAAAAATAAGAAAAATATCAAAAATTTTCTACTGATTTTTTTCATTTTTTACTACTTTAAAAATCTCTGTATATTGCATGGGCAAGTTTTCGTAATGACTACAACAACTTCCACAACTTTTACTACTACTAGCAAAACTACTACACTGAAAAGCTTTAAAAACGCAAAAGTTGTAATTCAAATGTTTTTTGTTTTTGTTTTTTTTTTTTTTTTTTTCATGTTTTTCGCAGTTCGATTTTAATGAAATTTAGCACACATAAACATTTAAATGTTGGCAAACTATGGTGTAAATTTCATGTCAAAATAATGAGTAATGTGACAGCAGCAGTCCTTGAAATGGCACAACCCCTAAAATCCAAAACTGCAAATAATATTAAGAACGACTACAATTTGCCCCTTGGCACAAAGAGCATTGCTTTTTCATTAAAAGCACACATGTTGCCAGTTGCATTGATTGTCTGACAATAATGCTAGCTTGTGTAAATGGTCATATTCGACGTAATTGACGTTATATAGCGTCTTTACGAGGTGGGTGAAGTTAGCCGAAACAGCCGAAGTAGCAGAATCTGCTGGCAGAAGTAGCTGAAACAGCCGAATCAGCTGTTACTGCTAGCAGAACCAGCCGAAACTGCCAACATGAAATTTAAGTTGCACAGACGAGATATAACGGGGTTTGAATTATCTACTCAGCCCAAGAAAAATATTACGAAAATGACCGAAAATACACTTTTCCATATAAAAAAGCAAAGTGCGGGTGCATTCTTCGGCTGTGAACCTGTCATCGCCGAGCGCGGACTTTCGGGAGCTAGCCACCTAGTGGGTCTTACAGTAGAAGGGTGGCACTCTCAGACCACATGCACCGCTATGCCGGGAAAACTCTGGTTTCCGAGAAATAGGGGGACAAATATGCCCGAAAATGCACATTTCCGTATAGAAAAGGCATGCCGCGGGTACCCTCTTCGGCTGGGTACTTTTTCGACTTTCGGGAGTTGGAGACCCAGTGGGTTTTGTAGTCCATACAAGTGCCTTCACGGCCCATAGGTCGGCTATTCCGGGAAAACTCTGGTTTCTCGGAAATTTTAACTCGAACATTGGGCACTATAACATGTGCCGGTAGGGGGTGGGGTAATTTGCAGGCCTGTCATCGCCGAGCGCGGACTTTCGAGAGCTAGCCACCTAGTGGGTCTTACAGTAGAAGGGTGGCACTCTCAGACCACATGCACCGCTATGCCGGGAAAACTCTGGTTTCCGAGAAATAGGGGGACAAATATGACCAAAAATGCACATTTCCGTATAGAAAAGGCATGCCGCGGGTACCCTCGTCGGCTGGGTACTTTTTCGACTTTCGGGAGTTGGAGACCCAGTGGGTTTTGTAGTCCATACAAGTGCCTTCACGGCCCATAGGTCGGCTATTCCGGGAAAACTCTGGTTTCTCGGAAATTTTAACTCGAACATTGGGCACTATGACATGTGCCGGTAGGGGGTTGGGTTATTTGCAGGCCTGTCATCGCCGAGCGCGGACTTTCGGGAGCTAGCCACCTAGTGGGTCTTACAGTAGAAGGGTGGCACTCTCAGACCACATGCACCGCTATGCCGGGAAAACTCTGGTTTCCGAGAAATAGGGGGACAAATATGCCCGAAAATGCACATTTAAATATAGAAAAGGCATGCCACGGGTACCCTCTTCGGCTGGGTACTTTTTCGACTTTCGGGAGTTGGAGACCCAGTGGGTTTTATAGTCCATACAAGTGCCTTCACGGCCCACAGGTCGGCTATTCCGGGAAAACTCTGGTTTCTCGGAAATTTTAACTCGAACATTGGGCACTATGACATGTGCCGGTAGGGGCTGGGGTAATTTGCAGGCCTGTCATCGCCGAGCGCGGACTTTCGGGAGCTAGCCACCTAGTGGGTCTTACAGTAGAAGGGTGGCACTCTCAGACCACATGCACCGCTATGCCGGGAAAACTCTGGTTTCCGAGAAATAGGGGGACAAATATGCCCGAAAATGCACATTTCCGTATAGAAAAGGCATGCCGCGGGTACCCTCTTCGGCTGGGTACTTTTGCGACTTTCGGGAGTTGGAGACCCAGTGGGTCTTGTAGTCCATACAAGTGCCTTCACGGCCCATAGGTCGGCTATTCCGGGAAAACTCTGGTTTCTCGGAAATTTTAACTCGAACATTGGGCACTATGACATGTGCCGGTAGGGGGTGGGGTAATTTGCAGGCCTGTCATCGCCGAGCGCGGACTTTCGGGAGCTAGCCACCTAGTGGGTCTTACAGTAGAAGGGTGGCACTCTCAGACCACATGCACCGCTATGCCGGGAAAACTCTGGTTTCGGAGAAATAGGGGGACAAATATGCCCGAAAATGCACATTTCCGTATAGAAAAGGCATGCCGCGGGTACCCTCTTCGGCTGGATACTTTTTCGACTTTCGGGAGTTGGAGACCCAGTGGGTTTTGTAGTCCATACAAGTGCCTTCACGGCCCATAGGTCGGCTATTCCGGGAAAACTCTGGTTTCTCGGAAATTTTAACTCGAACATTGGGCACTATAACATGTGCCGGTAGGGGGTGGGGTAATTTGCAGGCCTGTCATCGCCGAGCGCGGACTTTCGGGAGCTAGCCACCTAGTGGGTCTTACAGTAGAAGGGTGGCACTCTCAGACCACATGCACCGCTATGCCGGGAAAACTCTGGTTTCAGAGAAATAGGGGGACAAATATGCCCGAAAATGCACATTTAAATATAGAAAAGGCATGCCACGGGTACCCTCTTCGGCTGGGTACTTTTTCGACTTTCGGGAGTTGGAGACCCAGTGGGTTTTTGTAGTCCATACAAGTGCCTTCACGGCCCACAGGTCGGCTATTCCGGGAAAACTCTGGTTTCTCGGAAATTTTAACTCGAACATTGGGCACTATGACATGTGCCGGTAGGGGCTGGGGTAATTTGCAGGCCTGTCATCGCCGAGCGCGGACTTTCGGGAGCTAGCCACCTAGTGGGTCTTACAGTAGAAGGGTGGCACTCTCAGACCACATGCACCGCTATGCCGGGAAAACTCTGGTTTCCGAGAAATAGGGGGACAAATATGCCCGAAAATGCACATTTCCGTATAGAAAAGGCATGCCGCGGGTACCCTCTTCGGCTGGGTACTTTTGCGACTTTCGGGAGATGGAGACCCAGTGGGTCTTGTAGTCCATACAAGTGCCTTTACGGCCCATAGGTCGGCTATTCCGGGAAAACTCTGGTTTCTCGGAAATTTAAACTCGAACATTGGGCACTATGACATGTGCCGGTAGGGGGTGGGGTAATTTGCAGGCCTGTCATCGCCGAGCGCGGACTTTCGGGAGCTAGCCACCTAGTGGGTCTTACAGTAGAAGGGTGGCACTCTCAGACCACATGCACCGCTATGCCGGGAAAACTCTGGTTTCGGAGAAATAGGGGGACAAATATGCCCGAAAATGCACATTTCCGTATAGAAAAGGCATGCCGCGGGTACCCTCTTCGGCTGGATACTTTTTCGACTTTCGGGAGTTGGAGACCCAGTGGGTTTTGTAGTCCATACAAGTGCCTTCACGGCCCATAGGTCGGCTATTCCGGGAAAACTCTGGTTTCTCGGAAATTTTAACTCGAACATTGGGCACTATAACATGTGCCGGTAGGGGGTGGGGTAATTTGCAGGCCTGTCATCGCCGAGCGCGGACTTTCGGGAGCTAGCCACCTAGTGGGTCTTACAGTAGAAGGGTGGCACTCTCAGACCACATGCACCGCTATGCCGGGAAAACTCTGGTTTCCGAGAAATAGGGGGACAAATATGCCCGAAAATGCACATTTCCATATAGAAAAAACATGCCACGGGTACCCTCTTCGGCTGGGTACTTTTTCGACTTTCGGGAGTTGGAGACCCAGTGGGTTTTGTAGTCCATACAAGTGCCTTCACGGCCCATAGGTCGGCTATTCCGGGAAAACTCTGGTTTCTCGGAAATTTTAACTCGAACATTGGGCACTATGACATGTGCCGGTAGGGGGTGGGGTAATTTGCAGGCCTGTCATCGCCGAGCGCGGACTTTCGGGAGCTAGCCACCTAGTGGGTCTTACAGTAGAAGGGTGGCACTCTCAGACCACATGCACCGCTATGCCGGGAAAACTCTGGTTTCCGAGAATTAGGGGGACAAATATGCCCGAAAATGCACATTTCCGTATATAAAAGGCATGCCGCGGGTACCCTCTTCGGCTGGGTACTTTTTCGACTTTCGGGAGTTGGAGACCCAGTGGGTTTTGTAGTCCATACAAGTGCCTTCACGGCCCATAGGTCGGCTATTCCGGGAAAACTCTGGTTTCTCGGAAATTTTAACTCGAACATTGGGCACTATGACATGTGCCGGTAGGGGGTGGGGTAATTTGTAGGCCTGTCATCGCCGAGCGCGGACTTTCGGGAGCTAGCCACCTAGTGGGTCTTACAGTAAAAGGGTGGCACTCTCAGACCACATGCACCGCTATGCCGGGACAACTCTGGTTTCCGAGAAATAGGGGGACAAATATGCCCGAAAATGCACATTTCCATATAGAAAAGGCATGCCACGGGTACCCTCTTCGGCTGGGTACTTTTTCGACTTTCGGGAGTTGGAGACCCAGTGGGTTTTGTAGTCCATACAAGTGCCTTCACGGCCCATAGGTCGGCTATTCCGGGAAAACTCTGGTTTCTCGGAAATTTTAACTCGAACATTGGGCACTATGACATGTGCCGGTAGGGGGTGGGGTAATTTGCAGGCCTGTCATCGCCGAGCGCGGACTTTCGGGAGCTAGCCACCTAGTGGGTCTTACAGTAGAAGGGTGGCACTCTCAGACCACATGCACCGCTATGCCGGGAAAACTCTGGTTTCCGAGAAATAGGGGGACAAATATGCCCGAAAATGCACATTTCCGTATAGAAAAGGCATGCCGCGGGTACCCTCTTCGGCTGGGTACTTTTTCGACTTTCGGGAGTTGGAGACCCAGTGGGTTTTGTAGTCCATACAAGTGCCTTCACGGCCCATAGGTCGGCTATTCCGGGAAAACTCTGGTTTCTCGGAAATTTTAACTCGAACATTGGGCACTATAACATGTGCCGGTAGGGGGTGGGGTAATTTGCAGGCCTGTCATCGCCGAGTGCGGACTTTCGGGAGCTAGCCACCTAGTGGGTCTTACAGTAGAAGGGTGGCACTCTCAGACCACATGCACCGCTATGCCGGGAAAACTCTGGTTTCCGAGAAATAGGGGGACAAATATGACCAAAAATGCACATTTCCGTATAGAAAAGGCATGCCGCGGGTACCCTCTTCGGCTGGGTACTTTTTCGACTTTCGGGAGTTGGAGACCCAGTGGGTTTTGTAGTCCATACAAGTGCCTTCACGGCCCATAGGTCGGCTATTCCGGGAAAACTCTGGTTTCTCGGAAATTTTAACTCGAACATTGGGCACTATGACATGTGCCGGTAGGGGGTTGGGTTATTTGCAGGCCTGTCATCGCCGAGCGCGGACTTTCGGGAGCTAGCCACCTAGTGGGTCTTACAGTAGAAGGGTGGCACTCTCAGACCACATGCACCGCTATGCCGGGAAAACTCTGGTTTCGGAGAAATAGGGGGACAAATATGCCCGAAAATGCACATTTCCGTATAGAAAAGGCATGCCGCGGGTACCCTCTTCGGCTGGGTACTTTTTCGACTTTCGGGAGTTGGAGACCCAGTGGGTTTTGTAGTCCATACAAGTGCCTTCACGGCCCATAGGTCGGCTATTCCGGGAAAACTCTGGTTTCTCGGAAATTTTAACTCGAACATTGGGCACTATGACATGTGCCGGTAGGGGCTGGGGTAATTTGCAGGCCTGTCATCGCCGAGCGCGGACTTTCGGGAGCTAGCCACCTAGTGGGTCTTACAGTAGAAGGGTGGCACTCTCAGACCACATGCACCGCTATGCCGGGAAAACTCTGGTTTCGGAGAAATAGGGGGACAAATATGCCCGAAAATGCACATTTCCGTATAGAAAAGGCATACCGCGGGTACCCTCTTCGGCTGGGTACTTTTTCGACTTTCGGGAGTTGGAGACCCAGTGGGTTTTGTAGTCCATACAAGTGCCTTCACGGCCCATAGGTCGGCTATTCCGGGAAAACTCTGGTTTCTCGGAAATTTTAACTCGAACATTGGGCACTATAACATGTGCCGGTAGGGGGTGGGGTAATTTGTAGGCCTGTCATCGCCGAGCGCGGACTTTCGGGAGCTAGCCACCTAGTGGGTCTTACAGAAGAAGGGTGGCACTCTCAGACCACATGCACCGCTATGCCGGGAAAACTCTGGTTTCCGAGAAATAGGGGGACAAATATGTCCGAAAATGCACATTTCCGTATAGAAAAGGTATGCCGCGGGTACCCTCTTCGGCTGGGTATTTTTGCGATTTTCGGGAGTTGGAGACCCTGTGGGTTTTGTAGTCCATACAAGTGCCTTCACGGCCCATAGGTCGGCTATTCCGGGAAAACTCTGGTTTCTCGGAAATTTTAACTCGAACATTGGGCACTATGACATGTGCCGGTAGGGGGTGGGGTAATTTGCAGGCCTGTCATCGCCGAGCGCGGACTTTCGGGAGCTAGCCACCTAGTGGGTCTTACAGTAGAAGGGTGGCACTCTCAGACCACATGCACCGCTATGCCGGGAAAACTCTGGTTTCCGAGAAATAGGGGGACAAATATGCCCGAAAATGCACATTTCCGTATAGAAAAGGCATGCCGCCGGTACCCTCTTCGGCTGGGTACTTTTTCGACTTTCGGGAGTTGGAGACCCAGTGGGTTTTATAGTCCATACAAGTGCCTTCACGGCACATAGGTCGGCTATTCCGGGAAAACTCTGGTTTCTCGGAAATTTTAACTCGAACATTGGGCACTACATGTATAACATGTGCCGGTAGGGGGTGGGGTAATTTGCAGGCCTGTCATCGCCGAGCGCGGACTTTCGGGAGCTAGCCACCTAGTGGGTCTTACAGTAGAAGGGTGGCACTCTCAGACCACATGCACCGCTATGCCGGGAAAACTCTGGTTTCCGAGAAATAGGGGGACAAATATGACCAAAAATGCACATTTCCGTATAGAAAAGGTATGCCGCGGGTACCCTCTTCGGCTGGGTACTTTTTCGACTTTCGGGAGTTGGAGACCCAGTGGGTTTTGTAGTCCATACAAGTGCCTTCACGGCCCATAGGTCGGCTATTCCGGGAAAACTCTGGTTTCTCGGAAATTTTAACTCGAACATTAGGCACTATGACATGTGCCGGTAGGGGGTTGGGTTATTTGCAGGCCTGTCATCGCCGAGCGCGGACTTTCGGGAGCTAGCCACCTAGTGGGTCTTACAGTAGAAGGGTGGCACTCTCAGACCACATGCACCGCTATGCCGGGAAAACTCTGGTTTCCGAGAAATAGGGGGACAAATATGCCCGAAAATGCACATTTCCATATAGAAAAGGCATGCCACGGGTACCCTCTTCGGCTGGGTACTTTTTCGACTTTCGGGAGTTGGAGACCCAGTGGGTTTTGTAGTCCATACAAGTGCCTTCACGGCCCATAGGTCGGCTATTCCGGGAAAACTCTGGTTTCTCGGAAATTTAAACTCGAACATTGGGCACTATGACATGTGCCGGTAGGGGCTGGGGTAATTTGCAGGCCTGTCATCGCCGAGCGCGGACTTTCGGGAGCTAGCCACCTAGTGGGTCTTACAGTAGAAGGGTGGCACTCTCAGACCACATGCACCGCTATGCCGGGAAAACTCTGGTTTCGGAGAAATAGTGGGACAAATATGCCCGAAAATGCACATTTCCGTATAGAAAAGGCATGCCGCGGGTACCCTCTTCGGCTGGGTACTTTTGCGACTCGGGAGTTGGAGACCCAGTGGGTTTTGTTGTCTGTACAAGTGCCTTTACGGCCCATAGGTCGGCTATTCCGGGAAAACTCTGGTTTCTCGGAAATTTTAACTCGAACATTGGGCACTATAACATGTGCCGGTAGGGGGTGGGGTAATTTGCAGGCCTGTCATCGCCGAGCGCGGACTTTCGGGAGCTAGCCACCTAGTGGGTCTTACAGTAGAAGGGTGGCACTCTCAGACCACATGCACCGCTATGCCGGGAAATCTCTGGTTTCCGAGTAATAGGGGGGACAAATATGCCCGAAAATACACATTTCCGTATAGAAAAGGCATGCCGCGGGTACCCTCTTCGGCTGGGTACTTTTTCGACTTTCGGGAGTTGGAGACCCAGTGGGTTTTGTAGTCCATACAAGTGCCTTCACGGCCCATAGGTCGGCTATTCCGGGAAAACTCTGGTTTCTCGGAAATGTTAACTCGAACATTGGGCACTATAACATGTGCCGGTTGGGGGTGGGGTAATTTGCAGGCCTGTCATCGCCGAGCGCGGACTTTCGGGAGCTAGCCACCTAGTGGGTCTTACAGTAGAAGGGTGGCACTCTCAGACCACATGCACCGCTATGACGGGAAAACTCTGGTTTCCGAAAAATAGGGGGACAAATATGACCAAAAATGCACATTTCCGTATAGAAAAGGCATGCCGCGGGTACCCTCTTCGGCTGGGTACTTTTTCGACTTTCGGGAGTTGGAGACCCAGTGGGTTTTGTAGTCCATACAAGTGCCTTCACGGCCCATAGGTCGGCTATTCCGGGAAAACTCTGGTTTCTCGGAAATTTTAACTCGAACATTGGGCACTATGACATGTGCCGGTAGGGGGTTGGGTTATTTGCAGGCCTGTCATCGCCGAGCGCGGACTTTCGGGAGCTAGCCACCTAGTGGGTCTTACAGTAGAAGGAAGGCACTCTCAGACCACATGCACCGCTATGCCGGGAAAACTCTGGTTTCCGAGAAATAGGGGGACAAATATGCCCGAAAATGCACATTTCCATATAGAAAAGGCATGCCACGGGTACCCTCTTCGGCTGGGTACTTTTTCGACTTTCGGGAGTTGGAGACCCAGTGGGTTTTGTAGTCCATACAAGTGCCTTCACGGCCCATAGGTCGGCTATTCCGGGAAAACTCTGGTTTCTCGGAAATTTTAACTCGAACATTGGGCACTATGACATGTGCCGGTAGGGGGTGGGGTAATTTGCAGGCCTGTCATCGCCGAGCGCGGACTTTCGGGAGCTAGCCACCTAGTGGGTCTTACAGTAGAAGGGTGGCACTCTCAGACCACATGCACCGCTATGCCGGGAAAACTCTGGTTTCCGAGAAATAGGGGGACAAATATGCCCGAAAATGCACATTTCCGTATATAACAGGCATGCCGCGGGTACCCTCTTCGGCTGGGTACTTTTCCGACTTTCGGGAGTTGGAGACCCAGTGGGTTTTGTAGTCCATACAAGTGCCTTCACGGCCCATAGGTCGGCTATTCCGTGAAAACTATGGTTTCTCGGAAATTTTAACTCGAACATTGGGCACTATAATATGTGCCGGTAGGGGATGGGGTAATTTGTAGGCCTGTCATCGCCGAGCGCGGACTTTCGGGAGCTAGCTACCTAGTGGGTCTTACAGAAGAAGGGTGGCTCTCTCAGACCACATGCACCGCTATGCCGGGAAAATTCTGGTTTCCGAGAAATAGGGGGATAAATATGCCCGAAAATGCACATTTCCGTATAGAAAAGGCATTCCGCGGGTACCCTCTTCGGCTGGGTACTTTTTCGACTTTCGGGAGTTGGAGACCAAGTGGGTTTTGTAGTCCATACAAGTGCCTTCACGGCCCATAGGTCGGCTATTCCGGGAAAACTCTGGTTTCTCGGAAATTTTAACTCGAACATTGGGCACTATGACATGTGCCGGTAGGGGGTGGGGTAATTTGTAGGCCTGTCATCGCTGAGCGCGGACTTTCGGGAGCTAGCCACCTAGTGGGTCTTACAGTAGAAGGGTGGCACTCTCAGACCACATGCACCGCTATGCCGGAAAAACTCTGGTTTTCGAGAAATAGGGGGACAAATATGCCCGAAAATGCACATTTCCGTATAGAAAAGGCATTCCGCGGGTACCCTCTTCGGCTGGGTACTTTTTCGACTTTCGGGAGTTGGAGACCCAGTGGGTTTTGTAGTCCATACAAGTGCCTTCACGGCCCATAGGTCGGCTATTCCGGGAAAACTCTGGTTTCTCGGAAATTTTAACTCGAACATTGGGCACTATGACATGTGCCGGTAGGGGGTGGGGTAATTTGTAGGTCTGTCATCGCCGAGCGCGGACTTTCGGGAGCTAGCCACCTAGTGGGTCTTACAGTAGAAGGGTGGCACTCTCAGACCACATGCACCGCTATGCCGGGAAAACTCTGGTTTCCGAGAAATAGGAGGACAAATATGCCCGAAAATGCACATTTCCATATAGAAAAGGCATGCCACGGGTACCCTCTTCGGCTGGGTACTTTTTCGACTTTCGGGAGTTGGAGACCCAGTGGGTTTTGTAGTCCATACAAGTGCCTTCACGGCCCATAGGTCGGCTATTCCGGGAAAACTCTGGTTTCTCGGAAATTTTAACTCGAACATTGGGCACTATAACATGTGCCGGTAGGGGGTGGGGTAATTTGCAGGCCTGTCATCGCCGAGCGCGGACTTTCGGGAGCTAGCCACCTAGTGGGTCTTACAGTAGAAGGGTGGCACTCTCAGACCACATGCACCGCTATGCCGGGAAAACGCTGGTTTCCGAGAAATAGGGGGACAAATATGCCCGAAAATGCACATTTCCGTATATAACAGGCATGCCGCGGGTACCCTCTTCGGCTGGGTACTTTTTCGACTTTCGGGAGTTGGAGACCCAGTGGGTTTTGTAGTCCATACAAGTGCCTTCACGGCCCATAGGTCGGCTATTCCGGGAAAACTCTGGTTTCTCGGAAATTTTAACTCGAACATTGGGCACTATAATATGTGCCGGTAGGGGGTGGGGTAATTTGTAGGCCTGTCATCGCCGAGCGCATACTTTCGGGAGCTAGCTACCTAGTGGGTCTTACAGAAGAAGGGTGGCACTCTCAGACCACATGCACCGCTATGCCGGGAAAACTCTGGTTTCCGAGAAATAGGGGGACAAATATGCCCGAAAATGCACATTTCCGTATAGAAAAGGCATTCCGCGGGTACCCTCTTCGGCTGGGTACTTTTTCGACTTTCGGGAGTTGGAGACCCAGTGGGTTTTGTAGTCCATACAAGTGCCTTCACGGCCCATAGGTCAGCTATTCCGGGAAAACTCTGGTTTCTCGGAAATTTTAACTCGAACATTGGGCACTATGACATGTGCCGGTAGGGGGTGGGGTAATTTGTAGGCCTGTCATCGCCGAGCGCGGACTTTCGGGAGCTAGCCACCTAGTGGGTCTTACAGAAGAAGGGTGGCACTCTCAGACCACATGCACCGCTATGCCGGGAAAACTCTGGTTTCCGAGAAATAGGGGGACAAATATGCCCGAAAATGCACATTTCCGTATAGAAAAGGCATTCCGCGGGTACCCTCTTCGGCTGGGTACTTTTTCGACTTTCGGGAGTTGGAGACCCAGTGGGTTTTGTAGTCCATACAAGTGCCTTCACGGCCCATAGGTCGGCTATTCCGGGAAAACTCTGGTTTCTCCGAAATTTTAACTCGAACATTGGGCACTATGACATGTGCCGGTAGGGGGTGGGGTAATTTGTAGGCCTGTCATCGCCGAGCGCGGACTTTCGGGAGCTAGCCACCTAGTGGGTCTTACAGTAGAAGGGTGGCACTCTCAGACCACATGCACCGCTATGCCGGGAAAACTCTGGTTTCCGAGAAATAGGGGGACAAATATGCCCGAAAATGCACATTTCCATATAGAAAAGGCATGCCACGGGTACCCTCTTCGGCTGGGTACTTTTTCGACTTTCGGGAGTTGGAGACCCAGTGGGTTTTGTAGTCCATACAAGTGCCTTCACGGCCCATAAGTCGGCTATTCCGGGAAAACTCTGGTTTCTCGGAAATTTTAACTCGAACATTGGGCACTATGACATGTGCCGGTAGGGGGTGGGGTAATTTGCAGGCCTGTCATCGCCGAGCGCGGACTTTCGGGAGCTAGCCACCTAGTGGGTCTTACAGTAGAAGGGTGGCACTCTCAGACCACATGCACCGCTATGCCGGGAAAACTCTGGTTTCCGAGAAATAGGGGGACAAATATGCCCGAAAATGCACATTTCCGTATATAACAGGCATACCGCGGGTACCCTCTTCCCCTGGGTACTTTTTCGACTTTCGGGAGTTGGAGACCCAGTGGGTTTTGTAGTCCATACAAGTGCCTTCACGGCCCATAGGTCGGCTATTCCGGGAAAACTCTGGTTTCTCGGAAATTTTAACTCGAACATTGGGCACTATAATATGTGCCGGTAGGGGGTGGGGTAATTTGTAGGCCTGTCATCGCCGAGCGCGGACTTTCGGGAGCTAGCTACCTAGTGAGTCTTACAGAAGAAGGGTGGCACTCTCAGACCACATGCACCGCTATGCCGGGAAAACTCTGGTTTCCGAGAAATAGGGGGACAAATATGCCCGAAAATGCACATTGCCGTATAGAAAAGGCATTCCGCGGGTACCCTCTTCGGCTGGGTACTTTTTCGACTTTCGGGAGTTGGAGACCCAGTGGGTTTTGTAGTCCATACAAGTGCCTTCACGGCCCATAGGTCGGCTATTCCGGGAAAACTCTGGTTTCTCGGAAATTTTAACTCGAACATTGGGCACTATGACATGTGCCGGTAGGGGGTGGGGTAATTTGTAGGCCTGTCATCGCCGAGCGCGGACGTTCGGGAGCTAGCCACCTAGTGGGTCTTACAGTAGAAGGGTGGCACTCTCAGACCACATGCACCGCTATGCCGGGAAAACTCTGGTTTCCGAGAAATAGGGGGACAAATATGCCCGAAAATGCACATTTCCGTATAGAAAAGGCATTCCGCGGGTACCCTCTTCGGCTGGGTACTTTTTCGACTTTCGGGAGTTGGAGACTCAGTGGGTTTTGTAGTCCATACAAGTGCCTTCACGGCCCATAGGTCGGCTGTTCCGGGAAAACTCTGGTTTCTCGGAAATTTTAACTCGAACATTGGGCACTATGACATGTGCCGGTAGGGGGTGGGGTAATTTGTAGGCCTGTCATCGCCGAGCGCGGACTTTCGGGAGCTAGCCACCTAGTGGGTCTTACAGTAAAAGGGTGGCACTCTCAGACCACATGCACCGCTATGCCGGGAAAACTCTGGTTTCCGAGAAATAGGGGGACAAATATGCCCGAAAATGCACATTTCCATATAGAAAAGGCATGCCACGGGTACCCTCTTCGGCTGGGTACTTTTTCGACTTTCGGGAGTTGGAGACCCAGTGGGTTTTGTAGTCCATACAAGTGCCTTCACGGCCCATAGGTCGGCTATTCCGGGAAAACTCTGGTTTCTCGGAAATTTTAACTCGAACATTGGGCACTATGACATATGCCGGTAGGGGGTGGGGTAATTTGCAGGCCTGTCATCGCCGAGCGCGGACTTTCGGGAGCTAGCCACCTAGTGGGTCTTACAGTAGAAGGGTGGCACTCTCAGACCACATGCACCGCTATGCCGGGAAAACTCTGGTTTCAGAGAAATAGGGGGACAAATATGCCCGAAAATGCACATTTCCGTATATAACAGACATGCCGCGGGTACCCTCTTCGGCTGGGTACTTTTTCGACTTTCGGGAGTTGGAGACCCAGTGGGTTTTGTAGTCCATACAAGTGCCTTCACGGCCCATAGGTCGGCTATTCCGGGAAAACTCTGGTTTCTCGGAAATTTTAACTCGAACATTGGGCACTATAATATGTGCCGGTAGGGGATGGGGTAATTTGTAGGCCTGTCATCGCCGAGCGCGGACTTTCGGGAGCTAGCTACCTAGTGGGTCTTACAGAAGAAGGGTGGCTCTCTCAGACCACATGCACCGCTATGCCGGGAAAATTCTGGTTTCCGAGAAATAGGGGGATAAGTATGCCCGAAAATGCACATTTCCGTATAGAAAAGGCATTCCGCGGGTACCCTCTTCGGCTGGGTACTTTTTCGACTTTCGGGAGTTGGAGACCAAGTGGGTTTTGTAGTCCATACAAGTGCCTTCACGGCCCATAGGTCGGCTATTCCGGGAAAACTCTGGTTTCTCGGAAATTTTAACTCGAACATTGGGCACTATGACATGTGCCGGTAGGGGGTGGGGTAATTTGTAGGCCTGTCATCGCCGAGCGCGGACTTTCGGGAGCTAGCCACCTAGTGGGTCTTACAGTAGAAGGGTGGCACTCTCAGACCACATGCACCGCTATGCCGGAAAAACTCTGGTTTTCGAGAAATAGGGGGACAAATATGCCCGAAAATGCACATTTCCGTATAGAAAAGGCATTCCGCGGGTACCCTCTTCGGCTGGGTACTTTTTCGACTTTCGGGAGTTGGAGACCCAGTGGGTTTTGTAGTCCATACAAGTGCCTTCACGGCCCATAGGTCGGCTATTCCGGGAAAACTCTTGTTTCTCGGAAATTTTAACTCGAACATTGGGCACTATGACATGTGCCGGTAGGGGGTGGGGTAATTTGTAGGTCTGTCATCGCCGAGCGCGGACTTTCGGGAGCTAGCCACCTAGTGGGTCTTACAGTAGAAGGGTGGCACTCTCAGACCACATGCACCGCTATGCCGGGAAAACTCTGGTTTCCGAGAAATAGGAGGACAAATATGCCCGAAAATGCACATTTCCATATAGAAAAGGCATGCCACGGGTACCCTCTTCGGCTGGGTACTTTTTCGACTTTCGGGAGTTGGAGACCCAGTGGGTTTTGTAGTCCATACAAGTGCCTTCACGGCCCATAGGTCGGCTATTCCGGGAAAACTCTGGTTTCTCGGAAATTTTAACTCGAACATTGGGCACTATAACATGTGCCGGTAGGGGGTGGGGTAATTTGCAGGCCTGTCATCGCCGAGCGCGGACTTTCGGGAGCTAGCCACCTAGTGGGTCTTACAGTAGAAGGGTGGCACTCTCAGACCACATGCACCGCTATGCCGGGAAAACGCTGGTTTTCGAGAAATAGGGGGACAAATATGCCCGAAAATGCACATTTCCGTATAGAAAAGGCATTCCGCGGGTACCCTCTTCGGCTGGGTACTTTTTCGACTTTCGGGAGTTGGAGACCCAGTGGGTTTTGTAGTCCATACAAGTGCCTTCACGGCCCATAGGTCGGCTATTCCGGGAAAACTCTGGTTTCTCGGAAATTTTAACTCGAACATTGGGCACTATAATATGTGCCGGTAGGGGGTGGGGTAATTTGTAGGCCTGTCATCGCCGAGCGCATACTTTCGGGAGCTAGCTACCTAGTGGGTCTTACAGAAGAAGGGTGGCACTCTCAGACCACATGCACCGCTATGCCGGGAAAACTCTGGTTTCCGAGAAATAGGGGGACAAATATGCCCGAAAATGCACATTTCCGTATAGAAAAGGCATTCCGCGGGTACCCTCTTCGGCTGGGTACTTTTTCGACTTTCGGGAGTTGGAGACCCAGTGGGTTTTGTAGTCCATACAAGTGCCTTCACGGCCCATAGGTCAGCTATTCCGGGAAAACTCTGGTTTCTCGGAAATTTTAACTCGAACATTGGGCACTATGACATGTGCCGGTAGGGGGTGGGGTAATTTGTAGGCCTGTCATCGCCGAGCGCGGACTTTCGGGAGCTAGCCACCTAGTGGGTCTTACAGAAGAAGGGTGGCACTCTCAGACCACATGCACCGCTATGCCGGGAAAACTCTGGTTTCCGAGAAATAGGGGGACAAATATGCCCGAAAATGCACATTTCCGTATAGAAAAGGCATTCCGCGGGTACCCTCTTCGGCTGGGTACTTTTTCGACTTTCGGGAGTTGGAGACCCAGTGGGTTTTGTAGTCCATACAAGTGCCTTCACGGCCCATAGGTCGGCTATTCCGGGAAAACTCTGGTTTCTCCGAAATTTTAACTCGAACATTGGGCACTATGACATGTGCCGGTAGGGGGTGGGGTAATTTGTAGGCCTGTCATCGCCGAGCGCGGACTTTCGGGAGCTAGCCACCTAGTGGGTCTTACAGTAGAAGGGTGGCACTCTCAGACCACATGCACCGCTATGCCGGGAAAACTCTGGTTTCCGAGAAATAGGGGGACAAATATGCCCGAAAATGCACATTTCCATATAGAAAAGGCATGCCACGGGTACCCTCTTCGGCTGGGTACTTTTTCGACTTTCGGGAGTTGGAGACCCAGTGGGTTTTGTAGTCCATACAAGTGCCTTCACGGCCCATAAGTCGGCTATTCCGGGAAAACTCTGGTTTCTCGGAAATTTTAACTCGAACATTGGGCACTATGACATGTGCCGGTAGGGGGTGGGGTAATTTGCAGGCCTGTCATCGCCGAGCGCGGACTTTCGGGAGCTAGCCACCTAGTGGGTCTTACAGAAGAAGGGTGGCACTCTCAGACCACATGCACCGCTATGCCGGGAAAACTCTGGTTTCCGAGAAATAGGGGGACAAATATGCCCGAAAATGCACATTTCCGTATATAACAGGCATGCCGCGGGTACCCTCTTCGGCTGGGTACTTTTTCGACTTTCGGGAGTTGGAGACCCAGTGGGTTTTGTAGTCCATACAAGTGCCTTCACGGCCCATAGGTCGGCTATTCCGGGAAAACTCTGGTTTCTCGGAAATTTTAACTCGAACATTGGGCACTATAATATGTGCCGGTAGGGGGTGGGGTAATTTGTAGGCCTGTCATCGCCGAGCGCGGACTTTCGGGAGCTAGCTACCTAGTGGGTCTTACAGAAGAAGGGTGGCACTCTCAGACCACATGCACCGCTATGCCGGGAAAACTCTGGTTTCCGAGAAATAGGGGGACAAATATGCCCGAAAATGCACATTGCCGTATAGAAAAGGCATTCCGCGGGTACCCTCTTCGGCTGGGTACTTTTTCGACTTTCGGGAGTTGGAGACCCAGTGGGTTTTGTAGTCCATACAAGTGCCTTCACGGCCCATAGGTCGGCTATTCCGGGAAAACTCTGGTTTCTCGGAAATTTTAACTCGAACATTGGGCACTATGACATGTGCCGGTAGGGGGTGGGGTAATTTGTAGGCCTGTCATCGCCGAGCGCGGACGTTCGGGAGCTAGCCACCTAGTGGGTCTTACAGTAGAAGGGTGGCACTCTCAGACCACATGCACCGCTATGCCGGGAAAACTCTGGTTTCCGAGAAATAGGGGGACAAATATGCCCGAAAATGCACATTTCCGTATAGAAAAGGCATTCCGCGGGTACCCTCTTCGGCTGGGTACTTTTTCGACTTTCGGGAGTTGGAGACTCAGTGGGTTTTGTAGTCCATACAAGTGCCTTCACGGCCCATAGGTCGGCTGTTCCGGGAAAACTCTGGTTTCTCGGAAATTTTAACTCGAACATTGGGCACTATGACATGTGCCGGTAGGGGGTGGGGTAATTTGTAGGCCTGTCATCGCCGAGCGCGGACTTTCGGGAGCTAGCCACCTAGTGGGTCTTACAGTAAAAGGGTGGCACTCTCAGACCACATGCACCGCTATGCCGGGAAAACTCTGGTTTCCGAGAAATAGGGGGACAAATATGCCCGAAAATGCACATTTCCATATAGAAAAGGCATGCCACGGGTACCCTCTTCGGCTGGGTACTTTTTCGACTTTCGGGAGTTGGAGACCCAGTGGGTTTTGTAGTCCATACAAGTGCCTTCACGGCCCATAGGTCGGCTATTCCGGGAAAACTCTGGTTTCTCGGAAATTTTAACTCGAACATTGGGCACTATGACATATGCCGGTAGGGGGTGGGGTAATTTGCAGGCCTGTCATCGCCGAGCGCGGACTTTCGGGAGCTAGCCACCTAGTGGGTCTTACAGTAGAAGGGTGGCACTCTCAGACCACATGCACCGCTATGCCGGGAAAACTCTGGTTTCAGAGAAATAGGGGGACAAATATGCCCGAAAATGCACATTTCCGTATATAACAGGCATGCCGCGGGTACCCTCTTCGGCTGGGTACTTTTTCGACTTTCGGGAGTTGGAGACCCAGTGGATTTTGTAGTCCATACAAGTGCCTTCACGGCCCATAGGTCGGCTATTCCGGGAAAACTCTGGTTTCTCGGAAATTTTAACTCGAACATTGGGCACTATAATATGTGCCGGTAGGGGGTGGGGTAATTTGTAGGCCTGTCATCGCCGAGCGCGGACTTTCGGGAGCTAGCTACCTAGTGGGTCTTACAGAAGAAGGGTGGCACTCTCAGACCACATGCACCGCTATGACGGGAAAACTCTGGTTTCCGAGAAATAGGGGGACAAATATGCCCGAAAATGCACATTTCCGTATAGAAAAGGCATTCGGCGGGTACCCTCTTCGGCTGGGTACTTTTTCGACTTTCGGGAGTTGGAGACCCAGTGGGTTTTGTAGTCCATACAAGTGCCTTCACGGCCCATAGGTCGGCTATTCCGGGAAAATTCTGGTTTCTCGGAAATTTTAACTCGAACATTGGGCACTATGACATGTGCCGGTAGGGGGTGGGGTAATTTGTAGGCCTGTCATCGCCGAGCGCGGACTTTTGGGAGCTAGCCACCTAGTGGGTCTTACAGTAGAAGGGTGGCACTCTCAGACCACATGCACCGCTATGCCGGGAAAACTCTGGTTTCCGAGAAATAGGGGGACAAATATGCCCGAAAATGCACATTTCCGTATAGAAAAGGCATTCCGCGGGTACCCTCTTCGGCTGGGTACTTTTTCGACTTTCGGGAGTTGGAGACCCAGTGGGTTTTGTAGTCCATACAAGTGCCTTCACGGCCCATAGGTCGGCTATTCCGGGAAAACTCTGGTTTCTCGGAAATTTTAACTCGAACATTGGGCACTATGACATGTGCCGGTAGGGGGTGGGGTAATTTGTAGGCCTGTCATCGCCGAGCGCGGACTTTCGGGAGCTAGCCACCTAGTGGGTCTTACAGTAGAAGGGTGGCACTCTCAGACCACATGCACCGCTATGCCGGGAAAACTCTGGTTTCCGAGAAATAGGGGGACAAATATGCCCGAAAATGCACATTTCCGTATATAACAGGCATGCCGCGGGTACCCTCTTCGGCTGGGTACTTTTTCGACTTTCGGGAGTTGGAGACCCAGTGGGTTTTGTAGTCCATACAAGTGCCTTCACGGCCCATAGGTCGGCTATTCCGGGAAAACTCTGGTTTCTCGGAAATTTTAACTCGAACATTGGGCACTATGACATGTGCCGGTAGGGGGTGGGGTAATTTGTAGGCCTGTCATCGCCGAGCGCGGACTTTCGGGAGCTAGCCACCTAGTGGGTCTTACAGTAGAAGGGTGGCACTCTCAGACCACATGCACCGCTATGCCGGGAAAACTCTGGTTTCCGAGAAATAGGGGGACAAATATGCCCGAAAATGCACATTTCCGTATAGAACAGGCATGCCGCGGGTACCCTCTTCGGCTGGGTACTTTTTCGACTTTCGGGAGTTGGACACCCATTTCCGTATAGAACAGGCATGCCGCGGGTACCCTCTTCGGCTGGGTACTTTTTCGACTTTCGGGAGTTGGAGACCCAGTGGGTTTTGTAGTCCATACAAGTGCCTTCACGGCCCATAGGTCGGCTATTCCGGGAAAACTCTGGTTTCTCGGAAATTTTAACTCGAACATTGGGCACTATGACATGTGCCGGTAGGGGGTGGGGTAATTTGTAGGCCTGTCATCGCCGAGCGCGGACTTTCGGGAGCTAGCCACCTAGTGGGTCTTACAGTAGAAGGGTGGCACTCTCAGACCACATGCACCGCTATGCCGGGAAAACTCTGGTTTCCGAGAAATAGGGGGACAAATATGCCCGAAAATGCACATTTCCGTATAGAAAAGGCATTCCGCGGGTACCCTCTTCGGCTGGGTACTTTTTCGACTTTCGGGAGTTGGAGACCCAGTGGGTTTTGTAGTCCATACAAGTGCCTTTACGGCCCATAGGTCGGCTATTCCGGGAAAACTCTGGTTTCTCGGAAATTTTAACTCGAACATTGGGCACTATGACATGTGCCGGTAGGGGGTGGGTAATTTGCAGGCCTGTCATCGCCGAGCGCGGACTTTCGGGAGCTAGCCACCTAGTGGGTCTTACAGTAGAAGGGTGGCACTCTCAGACCACATGCACCGCTATGCCGGGAAAACTCTGGTTTCCGAGAAATAGGGGGACAAATATGCCCGAAAATGCACATTTCCGTATATAACAGGCATGCCGCGGGTACCCTCTTCGGCTGGGTACTTTTTCGACTTTCGGGAGTTGGAGATCCAGTGGGTTTTGTAGTCCATACAAGTGCCTTCACGGCCCATAGGTCGGCTATTCCGGGAAAACTCTGGTTTCTCGGAAATTTTAACTCGAACATTGGGCACTATAATATGTGCCGGTAGGGGGTGGGGTAATTTGTAGGCCTGTCATCGCCGAGCGCGGACTTTCGGGAGCTAACTACCTAGTGGGTCTTACAGAAGAAGGGTGGCACTCTCAGACCACATGCACCGCTATGCCGGGAAAACTCTGGTTTCCGAGAAATAGGGGGACAAATATGCCCGAAAATGCACATTTCCGTATAGAAAAGGCATTCCGCGGGTACCCTCTTCGGCTGGGTACTTTTTCGACTTTCAGGAGTTGGAGACCCAGTGGGTTTTGTAGTCTATACAAGTGCCTTCACGGCCCATAGGTCGGCTATTCCGGGAAAACTCTGGTTTCTCGGAAATTTTAACTCGAACATTGGGCACTATGACATGTGCCGGTAGGGGGTGGGGTAATTTGTAGGCCTGTCATCGCCGAGCGCGGACTTTCGGGAGCTAGCCACCTAGTGGGTCTTACAGTAGAAGGGTGGCACTCTCAGACCACATGCACCGCTATGCCGGGAAAACTCTGGTTTCCGAGAAATAGGGGGACAAATATGCCCGAAAATGCACATTTCCGTATAGAAAAGGCATTCCGCGGGTACCCTCTTCGGCTGGGTACTTTTTCGACTTTCGGGACTTGGAGACCCAGTGGGTTTTGTAGTCCATACAAGTGCCTTTACGGCCCATAGGTCGGCTATTCCGGGAAAACTCTGGTTTCTCGGAAATTTTAACTCGAACATTGGGCACTATGACATGTGCCGGTAGGGGGTGGGTAATTTGCAGGCCTGTCATCGCCGAGCGCGGACTTTCGGGAGCTAGCCACCTAGTGGGTCTTACAGTAGAAGGGTGGCACTCTCAGACCACATGCACCGCTATGCCGGGAAAACTCTGGTTTCCGAGAAATAGGGGGACAAATATGCCCGAAAATGCACATTTCCGTATATAACAGGCATGCCGCGGGTACCCTCTTCGGCTGGGTACTTTTTCGACTTTCGGGAGTTGGAGACCCAGTGGGTTTTGTAGTCCATACAAGTGCCTTCACGGCCCATAGGTCGGCTATTCCGGGAAAACTCTGGTTTCTCGGAAATTTTAACTCGAACATTGGGCACTATAATATGTGCCGGTAGGGGGTGGGGTAATTTGTAGGCCTGTCATCGCCGAGCGCGGACTTTCGGGAGCTAGCCACCTAGTGGGTCTTACAGTAGAAGGGTGGCACTCTCAGACCACATGCACCGCTATGCCGGGAAAACTCTAGTTTCCGAGAAATAGGGGGACAAATATGCCCGAAAATGCACATTTCCGTATAGAAAAGGCAATCCGCGGGTACCCTCTTCGGCTGGGTACTTTTTCGACTTTCGGGAGTTGGAGACCCAGTGGGTTTTGTAGTCCATACAAGTGCCTTCACGGCCCATAGGTCGGCTATTCCGGGAAAATTCTGGTTTCTCGGAAATTTTAACTCGAACATTGGGCACTATGACATGTGCCGGTAGGGGGTGGGGTAATTTGTAGGCCTGTCATCGCCGAGCGCGGACTTTCGGGAGCTAGCCACCTAGTGGGTCTTACAGTAGAACGGTGGCACTCTCAGACCACATGCACCGCTATGCCGGGAAAACTCTGGTTTCCGAGAAATAGGGGGACAAATATGCCCGAAAATGCACATTTCCGTATAGAAAAGGCATTCCGCGGGTACCCTCTTCGGCTGGGTACTTTTTCGACTTTCGGGAGTTGGAGACCCAGTGGGTTTTGTAGTCCATACAAGTGCCTTCACGGCCCATAGGTCGGCTATTCCGGGAAAACTCTGGTTTCTCGGAAATTTTAACTCGAACATTGGGCACTATGACATGTGCCGGTAGGGGGTGGGGTAATTTGTAGGCCTGTCATCGCCGAGCGCGGACTTTCGGGAGCTAGCCACCTAGTGGGTCTTACAGTAGAAGGGTGGCACTCTCAGACCACATGCACCGCTATGCCGGGAAAACTCTGGTTTCCGAGAAATAGGGGGACAAATATGCCCGAAAATGCACATTTCCGTATATAACAGGCATGCCGCGGGTACCCTCTTCGGCTGGGTACTTTTTCGACTTTCGGGAGTTGGAGACCCAGTGGGTTTTGTAGTCCATACAAGTGCCTTCACGGCCCATAGGTCGGCTATTCCGGGAAAACTCTGGTTTCTCGGAAATTTTAACTCGAACATTGGGCACTATAATATGTGCCGGTAGGGGGTGGGGTAATTTGTAGGCCTGTCATCGCCGAGCGCGGACTTTCGGGAGCTAACTACCTAGTGGGTCTTACAGAAGAAGGGTGGCACTCTCAGACCACATGCACCGCTATGCCGGGAAAACTCTGGTTTCCGAGAAATAGGGGGACAAATATGCCCGAAAATGCACATTTCCGTATAGAAAAGGCATTCCGCGGGTACCCTCTTCGGCTGGGTACTTTTTCGACTTTCAGGAGTTGGAGACCCAGTGGGTTTTGTAGTCCATACAAGTGCCTTCACGGCCCATAGGTCGGCTATTCCGGGAAAACTCTGGTTTCTCGGAAATTTTAACTCGAACATTGGGCACTATGACATGTGCCGGTAGGGGGTGGGGTAATTTGTAGGCCTGTCATCGCCGAGCGCGGACTTTCGGGAGCTAGCCACCTAGTGGGTCTTACAGTAGAAGGGTGGCACTCTCAGACCACATGCACCGCTATGCCGGGAAAACTCTGGTTTCCGAGAAATAGGGGGACAAATATGCCCGAAAATGCACATTTCCGTATAGAAAAGGCATTCCGCGGGTACCCTCTTCGGCTGGGTACTTTTTCGACTTTCGGGAGTTGGAGACCCAGTGGGTTTTGTAGTCCATACAGTCAAGTGCCTTTACGGCCCATAGGTCGGCTATTCCGGGAAAACTCTGGTTTCTCGGAAATTTTAACTCGAACATTGGGCACTATGACATATGCCGGTAGGGGGTGGCTAATTTGCAGGCCTGTCATCGCCGAGCGCGGACTTTCGGGAGCTAGCCACCTAGTGGGTCTTACAGTAGAAGGGTGGCACTCTCAGACCACATGCACCGCTATGCCGGGAAAACTCTGGTTTCCGAGAAATAGGGGGACAAATATGCCCGAAAATGCACATTTCCGTATATAACAGGCATGCCGCGGGTACCCTCTTCGGCTGGGTACTTTTTCGACTTTCGGGAGTTGGAGCCCCAGTGGGTTTTGTAGTCCATACAAGTGCCTTCACGGCCCATAGGTCGGCTATTCCGGGAAAACTCTGGTTTCTCGGAAATTTTAACTCGAACATTGGGCACTATAATATGTGCCGGTAGGGGGTGGGGTAATTTGTAGGCCTGTCATCGCCGAGCGCGGACTTTCGGGAGCTAGCCACCTAGTGGGTCTTACAGTAGAAGGGTGGCACTCTCAGACCACATGCACCGCTATGCCGGGAAAACTCTGGTTTCCGAGAAATAGGGGGACAAATATGCCCGAAAATGCACATTTCCGTATAGAAAAGGCATTCCGCGGGTACCCTCTTCGGCTGGGTACTTTTTCGACTTTCGGGAGTTGGAGACCCAGTGGGTTTTGTAGTCCATACAAGTGCCTTTACGGCCCATAGGTCGGCTATTCCGGGAAAACTCTGGTTTCTCGGAAATTTTAACTCGAACATTGGGCACTATGACATGTGCCGGTAGGGGGTGGGTAATTTGCAGGCCTGTCATCGCCGAGCGCGGACTTTCGGGAGCTAGCCACCTAGTGGGTCTTACAGTAGAAGGGTGGCACTCTCAGACCACATGCACCGCTATGCCGGGAAAACTCTGGTTTCCGAGAAATAGGGGGACAAATATGCCCGAAAATGCACATTTCCGTATAGAAAAGGCATTCCGCGGGTACCCTCTTCGGCTGGGTACTTTTTCGACTTTCGGGAGTTGGAGACCCAGTGGGTTTTGTAGTCCATACAAGTGCCTTCACGGCCCATAGGTCGGCTATTCCGGGAAAACTCTGGTTTCTCGGAAATTTTAACTCGAACATTGGGCACTATGACATGTGCCGGTAGGGGGTGGGGTAATTTGTAGGCCTGTCATCGCCGAGCGCGGACTTTCGGGAGCTAGCCACCTAGTGGGTCTTACAGTAGAAGGGTGGCACTCTCAGACCACATGCACCGCTATGCCAGGAAAACTCTGGTTTCCGAGAAATAGGGGGACAAATATGCCCGAAAATGCACATTTCCATATAGAAAAGGCATGCCACGGGTACCCTCTTCGGCTGGGTACTTTTTCGACTTTCGGGAGTTGGAGACCCAGTGGGTTTTGTAGTCCATACAAGTGCCTTCACGGCCAATAGGTCGGCTATTCCGGGAAAACTCTGGTTTCTCGGAAATTTTAACTCGAACATTGGGCACTATGACATGTGCCGGTAGGGGGTGGGGTAATTTGCAGGCCTGTCATCGCCGAGCGCGGACTTTCGGGAGCTAGCCACCTAGTGGGTCTTACAGTAGAAGGGTGGCACTCTCAGACCACATGCACCGCTATGCCGGGAAAACTCTGGTTTCCGAGAAATAGGGGGACAAATATGCCCGAAAATGCACATTTCCGTATATAACAGGCATGCCGCGGGTACCCTCTTCGGCTGGGTACTTTTTCGACTTTCGGGAGTTGGAGACCCAGTGGGTTTTGTAGTCCATACAAGTGCCTTCACGGCCCATAGGTCGGCTATTCCGGGAAAACTCTGGTTTCTCGGAAATTTTAACTCGAACATTGGGCACTATAATATGTGCCGGTAGGGGGTGGGGTAATTTGTAGGCCTGTCATCGCCGAGCGCGGACTTTCGGGAGCTAGCTACCTAGTGCGTCTTACAGAAGAAGGGTGGCTCTCTCAGACCACATGCACCGCTATGCCGGGAAAACTCTGGTTTCCGAGAAATATGGGGACAAATATGCCCGAAAATGCACATTTCCGTATAGAAAAGGCATTCCGCGGGTACCCTCTTCGGCTGGGTACTTTTTCGACTTTCGGGAGTTGGAGACCCAGTGGGTTTTGTAGTCCATACAAGTGCCTTCACGGCCCATAGGTCGGCTATTCCGGGAAAACTCTGGTTTCTCGGAAATTTTAACTCGAACATTGGGCACTATGACATGTGCCGGTAGGGGGTGGGGTAATTTGTAGGCCTGTCATCGCCGAGCGCGGACTTTCGGGAGCTAGCCACCTAGTGGGTCTTACAGTAGAAGGGTGGCACTCTCAGACCACATGCACCGCTATGCCGGGAAAACTCTGGTTTCCGAGAAATAGGGGGACAAATATGCCCGAAAATGCACATTTCCATATAGAAAAGGCATGCCACGGGTACCCTCTTCGGCTGGGTACTTTTTCGACTTTCGGGAGTTGGAGACCCAGTGGGTTTTGTAGTCCATACAAGTGCCTTCACGGCCCATAGGTCGGCTATTCCGGGAAAACTCTGGTTTCTCGGAAATTTTAACTCGAACATTGGGCACTATGACATGTGCCGGTAGGGGGTGGGGTAATTTTCAGGCCTGTCATCGCCGAGCGCGGACTTTCGGGAGCTAGCCACCTAGTGGGTCTTACAGTAGAAGGGTGGCACTCTCAGACCACATGCACCGCTATGCCGGGAAAACTCTGGTTTCCGAGAAATAGGGGGACAAATATGCCCGAAAATGCACATTTCCGTATAGAAAAGGCATTCTTCGGCTGGGTACTTTTTCGACTTTCGGGAGTTGGAGACCCAGTGGGTTTTGTAGTCCATACAAGTGCCTTCACGGCCCATAGGTCGGCTATTCCGGGAAAACTCTGGTTTCTCGGAAATTTTAACTCGAACATTGGGCACTATGACATGTGCCTGTAGGGGGTGGGGTAATTTGTAGGCCTGTCATCGCCAAGCGCGGACTTTCGGGAGCTAGCCACCTAGTGGGTCTTACAGTAGAAGGGTGGCACTCTCAGACCACATGCACCGCTATGCCGGGAAAACTCTGGTTTCCGAGAAATAGGGGGACAAATATGCCCGAAAATGCACATTTCCGTATAGAAAAGGCATTCCGCGGGTACCCTCTTCGGCTGGGTACTTTTTCGACTTTCGGGAGTTGGAGACCCAGTGGGTTTTGTAGTCCATACAAGTGCCTTCACGGCCCATAGGTCGGCTATTCCGGGAAAACTCTGGTTTCTTGGAAATTTTAACTCGAACATTGGGCACTATGACATGTGCCGGTAGGGGGTGGGGTAATTTGTAGGCCTGTCATCGCCGAGCGCGGACTTTCGGGAGCTAGCTACCTAGTGGGTCTTACAGTAGAAGCGTGGCACTCTCAGACCACATGCACCGCTATGCCGGGAAAACTCTGGTTTCCGAGAAATAGGGGGACAAATATGCCCGAAAATGCACATTTCCATATAGAAAAGGCATGCCACGGGTACCCTCTTCGGCTGGGTACTTTTTCGACTTTCGGGAGTCGGAGACCCAGTGGGTTTTGTAGTCCATACAAGTGCCTTCACGGCCCATAGGTCGGCTATTCCGGGAAAACTCTGGTTTCTCGGAAATTTTAACTCGAACATTGGGCACTATAATATCTGCCGGTAGGGGGTGGGGTAATTTGCAGGCCTGTCATCGCCGAGCGCGGACTTTCGGGAGCTAGCCACCTAGTGGGTCTTACAGTAGAAGGGTGGCACTCTCAGACCACATGCACCGCTATGCCGGGAAAACTCTGGTTTCAGAGAAATAAGGGGACAAATATGCCCGAAAATGCACATTTCCGTATATAACAGGCATGCCGCGGGTACCCTCTTCGGCTGGGTACTTTTTCGACTTTCGGGAGTTGGAGACCCAGTGGGTTTTGTAGTCCATACAAGTGCCTTCACGGCCCATAGGTCGGCTATTCCGGGAAAACTCTGGTTTCTCGGAAATTTTAACTCGAACATTGGGCACTATAATATGTGCCGGTAGGGGGTGGGGTAATTTGTAGGCCTGTCATCGCCGAGCGCGGACTTTCGGGAGCTAGCTACCTAGTGGGTCTTACAGAAGAAGGGTGGCACTCTCAGACCACATGCACCGCTATGCCGGGAAAACTCTGGTTTCCGAGAAATAGGGGGACAAATATGCCCGAAAATGCACATTTCCATATAGAAAAGGCATGCCACGGGTACCCTCTTCGGCTGGGTACTTTTTCGACTTTCGGGAGTTGGAGACCCAGTGGGTTTTGTAGTCCATACAAGTGCCTTCACGGCCCATAGGTCGGCTATTCCGGGAAAACTCTGGTTTCTCGGAAATTTTAACTCGAACATTGGGCACTATGACATGTGCCGGTAGGGGGTGGGGTAATTTGCAGGCCTGTCATCGCCGAGCGCGGACTTTCGAGAGCTAGCCACCTAGTGGGTCTTACAGTAGAAGGGTGGCACTCTCAGACCACATGCACCGCTATGCCGGGAAAACTCTGGTTTCAGAGAAATAGGGGGACAAATATGCCCGAAAATGCACATTTCCGTATATAACAGGCATGCCGCGGGTACCCTCTTCGGCTGGGTACTTTTTCGACTTTCGGGAGTTGGAGACCCAGTGGGTTTTGTAGTCCATACAAGTGCCTTCACGGCCCATAGGTCGGCTATTCCGGGAAAACTCTGGTTTCTCGGAAATTTTAACTCGAACATTGGGCACTATAATATGTGCCGGTAGGGGGTGGGGTAATTTGTAGGCCTGTCATCGCCGAGCGCGGACTTTCGGGAGCTAGCTACCTAGTGGGTCTTACAGAAGAAGGGTGGCACTATCAGACCACATGCACCGCTATGCCGGGAAAACTCTGGTTTCCGAGAAATAGGGGGACAAATATGCCCGAAAATGCACATTTCCGTATAGAAAAGGCATTCCGCGGGTACCCTCTTCGGCTGGGTACTTTTTCGACTTTCGGGAGTTGGAGACCCAGTGGGTTTTGTAGTCCATACAAGTGCCTTCACGGCCCATAGGTCGGCTATTCCGGGAAAACTCTGGTTTCTCGGAAATTTTAACTCGAACATTGGGCACTATGACATGTGCCGGTAGGGGGTGGGGTAATTTGTAGGCCTGTCATCGCCGAGCGCGGACTTTCGGGAGCTAGCCACCTAGTGGGTCTTACAGTAGAAGGGTGGCACTCTCAGACCACATGCACCGCTATGCCGGGAAAACTCTGGTTTCCGAGAAATAGGGGGACAAATATGCCCGAAAATGCACATTTCCGTATAGAACAGGCATGCCGCGGGTACCCTCTTCGGCTGGGTACTTTTTCGACTTTCGGGAGTTGGACACCCATTTCCGTATAGAACAGGCATGCCGCGGGTACCCTCTTCGGCTGGGTACTTTTTCGACTTTCGGGAGTTGGAGACCCAGTGGGTTTTGTAGTCCATACAAGTGCCTTCACGGCCCATAGGTCGGCTATTCCGGGAAAACTCTGGTTTCTCGGAAATTTTAACTCGAACATTGGGCACTATGACATGTGCCGGTAGGGGGTGGGGTAATTTGTAGGCCTGTCATCGCCGAGCGCGGACTTTCGGGAGCTAGCCACCTAGTGGGTCTTACAGTAGAAGGGTGGCACTCTCAGACCACATGCACCGCTATGCCGGGAAAACTCTGGTTTCCGAGAAATAGGGGGACAAATATGCCCGAAAATGCACATTTCCGTATAGAAAAGGCATTCCGCGGGTACCCTCTTCGGCTGGGTACTTTTTCGACTTTCGGGAGTTGGAGACCCAGTGGGTTTTGTAGTCCATACAAGTGCCTTTACGGCCCATAGGTCGGCTATTCCGGGAAAACTCTGGTTTCTCGGAAATTTTAACTCGAACATTGGGCACTATGACATGTGCCGGTAGGGGGTGGGTAATTTGCAGGCCTGTCATCGCCGAGCGCGGACTTTCGGGAGCTAGCCACCTAGTGGGTCTTAC
Organism: Rugalucina vietnamica; assembly: GCA_964017185.1. Taxonomy (NCBI): domain Eukaryota; kingdom Metazoa; phylum Mollusca; class Bivalvia; order Lucinida; family Lucinidae; genus Rugalucina; species Rugalucina vietnamica. Next base: position 20,791,641 of record OZ024878.1, on the reverse strand, counting down.
AGTAGAAGGGTGGCACTCTCAGACCACATGCACCGCTATGCCGGGAAAACTCTGGTTTCCGAGAAATAGGGGGACAAATATGCCCGAAAATGCACATTTCCGTATATAACAGGCATGCCGCGGGTACCCTCTTCGGCTGGGTACTTTTTCGACTTTCGGGAGTTGGAGATCCAGTGGGTTTTGTAGTCCATACAAGTGCCTTCACGGCCCATAGGTCGGCTATTCCGGGAAAACTCTGGTTTCTCGGAAATTTTAACTCGAACATTGGGCACTATAATATGTGCCGGTAGGGGGTGGGGTAATTTGTAGGCCTGTCATCGCCGAGCGCGGACTTTCGGGAGCTAACTACCTAGTGGGTCTTACAGAAGAAGGGTGGCACTCTCAGACCACATGCACCGCTATGCCGGGAAAACTCTGGTTTCCGAGAAATAGGGGGACAAATATGCCCGAAAATGCACATTTCCGTATAGAAAAGGCATTCCGCGGGTACCCTCTTCGGCTGGGTACTTTTTCGACTTTCAGGAGTTGGAGACCCAGTGGGTTTTGTAGTCTATACAAGTGCCTTCACGGCCCATAGGTCGGCTATTCCGGGAAAACTCTGGTTTCTCGGAAATTTTAACTCGAACATTGGGCACTATGACATGTGCCGGTAGGGGGTGGGGTAATTTGTAGGCCTGTCATCGCCGAGCGCGGACTTTCGGGAGCTAGCCACCTAGTGGGTCTTACAGTAGAAGGGTGGCACTCTCAGACCACATGCACCGCTATGCCGGGAAAACTCTGGTTTCCGAGAAATAGGGGGACAAATATGCCCGAAAATGCACATTTCCGTATAGAAAAGGCATTCCGCGGGTACCCTCTTCGGCTGGGTACTTTTTCGACTTTCGGGACTTGGAGACCCAGTGGGTTTTGTAGTCCATACAAGTGCCTTTACGGCCCATAGGTCGGCTATTCCGGGAAAACTCTGGTTTCTCGGAAATTTTAACTCGAACATTGGGCACTATGACATGTGCCGGTAGGGGGTGGGTAATTTGCAGGCCTGTCATCGCCGAGCGCGGACTTTCGGGAGCTAGCCACCTAGTGGGTCTTACAGTAGAAGGGTGGCACTCTCAGACCACATGCACCGCTATGCCGGGAAAACTCTGGTTTCCGAGAAATAGGGGGACAAATATGCCCGAAAATGCACATTTCCGTATATAACAGGCATGCCGCGGGTACCCTCTTCGGCTGGGTACTTTTTCGACTTTCGGGAGTTGGAGACCCAGTGGGTTTTGTAGTCCATACAAGTGCCTTCACGGCCCATAGGTCGGCTATTCCGGGAAAACTCTGGTTTCTCGGAAATTTTAACTCGAACATTGGGCACTATAATATGTGCCGGTAGGGGGTGGGGTAATTTGTAGGCCTGTCATCGCCGAGCGCGGACTTTCGGGAGCTAGCCACCTAGTGGGTCTTACAGTAGAAGGGTGGCACTCTCAGACCACATGCACCGCTATGCCGGGAAAACTCTAGTTTCCGAGAAATAGGGGGACAAATATGCCCGAAAATGCACATTTCCGTATAGAAAAGGCAATCCGCGGGTACCCTCTTCGGCTGGGTACTTTTTCGACTTTCGGGAGTTGGAGACCCAGTGGGTTTTGTAGTCCATACAAGTGCCTTCACGGCCCATAGGTCGGCTATTCCGGGAAAATTCTGGTTTCTCGGAAATTTTAACTCGAACATTGGGCACTATGACATGTGCCGGTAGGGGGTGGGGTAATTTGTAGGCCTGTCATCGCCGAGCGCGGACTTTCGGGAGCTAGCCACCTAGTGGGTCTTACAGTAGAACGGTGGCACTCTCAGACCACATGCACCGCTATGCCGGGAAAACTCTGGTTTCCGAGAAATAGGGGGACAAATATGCCCGAAAATGCACATTTCCGTATAGAAAAGGCATTCCGCGGGTACCCTCTTCGGCTGGGTACTTTTTCGACTTTCGGGAGTTGGAGACCCAGTGGGTTTTGTAGTCCATACAAGTGCCTTCACGGCCCATAGGTCGGCTATTCCGGGAAAACTCTGGTTTCTCGGAAATTTTAACTCGAACATTGGGCACTATGACATGTGCCGGTAGGGGGTGGGGTAATTTGTAGGCCTGTCATCGCCGAGCGCGGACTTTCGGGAGCTAGCCACCTAGTGGGTCTTACAGTAGAAGGGTGGCACTCTCAGACCACATGCACCGCTATGCCGGGAAAACTCTGGTTTCCGAGAAATAGGGGGACAAATATGCCCGAAAATGCACATTTCCGTATATAACAGGCATGCCGCGGGTACCCTCTTCGGCTGGGTACTTTTTCGACTTTCGGGAGTTGGAGACCCAGTGGGTTTTGTAGTCCATACAAGTGCCTTCACGGCCCATAGGTCGGCTATTCCGGGAAAACTCTGGTTTCTCGGAAATTTTAACTCGAACATTGGGCACTATAATATGTGCCGGTAGGGGGTGGGGTAATTTGTAGGCCTGTCATCGCCGAGCGCGGACTTTCGGGAGCTAACTACCTAGTGGGTCTTACAGAAGAAGGGTGGCACTCTCAGACCACATGCACCGCTATGCCGGGAAAACTCTGGTTTCCGAGAAATAGGGGGACAAATATGCCCGAAAATGCACATTTCCGTATAGAAAAGGCATTCCGCGGGTACCCTCTTCGGCTGGGTACTTTTTCGACTTTCAGGAGTTGGAGACCCAGTGGGTTTTGTAGTCCATACAAGTGCCTTCACGGCCCATAGGTCGGCTATTCCGGGAAAACTCTGGTTTCTCGGAAATTTTAACTCGAACATTGGGCACTATGACATGTGCCGGTAGGGGGTGGGGTAATTTGTAGGCCTGTCATCGCCGAGCGCGGACTTTCGGGAGCTAGCCACCTAGTGGGTCTTACAGTAGAAGGGTGGCACTCTCAGACCACATGCACCGCTATGCCGGGAAAACTCTGGTTTCCGAGAAATAGGGGGACAAATATGCCCGAAAATGCACATTTCCGTATAGAAAAGGCATTCCGCGGGTACCCTCTTCGGCTGGGTACTTTTTCGACTTTCGGGAGTTGGAGACCCAGTGGGTTTTGTAGTCCATACAGTCAAGTGCCTTTACGGCCCATAGGTCGGCTATTCCGGGAAAACTCTGGTTTCTCGGAAATTTTAACTCGAACATTGGGCACTATGACATATGCCGGTAGGGGGTGGCTAATTTGCAGGCCTGTCATCGCCGAGCGCGGACTTTCGGGAGCTAGCCACCTAGTGGGTCTTACAGTAGAAGGGTGGCACTCTCAGACCACATGCACCGCTATGCCGGGAAAACTCTGGTTTCCGAGAAATAGGGGGACAAATATGCCCGAAAATGCACATTTCCGTATATAACAGGCATGCCGCGGGTACCCTCTTCGGCTGGGTACTTTTTCGACTTTCGGGAGTTGGAGACCCAGTGGGTTTTGTAGTCCATACAAGTGCCTTCACGGCCCATAGGTCGGCTATTCCGGGAAAACTCTGGTTTCTCGGAAATTTTAACTCGAACATTGGGCACTATAATATGTGCCGGTAGGGGGTGGGGTAATTTGTAGGCCTGTCATCGCCGAGCGCGGACTTTCGGGAGCTAGCCACCTAGTGGGTCTTACAGTAGAAGGGTGGCACTCTCAGACCACATGCACCGCTATGCCGGGAAAACTCTGGTTTCCGAGAAATAGGGGGACAAATATGCCCGAAAATGCACATTTCCGTATAGAAAAGGCATTCCGCGGGTACCCTCTTCGGCTGGGTACTTTTTCGACTTTCGGGAGTTGGAGACCCAGTGGGTTTTGTAGTCCATACAAGTGCCTTTACGGCCCATAGGTCGGCTATTCCGGGAAAACTCTGGTTTCTCGGAAATTTTAACTCGAACATTGGGCACTATGACATGTGCCGGTAGGGGGTGGGTAATTTGCAGGCCTGTCATCGCCGAGCGCGGACTTTCGGGAGCTAGCCACCTAGTGGGTCTTACAGTAGAAGGGTGGCACTCTCAGACCACATGCACCGCTATGCCGGGAAAACTCTGGTTTCCGAGAAATAGGGGGACAAATATGCCCGAAAATGCACATTTCCGTATAGAAAAGGCATTCTTCGGCTGGGTACTTTTTCGACTTTCGGGAGTTGGAGACCCAGTGGGTTTTGTAGTCCATACAAGTGCCTTCACGGCCCATAGGTCGGCTATTCCGGGAAAACTCTGGTTTCTCGGAAATTTTAACTCGAACATTGGGCACTATGACATGTGCCTGTAGGGGGTGGGGTAATTTGTAGGCCTGTCATCGCCAAGCGCGGACTTTCGGGAGCTAGCCACCTAGTGGGTCTTACAGTAGAAGGGTGGCACTCTCAGACCACATGCACCGCTATGCCGGGAAAACTCTGGTTTCCGAGAAATAGGGGGACAAATATGCCCGAAAATGCACATTTCCGTATAGAAAAGGCATTCCGCGGGTACCCTCTTCGGCTGGGTACTTTTTCGACTTTCGGGAGTTGGAGACCCAGTGGGTTTTGTAGTCCATACAAGTGCCTTCACGGCCCATAGGTCGGCTATTCCGGGAAAACTCTGGTTTCTTGGAAATTTTAACTCGAACATTGGGCACTATGACATGTGCCGGTAGGGGGTGGGGTAATTTGTAGGCCTGTCATCGCCGAGCGCGGACTTTCGGGAGCTAGCTACCTAGTGGGTCTTACAGTAGAAGCGTGGCACTCTCAGACCACATGCACCGCTATGCCGGGAAAACTCTGGTTTCCGAGAAATAGGGGGACAAATATGCCCGAAAATGCACATTTCCATATAGAAAAGGCATGCCACGGGTACCCTCTTCGGCTGGGTACTTTTTCGACTTTCGGGAGTCGGAGACCCAGTGGGTTTTGTAGTCCATACAAGTGCCTTCACGGCCCATAGGTCGGCTATTCCGGGAAAACTCTGGTTTCTCGGAAATTTTAACTCGAACATTGGGCACTATAATATCTGCCGGTAGGGGGTGGGGTAATTTGCAGGCCTGTCATCGCCGAGCGCGGACTTTCGGGAGCTAGCCACCTAGTGGGTCTTACAGTAGAAGGGTGGCACTCTCAGACCACATGCACCGCTATGCCGGGAAAACTCTGGTTTCAGAGAAATAAGGGGACAAATATGCCCGAAAATGCACATTTCCGTATATAACAGGCATGCCGCGGGTACCCTCTTCGGCTGGGTACTTTTTCGACTTTCGGGAGTTGGAGACCCAGTGGGTTTTGTAGTCCATACAAGTGCCTTCACGGCCCATAGGTCGGCTATTCCGGGAAAACTCTGGTTTCTCGGAAATTTTAACTCGAACATTGGGCACTATAATATGTGCCGGTAGGGGGTGGGGTAATTTGTAGGCCTGTCATCGCCGAGCGCGGACTTTCGGGAGCTAGCTACCTAGTGGGTCTTACAGAAGAAGGGTGGCACTCTCAGACCACATGCACCGCTATGCCGGGAAAACTCTGGTTTCCGAGAAATAGGGGGACAAATATGCCCGAAAATGCACATTTCCATATAGAAAAGGCATGCCACGGGTACCCTCTTCGGCTGGGTACTTTTTCGACTTTCGGGAGTTGGAGACCCAGTGGGTTTTGTAGTCCATACAAGTGCCTTCACGGCCCATAGGTCGGCTATTCCGGGAAAACTCTGGTTTCTCGGAAATTTTAACTCGAACATTGGGCACTATGACATGTGCCGGTAGGGGGTGGGGTAATTTGCAGGCCTGTCATCGCCGAGCGCGGACTTTCGAGAGCTAGCCACCTAGTGGGTCTTACAGTAGAAGGGTGGCACTCTCAGACCACATGCACCGCTATGCCGGGAAAACTCTGGTTTCAGAGAAATAGGGGGACAAATATGCCCGAAAATGCACATTTCCGTATATAACAGGCATGCCGCGGGTACCCTCTTCGGCTGGGTACTTTTTCGACTTTCGGGAGTTGGAGACCCAGTGGGTTTTGTAGTCCATACAAGTGCCTTCACGGCCCATAGGTCGGCTATTCCGGGAAAACTCTGGTTTCTCGGAAATTTTAACTCGAACATTGGGCACTATAATATGTGCCGGTAGGGGGTGGGGTAATTTGTAGGCCTGTCATCGCCGAGCGCGGACTTTCGGGAGCTAGCTACCTAGTGGGTCTTACAGAAGAAGGGTGGCACTATCAGACCACATGCACCGCTATGCCGGGAAAACTCTGGTTTCCGAGAAATAGGGGGACAAATATGCCCGAAAATGCACATTTCCGTATAGAAAAGGCATTCCGCGGGTACCCTCTTCGGCTGGGTACTTTTTCGACTTTCGGGAGTTGGAGACCCAGTGGGTTTTGTAGTCCATACAAGTGCCTTCACGGCCCATAGGTCGGCTATTCCGGGAAAACTCTGGTTTCTCGGAAATTTTAACTCGAACATTGGGCACTATGACATGTGCCGGTAGGGGGTGGGGTAATTTGTAGGCCTGTCATCGCCGAGCGCGGACTTTCGGGAGCTAGCCACCTAGTGGGTCTTACAGTAGAAGGGTGGCACTCTCAGACCACATGCACCGCTATGCCGGGAAAACTCTGGTTTCCGAGAAATAGGGGGACAAATATGCCCGAAAATGCACATTTCCGTATAGAACAGGCATGCCGCGGGTACCCTCTTCGGCTGGGTACTTTTTCGACTTTCGGGAGTTGGACACCCATTTCCGTATAGAACAGGCATGCCGCGGGTACCCTCTTCGGCTGGGTACTTTTTCGACTTTCGGGAGTTGGAGACCCAGTGGGTTTTGTAGTCCATACAAGTGCCTTCACGGCCCATAGGTCGGCTATTCCGGGAAAACTCTGGTTTCTCGGAAATTTTAACTCGAACATTGGGCACTATGACATGTGCCGGTAGGGGGTGGGGTAATTTGTAGGCCTGTCATCGCCGAGCGCGGACTTTCGGGAGCTAGCCACCTAGTGGGTCTTACAGTAGAAGGGTGGCACTCTCAGACCACATGCACCGCTATGCCGGGAAAACTCTGGTTTCCGAGAAATAGGGGGACAAATATGCCCGAAAATGCACATTTCCGTATAGAAAAGGCATTCCGCGGGTACCCTCTTCGGCTGGGTACTTTTTCGACTTTCGGGAGTTGGAGACCCAGTGGGTTTTGTAGTCCATACAAGTGCCTTTACGGCCCATAGGTCGGCTATTCCGGGAAAACTCTGGTTTCTCGGAAATTTTAACTCGAACATTGGGCACTATGACATGTGCCGGTAGGGGGTGGGTAATTTGCAGGCCTGTCATCGCCGAGCGCGGACTTTCGGGAGCTAGCCACCTAGTGGGTCTTACAGTAGAAGGGTGGCACTCTCAGACCACATGCACCGCTATGCCGGGAAAACTCTGGTTTCCGAGAAATAGGGGGACAAATATGCCCGAAAATGCACATTTCCGTATATAACAGGCATGCCGCGGGTACCCTCTTCGGCTGGGTACTTTTTCGACTTTCGGGAGTTGGAGATCCAGTGGGTTTTGTAGTCCATACAAGTGCCTTCACGGCCCATAGGTCGGCTATTCCGGGAAAACTCTGGTTTCTCGGAAATTTTAACTCGAACATTGGGCACTATAATATGTGCCGGTAGGGGGTGGGGTAATTTGTAGGCCTGTCATCGCCGAGCGCGGACTTTCGGGAGCTAACTACCTAGTGGGTCTTACAGAAGAAGGGTGGCACTCTCAGACCACATGCACCGCTATGCCGGGAAAACTCTGGTTTCCGAGAAATAGGGGGACAAATATGCCCGAAAATGCACATTTCCGTATAGAAAAGGCATTCCGCGGGTACCCTCTTCGGCTGGGTACTTTTTCGACTTTCAGGAGTTGGAGACCCAGTGGGTTTTGTAGTCTATACAAGTGCCTTCACGGCCCATAGGTCGGCTATTCCGGGAAAACTCTGGTTTCTCGGAAATTTTAACTCGAACATTGGGCACTATGACATGTGCCGGTAGGGGGTGGGGTAATTTGTAGGCCTGTCATCGCCGAGCGCGGACTTTCGGGAGCTAGCCACCTAGTGGGTCTTACAGTAGAAGGGTGGCACTCTCAGACCACATGCACCGCTATGCCGGGAAAACTCTGGTTTCCGAGAAATAGGGGGACAAATATGCCCGAAAATGCACATTTCCGTATAGAAAAGGCATTCCGCGGGTACCCTCTTCGGCTGGGTACTTTTTCGACTTTCGGGACTTGGAGACCCAGTGGGTTTTGTAGTCCATACAAGTGCCTTTACGGCCCATAGGTCGGCTATTCCGGGAAAACTCTGGTTTCTCGGAAATTTTAACTCGAACATTGGGCACTATGACATGTGCCGGTAGGGGGTGGGTAATTTGCAGGCCTGTCATCGCCGAGCGCGGACTTTCGGGAGCTAGCCACCTAGTGGGTCTTACAGTAGAAGGGTGGCACTCTCAGACCACATGCACCGCTATGCCGGGAAAACTCTGGTTTCCGAGAAATAGGGGGACAAATATGCCCGAAAATGCACATTTCCGTATATAACAGGCATGCCGCGGGTACCCTCTTCGGCTGGGTACTTTTTCGACTTTCGGGAGTTGGAGACCCAGTGGGTTTTGTAGTCCATACAAGTGCCTTCACGGCCCATAGGTCGGCTATTCCGGGAAAACTCTGGTTTCTCGGAAATTTTAACTCGAACATTGGGCACTATAATATGTGCCGGTAGGGGGTGGGGTAATTTGTAGGCCTGTCATCGCCGAGCGCGGACTTTCGGGAGCTAGCCACCTAGTGGGTCTTACAGTAGAAGGGTGGCACTCTCAGACCACATGCACCGCTATGCCGGGAAAACTCTAGTTTCCGAGAAATAGGGGGACAAATATGCCCGAAAATGCACATTTCCGTATAGAAAAGGCAATCCGCGGGTACCCTCTTCGGCTGGGTACTTTTTCGACTTTCGGGAGTTGGAGACCCAGTGGGTTTTGTAGTCCATACAAGTGCCTTCACGGCCCATAGGTCGGCTATTCCGGGAAAATTCTGGTTTCTCGGAAATTTTAACTCGAACATTGGGCACTATGACATGTGCCGGTAGGGGGTGGGGTAATTTGTAGGCCTGTCATCGCCGAGCGCGGACTTTCGGGAGCTAGCCACCTAGTGGGTCTTACAGTAGAACGGTGGCACTCTCAGACCACATGCACCGCTATGCCGGGAAAACTCTGGTTTCCGAGAAATAGGGGGACAAATATGCCCGAAAATGCACATTTCCGTATAGAAAAGGCATTCCGCGGGTACCCTCTTCGGCTGGGTACTTTTTCGACTTTCGGGAGTTGGAGACCCAGTGGGTTTTGTAGTCCATACAAGTGCCTTCACGGCCCATAGGTCGGCTATTCCGGGAAAACTCTGGTTTCTCGGAAATTTTAACTCGAACATTGGGCACTATGACATGTGCCGGTAGGGGGTGGGGTAATTTGTAGGCCTGTCATCGCCGAGCGCGGACTTTCGGGAGCTAGCCACCTAGTGGGTCTTACAGTAGAAGGGTGGCACTCTCAGACCACATGCACCGCTATGCCGGGAAAACTCTGGTTTCCGAGAAATAGGGGGACAAATATGCCCGAAAATGCACATTTCCGTATATAACAGGCATGCCGCGGGTACCCTCTTCGGCTGGGTACTTTTTCGACTTTCGGGAGTTGGAGACCCAGTGGGTTTTGTAGTCCATACAAGTGCCTTCACGGCCCATAGGTCGGCTATTCCGGGAAAACTCTGGTTTCTCGGAAATTTTAACTCGAACATTGGGCACTATAATATGTGCCGGTAGGGGGTGGGGTAATTTGTAGGCCTGTCATCGCCGAGCGCGGACTTTCGGGAGCTAACTACCTAGTGGGTCTTACAGAAGAAGGGTGGCACTCTCAGACCACATGCACCGCTATGCCGGGAAAACTCTGGTTTCCGAGAAATAGGGGGACAAATATGCCCGAAAATGCACATTTCCGTATAGAAAAGGCATTCCGCGGGTACCCTCTTCGGCTGGGTACTTTTTCGACTTTCAGGAGTTGGAGACCCAGTGGGTTTTGTAGTCCATACAAGTGCCTTCACGGCCCATAGGTCGGCTATTCCGGGAAAACTCTGGTTTCTCGGAAATTTTAACTCGAACATTGGGCACTATGACATGTGCCGGTAGGGGGTGGGGTAATTTGTAGGCCTGTCATCGCCGAGCGCGGACTTTCGGGAGCTAGCCACCTAGTGGGTCTTACAGTAGAAGGGTGGCACTCTCAGACCACATGCACCGCTATGCCGGGAAAACTCTGGTTTCCGAGAAATAGGGGGACAAATATGCCCGAAAATGCACATTTCCGTATAGAAAAGGCATTCCGCGGGTACCCTCTTCGGCTGGGTACTTTTTCGACTTTCGGGAGTTGGAGACCCAGTGGGTTTTGTAGTCCATACAGTCAAGTGCCTTTACGGCCCATAGGTCGGCTATTCCGGGAAAACTCTGGTTTCTCGGAAATTTTAACTCGAACATTGGGCACTATGACATATGCCGGTAGGGGGTGGCTAATTTGCAGGCCTGTCATCGCCGAGCGCGGACTTTCGGGAGCTAGCCACCTAGTGGGTCTTACAGTAGAAGGGTGGCACTCTCAGACCACATGCACCGCTATGCCGGGAAAACTCTGGTTTCCGAGAAATAGGGGGACAAATATGCCCGAAAATGCACATTTCCGTATATAACAGGCATGCCGCGGGTACCCTCTTCGGCTGGGTACTTTTTCGACTTTCGGGAGTTGGAGACCCAGTGGGTTTTGTAGTCCATACAAGTGCCTTCACGGCCCATAGGTCGGCTATTCCGGGAAAACTCTGGTTTCTCGGAAATTTTAACTCGAACATTGGGCACTATAATATGTGCCGGTAGGGGGTGGGGTAATTTGTAGGCCTGTCATCGCCGAGCGCGGACTTTCGGGAGCTAGCCACCTAGTGGGTCTTACAGTAGAAGGGTGGCACTCTCAGACCACATGCACCGCTATGCCGGGAAAACTCTGGTTTCCGAGAAATAGGGGGACAAATATGCCCGAAAATGCACATTTCCGTATAGAAAAGGCATTCCGCGGGTACCCTCTTCGGCTGGGTACTTTTTCGACTTTCGGGAGTTGGAGACCCAGTGGGTTTTGTAGTCCATACAAGTGCCTTTACGGCCCATAGGTCGGCTATTCCGGGAAAACTCTGGTTTCTCGGAAATTTTAACTCGAACATTGGGCACTATGACATGTGCCGGTAGGGGGTGGGTAATTTGCAGGCCTGTCATCGCCGAGCGCGGACTTTCGGGAGCTAGCCACCTAGTGGGTCTTACAGTAGAAGGGTGGCACTCTCAGACCACATGCACCGCTATGCCGGGAAAACTCTGGTTTCCGAGAAATAGGGGGACAAATATGCCCGAAAATGCACATTTCCGTATAGAAAAGGCATTCTTCGGCTGGGTACTTTTTCGACTTTCGGGAGTTGGAGACCCAGTGGGTTTTGTAGTCCATACAAGTGCCTTCACGGCCCATAGGTCGGCTATTCCGGGAAAACTCTGGTTTCTCGGAAATTTTAACTCGAACATTGGGCACTATGACATGTGCCTGTAGGGGGTGGGGTAATTTGTAGGCCTGTCATCGCCAAGCGCGGACTTTCGGGAGCTAGCCACCTAGTGGGTCTTACAGTAGAAGGGTGGCACTCTCAGACCACATGCACCGCTATGCCGGGAAAACTCTGGTTTCCGAGAAATAGGGGGACAAATATGCCCGAAAATGCACATTTCCGTATAGAAAAGGCATTCCGCGGGTACCCTCTTCGGCTGGGTACTTTTTCGACTTTCGGGAGTTGGAGACCCAGTGGGTTTTGTAGTCCATACAAGTGCCTTCACGGCCCATAGGTCGGCTATTCCGGGAAAACTCTGGTTTCTTGGAAATTTTAACTCGAACATTGGGCACTATGACATGTGCCGGTAGGGGGTGGGGTAATTTGTAGGCCTGTCATCGCCGAGCGCGGACTTTCGGGAGCTAGCTACCTAGTGGGTCTTACAGTAGAAGCGTGGCACTCTCAGACCACATGCACCGCTATGCCGGGAAAACTCTGGTTTCCGAGAAATAGGGGGACAAATATGCCCGAAAATGCACATTTCCATATAGAAAAGGCATGCCACGGGTACCCTCTTCGGCTGGGTACTTTTTCGACTTTCGGGAGTCGGAGACCCAGTGGGTTTTGTAGTCCATACAAGTGCCTTCACGGCCCATAGGTCGGCTATTCCGGGAAAACTCTGGTTTCTCGGAAATTTTAACTCGAACATTGGGCACTATAATATCTGCCGGTAGGGGGTGGGGTAATTTGCAGGCCTGTCATCGCCGAGCGCGGACTTTCGGGAGCTAGCCACCTAGTGGGTCTTACAGTAGAAGGGTGGCACTCTCAGACCACATGCACCGCTATGCCGGGAAAACTCTGGTTTCAGAGAAATAAGGGGACAAATATGCCCGAAAATGCACATTTCCGTATATAACAGGCATGCCGCGGGTACCCTCTTCGGCTGGGTACTTTTTCGACTTTCGGGAGTTGGAGACCCAGTGGGTTTTGTAGTCCATACAAGTGCCTTCACGGCCCATAGGTCGGCTATTCCGGGAAAACTCTGGTTTCTCGGAAATTTTAACTCGAACATTGGGCACTATAATATGTGCCGGTAGGGGGTGGGGTAATTTGTAGGCCTGTCATCGCCGAGCGCGGACTTTCGGGAGCTAGCTACCTAGTGGGTCTTACAGAAGAAGGGTGGCACTCTCAGACCACATGCACCGCTATGCCGGGAAAACTCTGGTTTCCGAGAAATAGGGGGACAAATATGCCCGAAAATGCACATTTCCATATAGAAAAGGCATGCCACGGGTACCCTCTTCGGCTGGGTACTTTTTCGACTTTCGGGAGTTGGAGACCCAGTGGGTTTTGTAGTCCATACAAGTGCCTTCACGGCCCATAGGTCGGCTATTCCGGGAAAACTCTGGTTTCTCGGAAATTTTAACTCGAACATTGGGCACTATGACATGTGCCGGTAGGGGGTGGGGTAATTTGCAGGCCTGTCATCGCCGAGCGCGGACTTTCGAGAGCTAGCCACCTAGTGGGTCTTACAGTAGAAGGGTGGCACTCTCAGACCACATGCACCGCTATGCCGGGAAAACTCTGGTTTCAGAGAAATAGGGGGACAAATATGCCCGAAAATGCACATTTCCGTATATAACAGGCATGCCGCGGGTACCCTCTTCGGCTGGGTACTTTTTCGACTTTCGGGAGTTGGAGACCCAGTGGGTTTTGTAGTCCATACAAGTGCCTTCACGGCCCATAGGTCGGCTATTCCGGGAAAACTCTGGTTTCTCGGAAATTTTAACTCGAACATTGGGCACTATAATATGTGCCGGTAGGGGGTGGGGTAATTTGTAGGCCTGTCATCGCCGAGCGCGGACTTTCGGGAGCTAGCTACCTAGTGGGTCTTACAGAAGAAGGGTGGCACTATCAGACCACATGCACCGCTATGCCGGGAAAACTCTGGTTTCCGAGAAATAGGGGGACAAATATGCCCGAAAATGCACATTTCCGTATAGAAAAGGCATTCCGCGGGTACCCTCTTCGGCTGGGTACTTTTTCGACTTTCGGGAGTTGGAGACCCAGTGGGTTTTGTAGTCCATACAAGTGCCTTCACGGCCCATAGGTCGGCTATTCCGGGAAAACTCTGGTTTCTCGGAAATTTTAACTCGAACATTGGGCACTATGACATGTGCCGGTAGGGGGTGGGGTAATTTGTAGGCCTGTCATCGCCGAGCGCGGACTTTCGGGAGCTAGCCACCTAGTGGGTCTTACAGTAGAAGGGTGGCACTCTCAGACCACATGCACCGCTATGCCGGGAAAACTCTGGTTTCCGAGAAATAGGGGGACAAATATGCCCGAAAATGCACATTTCCGTATATAACAGGCATGCCGCGGGTACCCTCTTCGGCTGGGTACTTTTTCGACTTTCGGGAGTTGGAGACCCAGTGGGTTTTGTAGTCCACACAAGTGCCTTCACGGCCCATAGGTCGGCTATTCCGGGAAAACTCTGGTTTATTTATTTATTTTTTTTTTTTTGCTTCAGTTTTTTGGTGGAAATTTGTTTATGATTGCACCATTCTCTGATCATTGCCTACTTGTACCTTTTCACTTTGAATTATGAATTAGAAGCACATTTTTATTTTAAAATATTAATCATAGTCGTTTGTTACAACAACCAGCAAAACTTGATTGAATATTGTTGTATATTTTGAAAATCGAGAATGGCCAGTTCGAGACTGAATGACCACCATGGTATCTAAGCTTCTTGTCATCAAAGAATCTAAGATACTGTTTCCGCTATTGAGCATTTCCAGAATTTCAAGATGACATCTAAAATGTCTGTCAGATACAATTCCCAACTGTAGAGACACAACACTGATCAGAAAAGTGTTTTATTTATTTTGATCAAATAATGAAGGGAAATCAATGTTTATCTTTATTTATTTTTGCAGGCTGCACACACAAATTTTAATGATGTTTTTTAATATGGTAAACATAAAAACAAATAAATAAGAATAAGAACAGTTAAAGTAAAAATAGTTTCGCTTGAATTATATGTCAATATTATTTGATCAGAAGGACTTTGTCACTGACGAGACTGTATTAGTAGAAACCGCGGTATGGCCCATCCCCTTTCTCATTAATGTGTTCACATAAACAATTCACCTCTTGTTCAGTCGTTGTCGCGAAGCAACGGGGCGCGTAATGCTGCGCAGCAGTAATTACGACGCTTTGATCCTACGATGCAAGCATTTATTCGCTGAGGTAAAGCGTCAAGTGGTCAAAATACAAAGCATTCAATTACAGTGCCAAATTTACGTCAGTCCCATGCCTATTAATTGTGTTTCAAACCTTTTCAAATCGTTCTATTTTGTTTTTGTTTTCAAATTCCTTGGTCATAACTTGTCACATTATACTGGGCATAATGGGTAAAATTGTTGTGCCCAGGCAGAAGGAAGGTAACAATTATAGTATTTTGCTAGTGAATGCGTTTCTTTGAGTTGTTTCTCATTTTACACTGGCATTATCGGCTGCCATAGAAACTAAGCAGACTTACGTGGCTTGTCCCAAAAGTCCCGTTACACATGCATTTTATTCTGAACGCATAGCAGGAACCAACAACAGTTACTCATGAAGAATAATTGGCCATATTGGAACTTATTTTACTGTTCATAATGATACTCACTTCAATGACCTCACTGCTACAGTTACCTTGGTTACCATAAGTAGGCATGACCGGAGCAAGTCAAATTATGTAAAATGTTTCTTTAATTTCTATTTTTCGCAATCTGCTAAATCAACATAGGTATAATGTGATCATTTAGAAAAATATACCAGCCTAAATACTATTCTATGAGCTTCATTTAGTGATAATTTTATGAAATTTGAGAAAGATTTGATAGTTTGTGAGACAAATAAAGAAGCTTACCTATAAAAATTCAACGACATAATTACGACGTCGGCAAAACATGCGGAGCAAAAATAGAGGGTCGCTATCTTTAAACATCTAAAATATGTTCTTTAATGGAAACCAAGCAAATATTAAGCTTGATATTAGTTGATGACTTCACTACTAGAACACAAAACCTACTTTTATAACGATATATCAGCGAACAGTAATATTACTTGACCTAACGAAACATGGGCAGCAGTTAACAGTGGTTAGCATTTGGTTAATTATTCTTATTATGCATGGCTGATCTTTATAACTTTATTTTGGCGATTTGCTTATAAATATATTACTCAGATTTCCAAATATATGCTACGGTATCGTTTAGCTAAATAAAAATCTAATTTTAAAATAGATTTTTTTGTTTGTAGTGTATTTATCCGAACGGCAAAATATTAAGAAAAAATGAAAATTAACGGCAACGTCATTAGACCTGCTCCGCTGAAGTAGGGAAGCAACGGTTCAAACCTCCACTGCAGTTTAACAAATGCATGTAGCCGTACGAAAATTTGCCTCAAAAGCCCTTAGATATAATACTTGGTGATCATAAGTGTTGTAAGCCCTAACGTGTTGTTATCAATGCAAAACAGTGAGTGTAATGGAACTTTTGGGACAACCCTCGTACATATGTTGATTGTTAATTTAGAACAATATTCGTTCATGTATGTGACCCTTCTTAGTAACTCATATAGGGTTTTAATGTATGTTTTCCATAGCATTAGTGTACCTTTTCATTAATAATCATGAATATGCAAATGATCTTATTCATTATAACTTGTATACTTGTCAAAATGTATAATAGAAGCAGCTATGACATCTAACAATGATGTTTATGTACTCGAATAAATATTAATGTTCATATAAATGTGAAAATTAGATTATTTACGTATTCACCGTCCTTCGATCGGATTATGTCATCGCCCATTAATTTGTCATAGCTGAATGAGATATTATCAATTTCGTAGATGCAAAAGCTTTGTTTGCTGCCCATCTTTGTAATATTCAAATGCAAAGAATGACTGGCATATTCAAATACCCCTAAAACATGGAGTGAATTCATTTTGTCTTTACTATACACAAAACAATAAATGCATGTTTTCATGGAAACCAAGTCAACAACAATACAATGGGATAATTTTATTACGAAGTGGGTATGTTTTAGTTTCGATTCGTCTGTATGACTGCTTTATACCATGAATAAAAGTAACCTTGTAGCCGTAAAAGCTATTTTATTTGATATATATGTCTGTCAAAAATTAGTTTTATTCAAAAAGGCATTGGGAATAATTCCATTCTACGTACCCCGAAGTAGATTTTTCTGTGACGGCAAACGCTTGGAGTTATATAAATTGACTAGAGTCTAACACCCACAAGGTCGCTAGCTTCCGAAAGTCCGCGCACGGCAATGACATGCCTGCCAAATACCCCACCCAAATTGTAAACTTTTTACCATGTCCGAGTGAAAATTTTCAATTAACCAGAGATTTTCCGGTATAGCCGACTTATGGGTCGTGAAGGCACTTGTATGGACTACAAACCACACTGGGTCTCCAATCCCGAAAATCGATACGGTACCCTACCGAAGAGGGTACCCGCGCCTTTCCTTTTCTTTACGGAAATGTGCATTTTCGGTCGTATTTGTACACCTTTTTAATCGGAAACCAGAGTTTTCCCGGCCTAGCGGTGTATGTGGTCTGAAAGTGCAACCTGGCTGCTGTTAGCCCCACCAGATCCCAAAAGTCCGCGCACTGCAATGACAGGCCTGTCAAATATCCCACTCATTACTCATATATGCTAACTCTTCACATGTTCGAGTTACAAGAGACTGTCACACTTCTACTCTAAAACCCACCAAGTTGCTAGCTCCCGAAAGTCCGTGCACGGCGATGACAGGCCTGCCAAATACCCAGCCCCTTACCCGCACATGTTAACGCGCCTGGAGTTGAAATTTCCGAGAAACAAGACTCAGGGTATAGCCGACCTATGAGCACTTTCAGTCATATTTGTCCCCCTATTTCTCGGAAACCAGAGATTTCCCGGCATAGCGGCGTATGTGGTCTGAGGATGCCGCCCGTTTGCTGTAGAGCCCACGTGGTGGCAAGCTGCCGAAAGTCCGAGCACGGCTATGACAGGCCTGCCAAATACCCCACCCCTACCCTAAAGGTACCTAGTCAAAAAGGGTATCCGCAGCTTGCCTTTTCGATATGGAAATGTGCATTTTCGGTCATATTTGTCCCCCTATTACTCACCCAACGGCATAGCGGCCTAGGTGGTCTGAGAGTGCCACCCTTCTACTGTAAGACCCACTAGGTGGCTAGCTCCCGAAAGTCCGCGCTCAGCGATGACAGGCCTGCAAATTACCCCACCCCCTACCGGCACATGTCATAGTGCCCAATGTTAGAGTTAAAATTTCCGAGAAACCAGAGTTTTCCGGAATAGCCGACCTATGGGCCGTGAAGGCACTTGTATGGACTACAAAACCCACTGGGTCTCCAACTCTCGAAAGTCGAAAAAGTACCCAGCCGAAGAGGGTACCCGCGGCATGCCTTTTCTATACGAAAATGTGGCCAATTTTCGAGTTAAAATTTCCGAGAAACCAGAGTCTTCCCGGAATAGCCGACCTATGGGCCGTGAAGGCACTTGTATGGACTACAAACCCGAGGCATGCCTTTTCTATACGGAAATAGAGTGCCACCCTTCTACTGTAAGACCCACTAGGTGGCTAGCTCCCGAAAGTCCGCGCTCGGCGATGACAGGCCTGCAAATTACCCAACCACCTACCGCCACATGTTATAGTGCCCAATGTTCGAGTTAAAATTTCCGAGAAACCAGAGTTTTCCCGGAATAGCCGACCTATGGGCCGTGAAGGCACTTGTATGGACTACAGAACCCACTGGGTCTCCAACTCTCGAAAGTCGAAAAAGTACCCAGCCGAAGAGGGTACCCGCGGCATGCCTTTTCTATACGAAAATGTGCATTTTTGGTCATATTTGTCCCCCTATTTCTCGGAAACCAGAGTTTTCCCGGCATAGCGGTGCATGTGGTCTGAGAGAGCCACGCTTCTACTGTAAGACCCATTAGGTGGCTAGATCCCAAAAGTCCGCGCTCGGCGATGACAGGCCTGCAAATTACCCCACCCCCTACCGGCACATGTTATAGTGCCCAATGTTCGAGTTAAAATTTCCGAGAAACCAGAGTTTTCCCGGAATAGCCGACCTATGGGCCGTGAAGGCACTTGTATGGACTACAAAACCCACTTAGTCTCCAACTCCCGAAAGTCGAATAAGTACCCAGCCGAAGAGGGTACCCACGACATACCTTTTCTATACGGAAATGTGCATTTTCGGTCATATTTGTCCCCCTATTTCTCGGAAACCAGAGCTTTCTCGGCATAGCGGTGCATGTGGTCTAAGAGTGCCATCCTTCTACTGTAAGACCCACTAGGTGGCTAGCTCCCGAAAGTCCGCGCTCGGCGATGACAGGCCTGCAAATTACCCCACCCCCTACCGGCACATATTATAGTGCCCAATGTTCGAGTTAAAATTTCCGAGAAACCAGAGCTTTCCCGGAATAGCCGACCTAAGGGCCGTAAAGGCACTTGTATGGACTACAAAACCCACTGGGTCTCCAACTCCCGAAAATCGATAAAGTACCCAGCCGAAGAGGGTACCCGCGACATGCCTTTTCTATACGGAAATGTGTATTTTCGGTCATATTTGTCCCCCTATTTCTCGGAAACCAGGGTTTTCCCGGCATAGCGGTGCATGTGGTCTGAGAGTGCCACGCTTCTACTGTAAGACCCATTAGGTGGCTAGCTCCCGAAAGTCCACGCTCGGCGATGACAGGCCTGCAAATTACCCCACCCCCTACCGGCACATGCTATAGTGCCAAATGTTCGAGTTAAAATTTCCGAGAAACCAGAGTTTTCCCGGAATAGCCGACCTATGGGCCGTGAAGGCACTTGTATGGACTACAAAACCCACTGGGTCTCCAACTCCCGAAAGTCGAAAAAGTACCCAGCCGAAGAGGGTACCCGCGGCATGCCTGTTCTATACGGAAATGTGCATTTTCGGGCATATTTGTCCCCCTCTTTCTCGGAAACCAGAGTTTTCCCGGCATAGCGGTGCATGTGGTCTAAGAGTGCCACCCTTCTACTGTAAGACCCACTAGGTGGCTAGCTCCCGAAAGTCCGCGCTCGGCGATGACAGGCCTACAAATTACCCCTCCCCCTACCGGCACATGTTATAGTGCCCAATGTTCGAGTTAAAATTTCTGAGAAACCAGAGTTTTCCCGGAATAGCCGACCTATGGGCCGTGAAGGTACTTGTATGGACTACAAAACCCACTGGGTCTCCAACTCCCGAAAGTCGAAAAAGTACCCAGCCGAAGAGGGTACCCGCGGCATGCTTTTTCTATACGGAAATGTGCATTTTCGGGCATATTTGTCCCCCTATTTCTCGGAAACCAGAGTTTTCCCGGCATAGCGGTGCATGTGGTCTGAGAGTGCCACCCTTCTACTGTAAGACCCACTAGGTGGCTAGCTCCCGAAAGTCCGCGCTCGGCGATGACAGGCCTGCAAATTACCCCACCCCCTACCGGCACATGTCATAGTGCCCAATGTTCGAGTTAAAATTTCCGAGAAACCAGAGTTTTCCCGGAATAGCCGACCTATGGGCCGTGAAGGCACTTGTATGGACTACAAAACCCACTGGGTCTCAAACTCCCGAGAGTCGAAAAAGTACCCAGCCGAAGAGGGTACCCGCGGCATGCCTTTTCTATACGGAAATGTGCATTTTCGGGCATATTTGTCCCCCTATTTCTCGGAAACCAGAGTTTTCCCGGCATAGCGGTGCATGTGGTCTGAGAGTGCCACCCTTCTCCTGTAAGACCCACTAGGTGGCTAGCTCCCGAAAGTCCGCGCTCGGCGATGACAGGCCTACAAATTACCCCACCCCCTACCGGCACATGTTATAGTGCCCAATGTTCGAGTTAAAATTTCCGAGAAACCAGAGTTTTCCCGGAATAGCCGACCTATGGGCCGTGAAGGCACTTGTATGGACTACAAAACCCACTGGGTCTCCAACTCCCGAAAGTCGAAAAAGTACCCAGCCGAAGAGGGTACCCGCGGCATGCCTTTTCTATACGGAAATGTGCATTTTCGGGCATATTTGTCCCCCTATTTCTCGGAAACCAGAGTTTTCCCGGCATAGCGGTGCATGTGGTCTGAGAGTGCCACCCTTCTACTGTAAGAAACACTAGGTGACTAGCTCCCGAAAGTCCGCGCTCGGCGATGACAGGCCTGCAAATTACCCCACCCCCTACCGGCACATGTCATAGTGCCCAATGTTCGAGTTAAAATTTCCAAGAAACCAGAGATTTCCCGGAATAGCCGACCTATGGGCCGTGAAGGCACTTGTATGGACTACAAAACCCACTGGGTCTCAAACTCCCGAAAGTCGAAAAAGTACCCAGCCGAAGAGGGTACACGCGGCATGCCTTTTCTATACGGAAATGTGCATTTTCGGGCATATTTAACCCCCTATTTCTCGGAAACCAGAGTTTTCCCGGCATAGCGGTGCATGTGGTCTGAGAGTGCCACCCTTCTACTGTAAGACCCACTAGGTGGCTAGCTCCCGAAAGTCCGCGCTCGGCGATGACAGGCCTACAAATTACCCCACCCCCTACCGGCACATGTCATAGTGCCCAATGTTCGAGTTAAAATTTCCGAGAAACCAGAGTTTTCCCGGAATAGCCGACCTATGGGCCGTGAAGGCACTTGTATGGACAACAAAACCCACTGGGTCTCCAACTCCCGAAAGTCGAAAAAGCACCCAGCCGAAGAGGGTACCCGCGGCATGCCTGTTCTATACGGAAATGTGCATTTTCGGGCATATTTGTCCCCCTATTTCTCGGAAACCAGAGTTTTCCCGGCATAGCGGTGCATGTGGTCTGAGAGTGCCACCCTTCTACTGTAAGACCCACTAGGTGGCTAGCTCCCGAAAGTCCGCGTTCGGCGATGACAGACCTACAAATTACCCCACCCCCTACCGGCACATGTCATAGTGCCCAATGTTCGAGTTAAAATTTCCGAGAAACCAGAGTTTTCCCAGCATAGCCGACCTATTGGCCGTGAAGGCACTTGTATGGACTACAAAACCCACTGGGTCTCCAACTCCCGAAAGTCGAAAAAGTACCCAGCCGAAGAGGGTACCCGCGGCATGCCTTTTCTATACGGAAATGTGCATTTTCGGGCATATTTGTCCCCCTATTTCTCGGAAACCAGAGTTTTCCCGGCATAGCGGTGCATGTGGTCTGAGAGTGCCACCCTTCTACTGTAAGACCCACTAGGTGGCTAGCTCCCGAAAGTCCGCGCTCGGCGATGACAGGCCTACAAATTACCCCACCCCCTACCGGCACATGTTATAGTGCCCAATGTTCGAGTTAAAATTTCCGAGAAACCAGAGTTTTCCCGGAATAGCCGACCTATGGGCCGTGAAGGCACTTGTATGGACTACAAAACCCACTGGGTCTCCAACTCCCGAAAGTCGAAAAAGTACCCAGCCGAAGAGGTTACCCGCGGCATGCCTGTTCTATACGGAAATGGGTGTCCAACTCCCGAAAGTCGAAAAAGTACCCAGCCGAAGAGGGTACCCGCGGCATGCCTGTTCTATACGGAAATGTGCATTTTCGGGCATATTTGTCCCCCTATTTCTCGGAAACCAGAGTTTTCCCGGCATAGCGGTGCATGTGGTCTGAGAGTGCCACCCTTCTACTGTAAGACCCACTAGGTGGCTAGCTCCCGAAAGTCCGCGCTCGGCGATGACAGGCCTGCAAATTACCCCACCCCCTACCGGCACATGTCATAGTGCCCAATGTTCGAGTTAAAATTTCCGAGAAACCAGAGTTTTCCCGGAATAGCCGACCTATGGGCCGTGAAGGCACTTGTATGGACTACAAAACCCACTGGGTCTCAAACTCCCGAGAGTCGAAAAAGTACCCAGCCGAAGAGGGTACCCGCGGCATGCCTTTTCTATACGGAAATGTGCATTTTCGGGCATATTTGTCCCCCTATTTCTCGGAAACCAGAGTTTTCCCGGCATAGCGGTGCATGTGGTCTGAGAGTGCCACCCTTCTCCTGTAAGACCCACTAGGTGGCTAGCTCCCGAAAGTCCGCGCTCGGCGATGACAGGCCTACAAATTACCCCACCCCATACCGGCACATGTTATAGTGCCCAATGTTCGATTTAAAATTTCCGAGAAACCAGAGTTTTCCCGGAATAGCCGACCTATGGGCCGTGAAGGCACTTGTATGGACTACAAAACCCACTGGGTCTCCAACTCCCGAAAGTCGAAAAAGTACCCAGCCGAAGAGGGTACCCGCGGCATGCCTTTTCTATACGGAAATGTGCATTTTCGGGCATATTTGTCCCCCTATTTCTCGGAAACCAGAGTTTTCCCGGCATAGCGGTGCATGTGGTCTGAGAGTGCCACCCTTCTACTGTAAGAAACACTAGGTGACTAGATCCCGAAAGTCCGCGCTCGGCGATGACAGGCCTGCAAATTACCCCACCCCACTCGAGTTAAAATTTCCGAAAAACCAGAGTTTTCCCGGAATAGCCGACCTATGGGCCGTGAAGGCACTTGTATGGACAACAAAACCCACTGGGTCTCCAACTCCCGAAAGTCGAAAAAGCACCCAGCCGAAGAGGGTACCCGCGGCATGCCTGTTCTATACGGAAATGGGTGTCCAACTCCCGAAAGTCGAAAAAGTACCCAGCCGAAGAGGGTACCCGCGGCATGCCTGTTCTATACGGAAATGTGCATTTTCGGGCATATTTGTCCCCCTATTTCTCGGAAACCAGAGTTTTCCCGGCATAGCGGTGCATGTGGTCTGAGAGTGCCACCCTTCTACTGTAAGACCCACTAGGTGGCTAGCTCCCGAAAGTCCGCGCTCGGCGATGACAGGCCTACAAATTACCCCACCCCCTACCGGCACATGTTATAGTGCCCAATGTTCGAGTTAAAATTTCCGAGAAACCAGAGTTTTCCCGGAATAGCCGACCTATGGGCCGTGAAGGCACTTGTATGGACTACAAAACCCACTGGGTCTCCAACTCCCGAAAGTCGAAAAAGTACCCAGCCGAAGAGGGTACCCGCGGCATGCCTTTTCTATACGGAAATGTGCATTTTCGGGCATATTTGTCCCCCTATTTCTCGGAAACCAGAGTTTTCCCGGCATAGCGGTGCATGTGGTCTGAGAGTGCCACCCATCTACTGTAAGAAACACTAGGTGACTAGCTCCCGAAAGTCCGCGCTCGGCGATGACAGGCCTGCAAATTACCCCACCCCCTACCGGCACATGTCATAGTGCCCAATGTTCGAGTTAAAATTTCCAAGAAACCAGAGATTTCCCGGAATAGCCGACCTATGGGCCGTGAAGGCACTT
The DNA here is from genome assembly GCA_964017185.1 of Rugalucina vietnamica. Lineage (NCBI taxonomy): Eukaryota > Metazoa > Mollusca > Bivalvia > Lucinida > Lucinidae > Rugalucina > Rugalucina vietnamica. Next base: position 20,767,671 of record OZ024878.1, on the reverse strand, counting down.
GTATGGACTACAAAACCCACTGGGTCTCAAACTCCCGAAAGTCGAAAAAGTACCCAGCCGAAGAGGGTACACGCGGCATGCCTTTTCTATACGGAAATGTGCATTTTCGGGCATATTTAACCCCCTATTTCTCGGAAACCAGAGTTTTCCCGGCATAGCGGTGCATGTGGTCTGAGAGTGCCACCCTTCTACTGTAAGACCCACTAGGTGGCTAGCTCCCGAAAGTCCGCGCTCGGCGATGACAGGCCTACAAATTACCCCAACCCCTACCGGCACATGTCATAGTGCCCAATGTTCGAGTTAAAATTTCCGAGAAACCAGAGTTTTCCCGGAATAGCCGACCTATGGGCCGTGAAGGCACTTGTATGGACTACAAAACCCACTGGGTCTCCAACTCCCGAAAGTCGAAAAAGCACCCAGCCGAAGAGGGTACCCGCGGCATGCCTGTTCTATACGGAAATGTGCATTTTCGGGCATATTTGTCCCCCTATTTCTCGGAAACCAGAGTTTTCCCGGCATAGCGGTGCATGTGGTCTGAGAGTGCCACCCTTCTACTGTAAGACCCACTAGGTGGCTAGCTCCCGAAAGTCCGCGTTCGGCGATGACAGACCTACAAATTACCCCACCCCCTACCGGCACATGTCATAGTGCCCAATGTTCGAGTTAAAATTTCCGAGAAACCAGAGTTTTCCCAGCATAGCCGACCTATGGGCCGTGAAGGCACTTGTATGGACTACAAAACCCACTGGGTCTCCAACTCCCGAAAGTCGAAAAAGTACCCAGCCGAAGAGGGTACCCGCGGCATGCCTTTTCTATACGGAAATGTGCATTTTCGGGCATATTTGTCCCCCTATTTCTCGGAAACCAGAGTTTTCCCGGCATAGCGGTGCATGTGGTCTGATAGTGCCACCCTTCTACTGTAAGACCCACTAGGTGGCTAGCTCCCGAAAGTCCGCGCTCGGCGATGACTGGCCTACAAATTACCCCACCCCCTACCGGCACATGTTATAGTGCCCAATGTTCGAGTTAAAATTTCCGAGAAACCAGAGTTTTCCCGGAATAGCCGACCTATGGGCCGTGAAGGCACTTGTATGGACTACAAAACCCACTGGGTCTCCAACTCCCGAAAGTCGAAAAAGTACCCAGCCGAAGAGGGTACCCGCGGCATGCCTGTTCTATACGGAAATGGGTCTCCAACTCCCGAAAGTCGAAAAAGTACCCAGCCGAAGAGGGTACCCGCGGCATGCCTGTTCTATACGGAAATGTGCATTTTCGGGCATATTTGTCCCCCTATTTCTCGGAAACCAGAGTTTTCCCGGCATAGCGGTGCATGTGGTCTGAGAGTGCCACCCTTCTACTGTAAGACCCACTAGGTGGCTAGCTCCCGAAAGTCCGCGCTCGGCGATGACAGGCCTACAAATTACCCCACCCCCTACCGGCACATGTCATAGTGCCCAATGTTCGAGTTAAAATTTCCGAGAAACCAGAGTTTTCCCGGAATAGCCGACCTATGGGCCGTGAAGGCACTTGTATGGACTACAAAACCCACTGTGTCTCCAACTCCCGAAAGTCGAAAAAGTACCCAGCCGAAGAGGGTGCCCGCGGCATGCCTGTTCTATACTGAAATGTGCATTTTCGGGCATATTTGTCCCCCTATTTCTCGGAAACCAGAGTTTTCCCGGCATAGCGGTGCATGTGGTCTGATAGTGCCACCCTTCTACTGTAAGACCCACTAGGTGGCTAGCTCCTGAAAGTCCGCGCTCGGCGATGACAGGCCTACATATTACCCCACCCCCTACCGGCACACGTCATAGTGCCCAATGTTCGAGTTAAAATTTCCGAGAAACCAGAGTTTTCCCGGAATAGCCGACCTATGGGCCGTGAAGGCACTTGTATGGACTACAAAACCCACTGGGTCTCCAACTCCCGAAAGTCGAAAAAGTACCCAGCCGAAGAGGGTACCCGCGGCATGCCTTTTCTATACGGAAATGTGCATTTTCGGGCATATTTGTCCCCCTATTTCTCGGAAACCAGAGTTTTCCCGGCATAGCGGTGCATGTGGTCTGATAGTGCCACCCTTCTACTGTAAGACCCACTAGGTGGCTAGCTCCCGAAAGTCCGCGCTCGGCGATGACAGGCCTACAAATTACCCCACCCCCTACCGGCACATGTCATAGTGCCCAATGTTCGAGTTAAAATTTCCGAGAAACCAGAGTTTTCCCGGAATAGCCGACCTATGGGCCGAACATTGGGCACTATGACATGTGCCGGTAGGGGGTGGGGTAATTTGTAGGCCTGTCATCGCCGAGCGCGGACTTTCGGGAGCTAGCCACCTAGTGGGTCTTACAGTAGAAGGGTGGCACTATCAGACCACATGCACCGCTATGCCGGGAAAACTCTGGTTTCCGAGAAATAGGGGGACAAATATGCCCGAAAATGCACATTTCCGTATAGAAAAGGCATGCCGCGGGTACCCTCTTCGGCTGGGTACTTTTTCGACTTTCGGGAGTTGGAGACCCAGTGGGTTTTGTAGTCCATACAAGTGCCTTTTCGGCCCATAGGTCGGCTATTCCGGGAAAACTCTGGTTTCTCGGAAATTTTAACTCGAACATTGGGCACTATGACGTGTGAAGGTAGTGGGTGGGGTAATATGTAGGCCTGTCATCGCCGAGCGCGGACTTTCGGGAGCTAGCCACCTAGTGGGTCTTACAGTAGAAGGGTGGCACTCTCAGACCACATGCACCGCTATGCCGGGAAAACTCTGGTTTCCGAGAAATAGGGGGACAAATATGCCCGAAAATGCACATTTCAGTATAGAACAGGCATGCCGCGGGTACCCTCTTCGGCTGGGAACTTTTTCGACTTTCGGGAGTTGGAGACCCAGTGGGTTTTGTAGTACATACAAGTGCCTTCACGGCCCATAGGTCGGCTATGCCGGGAAAACTCTGGTTTCCGAGAAATAGGGGGACAAATATGCCCGAAAATGCACATTTCCGTATAGAACAGGCATGCCGCGGGTACCCTCTTCGGCTGGGTACTTTTTCGACTTTCGGGAGTTGGAGACCCAGTGGGTTTTGTAGTCCATACAAGTGCCTTCACGGCCCATAGGTCGGCTATTCCGGGAAAACTCTGGTTTCTCTGAAATTTTAACTCGAACATTGGGCACTATAACATGTGACGGTAGGGGGTGGGGTAATTTGCAGGCCTGTCATCGCCGAGCGCGGACTTTCGGGAGCTAGCCACCTAGTGGGTCTTACAGAAAAAGGGTGGCACTCTCAGACCACATGCACCGCTATGCCGGGAAAACTCTGGTTTCCGAGAAATAGGGGGACAAATATGACCGAAAATGCACATTTCCGTATAGAAAAGGCATGCCTCTTCGGCTGGGTACTTTTTCGACTTCCGGGAGTTGGAGACCCAGTGGGTTTTGTAGTCCATACAAGTGCCTTCACGGCCCATAGGTCGGCTATTCCGGGAAAACTCTGGTTTCTCGGAAATTTTAACTCGAACATTGGGCACTATGACATGTGCCGGTAGGGGGTTGGGTAATTTGTAGGCCTGTCATCGCCGAGCGCGGACTTTCGGGAGCTAGCCACCTAGTGGGTCTTACATTAAAAGGGTGGCACTCTCAGACCACATGCACCGCTATGCCGGGAAAACTCGGGTTTCCGAGAAATAGGGGGACAAATATGCCCGAAAATGCACATTTCCGTATAGAAAAGGCATGCCGCGGGTACCCTCTTCGGCTGGGTACTTTTTCGACTTTCGGGAGTTGGAGACCCAGTGGGTTTTGTAGTCCATACAAGTGCCTTCACGGCCCATAGGTCGGCTATTCCGGGAAAACTCTGGTTTCTCGGAAAGTTTAACTCGAACATTGGGCACTATGACATGTGCCGGTAGGGGGTGGGGTAATTTGCAGGCCTGTCATCGCCGAGCGCGGACTTTCGGGAGCTAGCCACCTAGTGGGTCTTACAGTAGAAGGGTGGCACTATCAGACCACATGCACCGCTATGCCGGGAAAACTCTGGTTTCCGAGAAATAGGGGGACAAATATGCCCGAAAATGCACATTTCCGATAGAACAGGCATGCCGCGGGTACCCTCTTCGGCTGGGTACTTTTTCGACTTTCGGGAGTTGGAGACCCAGTGGGTTTTGTAGTCCATACAAGTGCCTTCACGGCCCATAGGTCGGCTATTCCGGGAAAACTCTGGTTTCTCGGAAATTTTAACTCGAACATTGGGCATTATGACATGTGCCGGTAGGGGGTGGGGTAATTTGCAGGCCTGTCATCGCCGAGCGCGGACTTTCGGGAGCTAGCCACCTAGTGGATCTTACAGTAGAAGGGTGGCACTCTCAGACCACATGCACCGCTATGCCGGGAAAACTCTGGTTTCCGAGAAATAGGGGGACAAATATGCCCGAAAATGCACATTTCCGTATAGAACAGGCATGCCGCGGGTACCCTCTTCGGCTGGGTACTTTTTCGACTTTCGGGAGTTGGAGACCCAGTGGGTTTTGTAGTCCATACAAGTGCCTTCACGGCCCATAGGTCGGCTATGCTGGGAAAACTCTGGTTTCTCGGAAATTTTAACTCGAACATTGGGCACTATGACATGTGCCGGTAGGGGGTGGGGTAATTTGTAGGCCTGTCATCGCCGAGCGCGGACTTTCGGGAGCTAGCCACCTAGTGGGTCTTACAGTAGAAGGGCGGCACTATCAGACCACATGCACTGCTATGCCGGGAAAACTCTGGTTTCCGAGAAATAGGGGGACAAATATGCCCGAAAATGCACATTTCCGTATAGAAAAGGCATGCCGCGGGTACCCTCTTCGGCTGGGTACTTTTTCGACTTTCGGGAGTTGGAGACCCAGTGGGTTTTGTAGTCCATACAAGTGCCTTCACGGCCCATAGGTCGGCTATGCCGGGAAAACTCTGGTTTCCGAGAAATAGGGGGACAAATATGCCCGAAAATGCACATTTCCGTATAGAACAGGCATGCCGCGGGTACCCTCTTCGGCTGGGTACTTTTTCGACTTTCGGGAGTTGGAGACCCAGTGGGTTTTGTAGTCCATACAAGTGCCTTCACGGCCCATAGGTCGGCTATTCCGGGAAAACTCTGGTTTCTCTGAAATTTTAACTCGAACATTGGGCACTATAACATGTGACGGTAGGGGGTGGGGTAATTTGCAGGCCTGTCATCGCCGAGCGCGGACTTTCGGGAGCTAGCCACCTAGTGGGTCTTACAGAAAAAGGGTGGCACTCTCAGACCACATGCACCGCTATGCCGGGAAAACTCTGGTTTCCGAGAAATAGGGGGACAAATATGACCGAAAATGCACATTTCCGTATAGAAAAGGCATGCCGCGGGTACCCTCTTCGGCTGGGTACTTTTTCGACTTTCGGGAGTTGGAGACCCAGTGGGTTTTGTAGTCCATACAAGTGCCTTCACGGCCCATAGGTCGGCTATTCCGGGAAAACTCTGGTTTCTCGGAAATTTTAACTCGAACATTGGGCACTATGACATGTGCCGGTAGGGGGTTGGGTAATTTGTAGGCCTGTCATCGCCGAGCGCGGACTTTCGGGAGCTAGCCACCTAGTGGGTCTTACATTAAAAGGGTGGCACTCTCAGACCACATGCACCGCTATGCCGGGAAAACTCGGGTTTCCGAGAAATAGGGGGACAAATATGCCCGAAAATGCACATTTCCGTATAGAAAAGGCATGCCGCGGGTACCCTCTTCGGCTGGGTACTTTTTCGACTTTCGGGAGTTGGAGACCCAGTGGATTTTGTAGTCCATACAAGTGCCTTCACGGCCCATAGGTCGGCTATTCCGGGAAAACTCTGGTTTCTCGGAAATTTTAACTCGAACATTGGGCACTATGACATGTGCCGGTAGGGGGTGGGGTAATTTGTAGGCCTGTCATCGCCGAGCGCGGACTTTCGGGAGCTAGCCACCTAGTGGGTCTTACAGTAGAAGGGTGGCACTCTCAGACCACATGCACCGCTATGCCGGGAAAACTCGGGTTTCCGAGAAATAGGGGGACAAATATGCCCGAAAATGCACATTTCCGTATAGAAAAGGCATGCCGCGGGTACCCTCTTCGGCTGGGTACTTTTTCGACTTTCGGGAGTTGGAGACCCAGTGGGTTTTGTAGTCCATACAAGTGCCTTCACGGCCCATAGGTCGGCTATTCCGGGAAAACTCTGGTTTCTCGGAAAGTTTAACTCGAACATTGGGCACTATGACATGTGCCGGTAGGGGGTGGGGTAATTTGCAGGCCTGTCATCGCCGAGCGCGGACTTTCGGGAGCTAGCCACCTAGTGGGTCTTACAGTAGAAGGGTGGCACTATCAGACCACATGCACCGCTATGCCGGGAAAACTCTGGTTTCCGAGAAATAGGGGGACAAATATGCCCGAAAATGCACATTTCCGTATAGAACAGGCATGCCGCGGGTACCCTCTTCGGCTGGGTACTTTTTCGACTTTCGGGAGTTGGAGACCCAGTGGGTTTTGTAGTCCATACCAGTGCCTTCACGGCCCATAGGTCGGCTATTCCGGGAAAACTCTGGTTTCTCGGAAATTTTAACTCGAACATTGGGCATTATGACATGTGCCGGTAGGGGGTGGGGTAATTTGCAGGCCTGTCATCGCCGAGCGCGGACTTTCGGGAGCTAGCCACCTAGTGGATCTTACAGTAGAAGGGTGGCACTCTCAGACCACATGCACCGCTATGCCGGGAAAACTCTGGTTTCCGAGAAATAGGGGGACAAATATGCCCGAAAATGCACATTTCCGTATAGAACAGGCATGCCGCGGGTACCCTCTTCGGCTGGGTACTTTTTCGACTTTCGGGAGTTGGAGACCCAGTGGGTTTTGTAGTCCATACAAGTGCCTTCACGGCCCATAGGTCGGCTATGCTGGGAAAACTCTGGTTTCTCGGAAATTTTAACTCGAACATTGGGCACTATGACATGTGCCGGTAGGGGGTGGGGTAATTTGTAGGCCTGTCATCGCCGAGCGCGGACTTTCGGGAGCTAGCCACCTAGTGGGTCTTACAGTAGAAGGGTGGCACTATCAGACCACATGCACTGCTATGCCGGGAAAACTCTGGTTTCCGAGAAATAGGGGGACAAATATGCCCGAAAATGCACATTTCCGTATAGAAAAGGCATGCCGCGGGTACCCTCTTCGGCTGGGTACTTTTTCGACTTTCGGGAGTTGGAGACCCAGTGGGTTTTGTAGTCCATACAAGTGCCTTCACGGCCCATAGGTCGGCTATGCCGGGAAAACTCTGGTTTCCGAGAAATAGGGGGACAAATATGCCCGAAAACGCACATTTCCGTATAGAACAGGCATGCCGCGAGTACCCTCTTCGGCTGGGTACTTTTTCGACTTTCGGGAGTTGGAGACCCAGTGGGTTTTGTAGTCCATACAAGTGCCTTCACGGCCCATAGGTCGGCTATTCCGGGAAAACTCTGGTTTCTCTGAAATTTTAACTCGAACATTGGGCACTATAACATGTGACGGTAGGGGGTGGGGTAATTTGCAGGCCTGTCATCGCCGAGCGCGGACTTTCGGGAGCTAGCCACCTAGTGGGTCTTACAGAAAAAGGGTGGCACTCTCAGACCACATGCACCGCTATGCCGGGAAAACTCTGGTTTCCGAGAAATAGGGGGACAAATATGACCGAAAATGCACATTTCCGTATAGAAAAGGCATGCCGCGGGTACCCTCTTCGGCTGGGTACTTTTTCGACTTCCGGGAGTTGGAGACCCAGTGGGTTTTGTAGTCCATACAAGTGCCTTCACGGCCCATAGGTCGGCTATTCCGGGAAAACTCTGGTTTCTCGGAAATTTTAACTCGAACATTGGGCACTATGACATGTGCCGGTAGGGGGTTGGGTAATTTGTAGGCCTGTCATCGCCGAGCGCGGACTTTCGGGAGCTAGCCACCTAGTGGGTCTTACATTAAAAGGGTGGCACTCTCAGACCACATGCACCGCTATGCCGGGAAAACTCGGGTTTCCGAGAAATAGGGGGACAAATATGCCCGAAAATGCACATTTCCGTATAGAAAAGGCATGCCGCGGGTACCCTCTTCGGCTGGGTACTTTTTCGACTTTCGGGAGTTGGAGACCCAGTGGATTTTGTAGTCCATACAAGTGCCTTCACGGCCCATAGGTCGGCTATTCCGGGAAAACTCTGGTTTCTCGGAAATTTTAACTCGAACATTGGGCACTATGACATGTGCCGGTAGGGGGTGGGGTAATTTGTAGGCCTGTCATCGCCGAGCGCGGACTTTCGGGAGCTAGCCACCTAGTGGGTCTTACAGTAGAAGGGTGGCACTCTCAGACCACATGCACCGCTATGCCGGGAAAACTCGGGTTTCCGAGAAATAGGGGGACAAATATGCCCGAAAATGCACATTTCCGTATAGAAAAGGCATGCCGCGGGTACCCTCTTCGGCTGGGTACTTTTTCGACTTTCGGGAGTTGGAGACCCAGTGGGTTTTGTAGTCCATACAAGTGCCTTCACGGCCCATAGGTCGGCTATTCCGGGAAAACTCTGGTTTCTCGGAAAGTTTAACTCGAACATTGGGCACTATGACATGTGCCGGTAGGGGGTGGGGTAATTTGCAGGCCTGTCATCGCCGAGCGCGGACTTTCGGGAGCTAGCCACCTAGTGGGTCTTACAGTAGAAGGGTGGCACTATCAGACCACATGCACCGCTATGCCGGGAAAACTCTGGTTTCCGAGAAATAGGGGGACAAATATGCCCGAAAATGCACATTTCCGTATAGAACAGGCATGCCGCGGGTACCCTCTTCGGCTGGGTACTTTTTCGACTTTCGGGAGTTGGAGACCCAGTGGGTTTTGTAGTCCATACCAGTGCCTTCACGGCCCCTAGGTCGGCTATTCCGGGAAAACTCTGGTTTCTCGGAAATTTTAACTCGAACATTGGGCATTATGACATGTGCCGGTAGGAGGTGGGGTAATTTGCAGGCCTGTCATCGCCGAGCGCGGACTTTCGGGAGCTAGCCACCTAGTGGATCTTACAGTAGAAGGGTGGCACTCTCAGACCACATGCACCGCTATGCCGGGAAAACTCTGGTTTCCGAGAAATAGGGGGACAAATATGCCCGAAAATGCACATTTCCGTATAGAACAGGCATGCCGCGGGTACCCTCTTCGGCTGGGTACTTTTTCGACTTTCGGGAGTTGGAGACCCAGTGGGTTTTGTAGTCCATACAAGTGCCTTCACGGCCCATAGGTCGGCTATGCTGGGAAAACTCTGGTTTCTCGGAAATTTTAACTCGAACATTGGGCACTATGACATGTGCCGGTAGGGGGTGGGGTAATTTGTAGGCCTGTCATCGCCGAGCGCGGACTTTCGGGAGCTAGCCACCTAGTGGGTCTTACAGTAGAAGGGTGGCACTATCAGACCACATGCACTGCTATGCCGGGAAAACTCTGGTTTCCGAGAAATAGGGGGACAAATATGCCCGAAAATGCACATTTCCGTATAGAAAAGGCATGCCGCGGGTACCCTCTTCGGCTGGGTACTTTTTCGACTTTCGGGAGTTGGAGACCCAGTGGGTTTTGTAGTCCATACAAGTGCCTTCACGGCCCATAGGTCGGCTATGCCGGGAAAACTCTGGTTTCCGAGAAATAGGGGGACAAATATGCCCGAAAACGCACATTTCCGTATAGAACAGGCATGCCGCGAGTACCCTCTTCGGCTGGGTACTTTTTCGACTTTCGGGAGTTGGAGACCCAGTGGGTTTTGTAGTCCATACAAGTGCCTTCACGGCCCATAGGTCGGCTATTCCGGGAAAACTCTGGTTTCTCTGAAATTTTAACTCGAACATTGGGCACTATAACATGTGACGGTAGGGGGTGGGGTAATTTGCAGGCCTGTCATCGCCGAGCGCGGACTTTCGGGAGCTAGCCACCTAGTGGGTCTTACAGAAAAAGGGTGGCACTCTCAGACCACATGCACCGCTATGCCGGGAAAACTCGGGTTTCCGAGAAATAGGGGGACAAATATGACCGAAAATGCACATTTCCGTATAGAAAAGGCATGCCGCGGGTACCCTCTTCGGCTGGGTACTTTTTCGACTTCCGGGAGTTGGAGACCCAGTGGGTTTTGTAGTCCATACAAGTGCCTTCACGGCCCATAGGTCGGCTATTCCGGGAAAACTCTGGTTTCTCGGAAATTTTAACTCGAACATTGGGCACTATGACATGTGCCGGTAGGGGGTTGGGTAATTTGTAGGCCTGTCATCGCCGAGCGCGGACTTTCGGGAGCTAGCCACCTATTGGGTCTTACATTAAAAGGGTGGCACTCTCAGACCACATGCACCGCTATGCCGGGAATACTCGGGTTTCCGAGAAATAGGGGGACAAATATGCCCGAAAATGCACATTTCCGTATAGAAAAGGCATGCCGCGGGTACCCTCTTCGGCTGGGTACTTTTTCGACTTTCGGGAGTTGGAGACCCAGTGGATTTTGTAGTCCATACAAGTGCCTTCACGGCCCATAGGTCGGCTATTCCGGGAAAACTCTGGTTTCTCGGAAATTTTAACTCGAACATTGGGCACTATGACATGTGCCGGTAGGGGGTGGGGTAATTTGTAGGCCTGTCATCGCCGAGCGCGGACTTTCGGGAGCTAGCCACCTAGTGGGTCTTACAGTAGAAGGGTGGCACTCTCAGACCACATGCACCGCTATGCCGGGAAAACTCGGGTTTCCGAGAAATAGGGGGACAAATATGCCCGAAAATGCACATTTCCGTATAGAAAAGGCATGCCGCGGGTACCCTCTTCGGCTGGGTACTTTTTCGACTTTCGGGAGTTGGAGACCCAGTGGGTTTTGTAGTCCATACAAGTGCCTTCACGGCCCATAGGTCGGCTATTCCGGGAAAACTCTGGTTTCTCGGAAAGTTTAACTCGAACATTGGGCACTATGACATGTGCCGGTAGGGGGTGGGGTAATTTGCAGGCCTGTCATCGCCGAGCGCGGACTTTCGGGAGCTAGCCACCTAGTGGGTCTTACAGTAGAAGGGTGGCACTATCAGACCACATGCACCGCTATGCCGGGAAAACTCTGGTTTCCGAGAAATAGGGGGACAAATATGCCCGAAAATGCACATTTCCGTATAGAACAGGCATGCCGCGGGTACCCTCTTCGGCTGGGTACTTTTTCGACTTTCGGGAGTTGGAGACCCAGTGGGTTTTGTAGTCCATACAAGTGCCTTCACGGCCCATAGGTCGGCTATTCCGGGAAAACTCTGGTTTCTCGGAAATTTTAACTCGAACATTGGGCATTATGACATGTGCCGGTAGGGGGTGGGGTAATTTGCAGGCCTGTCATCGCCGAGCGCGGACTTTCGGGAGCTAGCCACCTAGTGGATCTTACAGTAGAAGGGTGGCACTCTCAGACCACATGCACCGCTATGCCGGGAAAACTCTGGTTTCCGAGAAATAGGGGGACAAATATGCCCGAAAATGCACATTTCCGTATAGAACAGGCATGCCGCGGGTACCCTCTTCGGCTGGGTACTTTTTCGACTTTCGGGAGTTGGAGACCCAGTGGGTTTTGTAGTCCATACAAGTGCCTTCACGGCCCATAGGTCGGCTATGCTGGGAAAACTCTGGTTTCTCGGAAATTTTAACTCGAACATTGGGCACTATGACATGTGCCGGTAGGGGGTGGGGTAATTTGTAGGTCTGTCATCGCCGAGCGCGGACTTTCGGGAGCTAGCCACCTAGTGGGTCTTACAGTAGAAGGGTGGCACTCTCAGACCACATGCACCGCTATGCCGGGAAAACTCTGGTTTCCGAGAAATAGGGGGACAAATATGCCCGAAAATGCACATTTCCGTATAGAACAGGCATGCCGCGGGTACCCTCTTCGGCTGGGTGCTTTTTCGACTTTCGGGAGTTGGAGACCCAGTGGGTTTTGTTGTCCATACAAGTGCCTTCACGGCCCATAGGTCGGCTATTCCGGGAAAACTCTGGTTTCTCGGAAATTTTAACTCGAACATTGGGCACTATGACATGTGCCGGTAGGGGGTGGGGTAATTTGTAGGCCTGTCATCGCCGAGCGCGGACTTTCGGGAGCTAGCCACCTAGTGGGTCTTACAGTAGAAGGGTGGCACTCTCAGACCACATGCACCGCTATGCCGGGAAAACTCTGGTTTCCGAGAAATAGGGGGTTAAATATGCCCGAAAATGCACATTTCCGTATAGAAAAGGCATGCCGCGGGTACCCTCTTCGGCTGGGTACTTTTTCGACTTTCGGGAGTTTGAGACCCAGTGGGTTTTGTAGTCCATACAAGTGCCTTCACGGCCCATAGGTCGGCTATTACGGGAAATCTCTGGTTTCTTGGAAATTTTAACTCGAACATTGGGCACTATGACATGTGCCGGTAGGGGGTGGGGTAATTTGCAGGCCTGTCATCGCCGAGCGCGGACTTTCGGGAGCTAGTCACCTAGTGGGTCTTACAGTAGAAGGGTGGCACTCTCAGACCACATGCACCGCTATGCCGGGAAAACTCTGGTTTCCGAGAAATAGGGGGACAAATATGCCCGAAAATGCACATTTCCGTATAGAAAAGGCATGCCGCGGGTACCCTCTTCGGCTGGGTACTTTTTCGACTTTCGGGAGTTGGAGACCCAGTGGGTTTTGTAGTCCATACAAGTGCCTTCACGGCCCATAGGTCGGCTATTCCGGGAAAACTCTGGTTTCTCGGAAATTTTAACTCGAACATTGGGCACTATAACATGTGCCGGTAGGGGGTGGGGTAATTTGTAGGCCTGTCATCGCCGAGCGCGGACTTTCGGGAGCTAGCCACCTAGTGGGTCTTACAGTAGAAGGGTGGCACTCTCAGACCACATGCACCGCTATGCCGGGAAAACTCTGGTTTCCGAGAAATAGGGGGACAAATATGCCTGAAAATGCACATTTCCGTATAGAACAGGCATGCCGCGGGTACCCTCTTCGGCTGGGTACTTTTTCGACTTTTGGGAGTTGGAGACCCAGTGGGTTTTGTAGTCCATACAAGTGCCTTCACGGCCCATAGGTCGGCTATTCCGGGAAAACTCTGGTTTCTCGGAAATTTTAACTCGAACATTGGGCACTATGACATGTGCCGGTAGGGGGTTGGGTAATTTGTAGGCCTGTCATCGCCGAGCGCGGACTTTCGGGAGCTAGCCACCTAGTGGGTCTTACATTAAAAGGGTGGCACTCTCAGACCACATGCACCGCTATGCCGGGAAAACTCGGGTTTCCGAGAAATAGGGGGACAAATATGCCCGAAAATGCACATTTCCGTATAGAAAAGGCATGCCGCGGGTACCCTCTTCGGCTGGGTACTTTTTCGACTTTCGGGAGTTGGAGACCCAGTGGATTTTGTAGTCCATACAAGTGCCTTCACGGCCCATAGGTCGGCTGTTCCGGGAAAACTCTGGTTTCTCGGAAATTTTAACTCGAACATTGGGCACTATGACATGTGCCGGTAGGGGGTGGGGTAATTTGTAGGCCTGTCATCGCCGAGCGCGGACTTTCGGGAGCTAGCCACCTAGTGGGTCTTACAGTAGAAGGGTGGCACTCTCAGACCACATGCACCGCTATGCCGGGAAAACTCGGGTTTCCGAGAAATAGGGGGACAAATATGCCCGAAAATGCACATTTCCGTATAGAACAGGCATGCCGCGGGTACCCTCTTCGGCTGGGTACTTTTTCGACTTTCGGGAGTTGGAGACCCAGTGGGTTTTGTAGTCCATACAAGTGCCTTCACGGCCCATAGGTCGGCTATTCCGGGAAAACTCTGGTTTCTCGGAAATTTTAACTCGAACATTGGGCACTATGACATGTGCCGGTAGGGGGTGGGGTAATTTGCAGGCCTGTCATCGCCGAGCGCGGACTTTCGGGAGCTAGCCACCTAGTGGATCTTACAGTAGAAGGGTGGCACTCTCAGACCACATGCACCGCTATGCCGGGAAAACTCTGGTTTCCGAGAAATAGGGGGACAAATATGCCCGAAAATGCACATTTCCGTATAGAACAGGCATGCCGCGGGTACCCTCTTCGGCTGGGTACTTTTTCGACTTTCGGGAGTTGGAGACCCAGTGGGTTTTGTAGTCCATACAAGTGCCTTCACGGCCCATAGGTCGGCTATGCTGGGAAAACTCTGGTTTCTCGGAAATTTTAACTCGAACATTGGGCACTATGACATGTGCCGGTAGGGGGTGGGGTAATTTGTAGGTCTGTCATCGCCGAGCGCGGACTTTCGGGAGCTAGCCACCTAGTGGGTCTTACAGTAGAAGGGTGGCACTCTCAGACCACATGCACCGCTATGCCGGGAAAACTCTGGTTTCCGAGAAATAGGGGGACAAATATGCCCGAAAATGCACATTTCCGTATAGAACAGGCATGCCGCTGGTACCCTCTTCGGCTGGGTGCTTTTTCGACTTTCGGGAGTTGGAGACCCAGTGGGTTTTGTTGTCCATACAAGTGCCTTCACGGCCCATAGGTCGGCTATTCCGGGAAAACTCTGGTTTCTCGGAAATTTTAACTCGAACATTGGGCACTATGACATGTGCCGGTAGGGGGTGGGGTAATTTGTAGGCCTGTCATCGCCGAGCGCGGACTTTCGGGAGCTAGCCACCTAGTGGGTCTTACAGTAGAAGGGTGGCACTCTCAGACCACATGCACCGCTATGCCGGGAAAACTCTGGTTTCCGAGAAATAGGGGGTTAAATATGCCCGAAAATGCACATTTCCGTATAGAAAAGGCATGTCGCGGGTACCCTCTTCGGCTGGGTACTTTTTCGACTTTCGGGAGTTTGAGACCCAGTGGGTTTTGTAGTCCATACAAGTGCCTTCACGGCCCATAGGTCGGCTATTCCGGGAAATCTCTGGTTTCTTGGAAATTTTAACTCGAACATTGGGCACTATGACATGTGCCGGTAGGGGGTGGGGTAATTTGCAGGCCTGTCATCGCCGAGCGCGGACTTTCGGGAGCTAGTCACCTAGTGGGTCTTACAGTAGAAGGGTGGCACTCTCAGACCACAGGCACCGCTATGCCGGGAAAACTCTGGTTTCCGAGAAATAGGGGGACAAATATGCCCGAAAGTCGAAAAAGTACCCAGCCGAAGAGGGTACCCGCGGCATGCCTGTTCTATACGGAAATGGGTCTCCAACTCCCGAAAGTCGAAAAAGTACCCAGCCGAAGAGGGTACCCGCGGCATGCCTGTTCTATACGGAAATGTGCATTTTCGGGCATATTTGTCCCCCTATTTCTCGGAAACCAGAGTTTTCCCGGCATAGCGGTGCATGTGGTCTGAGAGTGCCACCCTTCTACTGTAAGACCCACTAGGTGGCTAGCTCCCGAAAGTCCGCGCTCGGCGATGACAGGCCTACAAATTACCCCACCCCCTACCGGCACATGTCATAGTGCCCAATGTTCGAGTTAAAATTTCCGAGAAACCAGAGTTTTCCCGGAATAGCCGACCTATGGGCCGTGAAGGCACTTGTATGGACTACAAAACCCACTGTGTCTCCAACTCCCGAAAGTCGAAAAAGTACCCAGCCGAAGAGGGTGCCCGCGGCATGCCTGTTCTATACTGAAATGTGCATTTTCGGGCATATTTGTCCCCCTATTTCTCGGAAACCAGAGTTTTCCCGGCATAGCGGTGCATGTGGTCTGATAGTGCCACCCTTCTACTGTAAGACCCACTAGGTGGCTAGCTCCTGAAAGTCCGCGCTCGGCGATGACAGGCCTACATATTACCCCACCCCCTACCGGCACACGTCATAGTGCCCAATGTTCGAGTTAAAATTTCCGAGAAACCAGAGTTTTCCCGGAATAGCCGACCTATGGGCCGTGAAGGCACTTGTATGGACTACAAAACCCACTGGGTCTCCAACTCCCGAAAGTCGAAAAAGTACCCAGCCGAAGAGGGTACCCGCGGCATGCCTTTTCTATACGGAAATGTGCATTTTCGGGCATATTTGTCCCCCTATTTCTCGGAAACCAGAGTTTTCCCGGCATAGCGGTGCATGTGGTCTGATAGTGCCACCCTTCTACTGTAAGACCCACTAGGTGGCTAGCTCCCGAAAGTCCGCGCTCGGCGATGACAGACCTACAAATTACCCCACCCCCTACCGGCACATGTCATAGTGCCCAATGTTCGAGTTAAAATTTCCGAGAAACCAGAGTTTTCCCAGCATAGCCGACCTATGGGCCGTGAAGGCACTTGTATGGACTACAAAACCCACTGGGTCTCCAACTCCCGAAAGTCGAAAAAGTACCCAGCCGAAGAGGGTACCCGCGGCATGCCTGTTCTATACGGAAATGTGCATTTTCGGGCATATTTGTCCCCCTATTTCTCGGAAACCAGAGTTTTCCCGGCATAGCGGTGCATGTGGTCTGAGAGTGCCACCCTTCTACTGTAAGATCCACTAGGTGGCTAGCTCCCGAAAGTCCGCGCTCGGCGATGACAGGCCTGCAAATTACCCCACCCCCTACCGGCACATGTCATAGTGCCCAATGTTCGAGTTAAAATTTCCGAGAAACCAGAGTTTTCCCGGAATAGCCGACCTATGGGCCGTGAAGGCACTTGTATGGACTACAAAACCCACTGGGTCTCCAACTCCCGAAAGTCGAAAAAGTACCCAGCCGAAGAGGGTACCCGCGGCATGCCTGTTCTATACGGAAATGTGCATTTTCGGGCATATTTGTCCCCCTATTTCTCGGAAACCCGAGTTTTCCCGGCATAGCGGTGCATGTGGTCTGAGAGTGCCACCCTTCTACTGTAAGACCCACTAGGTGGCTAGCTCCCGAAAGTCCGCGCTCGGCGATGACAGGCCTACAAATTACCCCACCCCCTACCGGCACATGTCATAGTGCCCAATGTTCGAGTTAAAATTTCCGAGAAACCAGAGTTTTCCCGGAACAGCCGACCTATGGGCCGTGAAGGCACTTGTATGGACTACAAAATCCACTGGGTCTCCAACTCCCGAAAGTCGAAAAAGTACCCAGCCGAAGAGGGTACCCGCGGCATGCCTTTTCTATACGGAAATGTGCATTTTCGGGCATATTTGTCCCCCTATTTCTCGGAAACCCGAGTTTTCCCGGCATAGCGGTGCATGTGGTCTGAGAGTGCCACCCTTTTAATGTAAGACCCACTAGGTGGCTAGCTCCCGAAAGTCCGCGCTCGGCGATGACAGGCCTACAAATTACCCAACCCCCTACCGGCACATGTCATAGTGCCCAATGTTCGAGTTAAAATTTCCGAGAAACCAGAGTTTTCCCGGAATAGCCGACCTATGGGCCGTGAAGGCACTTGTATGGACTACAAAACCCACTGGGTCTCCAACTCCCAAAAGTCGAAAAAGTACCCAGCCGAAGAGGGTACCCGCGGCATGCCTGTTCTATACGGAAATGTGCATTTTCAGGCATATTTGTCCCCCTATTTCTCGGAAACCAGAGTTTTCCCGGCATAGCGGTGCATGTGGTCTGAGAGTGCCACCCTTCTACTGTAAGACCCACTAGGTGGCTAGCTCCCGAAAGTCCGCGCTCGGCGATGACAGGCCTACAAATTACCCCACCCCCTACCGGCACATGTTATAGTGCCCAATGTTCGAGTTAAAATTTCCGAGAAACCAGAGTTTTCCCGGAATAGCCGACCTATGGGCCGTGAAGGCACTTGTATGGACTACAAAACCCACTGGGTCTCCAACTCCCGAAAGTCGAAAAAGTACCCAGCCGAAGAGGGTACCCGCGGCATGCCTTTTCTATACGGAAATGTGCATTTTCGGGCATATTTGTCCCCCTATTTCTCGGAAACCAGAGTTTTCCCGGCATAGCGGTGCATGTGGTCTGAGAGTGCCACCCTTCTACTGTAAGACCCACTAGGTGACTAGCTCCCGAAAGTCCGCGCTCGGCGATGACAGGCCTGCAAATTACCCCACCCCCTACCGGCACATGTCATAGTGCCCAATGTTCGAGTTAAAATTTCCAAGAAACCAGAGATTTCCCGTAATAGCCGACCTATGGGCCGTGAAGGCACTTGTATGGACTACAAAACCCACTGGGTCTCAAACTCCCGAAAGTCGAAAAAGTACCCAGCCGAAGAGGGTACCCGCGGCATGCCTTTTCTATACGGAAATGTGCATTTTCGGGCATATTTAACCCCCTATTTCTCGGAAACCAGAGTTTTCCCGGCATAGCGGTGCATGTGGTCTGAGAGTGCCACCCTTCTACTGTAAGACCCACTAGGTGGCTAGCTCCCGAAAGTCCGCGCTCGGCGATGACAGGCCTACAAATTACCCCACCCCCTACCGGCACATGTCATAGTGCCCAATGTTCGAGTTAAAATTTCCGAGAAACCAGAGTTTTCCCGGAATAGCCGACCTATGGGCCGTGAAGGCACTTGTATGGACAACAAAACCCACTGGGTCTCCAACTCCCGAAAGTCGAAAAAGCACCCAGCCGAAGAGGGTACCCGCGGCATGCCTGTTCTATACGGAAATGTGCATTTTCGGGCATATTTGTCCCCCTATTTCTCGGAAACCAGAGTTTTCCCGGCATAGCGGTGCATGTGGTCTGAGAGTGCCACCCTTCTACTGTAAGACCCACTAGGTGGCTAGCTCCCGAAAGTCCGCGCTCGGCGATGACAGACCTACAAATTACCCCACCCCCTACCGGCACATGTCATAGTGCCCAATGTTCGAGTTAAAATTTCCGAGAAACCAGAGTTTTCCCAGCATAGCCGACCTATGGGCCGTGAAGGCACTTGTATGGACTACAAAACCCACTGGGTCTCCAACTCCCGAAAGTCGAAAAAGTACCCAGCCGAAGAGGGTACCCGCGGCATGCCTGTTCTATACGGAAATGTGCATTTTCGGGCATATTTGTCCCCCTATTTCTCGGAAACCAGAGTTTTCCCGGCATAGCGGTGCATGTGGTCTGAGAGTGCCACCCTTCTACTGTAAGATCCACTAGGTGGCTAGCTCCCGAAAGTCCGCGCTCGGCGATGACAGGCCTGCAAATTACCCCACCCCCTACCGGCACATGTCATAATGCCCAATGTTCGAGTTAAAATTTCCGAGAAACCAGAGTTTTCCCGGAATAGCCGACCTATGGGCCGTGAAGGCACTTGTATGGACTACAAAACCCACTGGGTCTCCAACTCCCGAAAGTCGAAAAAGTACCCAGCCGAAGAGGGTACCCGCGGCATGCCTGTTCTATACGGAAATGTGCATTTTCGGGCATATTTGTCCCCCTATTTCTCGGAAACCAGAGTTTTCCCGGCATAGCGGTGCATGTGGTCTGATAGTGCCACCCTTCTACTGTAAGACCCACTAGGTGGCTAGCTCCCGAAAGTCCGCGCTCGGCGATGACAGGCCTGCAAATTACCCCACCCCCTACCGGCACATGTCATAGTGCCCAATGTTCGAGTTAAACTTTCCGAGAAACCAGAGTTTTCCCGGAATAGCCGACCTATGGGCCGTGAAGGCACTTGTATGGACTACAAAACCCACTGGGTCTCCAACTCCCGAAAGTCGAAAAAGTACCCAGCCGAAGAGGGTACCCGCGGCATGCCTTTTCTATACGGAAATGTGCATTTTCGGGCATATTTGTCCCCCTATTTCTCGGAAACCCGAGTTTTCCCGGCATAGCGGTGCATGTGGTCTGAGAGTGCCACCCTTCTACTGTAAGACCCACTAGGTGGCTAGCTCCCGAAAGTCCGCGCTCGGCGATGACAGGCCTACAAATTACCCCACCCCCTACCGGCACATGTCATAGTGCCCAATGTTCGAGTTAAAATTTCCGAGAAACCAGAGTTTTCCCGGAATAGCCGACCTATGGGCCGTGAAGGCACTTGTATGGACTACAAAATCCACTGGGTCTCCAACTCCCGAAAGTCGAAAAAGTACCCAGCCGAAGAGGGTACCCGCGGCATGCCTTTTCTATACGGAAATGTGCATTTTCGGGCATATTTGTCCCCCTATTTCTCGGAAACCCGAGTATTCCCGGCATAGCGGTGCATGTGGTCTGAGAGTGCCACCCTTTTAATGTAAGACCCACTAGGTGGCTAGCTCCCGAAAGTCCGCGCTCGGCGATGACAGGCCTACAAATTACCCAACCCCCTACCGGCACATGTCATAGTGCCCAATGTTCGAGTTAAAATTTCCGAGAAACCAGAGTTTTCCCGGAATAGCCGACCTATGGGCCGTGAAGGCACTTGTATGGACTACAAAACCCACTGGGTCTCCAACTCCCGGAAGTCGAAAAAGTACCCAGCCGAAGAGGGTACCCGCGGCATGCCTTTTCTATACGGAAATGTGCATTTTCGGTCATATTTGTCCCCCTATTTCTCGGAAACCCGAGTTTTCCCGGCATAGCGGTGCATGTGGTCTGAGAGTGCCACCCTTTTTCTGTAAGACCCACTAGGTGGCTAGCTCCCGAAAGTCCTCGCTCGGCGATGACAGGCCTGCAAATTACCCCACCCCCTACCGTCACATGTTATAGTGCCCAATGTTCGAGTTAAAATTTCAGAGAAACCAGAGTTTTCCCGGAATAGCCGACCTATGGGCCGTAAAGGCACTTGTATGGACTACAAAACCCACTGGGTCTCCAACTCCCGAAAGTCGAAAAAGTACCCAGCCGAAGAGGGTACTCGCGGCATGCCTGTTCTATACGGAAATGTGCGTTTTCGGGCATATTTGTCCCCCTATTTCTCGGAAACCAGAGTTTTCCCGGCATAGCCGACCTATGGGCCGTGAAGGCACTTGTATGGACTACAAAACCCACTGGGTCTCCAACTCCCGAAAGTCGAAAAAGTACCCAGCCGAAGAGGGTACCCGCGGCATGCCTTTTCTATACGGAAATGTGCATTTTCGGGCATATTTGTCCCCCTATTTCTCGGAAACCAGAGTTTTCCCGGCATAGCAGTGCATGTGGTCTGATAGTGCCACCCTTCTACTGTAAGACCCACTAGGTGGCTAGCTCCCGAAAGTCCGCGCTCGGCGATGACAGGCCTACAAATTACCCCACCCCCTACCGGCACATGTCATAGTGCCCAATGTTCGAGTTAAAATTTCCGAGAAACCAGAGTTTTCCCAGCATAGCCGACCTATGGGCCGTGAAGGCACTTGTATGGACTACAAAACCCACTGGGTCTCCAACTCCCGAAAGTCGAAAAAGTACCCAGCCGAAGAGGGTACCCGCGGCATGCCTGTTCTATACGGAAATGTGCATTTTCGGGCATATTTGTCCCCCTATTTCTCGGAAACCAGAGTTTTCCCGGCATAGCGGTGCATGTGGTCTGAGAGTGCCACCCTTCTACTGTAAGATCCACTAGGTGGCTAGCTCCCGAAAGTCCGCGCTCGGCGATGACAGGCCTGCAAATTACCCCACCCCCTACCGGCACATGTCATAATGCCCAATGTTCGAGTTAAAATTTCCGAGAAACCAGAGTTTTCCCGGAATAGCCGACCTAGGGGCCGTGAAGGCACTGGTATGGACTACAAAACCCACTGGGTCTCCAACTCCCGAAAGTCGAAAAAGTACCCAGCCGAAGAGGGTACCCGCGGCATGCCTGTTCTATACGGAAATGTGCATTTTCGGGCATATTTGTCCCCCTATTTCTCGGAAACCAGAGTTTTCCCGGCATAGCGGTGCATGTGGTCTGATAGTGCCACCCTTCTACTGTAAGACCCACTAGGTGGCTAGCTCCCGAAAGTCCGCGCTCGGCGATGACAGGCCTGCAAATTACCCCACCCCCTACCGGCACATGTCATAGTGCCCAATGTTCGAGTTAAACTTTCCGAGAAACCAGAGTTTTCCCGGAATAGCCGACCTATGGGCCGTGAAGGCACTTGTATGGACTACAAAACCCACTGGGTCTCCAACTCCCGAAAGTCGAAAAAGTACCCAGCCGAAGAGGGTACCCGCGGCATGCCTTTTCTATACGGAAATGTGCATTTTCGGGCATATTTGTCCCCCTATTTCTCGGAAACCCGAGTTTTCCCGGCATAGCGGTGCATGTGGTCTGAGAGTGCCACCCTTCTACTGTAAGACCCACTAGGTGGCTAGCTCCCGAAAGTCCGCGCTCGGCGATGACAGGCCTACAAATTACCCCACCCCCTACCGGCACATGTCATAGTGCCCAATGTTCGAGTTAAAATTTCCGAGAAACCAGAGTTTTCCCGGAATAGCCGACCTATGGGCCGTGAAGGCACTTGTATGGACTACAAAATCCACTGGGTCTCCAACTCCCGAAAGTCGAAAAAGTACCCAGCCGAAGAGGGTACCCGCGGCATGCCTTTTCTATACGGAAATGTGCATTTTCGGGCATATTTGTCCCCCTATTTCTCGGAAACCCGAGTTTTCCCGGCATAGCGGTGCATGTGGTCTGAGAGTGCCACCCTTTTAATGTAAGACCCACTAGGTGGCTAGCTCCCGAAAGTCCGCGCTCGGCGATGACAGGCCTACAAATTACCCAACCCCCTACCGGCACATGTCATAGTGCCCAATGTTCGAGTTAAAATTTCCGAGAAACCAGAGTTTTCCCGGAATAGCCGACCTATGGGCCGTGAAGGCACTTGTATGGACTACAAAACCCACTGGGTCTCCAACTCCCGGAAGTCCAAAAAGTACCCAGCCGAAGAGGGTACCCGCGGCATGCCTTTTCTATACGGAAATGTGCATTTTCGGTCATATTTGTCCCCCTATTTCTCGGAAACCAGAGTTTTCCCGGCATAGCGGTGCATGTGGTCTGAGAGTGCCACCCTTTTTCTGTAAGACCCACTAGGTGGCTAGCTCCCGAAAGTCCGCGCTCGGCGATGACAGGCCTGCAAATTACCCCACCCCCTACCGTCACATGTTATAGTGCCCAATGTTCGAGTTAAAATTTCAGAGAAACCAGAGTTTTCCCGGAATAGCCGACCTATGGGCCGTGAAGGCACTTGTATGGACTACAAAACCCACTGGGTCTCCAACTCCCGAAAGTCGAAAAAGTACCCAGCCGAAGAGGGTACTCGCGGCATGCCTGTTCTATACGGAAATGTGCGTTTTCGGGCATATTTGTCCCCCTATTTCTCGGAAACCAGAGTTTTCCCGGCATAGCCGACCTATGGGCCGTGAAGGCACTTGTATGGACTACAAAACCCACTGGGTCTCCAACTCCCGAAAGTCGAAAAAGTACCCAGCCGAAGAGGGTACCCGCGGCATGCCTTTTCTATACGGAAATGTGCATTTTCGGGCATATTTGTCCCCCTATTTCTCGGAAACCAGAGTTTTCCCGGCATAGCAGTGCATGTGGTCTGATAGTGCCACCCTTCTACTGTAAGACCCACTAGGTGGCTAGCTCCCGAAAGTCCGCGCTCGGCGATGACAGGCCTACAAATTACCCCACCCCCTACCGGCACATGTCATAGTGCCCAATGTTCGAGTTAAAATTTCCGAGAAACCAGAGTTTTCCCAGCATAGCCGACCTATGGGCCGTGAAGGCACTTGTATGGACTACAAAACCCACTGGGTCTCCAACTCCCGAAAGTCGAAAAAGTACCCAGCCGAAGAGGGTACCCGCGGCATGCCTGTTCTATACGGAAATGTGCATTTTCGGGCATATTTGTCCCCCTATTTCTCGGAAACCAGAGTTTTCCCGGCATAGCGGTGCATGTGGTCTGAGAGTGCCACCCTTCTACTGTAAGATCCACTAGGTGGCTAGCTCCCGAAAGTCCGCGCTCGGCGATGACAGGCCTGCAAATTACCCCACCCCCCACCGGCACATGTCATAATGCCCAATGTTCGAGTTAAAATTTCCGAGAAACCAGAGTTTTCCCGGAATAGCCGACCTAGGGGCCGTGAAGGCACTGGTATGGACTACAAAACCCACTGGGTCTCCAACTCCCGAAAGTCGAAAAAGTACCCAGCCGAAGAGGGTACCCGCGGCATGCCTGTTCTATACGGAAATGTGCATTTTCGGGCATATTTGTCCCCCTATTTCTCGGAAACCAGAGTTTTCCCGGCATAGCGGTGCATGTGGTCTGATAGTGCCACCCTTCTACTGTAAGACCCACTAGGTGGCTAGCTCCCGAAAGTCCGCGCTCGGCGATGACAGGCCTGCAAATTACCCCACCCCCTACCGGCACATGTCATAGTGCCCAATGTTCGAGTTAAACTTTCCGAGAAACCAGAGTTTTCCCGGAATAGCCGACCTATGGGCCGTGAAGGCACTTGTATGGACTACAAAACCCACTGGGTCTCCAACTCCCGAAAGTCGAAAAAGTACCCAGCCGAAGAGGGTACCCGCGGCATGCCTTTTCTATACGGAAATGTGCATTTTCGGGCATATTTGTCCCCCTATTTCTCGGAAACCCGAGTTTTCCCGGCATAGCGGTGCATGTGGTCTGAGAGTGCCACCCTTCTACTGTAAGACCCACTAGGTGGCTAGCTCCCGAAAGTCCGCGCTCGGCGATGACAGGCCTACAAATTACCCCACCCCCTACCGGCACATGTCATAGTGCCCAATGTTCGAGTTAAAATTTCCGAGAAACCAGAGTTTTCCCGGAATAGCCGACCTATGGGCCGTGAAGGCACTTGTATGGACTACAAAATCCACTGGGTCTCCAACTCCCGAAAGTCGAAAAAGTACCCAGCCGAAGAGGGTACCCGCGGCATGCCTTTTCTATACGGAAATGTGCATTTTCGGGCATATTTGTCCCCCTATTTCTCGGAAACCCGAGTTTTCCCGGCATAGCGGTGCATGTGGTCTGAGAGTGCCACCCTTTTAATGTAAGACCCACTAGGTGGCTAGCTCCCGAAAGTCCGCGCTCGGCGATGACAGGCCTACAAATTACCCAACCCCCTACCGGCACATGTCATAGTGCCCAATGTTCGAGTTAAAATTTCCGAGAAACCAGAGTTTTCCCGGAATAGCCGACCTATGGGCCGTGAAGGCACTTGTATGGACTACAAAACCCACTGGGTCTCCAACTCCCGGAAGTCGAAAAAGTACCCAGCCGAAGAGGGTACCCGCGGCATGCCTTTTCTATACGGAAATGTGCATTTTCGGTCATATTTGTCCCCCTATTTCTCGGAAACCAGAGTTTTCCCGGCATAGCGGTGCATGTGGTCTGAGAGTGCCACCCTTTTTCTGTAAGACCCACTAGGTGGCTAGCTCCCGAAAGTCCGCGCTCGGCGATGACAGGCCTGCAAATTACCCCACCCCCTACCGTCACATGTTATAGTGCCCAATGTTCGAGTTAAAATTTCAGAGAAACCAGAGTTTTCCCGGAATAGCCGACCTATGGGCCGTGAAGGCACTTGTATGGACTACAAAACCCACTGGGTCTCCAACTCCCGAAAGTCGAAAAAGTACCCAGCCGAAGAGGGTACCCGCGGCATGCCTGTTCTATACGGAAATGTGCATTTTCGGGCATATTTGTCCCCCTATTTCTCGGAAACCAGAGTTTTCCCGGCATAGCCGACCTATGGGCCGTGAAGGCACTTGTATGGACTACAAAACCCACTGGGTCTCCAACTCCCGAAAGTCGAAAAAGTACCCAGCCGAAGAGGGTACCCGCGGCATGCCTTTTCTATACGGAAATGTGCATTTTCGGGCATATTTGTCCCCCTATTTCTCGGAAACCAGAGTTTTCCCGGCATAGCAGTGCATGTGGTCTGATAGTGCCGCCCTTCTACTGTAAGACCCACTAGGTGGCTAGCTCCCGAAAGTCCGCGCTCGGCGATGACAGGCCTACAAATTACCCCACCCCCTACCGGCACATGTCATAGTGCCCAATGTTCGAGTTAAAATTTCCGAGAAACCAGAGTTTTCCCAGCATAGCCGACCTATGGGCCGTGAAGGCACTTGTATGGACTACAAAACCCACTGGGTCTCCAACTCCCGAAAGTCGAAAAAGTACCCAGCCGAAGAGGGTACCCGCGGCATGCCTGTTCTATACGGAAATGTGCATTTTCGGGCATATTTGTCCCCCTATTTCTCGGAAACCAGAGTTTTCCCGGCATAGCGGTGCATGTGGTCTGAGAGTGCCACCCTTCTACTGTAAGATCCACTAGGTGGCTAGCTCCCGAAAGTCCGCGCTCGGCGATGACAGGCCTGCAAATTACCCCACCCCCTACCGGCACATGTCATAATGCCCAATGTTCGAGTTAAAATTTCCGAGAAACCAGAGTTTTCCCGGAATAGCCGACCTATGGGCCGTGAAGGCACTTGTATGGACTACAAAACCCACTGGGTCTCCAACTCCCGAAAGTCGAAAAAGTACCCAGCCGAAGAGGGTACCCGCGGCATGCCTGTTCTATCGGAAATGTGCATTTTCGGGCATATTTGTCCCCCTATTTCTCGGAAACCAGAGTTTTCCCGGCATAGCGGTGCATGTGGTCTGATAGTGCCACCCTTCTACTGTAAGACCCACTAGGTGGCTAGCTCCCGAAAGTCCGCGCTCGGCGATGACAGGCCTGCAAATTACCCCACCCCCTACCGGCACATGTCATAGTGCCCAATGTTCGAGTTAAACTTTCCGAGAAACCAGAGTTTTCCCGGAATAGCCGACCTATGGGCCGTGAAGGCACTTGTATGGACTACAAAACCCACTGGGTCTCCAACTCCCGAAAGTCGAAAAAGTACCCAGCCGAAGAGGGTACCCGCGGCATGCCTTTTCTATACGGAAATGTGCATTTTCGGGCATATTTGTCCCCCTATTTCTCGGAAACCCGAGTTTTCCCGGCATAGCGGTGCATGTGGTCTGAGAGTGCCACCCTTTTAATGTAAGACCCACTAGGTGGCTAGCTCCCGAAAGTCCGCGCTCGGCGATGACAGGCCTACAAATTACCCAACCCCCTACCGGCACATGTCATAGTGCCCAATGTTCGAGTTAAAATTTCCGAGAAACCAGAGTTTTCCCGGAATAGCCGACCTATGGGCCGTGAAGGCACTTGTATGGACTACAAAACCCACTGGGTCTCCAACTCCCGGAAGTCGAAAAAGTACCCAGCCGAAGAGGCATGCCTTTTCTATACGGAAATGTGCATTTTCGGTCATATTTGTCCCCCTATTTCTCGGAAACCAGAGTTTTCCCGGCATAGCGGTGCATGTGGTCTGAGAGTGCCACCCTTTTTCTGTAAGACCCACTAGGTGGCTAGCTCCCGAAAGTCCGCGCTCGGCGATGACAGGCCTGCAAATTACCCCACCCCCTACCGTCACATGTTATAGTGCCCAATGTTCGAGTTAAAATTTCAGAGAAACCAGAGTTTTCCCGGAATAGCCGACCTATGGGCCGTGAAGGCACTTGTATGGACTACAAAACCCACTGGGTCTCCAACTCCCGAAAGTCGAAAAAGTACCCAGCCGAAGAGGGTACCCGCGGCATGCCTGTTCTATACGGAAATGTGCATTTTCGGGCATATTTCTCCCCCTATTTCTCGGAAACCAGAGTTTTCCCGGCATAGCCGACCTATGGGCCGTGAAGGCACTTGTATGTACTACAAAACCCACTGGGTCTCCAACTCCCGAAAGTCGAAAAAGTTCCCAGCCGAAGAGGGTACCCGCGGCATGCCTGTTCTATACTGAAATGTGCATTTTCGGGCATATTTGTCCCCCTATTTCTCGGAAACCAGAGTTTTCCCGGCATAGCGGTGCATGTGGTCTGAGAGTGCCACCCTTCTACTGTAAGACCCACTAGGTGGCTAGCTCCCGAAAGTCCGCGCTCGGCGATGACAGGCCTACATATTACCCCACCCACTACCTTCACACGTCATAGTGCCCAATGTTCGAGTTAAAATTTCCGAGAAACCAGAGTTTTCCCGGAATAGCCGACCTATGGGCCGAAAAGGCACTTGTATGGACTACAAAACCCACTGGGTCTCCAACTCCCGAAAGTCGAAAAAGTACCCAGCCGAAGAGGGTACCCGCGGCATGCCTTTTCTATACGGAAATGTGCATTTTCGGGCATATTTGTCCCCCTATTTCTCGGAAACCAGAGTTTTCCCGGCATAGCGGTGCATGTGGTCTGATAGTGCCACCCTTCTACTGTAAGACCCACTAGGTGGCTAGCTCCCGAAAGTCCGCGCTCGGCGATGACAGGCCTACAAATTACCCCACCCCCTACCGGCACATGTCATAGTGCCCAATGTTCGAGTTAAAATTTCCGAGAAACCAGAGTTTTCCCGGAATAGCCGACCTATGGGCCGTGAAGGCACTTGTATGGACTACAAAACCCACTGGGTCTCCAACTCCCGAAAGTCGAAAAAGTACCCAGCCGAAGAGGGTACCCGCGGCATGCCTGTTCTATACGGAAATGTGCATTTTCGGGCATATTTGTCCCCCTATTTCTCGGAAACCAGAGTTTTCCCGGCATAGCGGTGCATGTGATCTGAGAGTTCCACCCTTCTACTGTAAGACCCACTAGGTGGCTACCTCCCGAAAGTCCGCGCTCGGCGATGACAGGCCTGCAAATTACCCCACTGCCTACCGGCACATGTCATAGTGCCCAATGTTCGAGTTAAAATTTCCGAGAAACCAGAGTTTTTCCGGAATAGCCGACCTATGGGCCGTGAAGGCACTTGTATGGACTACCAAATCCACTGGGTCTCCAACTCCCGAAAGTCGAAAAAGTACCCAGCTGAAGAGGGTACCCGCGGCATGCCTTTTCTATACGGAAATGTGCATTTTCGGGCATATTTGTCCCCCTATTTCTCGGAAACCCGAGTTTTCCCGGCATAGCGGTGCATGTGGTCTGAGAGTGCCACCCTTTTACTGTAAGACCCACTAGGTGGCTAGCTCCCGAAAGTTCGCGCTCGGCGATGACAGACCTACAAATTACCCCACCCCCTACCGGCACATGTCATAATGCCCAATGTTCGAGTTAAACTTTCCGAGAAACCAGAGTTTTCCCGGAATAGCCGACCTATGGGCCGTGAAGGCACTTGTATGGACTACAAAACCCACTGGGTCTCCAACTCCCGAAAGTCGAAAAAGTACCCAGCCGAAGAGGGTACCCGCGGCATACCTTTTCTATACGGAAATGTGCATTTTCGGGCATATTTGTCCCCCTATTTCTCGGAAACCAGAGTTTTCCCGGCATAGCGGTGCATGTGGTCTGAGAGTGCCACCCTTCTACTGTAAGACCCACTAGGTGGCTAGCTCCCGAAAGTCCGCGCTCGGCGATGACAGGAATGCAAATTACCCCACCCCCTACCGGCACATGTCATAGTGCCCAATGTTCGAGTTAAAATTCCCGAGAAACCAGAGTTTTCCCGGAATAGCCGACCTATGGGCCGTGAAGGCACTTGTATGGACTACAAAACCCACTGGGTCTCCAACTCCCGAAAGTCGAAAAAGTACCCAGCCGAAGAGGGTACCTGCGGCATGCCTTTTCGATACGAAAATGTGCATTTTCGGGCATATTTGTCCCCCTATTTCTCGGAAACCAGAGTTTTCCCGGCATAGCGGTGCATGTGGTCTGAGAGTTCCACCCTTCTACTGTAAGACCCACTAGGTGGCTAGCTCACGAAAGTCCGCGCTCGGCGATGACAGGCCTGCAAATAACCCAACCCCCTACCGGCACATGTCATAGTGCCCAATGTTCGAGTTAAAATTTCCGAGAAACCAGAGTTTTCCCGGAATAGCCGACCTATGGGCCGTGAAGGCACTTGTATGGACTACAAAACCCACTGGGTCTCCAACTCCCGAAAGTCGAAAAAGTACCCAGCCGAAGAGGGTACCCGCGGCATGCCTTTTCTATACGGAAATGTGCATTTTTGGTCATATTTGTCCCCCTATTTCTCGGAAACCAGAGTTTTCCCGGCATAGCGGTGCATGTGGTCTGATAGTGCCACCCTTCTACTGTAAGACCCACTAGGTGGCTACCTCCCGAAAGTCCGCGCTCGGCGATGACAGGCCTGCAAATTACCCCACCCCCTACCGGCTCATGTTATAGTGCCCAATGTTCGAGTTAAAATTTCCGAGAAACCAGAGTTTTCCCGGAATAACCGACCTATGGGCCGTGAAGGCACTTGTATGGACTACAAAACCCACTGGGTGTCCAACTCCCGAAAGTCGAAAAAGTACCCAGCCGAAGAGGGTACCCGCGGCATGCCTTTTTTATACGGAAATGTGCATTTTCGGTCATATTTGTCCCCCTATTTCTCGGAAACCAGAGTTTTCCCGGCATAGCGGTGCATGTGGTCTGAGAGTGCCACCCTTCTACTGTAAGACCCACTAGGTGGCTAGCTCCCGAAAGTCCGCGCTCGGCGATGACAGGCCTGCAAATTACCCCACTGCCCACCGGCACATGTCATAGTGCCCAATGTTCGAGTTAAAATTTCCGAGAAACAAGAATTTTTCCGGAATAGCCGAACTATGGGCCGTGAAGGCACTTGTATGGACTACAAAACTCATTGGGTGTCCAACTCCCGAAAGTCGAAAAAGTACCCAGCTGAAGAGGGTACCCGCGGCATGCCTTTTCTATACGGAAATGTGCATTTTCGGGCATATTTGTACCCCTATTTCTCGGAAACCAGATTTTTCCCGGCATAGCGGTCATGTGGTCTGAGAGTGCCACCCTTCTACTGTAAGACCCACTAGGTGGCTAGCTCCCGAAAGTCCGCGCTCGGCGATGACAGACCTATAAATTACCCCACCCCCTACCGGCACAAGTCATAGTGCCCAATGTTCGAGTTAAAATTCCCGAGAAACCAGAGTTTTCCCGGAATAGCCGACCTATGGGCCGTGAAGGCACTTGTATGGACTACAAAACCCACTGGGTCTCCAACTCCCGAAAGTCGAAAAAGTACCCAGCCGAAGAGGGTACCCGCGGCATGCCTTTTCTATACGGAAATGTGCATTTTCGGGCATATTTGTCCCCCTATTTCTCGGAAACCAGAGTTTTCCCGGCATAGCGGTGCATGTGGTCTGAGAGTTCCACCCTTCTACTGTAAGACCCACTAGGCGGCTAGCTCACGAAAGTCCGCGCTCGGCGATGACAGGCCTGCAAATAACCCAACCCACTACCGGCACATGTCATAGTGCCCAATGTTCGAGTTAAAATTTCCGAGAAACCAGAGTTTTCCCGGAATAGCCGACCTATGGGCCGTGAAGGCACTTGTATGGACTACAAAACCCACTGGGTCTCCAACTCCCGAAAGTCGAAAAAGTACCCAGCCGAAGAGGGTACCCGCGGCATGCCTTTTCTATACGGAAATGTGCATTTTTGGTCATATTTGTCCCCCTATTTCTCGGAAACCAGAGTTTTCTCGGCATAGCGGTGCATGTGGTCTGATAGTGCCACCCTTTTACTGTAAGACCCACTAGGTGGCTAGCTCCCGAAAGTCCGCGCTCGGCGATGACAGGCCTGCAAATTACCCAACCCCCTACTGGCACATGTTATAGTGCCCAATGTTCGAGTTAAAATTTCCGAGAAACCAGAGTTTTCCCGGAATAGCCGACCTATGGGCCGTGAAGGCACTTGTATGGACTACAAAACCCACTGGGTGTCCAACTCCCGAAAGTCGAAAAAGTACCCAGCCGAAGAGGGTACCCGCGGCATGCCTTTTCTATACGGAAATGTGCATTTTCGGGCATATTTGTCCCCCTATTTCTCGGAAACCAGAGTTTTCCCGGCATAGCAGTGCATGTGGTCTGAGAGTGCCACCCTTCTACTGTAAGACCCATTAGGTGGCTAGCTCCCGAAAGTCCGCGCTCGGCGATGACAGACCTACAAATTACCCCACCCCCTACCGGCACATGTCATAGTGCCCAATGTTCGAGTTAAAATTTCCGAGAAACCAGAGTTTTCCCGGAATAGCCGACCTATGGGCCGTGAAGGCACTTGTATGGACTACAAAACCCACTGGGTCTCAAACTCCCGAAAGTCGAAAAAGTACCCAGCCGAAGAGGGTACCCGCGGCATGCCTTTTCTATACGGAAATGTGCATTTTCGGTCATATTTGTCCCCCTATTTCTCGGAAACCAGAGTTTTCCCGGCATAGCGGTGCATGTGGTCTGAGAGTGCCACCCTTTTACTGTAAGACCGACTAGGTGGCTAGCTCCCGAAAGTCCGCGCTCGGCGATGACAGGCCTGCAAATTACCCCACCCCCTACTGGCACATGTTAAAGTGCCCAATGTTCGAGTTAAAATTTCCGAGAAACCAGAGTTTTCCCGGAATAGCCGACCTATGGGCCGTGAAGGCACTTGTATGGACTACAAAACCCACTGGGTGTCCAACTCCCGAAAGTCGAAAAAGTACCCAGCCGAAGAGGGTACCCGCGGCATGCCTTTTTTATACGGAAATGTGCATTTTCGGTCATATTTGTCCCCCTATTTCTCGGAAACCAGAGTTTTCCCGGCATAGCGGTGCATGTGGTCTGAGAGTGCCACCCTTCTACTGTAAGACCCACTAGGTGGCTAGCTCCCGAAAGTCCGCGCTCGGCGATGACAGGCCTGCAAATTACCCAACCCCCTACTGGC
The DNA here is from genome assembly GCA_964017185.1 of Rugalucina vietnamica. NCBI lineage: Eukaryota > Metazoa > Mollusca > Bivalvia > Lucinida > Lucinidae > Rugalucina > Rugalucina vietnamica. The sequence continues at coordinate 20,735,161 of OZ024878.1, read as the reverse complement.
ACATGTTATAGTGCCCAATGTTCGAGTTAAAATTTCCGAGAAACCAGAGTTTTCCCGGAATAGCCGACCTATGGGCCGTGAAGGCACTTGTATGGACTACAAAACCCACTGGGTGTCCAACTCCCGAAAGTCGAAAAAGTACCCAGCCGAAGAGGGTACCCGCGGCATGCCTTTTCTATACGGAAATGTGCATTTTCGGGCATATTTGTCCCCCTATTTCTCGGAAACCAGAGTTTTCCCGGCATATCGGTGCATGTGGTCTAAGAGTGCCACCCTTCTACTGTAAGACCCACTAGGTGGCTAGCTCCCGAAAGTCCGCGCTCGGCGATGACAGACCTACAAATTACCCCACCCCCTACCGGCACATGTCATAGTGCCCAATGTTCGAGTTAAAATTCCCGAGAAACCAGAGTTTTCCCGGAATAGCCGACCTATGGGCCGTGAAGGCACTTGTATGGACTACAAAACCCACTGGGTCTCCAACTCCCGAAAGTCGAAAAAGTACCCAGCCGAAGAGGGTACCCGCGGCATGCCTTTTCTATACGGAAATGTGCATTTTCGGGCATATTTGTCCCCCTATTTCTCGGAAACCAGAGTTTTCCCGGCATAGCGGTGCATGTGGTCTGAGAGTTCCACCCTTCTACTGTAAGACCCACTAGGCGGCTAGCTCACGAAAGTCCGCGCTCGGCGATGACAGGCCTGCAAATAACCCAACCCCCTACCGGCACATGTCATAGTGCCCAATGTTCGAGTTAAAATTTCCGAGAAACCAGAGTTTTCCCGGAATAGCCGACCTATGGGCCGTGAAGGCACTTGTATGGACTACAAAACCCACTGGGTCTCCAACTCCCGAAAGTCGAAAAAGTACCCAGCCGAAGAGGGTACCCGCGGCATGCCTTTTCTATACGGAAATGTGCATTTTTGGTCATATTTGTCCCCCTATTTCTCGGAAACCAGAGTTTTCCCGGCATAGCGGTGCATATGGTCTGATAGTGCCACCCTTCTACTGTAAGACCCACTAGGTGGCTAGCTCCCGAAAGTCCGCGCTCGGCGATGACAGGCCTGCAAATTACCCCACCCCCTACCGGCACATGTTATAGTGCCCAATGTTCGAGTTAAAATTTCCGAGAAACCAGAGTTTTCCCGGAATAGCCGACCTATGGGCCGTGAAGGCACTTGTATGGACTACAAAACCCACTGGGTCTCCAACTCCCGAAAGTCGAAAAAGTACCCAGCCGAAGAGGGTACCCGCGGCATGCCTTTTCTATAGGGAAATGTGCATTTTCGGGCATATTTGTCCCCCTATTTCTCGGAAACCCGAGTTTTCCCGGCATAGCGGTGCATGTGGTCTGAGAGTGCCACCCTTCTACTGTAAGACCCACTAGGTGGCTAGCTCCCGAAAGTCCGCGCTCGGCGATGACAGACCTACAAATTACCCCACCCCCTACCGGCACATGTCATAGTGCCCAATGTTCGAGTTAAAATTTCCGAGAAACCAGAGTTTTCCCGGAATAGCCGACCTATGGGCCGTGAAGGCACTTGTATGGACTACAAAACCCACTGGGTCTCCAACTCCCGAAAGTCGAAAAAGTACCCAGCCGAAGAGGGTACCCGCGGCATGCCTGTTCTATACGGAAATGTGCATTTTCGGGCATATTTGTCCCCCTATTTCTCGGAAACCAGAGTTTTCCCGGCATAGCGGTGCATGTGGTCTGACAGTGCCACCCTTCTACTGTAAGACCCACTAGGTGGCTAGCTCCCGAAAGTCCGCGCTCGGCGATGACAGGCCTGCAAATTACCCCACCCCCTACAGGCACATGTCATAGTGCCCAATGTTCGAGTTAAACTTTCCGAGAAACCAGAGTTTTCCCGGAATAGCCGACCTATGGGCCGTGAAGGCACTTGTATGGACTACAAAACCCACTGGGTCTCCAACTCCCGAAAGTCGAAAAAGTACCCAGCCGAAGAGGGTACCCGCGGCATGCCTTTTCTATACGGAAATGTGCATTTTCGGGCATATTTGTCCCCCTATTTCTCGGAAACCCGAGTTTTCCCGGCATAGCGGTGCATGTGGTCTGATAGTGCCACCCTTCTACTGTAAGACCCACTAGGTGGCTAGCTCCCGAAAGTCCGCGCTCGGCGATGACAGGCCTACAAATTACCCCACCCCCTACCGGCACATGTCATAGTGCCCAATGTTCGAGTTAAAATTTTCGAGAAACCAGAGTTTTCCCGGAATAGCTGACCTATGGGCCGTGAAGGCACTTGTATGGACTACAAAACCCACTGGGTCTCCAACTCCCGAAAGTCGAAAAAGTACCCAGCCGAAGAGGGTACCCGCGGCATGCCTTTTCTATACGGAAATGTGCATTTTCGGGCATATTTGTCCCCCTATTTCTCGGAAACCCGAGTTTTCCCGGCATAGCGGTGCATGTGGTCTGAGAGTGCCACCCTTCTACTGTAAGACCCACTAGGTGGCTAGCTCCCGAAAGTCCGAGCTCGGCGATGACAGGCCTACAAATTACCCCACCCCCTACCGGCACATGTCATAGTGCCCAATGTTCGAGTTAAACTTTCCGAGAAACCAGAGTTTTCCCGGAATAGCCGACCTATGGGCCGTGAAGGCACTTGTATGGACTACAAAACCCACTGGGTCTCCAACTCCCGGAAGTCGAAAAAGTACCCAGCCGAAGAGGGTACCCGCGGCATGCCTTTTCTATACGGAAATGTGCATTTTCGGTCATATTTGTCCCCCTATTTCTCGGAAACCAGAGTTTTCCCGGCATAGCGGTGCATGTGGTCTGAGAGTGCCACCCTTCTACTGTAAGACCCACTAGGTGGCTAGCTCCCGAAAGTCCGCGCTCGGCGATGACAGGCCTGCAAATTACCCCACTGCCCACCGGCACATGTCATAGTGCCCAATGTTCGAGTTAAAATTTCCGAGAAACCAGAGTTTTCCCGGAATAGCCGACCTATGGGCCGTGAAGGCACTTGTATGGACTACAAAACCCACTGGGTCTCCAACTCCCGAAAGTCGAAAAAGTACCCAGCCGAAGAGGGTACCCGCGGCATGCCTTTTCTATACGGAAATGTGCATTTTCGGGCATATTTGTCCCCCTATTTCTCGGAAACCAGAGTTTTCCCGGCATAGCGGTGCATGTGGTCTGATAGTGCCACCCTTCTACTGTAAGACCCACTAGGTGGCTAGCTCCCGAAAGTCCGCGCTCGGCGATGACAGGCCTGCAAATTACCCCACCCCCTACCGGCACATGTTATAGTGCCCAATGTTCGAGTTAAAATTTCCGAGAAACCAGAGTTTTCCCGGAATAGCCGACCTATGGGCCGTGAAGGCACTTGTATGGACTACAAAACCCACTGGGTCTCCAACTCCCGAAAGTCGAAAAAGTACCCAGCCGAAGAGGGTACCCGCGGCATGCCCTTTCTATAGGGAAATGTGCATTTTCGGGCATATTTGTCCCCCTATTTCTCGGAAACCCGAGTTTTCCCGGCATAGCGGTGCATGTGGTCTGAGAGTGCAACCCTTCTACTGTAAGACCCACTAGGTGGCTAGCTCCCGAAAGTCCGCGCTCGGCGATGACAGGCCTACAAATTACCCCACCCCCTACCGGCACATGTCATAGTGCCCAATGTTCGAGTTAAAATTTCCGAGAAACCAGAATTTTCCCGGAATAGCCGACCTATGGGCCGTGAAGGCACTTGTATGGACTACAAAACCCACTGGGTCTCCGACTCCCGAAAGTCGCAAAAGTACCCAGCCGAAGAGGGTACCCGCGGCATACCTTTTCTATACGGAAATGTGCATTTTCGGGCATATTTGTCCCCCTATTTCTCGGAAACCAGAGTTTTCCCGGCATAGCGGTGCATGTGGTTTGAGAGTGCCACCCTTCTACTGTAAGACCCACTAGGTGGCTAGCTCCCGAAAGTCCGCGCTCGGCGATGACAGGCCTACAAATTACCCCACCCCCTACCGGCACATGTCATATTGCCCAATGTTCGAGTTAAAATTTCCGAGAAACCAGAGTTTTCCCGGAATAGCCGACCTTTGGGCCGTGAAGGCACTTGTATGGACTACAAAACCCACTGGGTCTCCAACTCCCGAAAGTCGAAAACGTACCCAGCCGAAAAGGGTACCCGCGGCATGCCTGTTCTATACGGAAATGTGCATTTTCGGGCATATTTGTCCCCCTATTTCTCGGAAACCAGAGTTTTCCCGGCATAGCGGTGCATGTGGTCTGAGAGTGCCACCCTTCTACTGTAAGACCCACTAGGTGGCTAGCTCCCGAAAGTCCGCGCTCGGCGATGACAGGTTCACAGCCGAAGAATGCACCCGCACTTTGCTTTTTTATATGGAAAAGTGTATTTTCGGTCATTTTCGTAATATTTTACTTGGGCTGAGTAGATAATTCAAACCCCGTTATATCTCGTCTGTGCAACTTAAATTTCATGTTGGCAGTTTCGGCTGGTTTTGCTAGCAGTAACAGCTGATTCGGCTGTTTCGGCTACTTCTGCCAGCAGATTCTGCTACTTCGGCTGTTTCGGCTAACTTCACCCACCTGTCTTAACGTCAAATCTCTAGAGACATTAGTGTCATGACGTGAAACGTTCGGTTGATCAGACCGGCGTCAAACTTTCACTGTCCAAATAGGCTGGGAGGGACTGCTGCAGTGCTGTATAAATGAAAGATGATTAATATTACTTCACATGACGTCACATATACGTCATCAAAATTGTAAGAATTCAATTGTGCCAGATAATTTATTTTCAAAGACCTGTAGAATGGTCAAAAAATGAGACAAAACTAAAACTAAAGTGATTTTTATATATGGATTACTACAAGCTCCGTGTGAAACGGTCAGATATTCTTCTTCATTGATTCAATGAGACGCCACATGCCGGTAAAAACTGTTAAATGTCATTTTACTGCTGTGGGTGGTCAGTGACTTTACAAATGCCGGTTTCATGTAAAAATAGAAGCAGAGTACAGTTACCGACTCCTTTCACCAGTTAAGGAAGACTAAAAATGTCCTTGGTGCAAAAATATCAGTTTTCTTTTTTTGCATTTTTAAAGCTCTTCAGTGTACTACTACTACTTATAATAATAATAATAATAATAATTATAATGATAATAATAATGATAATAATGATAATAATCATAACCAAAGGACCAATGGTCATGTAAACGCTCACCTAAGATCTGCTTCATTTACCAATAAACATATTTGATTACTATTGTATTTAACCCCAGTGCAGGGGCTGGTGAAGCCCTTGGGCCGTTTTCTTTTTTTCCTGAATCATCAATATTCTGTCCATTTGCCAATTTCCTGCTGATTTTTCCCCTTCAAACAACATTTTAAAAGCAGATGAGCCCCTGGGGTCCATTTTATTTTCAGAATCATTAGATTTCAGTCCTACTGCCCATTTCCTGCAAGACTTTTACTTAATATGACATTCTAAAAGTTTTCCCCATTCAAATGCATTCACGACCTATGTTGACCTTGCCATAAAATAGGTCAAAGTCACCACAGGGTCATGTTTTTATGTACATTGTAGTACTTGAGTCAACCATACTTCATGCAAAGTTTCATTAAAATCGGTTCACCGGTTCTGGAGAAGAAGATATTTTACGGGTTTTTACCATATATGGGCATGGCGGCCATCTTGGTCATGTGACCTGGATTATTTATATACACATTGGTTCCCACTTCCTATAGATGCTTCATATCTTTGAAAAGTGTGTATGGACGACAGACAGCCAAAAGTCAAGAGATGACCTTCACCTAAATTAATCATATACCTTCCATTAGTTGTTTGCATCTGCCACTTTTCAGATCTCATCCAGAGTTCTTATCCGACTGGAATAAAAAAAACACAAATTATGTAGAGGCTACTGTCAGAAACATGTATACAAAGTACAGGCTTCACCCCTATGACAGTCTCTGAGGAGAAGAATTTTGAATGTTTTTGTTTGTTTTTTTTTTGTTTTTTTTTTTTTTTTTTTTGTTTTTTTTTTTAATTTTGCCCTTTATGGGGCCCAGCAACCAATCAAAATAAAGGATTAGGACAAAACTCGCAAGAAACGTCAAGCACTACTCAATAAATATTTCTGCAAAAACAAAATTCAAATATCTGCAATTTTAGCGGGAAAATAGCCGATTTTCACTTTTCCCATTATAAGTCTATGGAAACTTTAAGTTGCCATAGTAACCAGAGTTCTTATCGCCGGGAAAAAAACACAACTTATGTAGAGGCCACTGTCAGGAACATGTATACAAAGTATAGTTTTCATCCCCTTGACAGTTTATGAGAAGAAGGTTTTTGAATATTTTTCGAAATTTTGTCCTATATGGGGCCCCTGCAACCAATCAAAATGAAGGATTAGGACAAAAGTCACATGAAACGTAGAGGACTACTCAATAAACATTTCTGCAAAAACAAAATTCAAATATCTCCAACAAGACAGCAAAAACTGAAAATTTTCACTTTTTTCCATTATAAGTCTATGGGAAGCATAAGTTGCCATAGCAACCAGAGTCCTTATCCGATCAAAACAAAAAACACAATTATTCTTTCCCCCTAGCTGTAGATGGTGTATGTGTAATATGAGAACAATCGGCCCTGCGGTATCAGAGAAGAAAATCTTTGAAATTGTGGACGACGTCGGACGACGGACGGACGACAACGGACGGACGCCGGACGGACGCCGGAGCATGGGTATACTATAAGCTCATCTATGAGCCTTCGGCTCAGGTGAGCTAATAATACATTTAGAGAACAGCCAATTTACCACAGCATGCCTCTACTACTTGTATCACCGTAACACGCTTGCTGTCCTTATAAAATCATTTGGATGGCAGTTTTAGCTCTCTTGTCTTGTCAGAAATATCTTGATTTAAATATTGAAAACCCAAAGGGCTACATCCAAGCAAATTTGATAAGCACGTTTGGTGGGCTAAATTTCATTCTCAGGTCCTGTATTTCAGCTAGTGGCTATGATTTCCGATGGAACACAACTGTGTACACCAATGTGAGAGGAGAATACTCTACTGTGAGCAAATTAATATTAAAAAAAGACAACAACCTTTTAATTCCGAGACGCCCCTAGCTTTATATGTCAGTTAAATAGCATTATATATATATTATATGACCATTTTAGTGCCTTAATTTTGTTGCAGTTTTCTGTTGTTGTTGTTTTCACGTTCGAATTTATTATGATGTTCTTTGCATTTTTTTTTTTTTTTTTTTTTTTTTTTTTTGTCATAATACCACGTAAAATTTAGGATAAGATGTTTTTGATTATTTATTTTGGTTTTGAAAAAAACAAAAACACACACAAAAAAAACAACATGCAGTAGAAGAAATTTGCCTAGTATATGTTTGTGTACCACTTGTAGGCAAAGCTCACACTTGTGGATGATTATAATCATTCAACTATGTGGAAAGAATTGCATGTATGTTTCAAAGAGCGAAAGAGACATTTTTCGGCACACCCAATGGGTGTTCTTTCAACCGGTATAAGTCAAAATTAAGCCTGATTACCCCAATATTTTATTTGCTCAGTGCAAAGAAAACATATTAAAGTATCTTCTAAATAAAAATAAGAAAAACCATCAAGCCATTTAAATCACCTTTACGGTCGGTATCATTATTATTTATTATTTACAGCACGTGATAGCCAGACAAGCCGTTGATCTTATTAATACCATAGATCCAAACAAGGAACAACTGTATCTCTACTTACCATTTCAAGCTGTCCATGGACCTATAGAGGTTAGATTCCATTACGAAAACTTGCCCATACAAGATATAGAGATTTTTTTTTTTCAGTATCAAAAATTGAAAATTTTATCAAAATGTTTTTTATATTTTTCTTATTTTTGCTCAAGCCGAGGCGGTTCTAACGAGTACCAACAATTTATGTTTTGGAGCAAAAATAAGAAAAATAGGTATACCCCTGTATACCCCAGTTTGGCTATATAAAAGTGGGGTTCAAGGGGGTATATATGTCACGGATATGTTTTCGTGATGTATGATTTTGTATAGTTTGGGGGACATTGCCGTTTGACCGCGTGTGATAACAGTTTTATATACTATCTATCTATCTCCATATACTGAGTCGATCAATTTCTGATCATCATATACATGTACATGTATTGACAAAGGGATTTCTACTCGATTTAGATTGTTTCCAAAGTGTCATGTGAAGTTGGCGGGCATGCCAATGAAGCTTAGAGTGGTCTTTATATAATTCCATTCGAAGCATTATAATGAGTGAGCTCGTTGGCGGGTCAGGAGAGGGTCGGTCGTGTTTTGAAAGCACAGCTTTAGAACAACCTAAATGGATTTTACGACCATACTCTACTACATGTATATTTCAAGAACAAGAAAAAGGTTCGATTCATCTGTTGCGAAACTTCATAGCTCATCAAAAATAAAATGAATCAGATTACGATATTGACAAAGCAACCCAGTTCTATCAATATATATATATATATATATATATATATATATATATATATATATATATATATATATATATATATATATATATATATATATATATATATATATATATATATATATATATATATAAATGGTACTTTTTCAGGTTCCCCACCACTACCAACATTTAAAGCCATACAGACATATAATGAACATGGAAAGGCGAGCATTCAGCGGTGAGTATTGGGCACATGACCTCAGAATGACGTCAGATCGACGTCGATGCGACGTTATGACGTTGTATCGACGTTGATATGACGTCATTTTGACGTCATGTGCCCGCTGGGGAGTAACCAATTTATGTCAATTTGATTTTTTTGCCATCATTTTAGTTAATTAAAGTGAATCCATCATAATGTCAATGTGAATTATTTGTTTTTCTTTCAGGTAATTAGATTTCTCTAAGCAAACAGAATAACCCCAGATGGAATGCGGCGTTTTGTTGCGTCACATCTAGGGATGCATTGTTTGTCTGAGATCAACGACTATGTGTGACAACAAGAGTTACTTGTATATAGATAGAAATGGGCACCTGTAGGAAATAATAGCATATTCCAAAAGTACAACAATTTCAAATATATGTAACTTACCCATATCAAATGTCAGTAAATTTCTGAATAAATATTTCCCTATAGATAGCGATGACGAATATGATAGTATATGGTAACAATGAAAAGCTTTACAAAACATTACATACGTGTTTTACAGGTATGGTGTCAGCTTTAGATGAAGCTGTTGGAAACATAACTACCGCTCTCAAGAACAGAGGTTACATGAACAACACCCTTATAGTCTTTACAACTGATGCAAGTAGTCATTGTTATTCAATGTTTGTATAGTGCCGCATTACCTCTGACATAGATGTGCATTTGTTTCTTCAAATAAGCATGTTTTCAACAATGCCACTGTAATGTGGTAAACAATATGTTTGGTTCCTTGTGGAATATTTGAAACTCGAATATCAGCGATTTTTTTTTTTTTTTTTTAAAAAAACTTGGACTCCATATAAAATTATAATGTAATAAATTTAGGAATACAGCATCACATAGATCTGGAAGTTTTATATACATGTACTTGTACAGAGTAAATTACCCTCGTACTAAAACTATATACAAATCCAGTTGTCCATTTCTTGGCAGTGATGATTTTTCAAAAACAAGAATAGTTGTCAATTTATTTCTGAATAATGCAGGGGTATATTAATAACTGAACGCAGCTGTACACATTGTGATTTTAGAATGGCGGACCAGTTACAAAGGCGGCTAACAACCTACCACTTAGGGGTTCAAAAGCAACACTGTGGGAAGGGGGCACTAGAGGAGCTGGGTTTGTCTACAGTGACACCTTACTGAAGAAAACAAAATATGTCAACAATGAGTAAGTCTTGTTTGAGTTTGCATCATACCATGGACAAACCTAATTAAATCAGTTCTAGATTAAATCGTTGAAGAGAAACTTTAATGCTTTCTCAAACTTTTAAATAACCGTCATTAAAACGATATTGTATAGACCTGACAATAATGATTTTCAGCAGTCCTTTTTTTAGCAATCATAACGAAATACGGTACTAAGAATTCGGTCAGTCTTATTACCCCAGGACGCCCCAAAATACCGGAGGACACCCCAAGACGCATCAGGACACCCCAGAACTCTTTTTTATGTAATAATATACATGAAAAAATGCTTTACAGACAATAAAAATGTTAAATATGAACAGATTTTGGGAACTTCTTCTCAATGAAAGCGATTACAGGTACATAACTTATAAAATTGTAACAGAATTTAAGATTTTTGCGGGAAAATATTAACCTCTATTCTATCAGATTTTTGTACAGAAAGCCCCGATTCAAAAATGTTTTTGATTAGAACTGATCAGAAAAATATTATCAGACACAAGGAAGCACACTTTAGATGAATATTCACGTAAAAGACGCCAACGGCACAAAATTAGACACCAAACATAAAACAAAAAAAAAAACATTGAGGAAGTACTACCTAAGAATGGTCAGTAATATGCAATTACTGTGGACTTAAATTTGATGCTAATATTGTCGATATGTTTATAGGATGATGCATGTTGTCGACTGGTACCCGACATTGTTATCGCTGGCCGGAGGAAAGCCTGGTAATTTGCGCGAGGACAAACATTAAATATGCAGTTTCAGTGGTTTTGTTTGCTTGTTTGTATTGAGGTTTAACGTCACAGTAAACAATTTTTCAATTATGTCGAGAGTGTAGGGAGTAAATGTGCCTTGCTCAAGGACGCAATATGATGCTCCGTGTGGTGATAGAACCCGGGACCTCTCGATTCCCAGGCTCATGCTCTACCACCAACATCAGGAAAACATGTCCGTGTAATGTATACCCCCTTGAACCCCACTTTTATATAGCAAAACTGGGGTATGCAGGGGTATACCTATTTTTCTTATTTTTGCTCCAAAACATAGATTGTGGGTACTCGTTAGAACCGCCTCGCCGAGGCGGTTCTAACGTGTATCCACAATCTATGTTTTGAGCAAAAATGAGAAAAATATCAAAATTTTACAGTAAAAATTTTCATTTTTTACAACCAAACATATTTCTGTATATTGCATGGGCAAGTTTTCATAATGAAAAAAATTAAGTATTAAACACAATCTTGCGACAGGGTACAGTGAATGATATTATATAATTTTATAAGTCTATTCTAAAAGCCTTAAAAAGGTAGAAGTAGGCAAAGATCACGAAAAGGCGCGATCAGTAAAAGATTCCCACTCCAAAAACCGAGGTTGGAAAAAAACAAACTAACAATAAGGTACTTACACCATGAAAACATATAAAAACTCGATAAAGTTGAAAATGAAAGCTGTCACTGGATTGATTTATACACAAGAAAGCAAAATAGTAATTTGTAAACGTGTAATTATTAGATTCTTCTTTGGACGGTGTCAATCAATGGCCGATGATCAGTGAAGGTCATGCCTCGGCGAGGACAGAGTTTGTCTACAACATTGATGAAATTTTCAACAATTCTGCCATAAGGTAAACTATTCTGTCATAGACTAAGTTCTGTCATAAAATTAAATGATCGTGGTCAAGATTTTAAATAAAAAATGTTTTACCATTATTATTCTGCAACAAGGTATAATATTTCTGTCATAAAGTAAAATTATAGACTAAAGTTCTGTCATAAGGTACAATAATCATTGAAGTGGCGATGATTTTAATTTAATTTACCGTCATAATTCTGCAATAAGGTAAAATAATAGTTCAAGTCTTCTTCAAGAAGTTACCATTACGAAAACATGACCACGCGATACATAGAATTTTCTGAAGTTGTAAAAGACAACTTAAAAAAAATAATATTATATAATTACATGTATTTGTTTTCGCTCAAACCATTATTATCGATATACATTAGAACCGCTGCGGTTTTTTGTTAAAAGTAAGAAAATAGGTAAACCCATGCACACGATTTTTTTTTACTTTGATATAAAATTGGAGTTCAGGAGGTAATACTTTATTATACAGAAATGTTTTTGATGACACACCATCACACAAGACCTTTCACTTCAACCAATTTTGCATTCATCATTACGAAAACTCTGCGAGGCGGTTCGAATAAGTACCCACATTCTATGTTTTGGAGCAAAAATAAGAAAAATAGGTATACCCCTGCATAACCCAGTTAAGTTTGGTATAACAGTGTATATTTCACGGTCATATTATCTTTATATGTGTGCAATATTATGCAATGCGTATTATTTTTTAATCCAGAGTGGGAAAATACAAATTGATCCAAGGCACCCAAGGTGGTCAGAATGGTTGGGTCGCCGTACCCACCAGCCGCCGTCGCGAGGTTGCAGACCTTGAGGACACGTCTGGCCCACAGCATTACCCGGAATATATGCTGTTTGATATAGAAGGTAATTGAGTGACATCACGTGAAAAAACTGTCTTCGGGATTTCCGACCAGGTCCTACACGAACCAGCTAGTACTGTTACAGAAAGAAGGCTAGAAGCTAGAAGACAGATAAACGATATAACATATGCGCTGATCAGCTGTGTATCGGTTTCGCGTAAGGAATTAGGAATAAATCCAGTTTTCTCATGACGCGGCTCATTTAAAGATTATCACATGGGCTTTTTGGTTGTGCTCGCAGTATCATATCATGCTCGAATGCTTTGCTCGAGGTTTGATGTTAAGGAGCCCATATCACTGAGTAAGCCGCTGCATGAGAAAACAAAGAATCTGCATATGCGAGTACAAAGGCACAGGTCAGCTTCGCAGTAACTGCGAAGCTTGTTTTCGCTACACGGATAGTGCAATTCCTATACGTTCTAAATCCCAAATTCCCAGCCTCTAGCCGTATTCTGTGTTTGTACAGCTCGATTTGTGTCGGACCTGTTCTCATGACGGGAAATAAAAGGGATATATACAGGTCCAAAAAGTGTCGATAACACTTTCAGCATTTATGTTTTGATTTTTTTTTCTAAATTTGCAATACCTAACTCGAACACAGAGAAGTGGCGTAGAGCTGTTTACAAGACCCACTTATTTTTCTTGATAAGAGCAACATTTTGGGTATAAACATTGAATTTGCGTTTTTGTGTGAACATACATTTTGTATGCATGGATGCAAGTTTCATATTTTATGAATTATTTATAAGAATCTGACGGATGAAACTAATTATTTAAAACCATACATTTAATTTTTATTTTGAATTAAAAATTGCAAAATATGGAGTAAGTTAATCTGAAAAACAGATAATGACGAAATAAAACATGTTATGAGAACAGTGGCTTAAACACAAGTCTGAAGATCATTTGAGCCGCGACGCGAGAAAACCGGTGTTCGGGGTTTCCGACCAGGTCCGACACAAACTGGCCTGTACAAGCTCAGAAAAGAGCTAGAAGCTTGAAATATCGGATTTAAGTAGAAGAGGAATTGTACTATCCGAGTAGCGAAAACAAAGGCGCTGATCAGCTTCGCGGTTACCGCGAAGCTGATCTGCGCCTTTGTTTTCGCCTAGGCAAAAATCCGGTTTTCTCACGATGCGGCTCATTTGGCAGCAAAGAACGATAATTATGTCACTATATAAAGAATAAGAATCGGCTTTGCGCCTAGCAGATTCTAGCAGTTTTATTGTTTTTAAAGAAAACAAATTCAGCAATTTCCAAATGCATGTATGTTGCAAGTCAGCACCCCCTAGTTCTTGAAAACCGCATCACTCTTTGCCACCTACACCACAGCATTGTTGAAAATCATATTATTCTTTGCAGCTGATCCCAAGAACATTTCGAGTCAGCACCCCAAGATGTTGAAAAAAAAATACTCTTAGCAGCCAATTTCAAGAACATTTAGAGTCAGTACCACCTAGTTCGTGAATATAGTATCATTCTTTGCAGCTGATCTCAAAGAACAATTCGATAGTTTGAGTCAGCACCCCAAGTTGTTGAAAACGCAGCTGATCCCAAGAAAATTTCGAGTCAGCACTCCAAGTTGTTGAAAACCATTTTATTCTTTGCAGCTGATCCCAAGAACATTTCGATTCAGCACCCCCACGTTGTTGAAAATCATATTACGCTTAGCAGCCAATTCCATGAACGTTTAGAGTCAGCAACCCCTAGTTCGTAAAAATAGTATCATTCTTTGCAGCAGATCCCAAGAACATTTCCAGTCAGCACTCCAAGTTGTTGAAAATCATATATTTCTTTTTCAATTGATCCCAATAACATTTCGACTTATGTTTGAAACATCAGGAAAACATGTCCGTGACAAGTATACCCCATTGAACCCCACTTTTATATAGAAAAACTGGGGTATGCAGGGGTATACCTATTTTCTTATTTTTGCTCCAAAACATAAGTTGTGGGTACTCGTAAGAACCGCCTCGGCGAGGCGGTTCTTACGTGTACCCGCAATCTATGTTTTGAGCAAAAATAAGAAAAAATATCAAAATTTTCCTACTGAAAATTTTCATTTTTCACAACTTTAAAAGTTTCTGTATTATATTGCATGGACATGATTCCATTCTTTGCAGCCGATCCCACGGAACATTTCGACATATCCAGTCAGCATCCCAATGTTGTCAGAAATATGAAACAGAAACTGGAGAAATACAAAGAGTCGCTGGTACCGGCAAATTATCCCAATGCGGAGCCCAGGGCGGATCCCAAACATTTCCATGGCGTCTGGTCACCAGGGTGGTGTTGAAGTGTACATTCTTGAGAGGGAAATATATTGATTATTTAATATCAAATTGTTTCTATACGTCCTTTGTACTAATCTACACACATACATGTATAACAGACTAAGAGCTTTCTACTTGTTCAAAAATGATTGAGTTTATTAGAATTTAACTTGATGAGGTAAATATTTCAAAACTTTCAATTTATTGCAGTCAAATACATGGAATGGCAAAATAATCAACAATAAGGTTCAGTGATAAGCTTGGTGTCAACTGTCAGTGACAAAAATAAACTTGTATGTGTTAATTTCAGGACGTTTACAAGAGTAATTGTAGTCTGCTGCTTTGATAAAAATCTCAAAATTTAATTTTACTGAGAATTTGATCCACAAAACAAAATTATGCTGATTGAATATTTATGTAAGGTTAGTGCATATACAATTTTTTTATTATTATGTTTTCACTGGTTAATTAGCATTTTTTTTTCTTGTAAAACAAAAATGGATGCATGAACAGCACTTGAAGCCAATTCAGAGTAATGATGGTTATGGGAGAGAAAAATAATCAATGATGGCGACGCCTCAATAAGGAAATCTTAGACTCAGCCTCGGATGAGACGCGAATAATTTGAAAACTTGCCTGGGATTTCCTTGTTGAGGCCTCAAACCCATCATAGATTATTTTAGTCCCTTCAGAAATGTTATCAATAAACCACAGTGTATTAGATATAGTACCAATGTCCAATATATGCATATCTGTGTGTCAGGTAAACCTGCACCGTCAAAGAATCACAAATTAGCATATAAATAAAACTAAGATCCTTTAAGAGCAGTGAAGATATTAATGAGAAAGGGGATGGGCCATACCGCAGTTTCGGCTGCTTAAGCCTCTTCAGTGACCCTTGAGATGTGATTTTGCAATTTTCAACAGGGTAGTCGATTGAATGACTAGTAAAATCCAAATGGGTCCAAATATATTAAACGTTGGTTAGAAAATGAATATAAACCGATAATCAGTTTTTATTTCTTAGAATATCCTCGCTGATCTTAAAGGACCAAACGGAAAATATAATCTGCTCAGTATGCTCAGATGCTTATATATCAAGATCAATAATATAAGGAAACCGTATGGTCAAGTATATGTTTGGAAATACACAAACAGTCGATATACATGTGTAAGATGGTCCTGAGGTTCGCAGTTTGGTGACTACATGTCATAAGAGTCGCGGTTGTACATATTGTATCTTCCTTGTCCACCAATGTATGATGTCGAGAACAGTTGGTTGTAGGGATAGGTTTTCTCTTGTGAACTCAACTCGTCTAATTTGGCCATCTGTAAGAACATTTAAGAGTCATTGTAGGAGCATTGCAAAATCAGTGGCAAAGGGATGTTGTTGTGTTGATCTTTCTAAAGTATTTAGGCGATTTTTAAATAGCATAATCAGTACTTGTCAATGTAGGCCGATTAGCTAATATGTGGTAAGCTATAAATGCCATAAACCACACATTTTGTACGGATTACTATTTTTAGCTCACCTGAGCCGAAGGCTCACAAGGTGAGCTTATAGGATGACCATGCTCCGTCGTCGTCCGCCGTCTGTCCACAATTTCAAAGATCTTCTCCTCTGAAACCGCTTGGCCAATCAAAGCCAAACTTCATGTGGAGCATCCTCAGGAAGGGGGAACGAAAGTTTATGTAAATGGTCCAGTTCACATGACCAAGATGGCCGCCATGGCTATATAGAGCAAATACATTTAAAATCTTCTTCTCCAGAACCAGTGGGCCGATTTCCACGAAACTTGGTATGTAGCATCAGGGACGCGGGCCCATCATAGTTTATATAAATCATGACCCTAGGATGACCTTGACCTATTTTACGAAAAGGTCAACTTAGGTCGCCAATGCATTTGAATGGGAAAAAATGGTAAACTGCTATTTAATGGGTAAAACTTACTGGGGATAGGCAAATGGACAGAAGATTAATGTTACTGGAAAATTTTAGCCCCTGGGGGTTGTCTGCCCCTGCCCCGGGGCTATATACATGTATATTTCCATAATAATGAAACATCTTCTCCCCTGAAACCGCTTGGCCAATCAAAGCCCGGTAAACTTCATATTGAGCACCCTTGGGAAGGGGGAAAGAAAGTTTATATAAATGGTCAAAGTCACATGACAAAGATGGCTGCCATGGCTATAAATAGAAAAAAAAACCTTTAAAAATATTCCATTTCAGAACCAGAAGGCCTATGATTTTGAAACTTGGCTTGAAGCATCAGGCAATGGAGCTCTACAAAGTTTATATAAATCATGACCTTTGGATGACCTTGACCTTTTTTACAGCAAGGTCAACTCAATCCGCCCATGCATTTGAATGGGAAAAAAATAGGAAAATGTCATTTAATGGCAAAAAACTTGCTAGGAATGAGCAAATGGACAGAAGATTTATGTTTATGAAAATATTTTGGGCCCAGAGAGTTGTCTTTCCCTACCCCGGGGCTATTTACGTGTATGACCATAATATTCAAACATCTTCTTCTCTGAAACCGCTTGGCCAATCAAAGCCAAACTTTATGGGGAGCATTCTTAAGAAGAGTGAATGAAAGTTTGTATAAATGGTCAAGGTCACATGACCAAGATGGCCGCCATGACTATAAATAGCAAAAAAAAAAAACTTTAAAAATCTTCTACTCCAGAACCAGTAAGCCTATGATTTTGAAACTTGGCGTGAAGCATCAGGCAATAGAGCCCTACAAAGTTCATATAAATCGTGACCTTGGGATGACCCTGACAGTTTTAGGGCAGGGTCAACTTTGGTTGCCCATGCATTTGAATGGGGAAAATTGTTACAATGTCATTTGAAGGGCAAAACTTGCAATAAATTGGCAAATGGACTGAATCTTTATGATTTAAACTAGAAAATGTGTTTATGAAACACTATGCCCCAAACTGGTAAGTAACTTTCAAGATGTAAAAATGTCCAAAAATGACTGAGTTCAAATTGTAAAAAAAAAAATAAAAAAATTAATCTGAGGAGTATATCCCAACCACATGCATATCTTCAAAGCATGATAACAATGTCTGCACAGTTTCAAAAGTATCGGTATTAAATTGTAGGAGGAGTTGCGCACACAAGGTACCCTCTATCCATTCACTAAAATGCCCGAAAAAATGACTAAGTTCAAATTGTGAAAAAAAAATGACAAAAAATAATCCAAGGATTACATCCAAACCACATGCATATCTTCAGACCATGCCCATAACACATGTAAAGTTTTAAATGAATTGGCATGAAACTGTAGGAGGAGTTGCGCACACAAGGTACCCACTTCCCATTCACTTTCATTGTGAAAATGCCCGAAAAATGGCTAAGTTCAAATTGCGAAAAAAGTGACAAAAATTAATCTGAGGATTATATGAGTCAATACATTTTTTCGTAACCAAATCCTGTCCGGGGTAGTTTTTTCTGAAAACCGTTTACTTCTGGTAAATTTTTTATGCTTGGAATGTGGTGTGAATCGAGATGAGTATTCATGAGTCATCAAAAACAAAATCGTTAAAGTGCTAGTAAATATTAAACCAGAGGACCATTGGTCCTGAGAACGCTCACCTGAAGCCTGATCCTGGAGTATTAAGTCATCATGAAATGACCTTGACCTTGAATACTCACAAACCTTTATTGAATTCATAAGTTGTCTGCATCTGCAAAGTTTCAGGTCTCAGGCTGCAATAGTTTCCAAACCCAGTGATTTATGAGAAAACCATGATTTTTATTTTGATATTTAAATGACTTTGGCTCAAGGTCAAGAAATGACCTTGGCCTTCATTAATTACTTACCTTCATTGACTCCATTGGTTGTCTACATCTAGCAACTTCCAGGTCTCAGACTGCAACAGTTTCCAAAATATCCATTGTTTTCGCCTTTTCCCGTGTAAAAGCCTATGTTTCCAAAATTGACCTTGCCGTAAAATAGGTCAAGGTCATCCTATGGTCATCATTTGATCAAACTATGATGGGCTGAAGTCCCAAATGCTACATACCAAGTTTCGCGAAAATTGGCCTGCCGGTTCTGAAGAAGAAGATTTTCGAGTGGTTTTTACCATATATGGGCGTGGCGGCCATCTTGGTAACGTGACCTGGATTTCGCGATCAAACTTTCGTCTCCCCTACCCATGGATGCTCCACACAAAATTTCACTTTGATTGGCTCAGCAGTTTCAGAGAAGAAGATCTTTGAACAGTGTGTATGGACGACAGACTGGCCAAGGTCAAGAGATGACCTTGACCTAAATTAATCACATACCTTCATCTACTCCATTAGTTGTTTGCATCTACCACTTTTCAAGCATCAGGCTGCAATAGTTTTCAAAAAATCCATAGTTTTCACTTTTTCCCATGTAAAAGCCTATGTTTCCAAAATTGACCTTGCCGTAAAATATGTCAAGGTCATCCTAGGGTCATCATTTTATCAAACTATGGTGGGCTGGAGTCCCAAATGCTACATACTAAGTTTCATGAAAATCGGCCTGCCGGTTCTGGAGAAGAAGATTTTCGAGTGGTTTTTACCATATATGGGCGTGGCAGCCATCTTGGTCATGTGACCTGGATTTCGCGATCAAACTTTCGTCTCCCCTACCCATGGATGCTCCACATAAAATTTCACTTTGATTGGCCCAGCAGTTTCAGAGAAGAAGCCCTTTGAAAAGTGTGTATGGACGACAGACTGGCCAAGGTCAAGAGATGACCTTGACCTACATTAATCACATACCTTCATCTACTTCATTAGTTGTTTGCATCTACCACTTTTCAGGCCTCAGGCTGCAATAGTTTTTAAAAAATCCATAGTTTTCACTTTTTCCCATGTAAAAGCATATGTTTCCAAATTTGACCTTGCCGTAAAATAGGTCATGGTCATCCAAGGGTCATCATTTTATCAAACTATAATGGGCTGAAGTCCCAAATGCTACATACCAAGTTTCGTGGAAATCGGCCCACTGGTTCTGGAGAAGAAGATTTTTTAGTTGTTTTTACCATATATGGGCGTGGCGGCCATCTTGGTCATGTGACCTGGATTTCGCGATCAAACTTGAAATGCCACTACCCAAGGAGGCTCCACATAAAATTTCAACTAGATCGGCCGAGCGGTTTCAGAGAAGAAGATCTTTGAAATTGTGGACGACGGACGGACGACGGACGGACGGACGGACGCCGGATCATGGCCATCCTATAAGCTCACCTTGTGAGCCTTCGGCTCAGGTGAGCTAAAAATGTTACTCAAAGTCTCTAAAATGGCATATATTCGCTGTCTGCAAAATGATTTTTTTATATCTGTCTGTGATTCAATGATTTTTTGGCTAAATGCTACTCCATCTTTATTCAATCATTCATGCACGACATAATACATTTTGATAGCAAATATCCATGGTTTTAATACTAAATTTACGTGTTCAAACTTTGTACCTAGCATGTTGTCCTTGATGTAACAATTTATCTAAAAATACCAAGTACAAGGTGACTTCCCTTGGTAAAGGTGGAACATCTATCTGCATTTTGAAGAACTACATTGAAACGAATCAGTTCAACCACAGTCTATTTACGTTATTATTGTATACCGTGTCTATTTTGAGGCAGGCCATTTTAATATAAAAAGATAAAAATTACTTCATTTCGTATGCTAGTTTTTGTTGCGTATTACGATAAACACACCCACTGGGTAGTCCAAATTACCCCAAACATTTGAGGTAATATGGACCACTCTACTGGGGTAATATAGACCTCAACTTTAAAATGCTGACGATGTCAAAATATAAATTCGGAAAACAAAATGTAAACTTCTATTTAAAAGTCTATTTAGCATAAAATAAACATAGATGTTCACGAAACAAATTCACTGGAAAATTATTTCGCATCAAAATCAAAACACCATGACAAACTTACAAAACGGACAAAAATGTCACAGATTTCAAAATACATGTATGTACATTTTGCTTATAAACTTCACTTGTAAAACAATTTGTAAAACAGCTTAAAACATATCACGCAAGTGCAAAAGTTAAAATTCTAAAGACATGTGGTATCAAATGTTCAGTGTATCACTTTCAGAAAGAGTTTGAGACAAAATTCTTAAATGGTCCATATTACCCCAAATGGAAAATTTACATTGGGAAATTTGTGGTCCATATAACCCCAGACACGACGGTTATGTCAATAGAGAAATTTTCCAACACTGAAAAATAGCTCATGCAAATGACCATTTGCATCATCTTCTAAAAATGGTGTATTATGTTAATTTTACTGAAACTTGGTTCTATATAAATATCATTATTTTTTTTATTGATTCTTAAGTGTAAACTAAAACATTTTAAGTACACGATTTTCACAGGCTGATTAATTGGGGTTCATTAATTTAACCTGTCCGAAAAACACCAGCTTAGGTATGAATGTAAAAAATAATTTCGATAATTTAGGATGGATAGCCAGGGAATAACCAAATATTATTACTTTTTGTCAAACATGAGTCTTGAGTAAAATATTTGAAGAAAACACAGGGTGCCCCATATTCCCCAACGGTCCATATTACCCCAAATTACCCTGTTATTACATTAAGAAAATAATTGAACATTCATCAACAAGTTGATTTTTCTTGAAATAAACAAGATAACAACGTATACGTTTAGCCCGTAAGAAAGAAACTTTCAGCATAATAACCTGTACATTTATGCCTCTGTCTTTCGGTTCAAACTGTCTGCAAATTTCAACATTGTCTTTGTATCCAACAAACCGCATTTCCTGTGTCCAAAATATGGAATGATTCAATTTTATTTTGGGTTTCGGAAGATTCTCAAAATCAGCGGTATTTTTTCGCAAACTTGAACATTTGAAAATTAATTTAGGTCATTAAAAATGGAGCATGGAGGTGTGCATACAAAATTCAATACCACTGAACTTGGTCACATTTTAAAGCTTAGACATTGCCCTTTCATCATATGGTAAGAAATACAAGATATTTAATTTGCATATTCATGAATTTTAATAAAAATATTAAAAAATAGCAGAAAAATCATGAACAGTCAATAAATAAACTAATTTGAGGTCGAAACTATAATTGTGGCACTTTGTTTTTTAACCAGTAATAACATATGACAAATGTATTGATGTCATGTGCCTAAATGAAAATTATCTCATTTGCATATTCATGAATATTAATAAAAATATAAAAAATTAAAGAAAAACGGAGATTAACTATAGCCATTGCACGTTTTGGATGGGTTATAAGATCTATCTTGTATCCCTGAAACCAATGTTCATGGCTGCCAGTGTGGTCAGAGGGACCATCTTAATGCCTTAAAATATTGTCCTCAACAATGAATACACTTGCATGATGTAAAATTATATTGTTTCCACATCCACCCCTAGTGTGATTCTAAAGAATAGGTTGTACTCGTAAAAGTATTCATACACAAACAATTGCATGCTCTAGAATACTATAACTGGTCTGATAATGATGCATGGACTTAGCAACTGATTTAACCTTAATACCTATTATTCAAATCATTGATTTTGCTTATTCATGAAAATAAATAAAACACACAAGAAATCGGAGAAAAATCTTAGATGAAATAGGAGGTATATGTACAAAATCACTAAAAGCATGCTGTTACAAACCTAGGATGCTTAAAGAACTATCAAATAAATGCTATGGCTATGTACTCTGACTCTTATGTCGCATATATAAGAATAATCTGATTTTCAATTTCATGAATTTAATGGAACCTTCATAAATAGGAATGCAAAAGTGGAAAAATTTAACCGGCAAACATAAATAATGCTGTTTTTCTCATAAACCAAAAGCGCTTACATGCTGAAAATGACATTTAATGGTTGCTAGGGCAATATTATACCATCCTGTACTACAATATGTTAGTCATTCATTTTTTTTTTTATGACTATTAACAAAACCTTTTGAATTTAGTGGAAAGTGACGGAAAAATTAAGGCAGTTTACATAGGAAATCACATGAGTCTATCAATCATTTGATACTAATTATAGCTCTCTAGGTCAGTCAGTAGCCAAGATACATGTGATTTCTATGTATACCACCTTAATTTTTCCGTAATTTCCATCTAAATTCGAAAGGTTTGGTTAATATTCATACACTTCTCAACCTCATTATATCACGCCTCATTATAATGCGGTTTTCAGTATTTCACGGCCATATCATGGCTCCCAAATCAGTTATTTTACTATATGTCTTTAGAAAATAACCTCATTATAACATGGTTCACTTATAACACAGTCTGATTTTATGGACCCCAAAGATAGCGTTCTAATGAGGTTGATCTGTAATACAAAAAATCAAATGACTTATATATTGTAGTACAGGATGGTATACTAATGTCCTGGCAATCAATTCATGCCATTTTCAGCGTGTAAGGGCTTTTGGTTGCCGAGATACACACCAATTTTTAGGTTTGCCGGTTAATTTTTTCCATTTTTTCATTACAATTTATGAAGCTTTCATGAAAATTCATGAAAAAAATAAGATCATTCTTATATGAGACTTTAGGGTCATAGAACATTGCTATAGCATTCATACTACTTTCAGCATCCTGGGTTTGTGAAAAGCTATGGTTTTAATTGATTTTGTATGTAAACCCCCTTTTTCTCTGATTTCTTGTGTGTTTCATTCATTTTAATGAATAAGCAATATCAATGATTTGAATATTAGGTATTAAGGTTAAATTGCGCAGTCCATGCATCACAATTAAACCCATTATAGTATTTTAGAGCATGGTTTTGTTTGTATATGAATATTTTTCTAAGTACACCCTATTCTTTAGAATCACAGTAGGGGTTGATGCGGAAACTATATAATTTTACATCATGCAAATGTGTTCATTGTTGAGGACAATATTATATGGCATTTAGATGGTCCTTCTGAACACACTGGCAGCCATGAACATTGGCTTTAGGAATGCAAGGTAGATCTTGTAACCCATCCAAAACCTTGAAATTGCTATAGTTTATCCCTCGTTTTTCCTCGATTTTCGACATTTTCTATTAATATTCATGAATATGCAAATAAGATAATTGTCATTTTGGCCCATGACATCAATAAATTTGTCATATGATATTATTGGTTCAATAACAAAGTGTCACAATGATAGTTTCGACCTCAAATTTAGTTTATTTATTGATTTTTAACGATTCTCTGTCATTTTTAATGGTTTCATTAAAATTCATGAATATGCAAATTAGATATCTTTTAAGGGTCACTGAATAGTGTTCTACACGGGGGAGAGATCCA
Source organism: Rugalucina vietnamica (assembly GCA_964017185.1). Taxonomy (NCBI): domain Eukaryota; kingdom Metazoa; phylum Mollusca; class Bivalvia; order Lucinida; family Lucinidae; genus Rugalucina; species Rugalucina vietnamica. The sequence goes on along the minus strand of OZ024878.1, from coordinate 20,711,166 downwards.
TAAACTTGTTAATTAATGTCACTTTCCTATTTGATAGGTTTGAATTTTTAACAACTAACCTCTTGAAATGGTTGCAAAAACATATATTGACTCCTATCCAAACCACATGCATATCTTCAAAGCATGGTCACAACATCTGTAAAGTTTCAAGAGAATCGGAATACAACTGTAGGAGGAGTTGCGCACGCAAGGTAGCCACTATCTTTTCACTTTATCAAAAATTAAAAAGGGAAATAACTCTCACAGAATTGACCCCTAGCCCCTTGAATTTACCCGAAAGAAAAAAATATGGGTCCTCTTAATTTTCATATACAAACAACATACCAAATTTCAAGATCCTAGCTCTAACGGTTCCTGACCGAGTGCTAAGTGTTACACACGCATCACAGACTGGACTGGACGGACAGACCCAAACCAATATGCCCCCTCAACTTCTTCGAAGTTGGGGCATAAAAAGAAATTGACTCCAGAGGTTGCTCTGATCCTGCCCTGGGGTTATATACATGTATATTACCATTCTAGTCAAACAAGTTTATTGGTATATATCTCAGGTCTCAGGTGAGCGTTTACAGGACCATTGGTCCTCTGGTTTCCATCTCAAATAACTTTACAACAATTAAAATGATTTTTTATGTTTGAACTAGAAAAAGTGCCATGCCGAGGCACGTATAATCCCGTCCGGTTAGCGCCAAATCTCCCCTCAAGCTCATAAAACACAGTACCAATACCAAGTCAATTTTATAAACGTGCATTTGTACGGCACTTTTGGCACGAATTTAGGAAAGTGTAGTTTTAGAATAGCACATATTTTTAGAGCAGCACACAGACGATAAAATGCGCTAGCATACCCAATGCAGGGTAGGGTCGGTAGATCGTAAAATCTTTTTATGTACATTTTTTCTCTTGTGAAGACTGGTAACAATTCTAAATATGCACCACAAATCATCTCGTACTAGAAACAGACATGCAATGCAGTTAACACAATTTGGAATTGACTATTGTTTACTGGCAATTATATATTATGCAGCTTTCACACTTACCACGATTGGACCACGATTGGTATCGTGGTCTTCATCGTGGACCAATCGGGACTATCGTATCCAATCTTATCAGATCGCATCACATCTTGATATCAATCGTGATAATCGGGCTAATCGTGGAAAAAATTTTGGCTGCCAAAAATTTTGCCACGATTACCACGATTGGCGGTACTATCGTGGCCATCGCATCAGATCGTATGACATCGTAACAAATCGCAACAAATCGTATCTCATCTTGTTCCTAAATCGCGGTGATCGGGATCGACCAAAACACCGCGATCTGTTGAGATGAGTTGCGATCTCCTACGATTTGTTACGGTCTGTTACGATTCGAGAAAAAATGCCTGGCCCGATAAACTACGAAGCGATGCGAATGACTTCCGATAGGATACGATCTGATACGAGTAAATGCGATGAGACACGACAAGCCATGCTTTTGCCACGGATGCTTACGATCTGCTACGAATTATCAATACATTAAATACATCGGGCAAGAAAACTTTTATTCCTTCATCAACAACAGAGAAGTAAATATCAATGTGGTCCTTTTCAGTATTAATTCGTAGTCTGAAGGATGCCAGGAAATGGCAGCAGAGACAGGGCTGGAAAGGGGAAGGATAAGGCATTTATAATGCACATGTCGCATTCTCGTCATTCTCTGCTCCTCCATCATCAATGTTGTTTCGTCTTCAGAGATTAAAAACGTAATGAGATATATGTTTGTTTTCGAAGTAAATATACCAATCGCGGTCTCATCGTGACACAATCGTGGCCACAATCACCAAAAATCAAGCCAACAATCGTGAACTATCGCAACATATCGTATCAGTTCTTGAGACTCGTACCAGAACGCATCTAAGCGTATCAGTTCGTATCAAATCGCGGTCAAGCATCGTGATAATCGTGTCAGATCGCATTAGAATCGGGGTTTAATCGTAATAATCTTATCGGATCGCAACTAATCGTATCTATCCGAGACCAATATCGTGTCACCAGATTTTGACCGATCGCCACCCTATCGTATCAGATCGCAACAGATCGTATCCAAACGCAACGACTCGTATCAGAACGTCAAATTTTGGCAAAATGTCCCGATTAGCTGCGATTTGTCAATCGTGGTATTCGTAACAGATCGTGCTCTAGTGTGAAAGCCGCATTAGTGTTTTAAAGTTACAGTTATTTCCTGATAACGAGTTGAGGATCGGTAGGCATAAAACCTTTTTTGTAGTTTCCTAAATGGTAATGAAAAAGGCTCACCTGAGACCTGAGATAACTTGTCTGACTAGAATAGGGTAATACGTGTATATAACCCTAGGGCAGGGTCAGAATAACCCCTGGAGTCATTTTTTTTTTTTCAAATTATAAAAATTCAGTCCTTTTGACAATTTACTGCAAGTTTTGCCCTTCAAATGAATTTCATCCATTTTCCCCCATTAAAATACGCTGGCGACCTAAGTTGACCATGCCGTAAAATAGATCAAGGTCATCCAAGGGTCACGATTTATGCAAACTTTGTAGAGCTCCATTCCTTGTTGCTTCATGCCAAGTTTCAAAATCATAGGCCGTCTGGTTCTGAAGAAAATTAAAAGTTTTTGCTATTTATAGCCATGGCAGCCATCTTGGTCATGTGACCTTGACCATTTATACAAACGTAAATTTACTTTTCCTAAGGATGCTCCACATAAAGTTTGGCTTTGATTGGCCTGGCGGTTTCAGAAAAGATGATGTTTGAATATTATGGTCATAAATACATATATAGCCCCAGGGAAGGGTCAGACAACCCCCTGGGTCCAAAATATTTTCATAAACATAAATCTTCTGTCCATTTGCTCATTCCTAGCAAGGTTTCTGCCATTAAATGGCACTTTCCTACTTTTTCTTATTCAAATGCATGGGCAACCTAAGTTGACCTTGCCGTAAAAAAGGTCAAGGTCATCCCAGGGTCATAATTTATACAAATTTTGTAGAGCTATATTCCCAGATGCTTCATGCCAAGTTTCAAAATCACAGGTCTACCGGTTCTGAAGAAGATCTTTAAAGGCTTTTGCTATTTACAACCATGGCGGCCATCTTGGCCATGTGACCTTGACCATTTATATAAACTTTCATTCCCTCTTCCTAAGGATGCTCCACATAAAGTTTAGCTTTGATTGGCCTGGTGGTTTCAGAGAAGAGGATGTTCGAATACTATGGTCATATACCTGTATATAGCCCCGAGGCAGGGGCAGATAATCCCCTGGGTCCAAAATATTTTCATAAACATAAATCTTCTGTCCATTTGCTCATTTCTAGCAAGTTTTCTGCCATTAAATGACATTTTCCTATTTTTTTCCCATTCAAATGCATGGGCGACCTAAGTTGACCTTGCCGTAAAATAGGTCAAGTTCATCCCAGGATTTATACAAACTTTGTGCAGCTCCATTGCCTGATGCTTCATGCCAAGTTTCAAAATCATAGGCCTTCTGGTTCTTGAGAAGAAAGAAGAAGATATTTGAAGGTTTTTGTTATTTATAGTCATGGCGGCCATCTTGGTCATGTGACCTTGACCATTTATACAAACTTTCTTTTACCTTCCTAAGGATGCCCCACATGAAGTTTGGCTTTGATTGGAATAGCGGTTTGAGAGGAGATGATCTTTGAAATTTTTGACGACGGACGCCGGAGCATGGGTAGACTGTAAGCTCACCTGTGAGCCTTCGGCTCAGGTGAGCTAATGTTCGGGAGTACAAAGTAAATAGAAGCACAGCCAATTAAGGAAATATTTTGCTAATTTTCAGGAGGGAAGTGTTTAACCGTAGTATTGACCTCTCCATATGTTTTCAGTATTCTGTCAATCATTTGACGTAATAAGGCTCCTTATGGGTTTATGAAGGTGCAGTTTTCATTACTGTTTCAATGCACGAAATTGAATTCCCTTTCTTGGGCCTCATGCACTTCGAGACTAGACTACATGTTTTGTCGGCCATTTTTGTCACTTTCATTTCGATAAATAAATCTATTTTCTTCACGCTAACGAGATCAGTAAATACGATGCTTATGATAAAATTAAACTGGAGATGTATTGTTTAATAATAATCAGTAGTGTTGCTTAGTTTTAAATGTTTTTAAATTATAATATTTGGACAAACTCTCATTGACCTATTTATCGGTTTTTATCGGAAAACGATCCATATGAAATTATGTTGTTTCCAATACAGTGTTCTCGTTCACGTCCGCTGTCATAGATGATTGACATGCGGTATTACAAAAAACCGGATTGGACCGAAACTGTCCGAAACGATCCGATAGTGCTCGGAACGGACATAGAAAGCTATGAAAATACAAATCTAATCATTGGTCACCACATAGTAACATGTGAAGAATTTTATGTGCACAACAATATTGTGATTTACTTAGAACGCAGGAAAACCATACCCGATGAGTTATTGCACCCTGCATACATGTATCCGTCAAGCAACCAGATTTCTTATAGTACGGATTTAGGATACGTCACACGACACCAAGTTATTTAAAGGTCAAATCAAAAAAATTTCAGACGTGGTTATGAAACCATTCACGGTTTAACACAGTATCTGTTTTATTTAGTGTCAAAATGCACTATACATTACTATAGGAATCATTCGTCTTGTCAGTGTAGACTTCTATCACAATCTCATATTATCTTAAACTTCCAAATTTCTATGAACCCCTCCGTATAGCATGTTACTAAGAACATGCTATAATTTTCTTGTTCTCTTTTTCTGCATCATACCTCTTCATTCGTGAGTTTCCAACCTGTTGCAGCGCCCATATTATCTTCTAGTTGTGCCATTGACGTGGCTCCTATTATCACTGAGGATACAATGTCTTTTTGTAGTACCCATCTTATGGCTACCTGGGCTATGGATTTACCTATAATGTACAGATAAAGTCCATGTACAAGCTACTAGATACAGAGATTTTTGTAGCATTACCATCAAATGCTATAGATTTACCTATAATGTAAGTAAGTAAGTAAGTAAGTAATGTGTAAGCAAGTAAGTAAGTAATGTTTTATTTAAATGTTACATATCAAATATACATATACATAAAACATTAAAACAACATACATTCGATATACATATATTTATAATATGTAGATAGTTTGAAAAAGGAACAAGTAGGCAATGATCAGGAAAAGGCCCAATCAGAAAGGAATCCCCACTCCAAAAACCGAGGTGGGGAAAACTAAATTGACAATCAAGTACTTATACTAAGAAAGCATATTGTAAGCCGAGTAATCAGATTTTTCTGAACTGAAAATAAAAATCATTCCTTCCTATAAGTTTCTTAAATTTGTAAGTCACCATAGAATTCTGGTTCCAAAAGGTTCTTAAGCCCTACATTAAATTTGGAAATCGATTCATAGTGTCTGCGATAAAATTTAGATAAAAAGTGTTTCGAAGTTTATGATACCGATAGCCCTGCAGGAGAAGTTTGGCTGTTAAACATTTATTGCGCGCGTTGAAGTTTGACTTTACCACTTTTCCTGGGCAGTCTCAGACCTTACAAGCATATAACCAGTAATTAGGTGGTTGGTCATTCAGATAAATATATAAGGTTGAGATATATTACAGGATCTCAATTTTAATTTTATTCCCTAGAACCACAAGCAGCCGATCCATTTCTAACATCCCCCACCTTGAGTCTTTGCTATTGTGGTCATGGCTTCTATCAAGTTCCAGTAGTTATCATTATTTTCAAATTTAGCCCATTCAGGAAGACTTGACCCAAGATTTCCGACTTTGTTCAGCAGTCCGATCCTGCTTCGCTCGGGATCTGGTATTTCTTTGCGTTTGAATTTTCCGGTTAGTAAACCGCTGAAAAGAGAATTTGTACATCCTATAGATAGTTTAAACAATATACCTGTATATGAAAACTCTCTTTTTGGAGTGGGAATCTTTTTCTGATTGCGCCTTTTCCTGATCTTTGCCTCTCTCTCTCTCTCTCTCTCTCTCTCTCTCTCTCTCTGTGTGTGTGTGTGTGTGTGCGTGTGCGTGTGCGTGTGTGTGTGTGTGTGTGTGTGTGTATGAATGATTATATCAGTTCAATATGTGGCTACATGTACATAAATACAAATAAGCTCGTAAAAACAAACCTTTTCAGTGGACTCCAGGGTAAAACGCCCAGCCCTTCATTGTGACATACCATGAATGCTTCATATTCGCTCGATCTTTCCAATAGGCTGTATTGTTGCTGTAAGATTGCAATATAAAGAGATGTTTATATAAGGAGCTGCAAAACTTGAATTTTTCGGCGTGAGCCGTCTAAGCTAAGTATTGACCTAATTTCATTGGCACTATTTCATTGGACAAATTATGGGTCATATGTAAATTAGCCGCGAGATTAGACGAGCCGCGAGATTTAGACGAGATCGACTTTTTTTTTAGGTCATGAGGATTTCCGGGTCTCCGGAATGGACAAAATTACCGGAATGGACATTATACCGTAGCTTGCAGTGCTTTAACTGTATTTTATCTGCATAAAATGTACTTCTGGAGACAAATTTATAGTTTGTAAATGATAAAATTTCATCTTAGTATAGCAAAATTGACTTCCCATGGTGGTTAGGATAGCTTAGTGGTGGGGTCCGCGAAGGGGCCACTGTTCAGAGGTTTCTATGATTAGAATATATAGAAATCACCAGTGGATGTTCTGCAGCAAAAACAGGAGTGAATAGAAGTAAATGTGCTGGCACTGTGACAATGACCTATAAGCATAGAACATATCTATGTGAGTCTTATTTTCTGGCATAGAATTTTCATTTCTTAACCGATTTTGAAAATTTTTATGGCACTTTTAAGACTAAAAAAGTCAAATTTTATAGGAAGCCTCTATAGGAAGGAGAATGAAAGTGTATATAATTAATTTAGGTCACATGACCAAGATGGCCGCCATGCTCATATATGGTAAAAAAAACTTTAAAAATCTTCTCCAGAACCCAAAAGCCTAGGATATTGAAACTTGGTATGTAGCATAAGGGACTAAGGTCCACAATGTGTATATAAATCATGACCCTTGGATGACCTTGGCCTATTTTACGTCAAGGTCAACATAGGTCGCCAATGCATTTGAATGGGGGAAATTGTTAAAATGTAATTAAATGCGGAAAACTTGCTGGGAATGAGCAAATGGACAGAATATTAATGTTTATTCAAAAAATTACTCCCCGGGGGATTGTCTGGCCCAGCCTCGGAACTATATCCATGTATATTTTCATAATATTCAAACATCTTATTCTCTGAAACCACTTAGCAGATCAAAGACAAACTTTATGTGGAGCATCCTTAGGAAGTTGGAAGCAATGTGTATATTAATAATCCAAGTCACATGTCCAAGATGGCCGCCATGACCATATATGGTAAAAACCTTAAAAAATTATCTTCTCCAGGACCCGAAAGCCTAGGATCTTCAAACTTGGCATGTAGCACTGGTGGTCCACATTGTGTATATAAATCATGACCCTGGGATGAACTTGACCTATTTTATGGCAAGGTCAACTTGGCTAGCCAGTGCATTTGAATAGGGAAAATTTGGTTACATGTAATAAAATGGGGGAAAAATCAAAAGGGTTATAGGGTCAGACACTGGTGAAGCTTTAGTAGCCGAAAGCGCTGTATGACCCACTCAATTTCTTAATAATATTTTCGCTCCTCTTAAAGAAACTGAGTTTTAGTTTTTATTCAAGAACAATTTGTACACAAGCAGTTAACTATTGTTAGGACACTCACTTCTGGTAGCTACTTTGCTACATTTTGGTAATACGTTTAATTTATGATAGCTCAGCTCCATCACATATCTCAAGTTACAAGCACATGGGTTGAGCTGCCAAGCTAAGCTTATAGTCTAGCAATGTTTCGACATTTTAAGAAGTTCACCAGGTAAGTTTTTAGTAAACCATGCTCTGGCATCTATTGTCTTCATTCGCAATTTTAAAGTTCTTGTACTAATAACCCATAGAACTAATCAAAATCAAACTTCATGTGACTTATTGTGAAGCATTCTCAGAAAGAGGACTGAAAATTGTTGAACAGGACGTTAAACCAAAACAAACTAAACTATTTTCCAGTAAGGTTGCCTATTACATGTAGTGTTTTAAAATGTTTTAGTTCAACCTGTTTTATGTTCGAGTCAAAACACAGAACATATTATAACCCACATCCATTTAAAGCACGCCGATTATCTTTTTTTAAAGATACTTCTTGTTTATATTAACGTAACATATTGTTCCCATATACATGAAGAGACAAATTACAAAAGCGGAAATAAAGGTAGTGTCGTATAATGCTTAGGTACCTGTAAACTTATACAAGGATTTAGTCCGAGATGTTTGGCAGTATCCACAATTTTCTGTAGTTGCCATCCACACACATTACTGTAACCATAGTAACGAATCTTTCCACATCTGACAAGGTCATCCATTGTTCGGAGGGTTTCTTCAATCGGTGTTGCATTGTCCCATTGATGGGCCTAGGAATATACGTGTACACATGTAAGAGATTAGACATTCTTATTTTAAGTCTGAAACACAATGCAAATGCTATAACATAAATTGAGCCTGTGCGTGAGAAAACCAACAATTTGGGGTTCCGACCAGGTCTGATACCAACCGAGCTGTACAAGCAAAGAAGATGGTTAGAAGCTTGAAATTTCGGATTTAAGAAGAAGAGGGATTGTACTATCCGTGTAGCGAAAACAAAGGCGCTGATCAGCTGTGCAGTTACTGCACAGCTGATCTGCGTCTTTGTTTTCGCATATGCAAATTGTTGGTTTTCCCATGCACAGGCTCAATTTTAAAGTAAATAGAGCTCGGTGACTTATTAGTGTCAAACCATTTATCTCAAAATATATTTTCATTGATTTCCCTTATATTTTGAAAAGGTGAAAGCAATGATCAGGAAATGGCGCAATCAGAACGAAAGTTCCACTCTAAAAACGACGTGGGAATAAAATTTTAACACAAAGAGAGCATATCGTAAGCCGAGTGAGCAGTTATTTTCCTGTAGGTGGCCACGAAACCCAGACTTTACTAAATATATGGAAACGTAATTATACATAAAAACATAAACAGTACATCGCTTTTACACAAAAACACAATCAGTTGAAACCATACCAGCCTTGGAACGGTCAGTTATAAAATGTATCGGGGGCTTAAACCGGTTTTACAGGCGCCTAACCTCAACAAAGGCTTTTGTAGTAGTTCAGTACCTGTAGCAAGTCTATGTAGTCTGTTTGCATTCGGCTTAAGCTTCCTTCGCAGCTCTCTATCAAATGCCGTCGACTCAGTCCCTGGGAGTTAACGTTATCCATCTCGAACGGATAGCGGGCTTTTGTCGCTATAACAAACTTGTCTCGTCGCTGTCTTGGGATAAAATAGTGACCAGTCTTTCATTTTTTATGCTTACTCATATCGAGAATAGCCAAACTGGGTGGGTCAAACGGGAATACTCCGATAATAAACAGTCGACACACACTAAGCTTGCCCTGTATATGGTACGTGCAATGCTCGAGCCCACACTGGTTACAGCGTTGTGATGATCGAATTATTAACATGGAGCGAAAATGAAATCAGCGAGCTTAAGTACGCGACTACAGGGTCGCATATAAAATTCCAAGTTCAGTTAAGTTACATGTACCAGTATGATATAAACATGGTATAGTATTCAAAGTTTAGTTTAGTTTAATACTATTTATTGCATAACAGGAAAGCAATGGGTTTGGGCTGCAAGTTCTCTCAACCTTAGTTACAGCCCTCCCCCTACGACATATTTACAATGATCAACATGGCACCAGCAGTTACAAATTACAATTTTCATATTTACAAAAATAAACAAGGCAAAAAATAAAGGGCTGCCGCCCACTGGGGTCCTGAAAATAGATGGGCTGCTTGTGCCTCCAGGCAAAGATTTATAAACTACTGACTGGTCATCCGATTACTGGTTAACCACCAAAAAGGTCTGAGCCTGCCCAGGAAAAGTGGTTCAAGCAAAACCGTACATAAGTAAAGATCTTAACCTTTTTGGTTTACTGAGACGCTAAGCAATAACTAAAAAAAAACAAACAAACAAACAATGTTTTGAACACATAAAACCCAGAACGAACTACCTACTTTTTCAACCATGTGCCGATTATTTCTTCTGATTTCCCAAGGCAGTAGAGGTTGGCAGTATCTATAAAATTTCCCCCCCAGTTCAGCGTATCTGTCCATTAACTTATGCGACGTCTCCTCATCACATTGTCTCGAACTGTTAAGGTACTAAAAAGGGAAAGAAATTTCAAACCATGCAATAGCAATGCAAAGTGTAAGGTATCAAAATAGGTGAACCGCAATATGAAAGAACTGGACAATAGTATGAACAATGATATCAACTTATAATTCCAATTTCACTAATTTCCTACATTCTGACTGGTTGTTTGGAAGACTTTATACTTCGATAAAAGCAATAGAATACTCGGTTGACATAGCTCAATTTGGTTTTCGTTTCTTCAAATCATCTTTGCATTCCTCAAATCATCTTTGCATTAATTTGGGTTGAGAAATAAGCATAAAGGGTCCACAGATAAAGACAAAAAATCAAAATTTTATTTGTTAATCTAAAATTAGAAGAAAACACTTCCCTGTCGTATGGCTGAGGCGGTTCTAACTAAAATATTAAAACTATCAATTTGTTTCCAATGATATTTTTACAATATTTCAGAAAAATTTTCAGAAAATTTTATTGCATGGGTATGTTTTCTTACTGTAAACTTACAATAACCACGCGTTTGCGAGCTCACTTGGCTCGTGTTTTCAAGAAATTAAAGAAGTTTTGCCTATATGCATTGTTTCGAAAAACAAAAATAATAACTTGTGATAACTAACACTACCCACTTACCTCAGCAAAGAATTTATCTGTTTTTCCAAAGTTCATGGCACCTAGACACACATTCGAAACTTTCAGTCCTGAGTTTCCCAAGAATTTATACTCTATTGCAGGAGCAGCCATCTTGGATTCTATCTTTGCTTTATATCTCTTGTACATGTAATTCTTATGTATATCTGTTTAATGAAAACAACATCAGGAAAACATGTTCGTGACATATATACCTCCATATTCCCCACTTTTATATGGTAAAACTGGGGTCTGCAGGAGAAAACATTTTTCTTTATTTTTGATCCTATAGATTGTGGGTAGTCGTTAGAGCCGCCTCGAATCAATGTTTTGAGCAAAACTATATTAATTAAAAACATGAATTTTTTTCTCTTGAAATTTTCATTTTCTACGCAAAAATAAAATAAAATAAAATAAATAAATAAATAAATAAATAAATAAATAAATAAATAAATAAAATAAAATAATTTTTTGTATGTTGCATAGGCGTGTCACATTCATAATGGAATATTTGGTATTCTTGATGCAACTATTAAATCATGCAGCGGCTACATATACAACTAAAACTCTCGCGATGAATTAACTATGCGCACACCAAAAGGGTATAATGAAATGAGCCGCATCGTGAGAAAACCGGATTTTTGCCTATGCGAAAACAAAGACGCAGATCAGCTTCGCGGTAACCGCGAAGCTGATCAGCGCCTTTGTTTTCGCTACACGGATAGTATATTTCCTCTTCTTCTTATATCCGAAATTTCAAGCTTCTAGTCTGCTTCTGAGACTGTACAGCCCGGTTTGTGTCGGACCTGGTCGGAAACCCCGAAGACCGGTTTTCTCGCGTCGCGGCTCAAATGACTATACTCAGTTTAAAAAGGAAATATTGAATTGCAACTTCATAATTTTCAAAGAATGTACAGCCATCGCAGCAATATAAAGGTACACGGAACCCATGACATGTGCAGCAGCTCATAAGAATAACATGAGGACGCTCGACTGAGAATTGGTCTTTGAAAAAAATATCTTCCACCAAGGTCAAAAATAACCACGATCTTAAATACTCACACTCATTCCATTAACTCAGTAAATGGTCTGTAACTACAGTAATTTTGAGGTCATAGACTAGAAAAACATTTCTGAAAAAGCCATTTTTTTTTTTTTTTTTTTTTTTTTTTTTTTTTTTTTTTTTTTCATTGAAAAGCTGACCATGCTGTAAAATACACGTACATGTAGGTCGAGATCAACCTAAATTTAGATTTATACAAATTATGATGGATTAGAATTCCCAATGCTCCATACCAAGTTTCGTTGAAGTTTGTTCACCGTTTCAAGAGAAGATTTGATAGTATTAAAGTTTCGTTTTTGCAAGTTGTTCATCTTGTAATAACAGAACAACAATCTGTTTTATACAGATTGGAAACTTGACATTTCAGATTGACAACTTGTAAAAACAAATTCACAACTTGTTAAAACAGATTGACAACTTGAAATAACAAATTAACAATCAGTTTTTACAGATTGGGAATTTGAAATTTCAAATTGACAACTTGTAAAATCAAATTCACATCTTGTTAAAACAGATTGACAACTTGAAATAACAGAATAAGAATCTGTTGTTGTTGTTGTTGTTGTTTTTTTTTTTTTTTGTAATTTCAAGTTGTCAATTTGTTTTAACAGATTGTTAATTTGTAATTTCAAGTTGTCTATTTGTTTTAACAAATTGTGAACTTGTAATTTCAAGTTCCCAATCTGTTATTACAGATTGTTAATCTGTTATTTCAAGTTGTCAATCTGTTTTAACAAGATATCAATTTGTTTTAACAAGTTGTCAGCTTGTAATTTCAAGTTCCCAATCTGTAAAAAACAAATTGGTAATCTGTTATTTCAAGTTATCAATCTGTTTTAACATAATGTCAATTTGAAATTTCAAGTTTCCAATCTGTAAAAACAGATTGTTAATCTGTTATTTCAAGTTGTCAATCCGTTTTAACAAGATGTCAATTTGTTTTAACAAGTTGTCAATTTGAAATTTCAAGTTCTAAGTTCTCAATCTGTAAAAACAGATTGTTAATTTGTTATTTCAAGTTGTCAATCTGTTTGAACAAGATGTCAATTTGAAATTACAAGTTCCCAATCTGTAAAACAGAGTGTTAATCTGTAATTACAAGATGAACAACTTGCAAAAATGAAACTTAAATCGAAGCTACTTGGCACTAATGCTCTTCCTGGCACTAATGCTCTTCCGTAGATAGTGGTTTTTATCATATATGGCTTGGATTTATTTGTTTCGAGAATATGGTCATGGCGATCATTTTAATCATGTGACCTAGGTCATTTCTATTACATTTTGTCCCCCTTTCCCAAGAAGGCATGTCCAAGGTCAAGAAATGATCTTGGCATTGAATACTCACATAACTTCAGTAACCAACAAGTTGTCTTTATCTACTTACTTTCAGGTCACATGCTACAAAACTTTCTGAAAAATCCTATGTTTACACCATTTTCCATTGAAAAGCCTATGTGACCAAATTTAACCTTGCCTTAAATAAGTCAAGATTGACCAAGGTCGCGATTTATACAAACTATAATGGGCCAAAGTCCCTGATGCTGCATACAACGTTTCGTTGAAACCGGTCCGTGGATTCCTGAGAAGAGTTTTAAATGTTTTACCATATATGGGCAAGGCGGCCAGCTTGGTCATATGACCTGAACCATTAATACAAACTTGTGTTCCTCCTTCCTAAGGATGATCCACATGAAGTTTGGCTTTGACTGGCCAAGTGGTTTCGGAGGCGAAGATGTTTGAAAATTGTGTACAACAGCAACAGCGGCGGACGCCAGAGCATGTCTATTCTATAATAAAATTTGCAAAATGCATGTAGATACAGTTTTACATGAAGTTTTCATATACTGTTTCTGTATTCGCCTAAAATATTCTCTTCCGTTTTGACCCCTTTTCCAAAAGTTCTGAGCTTAAGCCCATGTCACACACTCACGAGTTGGACCTACATATACGAGTTAAGCTCCGCCCACTTTTTTTGGTGAACTCGTAGCAACTCGTAGAGAACTCGCCCTATGTCGGCGGTTGTCGTACACAAGTCATCCCAACTCAAAGCATGTCGTGGAAAGGCTACGAGAATTTTAAACGATTTAAAATTCTCGTAGCAAGTCGTAGCAACTCGCCGTCTTAAAGTGGGCGGGGCATAACTCGTACTGATCTCGTAGTTTATCGTGCAGAAGTCGTAGTAATGTCGTGGGATGTCGTGTGTTCTCGGCGTCTTGCAAAAAATGGCGAGTTGCCTACGGGATACCTACGAGTTGCTGCGACATTGAAGGCGACTTCTCACGAGTTCTTACGACATGTCGTGAGTTTACTACGACATGCCTACGAGTATCCGCGAGTTCCCAGAACTTGTATCGTAGAGATGTCGTGTAGAACTCGTAGGGCATTATAACTCGTGGCAACTCGCACGACAAGCGGCGAGTTATGATTTGCGCTAACTCGTAGCTTCAACTCGTGAGTGTGTGACAGCTTTTAAAATTTTCCATTACTCGTGTCAACTCGCGCGACAAGCGGCGACTTATAACCCGTACCAACTCGTAGCATGTCGGGGCTTCAACTCGTGAGTGTGTGACAGGCCTTTTAATCACGCTGCTAGTTTTAGCACATCGACATTACCAGATTTTGTGTAAGAAATGCATTTATTTCAGGATGGGCTTGTTCTGTATCAATGCAACACCAAATGAAATATAACTATTCTTTTATTTAATGCTCTTAGTATATCTGGCATAAATAAAGGTTAAAAGCATTTTGATAATTGTTTCTGGATGGAACTGATTGGCCGCAGAGCAGAAATGAAGTCTGCTTGGTTATACCAAGTCGGACTTGCATTGAAATTTTAGCTCCCCAGAAGTTGTTCAAGCACTGAAACTTCTTGGGGGCTAAAATTTATTTAGAATTTCCGCCTACTAAACAATGAAGTTATAACAAAATTTCCGCTCTGCGACAAGTCAACTCAGTAGTAAAAGTTTTCTTGTGAAATACTCCTTAGTGATCATATTCATTCACTTCAAATAGATGTATTCCTTAAAATGAAACTGTCATTGTCCATTTTAGACTCATTGATAATTATTCCATTCTATATAATAATTGGCCAGAAAATATGATTCTGGTTATTGTCCATGGCTTTTGTCTTATGCATATTTAGTTTGTAATCGGTTTTGTCCGATTTTGTCCCGTCTTTTGAAGGTTCCATGTAAGTTGTTTGAGCATGGTAAAATCCTCCACTTAGCATGGTAAAATCCTCTGGCAAGTCAGCTTCATCTAGGACTCACCCACTGACCCTTCATCTGAAAGTACATATCTAAAAACAGTATCTGGAATTCCAGTATGAAAATGATGATGTTAACTCGCCTAGCATTTATAACTGGCCGTTCTAAGGTGGTAGTACTGTTGTGGCATATTTATTTCTCTTTTCAATGTGTGTTTCATCGATGTTAACATATTAAGTCATTTTGTCCTGTTATATTCAGTTTGGATAGTGCATCTGGGTGGACACCATCTGGGAAAGAGCTGCTCATGGGTGTTGAAGATATGCTTGAAATGTCTATATATCAACTTTATTTCACCTTTTGGTGTCGCAAACATGTTTGTGCTTGTTCCTGGTCATTGTTTATTGTAATAAGGGAGTGGTGGGTGGGTTTTGCTTCTGAGAACTGGATCTCCACAGAACAGGAAGTTGTCAGGTCACATGGTATATTGATGACATCAGAGGACCAGCATGACATCACACCTGATCATGTGATTTGCCCTGTCAGTCATGTGACTTAGATCATGTGACCTCAAAGATGTATTATTGATTGACAGTCAGGAAAACACTTAATTGAATCAATTATCATTTCTTAAACCAATAGTCTGAAACGATGTGGAAGGTACTTACAAAAAGCTGAAAACAAGAACAGAAGCAAGCCCGACCAAAATAAATGCAAAATACTGCTTATGGCAGTATTTATTTTTATTTCAGGATGGGCTTGTTCTGTATCAATGCAACACCAAATGAAATATAACTATTCTTTTATTTAATGCTCTTAGTATATCTGGCATAAATAAAGGTTAAAAGCATTTTGATAATTGTTTCTGGATGGAACTGATTGGCCGCAGAGCAGAAATGAAGTCTGCTTGGTTATACCAAGTCGGACTTGCATTGAAATTTTAGCTCCCCAGAAGTTGTTCAAGCACTGAAACTTCTTGGGGGCTAAAATTTATTTAGAATTTCCGCCACGAAAATATTTAAGAAAATATTTTCCCCCAAATTCTAAATTATTTTTATTTTATCTAAGGAAAATGTGGCTTCTTCTATGTGGGTAATACCTTTTTAAAGATTCATTTTAGTGGTAAGTTAGTAATTAACCATTAATAAATACTGTACCGGTAATTAAACTCTGCGGCCATTGACAAAAAGTTTTTTCACACGTGAAACTGGAAAGTATATATGTAATTAGTATTACAGCCATTTCGGAAAAATCTTTTAGTCATTTACAGGGTTTATTATGAAACTATAGTTCATAATAACACTTATTCTTGCACAAAACTTTATCACTTTGAAAAAGATGGATACATATTTGAATAATAGCTAAAATTTCAAGGCATTTCAAGGCTTTATTTCGCTGTGCTTATAAATCTTCGTATATGTAACTGAGCAGTCAAATATGTGTGTGTGTTTTTAAAAGCTGTTAAACTTTACTTCACCTTTGTTAAGGTATGACGACTGGGGCATGAGAGTGCCTCGCTGTTCTTGGATATAGGACACTCCCGTTGCACCATTGTTCTGGAATGAGGTGGCCTTCTCTATGCAGTCCCCACTTCTGTATGTCTGGGACTCTCCAGGAAAATAGAATAACTGAAACTCAATATACTGGATATTAATTGTGGTGTTAATCAAGGTGTATTATTTGTTATTTTGGAAAATTTTCCCACTTTGGGTTATAGACTGGTTTAATATTTGGTTCTGCTTGCGCTTGATCTGGTATCATGCTTACATTTGCTTTCATTTCGGGCAAGGCCCCTATTCTAATTATGGCTATTCCTTTAAATTTGTTTGCCATAAATGATTTGTGGACAAGGCTAGCCAGAGGTTTGTTCACAACCCACGGTTAAATAAATGTTGAGTCCAAGGTCATAGTTCTGTTGTTGTTGATTGTGCCTGGACACCTTTCAGAATCAGAGCTGTTCTTTGATAATTCATATTTACTTTCATCTCTCTTGGTTTTGCGTCAGGGGTTTATTTTGAGCCAGTTAATAGAAAGTATTGATGGGTACAGCTCACATGTAAACTTCGCTTAAGTATTTTCAAAATTGAAAATATTAACATTCAGTTTAAAGTAAAACAGATGTATGCCGCAATCTATTCTAACGCGACCTTATGATTCAAATGTGCCCATATAAAACCAAAAGGTTTAGGGATTTGACTGGGTGCAAGGCTGATCGATTAAAAGAAGACTGCAAGGTCCAAACCATGTCACTCTTTATGTGGGGAATCCCAGCCCCCCACGAGGCCGGCAAATATTTTTCCTTTAATGAGCTGTCACAGTGTGTAATGAGTTCCCAGACATATTTTGCAACTTCACCTCATGCTTTGCAAAACTTACTGTTGCTATCACTTATTGATATGCAACGCTTGTCCATTTCATGTATAACTATCTCCCTCAGGCTGAGGCACCAAGGTGGCAATGACATAGATGTCGGTGTTTCTCACTCCCTGCAAGATTTTACTTGCTACCTTTTAACCATTTCATTAAACCGACGGCCAAAGCGCCTCGCCTCCGAATGCAAATATATCTGTGACCTTTTCTACTTTTCTATTTGTCTGTAAGCAACCATTCAAATGGGTGAATTTACTATTCCAGACATCCATGCAGTTATTAAGTAAAGTTATGCCGGGCTCACGGGAAGCTGGATTTCTTTACTGCTCCCATCGTTGGGACTTGATGAGCCACAATGCAGAAAGGAATTGACTACCATTTCATGTGAGAAATAACAGCGCTCCGTAATAGAAGCCATCCAGGTTTTATTTATAGCCACTTACAATTTTCCCCACCATTTTTCATTCACATATACATAGGCAGAGGCACCAAAGTTGCATCCACTAGAATGGATATGGGTACATCTCCCAAAACCTGGCAATACTTAGACAGACTCATGCAAAGCGGTCTTGTAAATTTTGAAAATGGACTGGCCGCAAGGCAGAAAGAATAATTTAGACTGCATGGTTGATTCCAGTGTCAGTCTTATGTGAGAAATCTGCACGGTTGATACCATGTCAGTTTTATGTGAGAAATCCCAGCCCCCCATGAAGCCTGCAAGTATTTTATCCCTAAATCAAATGCGTAATACTTAGTATTTCCAGTCATGCAACCTTTGCATCATTTAATTTTCAACATTTGCAATCACTTGGACTAGGCGATCTTTGCATAATTTCATGTAAAACTTTTCACTCACTTCATACTCAGACAGAGGCCCAAGGTGGCATCGACTGGGGTCTGTATCTCACTCACAACTCATCAACCTTTAAATATTTCACATTAAACAGTACCCTTTGGCCAATGCCCCTCGCCTCAAACCGGCAATCTTTGTGACTCTTTGAAATTTCTATTTATCTTAAAGCAACAATTTAGACTGATTTAATTTACTATTGCAGACATACATGCATTCAACTTATGCAGGCTTCAAGGTGAGCTGGAATTTCTTTAGAATTTTGCCTAAATATGTTCCACCTAGCGACAAATCACAGTGACATGGTGCCAAATACATCCCTTTAATGATAGATTCTGTGACCTCGCTGTGACTGAAAGATAGATATTTTACTGACCAGTTTTGGTGTGTGTCAAAACAAACTGATGTAGGAAGATGTACTTGAAGTTCTGGGTTCGATCCTGATTAAAACTATGCCAAATGCTGATTGACACTACTCTTGGCTAATAAATATCATTTGAAGTTCTGGGTTCGGTCCCAATTTTAAAAATAATTGACAGTACTCTGGGCTAATAAATCATGTCATTAGAATTTCTGGGTACGGTCCTGATTAGAGATGACAAATGCTGATAAAGTGATCAACTGATCGACACTTATTTTGCAGACTTGAAATGGACAAATAAAATTATAAATGTCACTTGAAGTTCTGGGTTTGGTCCCGGCTAAACAGATGCCAAATGCTGTTGGCTAATAAATGTAATTCGAAGCTCTGGGTTCGGTTCCGATTATAGAGATGCCAAATGCTGATTGACGGTACGCTTGGCTAATAAATGTCACCCTATGTCCTGGGTCCGGTCCCGATTAAAGCTGCTGATGGTGAGTTAAAAGGGGGGGCATGACAGCATTTGGGAGTGGGTGGGGTTGCACTTAACCCCTGGCCATTTAAACTCTTATTTTGACATGCTATCTCAAAATCTGCATAAGTTTGAGGACATTCTACTTACCTTATCCCTACCTACTCAACCTTTTACCTAAACCTAGACACTTTTTTATTTTTTCATCTTGGCTTCAAAACTGCTTGCCTCCTCCCACATGGCTTCTGTTTGACAAGGCCCCAAAAGCTGAATCAGCACTGTCATCTGTCAATTCTTCTGTAGTTTTCTTCTCTGAGACTAGCTGCAGTTTATTCTTTGAATTTGTCCTTTGCAATAGATCTGATGCCTGAGATTTTCAAAGATTTATGCAGCTCAATTTTTTTGCTTCTGAGAACTGGATCTCCACAGAACAGGAAGTTGTCAGGTCACATGGTATATTGATGACATCAGAGGACCAGCATGACATCACACCTGATCATGTGATTTGCCCTGTCAGTCATGTGACTTAGATCATGTGACCTCAAAGATGTATTATTGATTGACAGTCAGGAAAACACTTAATTGAATCAATTATCATTTCTTAAACCAATAGTCTGAAACGATGTGGAAGGTACTTACAAAAAGCTGAAAACAAGAACAGAAGCAAGCCCGACCAAAATAAATGCAAAATACTGCTTATGGCAGTATTTATTTTTATTGTGCAAGGTAATAAAAATTCTTAAAACTATCGGTCACGATTCCCTACTACCCTGTCAGCGAAATAAACAAAGAATGTTTAAAAGACAAAACTTACATTTTTATATCCACCGTTTAAGTACACTTAATGTATGAATTGACTAGTACAAAAATTTTCAATAGATGTCCTCAAATGTGACATTTTTTTCTTTAAAAAATAACCTTAATACACTAGTATACTGTGTATACATTGAATTAAGGTTACGTGTACCCGTCATGCGCGGATCCAGAGGGGGGGACCGGGGGTCCGGACCACCCCTGGAATTTGAAAATTTTACATAAAAAAAGGTAATTTTGGGATTTTTGGGAGGTTAGACCCCCCCCCCCCCCCCCTCGTCTGTGACCAAAAATTACCATTTTCATTGGACCCCCTCTCATGAAAATTTCTGGATCCGCGCATGCCCGTAAAATGAGTTATCGGCTAGTCATTAACACAATTTCATACCCGGATAGAGCATTTGTTGGATCACATTCGTAACAGATAAAGTGTGTTATAAATGTGTTTGTCCGAAATGGGGGTTGACATGAGAAGCATATACATGTATGTAACAGGTTTAGTTGTCTATTTGTTCAGACAAACATCATTAAATTCTTTACAATATTGATTTTATTCTCGATTGCAAAACAATAGCCCATTAAACTAATCGCTCTCGAGACTAACTCCAACTTGAATCAACCTCACACAGAGAGAGAGAGAGAGAGAGAGAGAGAGAGAGAGAGAGAGAGGACGTGTGGAATAATGATTTTTTGCCCAAGGTACCAGTGCATCTCGAGCGCGCACGTGAGTGTGTCCAGCAACATCCAAAACAGCAAGAAAATTGATCTGCAGATTGGAACTCAAGGCAAAACACACATCATACAGTTTAACTTCCAACAATCTGTGTCTCGTACTGACTGTCGATCAATTGTTGAATAAAAGATAACAAGACAGACGGCGTTCAACATCATTTGATAACAGGAAATCCCGGGTCTTGGTGCCATATATATTCCGTAACTGTGGTTTAAAGAGTTGAGGAAATATGAAGCTCGAGTCACCGATGACGACGATGGACAAAGTGACACAACAAATCAGTATCAAGATATTGGCCCATCTGGTGAATAAAAACCTGCTACAAATGTGTTTCAGATGTAAATATGCATTTTTTTGTACTGTTTTTAAATCAAAATTGACCTGTGACATATGTGACTTCATGTCACATCAAAAACCGCCAGCGATCATATTCGTCACAAAATATGTTACATTTATGCTTGATTTCCTAGTCATATATGTAACACATGTTACATATGTGATCATATATGTAACAGGTGTTACATTTATGATTTGTTACAAATATGATCCAACAGAGCATAATTGTATGGTGAAACAGAACATTAACAGCAAACTTCTAGTACACATTAAAACTTAAGTCAATTTTGAAAAATGCACTTTCCCACAGACGTCAATGGTGACTGCCTAAAATTTCCAAAACAAATCTCACAATATTTTAAGCATTTGCAGCTTTAAAACGCGTGTATAAAATTAGATGAATATCGTGTTTATTGCAAAAGTTTATTCATTAAGCTTTACAATGACACATAAAAAAACAACTGTTACAAGAAAATGTGTTAATTAGTAGAGACAGGATATTTTTTCTTGTAAACACTTGTAAACATGAAAATACATTCAATTTGAAGTCTATGGAGTTTTCCAAACTTGACGAATACTTTTGTACGCCTTCTGTTAAGCCCCTGTCTCACCGGCATGCGACAGCCTCGAGACTGGTATGCAAATTGGTCGTGAATCTGTCGTACGACATCCATGGCGCGACTGTTGCGAGGATTCGCACGTGTCGCGAACTAGTCGCCACAGTACTCGAGAAAGATTTTCAGTTTTGAACATGTTTAGATCTTTTCGACGACAAAATTCGCGAACCTGCCATAAAGTCATCGCGAAGTCCTTGCCATGTGTGGCGAATTAATTGCAAACCTGTCGCAAATCCCACGCAGTCTTGTCGCCGCGGTGTTTGGCGATTTAATATAATGCGCAAAATCGCGGAAATGGCGTAAGCCTATCTCACGAATAGTCTTAAGAACACGATGCGAACGACTCGCGACTATCCGTGTGATGAAACAAAACGAAACGACATTCGTGGAAATGTTGTGAGAAACTCTCACGAATATCTCACTTACGAATGTCTCACGAGTACAGTGAGTTGAAGACGAGCTCCTTCTACTTATATATGAGCCGCTTTTTTGTCTATGCGAAAACAAAGGCGCAGACTCAGCTTCGTCGTAACTGCAAAGCTGGGCCGAGTAACTCGAAGGCATCGTAAGTTCCCCTACTTACGACATACTTCAGATGATCACTTTAAAATTTACGCCATTGCTATTCCAGTTATTCTGGGTTGTCGTAACCTTTTTTCAAATGAAAGTTGCCACTTCGTAAGACAAGACGACGCCAAACTTACGATGCTGTTAATTAAGTTGTCACCGTAACTTTAGGTTTTTTTCCGTAATTCACCAAAATCCCTAAGAGATACTTAAGTTTGTCGTAAGTTGATCTTAAGCTTAAGATGGTTTTGAGTTACTAACCCCTGATCAGCACCTTTGTTTTCGCTATACGGATAGTACAATTCCCCTTCTGCCTAAATCCGAAATTTCAAGTTTCTAGCCATCTTCTGAGACTGTACGGGCAGGTTTGAGTCAAACCTGGTCGGAACCCCCGAAGACCAGTTTTCTCTCGTCGCGGCTCAATTATGTCCTAGAAGGCAGTTTCCAGTTTACTTCAATTGACAGATTCGTTTGATAATGTACGGTTTCGAGTCCGCATACTTCAGTACTAGTATAAATGTAGTTTCAGTAGATATAGGAAAAAGGCAAATGTCTCCATCGTTAGTAACACAAAAATGCTTACATGATTTTCCGTGCTGGTATATTCACTGTCTGACAGCACATATTTTTTATCTAAATATTCGACGACCAGACGTAGTAATAAAATATACAAGAAATGATTAAAGTTTCTGGCACTCTAGAAAAATAAGTCTGGAAAGAAACGGGACGTTGATCAATCAAGTTTTAGTTTCTTCAAAATGATTCATAAAAATAGAAATGGAGTAACAGTTATTTTATTATTTTTGACCATTGAACTACCATTTGTTCACGGTCTTGGCACATACATGGCACACGGCTACCTGACAAATCAATTTAGAGCGAAAACAGCGTTTTTCTGGACACACCCGTGGCAAACTTTACTGGATAATGACTTAATGAATGTAACGATGAACAACCGTACGTGCACGGCAGTTCATGCTAATTTAGTATCGAGACATGCTGCAAGGTATCCTAGTGTAAACACTTTGGGAAATTTTACAAAACTCCACGAGAAAATTAAAGCCGCGTATCAGAACCATTCTTACTCTTTCATAGACACATGGAACAATACCTATCCAGCAGAAAAGGCGGACACGGTGTCAGAACTTGGAGGATATGAGATGGACTATTTAGGAGAAATGTACGGAAGCAGATTAGGAGACCTTTTCAAGGCGGGGTTTTCATCGACAGGTTTTACCGACCGACTGCAGTTTGGAGCAACCAGTAAAGCACGGACACAAACAAGCGTGAAAATGTTCAGCGATTGGTTTTCCATGACTGTAATGGTAGATTTCTACACACTGGATCGGGTGCATGTCAGAGACCAAGTGTTGAGGTTTTTCAAGAACTGCAATGCATATGAACAGGCTGCTTCTGATAAACAGGAGATGGTGAAGTTTGAGAATGGACCGCATTTTCAGAAAGTAATAAACAACATCGTTGAAAAACTACAACTTAATACTACTCTCACAATGGGTAAGTGTGCTCGTCCAATCTTTGATCCGTCTTACATCGGATTGTAACAAGCATTTTGATGCATGCAATGAACACGCTTGACATAATTTTGAAATTATTATTATGATCATTTTTATTTTCATTATTATATTCTTATTAACGAACAGCCGAGCTAAGCCACAGTAAACCACGTCGGTGGAAAAGCATGCTCATCCACCAAGGGTGGTTTACTGCGCTCTACACTTAATCGCCCGATGATTCACAAAGTTTCTAATTTGCATATTACTAGCAATCCAGGTGCCGCGAATACGTTGCACTAACGTTTCCTACCAAGGGAGGGTATCCCGTCACATTACTCCCCCTCGGAGAAGACTCGCCCCGAGTCTTGGCCTGGGGACTACATGGGCATCCGGCAGTTGTCATTATCCCACCGCTGCCACCAAATGTAACGAACAGCCGAGCTAACTTCGGTGGAAAAGCATGCTCACCCACCAACTTGTCCAAGGGTGGTTTACTGCGTTATATACTCCACACTTACTTCATTCACAAAGTTTCAAGTTTCCAATTTGCATATTACTAGCAATCCAGATGCCACAATATGTTGCGCCAACGTATTCTACAAAGGGAGGCTATCCCGTCACATCATTTTTTTATTTTATTTTTATTTACTTATTATTGTTTTTATTATTATCATTATTATTATTATGCTTGTTTTAAATTTAAAATTTATCTCTGGACAAGGGTATTACCAGATCCAAACTTGTACAGCCCCTTTCACTCGAGTTTGCCGTTTAAGCATTTTGCATTACACAAGCTGACCTGTGTTCTGAGTTTCTTTTTCATGTTGTGTCGACCAAGAGATCTGCTGATTTGAATGACAGTTTCAAACTTGATTGATCTGCTGATTTGAATGACAGTTTCAAACTGAATTACATTTGAAACAGCAAACTCAAGTGAACTTTTTATCTTACTATGTGGAAATTTGGCCTTGAAGATACTGATAGGTAACTGCTAAGATTGAAAAAATTCTGCTTCTGTCCCTATCCTATTTCAAAAGTGTGTTCTTAATATACATTGTATATGTTGATGATGAGATCACTGCGAGAATTGCAAAAGCTAGTGTGGCATTCGGAAGACTCCGTGCAAATGTCTGGGAGCGAAATGGAATCAAGCTTGACACCAAGCTGAAAGTCTACAAGGCTGTGGTACTGCCAACCCTCTTGTATGCATGTGAGACCTGGACAGTATACCAACGCCATGCAAAGAGACTTAACCATTTCCACTTAAGCTGTTTGAGAAAGTTGTTAAAAATCAAGTGGCAGGACAAGATTCCAGACACAGAGGTCCTGAGGAAAGCAGGGATGCAAAGCATGCATACAGTCTTAAAGCTAGCACAGCTAAGATGGACTGGCCATGTTATAAGAATGCCTGATGCGCGACTTCCAAAGAAAGTTTTCTATGGAGAACTACAGGAGGGAAAGCGCTCTCAAGGTGGCCAGAAGAAACGCTACAAAGACACCCTCAAAGCCTCTCTGAAGGATTTCGAAATACCAATGGGGTCCTGGGAACAGACTGCACAGGAGCGATCAAAGTGGCGAGGTCTCATCAACAAAGGAGCAGCCCTCTATGAAAAGAAGAGAATCTGTGAAGCTGAAAGAAAGCGAAGAGAGCGCAAAGCCAAAACAAATGTGCCACCAGCAGACTATGACATTGACTTGCTCTACTTGCAACCGACAGTTTAGAGCCAGAATTGGCCTAGTCAGCCATCAAAGAACTCACCAACACACATCAGCACTATTCAAGAAATAATGATGGTCTTTCTCATTAGTGAGAGACGAACTATCATATGTTGTGCAAGGGATTTTGAAATAAAAATGTGTTTTAACCAAACAATTACAATGTTTTTTATCAGATGAGGTGACATCATTACCGAGATGTGTTTTAATCAACCAATTACAATGTTTTTTGGGGGTTTGAGGTGACATCATAACCGAGGTGCGTTTTAACCAAACAATTAATGTAACAATGTTTTTATCAGAAGAGGTGACATCATTGCTGAATTCATGTAGATTTTAAGAACACCTGGCACCTGGGCCACTAATTCAGTTCTAGAATAGAATAAAAAGTTACCTGATTTACACACAAACTTGATTGGCCTAAATGCTCAAATGGAAAACTCGAGTGAAAGGGCTGTATCTGAAACATTTCAAATGGAGACCTCAATTTTCTGGCTCATTCGTTAAATTTAAGCCTGTAAACACGCAGTGTTGATATACGGCGAAAAAGTGCAATTGTCCATAAAATACTGCAATGAGGACGCTCAATCATCATAGTGTCACAATATCCCCTCCATTAAACAAGCAACGGTCTTGAGCAAGTTTCTGGAACTGTATATCAAGGAGTGCAAGGAGTGCGCATATAAACAAGTTAATGGCAAATTCAGTCAGCATTTACATTGCTGTTAATTTACATATATGGCAAGAAACTACTACTTTTTTCACATGAGTAGTGTGAAAATAGTAGTATTTTTAGGACATATCTATTAATTTAAACTAAAACTTTCATGACTTTTTATTGCTACTTTCTAAAAGCTTCTAAATGTGAACTTACATGCATTTCCCTTGACTTTTTTTGTCCGAGCATAATACACGACCTGCTTGCTTTCAGATGATGTCAAAACATTATATGATCTCTGTGCAACCGAACTGGCCATAAACAACAACACAGATTGGTGTACACTGCTCTCCAATGAGGACCTTGAAGTGTTGCAGTATGATAGTGACATTGGGGTAAAGCTGTTGATTTTGTTGTTTTTGTCCCACCCAACAGCTAACGTTATGTGCAGACACGACCTTGGTTTAAAGTCTCAACCGAAATACTGGAGAAACCCAGTGCTCCACTAATCCACATCAGGAAAACATGTACCTGCAATAAATACCCCCCTTAAACACCACTTAAAGTCTTTTAAATAAATATAGAAAACTGGGGTTTGCAGGGGTATACCTAATGTTCTTATTTTTTCATTCAAAACATACATTGAACCGCCTCAGGTTCTAACAGGTACCCACAATGTATGTTTTGAGTGAAAATATTTGAAAAAAAAAAATCATTTCTTCCCAATTACATTTTTTAATTTTTGCTTCTGAAAAAAATCTCTGTATATCGCATGGGGGTGTTTTCGTAATGCAACCATGGTGACTGTGTCTCCCTTGCTTCTACTGAGGTAAAGTTAAAGAGAGACATGTACATTACAAAATCATGCCGGCCATTCAATGTATTTTAGAGCTATAAAAATTGAAAATTGAAGAAAGGCTGTCAAGAGGTCAACTCGTTAACCATAAATTTGGCTTTATACTACGTATAAAACATTATTCAGGCGAACATTGAAATGGGATATGGCAGCCCAATTACTGGTCAGATGTCATGTCCTTTAGCCAGAGACATATTCAAAACCCTTGATGGTGTGATACAGGACAGACAAAGAGGGCATCAAAAGTAAGACTATATAATTTATAAAGGATTCTCAACATACTCATGTTATAACTTATAATAGTTATTCTCTAATGGACATGTTCTTATTTACAATCGCTAGTTATCTTTACAAGTTTATTTAACCTTTAACCCATTTATGATGAACGGATTTGCCCATTACTATTATTTCGAGGAGTCCATTTTCAATTTCAGGGGAATCAGGAGGGACTTTTAATTTTATGAAGTTTTTTCAATAAATTTCTTTAAGCAGACAGAATAGCACCAGATGGGACGCCGGGTTCTGTGGCATCACATCTTGGGCTACAGTTTGCCTTCATGTATGTTCCATAAAAAGTACGCCAGGTTTATACGATTTAAAGTATCCCACACACACAACTTCTTGAAATAAAGCGTACAATTTTCTCATACCCGTAGTGCATTATAACATCAGGAAAACATGTCCATTCAATATAGACCCCACTTGTACCCCACTTATATATAGCAAAACTCTGGTATGCAGGGGGTTACATATTAGCTTACTTACCTGAGCCGAAGGCTCACAAGGTGAACTTATAGGATGGCGATGCTCCGTCCATCCTTTGAAACCACTTGGCCAATGAAAGCCAACTTCTATATGAAGCATCTATAGGAAGTGGGAACCAATGTGCATATAAATAATCCAGGTCACATGACCAAAATAGCCGCCATGCCCATATATGGTCAAAACCCTTCAAAAAAGTTTATATAAACGGTCAAGGTCACATGACCAAGATGGCCACCATGGCTATAAATAGCAACAAGAACTCCGCGGAGGTCGATATCGCACCTGCATCGGGCAAAGTCAATAGACCGTGAAATATAGTTCAAGGGCACCGGGTCAAGGTGCGTGCTTGAAGGGCATGTCAAGGACAATTACTATGCAAGGTTTCAGACTCGCAACTGTCTCTGATGTCGAGAAAACCAAACTTCGACGTAAAAATTTTCAAAGTCAGTGGACCATAAAATATAGGTCAAGGGCACCACGTTAAGGTGCGTGCTTGAACGGTATGTCAAGGACAATTACTATGCAAGGTTTCAGACTTGCAGCTATCTCTGATGTCGAGAAAACCAAACTTCGACGTAAAAATTATCAAAGTCAGTGGACCATGAAATATAGGTCAAGGGCACCGGGTTAAGGTGCGTGCTTGAAGGGTATGTCAAGGACAATTATTATGCATGGTTTCAGACTCGCCGCTATCTCTGATGTCGAGAAAACCAAACTTTGACGTAAAAATTTTCAAAGTCAGTGGACCGTGAAATATAGGTCAAGGGCACTGGGTTAAGGTGCGTGCTTGAAAGGGTATGTCAAGGACAATTACTATGCAACGTTTCAGACTCGCAGCTATCTGTGATGGCGAGAAAACCAAACTTCGACGTAAAAATTTTCAAAGTCAGTGGACCATGAAATATAGGTCAAGGGCACCGGGTTAAGGTGCGTGCTTGAACGGTATGTCAGGGACAATTACTATGCAAGGTTTCAGACTCGCAGCTATCTCTGATGTCGAGAAAACTAAACTTCGACGTAAATGTTGACGGACGAACGAACGAACGGACGAACGAACGGACGAACGTACGGACGGACAGAAATTTGAACTCCTATATCGCACCCTGCTATAAGCAGGTGCGATAAAAACCTTTTGAAATCTTATTCTCCTGAACCAGAAGGCCTATGATTTTGAAACTTGGCATAAAGCATCTAGTTAGTGAGCTAGGCCCTGATTTTTTGCCATTTGTTACCAGTCGAGGGGACTAAATCTCTTGGCACTTTTTAATAAGTTCAATATCTATAGATAATATTTCAGCATGATAGCAATCTCAGATCGGTAGCTTAAGACCTGAAAAAGATCAGTCTTATCGGTACCTTGCAAACAAGAAGTTTATGGGCTGGTTATTACATGTATAAACATGCCCTAAGTAAAATATATTTGTGTTTTAAGCAGCACAACGCATCCCTAGCATTTATAAGAGGTCAATGTATATCTAAAAATGATTGGCATGCATTTAGAACATGATAACTTCGTGAAAATCTATCATAAAAACATGCTCAAGGGTAGGATTACCCCACCCACATCCATTATTATACCAACTTCATATTTGTTTAAAACTTTTATGTATAGACATTAAAATAAATATTTCTCTCTAATATCCTAAATATTTGGATACCATTTAGCATTTCTTACATTATTGTCAAAAATCATAACAGTATATCTGATTAAATTTGAATATGCATGAGAATTGTAAAAAACAAATAGAAATATTGGAGAATAAGTCATGAGTCCTTGAGCTATGATGGAGCCGTACCAGCATATTTTTTTAGGTTTCAAGCAGTTCATTTGATTCCGAAATGCCTAAAATGGTTTACATAATAATAAACTTAATTGCACTATGTAGCATATATGGTTTCCATGGCAACCATTAATGCGCATTGGAATGTACAGGTCTACAAACAGACCATATCCCTGCTGATACTTATCGTAGACCACCAAACTGAATCAAGAGCTTGTATAGATGTAGCCTTATTTTCAAATGGTAAGATATTCAAATAATCTAATTTGCATATTCAAATAATCTAATTTGCGTATTCGTAAATATTAATAAAGACGACACAACTACTGAGGTCCAAACCATCATTGCAGCATTTTTCATACGAGTGATACAATTTGATAAAATTTCATTAGAGTTTTTAATGACGCATATCTCATTTGTGCTCTGCCCATTGGGGCCCCAAGAAATTAATGGGCTGCTTGTGCCTTCATGCAATGCTTATAAACTACTGACTGCCCATCTAATTAGTGGCTTACCGCTCAAGCCTGCCTAGGAAAAGTGGTTAAAGTCAAACCATCCATACATATAAGCCTTAGTTGTCAAGCGGTTTATATATATAAATATCATTAGCGTTTTACATTGAAGAGTACAAAAAACTTTGGACCACTGAGGACTTTTGCGGGAAAATTACGTGACCGTATCTAAATTGGAGAAAATTTAAAATTTGTAGGTATACTTGCAACATTTCATCTAACTTGATTGCGTTTAGCTCTAGAGAATAAAAGTGGATGCAATGATTACTAATACAATGTACTAATGACCTATTGACTTGCATAATGATGTATGACTTCTAATATCTAGTATATGAATAAAAACCTTATAAATTGGATAAAAAATAACGAAAATACTATGGGGTATACTTAAAAAATATCTCATAACTCAACTTTTGATGGTCATAGAGTACTAAGCATAGTATTATATTACTGCTAATATACTATACTAATGATGATTCGGCTGGTATAGACATATCTGACCTCTACTACCTAGCATAGGGTGAAAAAACGACCAAACTAAGGGCTATACTTACAAAACTGCTTGTAACTCAATATCTGATAAACATAGAGAGTTGAAAATAGCGTCAAATGATTGCTAAGACAGTGCACTACTGATAAATGGGCTAGTGATAACTTATCTGACGTCTACGACCTAGACTATTAATGAAACCCTTATTAATTGGAGAAAAATCTTGAAAAAAATATAAGGAGGTATACTTACAAAATTGCTTCTAAATCAAATGCTAATGGCCATTGAGAGCTAAGATTAGTAGCAAATGATTGCTAATGCAATGCACTTATGACATATAGGCATAAATAAACATATATGATTTCTAATACCTAGTATATGCATAACAACTATGAAATTGGAGAAGATAAGGGGGGGGGGGTAGTCTTACCAAATCTCCTTTAACTCGTGTGTTAATAGTCCTAATATTGTACGAATAGTATCAAATGATTGCGTTTGCAATGTGCTAATGATGTATGAGTTGGCATTAACATATCTGATTCCTGCTACCTAGCATGTGGATCAAAACCTATTGAAGTGGGGAAAAATCGCGAACATACTAAGGGGGCATACTTACCAAATCACTTGTAACTCAACTGCTTCTAACCATAGAAAGTGTCACATAGCGTCACATTTTTGATCCGACAATGAGCTAGTGATATATGGGCTCGTGTAAACTTATCTGACATCTACTAGGTATAATGTTAATTAAAGCCTTATTGATGAGAGAAAATGGCAAAAAAAAACTAAGGAAGTATACTTACCAAATCGCTTACAACTCAACGGCTAATGGCCCTAGAGAGCTAAGAATAGTAGCAAATGATTGCTAATACAATTTACTAACTATATGTTGACAAACTGATACCTAGTATATGAGTAAAAACTTTAAAAATGGGAGCAGAAATCACGAAAAACCTAAGGGGGTAGTATTACTAAATTCCCTGTAGCTCGTGTGTTAATGGTCCTAGAGAGTTATGAATAGTATCAAATCTTTGCTTTTGCAATGCTCTAAGGATATATTAGCTGATATAAACATATCTGAATCCCTGCTACCTAGCATATGAATCGAAACCTAATTAAATGGGGGGGGGGTGGGGTAAATCGTGAACAAACAAAGGGGGTATACATACCAAATCGCTTATAATTCAACTGCTAATGAACATAGAGAGCTGAAAATAGTGTCAAATTATTGCTAAGACAGTGGACTAATAATATGGGCTAGTTTAAACTTATCTGATGTCTACTGCTAAGAATATAAATACAAACCTTATAAATTGGAGAAAATCATGAAAAAAAAAATCAGAGGTATACATGTACTTCTAAAACAATTTATTACTCAACTACCTTTTGCCTTAAGGAGTTAAGGTAAATATAAGATGATTGATAAAGAAATGTACAGAAGATATATTAGCTTCTGACTTCTCTTGACAAATTTGACTTCTTCTACCTAGTATATGAATCAAAACCTTATAAATTGGAGGAAAATCTCGAAAATAAGTAATGAGGTATACTTACAAAATCTATTGTATCTCAATTGCTAATAACCCTACAGAGCTGATAATGGTGTCAAGTGATTGCATAGGCAATGTTCTAATGCATATTGTCAGGTAAAACTGATATATTATCTGTAGCCTAGAATATTATTTAAAAAACACACCTTTATTTAGGATATATTGGAGAACAATCAGTTAAACCAAGGGAGTATGTTTTATGAATATTCATGAATATGCAAATAAGATGATTTGCAAATGATATAAATGAATGTTAAGTATTTGTTTTAACTCTAGTTTGAGATCAAATTTGATCCAGTGGCAGCCAAGATATACTGGTAACCAACTTTGTAGGTACATGTATAGCCAATTTTATGAATTTCAGAATGCATAATTGCAATAACTTGACCTTTGACCTCATGTTTCTCAAACATACTATCCAGATAGAGCTTGTAGCAAGGCTTGATATCATTTATTATCCATTTGTATTTATTTCCATTCATATTTCAGTACAATGTGACAAAGAAAAGAAGACATTATACTTAAATGTATCATTTTACCGCACATTTGCACTTACTTGACCTTTGATCTCGCAGTGACCTCCAAGGTGGGAGTAATTGCGCTCTAAAGTGCTAGGAGATTCAATGTTGACAAAATTTATGTAAAAGCTAGCTTTGGATTTTGCATGACAATAATAACATTTCCATGTCAAAAGTAAAAATAATACATTTTCCCGAAATTAGGTACCTAACGAAAATTGAGTTTTTGGGGCCATAAGCTACCGATCTGTGATTGCTATCATAATGAATTTTTATCTACACATACTAGACTAATAGAAAATTAGTATTAGATTTAGTCACCTTGACTGGTAACAAAAAATTGTCTGGCTCACGGACTAATCAGGCAATTGAGCTCTACAAAGTGTATATATAAATAATGACTTCGGGATGACCTTGATCTATTTTACAGCAAGGTCAACACA
Organism: Rugalucina vietnamica; assembly: GCA_964017185.1. Lineage (NCBI taxonomy): Eukaryota > Metazoa > Mollusca > Bivalvia > Lucinida > Lucinidae > Rugalucina > Rugalucina vietnamica. The sequence continues at coordinate 20,678,045 of OZ024878.1, read as the reverse complement.
GGTTGCCCATGCATTTGAATGGGGAAATTTAGTAAAATGTTATTAAATGGGGGGGGGGGAATTGCAGGGAGTGTTCAAATGGACAGAAGATTTATGGTTATGAAAACAAATTGTCCTCAGGGGGTTGCCTGCCCTGTCCAGGGGCTATATACATGTATATGACCATAATATTCAAACATCTTCTCTGAAATCACTCGGCCAATCAAAGCCAAACATTAAGTGGGGCATCATTAGGAAAGGGGAGTAAAAGTTAATATAAATATTCCAGGTCACATCACCAAGATATTGGCCATGGCTATAAATAGTGAAAACCATCATAAATCTTCTTCTTCAGATCTGTAAGACCGATGATTTTGAAAATTGGCCTGAAGCATGAATGAATACAGCTCTACAAAGTTTGTTTGGCCTGAAGCATGAATGAATACAGCTCTACAAAGTATGTATATATCATGACCCTGGGATGGCCTTGACCTATTTATTAAAGGTCAGTTTAGGTTGCATATCCCAGTTCTCAGGTGAGCGTTTATAGGACCATTGGTCATCTTGTTTTTCTTATTCTTGTTCCAAAAACATAGACTGTGAGTACACAATAGAACCGCCTCAGTGTGGCGGTTCTAATGTGTATTCACAATCTATGTTTTGTATCCAAATATTCCAATGAGATTTTCAATTTTTACAGCTGAAAAAATCTCTGTATATTGCATGGGTGTGTTGTCTTGATGGTTAACTTCATTTCAATTCATTGTTTCAGCTACACACTGGGAGTGTTTCAGTTTGGTCATTTAGGCACTGTGTTAGACCTCTTTACTGGTCTAGGCTTGTACAGGGACCATCTTCCCATCACAGCAAACAACTTTGAGCAGCTAAAGCACAGAAAATTCAACACCGCTAATATTGGGCCATTCTCCACCCATCTGGTTTTTATTCTCTATGAGTGTGGGGGTACCAGCAACAGTGACTATGCTGTAAAGCTCCTGGTGAACGGGAAACCAGAAACAATCCCAGGTTTCCACAGTGATGTAGTGAAGTACCAGGATGTAAGACGAAGCTATCGCCACATGGTGGAAGGTTGTGACAGAGAGAAACTTTGTAAAGATGGCACTGTGTCACAGGTGATTGTAGGGTAAAGGTATATCAAGCATTTAAAAAGCTATGCTAAAAAACTGGGTATTTGATATTATTCCGCAAATAGGTTACTGTATGGGCGGCACCTCATGAATACCTTATTAGACTTTTACTACTTTTCATATAGGTAAAAGCTAAAGGTATACAGTTAAAAGATTCATCTCACAGGTTTTCCTTTAGAAAATAACTGTGAAATAGGAATTTGCCTTATTCACTGGATTGGACAACATACAGGTAGCTGATTTCTAACGGAAACTATGAAATCAGTCTACACTGACTGAGTTTACCTTTTCTATAATCTCCATACCTGAACAGATGGACTAGCCGACCACGTTCAGATATGACTATCAAAGTTACCACCTATTCAGTAACCTATTTTCCAAATAATACCTGTTTATGGTCCCGATTTGGTCATCTTTTAGCTGCCATTTTCTAACGCATGATCGAAATTTCATTTGCTTGGACAAAAAGTCAAAAATCAAACCACAGCAGGTTTTGATATTTTTAAGATTAAATAAGGGTGAAAGACAGTCAGACGAACTTTCTTAACTCAGGTTAACAAAGTGAAAGTTAACAAATTTGTTAACTCAGGTTTACAACTTCATTTACAGGTTGACGAAATCCTCAATGTTAACAAATTTGTACCTTTACTGAACTGATATAGTGGCGAAGAAGTTGTTTCAATGTTAGAGCATATAATTAATGTATCTAATGAGTAAGGAAGATAAAAATCATAGTTACATTAAATTAGGATTTTTATTGAAACCTCATACATGACATCTTTACATAGTATTTTTGTCCCATACTTTACATCCTAGTTAACATTTTTTCATTCATATCTGGATACAGCCTCAACCTCCTGGGTTCTCGAGAAGTCACAATAGTGAGTAAATCAGTAGTGCTGACACAAAGCAAATGAGCTGTGTCATGAGAAAACCAACAAATTGCATGTGCGAAAACAATGACATAGATCAGCTTTACGGTAAAGCAAAGCTGATCAGCGACTTTGTTATCACTACAGGGATAGTACAATTCCTCTAATTTCTAAATCCAAACTTTCCAGCCTCTAACCATCTTCCATGTTTGTACAGCTCGGCTTATGTGGGACCCGTTTGGAAACCACACTGTTGCTTTTCTCTTGTCGCGGCTTAAATTCAGATTTTGAACCCCCATTTTCTCCCTTAAAAGTAATACATTCTTTTACTAAATCCATACACTTTCCAATGCATATTGAGAACTGTATGAGCAAACACTTGGAATGATGGACATTGATGGAAAATAGTTACCTGCACCTTTCCTTTTCACATTATGAAAAAAGTACAGTCAAAAGAAAGAAAACCAGACTTTTGCCTATGCGAAAAGGAAGGTGCAGATCAGCCCCTTTATTTTTGCTAAATGGATAGTACAAACTCGCCTCTTGTTAAATTCAAAATTTCAAGCTTCTAGCCTTTTCCTGAGACTATAAAGCCCAGTTTATGTTGGGCCTGCTCAAAAACCCCGAAAACCTTTTTTTTTTCATCTCACGTCGCAGCTCATATGCAAACACATTTTTTTTCTCAAACTCATGTAATGCTGTTCATATTACACTCTTCAGCTCAGACTGGGCTTCACACAAATCTATTACAGTCTCATGTCCCTTCCCATAATGCAACGTAAACAGCGTAATCGCTTCTCCAGTCACATCAAGAGCTTGCCTCCAGTCTCGCGCACTGATCAGGACTTCCGACAGCTTACGTAACTCGTTGGCTAGTTCTATACTCTGTGGACCATAGATCACTCTGACGGTGGCAATACTTTCTTGTAGGTACTCAGAAGCTTTCTTAAACTGACCTGAAAAGTGGAAGAGACATGCATTATGAAAACTTGCCCATGCAATATACAGAGATTTTCTCACCTAGTAAAATTGAAAATGTAAACAGAAAAATTTTGATATTTTTCTTATTTTTGCTCAAATTATAGATTGAGTGTACATGTTAGAACTGCCTTATAGAGGCGGTTCTAATGAGTACCCTTAATCAATGTTTTGGAGCAAAAATAAGAAAAATAGGTATACCCCTGCAAACCCCGGTTTTACTATATAAAAGTGGGGTTTAAGGGGGTATTCATTGCATGGTCATGTTATCCTGATATAAGCCGCCTCAGGGGAAAACCAACAATCTGCATATGCGAAAACAAAGGCGCAGATCAGCTTCGCAGTTACTGCGAAGCTGATCAGCGCCTTTGTTTTCGCTACACGGATAGTACAATTCCTCTACTTTCTAAATCCAAAATTTCCAGTCTCTAGCTATCTTCTGTGATAGTACAGCCCGGTTTGTGTCCGACCTGTTCGGAAACCACATTATTGGTTTTCCCACGAGGTGGCTCATATGTCTCCAAAAGCATGGCTAATGTTTGACACACAAATGAATGTACCTTGATGGTATGCTTTATAAAAGATTTGAAAATTTCAAACTACTTAAAAAAACTGTGAAGACAGCAAAGGCAGCATACATGTACATTAGCACAGTAAATAACCCTTAGTTTATGAGCAAGCTATTCCCTTAGCTGAAGAAGGCTCACATTATATGAGCCGCATCATGAGAAAACCGGACATTTACATATGAGCCGCCACATGGGAAAACCAACAATCTGCATAGGCGAAAACAAAGACGCAGATCAGCTTCGCGGTAATCGCGAAGCTGATCAGCGCCTTTGTTTTCGCAACTTGGATAGTACAATTCCTCTTCTACTTAAATCCAAAATTTCAAGCTTCTAGCTCTTTTCTGTGCTTGTACAGGCCGGTTTGTGTCGGACCTGATCGGAAACCACATTGTTGGTTTTCCCACGAGGTGGCTCATATGCAAAAACAAATGCTCAAATCTGGATATCTCATGACGTGGCTCACATTATAGTACACAATAATACATCATTTCCCATGTGTGAAGTGACAGCGCGTGTCAAATATTTGTTTTCAATAAACTCCATCGGCTACCGTCTTTCGATCGATAATTAAGGTATTATATGACCATTAGACAAGCACGCGCCGACAATTAATGGCTCTGGACAATGTATTTACGACGGAGATGGCGATTTTAGGTCATTTTTAGTTGTCACCATTTTTTTTCGCCAATTTTTATTTTCAATCGCCAGATTAAAAAAATTGTCGCAATTTGTGAAAATGGCGATCGGTAACGCGAACCCTGAGTGTAGAACTCATCTTTTACAGAACATAACCAAATCTAAACCTTAACAACAAATCATCAAAACAAAGACATGTTTGTGAAATGTGTACCCCTTCATACCCTACTTTTATATAGTAAAACTGGGGCGTATAGGGGTGCACCTACTTTTCTTATTTTTGATCAACCCTAGATTGTGGGTACTAATTAGAACTGCCTCGCCAAGGCATTTCTAATGCTCACAATATATATGAATAAGAAAATCAATTTTTTTGGCTACTTCAAGTTTTCATTATTCTAGCAGTGAGAAAGTCTGTATATCAAATGGGCATTTTCTGAATATACTGAAATGAGAATTACCTGTCATAGCATAACATCTAGCTAAACAATCCTAATGAGAATTACCTGTCATAGCATAACATCTGGCTAAACAATCCTGAGTCCCTGCCAGCTCTGAGTTGTGTTTGTACAGCAGCTTGACTCTCATCTTGTAACATGACAGCATAACAGATATAGCATCTAAAAGAAGAAATGAGCCTATGCATGAGAAAACGAAAATTTGGGTTCCGACCAGGTCCAACACAAACCAGGCTGTACAGTCACAGAAGATGGTTAGAGGCTGGAAATTTTGGATTTAGGAAGTAGAGGAATTATACTATCCGTGTAGCAAAAACAAAGACGCTGATCAGCTTCACAGTTACTGCGAAGCTGATCAGCGCCTTTGTTTTTGCCTATGCAAATTGTTGGTTTTCCCATGAGGTGGCTCAAATTTATCTAAAAGTTTGGTATTAAGTTCTGGTTTAATATCCCAGTCAATAATTTTTTGGTCATGTTGGGATGAAGCCACCACCTCCTGGGTTTAACCAGTACTCTGGGGAGTTAATGTGTCTGGCTCAAGGACACAACACGGTGCTTCCAGTGGGAATGACCTCTCAATTTGGAGCCCAATGCTCTACCACTATGCCACCACACTCCCATAACAAATGGTTTTGCTTTAGCGTTCAGTAACTACACAGCTTATCGGCGCCATTGTTTTTGCTTTATGTACAGTGTAATCCTTCTTCTTAAATCCGATATTTAAAGCTTCCAGCCTTCTTCTTCAATCGTACAGGACGGTTTGTTTCGGACCTGGTTGGAAATCCAAAACTGCTTGCTCAAACTTGTGGGTAAGTCACATGCTTTTTGAAGGGTACTCTAGTTCTCACCCAGCCTACTGATTGGCTCATCTCACAGGAGCTGAAATAATTCCCAAAGTTATCCAAAGCTGAACAAAAGACGCATGTGAAAACCAACAAGTAGGGTTTCCAACCAGGTCAGACACACACAAGCCTGAAAAGTCACAGAAGCAGGCTAAGCGCTGGAAATTTTAGATTTAGTAAGAAGAGGCATCACACTATCTATGGAGTGAAAACAAAGGCGCTGATCAGCTGTGCAGTTACTGCACAGCTGATCTGTGACTTTGTTTTCGCATATGCAGATTGTTTGTTTTGATACAGCAGCTCAAATTCAAATTACCTTTATACTTTTCTTGTTGCAGTAACTGTAGACCATTTGAAAAAAGTTGACTCGCTAGTAGAGCCTCTTCTTCAATGCCTTCCAAACTGTTGCTTATGTACTGACAATGTCTGCATTTTAGCTTCTTGCCTGTGGCTGGGCAGAGTGGACCTTTGCATTCTGGACAATTGTAGCTCTGATTAAAAGAAGTACAAAAAGAAATGAAAAAAAAAAGCCTATACAAAACATAACATTTGAACAAAACAGTATCAATGCAATAAAATGAAAACATGATTGAGCCGCTAAGAAGCTGAGGGAGAGGATGGGGTAGTTAAAATAGTTTAAGCCTCCATGTAATATCAAGTAATTTTTTATCGTTGACCATTCCAAAAAGGTACTTCTGTTAAGGTCCTATTTATTTCATGTTTTGGAGTCAATTTTTTGTGCTGTTGGCTCTGAACATATTATTTAGTTCACTTCAGGTAACTGAGACCACCTTTAAGGGACATAGCTGCTCACTTTGGTTGTGATATGTTCTATCTTTGTATCAATACCTTGTTCTCATTTTGTTATGTTTTTTTCTTGGCTTTGGTTCTGATTGCACAGTTCCTTATTTTTTCCTTTATATGATAATGGTGATAATTCAGAAGGCGATTCATAAAGCACTCTTTGTTCAGTTAATGATTTAGCTATGTAAAACAAAAACACAATACATATACTATCATATCAATCAGTTGGTCCATTAATGCTGGCAAAACATTAGGATAAAATCTTTATAAAGAAAAACTATTTTAAGGTATACAGCGTTATTCATCTTTCTTTTTTCTTTTTTTTGCTTCAAAACAGAGATTGTGGGTACTCATTACAACAGATTCTACAAGGTGGTTCAAATGTGTACACGGAATCTATGTTTGAGCAAAAGTTAGACAATATCAAAAATTTTCATTCCAACATTTTCAATTTTTTAGAAAAATGAGCCGCCGCGTGGGAAAACCAACAATCTGCATATGCAAAAACAAAGGCGCAGATCAGCTTCGCGGTAACCGCGAAGCTGATCTTACCGCGAAGCTGATCAGCGCCTTTGTTTTCACTAAACGGATAGTACAATCCCTCTTCTTCTTAAATCCAAAATTTTAAGGTTCTGGCCTGCTTCTGTGATTGTGCAGGCCGGTTTGTGTCGGGCCTGTTCGGAAACCACATTGTTGGTTTTCCCACGAGGTGGCTCAAATCATTGTTACAGTATTGCACAGCCATGTTTTCATAATGCTTAATGTAGAGCACAAATAGAAAAACACCATCAAAACAAAGAACCAATAACGTACAGCATAAATCAGATCCTCATCTTTTGAATCTGTACACGGTCCACAAGTACATGTGAAGAAATACTGATCTCTCAGGGACTGTTGCCTTTCACCCCTCTTCATTCTTTTGTGATGGGGGCCTACAAGTACATCACAATAACATGTCAAAGTAATGTATACCCCCTTATACCCTACATTTATATAGTAAAAATGGCTTATACAGGGATAAACCTATTTTTCTTATTGTTGACCTAAAACATTGATTGTGGGTACTCGTTGTACCTGGTGCATGACACTGCGCCGAAAACCACTTCGCCGAAAAGACACTTCGCACTTCGCCGAAAAGACACTTTGCCGAAAAGACACTTCGCCGAAAACTTTGCCGAAATTCGGCGAAAAGGCCGAAAAAGTAGAATATGCTTATATAGAGAGCAAAACTAAAGACAAGTGGAGAGTATTCGGACGGACACCACACGCGGTGTGACATCGTCGCTGGACTTCTGTTTTCAACATTCGATTAAGTTATTTTTTAAGTTTATGCTGATACAAATTTATGAAAAGTGTGTTTATTTTCGCCATTTCTACAATACCATAAAGAACCACAATGCGTCAAATTTACAAGGTACACCAACATTGAGCGCAACGTCTTTACTAAAAAGCTCACCTTGTGAGCATTCACCTCAGGTAAACTGAACGGAAATATTTACGGCATCAATGTCGATGGACCACAGACGGACCCCCGATCATTGGTATACTATTAGTTCACATTCACATGTTACAATGAATCATATTTTCTAATACTTGACCATATTTGTTATAAATTCTGGCTCTGAATCATTTTTAAACATTATATTGCAAAAATTGCAAAGAAATAAATTTCGGCGAAGTGTCGCACTACATTTATTTTTTTCGGCCAAATGTCTTTTCAACGAAATGTCTTTTCCGCAAAGTGGTTTTCCGCGAAGTGTCAAGGACCCGTTGTACCGGTCTCTAATATCAGGCAGGAAACTTATCAGTCCTCCTGTAGATATACGTTGTTATTTTTATATTAGACTCAATAAAAGGTAAGTACATTTTGTAATGGGTCAGATGCACCGCAAAATAATGTTTTCGCCGTGTTCAAAGACATTAAATATTTCCAAGGCTGATTGGAAGCTATTTTTTTGCAAATCGAGGTTAAGAATCTTTCTATTGTTAAATGCAATTTTCTTCCTACAGAATATTTAAAATTCTTTGCTGTGAAAGAAATCTCCGGTTTCATTTATTTACAATTCCCCCAAAAGTTATATTAAACGAATCGTCGCATACATTTGTGTGAAAATAGCTCTTGCTCCCTGGTTCCATTGTTAGTAGAAGGTTAGGGTTAGTGTGAGTTGAATGAGAAACCTGGCAGTACGAACGAACTTCACACAGTTATTTTTGACCAGCTGTTTTCCCCCAAAACAGCCGGGCATCAAATGGTCCTCTGTCTTTCAAGCAAGGAGATTAGCCCTTGACAGATCCATATACACTAGCTCATAAATTTAAGCACATTATGTAGTTATGTAAAATCATACTTAGATGGTATTGAATTATTTGCGTTTATCATAGAAGCAATACGTTTAACGACGTTTAAAAGGGAAATTACTGTGAAGTTTCTATTTGTTCATGATTGCACGAGGAAATGTAAATATCGTGCACAGTTAGTTACCTCGTTAAGTCCGTGGGATAGATTGGCTAATATGCCATGTCGCGAGAAAAGAAAGTTAAGCGGAATATAATTGGTCTAAATATGCTGCGCAAGGTTTGGCCAACAGGCGTGCAGTCTTAAGATTAATAGCAGTTGTTATAACGAAACAAAGCAGCCAGTATATAAGTCAGTTAGAGTATGTTGGAATCGGTCAATACGAAAATTATAGACCAGGCACGTAAACTTAAAGCCTCCCTCGCTGCGCTCGGTCGGCTTTAAGTTCACGTGCCGGGTCTATAATTTTGGTATTGACTTCTCCTCCATACTCTAACTATTACATATTTCTTGAATAAATTTCATGTGCCAAAGTTCTTACAACTAGCTTCAAGATCATTTTACAAAAGACAGAAGAGGCCTACATCAGGCTACATGTACATTACTAATATCAGTATTGAGCCGCCTCATGGGAAAACCAACAATCTGCATAGGCAAAAATAAAGACGCAGATCAACTTCGCGGTAACCGCGAAGCTGATCAGCGCCTTTGTTTTCGCTACTCGGATAGTAAAATTCCTCTTCTATTTAAATCCGAAATTTCAAGCTACTAGCTGTTTTCGGTGCTTATACAGGCCGGTTTGTGTTGCACCTGTTCGGAAACCACATTGTTGGTTTTCCCACGAGGTGGCTCATATAGTTATGAAGTCAATATACAACATCATCAGGATAATATGCCCATGCAATTTAGACCCCTTAAACCTCACTTTTACATAGTAAAACTGGGATTTACAGGGGTATAAATAATTTTCTTATTTTTGATCCAAAACATAGACAGCAAGACAGTTGTTAGATGCACCCATAATCAATGAGCAAAAACAAGAAAAATAATTATTTTTAATAAGAGCTGTCGCAGGACAGCGTGCTCGACTGCTTCTGACCTTTGTCAAACATAAGGCCAAACCCGACCGGTAACCCAAAGCATTATGCTCATACATCTTTTTGCCTTGATGCGATAAGGCAAAATCACTGAACCATGAAAGTTAACTATAACTACCTAAGATTTAAAGGTCTCACTCATATTGTGAAAGAAGTGTATTCATATACCAACTGAGTGCCAAGACACAAGGCAAAATCACTGAACCGTGAAATAAGGTCACGCTGACCTATAAGTATTTCAGGGTCAAAGCCTCAAAGGTCTAGTGATACTTACTCATAATGTGAAAGAAATATGATCATATACCCATTCAGTGTTGAGATATAAAGCAAAATCACTGAACCATGAAATTAGGTCATAGTGACCTATAAGTATGTTTGGGTTAAAGGTCCGGTCATACTCATTCATAATCAGAAAGAAGTATGAAAAAATACCAACTGAGTGTCGAGATATAAGGCAAAATCACTGAACCATGAAATTAGGTCACCAGTGATCCAGGAATACTTTACGGTCAAAGGTCTTATCATACTCATACATATCGTGAAAAAAGTATGTTCATATACCAATTGAGTGCCGAGCTATAAAGGAAAATCACTGAACCGTGAAATAAGGTCATATTGACCTAGGACTACTTTAGGGTCAAAGGTCTTGTCATACGCAAACATAGTGTCAAAGAAGTTTGTTCATATACTACTTGAGTGCCGAGATATAAGGCAAAGTCACTGAACCGTGAAATTAGGTCATAGTGACCTATAAGTATATTGGGGTCAAAGGTCTGGTCATACTCACTCATAATCTGAAAAAAGTATGAAAATATTTTAATTGAGTGTCAAGATGTAAGGCAAAATCACTGAACCGTGAAATTAGGTCACAGTGACCTAGGACTACTTCAGGGTCAAAGGTCTTGTCATACGCAAGCATACTTTGAAAGAAGTTTGTTCATAAACCATTTCAGTACCGAGATATAAGGCAAATCACTGAACCGTGAAATTAGGTCACAGTGACCTATAAGTATATTGGGGTCAAAGGTCTGGTCATACTCACTCATAATCTGAAAAAAGTATGAAAATATACTAATTGAGTGTCAAGATATAAGGCAAAATCACTGAACCGTGAAATTAGGTCACAGTGACCTAGGACTAATTCAGGGTCAAAGGTCTTGTCATACGCAAACATACTTTGAAAGAAGTTTGTTCATAAACCATTTGAGAACCGAGATATAAGGCAAAATCACTGAACCGTGAAATTAGGTCACAGTGACCTATAAGTATATTGGGGTCAAAGGTCTGGTCATACTCACTCATAATCTGAAAAAAGTATGAAAATATACTAATTGAGTGTCAAGATATAAGGCAAAATCACTGAACCATGAAATTAAGTCACAGTGACCTATAAGTATATTGGGGTCAAAGGCCTGGTCGTACTCACTCATAATCTGAAAGAAGTAAGAAAATATACTAATTGAGTGTCAAGATATAAGGCAAAATCACTGAACCATGGAAAGTAGGTCAACCGACCCTTACCGTCATGACACACAAGTCAGTGTCACAAAGTCAAAAGATGAATGACCAACCATCTTCCTAAGTTGTTTCTATTAAGAAATAAAAAGAAAAAAAATTCGGGGAGTTCTAGATTTTGACCTCTAGCCCCGCCCCCCTGACTCTGACCCAGAGGTCCGATGTCATGGAACCTAAAGTGTATGAAGTATGAATGCTTTATGATAAGTTGTTGTCAAGATATGGACTCCTTGTAAAAGTTACACAGCAGTACATCTTTTTTTTTACAGTGTTCTAGTTTTTAACCTCCAGCCCCACCCCCCAGGCATGGACCGAGAGACCCGATGCCATGAAATGAAACTCAACCCTACAGGGTACCTATGGTCCGAGTATGAAAGCCCTCTGATAAAAAGTTTTCAAGATATAGACTTCTAGAATACTATATCACAGAAAAGCCATTATTATTAATGGTGTTCTAGATTTTAACCTCTGGCCCCACCCCCTGGCATGGACCCAGGGATCTGATGCCATGGAATGAAAGCCGACCCTACAGGGTGTCAATGGCCTAAGTATCAATGCTTTCTGATGAGTGGTTGTCAAGATATGGACTTCTAGAAAACTTTAACACAAGAATTGCCATTTTTGAAGGTGTTCTAGATTTTAACCTCCTGCCCCACCCCCTGGCCTTAACCCAGGGGCCCGATGCCATGGAATGAAAGCTAACCCTACAGGGTATCTATGGTCCAAGTATGAATGCTTTCTGATGAGTGGTTGTCAAGATATGGACTTCTAGAAAACTTTAACGCAAGTGTGACGCGCACGCGCACGCGCACGCGCACACGCACGGGAACGCGCACGGGAACGGGAACGGGAACGGGAACGTGGACGACCGGGGTGACTGCAATAGCTCTATGCACTTCGTGCAGTCGAGCTAATAATTTCATAATGAAATTTTTATCAGCCAAAATATAGCTGTTAATTTCATAAGTTTGTTTTCGTAAGGAAATGTACTAAATCTTACCATAACAATTGTATATTTCCTCCCCAGACTTCATATCCTTCACTGCTCTAACCACCAGCACATCTTTGTGGAAGCTGTCATATTCAAACAGGTGACATAAACAAAATCAGAAACACAATGAGGTGTGATGCATTACCAAGCATTAAATGAGCCACCCCATGGGAAAACCAACAATCTGCATAGGCGAAAACAAAGGCGCAGATCAGCTTCGCAGTAACTTTGTTTTCGCTACACGGATAGTACAATTGACTCCTCCGCCAGCAAGGTATAGCCACGCCCACCCCTATTTCCATAGACAAACATTGTGTTTTGGCACCTATATTTACCTGTAAAAAGCATGTGTTGGTTTGTTTGACCGTTAGCTAATGTGCAGATTTGAATGGTCAATATAAAATGAATATTAATGATGGGTGGTTTGACGGAGGACTCAATTCCTCTTCTTCTTAAATCCGAAATTTCAAGCCTCTAGCCTGCTTCTGTGACTGCAGTCCAGTTTGTGTTGGACCTGTTCGGAGACCACATTGTTGGTTTTCCCACGAGGCGGCTCAAATAATTATTTAAGGAGTACATGTATACTATAAAGAATCCATTATTACTAGACTACAAAACAGTTGTATTTATCAGAAAATTTTTTTACAGTCTGATGATCAGGCATACACACTGAGAATCACATAGTATTGTATACATACAAACCGATAAATGATCAGTGACACACATTGAAATTCAGACCGAAGTGGAGGTTAAGAATTTTCTCTTATAGACTGATAAATAGATGCAGTCAATGCAGAAACTGAACATGTATTGAAAGAAAGGAACATAAGAAATCTTGGTTATTTCGTTTTCGCAAACACTTCAAGGTTATTGTGAAGGAAGTACTATATGGTCATTTTTCTGAAATGTTTGCAAAAACAAAATAACCTGGATTCCTTATGTTTCTTTCATTCAGTATATGTTCAATTTCTGTATAGACTGAGTCAGTAGAGTAAACGCTACAGGTGAAAACTCAACTTTCTCGCCTCAACTTTGGCCAGAATTGCATTGTGTGTCACCCATGCCATACCACATTTCTCAGCTGTGATACAGCCCTGCCATAAAAAGAAAACTATTGCATGTTATTGCCTTATACTGAGAATGATATACAATCGCGGTTACCGCAAAGCTGATCTGGGTCTTTGTTTTCGCATATGCAGATTGTTGGTTTTCCCATGCAGCGGCTCAATTGCAAGTACATTGAAAATTATTTCCGTTTATAACAGACATTTTGTAGAAAACAAAACGAAGGCTTACAAAGTCTGTAAACCAACAGCATACAAACCTAGAGATAATTGTAGGATCACATGAATGGTTCATCAGACTAGCAGTGGGGTATATTGCAGTTGCAACTCTAACTTGACTTGTTTCCTGAACAAGAGTTTGCTCCCCTAACTCAGTGACCTTGACCTCTGTGATAGCATGGGCATTACACACAAGTTGCTGAATATGACGTAATAGAAGACCACCAATGTATATTTCAGTGTCATTAAGACCTGAGATGGTATGCTGTGAAGCGAATTTGTCACATATGTGGTCCAAAGTTCTTTTGGAACAATTATTTGCGTTTGATGATTCGTTAGTATGACAAACATTCTCTGGGTCATTATTTAGACAATTGTTAATGGCTGAAGGGTCTGCTGACATTGTAGAATTTACACCATTTTGTGCAGAATTTACACCATTTTGTGCAGAATTTACACCATTTTGTGCAGAATTTACACCATTTTGTGCAGAATTTACACCATTTTGTGTAGCTTTCTTATCAATCCACTTATTTAATGGATTCTGGTCCATCTCTGTAACATCATTGTGACAGTCACTGGAATGATTTGTTTCAGGTTTCTGTGTTTCAGATTCACACATTCTTAACCCAGAACTGTTAAACCATTTGGAATGTTGCAGAATTCTCAGCAATAAGACAGCCGTCTGAAATGAAAATCAGAATCATGAAAAGGTTTGAGGAAACTTCTTATTTATTAAGTTTACCAATTCTAAATTTTCATAGTACAGGTACATGTATGTCATGAGAAAAACAAGGATGCAGATCAGTTTTTAGTTAGAATTGAGACCAATCAGTGCCTTTTTAGTTGCTAAATGATTTGCTTATTTGCATCTTAATGTTTCAGTCAATAATTTTTCAGTATTTGCCAGTATTATGGGGAGGTAATGTGTCTTGCTTAAGGACACAACCTGGGGCCAGTTGGGTTCAAACCGGGTGCTGGACATTTCGTCTAAACGACATTTGGTCTAAAGGACATTTTGTCTAAATGCCATTTTGTCTAAATGCCATTTCGTCTAAAGGACATTCGGTCTAAAGGACATTTCATCTAAATGACATTTCGTCTAAAGGACATTTCGTCTAATGGACAATTCGTCTAAAAAATCAAGCAGGTGCTGCATTTGGTCTAAAAAAAGTTAAGAAAAATTAAGAATTTTTAGACCAAATGTCGCACCCTACTTAAAATCAATATTAATCAACGTGGTAGGTCTAAAACATGGTTATCTTTTTTTTTTACACAGACATTAGTGCAAATCATATTTTTCTTTCGATCCTTTTACATCAGTTAGAACATTCCAAGTATTTTAAACATACATTGTTGAAACATTCTAAACAATGTTTTTCTTATTTGACCTTGCACAATATGCACAGAATTGCACAATCTGGCTCATACTAATTTCCTGTAACTTAAATTTTACTATACCATTTTAAATATGAAATACATGGATTGTCTATGGGAGAGTCTACAATTTGAGCTATTAAATGTCATGAAATCGATATCTAATAAAATGTTGTTCAAAAACATTTTCCTTATCATTTATGTTTTAGACAAGTTTTAGACGAATTTTAGACATTTTTAGACGAATTTTAGACGAAATGTCGTATTAGACCAAATGTCCTTTAGATGAAATGACATGTAGACTAAATGTCCTTTAGACAAAATATCCTTTAGACGAAATGTCTTTTAGACGAAATGTCCTGTAGATGAAATATCCTTTAGACGAAATTTTCTTTAGACGAAATAGTTTTTAGACGAAATGGTTTTAAACGAAATGTCCTTGAACCCCACTTTCATATAGTAAAACTGTAGATTGCATGGGTGAACTTTTTTTCTTATTTTTGATCCAAAACACAGATTGTGGGCACTCTGTAGAACTGCCTAGGTGAGGCGGTTCCAGCCTGTACCCACAATCCATGTTTTGGAGCAAAAATCAGAAGAATTGTATTTCCATGTAAACCCTAGTTTTTCTACATAAAAATGGGTTGTAAGGTGGTTTAAATATCACAGACATGTTACTCTGATGAAGGTGACTACAACTGGAAAACTACTCACCAGTGAATACTGGTACAGGTCCTCTATAGTCATGTCTTCAGTGTGTGTCATAAGGTCATACACTGTCAAATAGTTCCTCTCATACTTTCCCCAGTCAGTGAGTCCTGCTATTCTGTCTACTCTATTTCCATTCTTGAGTGAGTCTCTAAAATCTGTGGATGGCAAAGTAAAATTGACAATATTACAATACTTTTTTTCCATTCTGTCTGGCACAGAGCACTTGGGTTTTTCAAAGTTCAGTACTTCCAAAGCATGTGAACACCAAAAATGCTTAAAATATACATCATGCAAACATGTCCATATATTGAATATCCCCTTACATCCCATTTAAATACTGTAAAACTGGTGTGTGCTTTTTAATTTTTTTTTTTTGTTTTTTTTTTTTGTGTGTGTGTGTGTGTGTGTGTGTGTGTTTTTTGTTTTTTTTTTTGTGTTTTTTTTTATCCAAAACATAAATTGCGGGTACTTGTTAAAAACGCCTCACCGACTGGTTCTAACATGTACCCACAATCAATGTTTTGAGGAAAAATATTAAAACTATTAAATTTTCCACTGAAATTTTCAATTTTTACAGCTGAAAAAAAATCGCATGGGCAAGTTTTTGTAATGATATTCAGCTGAAGTGAGTATGCCAAAAATTTGAATGATGATGTAATACATGTTCAAAAGTTTGCTTTGGCATTTCTAAACTAGTTACCTATAAGAAAGTCTAGTCCTGCTACAAGTATAATCCTAAGACTAAGATGAGCTATCCCAATCTGTAAGCAAAACACAAACTTATACAAAAATATACTGTTTTCTTTAAAACAAAAAAAAATAATTTTTTGTAAGCTATTTTATTTTTGCAATTTTCATGAGAAAGAAGAATTCATGAAAGTAAATCGCTACAAAAAATGTTTTTTGACATACTGCACATTATGCTTGCATAGGCGAGCTCTTAAGTCTGGTAAAATAAATTTTCTCATAAATAGGCATCATGATGGAGAAAAAATCAAAAAATTTAAAAGCGCTGAAAATAAGTTTGGTTTAAAAAAACCAGAGGACCATTGGTCCTGAGAACGCTCACCTGAAGCCTGATCTTGGAGCATTAAGTCATCATGAAATGACCTTGACCTTGAATACTCACACGCCTTTATTGACTTCATAAGTTGTCTGCATCTGCTAAGTTTCATGTCTCTGAATGCAAAAGTTTCCTATCCAATGATTACTGAGAAAACCATAATCTTAATGTTGACATTTAAATAATCATGGGTCAAGGTCAAGAAATGACCTTGACCTTAATTAATAACATACCTTCAATTGACTCCATTAGTTGTCTCCATCTAGCAACTTTCAAGTATCAGGCTGCAATAGTTTCCACAATATACATTGTTTTTGCCTTTTCCCATGTAAAAGCCTATGTTTCCAAAATTGACCTTGCTGTAAAATAGGTCATGGTCATACTAGGGTCATCATTTGAACAAACTATGATGGACTGGAGTCCCTGATTCTACATACCAAGTTTCGTGGATATCGGCCTACCGGTTCTGGAAAAGAAGATTTTTGAAGGGTTTTTACCATATATGGGTGTGGCAGCCATCTTGGTCATGTGACAAAGATCCTGTGAACAAACTTTCATTCCCCCTACCCATGGAGACTCCATACAAAATTTCAACTTGATCGGCCAATCGGTTTCAGAAAAGAAGATCTTTGAAATTGTGGCTTAATTTTGATATTTCAATGACCTTGAGTCAAGGTCAAGAAATGACATTGACCTTAATTAATTATACACCTTTCCTGACTCCATTAGTTGTCTCCATTTAGCAACTTTCAAGTCTCAGGCTGCAATAGTTTCCAAAATATCCATTGTTTTCGCCTTTTCCCATGTAAAAGCCTGTGTTTCCATAATTGACCTTGTCATAACATAGGTCAAGGTCATCCTAGGGTTATCATTTGAACAAACTATGATGGGCTGGAGTCCCCGATGCTACATATAAAGTTTCCTGGAAATCCCACCACCGGTTCTGGAGAAGAAGATTTTTGAATGGTTTTTACCATATATGGGCATGGCAGCCATCTTGGTCATGTGACCAAGATCCCATGAAGAAACTTTCATTCTCTCTACCCATGGAGGCTCCACATAAAATTTCAACTTGATTGGCCAAGCGGTTTCAGAGAAGATCTTTGAAATTGTGGACGACGACGGACAGACGACTGACTGACTGACGGACGGACGACGGACGCCAGAGCATGGGTATACTAAAAGCTCACCTGTGAGCCTTCGGCTCAGGGGCCTTGTTACATTAAGATCACTTTGTATCAAATGAGAATAGCAAATGAGCCTTTGCGTGAGCAAACCAACAGTCTGGGTTTTCTAATACATCCGACACAACCGGCATGTACAGTGTCAGAAGAAGGCTATAAGCTTGAAATTTCAGGTTTAAAAAGTAGGGGCACCATCTATGAAGCGTAAAAAAGGTGCTGATTAGCTGTGCAGTATCTGCGATTTTTTAGGAAATACTTACAAGAACTTAGTCTTTCAGATGTTATAAATATGTGATTTTTTTTTTTTTTTCTTTTTTTTTTTTTTTTTTTTTGCCATAAGAAACCTTTTGTCGGATCTTGGCTCATATAAACCATATTCCTTCCAATTAGCATACAGTGAGCTTAACTTTTCAAAATAACTTAAAGGTACCAAAATATTGTTCGAATAAGTGCACACTACGAATGAAGACAATACAAACTGCTGAAATAACCATCATAAATGACATTTAAGTGTTCCAATCAATGCAAAAACCGTTAAAATTCTTAAGGTTAAGTTTTAATTATTAAAATTATTATTTGTGTAAAATTGGTGTAAAATACCAATATGCTAGTCTGGGTGCTAATGCACATTTTTCGGAAACAGTCAGGGTGTGCACTGATTGGAGCATGTGTGCTTATTAGAACGAATATGGTATGTGATTTAAATCTGAGCCGCCGCATGGGAAAACCAACAATCTGCATTGGCAAAAACAAAGGCGCAGATCAGCTTCGCAGTAACTGCGAAGCTGATCAGCACCTTTGTTTTTGCTACACGGATAGTACAATTCCTCTACTTTCTAAATGAAAAATTTCCAGCCTCTAGCCATCTTCTGTGACTGTACAGCCCGGTTGTGTCGGACCTGGTCAGAACCCATATTGTTGGTTTTCTCATGCGGCCATTCATTTGTTTTATGACTCACTGAGTGTAGAAGATCAAGGTATGGGCACTCTTTTCTATGGTAGGATAACCATGATTCTGCTTCACATTCAGGACTGCAGTACCTCACCATAGTACACTGCCTACACCTGAAAATAGTACTATAAGTTCAGATATTTTCATTATAATACATTTCCATGAAATATACAGAGGGCTTAATAACTGTAAATATTGGATATAAAATCAGTGGAAAAATTTTGATATATTTTTTGTTCTTGTTCAAAACATTGACTGTGGGTACTCATTAGAACACACAATCTATAGCCCCAATTAACCACCAATCAAAGCAGGATTTTAAGCCCACAAAGTACATGCTTGCCAGTACAGGTATATTCAAATGTCTAGTTTTATTTATAAATGCCATTTGAAGTCAAACCACACCAAAGCTTCAGGACTAAATACATGTACGATTCAAGTGCATTGTAAAGCGCCTCACAATAGTGGGGTATGGTCCATCCCCTTCTCATTAATGTGTTTGATGCTCCTAAAGGATCTCAGTTTTAATTTTTATTCAATTTAACACAAGCATGTCATGGCTTCTAAAATGATTACTTTGCTATATATCTATTGTAAATAATCTCATTATAACATCACCAGGTTTCACATATAAGTCTGTTTCCATGGACCCGAAAGACAGCATTATAATGAGGTTGACCTGTGATTCAATATTCTTGCATAGATATCTATGTTTGAAGCTGTTTTCAATTGGTCGAAAGTCGTGTTCAAACAGCAAAATCTATGTTTAAATTAGGGATGTCAATCGGAGTCCGAACGTTCGGACTTCGGATCCTGTACCGAAGTTCGGATACAAGTTTTAGCATCCAGACGTTCGCTAAAAAAATCAGCATGTGCAATTTTATGTAAATTTTCATTAATATTTGACAAAAATACACAATATCTACTTAGCAGAATAGGAAACAAGGTATTTAATACGAATTTCTATACATGTAATGTCAAATGTCACTAAGGTGTAACAAATTAACAATACAGGTCAAGGGGAAGTGATTATACGCAAAGAAAAGATTAAAGATGATAATTGACCTCTTTTGTTTCCTTTTGAAAACGATATGATTCACACTTATCAAGTTTTAAAAATAATAATTATACAGACCGTCGCCCAGCGAAACAACATGTCAGATGATTGACAGATATATTTTGGGATTAAACAAAACAAGTATGCTTGCTATGATTTTAATTTGACAAATCAAATGAGCGGATTATAAGCTGCCCCGAAACAAATTCAGAAAACTATAAGATTTTATGCATAAATTGAATTTGTTTGCAGACGCGCCAGTTCGACACAACTATAAATCAGTGAATGTTCGTGAATTTTTGATAATGGCATAATTTAATTTTGCATTAAAGAGTTATTTTTTGTTTGTTTGTGTTGAGGCTTAATGTCCCAGTCAACAATTTTTCAGTCATGCCGGGACGGAGCCAACGCTTCCTGGGTTTAACAAGTAGTGTAGTGAGTCAATATGTCTTGCTCAAGGACACAACACGATGGCGCCTGTGGGGATCGAACCCAGGACCTCTCGATTCGGAGTAATGCTATTTTAGCATGATGTTTGTTACTTTTGTGAATGTAAATGATTTTTTCTAAATTGCATGATGTTTCGTTTCCGCGTCACATCAACGGAAACAACGTCAAGCTCAGTAACTCTTGATTATGATTGTTCTTTCAAGGGAGCACTCGATAACAACATATGTAAATGTACATGTAATATTATGACCTGATCCGAAAAAAATGCGAACGTTCGAACCATCCGGATGTTTGTTTACGAACGTCCGAACCTTAAATCTTACACCAAATGACATCCCTAGTTTAAATAATGAATTCACATGCCGTTTTAACATGGGTTTTGGCCGACGTCATTGGTCAATGCAACGTGACATCACTGTGTTTCATAGAAGCAAAATGGCCGACGTTGAAGAAGAGCCGCGGTTTTCAGTGAGTTTTACTTTGTTAATGTTCACTTCAAAAGGTTTTTAGTGAATAAGTGTGAAAATGCAAGAATAGCAATCAACCATGCTTTGTTTTGGAGTGTTCAAACATTTGCTGGATCACTCGGGAGGGGTTTTAACACACGGCCTGTGGCCTTGTGTTCAAACACCTTCCTCGTGATCCATCGAATGTTTGAACACTGAAAACCATGGTTGATCCCTATAATGAACTTACGGGAATACAATCTGTAGTGATACGAAACAGTGATGACAATGAGTTGAATAATGGTCTGGTAGTAGAATAGCAGCAAAAGGTCTCTCAACTATTAGAGTGTCTCCTGCTTTAAGGTCTCTGTTAGCCTACAAAGAGACATGAAAATTTAAACAAAATACTTGAATATTCATCAACCTGAGTAGTCATCTGGTAGTAGACAAGCTGCATAAGGTCTCAAAAACATCAGAGTGTAATCCTAAATTAAAGCATGAAACATGAAGGAAATCATGGAAATCATGTTGTTTGATAACAGAAAGAAGCTAGGAATGGATACTGCTGATGCTTAAGCCCCATTTACACATAACGATTTTCTCTACGATTCACCACAATTCACCCAGATTTCTCATGGTCAAAAACATCCAGATGGATCGAGATGAATCTTGGCAAAAAGTGGAAATATATTCAGTGTCACTACGATTCCAGTAAGAATGTCCACGATATTAGTACGGTGTCTGTAAGGTATCGCTACGAATCAATGATGATTCATGACGGCAAAGCTACAGTCAATGAGGATTAACCACGGTGGCACAAGGAATGCTCACGGTGCTTGTGCTTGTTCGATACGGTAATAGTACGATAGCTGTTGTGGCCAATCGTGGAGCTCCGTAGCAAAACAGTGGATGATTCGTAGGACAACCGTACACAATTAGTGGTGAATTGTGAGAGTTCGTGGTGTCAAAGATTCCACGGTTTCTTTATGGAGCTCCACGATTGGCTACCATCTCTAACGAATGATTCCACTATGGTTGCACTACGAATTAGGCCACGCCCAATAACCACCAGGATTCGCAACGATAAGCCACGAATATTTTAAACAGTTTAAAACATCCGTAGTGCTACCGCGGAGTTTCCCAAATCATCAGGATTCATTAAGATTCACCACGATTCACCACCGTTCTACTATGAATCACCACAGTACACCACGGTACACAAAAATTTTACAAATCGTGGCGAATCGTAGCAGCATGGTAGCCAAAAATCGTGAATGTGTAAACAGGCCTTTAGAATCCTCTGAGTGGAGAAGTCATCTAAGAAGGAGAGTTGTCAAACAAGTCCAACCCTCAGTAGAGGACATGGACAATAAAACAGATATGATGATGAAATGATGATGATGAAGTTCTAGCTTTCTGTAGACTCTGTACTCACCAGTTTGTGGTAGACCCGGTAGAAAATCCTGAAAACTGTTTGTTTGTTGTTTTAAACTGTGTTTGTTTGTTTTTTTGTTTGTTGTTTTTTTGTTGTTTTTTTTGCTTCAATACTGAAATGATCTTTAACAACAAATTTCACCCACCACAAGGAAACGTCCCTGGCTCTTACTACACCTCAAGTCAACGGCTGTAGATGCCTGTACCAAAACTGAGTTAGCACCATAGCTGAGATCTGGTACCATAGAATCTTTCTCTGTCACGATCTGAGTGTTATAGCTATGCAAAATAAACATCAAGTTGTTCAAAACTTCCAGTTAGCTTAAGTTGTTAAGCCCTCAATTTGTCAATTAAATATCGACTTCAAAAGCAAATTCACTATTATTTTTGTTGAAAAAATGTGAGAATCCTTTCTTTGATTCTCACATTTAATCTACAAACCAGAGGACCAATGGTCCTGTAAACGCTCACCTGAGACCAGAGATATATACATGAACTTGTTAGACTAGAATGGTACAATGCATGTATATAACCCTAGGGCAGGGTCAGAATAACTCCTGGAGTCAATGTCTTTTTCAAATCATAAAAATTCAGTCCATTTGCCAATTAACTGCAAGTTTTTTCCTTCAAATGACATTTTAACAATTTTCTCCATTCAAATGCATAGGAGATCTAAGTTGACCTTGCCGTGAAATAGGTCAAGGTCATGCCAGTGTCATGATTTATACAAATTTTGTAGACCTCCATTCCTTAATGCTTCATGCCAAGTTTCAAAATCATAGGCCTTCTGGTTCTGAAGAAGAAGATTTTTAAAACTTTTTGCTATTTATAGCCATGGCCGCCATCTTGGTCATGTGACCTTGACCATTTATATAAACGTTCATTTCCTCTTCCTAAGGATGCTCCATATAAAGTTTGGCTTTGATTGGCTAAACAGGTTCTGAGAAAAAGCTGTTTGAATAGTATGGTCATCTACATGTAGATAGCTCCAGGGCAGGGGCAGACAACCCCTGGGCCTAAAATATTTTCATAAACATAAATCTTCTGCCCATTTGCTCATTCCTAGCAAGTTTTCTGCCATTACATGACATTTTCCTATTTTTTCCCATTCAAATGCATGAGCGACCTAAGTTGACCTTGCCATAAAATAGGTCAAGGTCATCCCAGGGTCATGGGATATATAAAGGTATTACAATTACTATTAATAATTAAAGGTATTATTTACATGAGGTATATAAACTTTGTAGAGCTCCATTCCCAGATGCTTCATACCAAGTTTCAAAATCATAGGCCTTCTGGTTCTGAAGAAGAAGATTTTTAAACATTTTTGCTATTTATAGCCATGGCGGCCATCTTGGTCATGCGACCTTGACCTTTTATACAAACTTTCATTCCCTCTTCCTATGGATGCTCCACAAAAAGTTTGGCTTTGATTGGCTTAGCGATTTCAGAGAAGAAGATGTTTCAATATTATTGTCATATACATGTATATAGCCTCGGGGCAGGGGCAGACAACCCCCTGGGCCCAAAATATTTTCTTAAACATAAATATTCTGTCCATTTGCTCATTTCTAGCAAGTTTTCTGCCATTTAATTACATTTGCCTATTTTTTCCCATTCCAATGCATGGGAAACCTAAGTTGACCTTGCCGTAAAATAGGTCAAGGTCATCCCAGGGTCATGATTTATATAAACTTTGTAGAGCACCATTCCCTGATGCTTCACACCAATATTCAAAATCATAGGCCTTCTGGTTCTGAAGAAGAAGATTTTTAAACGTTTTTGCTATTTATAGCCCTGGCGGACATCTTGGTCATGTGACGACCATTTATATAAACTTTCATTCCACCTTCCCAAGGATGCTCCACATGAAGTTTGGCTTTGATTGGCCTAGCGGTTTCAGAGAAGAAGATGTTTGAATATTATGGTTATATACATGTATATAGCCCCGGGGCAGGGGCAGACAACCCCCCAGGGGCTAAAATTTTCCATTAACATTAATCTTCTGTCCATTTGCCTATTTCCAGTAAGTTTTACCCATTAAATAGCATTTAAGGATTTTTCCCATTCAAATGCATTGGCGACCTAAGTTGACCTTGCCGTAAAATAGGTCAAGGTCATCCTAGGGTCATGATTTATATACCCGATGCTACATACCAAGTTTCGTGGAAATCGGCCCACTGGTTCTGGAGAAGCAGATAGCCATGGATAGCCATGGCGGCCATCATGGTCATGTGACCTGGACCATTTATATAAACTTTCTTTCCCTCTTCCTAAGGATGCTCCACATTAAGTTTCGCTTTGATTGGCCAAGAGGTTTCAGAGGAGAAGATCATTGAAATTGTGAACGACGGACGACGGACGGACGGACGGACGGACGCCGGAGCATGGGTATACTATAAGCTCACCTGTGAGCCTTCGGCTCAGGTGAGCTAAAAATAACAGTGTATTTGTAATAATGTCATTTGAAATTTTAACAAATCCTAAACCAACGACATCACATCATAAAACATGTCTGTGTAATGTTTACCCCCTTGAACCCCACTTTGATATAGTAAAACTGGGGTTTGCAGGGGTATACCTATTTTTCTTATTTTTGCTCCAAAACATAGATTGTGGGTACCCATTAGAACCACCTCGGCGAGGCGGTTCTAATGAGTATCCACAATCTATGTTTTGAGCAAAAATAAGGGAATATGAAATAAAAAAACAATCAACTAAAATTTTTCAATTTGGAAGACAAAACAAATTCTGTATAATGCATGGATGAGTTTTTTTTTTTTTTTTTTGTTTTTTTTTCATAAAGAATGAAACACATAAGTTACACACTGGTTATCAAGACAAAACCAATGTGACAGCAAATAGCCAAGACAGGTGCACTCAATATATGGTATTTGTTCATATTGGTCCTGAGAACGCTCACCTGAAATTTGGCCTTTGAAAAATGACCTTTGACCAAAATGACCTTGACTTTGAATACAAACATAACTTCATTAACTCTATAAGTTGTCTATATCTACCTACTTTCAGGTCACAGGCTATAATACATTCTGAAAATCACTTTTGTCCATTAAAAAGCCTATGTGACCAATGTGACCATGCCATAAAATAGGTTAAGGTCAATCCAAGGACATGATTTTCACACACTGTGGTGGGACACAGTCCCCAATGCTACATATCAAGTTTCATTGAAATCAGGCTATCAGTTAAAGAGAAGTAGATTTTTTTAAGATTTTTACCATATATGGGCATGGCCATGTGACCTGGAACATTTCTATAAAATTTGGTTCCCCTTTCCTAAGGATAATCCACATGAAATTGGCTTTGATTGGCCCAGCTGTTTCAAAATAAAAGATGTTTGAACATTGTGGACGACAACTACGATGATGGACGACAGAGCAGAGATAGACTATAAGCTCACTTTGTGAGCGTAACGGCTCAGGTGAGCTAAAAACTTAAATCATGAAGTTAAGATTTGAATTGTTTGTTTTGTGGTTTACATACCCAGTCCACAGTTTTTCAGTCAAGTATATTTACCAGTGCTTTGGGTAGTTGCATCTTGCCCAAGAACACAACCTTGTGCAAGTGTTGTTCAAACCCCCAACCCCTCATCAGGAAAATATGTCTGTGTTATACCCCCTTAAACCCAAATTTTATGTAGTGAAACTGGGGTATACAGGGGTATGCAATTTTCCTTATTTCTAATCCAAAACATGGATTAAGGGTACTCGTAAGAACCGCCTTGCGCTGAGGCGGTTCTAATGAGTACACACATTCACACAATCTATGTTTTGGATCAAAAAGCAAGAAAAATAGGTATACCCATGTATAATACCTGTTTTATTATATAAAAGTGGGGCTTAAAGGGGTAAACATTTTATGGACATGTTATCCTGATGGCTGTTCAAACCCCAAGCCTCTTGATGCAGGGTCTAACACACTGACCACAGGCCATCAAGCTCGCCTATGAAATAGAAAATTCCATGATTTCAAAAAACATAGTACCGGCATAGACGCATTTAGAGTTTACATATTATGTGCAAACTTACTTTATCTTTGATATTTTCATTTTCAAATCGTCAGCGTCTCTTTGCAGCTCAGCTGAAAAATAAAAACAGACAATGATTCACCAGGACCTGTCAAAAAACAATTAAAATGTGTTTGCTTGTTTTTGAGGGTTAACGGCCCTGTCAACAATTGTTCAGTCAAGTCTGGACAGAGCCATTGCTTCCTGGGTATTAACCAGTACTCTGGGGAGTTGAGCCTTACCCAAGGACACAACAAGGTGCCGCAAGTGTGGATCAAACCTCTCGATTTGGAGTCTTATACTTTACCACTGAGTCATCATTCCCCCCACACCACCACACAAAAAAAGATTTTGTGTAAAAAGAGCTTCTTGTTGGTAGAGATGACATCAAAATGCAATGCATGGCTTTATCACCACATCCTCACGTGTATGAATATACCAAGATTGCATTAAAAAGGTAAATAAGCAAAATGGAAACAAAAACAATCACAAAAGCTAGCAAATCATCCTGTAAATAATTACTATATGAGCCACCACATGGGAAAAGCAACAATCTGCATATGCGAAAACAAAGACGCAGATCAGCTTCGCGGTAACCGCGAAGCTGATCAGCGCCTTTGTTTTCGCTACTCGGATAGTACAATTCCTCTTCTACTTAAACCCTTATTTTCAAGCTTCTAGCTCTTTTCTGTGCTTGTACAGGCCGGTTTGTGTCGGACCTGTTCAGAAACCACATTGTTGGTTTTCCCACAGGGCGGCTTAATTATGATAAAAACCTGGTTGCCTAACGATAACATGGCTCATAATTTAGAAGTCTGAAGTACATTACAATTAACCCATTCATGACAAATGGATTCACCCATCATTATCATTTTGGTGAGACCACTATCATTTTAAGGATGTTCGCTGCTAAAATTTGACATTTCGGAACTTCCTGTTTTTCTTTTCTTGAATATCTCATAAACGGTTGCAGAATAGCAGATTCCCGGAATTGATATTGCTATAGCAACAGCTGATAAACATTACCTGGAGATGTAAACATTAAACAGCTGGTTGGTACACACAGTAGAATGCTAGATAACATTTTCAATAGGAATTTATGATAGTTACTTATAATAATTGCTTGTTACAAGTCACTAGGAAACAATGGCAAATAAATTTGAGTCAAACTCAGTGAAGGAATTACAGACCTTTTTGAAGGACAGAGGAGTTATATTTTCAAATCAGAAGAAAATTGAATTAATTGAGTTATGTTTGGCAGCAGATGAATTGGGCTTGGACATTGACCCTGATGGTCTTATAGAGGACAGAGAGGAAATTCTAAGGGACAAATTGTTATTACATTCTGGCAGTATGATTAAGAACCCTGTGATTGTGTCCTCAAATGGAAACAAAAATCTTTCCATACTGCCTCAAATTTCCATAATTGACATTTTTAATTACCTAGTGCAGTTCAGAGAGACATATAGTTACTCAATATTAAGAGACTACAAGAAAACAGAGGGGTATTCATTGTACGAAGATGGCTATGTTCTAGATGTAGAAACACAGTTGTGTCTGAACTCAGAAGACAATGAGGAAGATGGATATTTTTCTGTTATAAGTAAAGTGAAACCTAGGACAAACGAAAAAGATCCCATCACAAAGAAGCCATACTATGTATCATGGATCATTTTCTCGGCACAAGAAGATGCTTCTAGAATATATTCTGCCTATTGTGGTTGCAAAGGAGGGTATGTTTATTTAGTAATTTGATTCTGGAACAAATAACTCACTAAAAGACTTAAATGGTTAACAAGTTTATTAATATGCCTATTGGCTGAATATATTTCAATCATAAGTGTGTATAAAATGGCATGTGTTTGCACTTTATTATAAGTGGTTGTTCCAATCTTAAGACTCGAAATTTCATCTTGCTGACAATGAATACTGAGGCACAGACTAGGTGATGCCCAGACTGGTTCAAATCTTGGCTTGTATCAAATTAAATAGCTTTGTTGGATTTGTAGTGTAGTGGCTTAAACATACTGCTGAAACAGACTAATTAATAAGATCAGACCATTGATAATAAGATTTAGATAAACATTTGTAATATACAGCATAATCAGTTTATCAGTATTATTTATTAGTCAAAGTTCTATTCATGTAAACCATTTACTTTGCAGGCTAGATGGTTCCTGTAGGCATGTTCTGGCAACGCTATTTGAGATCATGAACTACATAGATGATTTTGCCAAAACCAGTGTCACATCAGGACCATGTCAGTGGGTGAGACGTGCCACAACAAATTTAGAACCCCTGCTTGTGACAGATCTACAAACAGGACATGCGACTATACACCAGCATGTGTACCCACATGAAGATATTTATGACCCCATGCCTAGAGAAAATACCTTGCCTAGTGTGGAGTCATTCATGGAGACTGTCAAGCAACACTTACCGAGCGCGTGTATTTTGGATTCGATGTTTATAAAAGAACAAAATGACACAGTTTCGTATGATACACTGAATCTGCCATCACCTATGGACTATATTACATTGTTTTTCTCTCAGCATAAATGTGACAGTGCCGATTGCAGTGAACTATGTTTGAATGAGTTAAAACTATATTTAGCGTACAGTTCAGACCAAATTACAAAGATTGAAAACGGAACAAGGGGACAACACCATAACCAGAATTGGCACAGCTTTCGTGAAGGCATTCTTACAGCTTCCAAATTCCATGAAGCAATCCATTGCAGGGATACGGTTCAGAAGGCATGTAAATTCCTTCAGCCAAGTACCTTAGATGACAAGAACCTACCAGCTCCTATAAAGTTTGGACGCAGCTATGAGGAAAAGGCGAGACTAATGTTTGTTAGCAGCCACAAGTATCATCATAGAAAAACATCTTGTTCTGTACCCGGTCTTATTTTGTCAAATGAAAATCCTTTTCTGGGTGCAAGTCCAGACGGTATTGTGAGTTGTCCTGAATGTGGAATATTTTTGATTGAAATTAAATGTATATATTCGTGCCGAAATTTCTTTCCCAAAAATGCTCTGCTTGTTTCTAAAATCTGCGAAAAGAATGACAGTGGTGAATTAACTATTTCAAAAACACATAAGTATTATTATCAAATTCAGGGACAGTTAGCAATAACAAACATCAACAAGTGTTTCCTTGTTGGGTACACACATAAGGGAATTCACTCAGTGCCTGTTGAATTTGATCAAGACTTCTGGGATGAAAATGAAAAACTCCTTACAAATTTCTATAAGACAGGGATGTATCCTTGTTTGAAGGCTCAGTTTTAAACGGAAATGAAAATGTTTGGCTTTAAACCATTTATATGACTTTTGCAGCCAATTCCTCATAGTTGCTTCCAAGCTTTAAAGGAGCTGCATGGAAATAATTTAAGGTGCTTGCACATATATGTTATTAAACCGAGTACTGAGCATCATTCACATTTTCACCAGTCTGTCTTGAAGGTTACAAAGAACTGCAACAATGGTCATTATCTGGTTAAGTTTATGTCTAAGTTTCAATGCAACTATCCCAGAAATAATTTTGAATGTTTTCATCCGTCGTATTGCACGTTCAACATGAATTCGTACACTGGCAATTTTTCTGGACCGTTTTAAAGCCTTGCCTCCTAACGCTTTTCCGTGGCTGAATGCTGGAATGTTTAATGTAGCCTTTTTCCTTATAAGCAGATGCCGTATATTAAATCCCCTATCTGCCATAATGTCATCTCCTTCTTCCACTTTGTCCAAAAAACCACTAGATTTGACGATATTGACATCAGATATGGAACCACTGTATAGCTTTGATATATATGTGATTGTCCCAGTAGGTGCAATGCCAACAAGAAACTTAAAAGTGTTATTGTGTTTATAATTGGACCAAGTGATTCGTTGTGCTTTTGGTCTCAATGGTTTCTCAACATATATTTCTGAGCAATCTATAATGCACCTTGTTCTTGGAAAATCTCGGAATGACTCGGGTAAATTTCCTTTAACAACCTCTTTTGTTGGCCATATGAGCAGTGGTTTCAAACATTTAGCTAGAAGATTAACCCATGTAGTAAAAATCCTTGAAACATGGCTTGTGGATAAACCAAACAGATACGCTAGATGCTGAATATCAAATCCACGCCTGATACGCACCAGTGTTAATACAAACTCTTCAAATGGCGTAAGGGTGACTCGCCTTCGACCTCTTTTCCTTGTTGGAGTCAACGTCTTTTTTCCACCCCAAAGCTTCATATTATTTGTTGAGCCTTCTAGCCAGTGGAATAAACTCCTTAGCATCTGTCTATTTGGCACACCAGTGTAGTAAAAACATGTATCATCAGATGAAAATATTTCTTCCATAAAACATTCTTTTTTCAAGTGTTTTATCATTTTCTTCTCCATAAATATATTCGTTCCACAACTTGAACATACGAACACATTCCCAGAGACGTTACTTTGAAATTCTGCAGTTGGATTTTGATCTTTCTTAGATGTCGATGGGAGTTCAAATTCTGTTTCCACTTTGTCCTGTTCCATTTCATTGTATGCCACAATAACCTCCTGGACATACTGCAACGCATTATGATCAACAGCTTCAAGGATGGGCTGCTCTTTCATTGTCTGAATCATCTCTGTATTTGGCTCCAACTGTATGCTGTCTTGTATCAATGGTTCAGCTGTATATTCAAAGACACTTTCATTTGTACTAACTGTTTGTTGATCTGTATTGCTATGTTCACTAGTTGCAGTTGTGGCACTGTTTTCTACCTTAGCAGCAGTTCCGCAAGGGTCACACTGGCTTGATTGTTTATCTGTGGACCCTGTAATAGGTTGCTCATCATATTTGAGTCTTCTTCGCTTCCTAGGTTGCAAGCTGCTGTTCCGACTTTTTGGAGGTGGGCGTCGTGATGAATGTTTCTGGCTGTCATATGGACAAGCAGATATTGGGTCTGGGTACTCTTGTGTTGGTTTTCCATGTTTGAAATGCTGTAAAATAGTTTATTAATTTGAATATCACATTTTCGCATGAAATAAATCATGTAGGAATGCTGGTATGTCCCGAATGCTATGTTGTCATCAGTGATTCTGACCAGGTGTGCTTGGAATAAATATCTTACGTTATGCATGCTGCATGTATGATCATGCTTAGTTAACTCAAGCAAACTATTTTGTTCGCATTATACAGTTGTCAAAGTGTTCTATACATTCTCACGCAGACAAGCCTAAATGTTAAATATTGGTTTTCTTGTCATGTGGCTCATATAGAGAATATTCATCATTCTAAGAACTATGTACATGTATAATAGAGACACATATATATTCTAAACATTTTGATTTGGACCTGCTATGATAAAACTTTATATTAAGTACGTTGAGTATGCATGTTTGGCATGTTTACATGTACAAGTAAAAAACAATAAAATACCTTTGAACAAATATAGGTGTACTTGTCAATCTTGTTGGTGTTGAATTCATCCTCTTTTCTGTAGCACAGTCTTATCCACTGTTCACATTTTTCTTTGTCAATGTGGGGTTTAACAAAAGGTATAAAAGTGACACCTTTCATGTGTTCCTTGTCCTTTTGTCTGCTGTCACTGTTACATGTACCCCAGCAACAGTGCTTGACCACCATGCTTTTTATCACAATGAACACCTTATGACTTTTACTTTTAATCAAACAATGCTTAACTGTAAATGAAATAGTTTGCTGGCTAATAAACTGTTACTCTTAGATTTGTATCTGACAGGAACATGTGGAAACAGTAAACAATGCTTGATTGATGTTTAAACCATTTTCCTGGGATTCTGAGCAGAGATAGAAATATGATCTTTGCAGTGATAAGAAATGTAAACATATATCTGTATAAACATGCAGACTAAAATTCATACAGGTAAGTAATTATCTATTAATTGACCGATTTATAAGTCTGGGGTAATTATTTCCCATAGACCTCAATGTTAAACTTATCAGTTGATGTACCAACCGCTCAAGCTGGAAACCAGTAAAATCAGTAACTGAGCACCAGCTAGCTGAATTTTGGAAGTAGTCTATTTTCCTAATATTTTAAATTTGTATACATATTGATGATATGCATTGAATGAGCCATGAAAATTGTCAATCTAAGAAACTACATTTTTTCACCCCATTTTCTGCAACTTTTCAGAAAATTTTAGTTGACAGTAAAATTTAGGGGGTAGAGTAGATTAAACTTGAATATTACACATCTTCAAATAAATTGCACTAGTTCGATGTTAATTTTAGCAGTAGCATATGTGTACATGGTCTTCTAAGTCATTTGTTGTGTCTTTGGTGTGCTGGTTTTAAAATTTTAGGTGGCTTTATGAAATGGGCTTTTAGAAACAAAACAGCCGAAGAAAGGCTGAAAATGGCGATTTTCAAGTTGTTGGATCTCTCTTATATGCTCACTACCCTATATATTTCTTTCTTTTATTCGAACAACATTACCAAGTTCTATGTTGTGTGAAAATACAAGAAAATGTTTGAATCAACAAATATGGGTTTGGCACATTCCAAAATATTGATTTTTTCGGACTTTTCAAGTATGGGGGTAGGGTTGGGAAAGGAATCCTAAAATTTTGTCATCCACTCCAAGTTGCAATTTTTTCTATCCTTTTGGTCCAAAATAGTCTGTGTTACATAAATATTATGACTTTTGAAAGCATTCTAAGTGTATTTTTGTTCAAGACAGGTATGTTTCAAAGAATTATAAAATAAATTAATTTTACCAAATTTAAAAAATGGTGCTCAGAGGTCTCATTCATGGGCATGTAGCTTGAAAAAATGCACACTACCCTATATTTATTTTGTTTTCAAATGTCTTGTGTTGTATTTTGGAATCAAAAAAAGAGTGGTTAGAAAAAAAGTTTGAATACTTTTTCATTAGCAGCGAACATCCTTAAGGGGCATCAGGAGCAATTTTGAATTTTCATCTTGTTTTTCAAATAGAATAGCCCTAACCTCTCCTTGGGAAAATATAACTATCTGTCAATTTGAGGGGCATCAAGAGCGATTTTGAATTTTCATCTCATTTTTTCAAATAGAATAGCCCCAGCGTTTTGTGGTGTCATATCTGGGGCTGTATTGTTTGCCTATGTCCCACAAAAAGGACATCAGGCTTATATGAGTTACAATCAGTACCATTTAATTGAAAAACTGACTGCAAAAACATTAAACAACCATTATGATATTTTACAATGATACTTTTAGATGATGTAAATGTCCCCGTAGATTGTATTGCTGCAAAACAAGTTGTTATGTAAACAAGCATGCTTAAAATTGATTCTATATTGAAAAAAGAAAAATTATGTAGTACTTTATCCCACTTTGTTTGCTTCATAACTGAATTGTCTAATCCACCTACTGGAAAAAATGAACCAATTTGTCAATTCGAGCCTGTCAATTCAACTCTCAATCCTCTGTTTCCATATTATATGAGCCGCCTCGTGGGAAAACCAACGTGGTTTCCGAACAGGTCCAACACAAACTGGGCTGTACAGTCACAGAAGATCAGGCTTTTTAAGAAGCTTGAAATTTTGGATTTAAGTAGAAGAGGAATTGTACTATCCGAGTAGTGAAAACAAAGGTGTTGCCCTGTCAGTAGAAGATTTGTTACCTAAAAGTATACAATGTGGTCCACATATGTAGAATCTTTGAATGTTCTACTGTTTCAAAAACTCTATCAATTATATTTAATTTTGTTACTTATACATATTTAGAAATGCTTATGCACTAATCATTTGTAACCCTGGCCCTCCCAGCCCCGAGTAATAGCGTGTACTTTGACTTTTGGTCCATCAAATCCCTGTGAGGACTGCTCTCGTTGGTAAAACCACTGTTGTTTTCCCCTGCAGTCTGCTATCTTTTCATTTCACAACCCCTTTTGCCTATATAAAGCAAACCCTCTAGGTATTTTCCCCATAACAAAACTTCGGTCAAAGCCTTGCTCATTTCCACAGCTATCCCCCGCCCTCCCCTTGTAAGTTTCAAAGGGGTGTGTGCCCTAGGGATAGAATTGTCCAACTTATACTGAAATAATATTCAGTCTGACTTATGAGCCATATCATGAGAAAACTAATAATTTGCATATGCAAAAAAAAAAACCACAGATCAGCTTCGCAGTAACTGCAAAGCTGATCAGAGCCTTTGTTCTCTCTACACAGATAGTACAATTCCTCTACTATCTAAATCCTAAATTTAGAGCCTCTAGCCATCTTCTGTGCTTGTACAGCTTGGTTTGTGTCGGACCTGGTCAAAAACCACATTGTTTGTTTTCTCATGACGCGGCTCTTATATCCACATTAAACAAGATTTCGCGCAGCAAAGCCCAACAATGCCTAACAAATGGTTATTAATACCGAGACAAAGAACTATTCTGTCACACAATGATGCAGTATTCACAAGACAATTGTTAATATGGCTATCTTTCGTTTCATCAGGAAAACAAACACATTAACATCAGATAACTGATTGATTGATTGATTGATTGATATTTATTCGGTAAAATCAACACATACATACATACATATATAGAAACATAAAAAGTATAAAGCACATTGCCTATCACAGTTAATTGTTATGAATAAATTAAATATATATAAAGACATTTTGAAAGACACTATTTATAAATCAATCTAAAATGTATAAATAAACATTTTTGAAAAACACTTTTTATAAATTAATTTAAAAAATATAAATATACATTTTTGAAAGACGTCACTGTATAAAAATAGTTCTGGGGGAAAATACGTTGCTAAAAATAACAAGTTAAAGAGGCAAGTAATAAAAAAATATCACAGCATAATCATGTCTCACACTCCCGGACCAAAGGAGTGTAGCAAAGCGTCACGTCAAGCTTCTTCGCCTACACCCACCGTCTCTGGAAGTGACCAAGCCTGGTGCCGCCAGCAGAACGGTGCCCAAGTGTATGAGACATGAAAAAGAAAAATGCATAAAATGCATAAAATATATTGTTATGTATGCGTGTTGAAATAACCCAGGATAGCCCATGAAAGCCCAAAGGCTTATTTCCAATGGGGTCCTGATGGTTAGATCCAAGACTACCAGACAACAAGCGCAAAAATGAATCCTAAGTTTATATTCCAAGTTCTGAAAAGCCAATTAATAGTATATGAAATGATCTGTTTCCATAAGTTTCAGTTGGGTTCTAAGGTATTGTTTTGCAGCACTTTTAAATCCATTGGAACTACGCTTTTGTTTGACATCTAATGGTAGAGAATTCCAATCTTTAATCGCATTATAATAGAAAGTTGTTGCTGCTGCACCACATACTGAAGGTAATACAAAATTTTCAATGCTATTCCTAGTGAAATGATGATGAACCTCCGAGGTTTTGATAAAATGTTCAGACATGTATGACGGCCCAGTTTCATTGTAAATTTTGTGTACATGACTCAATCGTAATTGTTTAACCCTGAAATCGACATTTAACATTTTCAGACTATCAAGTTCCGAGAAGCCAATGTGTGATCGAGGGCCAAGATTTTTTATGAACCGCACTGTTTTGTTTTGACAAATCTGAAGTTTTTTCTTGAGTTGTTTATTCAAACCGGAGTACCAAGATGAGCAAGCATAATCCAAGTGACATTGAATAAGTGCCGAGCATATTGATTTCCTAAGTTTCTCTTCCAAAAAGCTGCATTGCCTGTAAAGAAATTTAAGCCTACCATTTACCTTTTGAACAATACTATTCACGATTGCCTCCCCTGATAATTGATCATCCAAGATAAGTCCGAGATATTTCACTGAGCGTTGAGCTTTAATCGTATGACCATTGCATTCAATCGAAAAATCACTAACCTTTCTTAGTTTTCTCTTTGATCCAAATAGTATACATTCTGTTTTTCCCATATGTAAAGAGAGTTTATTATCAATTAACCATTTACTGCACATCTCAAGTTCAAAACCAAGTTTTTCAGATATGACTTTAGGGTCCTTATGAGAATACAAAATAGCACTGTCATCAGCATATAACAAAAGTTTACTGTCATGACTTATACTGAGTTCCATATCGTTAATGTAACAAAGAAAGAGAAGAGGGCCCAATATACTTCCTTGAGGAACACCACAAGTTACAAGTGAAGGATCAGACACAGTGTCATTCACCTGAACAATCTGATTTCGATGAGACAAATAAGACCTAAACCAATCTACAGATTTGATACCCATAGCTTTTAACTTTTTGCACAATATATCATGGTCGACAGTATCGAAAGCTTTTTGAAGGTCCAACATGAGCATCCCAGTGTATAAACCCTTTGATGTTTGTGATTTTATATAGTCCGTCAAATAAGTCAAACATGAATCCGTGGAGAAATTACTACGAAAACCAGACTGGAAGTCGAACATAAGTTTTTTCTTGATAAGATAATCTTCCAATTGTGTATAAACAGCTCTTTCCAAGATCTTAGATATTACCGACAACACACTTACTGGTCTATAGTTTCCGACCTCACACCTTTTGTTTTTCTTAAATAAGGGAACGACTCTTGCATTTTTCAAATCATTTGGAACCAAATCCTGATCAATTGAAAGATTTACAATATGCAAAATAGGTTTTGTGAGCACTGAAGCTGCATCTTTTACGAAACTAGCAGGAATATTATCTGTTCCCGTGCTTTTGGAAGGGTTTAATTTGCACAACTCCTTATAAATGAAATCTTCACTTACTGGGGCCAAAATGAATTCATCAGGTTCAACATTTTTGCCAGCATAGAATTCCTGAAATCTTGAAGAATCTGAGTTAAATAAATTGAAGCTAGGAGGTAATTTATCGACCAAGTTGGAAGCAACAGTTGTGAAGAAGTTATTGAAACAATTTGCCACTTTTTTGGGGTCAAAGCAAGTTTCACCTTCAATTTCCAATACGACACTGCTATTTTCTTTCTTTTTACTGCTATATCCTAGTTTTTTCAACTGATTCCAAAGTTTTTTCGAATTTCCGACATTTTCCTCAATTTTATTTGCCAAGTAATCTCTTTTTGAAATCCTAGTTTCTCTCTGCACCATATTCCTAAGTTTACAATATTCCTTATACAAATCAGGGTCTTTGCTTTTTCTAAATTTATTCAAAGTTTCATCCCGATGTCTAATGTTTTGTAAAATATCCGAGTTCATCCAAGGTTCAGTCCTTTGTTTTAACCTTACCTCCTTCAAAGGGGCCACAATATCTAAAACCGAATGAAAAATATCTTTGAAGCTATCCCAGGCCATTTCAACATCCAAACATGATAAAACACTTTCCCAGTTCTTATTTGATAATTTAGAATTAAAATCGTCCTTGCTATAGTGCTTCATTGACCTTAGTTTAACAAAATTGTGTTTACTAATTTGCCCTTTTACAACTTTTCTTGTCATGTAAGTCAAAAAGTGGTCGCTTAATCCAATGCTAATAGTTCCGGACTGGCATATTTTTTCACAACAATTACTAAGAATATGGTCTATGAGAGACGAAGAGCTGCTGGTGACCCTTGTTGCTGCAGTAATTAACTGTTTTAAATTAAACATTCTCAAAACGTCAAGATACTTTTTACAAAAACTTGTGTACTTTTGAAAAAAACATATGTTAAAATCTCCCAGAAGGTATATTTCTGAATCAGTTCTAATTTTGAAAAGCAATTCTTCAAGTTTATCAATAAAGTCAGTTTGTTTTGGTGGTCTGTAACAAGTGCCAACAACAATAGGTCTAGTCTTTGGCAATAGTATGTCACAACAGAGTATCTCAAGGTCATCTGAGCCAAGGTCGTGTCTTTGCGAAAATGGAATGTCACTTCGGATATACATACAAACGCCGCCACCGTTTCTATTACGATCACGGCGAACCAAACAGTAGTCACTGATGGATATTTCATTGTCCAATACCGAGTCGTCGAGCCATGTTTCTGAAAGAGAGATTACGGCCGCCCTAGTTTTAGAAGCTATCAATCGCAGTTCTGAGATTTTGTTAAGTAATGATCTGGCATTCAAATGGATAAAGTGCAGTCCTTTTCTTTTGAAACACTCAAAATGGTCTGGATCAGTCAGGGACGGTCTTGTCGCTCCCTGAGTAATAACGGTTTCATCCAACGAGAGGCCCATATCCTCTTCACCGTTAAATGGTAGACAGTTAATCGAACACTCTGAACAGATAAACGAAAATGTGTTTGAGTCCCGTGTACAGAGATCATTATATTGAGATTCCGTTATATAGCCCGTACATTTAATATGTGTCCATCTTGAGCATAAATCACAGTCAATCGCTTTGCTAGATCCAATTACACCTTTACCACAGGTCACACAAGGGAATTTAGGTCGCCTAGATTTCTTTGTTTTAACCGAGTTGTTTTGTTTTGGACAATCCGAGTTTTCTGTTCTTGGGCCGGGATGGGGGTGAACATCGCCACTTCTAAGAAGTGAGAATACTAAAATTTGTTTCACGCTCAACGAATAGAGATATTTTTTATTTCTAGTCAGATAATGTAAACAATCCCCAGGTACGAATGCACGTTGGTGCGAATCAAAGTTTGTCGTTGACCACAGTTCAACAGCCTCATAGTAGAGTAATGCCCTATCCGATCCTCTGATCAAGTATGCAGATACATCCGGGTGATAAAAATCCTCATTAAAACCATGATTTAAAATCCGATCCTGCGAAATCCTTATTAAAATGACACAAAATGTTAACGAAAACAAAAGTCCGCCCTGTCCGGCCGCCATCTTGCAATGCTCTACTAAGTGCTCTAATGAAAAAAAAAATCATTTACATCAGGAAAACATGTCCATGCAATGAATACCCCCTTGAACCCCACTTTTATATAGAAAAACTGGGGTTTGCTCCAAAACATAGATTGTGGGTACTCGTTAGAACCGCCACAATCTATGTTTTGAACAAAAATAAGAAAAACATCAATTTTTTTCTGATGAAATTTTCATTTTTTTTCAACTTTAAACATCTCTGTATGTTGCATGGGCAAGTTTTCGTAATGACTGGTGTATCTAAAGAATGCCATCAGACATGATAGATTATAATGACCAGTCTCCTGCTCTCTGAACAATTAACCTGTTGATGAATTGACGTTAGGCCAGATTTTTTTATTTATTGATTTACCGACCATTCCATTCCTAGGAAGAATTTAGAATTTTTTTAATTCAGTTTTACGTCCCTTTCAAGATTATTTCAGCTCATATGAGACGGGCTAATCAGTAGGTTGGGTGAAAACAGGAGAACCCTGAATAAAACCACCCTGGCACACCGCAAGCAGAACTTGGCTTGTCTCACATGTGGCCAGAGCAGGGTTCAAACCCACACCAGACAAAGCGGTGAAATGATCGAGTGATTAAGAAACAGCGCTCTTAACCGCTCGGCCATGCCCAGCAGGCACCTGACGTCTGTTCGACGTCAGATATTGGTTATATTTTGGTCGCGACGTCATATAACCAATTTCCAACGTCTATCAGACGTCATTTCCTGACGTCTTTTGGACGTCTGGATTGGACGTTGTTTTGACGTCCAACTAGTTCGTCAGTTAGACGTCGTAATCAAGACGTGATTTAGACCTTGTGTTTTTCATACTTCTGACCATGTGTGGTGTGCAAATTAATGAAACTTCACTTTGGGTAAAAATCAGATCATTCGTTTCGTGTGTTTCTTTTGCTTTCTTTCTTTCTTTTTTCTTTTTTTTCTATGTTACTTCCAGCAGACATTTGACGTCCGTTGGACGTCAGTTTGACGTCAGACTCCAACGTCATAATAACGTTGGAGTAAGGTTGATTTTGAAAGTTTGTTTGTTGTCAAAACTAGACGTCAATGTGACGTGCTAAACCCAACGTCGGTTTAACGTCTGAAAGCTGACGTCAATCCGACGTCCTAAAAACGACGTTTGAATTAATGTCATATAAATAGTTTAAGGTGTATATTTTTTCGCATTTTTGAATAATAGTGGATTCAGAAGAGCAGTGATGCACTTTTGATAGTCCCTTTCACTCCTTTGATAGAGTTTTTCGGTTTTTTTCTTCCTGGGAACCAACCAGTACTAGGGTTTGCTTTTAGTTACCTTTCCTGGGTAGAACCAGTACTTGGAGGTTGCTTTTTCCGGCGAGCACCCAAAGGCTCAAACCGGGGTTTGCTTTTTGTAATACCGTTCCTGGGTAAAAACCAGTACTAGGTTGATTTTTTTTTTTTTTTTTTTTTTTTTTTTTTTCGTTTGACACCGTTCCTGGGTCCACCTTAACCAGTACTTGGATAAACATTTCGGGATATACAAAATGTTTAAGATGTTTAAGAAGTTTTTCGGGACATACACAATGTTCAAGATATTAATTCAGCCTGATGTTGATACATCTTATTTAAGCAAAATTTTATTGCTTTATGGTGCTAAAACCAATAAGACATTAGTGTGAGAAATAAGATTATTCTGAACAAATAATTATTTAAAATGGTGAAATAAATATTAAAATATACAAATTTTATTTTCATCTTAATTGAAAGTTTGATAATTTAGTGAAAGACTTTATTTTGATTAATAAATAATCATTTTTTCGACATTAATTAAGCATGAGGGCGAAATATGGGATTTCCCATACGAGACTCAGATATGACTTTTAAGTGGCAAGATTGAAATTATTATTTGAATTTGATATTTTTACATAATATGTGTAAGAAATTATGTCAGTTTAAGGGCAGCTAACTCTGACGACATATACGAAAAACACGTCCCCAGCAGGCATCTGACGTCAACTTGACGTCGGATATTGGTTGTATTTTGGTCACGACGTCATACATACTCATTATTACTTCAGTAACTTGATCTGATGGGTCGGATCACGTCGAGTAGCTGCGCCAGGAAAGACCAGATCACGCTCGTCTCCGACTCGCGTGATCCGGTCTTTCCTGGCGCAGCTACGAGACGTGATCCGACCCATCAGATCAAGTTACTGAAGTAATAACGCGTTTATTATATACCTACAAAAGTAATCAGCCACAAGAATTCAAATCGTAAATTTGCGACGTTATGACGACGTACCATACGACGTTGCGTCAAATCTTTGATGACGTAACATTGTGCCAGTTCTTACGTCAAAGCTAGAAAAGTCGTTAATTTTTTGTTAATTATGTTGCTTTGATGACAAGCGAACCTCTTTAACTTCTGAAACAGTTGTTGTTTTATAAATTAAAATAGAAATTACTCTGGTTGTCATTCAGATTTAGATGCCGGCTTTAGGTG
Source organism: Rugalucina vietnamica (assembly GCA_964017185.1). Lineage (NCBI taxonomy): Eukaryota > Metazoa > Mollusca > Bivalvia > Lucinida > Lucinidae > Rugalucina > Rugalucina vietnamica. Next base: position 20,636,642 of record OZ024878.1, on the reverse strand, counting down.
CTGGATTTTATATTATTGGGTAAAAAATGGAGGATGGTGATACGGAATCGTATCAGGACAGTGTGGTGATACAAGATTCCGTTTTTTTTGTCTCGGAAAATGGGTAGTATCAATGGTTATTTTTGGTAGGTATATAATAAAACCAATAATCAACGTCAACCTGACGTCCAGTCCTGACGTCAGTGGACGTATTGATATGACGTCGAAATGACGCCGGATTCAAACGTAAGTCTAACGTCATATGTCGACAGAGTTAGCTGCCCTTGAACTGACATAATTTCTTGCGCAAATTATGTAACAAAATCAAATCCAAATAATAATTTCAACATTGCCACTTTTAAAAAAGTCATATCTAGGTCTCGTATCGGAAATCACATATTTCGCCCACCATGCTTTATTTAGAAAAAATAATCATTTGTTAATCAAAATAAAGTCTTTCACTAAATTATTAAACCTTCTATTAAGACGAAAATGAAATTTGTATATTTTAATACTTATTTCACCATTTTAAATTATTGATTGTTCACAATAGTCTTATTATTTACACTAATGTCTTATTTGTTTTAGCACCATATAGCAATAAAATTTGACATAAATAAGTTATACCATTGCAACATCAGAGTGATTTAACATCTTTAACATTTTGTATATCCCGAATAACTCTATCTAAGCCTCCGTGGTGCAGTGGATAAGTCACTCGCCTTGTAAACCAGGGGTCGCAGGTTCGATCCCGGGCTTCTCCTAAAACAACTACAAAAAACAATCTCCCGGTTGAGCCTTCGGGTGCTCCCGGGACAACAAAAACCCACAAAAACAACCTCCTATAGTACTGGTCTCGCCCAGGAAAAAAAAAAAAAAAAAAAAAAAAAAAAAAAACTCTATCAAAGGAGTGAAAGGGAATAACAATAGTGCATCACCGCACTTCTGAATCCACTTCAGGATTTCAGAATGTTAATTATAATTACATTTACGATATCGGTTTTAGCACGTCAGATTTACGTCTGTTTTTGACGTCAAACAAACTTTCAAAATCAACCTAACCCCAACGTCATTATGACATTTGAGACATCAAACCAACGTTGTTTTTCTGTCGTCAGAATGACGTCTGTTTTTGACGTCAGAATGACGTCTGTTTTTGACGTCAGAATGACGTCTGTTTTTGACGTCAAACAAACTTTCAAAATCAACCTAAATCCAACGTCATTATGACGTCGGAGTCTGACGTCTATCTGACATCCAACCTACGTCAAATGTCTGCTGGGTGGGGGGTCACCCATTGCAAAAGTTCGAATTTTTAGAATTTTCATATTATAAAAAAATAAGAATTAATTTTGATAGCACTGCTCAAAGTTGTAAATCAAATTTTGACAGTTGACTTTTACTCAGGAAACTGGGAATTGTGTAATAACCCTTAATTTGCATAAATGATCTCAACTCTATGTCACAGCTGTTAATGGCTTCAAAACTTACCCAGGTGTGAAATGTTATGTTTTTATCAATTCTTGAGTGACTTCAATTGTTTGGCAGGAAAAATAATGATTAAGTAATTGGCAGCAATAACTGATTTCAGACAACTAATTGATGTGTGTCACTTTGCTTAAAGGACACAGTTGACTAATATTTGATAGCAATCAAACTCTTTTGTAAAAAATAGCTTTTGGCACTTTGGCTTCCTAAACTGAGTAATGTCACTATTTTGGTCTGAATCATATAAATAGTCTACTCAAAGCAAAGTTATTGAATTCTACTACAAGTAGTGGACTTAGCTATTCTCCACACTTGAGATAGCTTTACTTTGTGAAACTGTGTTATGTTGGAAAAGTGAAACTGAGGAAGGACTTGATGATAAGTAAAATTTGAATTTACTCTGAGCTTTGAAATAACTTAGTTATCAGAACTAAAGAATAAACTATTATTATTATCCAGACATTGATAACTACATAATACAAGTCAGAAAGATACATATTATTTTATGAACTCTTTGAATTGTGCTAAATACAAAACAGAATTGAAAATTTAACAAAATAATAATTAAACTTTGGGAACTTTCTACTATTGTGTTCGGACTTGTGATATTTGAACCTTATGTGTCTAGTTAGAGTATTTCAAACATACATGTAGTTTGAATAGACTGGACTAAGTGAGCTAATTCCCCCAAATCTGCAAAGATCATCTTGTCTCATGTGAGGCTCCTTTTGGTGGAACGTTTCGGCAACCGGATTATTCTCCGTCATATTGAATGAACAGCATTAACTTGAGCGACATTTAGAGATAGCTGTTACAGTTACAGTCTACTATCATAAACTGATTAAAAATAACTGACTATCAATCAATGTAATTTTCAACGTCACAAACAACGTCAACCAACGTAGAGACGACCCCCATACACTCTGACGTCACCAACAACCCCAGAGAAGGGCCCTCATCCTTACCGTCGCAAATACATATGTCACAGGATATTAACAGATGTATACATGTATTAATGAAGGAAAAAGCTGTGTATTAATGAGGCAATTCACATATGCTCATGCTGTTAATACACTGTATTAATTTTATTTATCCTTGTTCCCCGGCACCACGCCAAGGACTTGCTAATGAGACTCAGATAGAAACGAGCAGTCATTTCATCATCATTCCAAAACTGTAGCAAATTTATTTCTATTTTTACTTCGCCCTGTTGTACCAAAGTCTGAGGGAAAAATCCCAGCAACCAATAAATAAAACATGTTGGCCAAAAAGGTCATTTTCACACTTCTAAAAAAAACATAGTTGGTTTAAAATGCTTCTACCGGGTATTTAAAGGATAGGCTGCACCACTGCAGTATACAGTTATCCTGTTTTGAGATAGGGGTGAGATAGAGCATTCATTGTAGATATAGAGTTTAAATAAAATTCTGACAAGTAGATTTGTAACCTAACTTAAGTGGAAAGTAAAAGTGTGACCCAAAATAAATTGCAATATATTAACATTATCTAAAATAATACTTCAAACCATCTAACCATCTAAATCAGAGGACTAAATAGATTCAACCTAATTTTAAGTTATGGAGAAAACAAAAATCAAAGTTTTAATACTTCTTGTAAAGATAGTTGGGATTTTTGAGATATCTGAAGTGCTCTCACAAGACATTGAAGATACCGACTACCTTAATTTTAGCGTGATTGCTAACCCGCAGGTTCGATACTATGCAAAAGATTATAACAGATTGTGTCCATACAGCGAAATGTGTGATGTTCAAGTACCAGTTGATCCTTCAGTATTCTGGAATTCGGGCATGTCTATGGGCGAACAATGTTGCGGAGCTTGTAAATGTGGAAATGACTGTCTAAATACACTGGATTGTTGTCCTGATAGGTTACCAAGGTTACCGACCAGCAACGAGGTGAAATCTGTTTACGACAAGCCTGTGCAATGTGTTCACGCCCAGTTCAGGTCATACAACCAGAAAAGATATAATGGAAAGTCCTATTTTATGATTGCTAACTGTGCAGCTGACTATTATGACGAAGATGTGATTGAAAACTGTCGACATGAATATGAAGATTTTGACTTTGTAAAGGATATTCCCAATTTTCTTCCAGTAACTGATCTAACAAAAAATAGTACTTATAAGAACAAACATTGTGCAAACTGTAACCATGCGCTTGAGTCAAATTTAGTTTACTGGGAGGCTGTAGTGGGAATATTTGACCAAGAGGTTAACATACAAAGACTTGAGGACATTCAAAATTTGTTTAAAGTGGATCAAGCTAGTAATGTTGTGTTTCAAATTCCAAACCAACTATTCTGGACTCCTGCGGCTGACCACATCAAACTATGTGACTTTTACATTGACAAATGTAACGTCACTGGTCTTTGGGACGTTAGAAATGAAACTTTGGAATCCTTGTGTGTTTCTTACCTATCACGATATAAAGAATATAAAAACATCCACTGTTACATATGTAATGGATTTCCTGAGTCAACAATTGAGCAAATATGCGATGGTGGTAGTACAACATCTGGCTGGCGACCCAAGTCGTATATTTCACTTCTTGATTTCAATGACCTGGAACCTGACAGTCGGGCAAGTGAAGGGCTACAAGACAGTGGAGCTAACATTAGTTGTGAGGATGATCAACAGTTTGATGCTTCGACTGTAAGTAATTTCATTATGAAAACTTGCCCATGCAATATACAGTGATTTTTCCAGCTGTAAAAAATTGAAATCTTAGTAGCAAATATTTGGTATTTTTCTTATTTTTGCTCAAAACATAGATTGTGGATACATGTTAGAACCCCCTTACCAAGGTTTACCCCTGTATATCCCAGTTTTACTGAATAAAAGTGGAGTTTAAGGGGGTATATTTTTCATGGGCATGTTTTCCTGATGTAAACTGATTTGTTTTGCGAGGGTAAAATATTTGCCAAATAAAATGCTGCGAAAATTATATTTGCCAAATAAAATGCTGCGAAAATTATATTTTGACAAACTGCATATTTTTCTTGCATAGGCCAGTCTGAAAATCGCCACAAAAATATGAATGGAGACAAAAACATAAAATTTAAAAGCTTCCAATCTTGATTGCATCAGGAAAACATGCCAGTGTAATAAACACCCCCTTATACCCCACTTTTATATAACAAAACTGGGGTATGCAGGGGTATACCTATTTTTCTTATTTTTGCTCCAAAACACAGATTGTGGGTACCCACAATCTATGTTTTGAGCAAAAATAAGAAAAATATCAAATTTTTTCAGCTGAAAATTGGCTCCGGGACGTTTCGCGCAAAAACCAGTTCCTCCCGGGACGGTTCGCGCAAAAATTATTTTTCGAACGGGACGTTTCCTCCCGGGACGGTTCGCGCATTTTTTCAAAAATTGATTTCAAGGTTTTATTTATCAAAAGTTATCAATTAAATGCAATGTGTATGTAAACCTAATTATGGACTTATTGGAAATGTATTTTTTATCTTTGATTTTTCTGAGCAATATGTTTTGTTCTTCATTTTTCCAAAATTAAGGGGACGATTCACCCACGGGACTGTTCGCGTAAATGTATTTTTCAGTTATAATTTCAACGTTTTCTTAAAAGGAAGGACCAAAAAAGGCATATTATTAAAAGATTTACCTTTTATTAAATATTTAAATAATATTACACAGGAGTGGGGGGTCAAGAATTTATCAAGGCTAGCCATTAAACAATGAACATGTATGTACATATAATACATAAATTATAGTACCCGTGTATAAAATAACAAGTCGTGGCTCTGATGTTTCGAAATTGAAGATATAGGTAAAAATATGAAACTTACAAATAATTTTAATAGAAATAAAAATGAAACACACATGCACAGTCTGTGGGACAGCACTAATGTCTGTTTCATTCTCGGCATCCGTATTGCATCTTTTTTATGTATCTGTAGTTTGTGATTCCTGGATTAATAAATAAATAAATAAATAAATAAATAAACAAAAATAAATAAATAAATAAATATTTGTTAAAATGTGTGTACTATGATTACAACAATTGCAGTAAATTTTGAATTGGCCACTAAAGTTGTTTTCTGATCAAACGAGTAAACAAAATAAGATGTTAACGCATATCACAATAATGAGCAAAACAATTTAATTTAACGAAGAGAACATCAAACATCTGAAATGTTTATTTTAATGATGCCAATAAAAGCTCACATTATGACATTTAACGTCAAATTAAAGCACTCACTACTAACGTCGACTAATTTGTTTGTTTGTGTAACATCCCAGTCAACATTTTAAATGTAATTTGGTTGCTCAAAGACACAACATGGCTACCCAGCGGGTTCGACCCCTCTTAAGTCGAAAATTGAAATTGAATATACCGTAGTCCCGCATCCACGGTATTGCCATCCCTCACAAGAATCACAACTCGGGACCTGCTGTGGTCTTTTGCATCTTTCTGAACACACTACTGTCGACATGCCGACAATATGATAAAAATTAAAACATATACTAAAAGATAAAACTTAAAAACTTAACTCCAACAATGTGACAGCAACTATTAAAACAAGAACTCCGCGGAGGTCGATATCGCACCTGCATCGGGCAAAATAACTAAAAACATGAAATATAGGTCCAGAGCACCAGGTTAAGGTGTGTTCTGAAAGGGTATGTGAAGGACATTTACTATGCAAGCTTTCACACTCGCAGCTATCACTGATGCAGAAAAAAACAAACTTCGACATAAATATATAACAAAGTCAACGGACCGTAAAATATAGGTCAAGGTCAGCAGGTCAAGGTGCATGATTGAAGGGTATGTCAAGGACAGTTACTTTGCAAGGTTTCACACTCGCAGCTATCTCTGATGCAGAGAAAACCAAACTTTGACGTAAAAATTTACAAAGTCAATGGACCGTGAAATATAGGTCAAGGTCAGCGGGTCAAGGTGCGTGCTTGAAGGGTATGTCAAGGACAATTACTATGCAAGGTTTCACACTCACAGCTATCACAGGTATAGAGAAAACCAAACTTCGACGTAAAAATTAACAAAGTCAGTGGACCGTGAAATATAGGTCAAGGTCAGCGGGTCAAGGTGCGTGCTTGAAGGGTATGTCAAGGACAATTACTATGCAAGGTTTCATGCTCTCAGCTATTACTGATGCAGAGAAAACCAAACTTCGACGTAAAAATTAACAAAGTCAATGGACCGTGAAATATAGGTCAAGGTCAGCGGGTCAAGGTGCGTGCTTGCAGGGTATGTCAAGGACAATTACTATGCAAGGTTTCAGACTCGCAGCTATCACTGATGTCGAGAAAACCAAACTTCGACGTAAAAATTTTCAAAGTCAGTGGACCGTGAAATATAGGTCAAGGGTACTGGGTCAAGGTGCGTGCTTGAACGGTATGTCAAGGACAATTAATATGCAAGGTTTCAGACTCGCAGCTATCACTGATGTCGAGAAAACTGAACTTCGACGTAAATGTTGACGGACGAACGGACGAACGAACGAACGGACGAACGAACGAACGTACGGACGGACGGAAATTTGAACTCCTATATCGCACCCTGCTATAAGCAGGTGCGATAATGACCTATCATTTTGCAGGTTGTAATGTGTGCATGCATGATTTTTGCTCACGCACCTTTCATAACAAATTTATATAATGTTCAACAAAAATGTGGCACAGTGATGAATCGCTTCCCACATTCACAAGCTAAGAGAGAGACTGGAATCATGCTCATTTGCAAAGCAAAATACTTATTATATAAATATATTAATAACCAGAGGACCATTGGTCCTGAGAACGCTCACCTGAAGCCTGATCCTGGAGTACATGTATTAAGTCATCATGAAATGACCTTGACCTTGAATACTCACACACCTTTATTGAATTCATAAGTTGTCTGCATCTGCAAAGTTTCAGGTCTCATGCTGCAATAGTATCCAAACCCAGTGATTTCTGAGAAAACCATAATTTTAATTTTGATATTTAAATGACCTTGGGTCAAGGTCAAGAAATGACCTTGGCCTTCATTAATTACTTACCTTCATTGACTCCATTGGTTGTCTGCATCTAGCAACTTTCAGGTCTCAGACTGCAACAGTGTCCAAAATATTCATTGTTTTCGCCTTTTCCCATGTAAAAGCCTATGTTTCCAAAATTGACCTTGCCGTAAAATAGGTCAAGGTCATCCTAGGGTCATCATTTCAACAAACTATGATTGGCTGGAGTCCCAAATGCTACATACCAAGTTTCGCGTAAATCTGCCAGCCGGTTCTGGAGAAGAAGATTTTTGAGTAGTTTTTACCATATATGGGCGTGGTGGCCATCTTAACTTGGTCATGTGACCTGGATTTCGCGATCAAACTTTCGTTACCCCTACCCATGGATGCTCCACATAAAACTTCACTTTGATTGACCTAGCAGTTTCAGAGAAGAAGATCTTTGAAAAGTGTTTATGGATGACAGACTGGCCAAGGTCAAGAGATGACCTTGACCTAAATTAATCACATACCTTCATCTACTCCATTAGTTGTTTGCATCTACCACTTTTCAGGCCTCAGGCTGCAATAGTTTTCAAAAAATCCATAGTTTTCACTTTTTCCCATGTAAAAGCCTATGTTTCCAAAATTGACCTTGCCGTAAAATAGGTCAAGGTCATCCTATGGTCATCATTTTATCGAACTATGATGGGCTGAAGTCCCCGATGCTACATACCAAGTTTCGTGGAAATCGGCCTGCCGGTTCTGGAGAAGAAGATTTTTGAGTGGTTTTTACCATATATGGGCGTGGCGGCCATCTTGGTCATGTGACCTGGATTTCGCGATCAAACTTTCGTCTCCCCTACCCATGAATGCTCCACATAAAATTTCACTTTGATTGGCCCAGCAGTTTCAGAGAAGAAGATCTTTGAAAAGTGTGAATGGACGACAGACTGGCCAAGGTCAAGAGATGACCTTGACCTAAATCAATCACAAACCTTCATCTACTCCATTAGTTGTTTGCATCTACCACTTTTCAGGCCTCAGGCTGCAATAGTTTTCAAAAAATCCATAGTTTTCACTTTTTCCCATGTAAAAGCCTATGTTTCCAAAATTGACCTAGCCGTAAAATAGGTCAAGGTCATCCAACGGTCGTCATTTTATCAAACTATGATGGGCTGAAGTCCCCGATGCTACATACCAAGTTTCGTGGAAATCGGCCTGCCGGTTCTCGAGAAGAAGATTTTTGAAGGGTTTTCACCATATATGGGCGTGGCGGCCATCTTGGTCATGTGACCTGGATTTCGCGATCAAACTTAAAATGCCACTACCCAAGGAGGCTCCACATAAAATTTCAACTAGATCGGCCAAGCGGTTTCAGAGAAGAAGATCTTTGAAATTGTGGACGACGGACGACGGACGGACGGACGCCGGAGCATGGGTATACTATAAGCTCACCTGTGAGCCTTCGGCTCAGGTGAGCTAAAAATCCATAGTTTTCACTTTTTCCCATGTAAAAGCCTATGTTTCCAAATTTGACCTTGCCGTAAAATAGGTCAAGGTCATCCAAGGGTCATCATTTTATCAAACTATGATGGGCTGAAGTCCCCAATGCTACATACCAAGTTTCATGGAAATCGGCCCACCGGTTCTGGAGAAGAAGATTTTTGAAGGGTTTTTACCATATATGGGCGTGGCGGCCATCTTGGTCATGTGACCTGGATTTCGCGATCAAACTTGAAATGCCACTACACAAGGAGGCTCCACATAAAATTTCAACTAGATCAGCCAAGCGGTTTCAGAGAAGAAGATCTTTGAAATTGTGGACGACGGACGACGGACGGACGACGGAGGGACGGACGCCGGATCATGGCCATCCTATAAGCTCACCTTGTGAGCCTTCGGCTCAGGTGAGCTAAAAATGGGTGAATCGACCTCTAAATTTGATTTTGAGCGAATCGTCCCAGTTTTTTTTGCGCGAACCGTCCCGTTCGATTTTTTGCGCGAATCGTCCCGGTCGAATCGTCCCAGGGAGGAACTGGTTTTTGCGCGAAACGTCCCGTAACCCTGAAAATTTTCCATTTTAAAACTTAAAAAATCTCTGTATATTGCATTGGCAAGTTTTCGTAATGGTGTTTCCGTATATAGTTTTCAAATTCTTTAATATTCTTTAATAAAGCTTAATTCACGTATGTCTGGTATTACTTTCGGGATCTAAAACTATGACATACCGTATTCATTCTAATTAGCACGCATGCTCCAATAAGCGCACACCCTGGTTGTTTCAGAAAACCATGTGCATAAGCGCACACTGCACAACTAGAACACTGGTATTTTATACCGATTTTACACAATAATACCGCATTAAAACTTAATCTAATATGATCAAACACTATTTTGCAACGACTGGAAGACTTAAATGACATCAGCATCGGTATTGTTGACATGATAATTTCAGCAGTTTATGTGTTAAGTTTGTTCCTAGTGAGTGCTTATTAGAATGACATTTCGTTACCTTAACTTTTAGTTATTTTGAAAAGTTATGCGCACTGTGCGCTAATTAGAACAAATACGGTACTTATCCTAATTTTCATTTTTGTTGGATTTGATTTAGTTTTATGAGGGTGGAGGGCTTAAATCAGATTTTGAGAGATCTTCACACTGCTGATAAAAGAATGTCCTATCATATGAGCCGCATCGTGAGAAAACCGGATTTTTACCTATGCGAAAACAAAGGCGCAGATCAGCTTCGCAGTAACTGCGAAGCTGATCAGCGCCTTTGTTTTCGCTACTCGGATAGTACAATTCCTCTTCTACTCATAGCCAAAATTTCAAGTATCTAGCCTGCTCCTTTGACTGTACAGACCGATTTGTGTCGCACGTGGTCGGAAACCCCGAAGACCGGTTTTCTCGCGTCAGGGCTCATATATGAACCGTATCATGGGAAAACAAACAATGTGGTTTCCAAATAGGTTTGACACAAACGGAGCTGTACAGGTACAGAAGAGATAGCCAGAAGCTGGAAATTTCATATTTAGAAAGTAGCTGAATAGTACTATCAGTAAAGCGAAAACAAAGACACTGATCAGCTGTAACTGCGAAGCTGATCTGCATCTTTCTTTTTGCATATGCAAACAGTTTGTTTTCTCATGTCATGGCTTAAATATTCAGACATGACTGCCATACATGTGATACTAGTACATCTGAAATGCCAAATAGAGAGATTTTCGTTTACAAATAGCAAATACAAAAATAAAGAAGCAAATACTTAAATATTGGTGGAGAGATCTGAAATTAGAAAATAGAAAGATGTATGTGTATAAGATACATAGAGGAAATCTGAGAGTCCAAAATTGATAAGGAGTTTCCATTCAAAAATAGCCAGATCCTTCAAAAACGGGTACTATGCAGACTGCTGATCTGCAAGATTTAACTGGTTATGCTCAGAAAAAGCTGGCTTTACACTTAATGTTTATACTGTTTTTTCTTATAATATATGTATCTTCAAAGATTAACATAGTTTTGATTTTCATATGAGCTACCGCATCAGAAAACCAACAATCTGCATATGCAAAAACAAAGACACAGATCACATGTGCAGTACCTGCACAGCTGATCAGTGTCTTTGTTTTCACAACACAGATAGTAAAATCCCTCTTCTTCTTAAATGGCAAATTTCTAGCCTGCTTCTGTGACTGTACAGGCCGGTTGTGTCAGACGTGGTCGGAAACCAGAATTGTTGGTTTTCTTGTGCAAAGGATCATATCATTTTTGTATCATTTCAGGGTATCTGCAGAAATCTACACTGCTCCGCGCCACTATTTCTAAACCACAACAAATGTCAACCATCATTCACAACGCTTTCACAGGCTGACTTTGACTTCACTCTACGACTGATACCAGTGAAAGGTTACATCGATATCAGAATTGTCCAAAATTTGAAGGAATATCTGGAGACTGACATACAGATAGGAAATGATTTAGACTTTCTCGCTGATCAAGTATACACAGATGTGCAAATGTTTGTGAAGATGAATGACTCCTTGTCAGAGTGGCTGGACGAGTTGGCCACAAGGGAACAGTCCTCGATTTATAAAGAACATGTTCAGTATATAGCGGTCAGATTTATAATCAGCGCATCCGAGGTCTACAATGTCACAGCATTCATGACAGAAGTAAAAGAACATTTACTTGCTCAGAACTTTGATATTACTGGTGGTTTTCATGTTGAATTTGCAAATATAAGCTTTTCATTGTATAACGAAAAATTATTAACTCTACACAGTTCAACTACAACCACTAGCACATCTCCACAAGCTGACATGCAAATATTACCATATAAACCACAAGAATATGGTTTCTTTGACCCTTTTGATGACCCAATGGATAATCATGCAATTTTGCCCATAGAACCCTATTATCCATTCCCGTACCCTAATGCAATAAGAGTCATGCCTTTCCTATTTTGCCCATACATCATACTTTCCCAAGAAGAATTTAGAATCAAAGATGGTCGTAATGAGGTCTACCTCATCAATAAGGAATCTTACATCAATACAACAACTGTTGTCTTTTCTGAAAATGATTCCACTATTTCTTTATGCATAAGAAACTATTTTTCACCATCAGCAAATAAAAACATAGGCAAAAAGTCAAGCCTACATGTAGAGTATGACACAGAAGTGATACTGTCAATTGTATGTACATCAGTTTCAATGCTAAGTCTGGTTATTGTCCTAGTTACATACAGCATTTTCAGTTCTCTTAGAACTTTACCCGGCCTGAACAATATGGGTTTGTCTTTGTCGCTACTTTTAGCTCAGCTGCTTTACTTGCTGGGCGGAGTGATAGAAATAACAGCTGATTGGCTTTGTAAAACACTGGGTATATTGCTGCATTTTAGCCTCTTGAACTCCTACTTCTGGATGCTTGTTTGTACATTTCATATGATGAGAACTTTTGTGTTTATTTCAAAATTGACTGCTCCAGAAAACAAAATCTCAAAGTTTGTAAAATACACAGTTTTTGTAATTATAGCTTCAGCGCTTCTAGTGGGGGTGAATATTGTGGTCTCTGTTTTGGACAACTCTACCATTGGCTATGGTGCCACATGTTACATTTCAAGTCGACATATGATCCTCTATACTGTAGCTATACCGCTCGGAGTTATCGTTCTCTCAAATCTGGCCATGTTTGTCTATGTTATGATAAAGGTCTGTACTCTACCGGACGTCAGTAAGAGTACCAAAAATGACAGAAATAATATGGTAATATTCGCAAAACTCTCCACTCTGACAGGCATAACTTGGGTATTTGCATATCTGTACCAATGGACGGAGTTAAAAGCATTTTCTTATATGTTCATACTTGCAAATGCATTACAAGGGTTATTTATCATGTTTTCGTTCATTGCTAACAGGCGTGTATTCAACATGATCACCACGTCATATAGGAGCAGCTCTCTGTATCAAACTACTCAAAGGAGCAAGCTCTCATCTAGAAATGGTGATACTCAGGGGAAGCAACAAAGCATTGAATCAAACCATAGTTGATTGCCTTTGGTTGGTGGACTTTTTAAAACACATGAACATCACGAAAACATGTCTGTGTAATGTATACCCCCAAATACCCCACTTTCAAATAGTACGACTGGGGTTTACAGAGGTATACCTTTTTTTTTCTCTTTTTTGGCTCTTAAACATAGATTGTGGGTATTCGTTAACCACCTCATCGAGGCAGTTCTAAGGTGTACCCACAGTCTATGTTTTGAGCAAAAATAAAAAAAAATACAAAAGTATCAAAAATTTTCAATTTTCTACTGAAAATTTTCAGTTTTTACATATGAAAATAAAATATCTACATTGCATTGGCAAGTTTTTGTAATGTATCTATTTATTTATGTATTTATCTATCTACTGGTACCATAACTCTCTCCTCACTCATTTCAATCCTCTCTCTCTCTCTCTCTCTTTCTCTCTCTCTCTCTCTCTCGCCTCATTGTTTATTTGAACATTTTTGAATTCACATAAAAATCATTCGTAAGTGAGGTTAGTAAATACTTATAGTGATAAATTGTTACTGCATGCTTATGACTATTGTGTATGTATTTCATATCTTCATGTATAATATGTTTGGTTTGATGTGTGTTTTCAAAAATAAATATTAAATAACAAAAAAGTTTTTGTAATGAGGTGGTATGTAACATTTTGTTGTTTAGACTTTCATTCAAAAGACTGGAGTTGCTTGGGATCAATCCCACAAGCCCTAGTAATGCAAATGAGCCACATCATCAAAAAACCAACAATTCAGACACAAACCGAGCTGTACGAGCACAGAAGATGGCTAGAAGCTGAAAATTTCCGATTCAAGAAGAAGAAGGGATTGTACTTTCCAAGTAGTGAAAACAAAGGCAATGATCAGCTTCGCGGTTACCGCTAAGCTGATCTGCGTCTTTTATTTTGCATAAGTGAAATGCTGGTTTTCTCATGATGTGGCTTAAATATTACCATATATGGATGTTCTACATTTACGCATTTTGTAAATTGTCATATAAAAGATATTGTAGAAAAACAATCTTCAATTTTTGAAGACTGAATGACCACAGGACCAATGGTTCTGAGAATGCTCACCTGAGATTTGGTCTTTGAAAAATGACCAAGGTCATTTTGATCAAAGTCAAATAATATCTTGACTTTCAGTACTCTCACACCTTCATTAACCCCCAAAAATGTCTTGATCTACCACGTTTCAGGTCACAGGCTACAAAACTTCCTGAGCAATCCAATACTTCCACTTTTTCCACTGAAAACGTATGTGACCAAATTTAACCTCACCATAAAATAGGTCTACCAAAGGTCATGATTTATACAAACTATGACGGGCCAGTCCCCAATGCTACAAATCAAGTTTGCCAAAGGTTTTTGCTATTCATAGCTCTGTCGGCCATCTTAGCCATGTGACCTGGACCAGTTATACAAACTTTCATTCCCCTTCTTAGGGATGCTCCATATGATGTTTGACTTTGATTGTTCCAGGGGTTTCAGAGATGTTTGAACATTGTGAACGACAAATACAGACCATGCTCATCCTATAAGCTCACCTATGAGCCTTCGGCTCTGGTGGTCCGAAAATGAATCAGCAAAACCAAACTTAAAGTATAAGAAACATGATAAGTATAAGAAACACGATACTATTTTTCTTCTTTGATCAATGTTACTATTATAATTGTTTCTTTTTTCACTCTTGTCAATACATGTACATGTGTGTAATTCTAAATTGACAATAAAGGGTAATTACTTTTCCACAATGGCATATTTATGTTGTTTACCCTTTTTCAGTTTGCCAAGTGGCTACTGTGTCCCTAGAATGCATTGTGTCTCCTTGTTCACAAAATCATCTCATCATGAAAACATGTCCGTGAAATGAATACCCCTTAATACCTCAATTTTATACAATAAACCTTAGGTGATGATCAACCTGAGGTGAGGATCAGAAATTGATCGACTCAGTATCAGAAGATAGATAGGGGTATGCAGGGTTTAACTATTTTTCTCATTTTTGCTCCAAAACATAGACTGTGGGTATTCGTTAGAACCACCTCGGTGAGGTGGTTCTAACGTGTGCCCACAATGTAAGTTTTGAGCAAAAATAAGAAAAATATCAAAATTCTTTCAATGAAATTTTCAATTTTTACAGCTGAAAAAAATCTATATATATATTGCATGGGTACGCTTTCGTAATGTGCAATATTGCCTACCTTTTCTCCTATCAGGTAGTGTTGTGTCTTCTGTCAAGAGAACAGAAACCTGTCCCAGATCTGAAATTGCAAAGAGAAAGTCTCTTACAACATTGAGCCACCACATGACATGGAAGGCTTAGATCACCAAAGCATGTAATCTATCCTGCTAATCAATGATAAAATGCCAACATTTATGAGCAGGATAACTTTTAGGCTCAGCTGAGCTGAGCATGAAAAAAATTTTATAACATTGGGGCCTGTACTCTAAACCTAGGCCACCCCGGCAAATGGAACTCAAACACTTAGCATAGTTCCTGGCTTGACCAGCACATTTTTCTGGATTTATGGAAAATGCAACACTTCAATGTGTTTTAACCAAGAAATCTAGTTATAAGCAGTCGACTTTTGTAACATTTATTCTAAGCTTTTGTTATATTATCGGAATGGACTACTATCTATAACCATTTTTGGTGCTCATTATCACTGACTGTTTTTTTTTTTGTTGTTGTTTTTTTTTTGTTGTTGTTTTTTTGGCCAGCACCTTGAAATGGTGCAATCTGTAGCACCCAACAGCATTTTATTGGTCTATTTTTGAGCTCTAGACTTGAAGGGTATTCAGGACCAAGATTGTTTTGCATATCTTTATCAAGTTTCATCACGAAAACATGTCCGTGTAATGTATACTCCCTCGAACCCCACTTTTATATAGCAAAACTGGGGTATACCTATTTTTCTTATTTTTGCTCCAAAACATAGATTGTGTGTACTCGTTAGAACCGCCTCGGCGAGGCGGTTCTAACGTGTACCCACAATCTATGTTTTGAGCAAAAATAAGAAAAATATCAAATTTTTTTCGTGAAAATTTTCAATTTTTAAAGCTAAAAAATCTCTGTTTATTGTATGGGCAAGTTTTCGTATAAATGTATCTTGGCTTTGCAGAACTGATGCTTGGCTTTGCAGATTTATTACACCATATTCCTGGTGTCGAGGTTATAAAACTGTTTTCATGCTCAACTCAGCTGAGCATAAAATCTAAACTGCTCTTAAATGACAAAATAGACCAAATAAATTTCAGGATTAGATCACAAAACACTGTAATTTATCCTGCTTATAAATGTTAAAATGTCAACAAATTGTTGGCATTTTAACATTAATGAGCAGGATAAAGTTTAGTCTCAGCTGAGCTGAGCATGAAAAGAGTTTTATAACGTCCGGGCCTGGCTTTTGATAAATAAGCATCACATCTCAGGAAGGGTGTTTTTCCTTTCTGTAAAATGAGCCGCGACGCGAGAAAACCGGTTTTCGGGGTTTCCGATCAGGTCTGACACAAACCGGCCTGCACAGTCTCGGATGAAAGCTAGAATCATGAAATTTTGGGTATACGAAGAGGAGGAGTAGTTCTATCCGTGTAGTGAAAACAAAGGCGCTGATCAGCTGTGCAGTTACTGCACAGCTGATCTGCGCCTTTGTTTTCACAAAGGCAAAAGTCCGGTTTTCTCATGACGCGGCTCAAATAAAAGAGCTAATAGAATCGCATCATGAGAAAATCTGTATATGCAAAAACAAAGGTGCAGATTAGCTTCGAGGTAACTGCGAAGCTGATCAGCGCCTTTGCTTTCGCTACATGGTTAGTACAATGCCTCTACTTTCTAAAACCAAAATTTCAAGCTTCTAGCCATCTTCAGTGCTTGTGCAGCTTGGTTTGCATCAATCCTGTTTGGAAACCACTTTGTTGGTTTTCTCATGACGTGGCTAAAAGGTCATTCATGAAAATAAAATATAACGGTTTGATCCTTTGGAAGCAGTAAAACATTCAAAGGCAGATAAGTTTACCATACCTTCCGAAGCTTCTGGTATCTTCCCTAGCTGGAAGTTACAATGAGCACTTCTAAGGTGTAGTTTATAAAGCAATGAAGCTGGATACCCATTCTTTATGGCTTCTGATATATCCTTCAGACAGTTCTGTTAGAATAAACAAAACAGTTTTATATGATCCGCATTGTTCGTTTGTTTGTTTGTTTGTTTGAATTGATGCTTTACGTCCCAGTCAACAGCAAAGGGGCGTTGCCTCCATTTTATGGGACTTTTACCCAAAATGAGGATGTCATGACATCCAACAAGTGCTTGAAATATAACCATCCAACTAAGCCAAAAAAAGCTTAAATACGTAGGAATGGTTTGACTTGAACCACTTTTCCTGGGCAGGCTCAGACCTGAGTGGTTTACCAGTAATCAGATGGTCAGTCAGTAGTGTACAAGCTTTGCCTGGAGGCACAAGCAGCCCATCTATTTATTCATTTATATGGGCAGGGGCCCTATCCGCGTGGCTGATATACAGGAATTGGAGTGCCACAATTGAAAGGCACATTTGAAAATGGTGGTGGCAGTGCTCATGCTTTCCCAGCGGGCACATGACGTCAGAATGACGTCATATCAACGTCGATGCGACGTCATGACGTCACATCGACGTCGATCTGACGTCATTCTGACATCGTGTGCCTGCTGGGTTGCATCTCACAGGACCTTAGTTTAAAGCGTCATCCTACAGACTGGAGAAGCCTGAGCTCATACTCACAACCAACAGGCCCCAGGTATATAAAACTTTTTTCATGCTCAGCTGATACTAAAATTTATCCTGCTAATAAATGTTAAAATGTCAACAATTGTTGGCATTTTAACATCTATCAACAGGATAAACTAGAAATTGGCTGCAAGCAAGGCTTTCAGTATACCCCCCGCAAAATTATCTAAGGCCAATAACTTAAAGGCCTTTAAGTGAAACATGCAGAAAATTTGTCAAAAATATCTTTTCAGCATTATAATCCTTCATGAAAATCCTCCGTATGTCTGACTCATGTCTGTAAGGTAATTAATAATATACTGAAAGCCCAGGGAGTAAAATAATTGTTGATTTCACTGTACACTGTTGATCATTATTTATCATGAGAAATGGTCAAAAATTGGCTATGCTAAAAAAAAACTGTAAATTTGTCAAAAATAAATTATTCAGCATAAGAATTCTTCATGCACATCTGAAATATATCTGGCACAAGTGTGCAAAGAATTCAAATAAAACAATGAAAGCACTAGGAGGACTTGATTTCATAAAGTATGCACTAACAGCCGTATTGTATATTAGCGATGGTTGAAAAATGTCTAAGTTGAAAAATGCTGTAAATTTGTCAAAAATTATTTTTTCACCAATAAAATTCTTTATGCACATCTTCAATATGTCTGTAACATGTCTGCAAAGTATTGAAAAGAATTACTGAAAGCCCCAGGAGGAGTTGGATTTCACAAAGTATGTACTATCAACCATAATTGGATATAAGCAGAAATGGTCAAAATTGGCTAAGTTTAAAAAGCTGTAAATTTGTCAAAACTAAAATTTTCAGCATAAAAATTCTTCATGCACATCATCAATATATCTGGAACAAATTTGCAAAGAATTAAAAAGAAACAATGAAAGCCCTAGGAAGAGTTGATTTCACAAAGTACGCACTACCAACCATTATTGTATGTAAGCAATAGTCGAAAAATGGCTAAGTTAAAAAATGCTGTAAATTTGTCAAAAATTATTTTTTTCAGCATTATAATTCTTCATGCACATCTTCAATATGTCTGTAACATGTCTGCAAAGTACTGAAAAGAAATACTGAAAGCCCTAGGAGGAGTTGATTTCACAAAGTATGTATGTAAGCAATAGTCGAAAAATGGCAAAGTTAAAAAATGCTTTAAATTTGTCAAAAATTATTTTTTTCAGCATTATAATTCTTCATGCACATCTTCAATATGTCTGTAACATGTCTGCAAAGTACTGAAAAGAAACACAGAAAGCCCTAGGAGGAGTTGATTTCACAAAGTAAGCACTACCAACCATTATTAAATATAAGCAATTATAGAAAATTTGCTAAGTTAAAAATGCTTTAAATTTGTCAAAAATGATTTTTTTCAGCATGACAATTGTTCATGCACATCTGCAATATATCTGAAACATTTCAGCAAAATATTAAAAGGAAACATTGAAAGCTGTAAGAGGAGTTGATTTCACAAAGTATGTACTTTCAGTACTATGGCAAACATGTTATAGGAAGACTTAAAAAGTCCCATAACTCTTGCAATACTGACCCTTTGGTCCCTAAATTCATACCACACATGTATTGTCTGATGGTGCAAGTGGGGTGAAAATTTGAAACAAATCAGGCAAAAGCTACTCAAGTTATTCAGCAAAGATGTCCAAATGTTGACGGAATGACGGAATCACTGAGTCACGGAATCACGGAATGACGGACAGGCTGAAAACAGTATAACCCCCCTAAAACTTTGTTTTGCGGGGGTATAATTACAGGCTTTGGTGATCTACACCTGAAGTTTCAATTTATTTGGGCTATTTTGTCATTTATGAGCAGTTTAAACTTTATGCTTAGCTGAGTTAAGCATGCCTCGGGAAAAGGCTTAAACACTATGCTAGGAAGGCTTCTAGATTTGAAAATGAACTTGAAATTCCTTGCATCAAAAGCATTTAAAAAAAACATATTTGAGTTGCCGTGTGGGAAAACCAACAATCTGCATATGCAAAAACAAAGACGCAGATCAGCTTCGCAGTAACCGCGAAGCTGATCTGCGTCTTTGTTTTCGCTACACTTCCTCTTCTTCTTAAATCCGAAATTTCAAGCTTCTAGCCTGCTTCTGTGACTATACAGCCTGATTTGTGTCGGACCTGTTCGGAAACCACATTGTTGGTTTTCTCACTAGATGGCTCATTTTATATGACCCGCCGCATCAGAAAACCAACAATCTGCATGCGCGAAAACAAAGATGCAGATCAGCTGTGCAGTTACTGCACAGCTGATCAGCACATTTGTTTTCGCTAAAAGTATAGTATAATCCCTCTTCTTCTTAAATCCAAATTCTCAAGCCTCTAGGCTGCTTCTGTGTCTGTACAGGGTGGTTTATGTCAGACCTGGTCCGAAACTAAATTGTTCGTTTTCACACGTGAAGGCTCAAACACATATCTAATAATTATCTTAACCGTACATCAAATTCTCCCATATAAAACCAGGCTGCTGATCTGTTACCATATGCCATAGCCAGCTCCTCTGTCTTGGCGGGGCCTTGTATAATAGCCTAAAACAAGCAAATTCAGAGAATTTATGTCCCCCGTCTTAATTGTTTAGTTACACAAATATATCTGACAATAATGTATATCCAAATCACATGCATTTACTTCATGTCACAGTGTCAAACATTAATCTGAGGATTATATTCAAACCACATGCAAATCTTCAAATCATGGTCAGGACATCTGTACAGTTTGAAAAGAATCAGAATAAAACGGAGGGAGGAGTTTGCACACAAGGTACACAATGTCCATTCACTTTCATTGTATAAACAGTGGAGGAGAGATGCCCAATTGAGTATCACTGACCTAGATTGCTTTGACAGGTAAATGTTACTATTAATAGCAATTTGATACTCAATTGGGCATCTTTTTGTCATTTTTATAGTACTCTCAGAAAATCGAAAAAATGTATCACAGTTTTTAACCGATTGCCACCAACTTTGGAGAGCTTAAAGATGAATGAATTTCCAAACTTTTGACCGTTCAGATTTTTTTTTAATTGTCTAGAAAAAAAGTTATTAAGGTTTAAAATCAGGATTTTTTTCTGATTTTCTATGATTCCTATTTGGGAGCTAGAAAAAAAAGTGATGCTCATTTAGGAAACTGTGATTCTTATTTAGGAACATATAATAAGATCAATGATTCCTGAATGGGATACAAATAATCTGTTATGCTTCCTGTTTAAGAACTTTGTTTACCAGAGCCTCACTGACTTAACTGTCATTTTATTTTCTGAATACCTTTCTGTATCTCATTAGTCATATCGATCATAGAGATGTTCCACATTCAACCTTTTTTTTTTCATTTTAATGGCCAGAGTGTATTTTAAGTTCAGTTTCACAATCATTTATACAGGTGCGTTCAGATATTAATATGCCCCTGCCATATTCAGAAATAAATTGACAACTCTTCTTGCTTTTGAACAATCTTCACTGGCAAGAAATAGACAACTGGATGAATTTGTTTATATAATGTGTTAAGTGTGTCTATAAATATTTACCCTGTATATAGAACTTCAAGAGTTATGATGCTGTATGCCTAAATTCATTACATAACATATGGAGTTATTTTTTAAACAAAAAAATCGCTGATATTCGAGTTTCAAAGAATCCACAAGGAATCATGGTTATTGGTTTGTAATTTTGTTTGTAAATTATGAAAGAATAACCATGTTTGTACTACAGCTGAAAATTTGGTGTCTTTATCAGCACTATTTACAAAGTTACACTCTGATTTTCATTCATTATACATTTTAGAATTTCATGGTAAAGCAGTTGTTGCAATATAAAACTAAGCATGTCAGTGTTATTTTGCAAGAAAACTAATATTCTACCAGGGCGGTTTTACGAACAAAGCTTGCTTGTGGGTTTCTTTATGAGGTAAGCATTCCTTAAGAGTTTTTCAATATTGACATGAGTGGGTGGGGTACATTAAACAGACACCTACTGTTTTTTTTTTTTTTGAATCTGTCAATCAAATGATGATGTGCATTTATTGCTAATAGATGTCACAGATACAAGGAATGACTCAATATAGTTATTCTTTTAAAATTTTAAATAGCTTGGTTTAGAATTGGAAATGTAACTGGTTTTCGTGGGACCCATTTCCCGGAAAATGGAATGCATGTGAATAAAAAATTACACAAAGCCTACATGTCTAGGATACATAATCTGAAAAATTAAAGATTGTTTTGGGGTCATGGAAATGTATTTCTCTGGAAAGTTAGTGTAAACATGTTTTTCTGGAAAATTCTCAAAATGGGTAGCTTTGGGCAGCTTGTGTGCACTTATTGTTTGCTGAAAGATGATATGTCTTTTGTTTCAGGTTCTTATGTCATTGAAGTCAATGACTACATCGAAAAATCTGGCTTATTTTTTTTTCAAAAAGCTAAGAAAAATGGGTCCGACGATTTCAACCTGGAAGTAACTGAAAAATGACTCACTTGCTCTGAGCTGACCACTCATTTCACAATCATGTATACACAAATCCATGTATTTGCAACATATTCAACAGCCCCATGATAAAGCATGCTAAAGAATATAACATTGTTGACAAAAATAAATAAAAAGGTACAAGTAGGCAAAGATCAGGAAAAGGCGCAATCAGAAAAAGATTCCCACTCCAAAAACCGAGGCGATAATACAGGTAAATCTTCAAACATGTATATACAGTGACCACACATAAGTCCTTAAAGTACTATGGAGTCACCTATGTCTTTGTATTCTGCCAAAACGTGGGTTGGCATTTCATCATAAAATTCATGGTTTGTTTTCTTGGCACAGAATACCATAGGGGACAGGGACTTTCACAGAGAAACATTTATACTTAGGCTATGTCTCACTGCTCATATTCATGATATTTAAATCCTCTTGTATAGGCTTTAAGTCAAGGGAATCACCAGGACATCCACAGACAGACATTCCTCTAATATCAATAATGTATTTTGCGGATTAAGGATGAATACAAAGAATATTGCCTTGTATTAATACTACTAGTTTTTGACATCCTTTACTGGTATGTTAATTTCCATGACTTAAACGCTATATTGAAATCACAATGAGGAGATATGAGTCATTGCTTAACAATAAATTTAGCCCACTTAGCCCCTCGGTGCGTAGGAAACAATCATAAAACTGTATGATGAAATGCCAACCCACGTTTTGACAGAATACAAAGTCATGGGTGACTCCAGAGTGTTTTAAGACATGCTTACCTCATGAAGGAACTCGTAAGCAAGCTTTGGTCGTAAAACCGTTAAAGCTCTATTTACAATGTAACACCGCTGATTTTCATTCATTGTACATTTTAGAATTTCATGGTAAAGCGGTTGTTACAATATAAAACTAAGCAAGTCAGTGTTGTTTTTTTTTTTGCAAGAAAACTAATATTCTACTAGGACGGTTTTACGACCAAAGCTTGCCTATGGGTTCCTTCATGAGGTAAGCATGTCTTAAAACACTCTGGAGTCACCCATGACTTTGTATTCTGTCAAATATTTATTAGCAATAAATGCACATCATCATTTGATTGACAGATTAGAAAAAAAAAAAAAAAACACAGTAGATGTCTGTTTAACATACCCCACCCACTCATGTCAATATCTTAAGGCATGCTTACCTCATGAAGGAACCCACAAGCAAGCTTTGTTCGTAAAACCGCCCTGGTAGAATATTAGTTTTCTTGCAAAATAACACTGACATGCTCAGTTTTATATTGTAACAACCGCTTTACCACGAAATTCTGAAATGTACAATGAATGAAAATCAGAGTGTTACTTTGTAAATAGTACTGATAAAGACACCAAATTTTCAGCTGTAGTACAAACATGGTTATTCTTTCATAATCTACAAACAAAATTACAAACCATTAACCATGATTCCTTGTGGATTCTTTGAAACTCGAATATCAGTGAATTTTTGTTTAAAAAATGGCTCCATATGTTATGTAATGAATTTAGGCATACAGCATCATAACTCTTGAAGTTCTATATACAGGGTAAATATTTATAGACACACTTAACACATTATATAAACAAATTCATCCAGTTGTCTATTTCTTGCCAGTGAAGATTGTTCAAAAGCAAGAAGAGTTGTCAATTTATTTCTGAATATGGCAGGGGCATATTAATAACTGAACGCACCTGTATAAATGATTGTGAAACTGAACTTAAAATACACTCTGGCCATTAAAATAAAAAAAAGGTTGAATGTGGAACATCTCTATGATCGATATGAGATACAGAAAGGTATTCAGAAAATAAAATGACAGTTAAGTCAGTGAGGCTCTGGTAAACAAAGTTCTTAAACAGGAAGCATAACAGATTATATGTATCCCATTCAGGAATCATAGATCTTACTATATGTTCCTAAATCGGAATCACAGTTTCCTAAATGGGCATCACTTTTTTTTTCTAGCTCCCAAATAGGAATCACAGAAAATCAGAAAGAAATCCTGATTTTAAACCTTAATAACTTTTTTTCTAGACAATTAAAAAAAAATCTGAACGGTCAAAAGTTTGGAAATTTATTCATCTTTAAGCTCTCCAAAGTTGGTGGCAATCGGTTAAAAACTGTGATACATTTTTTCGATTTTCTGAGAGTACTATAAAAATGACAAAAAGATGCCCAATTGAGTATCAAATTGCTATTAATAGTAACATTTACATGTCAAAGCAATCTAGGTCAGTGATACTCAATTGGGCATCTCTCCTCCACTGATAAATGCCTGAAAAACGACTAAGTTCAAATTGCGAAAAAGTGTCATAAAATAACCTGAGGATTATATCCAAAGCACATGCATATCTTCAAAGCATCATCAAGACATCTGTAAAGTTTCAAAAGAATCTGAATTAAAAACTGAAGGAGGAGTTGCGCACACAAGGCACCCACTGTCCATTCACTTTCATTGTCAAAATACCGAAAAACGACTAAGTTCAATTTGCAAAAAAAGTGTCAAAAATTAATCTGAGGATTATATCCAAACCACATGCACATCTTCAAAGCATGATTAAGACATCTGTAAAGTTTCAAAATAATCGGAATAAAACTGTAGGAGGAGTTGCACACACAAGGTACCCTTTGTCTATTCACTTTCATTATCAAAATGCCCGAAAAATGACTAAGTTCAAATTGCAAAAAAAGTGTCAAAAATTAATCTGAGGATTATATGCAAACCACATGCACATCTTCAAAGCATGATGAAGACATCTGTAAAGTTTCAAAAGAATTGGAATAAAACTGTAGGAGGAGTTGCGCACACAAGGTAGCCACTGTCTATTCACTTTCATTATCAAAATGCCCGAAAAATGACTAAGTTCAAATTGCGAAAAAAGTGTCAAAAATTAATCTGAGGATTATATCCAAACCACATGCATATCTTCAAAGCATGATGAAAACATCTGTAAAGTTTCAAAAGAATCGGATTAAAACTGTAGGAGGAGTTGCGCACACAAGGTACATACTCCTATAGGGGGACGGAAGGACGGACGGAAGGACGGACGGACGGAAGGACAGACGGACGGAAGGACGGAAAGCCAAAAACTATGTCCCTCTGCTTTTCTTCGAAAAGGCGGGGGACAATAAATACATGTGAGCAGTGCCATGAGAAAAACAACAATGTGGCTTTTTAACACGTCCAACACAAACCAGTCTGTGCAGTCACAGAAGATGGCTAGAAACTTGAATTTTTTTATTTAGAAAGTGGAGGAATTGTAGTATGCATGTATTGAAAACAATCAGGCGCTGATCAGCTTTGCAGTTACTGCGAAGCTGATCGGCGCCTTTGTTTTTGCATATGCAGATTCTTGGTTTTCTCATGACATGGCTCATGTATGAAATATTTGATACAATAACTGAAGGATGAAAGTGTTGAAAGGTTATTAACTTTGAAACCGAAAAAGTATTATTGTAGGTTCTCAAAGCGTACATGTACCAACAAACGGCAACAACAATGTATCATGTTTTAAACATTGTTTTACTTATATAAAAATAGTAAATGTTAAACAAATAAATATGAAAGTCGAAAAGATATTAAGTATGTGTATTTTAATAAGTTACAGTTAACCTACATGTGTGTAACTGTTCACAGCCTCTCTGTACTGTTTCTTCTGGAACAATTTGTTGCCAGCAAGTCTTTCAGAAGCAGCCTTCTCAACAGATTTCTGGTGAAGCTCATGACAACTTTCAAAATATTTCTGAATCCAGTCAAATTCACTGAAAATGATTTAAGTTTAAATTTATTTCATGTATTTAACACATTGTTTTTTTTTCTGTTTTTTAGCTCACCCGAGCCGAAGGCTCACAAGGTGAGCTTAAAGGATGGGACTTGAGCCAGCATCCATCTGTGCGTTTGTCCACACATTCAAGCATATATATCTCAGAGACGAGCATGCCAATCGCAACCAAACTATATCAGTAGCATCATTGTGGTAAGGGATTAACTGCATAAGGTTTAAATGCAGGTAGGATCAGAACTCTGGTTGCCATGGCAGCCAATATAACCAATATTTCCTATATAGGGTTATAATGGAGAAAACCTTGTCAACACTAGCCCCTTTCCATCATGAAAACAAAACATCTTCTTGTAATGTATATCCCCTTGAACCCCAGATTTATATAGCAAAACTCGGCAAGGCAGTTAACGTGTACCCACAATCTATGTTTTGAGCAAAAATAAGAAAAATATCAAAATTTTTTAGCTGAAAATTTTCAATTTTTACTACTCAAAAAATCTGCATGGGCAATTTTCCGTAATGTTTTTGATAACATCTTCATTCTTGCAGGTAATGATAACAACCATAATATCTCTGATAAGCTCAAATATAGACCAGGTCCCGAGGTTATAAAACTTTTTTCATGCTCAACTCAGCTGAGCATGAAATCTAAAGTGCTCATAAATACACAAAGAGCCCAAATAAATTGAAATTTCAGGCTTAGCTCGCCAAAGCCTGTAATTTATCCTGCTTATAAATGTTAAAATGCCAACAATTAACATTTATGAGCAGGATAAATTTTAGTCTTAGTTGAGCTGATCATGAAATAAGTTTTTTATAACCTCAGGGCCAGATCCCATCAGGGACTGTGGAGT
The DNA here is from genome assembly GCA_964017185.1 of Rugalucina vietnamica. Classification (NCBI taxonomy): domain Eukaryota; kingdom Metazoa; phylum Mollusca; class Bivalvia; order Lucinida; family Lucinidae; genus Rugalucina; species Rugalucina vietnamica. The sequence continues at coordinate 20,609,747 of OZ024878.1, read as the reverse complement.
TGCCCTTGAGCGTTTTGAAAAATCCACATAGACTTATAATGGGGAATGTGTAGACAACTCATTTTTTCTTCTGTTTTGTATCAAATCTTTTTCATATTTGCAGATAACAAGGATGACCACGGATGATTTCGAATTTCAATCAGATACAATTTCTTATTGCGGACTTAGCTGCCCTTGAGTGTTTGAAAAATTGATGTTTAGTGTTGTCAACACTCAGGCCCCAACATTTATGATCAGATCTTCTTCATTCTTGCAGGTAACAATAACAATCATAATGTCTCGGATGAAATGAATTTCGGCTAGACTGTGGAGTTAAATACTCTTGAGTGTTTGAAAAATTGACAGTGTCGTAAACACCCTAGCCCAGCGAAATAGATAACGATGCGTACTGCGTATGTACACACGATTTTTTGCCCTGTATGCATAGAAATATCAGACCTGTTGCGTACCATGTACGCAGTAAAAATCAGCAGTACGCAAACAGTTTACGATTTAATGCGTACACAGATAAAAATACCTTTAAAATTGTCACAAAATGACAATTTGTGAACTAGTATTGTGAGGCTGCTCTGTCAACAATCGAAAAGTAGTTACAATATGAATGCAGCTTCTGATCGTTTCATATTACATACCATGCAATATATTATGTATCTTCAGTAGTTATACATGTACCATAAACGTGTATTCCGTTCAGTGTCTGTTAACCAAAGGTTTATTCATGAATTTATTAGTAGTGTGTCACTTTGGTTTATTGAATAGGCATTTTGCATCGATTTCTGGTAATATTTTTTTAATTCAAAACTTGATGTATTCCATGTTCTACAGCCATGCCAGTTATGTTTTTCCTCACTTTTGCTCTCTTATTATCTATACCGGATACAAAAGTATGGTTTAACAAGCCTTAATGACAGAATAACATGTAATTTTAGGATTATCAACCAGTTTACTTGAATTTTCATACTTGAATAAATGGTCTTATCCATACGTGTGCATATCTATAAGTTTGTTTCTGAATGAGAGGTTAGAATATGAACCTTCAGAAAACGCGTACACAGTAATATTGTCGGTACGCACTGTTCATTTATTCTGATGCGTACAGTATGCATTGCGAAAAATAATTATCTACATCACTGCTAGCCCCTTCAGTTTTGATCAGATTTTTATCATTCTTTGCAGTAACAAGAACAACTATAAGATCTCAGAAGAGTTCCGAATTTGGCCAGAATCACTAATTGCGGCTCTAGCTGCCTTTAAGTGTCAGAAAAATTTATATCAAGTGTTGTCAACACTCTAGGGCCTTCGTTTTTGATCGGATCTTCTTTATTCTTGGCAATAACAAGGACAACCATAATATCTCGGATGAGTTCTAATTTCGACCAGATCCCACCTCTGATTGTGGAGTTAGCTGCCCTAATGAGCGTTTGATATTTTAAAAGTAGTGTCTTCATTCATCATTCTTGGCAGTATCAAGATCAACCATAATATCTTTGATGAGTGCATTTTGACCAGATCGACTGAACGACTACAGAGTTATACTGCGTTTACACTATGTTCCCGGCGGTCACGGCGGCCACGTTTCAGACAACCGTGAGCAAAACGGGATAACCGTGAGGCAAAGCAGGGGAACGGGATAGGCAAACGTAGCACGCCGGGATAACCGTGGACACCGTGACAGATTTTTTGACAGTTTAAAAATCTGCCACGGCAGTCACGGCGGAAATGAGAAACGTAATGGGCCGTGATAAAACGGGTTGAACGTAACACACCGTGACAGAACGTAACAGGACGTAGCGAAACGTGGAGGCGGTCCGTAGTGCAACCGGAAGCTAGTGAATAGTCCGGCATGCTACGGTTCTTCCACGTTCTGTTGCGTTCGATCACGGTCGTCTCACGTCTCGTCCCGTTTCCTACGGAATAGTCAACACGTTTTGTTGCGTTAAGTTACGGTACGTTACGTTCTTTGACGGTGTTCACCCCGTTCTACTACGTATGCCACGTTCTCTTACGGTTATCACGGCGCGTGAAGTTTATAGATATAAAAACGCATATCATGGGGACAAGTTCCTTCATATTGGAGCAGTCGCTATAGCGAGCAATACAGACCATACGCTGCACAATGCAATTGAAGAATAATTACAATCCCGATCTTTCCTAATCAACTCTGCAGTCGGTTGTTGATGAGCGCGGTTGTTATTATTTTAAATGACTTATTCTTATACAAAAGGAAAAAAAATGTTCTTTATATTGTATGGTGTCTACGTTTCGACCGTAGCTGACCTTGACAGACCGAAAAAACGTGTAACGCTTTGGTCAAAACGCAACTGGCCGCAACAGAACGTAACAGGCCGTAATAGAACGTGCTAATAACCGTGATAGATCGTGGATAAACGTAACGTACCGTAGTGCCTCCGTGACACACCGGCTTATCACTACCACGGCTTGTTACGGATATCGTAATACAACGTAAGAAAACGTAACAAAACGTGATGGATCTTGAAAATCAGAGAAATATATTACCAAAACTCCACGGCACCCTACGTTTCTAGCAAACGGGGCTGCCGGGGCCGCCGGGAACATAATGTAAACGCAGTATTAGCTGCATTTAAATGTCTGAAAAATTGATATTTAGTGTTGTTATAACTCTAGCGCCTTCTTTTTTTATCAGATCTTCAGATTGTTCATCATTCTTGGAGGTTACAAGGACATCTGTAATACCTCTGACGAATTTGCATTTTGACCAGATCAGCTGCCAAAAAGAAAGCAGAGCTGGCTGCCCTTGAATGTCTGAAAAATTGAGTATGTTTACACTCTAGGCCCTTATTTTTGATTGGATATTCATTCTTGACAATAACAAGGACAACCGCAATACCTTGAATGAGTTCAAATTTCAACCAAATTCCATTTAATATACTGATTGCAGTAGTATCTGTCCTTGACAGCTTGAGAGTTTAACAGATAAGGTGGTTCTATAATCAAATCGATACTCTGGTGAGCAACTGTTGGCTTAAAGCAGGGCGGATATGTGAATGGATTGTGCACTTTTTGATAAAAGCATGAAACTTGGCACAGGGGTAGATTTTTAATTATAAAAATTTTTGAGGGTCAGTGCCACGTAAAATTTTTCCTATGACGGCCGCCATCTTGAATTTCAAAATGGCGGCTTTTTTCATTATGCACTTATATAGATGGATGTCAGTTTGCAGTACTGCTTTCTTTAGAAGTATCTAAAAGCCATTGTAACTATCATAAACATTTCAAGATATCTTATTATGCATGTAAACTCCTAAATTTCCAAGATGGTGGCTACTTTTCAAGATGGCCGCCACTTTTTGCAGAAAATCAAAATAGCATGATGTTAACAATTCAAGGTAACAATTAATAGATTTAGAATTGTAAAATGTTTTCAAGTATCTAACATGTCACAAATACAAGTTAAATGTGATTTATAATTGGTAAATTGAATTTAACTGATCAAATTTGGCATTCAAAATGGCCACCAAAGAAGTGAAGTACATACGTATGTTTTCATTTTGACAATTTTTCAGAGTTTTGTTTTTCAGATGATTTTACTTGATACTTGTGTATGTGTATTTCTGTATCAGCCTATAACAATCACATTCTAAATAATACATTCAAGTGTGGTATCCAAGATGGCCGCCAAATTGAAATGCCCTAAATCTGAAATGTGCCATTCACAATATTTGCTATCATACAATTTAAATGCTTTGTATTTGAAATCTGCCACAGATAAGTCAGTCGTGCCAGGAACTCCTTAAATGTGGATGCAAAAAAGGCTGCAAGCAGAATTGTACTTGTCAGAAAGCGGGTCTGAGATGTAATGGACTTTGTTTCTGTCGTGGGGACTATAGGAGAGATTGAATCGTGATCTATATAGTGTGACAGAGCACTGGAAAGGTACAAGTAGGCAATGATAAGAAAATGGCACAATCAGAAAGAAATTCCCACTCCATAAATCGAGTGTCATGACACTTTGGTACTTATACCAAGAAAATATATAGTAAGTGAGTGAGCAGCTATTCCCCAATAGGCGGCCAGTCAGTTACCTGGACTGAACTTAAATATGAAAACGTACATAAGGCTCAAACAGCACAAAAATTCGACTCCAAAAACACAAAATATTTAGAACCACAACAGAAGTATCGCCTTGGAACGATCAGTAATATAAAAATTACTGGGGGGGGGGGGGGGGGGGTTCACAACATTTAATTAGTTGTTCCGTCCTCATGGTGAATCTCTAACTAGTCAATGAATCATCAAGGACAAACGAATAAATCATGATAGCACCCTGATGAATCAAAAACGAGGACTCAACAGATTCAGTAAGCTGCCAGACGATGGAGATCGCTGGGCGCGGAATAACTTACTGAAACCTGGAGCAAAAGAAAAACACCAGTTGAACCCTGGTAGGCCAAGCTACAGACAAGAAGCTCCGGCCCCAACCAACTAAAATGAAAAGCTTTATGTCAGGGCCATCATAGAGTCTGACGCCCGACCCACCGGCGTGCAATTTAAGAAGACAGCATAGTTATCAACCACGATTGGGTTAAAAACTAAGCATGCACACTGTCGCATAACATTCAAGTTATAACCTATACATCTGTAAAGAAAAGAAAAGTCATTCCTTCCTATAAGATTCTTAAATTTGTAAACCAAGTCACCATAAAATTCTGGTTCCGAAAGGCCCTCATGTAAAAGCGTCGTTAGGCCAACATTAAATTTGAAAATCAACTCATAGTGTCTGCGATAAAATTTAGAAAATGTTTTTCGAAGTTTACATTCCTCGCTGCAATTTCATTGGTAGCCTGTTTGTTGCTTCTATTACAGGATCCAGTAAAGTTTTGAACAGGCAGTGTTTATTTAATTTATTAACCATGTACACATGCGTTCAGTTATTGATATACCCCTTCGATATTCAGAAATAAATTGAAAGTTCTTCTTGTTTTTGAACAATCGTCACTGGCAAGAAATGGACAACTGGAGGAATTTGTTAATATATTTAGTTAAGTATGAGTGTAAATATTTACTCTGTATATAAAACTTCCAGATCTTGTGATGTTGTATGCCTAAAGTGATAACAAAAAACGCTGGTTTTCGAGTTTCAAAGATTGCACAAGGAACCTTGAATAATGGTTTGTAATTTTGTTTATAATTTATGAAAGGGTAATCAATTTTTCTACTAAGGCTGAAAATTTGGTGTCTTAATGAGCACTATTTACAAAGTTACACCCTGATTTTCATTCAATTTGCATTTTAGAATTTCATGGTAAAGTGGTTGTTACAATAAATAAAAGTAAGTATGTCAGTGTTATTTTGCAAGAAAATTAATATTCCACAAGGAAGGTTGTATGGAGAAAGCGTGCTAGTAGATTCCTTCTTCAGGTAAGCATGTCTTAAAGCACCATGAAGACATCTCTGGCTTTATATCCTTAAACGTGCCAAAACGTGGGTTCGAATTTCATCATACAGTTTCTTGATTTGTTTTCTTGACACAGAATAACATAGGGGGCTGGAACTTTCACAGAGCTTTCACACACATGTCACATGTCAGGCTATCACACACAGCTCATTTTAATGACATTTCAAACCTCTTGTATAGATTGTAAGCCAAGGGAATCACTAGGACATTCAAACACAGACATTTCTCTAATATCAAAAGCGTGTTTTGCAGTTTTAGAATTAATACAAATAACATTGCCTTGCATATATACTAATTCTTTTTGTATCCTTTTTTGGCATAATAAACCCTATAGAAGTGGTTTGAAATATCAAGAAGAGGAGATATGAGTCATTGCCTAACAATAAATTAAGCCCACTATGGTATTCCGTCCGGAAGAACAAATAATGAAACTGTATAATGAAATGCCAACTGACGTTTTGGCTGAATACAAGGCCAAGTGTGAATCCACAGTGCTTTAAGGCATGCTTATCTCATAAAGGAACCCGACAATGAATATTTCTTCTTACAAGCGTCCTAGTGGAATATAAGTTTTCTTGCAAAATAACAGTCGCATGCTTAGTTTTATATTGCAACAACCGCTTTACCATGAAATTCATAAATGCACATCGATCAAAAATCAGGGTGTAAGGTTGTAAAGAGTGCTCATAAAGACACCAAATTTTCAGCCTTAGTACAAAAATGGTTATTCCTACATAAATTAATCACAACATCACAAACCATTATCTATGGTTCCTTGTGGAATCTTTGAAACTCGAAAATCAGCGATTTTTCTTAAAAATTTGATTCGATATATCATGTAATCAATTTAGGCCTACAACATCACAAGGTCTGGAAGTTTTATATACAGAGTAAATATTAACACTCACACTTTACAAATATATGAACAAATTCATCCAGTTGTCCATTTCTTGCCAGTGACGATTGTTAAAAAACAAGAAGATTTGTCAATTTATTTCTGAATATCGAAGGGGTATATTAATAACTGAACGTACCTGTACTACTGAACTACTGAATCGATTTAAACCCGCCAGTAACTTTGTGTTACTGATCGTTCCAAGTCGATACTTCTGTGGTAGTTCTTTTTGTTTTATGTCTTGGTGTTTAAAATATTTTTGTGCTGTTGGCGCCTTATGTATGTTTGCATATTTTTAGTTAAGGTAACTGAGTGGCCACCTATTGGGAAAATAGCTGCTCATTCGGCTTACGAAATGTTTTCATGGTATAAGTACCTGATTGTTAGTTTGGTTTTTTCCCACCTTGGTTTTTGGAGTGGGAGTCTTTTTCTGATTGCTCCTTTTCCTGATCTTTGCCTACTTGTACTTTTTTTTCTCTTCACTGGCAGCCATCCTGAATGTCATGCTGAAATACATTATAAATCTGAAATCATACAGACAAGTTAGATTCTGGTTAAAATAGAAAATACCTAATTCACAAGAAGTAAATTCCATCCAGTTTCAAAATCTCAAAGTGTCCATATATAATATTTCACTGTTAAGTTGCTAATTATGGTGGTCATTTAGAAACTTAGCCTTATTCTTGACATTTTTTAATCTTGAATTTGAGTTTAAGATATTTGAGTGTAAGTAAAATTAAATGAAGAGACAGATTTTCGGTAATCATTTTATAGCCTATTAACAAAGAATCTGAAAATAGACGGCAATTTCTGACGGAACATTTTTTTGCATGGCAATGTTTTATTTTTCTTATTTATTTATTTTATTTTTATTTTATTTTATTTTTTTTACCACATGAATCTTGAATTTATGACTCTACATACGCCTGTAAGCATTTTCAATATTTTTTATATTTTTTTTATATTATATGTGCCATGTTTTCATCAAACTGACTTGGTTTTTGTAAATAAATGGCGGCCATCTCTGAAAATGGTCGCCATCTTGGACTGTTCAGTAATTTCTATGTATAGTGAGATAGCTTATTATGTTTTGTTAATGTAACTTTGGTTTTTAACGCTTTTAAGGAAAGCAGCACAGCAAATTGATACCCATATGTATTGGCTTTATAAGCAAGATGCGGCCATTTTGAAATTCAAGATGGCCGCCATCACAGGCCAAATTTTACGTGGCACTGACCCTCAAAAATTTTTATAATTATAAATCTACATCTGTACAAAGTTTCATGCTTTTATCAAAAAGTGCACGATCCCTCAAAAAATTGTTACATATCCGCCCTGCTATTAATTGCCCTTTGGGCTTCTTGTTTTTAATTCACCATTTTTGCATTATCGACTGGTTTCCAGCTAGCTTATTGAAAATCAATATTGAAAATACAGGTAACCAAAACCACCCTGACCTCAAGGTCAGGATGGTTTTGGTTACCTGTATTTCCAATATTGATTATTTCTAAGCTGGTAACCAGCCAATAAATGCAAAAATGGTGAATAAGAAGGCTTTTAACATCAGAGAACATCATTTCGTATTGCGACATTTCAACAATGAATATTTATGGTTTCTTTGGGCAAAAAGAAACAAAGCCCAATTAAATATGTTTTTATGTTTATCATTTATCTAGGGTTTTTTTTTTTTTTTTTTTTTTTCTTTTTTTTTTTTTTTTGATAAAGCTTTTACTTGACATAACTATTAAAAAGAAAAAAATACGAATTTATGTACGTATCGAAAAATAAGCCGGTATTTGTGAAAATTCAAAGCACAATTGTGACATAAATAAACATACATAAGGTTATCTGTCGTTTGTAAATGTTTGATACGTTCATAATCATCTTTACAATTTTGGAAATTCTTCAAATCAGTGGCTATTTTTGCCTTTTCTAACAAAATTCTCAAAACTTTCTCCCAGTTGCCTATGGGCGCTGACATCTTGGTTGTTGTTGTCTGAAGTGGCACGTGTTCCCGAAGTTATAAAACCCGGTACCGATGGGGCATGAAAGCCTGTACCGAGCCCGAGCTGCCGAACTCATATTCGAAGGAATTTTATGGCGTATAGAAATCAAACTCGCCCAATGTCTTGCTTATTATGGAAAAATAGGCTTATCTATCTTCTGATACTGAGTCGATCAATTTCTGATCATCACCTCAGGTGTGGGGTGGGTGGCTAAATTTAGAATTTAGTCAAGGGAAAAGAAAACATTTGGGGTGGACCATTAAAACTATTTACAAGATAATAGATGAGAGGCATACTAAAACGCATGCCTCTGGGCTAATGATTTAAATAGAAGCCTTAAATTCCTCAATGGTCTTAGATAGGACCACTGAAGAAGGGAGACTATTCCAAACCGGAATAGTTCTGGGGAAAAAGGAATTTTTAGGGCATCACTATAGGCAAATGGTCTTGTGTATTGTGGTTCACGTGATGCCCGAGTATGCCTTAGATTGAGTGCCGGGGTCAGGTATTTGTCTTTATCAAGAGACACTGTACCGGAGTGTATCTTGTAGAAGAAGGTTAAGGAGGACCGCTCCCTGCGAGACTCCAGGGATGGCCACTCAAGTTCGTCTAGCATTTCACCGACGCTACTGGTGTTCCACCGGGCAGCAGTCCTCTGCACCTTCTCCACCTTCTCAATCTGAGTTTCATGATAGGGATGCCAAATAGGAGCTGCATACTCAAGTTGAGGCCGAACCAATGTTTTGTATGCAACTTCCTTAGTATGCCTAGGTGCCAGTGCCAAATTGCGCCGAAGAAAACCCAAAGTCTTAGTTGCCTTGCATGTAATTTCAGAAATGTGTTGACCCCAATCAAGATCATCTGTGATAGTTAAACCGAGGTATTTAGCGGACTGAACCTGTTCTAATGTTTGCTGATGTAGTGTGTAATTGAAATCTATATGCCTGCTTGGATGTAGCCGCGTCACCCTCATTGAATGACATTTGCTAACATTGAATTTCATTTGCCAATCCATTTCCCATTTGGCCAAGCTATTCAGGTCATCTTGTAAAATTTGACAATCCAATGGTGACTTGACATTTCTGTATAAAACACAATCATCAGCAAATAGCCGAACAGATGACCTGATGTTGTCAGGAAGATCATTAATGAAAATAAGAAATAGGACTGGTCCTAAGACCGATCCTTGTGGGACACCAGAAAGAACCGGGACTGGGTCTGAGGCACGGCCATCTAATACCACTTTTTGAGAGCGCTCAGAGAGCCACGAGTCGATCCACTTATGTGTAGATCCTCTAATCCCGTAGAAGTCAAGTTTGTATAATAACCTTTTATGTGGGACCTTGTCAAAGGCCTTAGCGAAATCCATGACAATCACATCCGTCTGCCTGTGGCCACGACCCACTGCTCGGTCCAGATTACTAACCATATCATGATAAAACTGAACTAACTGGGTTTCGCAAGACATTTGACTTCGGAACCCATGCTGACAGTCAGCAAGAATGTTTTCAAGAGCCAAGTGTTTGTTTATGTTGCTGACTATTATATGCTCTAGAGTTTTGCAACAGATACAAGTAAGCGACACCGGTCGATAATTAGCTGCATCGTATTTCTCACCTTTCTTAAATACCGGGGCTACATTTGCCTGTCGCCAATCGTCTGGTACAGCACCCTGAGCAAGCGACTCATTGAAGATATAGGTCAGAACAGGAGCAATTTCAGAACTACATTCCTTCAACACCCTAGCACTCAGGCCATCTGGCCCAGGCGCCTTATGTATGTTCAAATTATTCAACAGTTTAATGACCCCTTTGGGGTCAACTGTAATTTCACCCATAGCGGTGAAAGGACTTGTGCCTTTGGAGGGGATTTCATCATCTGATTCGCGAGTGAAGGCTGACTGAAACTGCCTATTACAAATATTAGCCTTATCCAAAGTGTCAGTCTTCAAGATACCATTTTCTCTAAGAGTATTGATCCCAGACGCGTCTTTCTTAAGGGACTTGACAAATGACCAAAACGTTTTTGCCTTTTCATTTTTTCGGGGACAATCGGGATCAGGGTTATCATTTTCAAAGGAGAAGATATTGGTAATATGCTTCCAATATGCATCTCTAATGCTCTTTTGAACATGTGCTCTGAACCGTTTGTAATGGTTCTTAATGTCAGGGCTGCTTGACTTGCGAGCACGAAGGTAAAGTTTATCACGTTTCCTTATCAAGCGTTTGATCGAGCTATCGATCCATGGTAAGCTATATTTTGTCTTGGTCATTTTTGATGGAATAAACCTTTCAATAGCCGAGAGAACCTCCGACTTAAAACTGACCCACATGTCATTGACTGACACCTGACTATGAACGAATCCCTATAGCGCGCTAGATGGTCATGGAGACCGTCCATATCCGCTCGTTTATATAGGAAAATCTTACGCGGGGCCTGCTGAATCCGTTTAGCCTTTATGTCATATTCAATATAGACAATGTCATGATCTGCTTTGCTTGATCATTCACAACAACAACAAACGACAAAAGTGAGAATTTTTCACGGCACAGCCATCAGCTCGAATCCAATCTTGATTGGGGTCAACACATGCAAGGCAACTTAGACTTTGGGTTTTCTTCAGCCCAATTTGGCACTGACACCTAGGCATACTTTGGAAGTTGCATACAAAACATTGGTTCGACCTCAACTTGAGTAAGGCATCTCTATTGAAACTCGGACTTCTATGGTGGAGAAGGTGCAGAGGACTGCAGCCAGGTGGACATGCAGGCGATGGAGGAATGCCAGTAGCGTCGGCAATATGCCAGGCGAACTTGAGTGGCCATCTCTGGAGGCCCGCAGGGGGGCGGTCCTCCTTAATCTTCTTTTACAAGATACACTCCGGTACAGTGTCTCTCGATAAAGACAAATATCTGATCCCAATACCCAGTCTGAGTCACACGAATCACAATACACAAGACAAATTGCCTATAGTGATGCCTTGAAAGATTCATTTTTCCCGAGAAATCATTTTGCTCGCATCAGAGTATATATGTATACTTCGCGCCTCTCTTGTGAGACAGTTACTTGACTATGAAACAACTGATGGGTGTCTCATTGGTTCAGAGGACAAAGTCCTCTGACCTTGAAAAGCGATCTATAAGAAGACGATGCTTTCACCCTTGTTTATGAGAATTGTCACCGTTATGTCTTGAATAATTAGACTGTCCATGGTTTGATGCTAACTCTAAAAACAACTGTCGGTTGCAAGTAGAACAGGACAAAGTCGAAGAATCTGGTAATGACCCATTGACTCTGGATTTGCGTTCTCTTCACTTGCTATCACTTTCATAAATTCCCATTTCTTTATAATGAGCTGCTACAATGCCACTTTGATCGATCCTGTGTAGATTGTTTTTAAGACTCTATTGGTATTTTGATAACTTCAGTGCATCCTTAATGGTGTCTTTGTAACATTTCTTCTTGTCTCATCGAGAGCGCTGCCCCCCTCCTGTGTGACAAGATGATTTTACATTGAAAATGCTGAAGGGAAATCATTTCACAGACTTATGACATAGATAATCACCAAAGTTGTCTTTCAATTAATGAAAATATCACGACTGGGGGCTATCCTAACTTTAATTTAAATTCAGTTAATCAAAGTACAATCAGTAAGGTTACAAAGTACTAAAAACTCAGAACAGATCAATTGATAAGTTTCAAACGAACATGATCAATTAAAAATAAAACTGAGATCCTTTAAGAGCTGTGAACATACTAAAGAGAAGGCTGGGGGGTGCTATACCGCGGTTTCGGCTGCTTGAGTCTCTTCAGTGACCCCAAAGATTTGGCAGCATGGAGCCAAAGAGAATTATTTTAATTTTCCATCTTTCAACAGGGTAGTCGATACAAAGATTAGTATACCCTAAATAGAGCCAAAACTGGATCGGCGCTTTTTGGACATACATATTGCCTCCATTAGATATAAATGTTAAAGCTGGCAACATTTTCATATGGCATGCAATCTGCTCAAGTCTGCTCAGAGACCACATCTGTGTCCCATCTTTGTCCCGCCTTTATCAAATTTATTAATTACATGTAATGCCATTTTATTTTATTTTTGTTTTATCAGATTTATAAAACAACTATGTTGACGATAGCACTGTTGCATATGTTCTAGACACATATGTATGTCAATAACTAAATTTTATTTTACTGCCCGTTTCAAGATGGTACTTTTTTGTTGTTCTAATTGTTTTATATTTTGGTGTTGATTATTTGTTCTGTTTGCACCTCAGTTTATGTATGCTTTCTTATATCTAAATAGTTAAGTCCGGTCGAATGAATGGCAAACTATAGGGAAATAGCTGCTCACTCGGCGTGCGATATGTTCTCTTTGTATAAGTACCTGATTATCAATATTTGTTTTTAACCTCCCTTTTTGGAGTGGGACTTCTTTCTATTTGCGAATTTTCCTGATCATTGCTTACTTAAATAATCGTTTTAGAATCTTAAAGTACAAGAGCTATCAATTTTGTTTGGTGAAAACAAAATATGTGCAAACCTGGAAATGGTTCTAAAAAACATCCTCGTAAAATAAAATATACGAGGTATGGCTCTGTAATCAAATGATGTAAAGATTCTGTAGGACCCCCAAGTCTTTCCCATAAACTTTAGGTACATGTGCTCGAAATATATGTTCTGATAAATATAATGTTGAATCTCACAATCGGGCGATTCGATCAGCTGGAAGGTCGTGTTTTTTACGTTGAACAGACACTTGATAATGATCTGAAAACGGTGACCGACGCCTTAGAGCAACACAAAATTTAATCTACGTCTAGATCTCTACGTTATTGTGACATTCAATATTACCGAATAAGCTTAGTTCTGTAAAGGGTCAGGGATGGCTAAAAATGGTAACCCCGATAGTAACATATTCCACAGGGCTGGTAGCATTATCGTTAACATATATCGTAGCCCAGTGAATGAACTGCTTGTAGCTGCTGACCAGGCCTCGAGGTTATAAAACTTTTTTCATGCTCAGCTCAGCTGAGACTATAAAATTTATCCTGCTGATAAATGTTAAAATGCCAACAATGGTTGGCATTTTAACATTTATAAGCAGGATAAATTACAGGCTTTGGTGATCTGAAATTTTATATGCAGGGAAGACACTGTATCGTCATTTTCCCGAGATAATTCCTCAAAGGCAAGTATAAACCATCACGGTCAAACATGATGATTTAAAAACAAAACTGGAAAGCCCGATAATAAAAAAAATGCCGGAAGACACTGTATCGTCATTTTTCCGAGATAATACCTCAAGGGCAAGTATAAACCTGATGATTTAAAAACCAAAATTGGCAACCCCGATAGTAAAAGATGCTGGGAAGACACTTTTTCCTCAAGGGCAAGTATTAAAATATAAACCATCACGTTCAAGCATGATGATTTAAACGTTTGATCAAGGTTGTTTTAGTGGTACAATGGTGGTTCTATTGTTTCCATAGGGCTGGTAGCATTATTTAAAACATATATTGTAGCCAACATACGCTCAGTCACTGAATGTACTGCTTTTAGCTGCTGACCAGGCTAAGGACGACTGGTAGTAGGAGTTTTTTTTTCCTTTATGCCGGGCGAATTGACAACTGCCCTGTTTCGTCACTCATTTTTCTTCAGTATATTTTGGTCATTATTGTTTTCTTTAGCGTGTGCGTTCGTATTTGATCGTGATCCTTTGAACAACAGAGACGAACAAAGATTGCGTCAAAAGTCAGTCTTCAAGAATGTTCATGCCATAATTTTATAATATTCAAAAAAGGTACAAGTAGGCAATGATCAGGAAATGGCGCAATCAGAAAGAAATTCCCACTCCACAAACCGAGGGGTGGGAAAAATAGGAACTTATACCAAGAAAACATATCGTAAGCCGAGTGAGCAGCTATTCCCCAAAAGGCGGCCACTCAGTTACCAGAACGGAACTAAAAGTATGAAAACGTACATAAGGCTCAAACAGCACAAAATTCGACTCCAAAACACAAAACAATTAGAACCACAACAGAAGTATCGCCTTGGAACGATCAGTAATATAAAACTACTGGGGGGGGGGGCTTAAACCGGTTCTACAGGCCCCTAACCTAACCCTCATCTTCTGTAGTGGTATACAACATTAAGTTAGTTGTTCGGTCCTCGTGGTGAATCTCTAACTAGTCAATGAATCATCATGGACAAACGAATGAATAATTATATAGTTCGGCAAATAGGTTACTGTATGGGCGTTACCTCATGAATACGTTATATGGTCTACTTTTGACTTAGGTAAAAGCTAAAGGTATACAGTTAAAAGATTTGAAACTCACATGTTTTTCATTAGAAAATAAGAATGAAATACGAGTTTATCTAATTCCCCGGATCGGACAAAATACAGGTAGCTGATTTCTAACGGTAAATATGTGCCAGCGGTCTAGGCTGACTGAGTTCGACTTTTCCATTATCTCCCTGCCTGAACAGATGAACTAGCCAATCACGCCCAGATATGAATATTAATGTTGCCGCCTATACGGTGACCTATTTGCCCAATTATAACCACCCTGATGAATCAAAAACAAAGACCCAACAGATTCAGTAAGCTGCCCGACGATGGAGATCCCTGGGCGCCGAATAACTTACTGAAACCCGGAGCAAAAGAAAAACACCAGTTGAACACCGGTTTGTCAAGCAACAGACAAGACGAAGCTCCGGCCGAACTAACTAAAATGAAAAGCTTTATGGCGGGGCCATCATAGACACCCACCGGCGTGCAATTAAAGAAGGCAGCATAGTTATCAACCATGATTGGGTTAAAAACTAAACATGCAGACATTACCGACATTGTTTCAATTGTTTTTCTTGGAAAATGTAAGGTTTATTTACAGCTTTATTATACTGGCAATTTCAATCCAAAACCATCAAGAAGTTTTTAAGCTACATTGGTTTAAACAATGCCAATGGGATTTTACATGTATTTTCACTGACTAAACTTTTGCCTTTGAGCATATTATGGACTTTCTTGATGTCCTTTCTGCCAGTGTCTGATTTCTGTCTCAGTCTCCTTTACCCCCTTGGTTTCTTTTGCTCCAGATTCCCGTTGGTTTTGTTTGGCTTCCCAGTGATTTCCAGTTGCGCTGTAGCATATAGTATTTGTAGAGTCCTCCTTTTTCTCTTCATCTTGGCACTTATGATTGTTTGACGCTATGTCATCTTCACTATCTGTTAGTCTACGGGCTGTCGGTGTTTGGATCGGGTATGCATTCAGGATGTCTCGATTCGAATAGAGAAAACTTTGTTGTTGATTAGAAGATCATGCTCAGCACATTTCTAGTGACACGCCAAATTGACGGTACTTCACCAAGGGGTGGACCAGGAGGGAAATTAGACCCTCTTGCATTTTCCTACATTCACTTTGCCCCTTTTCAGTTCTAATGATCTCTGCAAACTCTTGAATTGAAGTCAACGAGAAGGGTAAGCTTGTCCTTAAGAGATGTTGTAGTCTAGGTCAGCATACTCGTGCATTCATAATGTGTCTTTCCTATCTGGATTGGTATTGAAGGTACATAGGCATCGACAATGGTAACGGGTTTGCTCAAATTGTTTTAAGTGCGAACTCCTTCATTACGTCAAGATGTACATTAGGCACCAACATAACAGGTATTTGATGGAGAAAGGAGTAGGGTAGCATGGGCGGATCCAGAGGGGGGGGGGGACAGTGGGTCCGGACCCCCCCCCCCCCCCTGGAATTGCCAGATTATTAGTTTTTGCCATGTTGAAATTTTCCGTCAGACCCCTTCTGGGAATTTGGATCCCCCCTGAGAAAATTTTCTGGATCCGCGCATGGGGTAGGGTAGGGGAGAGTAGGGGAGGGTATGACAGGGGTATAGAGTCAGAGATAGGGTAGGCTATGGTAGGGGAAGATAGGAGGCAGGGCAGGGCATTAGGGTAGGGTAGGGTTAGGGTAGGGTATGGTAGGGTATAATCTGGCATCCGCCCTTAATGCTCGCATATCACACTTAGTCTCTTTTTTATGCTCAGACATATTATTAAGTCTTTTCATGCATAATGAATACTAAATGCTGTCATACATGAGCCGCGTCCAAAAATAATTGTTTAATGTGCGTGTACGACCAAAGGGTTAGATCAACTACGTATCCGCGCATGGATAATTCATGTCGCTGTTATTCGCTTGCTACATATGATAAGTTTAGATGTACCAAAATATCAGCAAATGTGCGCATCTTAGCAGATCCGTACGTACCTGGTCTGCTCAGAAATTAATAATACATGTAGCACAGATTTTGTCGTAACATTGCATATAATTATTATCTAAGTCTTAATATAACAGCGCACTTGTCTTTTGTTTTGTTTAAGGTTACTATATAAAGTATTTCAAATACATGTTCGCCTTATCAAAGAATTTTGTTATCATTTCATCAATCAAAATCATTCAGATAGGTGACTACACCTTTATCTCACAGAGTGCATTCTATCTGCATATCTCGGTAGCGCGGTCGGCCATGAAGTGCGGACAACTTTTTCGTCTGCTACGCTTCGCATTTTACGAATCAAGCGAGAGTAGCTGATTAGTTAAGCAGACGACTGCCTTTTGACCACGCGCGGAAATATCGTCTGCAAGGAAAATCGATTTAAAGTGTTCTCTCGTCTGATAATTTCCTTCTTCAGTAGTCTTGTGTGATAATTTATGATGGATCTTACGACATTTTGTCTCTTTTTGGCTGTTCCAGTCACTCTGGTAAGTATTTATTTTTTCATCTTTTGATATTTATCTTTTTTTCTTGTTTAATTGTTTAAGGCGTTAAAACAAGTAACGTTTAATTGTTCGCATGGAAAAAAACAAGTACGAACCTTGTTTTATATTATGTTACAAACGGTAAAATACATTATTAATAATAAACCTTTTGTCTTTTATGTAAAACTATTATTCATAACATAATTTCAAATGTTTTGTGCATTGAAACTTTATTCATATTGAGTAACAATGAACCAGCATATACCGGATTAAGCTTGCTTTAAGGGGTATATTGTCACCGTTTGTCCATCCCATGTACCCAACATAAAACAATAAAGAAGATTTATTTTCTACCCTAATGAAAAGCACATTGAACAATGGAACAAGATTAAAATGATTTGACCCACGGATTAAAACTTGACTATTGACTATTTATTTAGGTGCAGGTTATGTCTAAATATTTTTTATTAATCCCATTCCTTACAGTCTTTTAGTTCCTGCTATATATCTTGTATACGAAAATGAGTCTGCTTTTGGAATGGATAATGATGAGTTGGTGTGGAGAAAGGAGGGATACCGCTGTGCAAGCAAATAGCCCCATCATTGTGACCGATCATACACCGACTTATTTAAACGAAAACAATATGATGTGCTCTTAATAATGAAAACTTCTTATGGCTGTCTTGTATTTTGTAATATGGCTGCATGGATCGTTATGTGTCGGTCTTGACCGCGATGTGACTTATTATTGTGTTAGCCTATGACAAAAGAATTTGACTGGCATTCAAACTCAAAATGTCTCAAACGAACTTGGGTGATAATGCATTTATAAAACCATTGTGTCATAGCACACAGCAATTTGACGTTTCTGGTTTAGCATTTCTAACACTTTTTGGTCTCATTACCATGGCAACATTGGGAATTTCGATTATTGCATGACATTATAATGCAATGATCATGCCGAAATAGGATACAAGACGAGCAATTTCACGACTTTTAATTTTTCTATCCGTTTATTATATGGGAACTAAGCGTTTTTGTTTTAGGAGGATATTAAAATTCGTTGTGCTAAATGCAATGCACAAATGTCAGACAGGGGATTAAATTGCAGTATATCATTTCAAAATGCCCGTCATTATTTTCTCCTACGAATTCCGTAGATTTCATGTGCGAACCAGAACTTTAATGCATGTTCTGAAATGCTCATTTATCAATTCGCTGAACATTGAACTCATTAAATGGATACGTAAATGCCTTTTAACATGAGATTGTTTCAGCCTTTTGCGAAGGTACACATACACGAAAACGCGTTATTTCATGATTTTAAGGGCATTTTCTATGCCACGTGGCTTACTTGACGTTACATCATTTGCATGCTAAGATATTCTGTTCTGAAGTAACTGATTAGGACAGTTTATGACGAAGATGTGCTAGATGGTTCATAATGAGAATAAAATGTCAACGTATGCAATATAATGTTGTAATTAGTAATTGTACAAGGTTGCAGTTTAGCCCATATGAACCTGTTGACTTGTCCTCATAAAACGTCAGTCAGTGTCCACTTCTGACGTTTTGTTGTTGTTAGTGTGACCGTATTGGTTTTAATAAGAACCGTAATATCAAAGAGTGACGACTAAGACCATACGCCCCATTATGCGTTGTCTGACTTGGATAAACACCTTTCGCCCGCTTCTCACATCCCAGACGTCGGGGCTTAAAGGGGCTAACCGCATTGTCATTATTCTTTGCTAACAACGATTTATTAAGTAACAAAGAAACAGGAAATCCGTTGAAAAAAAGCCCACATACTTTGTTTAAATCAAATAAATGACAAAGTTTTGTTTCATTAGGCTAGGATAGGCTAAACTAACGACTTTGATAAAGCTACCCATCAGGAAAACATGTCCGTGAAATGTATACCCCACTAAACCCCACTTTTATATAGTAAAACTGTGGTTTTCAGGGTTATAGCTATTTTTCTTAATTTTGCTCCAAAACATAGATTGTGGGTACTCGTTAGAACCGCCTCCGCGAGGCGGTTCTAACGTGTACCCATAATCTATGTTTTGAGCAAAAATAAGAAAAATGACAAAATTTTTCTACTAAACATTTTCAGATTTTACAACTTAAAAAAATCTCTGTATATTGCATGGGCGTGTTTTCGTATTTTTAATCGAAAGTTTCCTTGTAAGACATGCTTTTATTATTTACATGCTCATGGGTACCGTCTGATACGTTCATAGAACGAACTTCAAGTTGATTCAGCTTTCCAATTAAGAAAGCTGATTTTCCAATGTAGTTAAAACTGGGTGTAGTAAAATGCAGTCCTTCTCCAAATATGGAGAAGGTAAGCAATGACTAGGAACTGTTACGATTTGAACCTTTTGGTAATTTATAATTGTGTTCTTTTATTTCTTTGATCATACTTTTCGTTTTGATTTATCCAGCGACTACATGTATTATGTGGTAATCCCGTCCCAGTTTCTGATTACCAGTCCTTAACAGTGACCCTAAATGAACTAGCAATGAATGGCCGTAAGATTAAATACGTTAAATGCATACATTTTATGTAACGATATGCACATTCACATAAGTAAACATTACTTAATCTTTAGTCTAACATGCATTTGTATGTGTGTTATCAGTGTCCTTAAAAGACAGCTGATAACATCATGCAAACCAAGGTTAAAAAGACAAACTTATCGCTATGTAAGGAAATAAATGTGTTTTAAACTTTTTGAAACCCGTCACTTTCGAGCCGCGTCAAGAGAAAATTGGTCTTCGAGATTTCCGACATCGTCCGACACAAATCGACCTGTACAGTCACATATGCTAGAATCTTGGAACTTCGGATTTAACAAGATGTGGAAATGTATAATTATCCTTGCAGCGAAAACAAAGGTGTTGATCAGCTGTGTAGTTACTGTACAGCTGATCTGCGCGATTGTTTTCACAAAGGCAAAAATCCGGGTTTCTCATGACGCGGCTCATTTGTCTAATTGTGTTTAATTTATTCCTTAAATTATAATTAATGTGTGTATCAACGTGTTTAAGGACATGTCTGACTTAACTTCATGAACTCATACATAGGCCTACAGTTAGACTTGTTTTAAATGGTGTAGTCAAGTATCCATGATCATGGACAGAAAACGCTGTACATGCATAATAGTGTTGACGTCATATTACAGCCCTGATCGACTCCATTTGCCACTGGAAATTTAGTCCTCATCATTCTGTACGCATGCCTGCACGTCATCATGAACTCTCCGCATTATTTCCAATTCGGGGTGGACAGCCAAGCTTGTCCATGATTTTTTTTTTAGAATCAATGACGACAGATTCTATCGAAACTTTTGGTGATCTCGACAAACGTCATGCATAGGGAAAATTTAGTATTCTTCTCTAACTCAATCGGCTGTCATCGGATTTACGGAAGAATCCGAGCGCTTACCTGTGAAATCACTGTGGAGAGATATATAGAATTGAATAGGAAAACCATACAAAATGTTAAAAATGACACTTTTTCCATCTTACGGCAAAATTTTATAGATATGATAGGTCTACGTTACTATCGAATAAAGTATAAAAGTTTGATCTTTTGGAAAAGCGTTTTTCGGGTACTGAACCCTCATCAGTGACCCTGATAGCCAGAAAAACATACTGCAATTTCAAAAATTCACACAAGTGAAGTTGCTTTGAATATCATATGTATAATGAGGTCTATAATCCCTCTGACTTTCCTGAATCCACACTGACTTTTTGGACTCTAGATCTAGACGAGCATTCGGGTGACTCAACACAGTTTTGCTAGTGCATTGTATATCTCTACAGTTGTTGATTAAAGAGTGGCGCCTCAGTGATTTCCTTTCCACCATTTGATTATTTTGGAAACCTTGATTGCGTGATAGCCTCCTTTCTCCACATACAATGAAACAATTCTGTCAGTGCTTCTGCCATGGTTAGCTCTCCAGTCCCAGTAGATGCATCTTGCCTTGTTTTCTTGAAGGTTCCTTGTTTTCATGAAGCTTCGAGGCTCCTTAAGCAGAATATTGCGATATATACATTCTTTGGAAGTGTGTCGATATAATTGAAATTTAAACTTGTACATGTATCCAGGAAGTACCTCAGCCAAACATTGCAGCAAATATTAGGGAAACAATGAGCAGCTGCATGGGAAAACAAACAATCTGCATAGGCGAAAACAAAGACGCAGATCAGCTTTGCAGTATCTGCAAAGCTGATCAGCGCCTTTGTTTTGCTACACGGATAGTACAATATCTCTACTATCTAAATCCAAAATTTCCAGCCGCTAACCATCTTCTGTGACTGTACAGCCCGGTTTGTGTTGGACCTGGTTGGAACCCAAATTGTTGGTTTTCTCATGCACAGGTTCAATTTAAATTTGCGCCTGTTTCCCAAGTAATTTTATACTACTGATGGTTCCAATGCGATAATTCTGTTGTGGTTCTATTTGTTTTATGTTTTATGTTTTGGAGTCGAATTTTTGTGCTGTTTTAACCTTATGTACGTTTTCTATATTTTAAGTTAAGTTCGGATAACTGAGTGGCCGCCTATTGGGAAATAGCTGCTCACTCTGCTTTCGGTATGTTTTCTTAGTATAACAGTCTCTGTAAGTACCTGATTGTCAATTTGTTTTTCCCACCTTGGTTTTTGGATCGGGAATTGCTTTCTGATCGCGCCTTTTCCTGATCATTGTCTACTTGTACCTTTTCTCTATCGACGCAGCCTGTTTAAAACACGACCATTCCGTGTTCAAGCACCTGCTTGACAGTCTTTATGATCTGTCCAGATGCTAGGTGCAGGTTATGTCGAAATAATCTTCGTGACAGACACAATAACTAGTATATTTAAGTATTTTTGGTTTTAGTCAGTACTATAGATGTCAGTCATTGGGTCAGGTTAAGGTGATGATACTATAAGCCGCGTCATTTGGAAACCTGACATCCGAACAGTTTGGACACAAACCGGTCTGTGCAGTAACAGAAGAAAGCTAGAAGCTTGAAATTTCGGACAGTATAAGACTATCCGTGAAGCGAAAAGGAAAGTATCGATCAGCCATGCGCTTACTGCACATCCTATCTGCGTATTTGCATACGCATATATATGTAATCAGCTGGCTTTCTCATGTTGTGGCCCCTATGATGATAATTACTTGCACTATATAACCAGAACAAAAGTGAAGTTTTTGACAAGGGCCATCGCATGAGAAAACCAACAATCTCGCCTTCCGACCAGGTCCGACAAAACCGGCCTGTACAGTTACGGAATCAGGCTAGAAGCCTGGGATTGTACTATCCGTGTAGTGAAAACAAAGGCGTTGATCAGCTGTGCAGTTACTGCACAGCTGATCTGCGCTTTGGTTTTCGCATATACATATGCTTTTCTTGTGCGGTGGCGACCATAGTAATAATGATAATAGATGGTATGATAATGTCTCAAATTATTGCTATACTCTTCCGTATGAAAATGATGGGGTTTGATCAAAAGTACACGCATCTAATGGACTGTACGGTTACATCAGATAGTCATTATGGATTCCTTACTGACCTGATACTAGCCGGATGGCTACCTTGTTGGGAAAGAGCTGGTCATCTTGTTGACAAATTCCTATGTTTATGTTGTCCTTTCTCTCCCGCCTGATTTCT
Organism: Rugalucina vietnamica; assembly: GCA_964017185.1. Lineage (NCBI taxonomy): Eukaryota > Metazoa > Mollusca > Bivalvia > Lucinida > Lucinidae > Rugalucina > Rugalucina vietnamica. Next base: position 20,586,979 of record OZ024878.1, on the reverse strand, counting down.
GGAATGGTATATTAAACTAGTAGGGCCTACTGTGCAAGGTAATCTTGCAAGACAACATGGAAGAAGCCCCTCCCCACCCCACTCTCCATGTCCTATCACATGAAAACAGAAAAAGCAAGTTAAAGGCTTGTTGTTTTTTCATTTTAAAGCTCAACGGAATTTTGTGAAACCTTTGGCATGTTTCTTGTGCGACTCTCATGACTTTTAAATAGCCTTTATTTTAGTAATAGCCCACTCATACAATTCGATAACTCAGAGGATTCGTGGAATCTGAATCGATGGGAAATGTGTGGTCTCTGATACCATATTCACTGAGTTCATTTGTACAGCATCTTATTTCAATACACGTACTAATTCGTTTCATGTAATATGACTAGAGACGCTGCCTTACTTTAACAAAGGAGGCGTTATTGCCGATAAAAGCCGATTAACCGTTGGGAGTTGTTAGCACCAGTTCAATACAGAGTCGGCTGAGTGCTATACTGTTCTATCTCCACATTTGGGTCATATTAAGTGTGATATACCGTTGGAATTGGAATCAAAAGTTCTATCTCCTAAAGTAGTCAAGTCAGATGTTGATATTTCTGCCTTCAATTTATGTTATTAACAGTTCTGTTATGTTCTATGTCCAAAATGACCCGAAATTGTAATGTTATACTGTTCTATCTCCATTTTGACCAATGACATGTCTGCATTTGGAGTATTTCAGTCACATGGCATTTTTGGTCACATGGTCAAATGCTACTATGCCATTGGTTCCATTCCGTATTGGACGTATTATACGATATCTAGGATACATACAATAAAGGCAGTTAAGGGTATGTTGAGATAAATAGATTTATAATTAATATTCAGCCTTTAAGGCTTACTTTGGATAATTATAATATATTTTTATTGCACTTATAAACAAGAGAAAATGCTGTATTCCTTGCTATGGAATCTGTGTCACCAAAATGTTCTAGCTCCAGGTCATGAAAAAATAAGGACATTTTTTTATGCAAATTTTTCTATGTCCAAACACAAAATTCCTATTTTTTCAAAAATTACTTCAATTTCACCGCTGATTTTTTTAATTAAGCTCATTTAGACAAAAAGACATGTTCATTATGCATGTTTACTCTAAATATGAACATTTTGACCTTATTTGAGGGTCTCAAACCTTTGAACCCTATTTTCGCGAAATTTTGAAAAATGGAGATAGAACACTATAGCACTCAGCCGACGATTTAACAATTTTATTTTAGAGACCCTATGAGAGATAGAGATGCGATTGGGAAATCATTCTTCCTGGTCGTAGGTCTTTCCATAAAGTTTAATGCTTAATGTGACAATGTCATATGAAAAAAATTGTCATACCATATATCTAATTAAGTGTGATATACTAATTATGTGTTTATCTGCCGATAAACATATCCCCTCAAAAACTAGTCGCTCAGTTTCCTCTGTCCCTTGGATAACACCTGAAATAAGAAGGAAGATTCGCAGAAAAAATGCAACTCATGCAAAAGCTAAAAAGACTGGTAGTGCAAAATTTAGATCTAAATTTGAATCTTTACGGAAAGAGATCAAAGCTGATATCAGGAAGCAGCATGATCTTTACGTGAACAACTTGGTAGGAGATGTTAAGGCTAATCCAAGAGATTTTTACAGGTACATAAACAGTCAGAAAAAAGATACCCAAGGTATTCCCCCGTTGAAAAGGAGAAATGGAAGTGGAATTGCACAATCCTAATTTGAGAAGGCGGAAGAATTTAATGGTCAGTTCTCGGATGTTTTCACTAAAAGTGAATACAAACAGGTCCCTCTTATGGATAGATCTGCCCCATTCATGCATGATATTGTGGTCACAAAGGAAGGGGTGACCAAACTTCTCAAAGGTCTAAACCCGTCTAAAGCCTTAGGGCCTGATGAGCTTCATCCCAGAGTCCTAAAGGAACTGGCTATGGAATTAGGTCCGGTATTCGCCCATCTATTCCAGCAGTCAATAGATACTGGTGAAATTCCTAAAGAATGGTCGCTTGCTAATATTTGCCCCCTGTTTAAGAAGGGCGACAGGTCACTTGCCCGCAATTACCGCCCTGTTTCTTTGACATGCATTCCTTGTGGAATCATGGATTGGAGTCTTGGAGTGGAGTCATGGATTGGAGCATTGGAGTGGATTCTTGGGGTGGAACCTTGGAGTTAAATTTAAAGTGTAACAGAAAACTCAATTCTGGTGGTGAAATTTGTCTTGGGGCGAACGTACGCTATCGCAAAATATGAAACAAATGCCTAAACTGTACGGGCAACGGATAAGTAACAGAAATTAACCATTAATTTCCATTACTTATATGGGTAATGCATTTTTACATGTTTTGCTATGACGTCCGTTTTGAGACCAATTTTACCACCAGAATAAATGTTTCTCTTTCTCTCCAACATTTCACTCCAAAGTTCCACTCCAAGAATCCACTCCAATACACCACTCCATGGCTCCAATCCAAGACTCCAATCCATGACTCCACTCCATAAAATACACAGTGCCTCCAAATAATGACGAAACGATAATTTGTTGTAATAATCTTTTGTCAAACTGTGCAGGTTGACAATTTTTCGTTACATTGCCATTTGAAGATCTCACCACACATTAGCGAAAATCCCCCGACGCAGACTTGCGTAAAGGATAAGTCTATCCTTTTTGCAACTTCTGGTCGAAATGTTTTGAAGATGTTTTATTAAACTAATTTTTAAACAAACGGAACACGAAGGATACCAATTTTGTCCAGAAATCAAAAAAAAGAGAAAATAACACTTTTCACGCAAGTCTGCGTCGAGTCGCTAATATGTGAAAGTTGCTGCTTTAACTCGAAATAATGCAGCATTGGCGTGTATTTATTCTTAAGATATTAAAGTGAACGAAAACGATTTAGAGATTCTGAAATTGTCGTTGATTTACATCTTTTACTGACATTAGAATAAAATACCCCATTAAACCCTTTTATGTAGTAAAACTGGGGTTTACAAGGGTATACATATTTTTCTTAATTCATTTTGACGGCGTCTTATTTCAATACACATGTACTAATTCGATGCATGTAATATGACTAGATACGCTGCCTTACTTTAACAAAGGAGGCGTTATTGCCGATGAAAGCCGATTAACCGTTGGGAGTTGTTGGCACCAGGCTGTCGTTTAAGTCGTTTAACAATTTTAGTTTCATCAGGAAAACATGTCCGTGTAATGTATACCCCCTTAAACCCTACTTTTATATAGCAAAACCGGGGTATGCAGGGGTAAACCTATTTTTCTTACTTTTGCTCCAAAACATAGATTGTGGGCACTCGTTAGAACCGCCTCGATCTATGTTTTCAGCAAAAATAAGAAAAATATCAAAAAGTTTCTGACGAAATTTTCATTTTTTGCTACTGAAAAAATCTGTTTATTGCATGGGCAAGTTTTCGTAATGTAGAGACGCCATGAGAGACAGAGATTTGATTGGAAATCATTCTTCCTGGTCGTCAGACTTTCCGTAAAGTTTAATGCTTAATGTGACAATGTCAAATGAAAAAAGGGGTCATACCATATATCTGCCATTGATTATAAGAGTAAGAGTATGTCAAGAGTATATCAGTGCAAAGTACCTTTGTCAAATCTGTAAGATTCACAGGAAAAGAACATGTGCAGTTTAATAAACCCATATTGCCTGTGTTGCCTCCGTATTTGAACAATGTACTTGTCCAGACCACTGTCACCACTTATCCTTTGAGTGAGTCCACTCTCATTTCAGAGGTACCGGGTGTTATCATAATTATTTCGTTTCTTTAAGAAATGTCTCAAAACTGACTGCTGCGTCTGATCTGGCGCTAAACTGTTTGCTTACGGCGTCCCAAAGAAGGCAAATGGACTACAGGCTTATGTTGGTTAAGACATGGAAATGCAAGCTAATAAATTAAATTCTAAACCACTGCATGCTTGATAGACAAGGTGTAACATGTTTGATAAGTTAAATAAAACTTGTAAGCACGCCTCTATTCAAGCCAATAAACAATTCACGCTGTATTCAATCAGGTCTCAGTCTGCAATTTTCTGTTACATCAGAGATTATCCTGAGTTAATTGAAACGTTTTGCAACATGAGCCTTCTTAAAATATTTTTGCCAGAAAAAGTTTTGGTATTTTGATAAGGAATATATCCATGATATACCATAAATGCATCCTCAAACAGAAAAATAACTGAAACATAAGCATATACACTGTACATTGTTAGTGCACGGAATGAAACGTATTAAAGTCTGGGCAATGACCAGGAACTGGACCAATTACACATAAATGGGCAATATTATAAATAAGCCGTCGCGTAAGAAAACCAGCATAAATGTTCCTAAATAAGAATGAACTCTATAAACATGGGCGCCACGTTAGATTATGCTCTTAAAATTCTAATAAAAGTTTAAGACATGAAATTCCCAAGGATGTCATTATTTATAATTTGAAAATTAAACACAGATGCATGTCTGTCATTCATAGCAGACAAATCGATAGTATACAGATTGCTTGTGAATTTCGAGAAGCATTGTCTTTCATGATAATGCGTTGCCTAAAATCTGATACATGGCCCCAAATCGGTCACGTGATTGTAGAGATAGCATTTTTTTTTTCAAATAATGACGAACGATAATTTGTTGTAATTTAGCTTTCGTCAAGCCGTACAGTTTAAGTTGACAATTTCTCGTTACATTGCCACTTTAAGGTCTCGTCACACATTAGCGAAAACCTCCCTTGACAGTCTGCTTGCGTAACGGATAAGCCCATCATTTTTGCAACTTCTGGTCGAAATGTTTTGTAGATGTTTTAATAAACTAATATTTTAAACGAATGGAACACGAAGGATAACAATTTTGTCCAGAAATCGCAAAAAAAAAAAAAAAAAAAAAAAAAAAAAAGAGAATAACATTTTACGCAAGTCTGAATCGAGGATGTGACGAGGCCTTATGTTCGAGGCGCTGCTTATTTCGCGAAATAATACAGCATTAGCGTGTATTTATTCGTAAGATATTAAAGTGAACAGTAACGTTTTAGAAAATTCAAAAATTGTCGTTGAGTTACATCCATTACATACATCAAGATAAGATGTCCATGAACAGTTTAGACCCTTTTAACTCCAGTTTTAACCAACAAATGTAGCGTTATTACCGATGACGTTCGATTGACCGTTGGGAGATGTTAGCACAAGTCCAATAAAATGTGGCTGTCATTGAACAATTTTATTTTAGAGACCACATGAGAGACAGAGATTTGATTGGAAATCATTCTTCCTGGTCGTCAGACTTTCCGTAAAGTTTAATGCTTAATGTGACAATGTCAAATGAAAAAAGGGATCATACCATATATCTGCCATTGATTTTATGAGTAAGAGTATGTCAAGAGTATGTCAGTGCAAAGTACCTTTGTCAAATCTGTAAGATTCACAGGAAAAGAACATGTGCAGTTTAATAAACCCATATTGCCTGAGTTGCCTCCGTATTTGAACAATGGACTTGTCCAGTCCACTGTTACCACTGTTATCCTTTGAGTGAGTCCACTTTCATTTCAGAGGTACTAGGTGTTATCATAATCATTTCGTTTCTGGAAGAAATGTCTCAAAACTGACTGCTGCGTCTGATCTGGGGCTAAGCTGTTTGTCCCAAAGAAGGCAAGTGGACTACAGGCTTATGTAGGTTAAGACATGGAAATGCAAGCTAATAAATTAAAGTCTAAACCACTGCATGCTTGATAGACAATGTGTAACATGTTTGATAAGTTTAATAAAACTTGTAAGCACGCCTCTATTCAAGCCAATAAACAATTCACGCTGTATTCAATCAGGTCTCAGTCTGCAATTTTCTGTTACATCATAGATTATTGAAAATTTTTGGAACATGAGCTTCCTTAAAATAGTTTTGCCAGAAAAAGGTTTTGGTATTTTGATAAGGGATATATCCATGATATATCATATACGCTTTCTTAAAATACTTTAGCATGCATTTTGAGAAGAGATATCCATCATATGCCATATTGCTTCTCAAACAGAAAAAGAACTGAAACATAAGCATATACATTGTTAGTGCACGAGATGAAACGTATTAAAGGTTGGGCAATGACCAGGAACTGGACCAAGGAGAGAGAATCTTATTGTAATTCCCTGCCCTTTAAATTACGCATAAATGGGCAATATTATAAATAAGCCGTCGCGTAAGAAAACCAGCATAAATGTTCCTAAATAAGAATGAACTCTATAAACATGAGCGCCACGTTAGATTATGCTCTTAAAATTCTAATGAAAGTTTAAGACATGAAATTCCCAAGGATAGCATTATTTATAATTTGAAAATTAAACACAGATGCACGTCTATCATTCATAAAAGACAAATCGATAGTATGCAAATTGCTTGTGAATTTCGAGAAGCAGTGTCTTTCATGACAACGCATCGCCTAAAATGTAATGCACGGCCCCAAATCAGTCACGTGATTGTGGTGATAGTATTTGATGTCCAAATAAGGCACTGTGTATTTTATAGTGTGGAATCATGGATTGGAGTCTTGGAGTGGAGTCATGGAGTGGAGCATTGGAGTGGATTCTTGGGGTGGAACCTTGGAGTTAAATTTAAAGTGTAACAGAAAACTCAATTCTGGTGGTGAAATTTGTCTTGGGGCGAACGTACGCTATCACAAAATATGAAACAAATGCCTAAACTGTACGGGCAACGGATAAGTAACAGAAATTAACCATTAATTTCCATTACTTATATGGGTAATGCATTTTTACATGTTTTGCTATGGCGTCCGTTTTGAGACCAATTTTACCACCAGAATAAATGTTTCTCTTTCTCTCCAACATTTCATTCCAAAGTTCCACTCCAAGAATCCACTCCAATACACCACTCCATGGCTCCAATCCAAGACTCCAATCCATGGCTCCACTCCATAAAATACACAGAGCCTCCAAATAATGACGAAACGATAATTTGTTGTAATACTGTTCAGTTTGACAATTTTTCGTTACATTGCCATTTGAAGATCTCACCACACATTAGCGAAAGTCCCCCGACGCAGACTTGCGTAAAGGATAAGTCTATCCTTTTTGCAACTTCTGGTCGAAATGTTTTGAAGATGTTTAATTAAACTAATCTTTTAAACAAACGGAACACGAAGGATACCAATTTTGTCCAGAAATCACAAAAAAAAGAGAAAATAACACTTTTCACGCAAGTCTGCGTCGAGTCGCTAATATGTGAAAGTTGCTGCTTTAACTCGAAATAATGCAGCATTGGCGTGTATTTATTCTTAAGATATTAAAGTGAACAAAAACGATTTAGAGATTCTGAAATTGTCGTTGATTTACATCTTTTACTGACATTAGAATAAAATACCCCATTAAACCCTTTTATGTAGTAAAACTGGGGTTTACAAGGGTTTACATATTTTTCTTAATTCATTTTGACGGCGTCTCATTTCAATGCATGTAAAAATTTATTTCATGCAATACTACTAGAGGCGCTGCCTTACTTAACAAGAGAAGCGTTGTTACCGATGAAAGCCGATTAACCGTTGGGAGTTGTTAGCTCCAGTTCAGTACAGAGTGGCTGTCATTTAACAATTTTATTTTAGAGACCCCATGAGAGCTAGAGATGTGGTTGGAAAAATCATTCTTCCTGGTCGTCGGACTTTCCGTAAAATCTAATGCTTAATGTGACAATGTCATATAATAAAGGGATCATACCATATATCTGCCATTGATTATAAGTGTAAGAGTAAGTCAAGAGTAGTATGTCAGTGCAAAGTACCTTTGCAGGCATCTGCATATCTATGGAGCAAATATGTACATGCAAAGATAAAGGGCTAGGGGCCAGTCCCTGTTGAGTTACATGTACTTCCCTTGATTAGTTCTTGATGGCTTTTGTATACAGTGAAGATTGTGCAATTTACGGGCCGATCAACTCCTACCACAGTTTTTGTTCAAACTTTTTGATATTATGTCAAAATGATGTAGATCCATTGGACATTTGCATGAAGAAATATTATTGCCAAAAAATATTTTTTGACAAAATGACAACTATGAGAACTTAGACAATTTTTCTTAGTTTTTTGCAGGTAAGGGCTCTCACGGGCCGATCAACTCCTACCACAGTTTTTGGTGGAACTTTTTGATATTATGCCAATATGATGCAGACCCATTGGACATTTGCATGAAGAAGTATTATTGTGAAAAAATAATTCTTTACAAAATGACAGCTATGAGAACATAGACAATTTTTCTTACTTTTTTACAGGTAATGGCATTCACGGGCCGATCAACTCCTACTACAGTTTTTGATGGAACAATTTGATATCATGCCTACAGGCTGTACACCAATCGGACATTTGCATGAAGAAATGTTATTGTAAAAAAATAATTTTTGACAAAATGACAGCTATGAGAAATTAGACAATTTATCTTACTTTTTTACGGGTAATTTCATTCAACTCCTACTACAGTTTTTCATGGAACAATTTGATATCATGCCTACATGATGTACACCAATTGGACATTTGCATGATGAAATTTTATTGTGAAAAAATAATTTTTGACAAAATGACAGCTTTTAGAACGTAGAGAATTTTTCTTATTTTTTTTTACAGGTAAGGGCATTCACGGGCCGATCAACTCCTACTACAGGTTTTGATGGAACAATTTGATATTATGCCTACATGATGTACACTCTTTTGACATTTGCATGAAGAAATTTTATTGCCAAAAAATAATTTTTGACAAAATGAAAGCTATGAGAACTTAGACAATTTTTCTTGGTTCTTTTACCGGTAAGGGCATTCCGGCCGATCAACTCCTACTACAGGTTTTGATGGAACAATTTGATATTATGCCTACATAATGTACACCAATGGGGCATTTGCATGAAGAAATTTCATTGTGAAAATATAATTTTTGACAAAATTACTGCTATGAGAACTTAGAAAATATGTCCTAATACATTTCAATTTGTCTTTAGACAATTTGTCTTAGCTTTTTTTTTTACAGGTGAGGGCATGGTTTTCTTAGCTTTTTTACAGGTCTAGGCATTCACATGCCGATCAACTCTACCACAGTTTTTGATGGAACTATTTGATATTATGTGTAGATGTAGGCCTATAGGACATTTGCATGAAGAAATTTTATTGTGAAAAATTAATTTTTGTGGTAAACAGTTACACTGCGGGGGGTATTTAATAAGCATTGCTTATTGACACTTTTTTCATTTTGTGCTGTTGGCGCCTTATGTATGTTATCATATTTTAAGTTAAGTTTAGGTAGCTGAGTGGCCACCTATTGGGAAAATAGCTACTCATTCGGGTTACGATATGTTTTCAAGTACCTGATTGTTAATTTAGGTTTTTCCCACCTCGGATTTTGGAGTGGGAATCTTTTCTGACTGCGCCTTTTCCGGATCGTTGCCTACTTGTACCTTTGTACATGAGCATCATATAAAAATAACTAATGACTGTCGATGCCATTGATAATAAGCCCCAGACAGCCTTGATACCGTCGTTAGAAATATTCCTTAATAAGAATGAACTCTATAAGCAGAGTGTCATTATGGTCTTAAAACTCTAATGAAAATTTAAGACATGAAACTCCCAAGAATGGCATGATTTACATTTTGAAAATTTGGCACAGATGCACGTCTGTCATTCATAGCAGACAAATCGATAGTATGCAGATTGCTTGTGAATTTCTAGAAGCACCGTCTTTCATAATAACGCATTGCCTGCATCCCAACTTGATCTTTGATTTGAAGGTCACATGATTGCCGTGATAGTGTTTTATGTCTCGGTGACGACGAACAATAATTTGCTGTATTTAGCTTTCGTCAAGTCATACAGTTACTTAGTTTTTCGTTACACTTAAAGGTCTCGTCACACATAAGCGAAACGGCGCTCCCTCGACGCAGACTTGCGTAACGGGTAAGTCTATCATTTTTTGCAACTTCTGGTCGAAATGTTTTAAACTAATTTTTTAAACGAACGGAACACGAAGGATAACAATTTTGTCCAGAATAAAAGAGAATTTTATTACCTTTCTTCTGAGAACGTTTAAATGGATATTTATGATAAGAACTGGTATCCTTATGATGAGAGTGCGCTAATTAGAATGAATACGGTAATTTATAAGGAAAGAACATGCGCAGTTTGAACCCATATTTGAACAATGGATTTGTCCACTATTATCATTTTAGTGATTCCACTCTCATTTTAGGATTACCTAGTGTTATCATAAATATTGATTTCGTTTCTCGAAGAAATGTTTCAAAAACTTACTGCGGCGTCTGGTCTGGGTCTCAACTGATTGCCTATGTTCCGCAGAAGGCAAGTGGACTACATGCTAAGACATGAAAATGCAAGCTAATAAATTAAAGTCTAAACCACTGCATGCTTGATAGACAAGGTGTAACATGTTTGATAAGTTTAATAAATATTGTAAGCACGCCTCTATTCAAGCCAATAAACAATTCACGCTGTATTCAATCAGGTTTCAGTCTGCAATATTTTGTTACATCATAGATTATTCTGAGTAAATTGAAAATATTTTAGAACATATGATTTCTTGCCAGCAAAAGCCATAGTAGATATCCATAGTATATCTCATTGCATTCTCAAACAGAAAAAGAACTGAAACATGGGAGCATCTGCATTGTTAGTGCACGAGATGAAACGTATTAAAGGTTAGCAATTACCAGAAACTGGACCAAGGAGAATCTTATTGTGATTTCCTGCCCTTTAAATTACGCATAAATGGGCAATATTATAAATAAGCCGTCGCATAAGAAAACCAGCATAAATGTTCCTAAATAAAAATTAAACTCTTTAAGCATGGGCGCCACGTTAGATTATGCGCTTAAAATTCTAATGAAAGTTTAAGACATGAAATTCCCAAGGATGGCATTATTTATAATTTCAAAATTAAACTCGGATGCACGTCTGTCATTCATAGCAGACAAATCGATAATGTACATATTGCTTGTGAATTTCGAGAAGCATTGTCTTTTATGATATCGCATCGCCTAAAATGTAATGCATGGCGCCAAATCGATCACGTGATTGTGGTGATAGTATATACATTTGTATTTTATGTCCAAATAACGACAACGATAATTTGTTGTGATTTAGCTTTTGTCAAGCCGTACAGTTTGACAGTTTTTCGTTACATTGCCACTTGAAGGTCTCGTCACGCATTAGCAAAAGTTCCTCGACGCAGACTTGCGTAACGGGTAAGTCTATCATTTTTGCAACTTCTGATCGAAATGTTTTGAATATGTTTTATTAAACTAATCTTTTAATCGAAAGGAACATGAAGGATAGCTATTTTGTCCAGAAATCACAAAAAATGAGAGAATAACACTTTTACGCAAGTCTGCGTCGAGGGAATTTCGCTAATATGTGACGAGGCCTTAAGTTCGAGGCGCTGCTGCAGCAATGGCGTGTATTTATTCGTAAGATATGAAAGTGAACAGAAAGTTTTAGAGAATTCTGAAATTGTCGTTGATTTACATCCATTACCGATATCAGGATAAGCTGTCCATGAAAAGTTTAAACAGCAGTCACACATTAGCGTATAAGTGAAACGCGCGCCGGGCGTGTTGAAAAAATTACAAAATCCCACATACGCCAGACGCACGGCAGAGACACGTTCAAAGCGCGTTACGAGCACGTTCGGCACGCTTGGTGTACGCCCGGTGCGCGTCGCTGTACGTCGCTAAAAATCGTCGCGCGTTTCGTGCGCGTTTGGGATATAAAAAAAAATTAAACTGCATGCTTAAAAATTTTCTAGAAGCTCGGCGTGTCCCGGACGTGTGACTTATACGTTTCGAATAAGTTCCACACGCGCTACTTGCGCGTTGAATACGCTTCGAACACGTTTGGCACACGTTTGGGGCACGTCAGTGTACGCTACATGCGCGTTCCGATTTAATGAAATATTGCTTCAGGAGCGTGCCCCGAGCGCGTGTGGGACGCGCGTTGAGCGTTTGCTGCGCGTCTGTAGCGCGTGCTTAGCGTGTCTGGGACTCTAAAACTTTGAGATTTTTCATACGTCCGGCACACGGCTCAGTCACGCGCTAATAAGTGACTGCTAAAGCGAGTTAAAGGTACAAATTTTAAAAGTTTTATACGTCCAAAATCTTCAGCGTGTTGATATTTTCCATACGCCCGGCGCGCGTCTGGGTTATACGCTAATGTGTGACTGCTGTTTTACCCTCTTAAACCCCAGTTTTGTATAGTAAAACTGGGATTTACAAGGGTATGCATATTTTTCTTAATTAATTTTGACAGCGTCTCATTTCAATTCATGTACCAATTGATTTCATGCAGTATGACTAGAGACGCTTCCTTAACCAACAAAAGAAGCGTTATTACCGATGAAAGCCGATAGACCGTTGGGAGATGTTAGCACCAGTCCAATACAAAGTGGCTGTCATTTAACAATTTTATTTTAGAGACGCCTGCGATTGGAAATCATTCTTCCTGGTGGTTGGTCTTTCCGTAAAATTTAATGCTTAAGGATGATACCGACCGTACAGGTGATTTTAAACGGCTTGATAAAATTTTCTTATTTTTATTTAGAAAGCAAATAAGCACTGAGCAAATAAACCATGCAAGTGGACTACATGCTTATGTAGGTTAAGAAATGAAAATGCAAGCTAATAGATTAATGTCTAAACCGCTGCATGTTTGATAGACAAGATGTAACTTGTTTGATGAGTTTAATAAAATCTTGTAAACACGCCTCGATTCAAGCCAATAAACAGTTCACGCTGTATTCAATCAGGTTTCAGTCTGAAATATTCTGTTACATCATAGATTATTCTGACTTCTTTGAAAAGATTTTGGAACATAAGCTGTCTTATAATAATACTTTTGCCAGCAAAAGTGTTTGGCATTTTGATAAGAGACATATACATGTATCATATTGCATTCTCAAACAGAAAAAACTGAAACACAAGTATCTGTATTTTAGTGCTTCATCAGAAAAACATGTACATGAAAAGTATACCCATTGAATCCCAATTTTATAAAAATTAAAAATGGGGTTTACACGGGTATACCTATTTTTCCTATTTTTGATCCAAAACATAGATTGTGGGTACTCGTTAGAACGGCCACGTTGACCAAAAGTTAGCCTCGTGAATCGCTTTCCCTAATAAGTGGTCATTTACGTTCTTTAATCGATCATAAAAGCGGTTATAACAGCTCAGGAATATGGGACGTCGAATGCATAGGTCTACGTTTCGCCCTCTGAGGAAAAGCGAAATATTATTTACAATATGTTTGTTAAATATTAAGGTTTAGATCGAAATCATTCTACAACTACACCCGAAGCTGAAGCTGATTACATACAGAAACATTCTGCTTCGCTATGCTATGTATAATCTGATGGTAATTATCAAAGTGTGTTCTCCCGGTGCATCGCATATGACTACGCATCTTGTAAATTTAATTTTATGCTTTAAAGAAAAATAATAATAATAATAATAATGATAATAATAATAATAATAATAATTAACGTGTCAAAAGGTGTTGTGTAAAATCGATTTAAGCCCGCCAGTAATTTTATATTACTGATCGTTCCAATGCGATCTGTGGTGGTTCGTCTTGGTGTTTAATTTTTTTGTGCTGTTGGCGCCTTATGTATGTTTTCATATTTATAAGTTAAGTTTAGGTAACTGAGTGGCCGCCTATTGGGAAAATAGCTGCTCATTCGGCTTACGATATGTTTTTATGGTATAAGTTCCTGATTGATAATTTAGGTTTTTCCCACATCGGTTTTTGGAGTGGGAATCTTTTTCCTGGTCTTTGCCTACTTGTACCTTTGTACATGAGCATCATATAAAAATAACTAATGGCAGTCGATACCATTGATAATAATAAGCCCAATGCAGCCTTGATACCGTCGTTAGAAATATTCCTTAATAAGAATGAACTCTATAAGCATAGTGTCTCGTTATGGTCTTAATACTCTAATGAAAATTTAAGACATGAAACTCCCAAGAATGGCATGATTTACATTTTGATAATTAAACACAGATGCACGTCTGTCATTCATAGCAGACAAATCGATAGTATGCAGATCAAGAAGCACCGTCTTTCATAATATCGCATTGCCTGCACCCCAACTTGATCGTTGATTTGAAGGTCACGTGATTGCCGTGATAGTGTTTTATGTCCCGGTGACGACAAACAATAATTTGCTGTATTCAGCTTTTGTCAAGTCGTACAGTTATTCAGTTCTTCGCTGCATTGCCACTTAAAGCACTTAAAGGTCTCGTCACACATAAGCGAAACGGCGCTCCCTCGACGCAGATTTGCATAACGGGTAATTCTATCATTTTTTTTTTTTTTTTTTTTTTTTTTTTTTTTTTTTTTTGCAACTTCTGGTCGAAATGTTTTGAAAATGTTTTATCAAACATTTTTTTTAAACAAACGGAACACGAAGGATAACAATTTTGTCCAGAAAAATAGAGTTTTAAGACATTTCTTCTTGGAACGTTTAAATGGATATTTATGATAAGACCTGGTATCCTTACGGTGAGAATCCTTACGATGAGAGTGCGCTAATTAGAATGAATACGGTAATTTACAAGAAAAGAACATGCGCAGTTTGTACCCATATTTGAACAATGGTTTTGTCCACTATTATCATTTGAGTGAGTCCACTCTCATCTTAAGGGTACCAGGTCTTATCATAAATATCCTTTTAAACGTTCTCAGAAGAAATGTCTTAAAACTGACCTGGGGCTAAACTGTTTTGCTTATGTCCCAAAGAAGGCAAGTTGACTACAGGCTTATGTAATGAAAATGCAAGCTAATAAATTAAAGTCTAAACCACTGCATACTTGACAGACAACGTGTAACATGTTTGATAAGTTTAATAAATCTTGTAAGCATGCCTCTGTTCAAGCCAATAGACAATTCACGCTGTATTCAATCAGGTCTCAATCTGCTGTTACATCATAGATTAATCTGAGTTAATTGAAAATATTTTGGAACAGAAGCTTTCTTAAAACACTTTTGCCAGCAAAAGTTTTTGGCATTTTGATAAGAGATATATCCATGCTATATCATAGTGCATTCTCAAATAGTAAAATAACTGAAACATAAAAATCTTGGCCCTGTAGCATAAAACTCTGTTAACTCTTAATGGCATGTTAAAGTCCCAGTTAACCTAATGACAGCTTTACTCCTGTTGCTTAAATGTCTATGTAAATCGAAAGGATCTACTTAAGCTAGTGTAGCTCCATAGGTACTTTAAAAAGTGTTTTATGGTCCAAATATCAATGTCATCTTAACTAATAGACTTCTTGCATTTAATGGCAGCTTAAGGTTAAGGACAGCTTAAGTTTATATATTTATATAAACAGGGCCCAGCATTTTAGTGCTTCGTCGAGAGAACATGTCCACTCCAATTTGATATAGACAACCTTGGGTTTACAGGGATATACCCATTTTTCATATGTTGATCGAAATCATAGAAACTTACGAACATATAAAGCATTTGCATTGTAAGTGCACGAGATGAAAAATTATTAAAGGTTTCAACGTATTAAATGACCGGGAACTGGACCAAGGAGAATCTTAGTATAATCCCATGCCCTTTAAATTACGTATACATGGGCAATAAATATCAAATACAACATTTCACAGCTATTTGAGTGAATCGCCTTTTCAAAAGTAATGACTACTCACCTTCTTGAACCGCACTTACTTGCCAGTCCGTCACGGTGAGTAAGGGACATCGACTGCACATTTTCTTTGCATCGCCTTCAGAGCAAAACTGAAACAATATATTTGAAAGATGTTTGCATTATGGATGGACCTCAGTGTACAAGTACAACCAAGGCTTAATACTACTTTACCTTTCTAAAAAAAGAGGAAATAGTGTTGTACATGAACATCTTATAAAATAGATCAAAATAAACAGAAATAAACAATCGATGCCCTTTCGGATCCAATAAACATTTATTTTAGATCCGAGCTGTCATTGAAAAGTAACACAGGCCCTGTGAGGGCAGCCTTGATATTATCGTTAGAAAATATTTCTAAATAAGAAGAACTTATAAGCATGGGCGTCACGTTAGATTACAGTCTTAAACTTTAATGAAAATTTAAGACATGGAACTCCCAAGGAGGGCATGATTCACGATTTAAAAGTTATACACAGATGCACGTCTGTCATTCATAGCAGACAAAATCGATAGTATTGAGATTGCTTGTGAATTTCGAGAAGCACTTTCTTCCGCAATAACGCATTGTCTTAAATGTTATGCATAGTCCCAAATCGTTGATTTGAGGTCATGTGATTGTCGTGTTAGTTTTTCTATGTCCACGTGACAATGAACAATAATTTGTTGCAATTTAGTTTTAGCCGTACAGCTTGACAGTTTTCGTCACATTGCCACTGAAGTTCGAGGCGCCGCTGCTTTAAGAACTTATGTGTGGCCATTGTATATACATGTTTGAAGATTTACCTGTATAAAACGAAAAGCATTGTTTATTTTTGTCAACAATGTTACATTCTTTTGCATGCTTTATCATGGGGCTGTTGAATATGTTGCAAATACATGGATTTGTGTATACATGATTGTGAAAAGAGTGGTCAGCTCAGAGCAAGTGAGTCACTTTTCAGTTACTTCCGGGTTGAAATCGTGGGACCCATTTTTCTTAGCTTTTTGAAGAAAAAAATAAGCCAGATTTTTCGATTTTTCATTGACTTCAATCATATAAGAACATGAAACAAAAGGCATGTCATCTTTGAGCAAACAATAAGCGCACATGAGCCGCCCCAAGTTACCCACTTTGAGAATTTTCCAGAAAAATATGTTTACACTAACTTTTCCCTAAGAAATACATTTCCGCGACCCCAAAATGATCCTTAATTCTTCAGATTATGTATCCTAGACATGTAGGCGTTGTGTAATTTTTATTCAAATGCATTCCGTATTCCAGGAAATGGGTCCCACGAAAACCAGTTACATTTCCAATTCTAAACCAAGCTATTTAAAATTTTAAAAGAATAACTATATTGAGTCATTCCTAGTATCTGTGATGTCTATTAGCAATAAATACACATCATCATTTGATTGACAGTAGATGTCTGTTTAACATACCCCAGCCCCTTGATGTCCATGTCAATTTTATAATGTTAAGTTTACCGGGAGTTCTGTGAGCTTTAGAAATAGGTCAGTCTGCGATCACAAGTTACCTTTCCTATGGACCAAACATTATAGTCCAGTAGTCCAGTGTTCATCACTGGGTTAATTAATGTGCGTTTCGGAATTTTAGTATGTGATGCGTTTTTTTTTTTTTTTTTTTTTTTTTTTTTTTTTTTTTGTTCAGTTTATTTCTTTTAGTCCTCGTTGTGGATGACGTGCAACCTTGGATGCCCACAGTCTGTGTTTTAGACCATTCATAAGATAAAACATTTATTCATTTTGCTTACTAGACTGTTCATGATATCGGTAAAAATCGTCATCACTAATGGTATATTTAAGAAATTCATCAGTTTGGCAGCGTCTCATTACAATACATGTAATTGATTTCATGTAACGTGTAATATGACTCTAGTCTATAGATGCCCTGCCTTAACCAACAAAGGAAGCGTTATTACCGATGAAAGCCGATTTACCTTTGGGAGATGTTAGCGCCAGTCCAATACAGAGTGGCTGTCATTGAACAATTCTCTTTTAAAGACGCCATGAAGGATAAAGATTAAATTGAAAACTATTCTCTCTTGTCGTCGGCCTGTCGTTAAGGTTGTGGGGTTATTGTTTTATGTCTTGGTGTTTAAATTTTTGTGCTGTTGGCGCCTTATGTATGTTTTCGTATTTTTAGTTAAGTTTAGGTAACTGAGTGGCCACCTATTGGGAAAATAGCTGTTCATTCGGCTCACGATATGTTTCATGGTATAAGTACCTGATTGTTAATTTAGTTTTTTCCCACCTCGGTTTTTGAAGTGGGAATCTTTTTCTGATAGCGCCTTTTCCTGATCGTTGCCTACTTGTACCTTTTTAGTAACTCGAAGGCATCGTAAGTTCCCCTACTTACGACATACTTACGATGGCCTTATGATGACCGCCTTAAACGTTACGTCCTTGCTATTCCAGTTACTCTATTCGCCATAGTTGGACTGTAATTTGTTTGACACGTCAACTGTAGACACCAAGAAAAATTGAAAGACATAACAAAAGTGCAGTTTTACTTCCTACATCATATCCTTGTTATTTTTGTCCAAAGTCTATGCCATAAAAAAGCATAGGGCATTGTAATTATGTGTCTTTAACATTACATGAATATGGGACCTTTCTTATTCTAGAACAGAACAACAAACCAGTTTGCAAAACAACCAAAATAGTAGTGCAACATTATAACATGTGAAATATGACGATTTTGGAGCATACGGGTATATAGCCTCCCTGTAGCAACATGTTGCATAAAATATCCAATTATTGTATATCTCAAGAAAGCTTGGTGTCTAAGTGTAATGGAAAAAATAAAAACATTTAGTCTTTGACGGTTCCCCATTTCGTTAAAGTTGCATAACATCAGGAAAACATGCAGTCCGTGAAATGTATAACCCTTAAACCCCACTTTTTACATACTAACTGGGGTATGCGGGGGTATACCTATTTTTCTTATTTTTGCTCCAAAACATAGATTGCGGCGGTTCTAACGTGTACCCACAATCTATGTTTTGAGCAAAAATAAGAAAAATATCAAAATTTTTCCTGTGAAAATTTTCATTTCTACAACCAAAAAATTTCCTGTATATTGCATAGGCGTGTTTTCGTAATGACTTGGTAGTAAAAGCAACCCTGATCTTGTCTCAGCCGTATACTTTCCAATTCACGGTTCAAATTAAAGTATGACTTTATGTGCAATGTGTGCATGTCCCTGTCAGAAGTTCTATGCCAATACAGCTGCGCATGCGATTTTTCGACATGAAAATGCAAACCTACATTATTCAGCCGCATGTTTGATAGACAAGGTGTACCATGTTAGATAAGTTTAATAAATCTTGTAAACACGCCTCTATCCAAGCCAATAAAC
The DNA here is from genome assembly GCA_964017185.1 of Rugalucina vietnamica. Taxonomy (NCBI): domain Eukaryota; kingdom Metazoa; phylum Mollusca; class Bivalvia; order Lucinida; family Lucinidae; genus Rugalucina; species Rugalucina vietnamica. Next base: position 20,567,887 of record OZ024878.1, on the reverse strand, counting down.
AATTCACGCTGTATTCAATCAGTTCTCAGTCTGCAATATTCTGTTACATCATAGATTATTCTACTTTGCTGGAAAAATTGGTACACCAGCTTATGCATGAAAGATGTCCATGCAATAAACAGATTTTCTTTTCAACAGTAAAAACTGAAAGATTCATTGGAAAGATGTCGATGTTATTAATGTTTTGCTCAAAACATTGCTTGTGGTTACACGTAAGAACCGCCTCAATCTATGTTTCGGGACTAAAATAACAAACATGGGTTTTACCCTCTATACCCCAGTTTTACTATATAAAATAGGTTAAGAGGGTATACCTATCACGGGCATGTTATCTTGATGAAATATTTTCACCACGAGATAAATGTTGTGACCCACTACAGAAGACGAGGCGAAGTTAAGGCCCTGCCCCCCCCCCACACACACACACACCACCACCACCAACAACAACAGTAATTTAATCGTTCCAACTTGGCGCTACTTCTGTTGTGGTTCTATTTGTTTTTATGTTTTGTGTGTCGAATTTTTGCGCAGTTTGAACCTAATGTACATTTTCATAAGTTTAGTTAAGTTCGGGTAACTAAGTGGCCGCTATTTGGGAAATAGCTACTCACTCGGCTTACGATATGTTTTCTAAGTATAGATACCTAATTGTCAATTTAGATTTTTCCCACCTCGATTTTTGGAGAGGGAATTTCTTTCTGATTGCGCCGTTTCCTGATCATTGTCTACTTGTACTTTTTAAAAGGGATACTCTAGAAAATTCTAAGACAGTTTGAAATTTGCACGTTCTTAGCATTCTCGGACAGAAAATGTTCAAATATCAATCGTTCCCCTATAGGGCTTAAGAAAAGGGAATACAATGTCCATGGGAGTGATTAAAGGAGAATTCTGATTCAACAGCAGCGCACTGATAGCCGGTTACACCTTCAATTGTGCCTCAAGTGCAACACAAAAAGCAACCCTGATCTTGTCTCGGCAGTTGAACGAGAATAGCGTGTATCGATAACAAACTTTCCTTAATTATTTAACCAAAAACTTTGCAAATTAAATAGGGAGGGCACTGTCTGATTAAAAACAGAAACATTCTGCTTCAGTATGTATAATATGATAATTGTCAATTATTATCAAAGCGTTTTCTCAGAAAGGCCATGCACTTTGTAAATTAGATTTTCCGCTTTCATAACGTCTTCATCTGCTTTAAAGCAGCGTTGTACATGTAGATCTGGACGAAACATTGCGAAAACTTTCCATGCAATGTACAGAGAATTTTATTCAGCTGTAGACTTGACTTGAAAATTTCAATAAAAAAAAAGAAGACATTTTCAATACCTTTTATCAAAACATTAACTGTGAATACACGTTAGTACTACAATCTATGTTTTGAATAAAAAATAAGAAAAATAGGTTTAGCCCTGTAGACCCCATTTTTACTATGTTATATAAAAGTGGAAATAACCCAGCAGGCACATGGCGTCAGAATGACGTCAGATCGACGTCGATGCGACGTCATGACGTCGCATCGACGTTGATATGACGTCATTCTGACGTCATGTGCCCGCTGGGTTAAGGGGATATATATTACACGGACATGTTACCTGATGTTTGTGATACATTCAGCAAAACACCACAGGGCATCATTGAATCTCCTAGTCGATAAATCGTGTTAGTTATGGGCGCAGAACACCGGACAACAAAGATGTGACCTAAGAAATGTTCGAAATGAGACTGAACTGTATTTGCATTTGCGTCATGTTAGACTGCGGTCTTAAAATTCGAGTTGAAATTTAAGACATGAAATTCCCAAGGAGGGCATGCTTTACGATTCGAAAATTAAACACAGACGCACGTCTGGCTAGAATGACAGACAAATCGATAGTATGCAGATTGGTTGTGCATTTTGTTATGACTGTTTCGAGAAGCACTTACTGGTTTTATTGTCTCAGAAAATCAAAATTTTTGATGATGTAAACATTATGTATGGTGAAATACGACGTGACATCCTGCCCTCTGACCATACTATTTCAAGGGGTTAGCAGGAAGGTTTCCGTACATGAGGAAACAATTTTGAAGGGATTCTATTTGAGAAATAATTATCAGACCCTCTTTTGTTTGTTTTGCTGCTGTTTTCTTTCCGGCAAATAATTGATTTAGGCAGACTGGATTTCCATGAAAGCGTATAATCGGATTTACTTGGTAAACGATAATCCAAACCATGGCTTTGATCGTAATTGTACATTAATGGTTCTGAGTTGGAAAAAAAAAACTTTTTTGTTTGCGTTAAAAGCTCAGAACAATGTTTGCATTGTTGTCGATTCTATGTTTTTGACATCGAATGAGTCATTATTAATTAAATAGGACACTTTGGTCGATAAGCCAATTATAATGTGACAAACATCTTCGGAATCATATTCTGAATCCCTGTAAATGCATTAAGCTTCAGTAATAAAAGTTTATCTGTTCAGTAATCAGTAATAATAATGAATTTGAAAAGTTTAATTCTTCTTTATCGAAATCGTACATCTACATGTATGCATGCCTTTGTGCCATGTGGCGGCCCTAAAAAGTCTCCCTGTACATCATCCATAGTGCAGACTATATTTTCCTTTTTGTCCTTTGAGATCAGCAAGGGTATTCTTAGAAATCAGACAATTATGGTCGGTTTAGATTCATTTTCTTACCAATGTTTAATATAGTTGGCCCCATTTGGATAATACTAGTCTTTGTATTGACTACAATCTTGAAAGTTTCAAATTTACTGTAATTCTCTTTGGCTCCATGTTGCCAAATCTAAAGGGTCACTGATGAAGCTTGAGTAGCCGAAACCGCGGTATGGGCCAATCCCTTTTCTCATTAATATTCTCATTGCTCTTAAAGGATCTCAGTTTTATTTTTATTTATAATATAGTCATTGCGTTGCAATTCTTCGGAAGCCTCGTACTGTACATTTATAGGCTACATATATTTATCAATGTTTTTTTTATATATATCCTGGACTCCACCCTAGTGCAACTTTTATGTTGAATCATTTTTTAAAAAATGTTGCGTTGATCTGACTATACTTGATCCTTATTCAAGAAATTTTCCATTAGAATATGGATGATGTTTCACTTTATAACAACTCAAAATATGATAGGAGCCAGCTTGATTTGAGCCGCCCCATGGGAAAACCAACAATCTGCCTAGGCGAAAACAAAGGCGCAGGTCACCGCGAAGCTGATCAGCGCCTTTGTTTTCGCTACTCGGATAGTAGAATTACTCTTCTACTTAAATCCGAAATTTCAAGCTTCTAGCCTGCTTCTGTGACCGTACAGCCTGATTTGTGTCGGACCTGTTCGGAAACCACATTGTTGGTTTTTCCACGAGGTGGCTCATTTATTTATCGCTTGTTTCTAGAGGCGTGTTACCAGATTTATGAAACATGTCTTACAAGTTACACCGTGTCTATGAAATATATACCATGTAATATACTGCACTGAAATATATACCATGTAATATACTGCACTGATTTAAAAACGCCCCGATAAAACTTTATTATTTCAGTCAACCATTTTCAAGCATGTGAAGGCGGAGCCACAGCTTGGGGAGGTGATATGGCTTGCTTAACATCGGGAAAACATGTCCATGAAAAGTATACCCCCGTGAACCCCACTTTTATATAGAAAAAAATAGGTTTGCAGGGGTATACCTATTTTTCTTATTTTGATACAAAACATAGATTGTGGGTACTCGCTCGCCGAGGCGGTTCTAACGTGTACCCACAATCAATGTTTTGAGCATAAATATTGAAAATATTTAAAAAATTTCCACTGAAAATTTTCATTTTTACATATGAAACAAATTTCCTGTATATTGTATGTGCGTGTTTTCGTAATGAAACAACTAGTCGGCACCAGTAGGCCGCCCTGCTCCCCAACAATAGTTCGAATGAACAATGCGAAAACGAAAAAAAAAATCATTACGCCATATGCAGTTTTATGTACTCTCGTACATGTACTTGAATGTCTCTAAGACGCTCTGTGATTTTCAAGAAAACATGCAAGTGGAAATCATAAAAGCTAAAATAAGCCTCACAGACAGGAGACACTTGATATCGAGTTGTCCTTAACAGTTCTCCAGTGCTTGTAAGAATCGGCTTTCATCACTAATGCCAAGTTACTTGAGTAATTAACACAGCATCTTACAGACACATTAGATGAGCCGCGTCGTGAGAAAACCGGACTTTTGCCTATGCGAAAACAAAGGCGCAGATCAGCTTCGCAGTAACTGCGAAGCTGATCAGCGCCTTTGTTTTCGCTACTCGGATAGTACAATTCCTCTACTACTTACAGCCAAAATTTCAAGCCTCTAGCCTGCTTCTGTGACTGTACAGGCCAGTTTGTGTCAGACCTGGTCGGAAACCCCGAAGACCGGTTTTCTCCCGTCACGGCTCAGATAAAATCAATTACGAAAATGTCCACAGACTGTAGTATTCACTTGTCAAACAAGACGATTGCCATAAGCGATGTTTCATGGTTATACGAGTGTAAGAGAACTTTGCACAGTAACATGTGACGTATTTGTCAATGCAGGCACATGAAAGAAGGGCCTCTTGTACATGTAATAATTGATCATCTACTTACTGAGAGAATCCGTTAATACATCTGGTGGTTAAACCAAGTTTAGCTCTAACTTTTTACAATGTCTCTTGGTGGACAACCTACTTGACCTTAATTGTCGAAGGCCAATCACGACTGACTTCGTGATATCAAACCATGCTATTTTAAGGTCTACATTTCTTTACTGGCCTATGCAGGGATATGCTACTTGCTTGAATATTTCCAGGAATTAGTAAGCGACAGACATCCTTGGTGATGGTTAGAGTTTTCTTTCCACTTGTGCAGATGGATTATGGAAGCATGCGGCCTCGCCTCCTGTTTCTTAATACAGATAACCAACCCTATTTCTTTGTCATGGGTAGCCTTCTTGCCTTTTTGCCCTGTGTCTGGGGCTTTGCTAAATTACAGTTGTTGAACTACTTTTATGTTCTATTTCCATGGGTGTTTGATTGTTGATTATTTGCTTGGTTTTCTCAAGGGATCGCGTTGAATAAAGTACATTCGTTTTATTATGATATTTATCATTTTCGGAGTGCAACTGATATGCAGTGGTGCAGTAGTTCACTGGCCTAGAAGACGAATCAATAAGTTGCAGACATAAAATTTGAGCCTGTGCGCGAGAACACCAGCAATTTGGTTCTGACCAGGTCTGACACAAACCGGGCTGTACAGTCACAGAAGATGGTTAGATGCTGGAAATTTTGGATTTAGGAAAGTAGAGGAATTATACTATCCGTGTAGCGAAAACAAAGGCGCTGATCAGCTTCGCAGTTACTGCGAAGCTGATCTGCGTCTTTGTTTTCGCCTATGCAGATTGTTGGTTTTCCCATGCGGCGGCTCATTTATGAATTTCCAAGAAATCTTAAGTAGTTCATTTCGATAGCTACTCAAATAAAACTAAACAACTGAAAATATTAGACATGAATGAAAACCGAAACCATCATAAGAAATACCATATTGTGCAGAGAACAGTAGGAATTATTCTAAATTGACCGCAACGAGCTCTTGCAATGTGGTGCCGGATTTGATGATGCCATTGAAACACTAAAACGAAGTGTAGGAACGAAATGTTTGTTTAAGTGTAGGAACGAAATGTTTGTTTGTTTGTTTGTTTGCTTGCTTGTTTGTTTGTTTGTATTCAGATTTAACGTCCCAGTCAGCAACTTTCCAATCATGCCGGGACGGAGCTACCGCTTCCTGGGTATTAACCAGTACTTAAGGGGGTAAATTAGGAACGAAATGGATATTATGATAAACTACGCACCAACGTCGATTATTTATCGATAGAAATTGAAAAAAAATGAGATCGGAACCTTTCTGATTTCTTATGTTTTTAATTTGACTTGTGTACGTTGTTTGATATTCGTTTTGAATATAACGCTTCTAAAGTACGAGAACGGTCTGGACTAACTATACCTAATTTGTCTGTTATCTAACATAGCAGTTTCATAAAGATTTATAGTATTCAATTTTACCATCTTAAAACATAATTACATGCATTATACAAATTTAACACGTTAACTGTTGTAAATAAACCTCCAGTGTCTATAGACCTTTCACAGATCTAAGGAAACCGTTATAAACAAATAAATTCGACTCATCCGCGTTTTAGGTATGAAGTACTGTATTTACCACTAAGTTTTAATATTGATCACATGCAGCGCAATCCAAGGTGCTGGAATGCATCGGAACTGATTACAGTTGTTTACCGTTATTTACGTTTACTTGCGGAAAATGGTATAGCCTTATTACCATGCATCTATGAGTCGACTGTAAGTGTATCATCTAAACTTGTTTGCTGTCTGTTGTGCGAAACCGCAGTCTCATTAATAATATTAATAATAATTTATAGTCTTCAGTTTTACCATGTCCAAATATACGTTATTGTATAAGTTATTTGTTTTTGATTTCTAATATATTCTGTATCTTCTAAAAAGTAAAAAGTCAGTGTATTCTTCCGAGACGAGTCTCACCAAGGTTTTATAGAACTTATACATGTATACAGTATTCAGTTTTATCATCTTTTAAATTACAGTTAGCCTTGAAATTTAGTTCATCATGATGACAAATGAAAATGCGTTTTAAGATATACTGAGAGGACATTAACTCATGCTAGTTCCTGGTAGGAATAAAAAAACAAGAGTACCAATGGTACTGTAAATGCTCACCTGAGATCTTGGATATATGTCAAAAATATATGTCCTTATAGTGTCGTAAACAAGAGAAAACAAACATTGGGAGGAAATATTTACAAAAACATTTATCTTTCAGTCGTTTTACAAGTTTCTGCTAGTTTTTTTTCTCCCAATTTGATACTTTTTGGGGTCATTAGCTGATCACTTATAATAGACAGGATACAAGAAAACCAGGTACCCTGACAATAACTCTGATTACGGGCAGGAAAAAAATCAATCTTGATTCTAGGAGGCAGTTTTACTGCACAGGTTATCAGGGGCCATTAAACCAATAAACATTGGTACCACAGGTATTACCGTGTATGTGCATCTTTATCAGCCCCTGCAGAGATGAGTTAGTCACCTCATTATTATATGAGCCTGTGCATGAGAAAACCAACAACTTGCATATGCGAAAACAAAGACGCAGATCAGCTTCGCGGTAACCGCGAAGCTGATCAGCGCCTACACGGTTACACGGTTAGTACAATTCCTCTTCTTTCTAAATCCAAAATTTCCAGTCTCTAGCCATCTTCTGTGCTTGTACAGCCTGGTTTGTGTCGGACCTGGTCGAAACCTAAATTGTTGGTTTTCTCAAGCACAGGCTCATATGACAGTTCTTTGATCCCTGGATCATATTGCACTAGCAGGTGTACTAGCAGTGATAATAAAATGAATAAACAGTGGTGCCATTTTAGCTCCTTTGGAAACTCTCCCTTCAAGCATTTATCGCGAACTAATGGTCATTGTGTATTATATCTTGGCCCAACATGAATTTTTGTTTTCACACAAGGATACGTATCATGTGGTTTTCATTATGCATTTTACCAGGTGTTAATACATTATGTACTAAATGTATGTTGATGTATTTTCGGAAATACAACAAATATTATTTCCTTATTACATTGGTTAACCTACAAATGACATGTTCTGACACAATATACACTAATACACTGGACCGTTTCAAATTATTATAAGGTTTGACTGTCTGACCTGTCAAAAAGCACATTCTCATTAAAGTGAAATAATTTATAAACGATGCGGCCATTAATCATATTTTGCTATGCTAATGTACTTCAGAACATTATCTAATGAATGCTATTATTTTTCATTTAATTGCTTTCTATTTTGTCTATTTCTTTCTTCCCATTTAGCCAACAATCCAAATGTTGCATGAGACATAAAGTGACTGTCCGTTATTTAACAAGTCCAAACATGTAAAGCTTTGTTTTGACATAAGCATTTGTAGGTGTAAAACATTATTTTCTTCCGAGTAAGGTGTCATAGGTCGGTTGCATGCAAGACATTTACCTCTTTACTCACAATAAACATCTAGAATGACGCTCAATGCTGCAAGCCCAGAAAACATCACGCCATTACGGAAACTTGCTCGTGCAATATACAGAGATTTTTTTCAGCAGTAAAACTGAAAATTTTCTTAATGAATTCGGCCAAAACTAACGAGTACCCAAAATCTGTGTTTTGGAACGAAAGTAAGAAAAAACATATATATATATATATATATATATATATATATATATATATATATATATATATATATATATATATATATATATATATATATATATATATATATATATATGTATATATATATATATATATATATATATATATATATATATATATATATATATATATATATATATATATATATATATATATATATATATATATATATATATATATAAGTGGGGTTCATCAAGGGAGTATACTCTTTTCATGGACATGTTTTCCTGATGCTTTGCCATCATGAGAGCTGTGCTATCAAATTATTCTAGACAGAAGATAAATCCTCTTTTGAATATTCTATTGACCTCATGCGCAGCATTGACTATTTTCATTTTAACCCGTTTGTGGCAAATTGGTGAGCCAACTTTCATTTTAGAGGACAGCAGGTGTGATTAAAGATTTCTGCGGCGTCGTCACATATGTGGCTATACTGTTTGCCTGTGTCCCATAGACAGGATATCAGGCTAAATGAGTTAATTTCAACTCATGAAAGCCTGACGTCCTTTTTATGGGACATAGGCAAACAAAATAGCCCCAGATGTGACGCCGCAGAACGCGGCGTCACATCTGTGGCTATTCTGTTTGCCTAGAGAAAATTCATCGAAAAATGGAATAAAAATTCAAAATCACCCCTGATGTCCCTCAAAATGAAAGTGGACTCGCCCAAATGATAATGATGGGAAAATCCATTCGTTAAATATGGGTTAATGTTTACGCTTCGTTTCAGATCATCCTGTCTCAAGATGCCGGCGCCACAACAGACTGTCGACAGTGTAAACCCGGTTATTTCGCGTCCAGACTATGCTCAGAGACGCATGACACAGTTTGCTCCCCTTGTGGACCCGGGACTTATACATCTCACTTAAATCGTTTTCGGTCGTGTTCAACGTGCTCAAGTTGTGACGTTGGGGAATTTATTTTAAAACCTTGTTCTTTACATAGTGACACTGTTTGCGAAACCTGCTCAAGTGTAATCGATACAAAATCACATGCTTATCTGCGAGACTGTGTTCAAAACGTTCAAAGAGATAGTATTCATTCTATAGATCAGCTAAGCGATGAGACTATTAAATTAAAAGACGATAACCACAAAACAAAAGAGAAAACAGTTGATCATAATATCAATATTTATGAAGGTTCTGGTGTGCCGGAATTAGAAGAAAAGAACGTAGTCCATGACATTAATGATGAAACTGTTGAAGGTAGTGGTGAAGTTCAGTCAGAAACTGTTACTGTCGCTACCACAAATCAAACTTCTAAAGTGCCTATTGTCATCATACCCGATGAAGCATATGATAAAGAGGAAGAAATTATAACAAAAGCAACAGACAGTAACAGAACGCATAAACCTACAACAGAATCGCCAATAACAACAAAACCGACCCAAGTAATAAAGGAAGGTATTGTATTAATCGACAGCGGGAATGCGACAGGAACAGCAAAAGAAACTGGTGACGTTTTACTCGAGTCTAAAGCTACATCAACAGCAGCTACAGCAGACAGACCAACCACAGTTAAAGAGGTTTTGATACGACCTGAAGAAGGAATTATCCTACAGAGTAGACCCAGAAATGACACCAAAGGTATTTTAACAACCGAACAATTATATGCAACTTTATCAGATAAATGCGTTTAGAATATTTACTACAAGGCCAGGTGCTTTGTATATTATATAAAAACCTCTATGAGTATTAGGTTACTTAATTTCACCTACTTGTTCAAAACATTTCACAAAATAAATAAATAAATTGTATAATAAATGTATTTCAAATACATTGAAATTATCTATCGCGACTGCAAAGTTTGGCTTTAGGATAGTATTGGGAACAAATAAGTGATTAGATTCGTCATTTGCTAGAACTATTACGTTTACAATATCCACAACCCTTACTTGCTACTACTTGCCTACTACCTTTACCCTAACCTAACCTCAGTGAATGATCTAGAGACCTAATGGTGCATAGGTACACTTAATTAACTACTATAGCTGCACAAGACTTGGGGCTTAAGGTGCATGACTACATTGTAAGAATCTATGACGACAGGTTGGTTTACACCCACATTTTAGAATACCTATGCTGCAAATACTGATTTGTCGACATCGGTCAACGGGTCAACGGATAATTAGAGTATTTCATTAAAAGCCACTGTCCAATTTTGAAATAGAAGCATGTTTCAGTAAGACACCTGCGGATCCGCCAGTTATAAGCGGGAACATGTATACGGTTTTCAGGAGGGGCCCTCATGGGCCCTCATTTTTAAACGTTCTTTTTTTTTTCTTCTTCTTCTTCTTCTTCTTCTTCTTCAAGAACATCAGGTCGACAGGGCGACAAGTCGACTGGTCAACAAATTAGCATTGGCAGTGTTTATGGAAGTAAAAGCCAACCAAAACACAAGGGCTAAAAGCAAGATCGGAAAGAAAGAGAAGGCTCCCCATTAAGATAATGTACATGGCAAATAAGGATGCCAATTGTCAGTTCATTGCACCTATATTTTATGGCGAAGTAACAGGGGGACTTACATAGTATAGTTTTACATTAATTGTACCGTTTTGATAATTTTATATCTCAATGTCTTTACACTTAACAGGGATCGAGACAGGAACAGATGAAGTTATTGATGTTTTTATTGAAGAAAACATCCCATCAGATGAACCACATTTTGGTGCTAGTAAATCTAAGGTACAGTATCGTGCAATTTAAACCCTAGAAATTGCACTTAGCACCCATCCAATAAACAGAGATTTTTTTAGCTTTAAAAATTGAAAATTTTTAGTTGAAAAAGAGGCGGTTCTAACGAGTACCCACAATCTATGTTTTGGAGCAAAAATAAGAAAAATAGGTATACCCCTGCATACCCCAGCTTTGCTATATAAAAGTAGGGTTCAGGGGGGTATACATTACACGGACATGTTTTCCTGATGGGGAGATGATCCTTAGCGCTTCAACTCTGGAGAATAAATTGCACTCATTTAGTTGTATCTGTGCAAAACAATTAAGCAAATAAAATGCTTCTTTTCGATAAAAGTAAAAAAGCAACTCAGAAACTGTAAGTTTAAAACATCTTCATCACTAATTTCGTAATTTTATTGAAATATAGCTGACATTTATTTACAGTAACTGCATTAATTCATATTTTTTGCATATTTTAATTAAGATACAGACAATTTGAATTGTAATTAGGGCAACTTAACAGTAACAGGTCATGACTTCCATTTTTAACTTAATGTCTTTTTATAGAATCATCAAACACATGAAGTGAAAGGTATTACGTCATATTTTTAAAGAAATATTCCAGGAATTCATAATAAACTAGGTGTTTCTAAGTTTATTTTATAGCAATTATAACTAAGGCGCATATAGTGCCAGATGGCATAAATGTTCTTTTGGACCACCGGGGTCCGACTGTTGTTTTTCTTTTGCTCCGGAGTTAGTAGGTTATTCGGCGCCCAGGGATCTCCATCGTCGGGCAGCTTATTCAATCTGTGAGTCCTTGTTTTTGATTCATCAGGATGTTTATCATGATTTATTTGTTTGTTCTTGATGATTCATTGACTAGTTAGAGATTCACCACGAGGACCGAAGAACTTACTAAATGTTATGAACCACTGCAGAAGCTGAGGGTGAGGTTAGGATCCTGTAAAACCCATGGTTTAAGCCCGCCAGTAACTTTGTGTTACTGATCGTTCCAAGGCGATACTTTTGTGTTGGTTCTTTTTGTTTTATGTCTTGGTGTTTAATTTTTTTTTTGTGCTGTTGGCGCCTTATGTATGTTTTCATATTTTTAATTAAGTTAAGGTAACTGAGCGGCCACCTTTTGGGAAAATAGCTGCTCAGTCGGCTTACGATATGTTTCATGGTACAAGTGCCTGATTGTTAGTTTGGTTTTTTCCCACCTCGGTTTTTGGAGTGGGAATCTCTTTCTGATTGCGCCTTTTCCTGATCTTTGCCTAATTGTACCTTTTTATGATATCAAAAATTAAAATAGTACAAGGTTCAAAGTTTAGCTCATAGAAATATACAAAGACAAATAGAAATGTAGCATTATTTTTGTCCTTTGAGATCAGAGAGGGTATTTTGAGAAATCAGAACATTATAATCGGTTAAGATTCATTTTCTAACCTACGTTTACTGTATTTGGCCCCATTTTGATTAAACAAGTCTTTATTATTGACTACCCTGTTAAAAGTACAGCAATTCTCTTTGGCACCATGTTGCCAAATCTAAAGGGCCACTGAAGAGGCTTGAATAGCCGAAACCGCGGTATGGCTCATCACCTTTCTCACAGATATACTCACTGCTCTTAAAGGATCTCAGTTTTGTTTTTATTCCATATACGGTTTGATTTGAAAGAATATAGCAGAACTCATGTGTAGTCTATGTGATGAATTCTCATAAAGAGAAGGCAAGTGATGGGACTACATCGCTTACCTTTGTTCAAACAACGATAGTTGGTAAGAATATCATGGCGTAATTGGTTGGCCTTGTAAACTGGGGTCATATCCAGTCGCCCGGAGGACAATTTACACCGAGTTACCGTCCCTGTTTTACCTTAGCTGTTGGCGGACGTTAAACACGAAATCAACCAGCACACTCACTTGATGTTGCGTAAAACACCTGCAACAATGGATCAAACCAAAATAGAGTAAAAAAGCATGTAAACTCGTTTTCTTTTCCTGTATGTGATATGGGATTTGTTTCAGTGCATGTGTTTTACAAAAAGTACCGGGGATAAACATTACGACTTACCTTTAAGTGTTTTGCATATATAATCTTCCATATTCATGTATGACGTTCATGATGCCTATGGTCATTTTGCATACAGACAGCTGTATGCGCTTCTTTTGATCTCACCATAAGTGGACACAAACTCAAGGCACCATTTTTCCCATATTTAGTTCATAATACCAGATACAGTAAATATTTGATGATAAAATTGATGATTTGAAATGTTTTGTAAGATCTTCATACAAATCTATGTTATAGGTGCCGATGCTATTTTAATTTCAATTTCGTCAAACATACATTCATGAAGCACACACTGATATTTATAATGTAAAAGAGCAATTCATGTTAGTCAAAAATGAGCATTTGTCCCTTAAATTATTGCCCGTGTCACTGTGATCATACTCATCATTTTTTCTTCAGGGACCTGAGTCAGAGTCTGGGGGCATCAGTGTCGGGGTCTTTGTCGCCGTGATCATCATCTGTGCCGCCGCGTTCTTTGTCCTTGGTCTGATGGTCAATAAATACTGGGGGAAAAGAAGGTCAAGGTCGTTCAACGTTGAGCAGGTAATTCATAGGAGCTTAACCTTTTAAGGCAACACAGTTCCCTTTATGTCTGTGAAGCTACATTCGCTGTTTGGTTGGTGTTTTTATATTTATGAATTGAATGAGTTTGGACGTGTGGTTTTGTTTTAACAACTCAAGTTGTCTTTACATTGTATCCATCCACTGGCATCTGTTTAACATATGTACCTGACCTTTGTATACTACGTTAAAACTGACTAAATATAATTAATTATCTTGTAAATACCAATGCTGATCCCTTGCAGGCAGAAAAACAAAATGGGAAAACATTTCCAGACCGCCAGACAATAGAGTATAAAGACCCTGAAAAGACAATGCCTACAAAAACAGGTATTTATGACGAGATACCTGCTGACAAACAGAACGGAAAGAACGGAACAGGTTCACATATAAAGCCCGCTGCAGCTGATCCTGTTTATTCGAAGCCGGTCAAGAAACAGAGTAATGGCATGACCAATAAAGCTAACGCAGAAAGCACTGGTGGCGCTGATACACTGAAAGGTAGCTTTGCTTTGCTTTTCTTGTTTTAGTTATTTTGTGTGGAATGGTATTTATCACAAATGTTGTTTCACGGATGCGGGGTTTATGAACTATACATATATAATCTAATGCTTTTCACACTGTAAGTAAACACTTCCAACATATACTGAGCCAAACATATAACGCAACACGGTTATGACATGTTTTTCGCATTTTAATGTAATGTAAGACGGTCTACCTGACACATGATGGTCAGCAATCGCCAATGAATAAACTGGGTACAAATGATTTGGTTTTCTGGGCATGGGTCACTGAGCTCGAATCTGATTGGTCAAAACGGTTATTTTGGTGGCATGCGCTCCCTGAGAGATTCTGGAAGTCAGTTTTAACACAAATTGCTTCTTTATGGATCGCCTAGTGAGATTGGGTGAGGTAATTGCAATATGGCCTCCATTTGTACCCAAAATTTCACATCAAAGTTTGCATCAGTGAAAATTGAACGTGTAATACTGAGCATTCCATTGAACACAATAGAAAATGGACTTAATGAAAAATTCTTACGGCGAATGTTTTTAACGAAACCTTTGTGAAAACATGTTCATTCCTTCATTCAGCATTGTTAGAAAACACAATAGCGTCCAATTGTTGGGTCAGGCACGTCTATAACAAATGTTAAAATGTGAGTAAACTTTAATGGTTGGGAGTAAAAATGAGTCTTCAACTCTGCTTAAAATTGAGCAAAATTGTTCTTTTGACAGTAAAAGTATTCATTGTCTAAAATGGGACAGGGGTAACCCTGAAAACCGACACTAATTTCAAGGGTACGAATACACGTCACATGTCGCATTCTGGAAAATCACAATGCATTTCATTTTTTGCCAAGGCCCTACCTCTGGAAAATGATTCATTTCTTGAGACGCATAACACAGAATGTTACAAACACGATCTTATGAGATGTGTCGATCGTCCGGCAATCTAATTCAATGGAGGAAAAGTTTATTTGATACTGTTCTTGTGTATAACAATAAAAATAAACCGATGTTGCGTTATAAGTTTGGCTCAGTATATATAAATGTATACTGATTCCTCTAACAAAGTAAGCAAGGATTAAACAGTTAGACAGTCAACTGTTGAAGGCGCTATCGTGGCTTTCTGTTGCTTTTCTTAAAAATCTACGTTGTAAGGACATTTCAACATCAGTTTACAACCGACCCCCGAATGAAGCTAGTGCTGATAAAATATACATCTAGAGATTAGGGTCGTGCTTTCCTAGTGCTTGGTAGCGGTTGCTTAATCACATACTCTACTTTACAACTTCATTTCAAATGAAAAATATAAATAAACCGCCAAACACTTTCGATAATGTTTAGTTTTAACCACAACGAAAACGCAATAAATTATGCAATTGTTGAACAAATTTTAAAACATATCCAATATAAAAGTATGTCTAAGACATAAAAAATACTTCAGATCTGTAGCTTTTCATCATATTCGAGTTCATTAATGTTGAAGTACAAAATACGTAAGGTGTAACATCTTAAACATTTTAAAATGATTATTAAACCATCAACATTGTTCAAAGATCTCCAAATATTTTCTGGAAATCCTTGATACTGGCGATGAGAAAAATTAAAATAAAACCAAACAGTTTATAATTATTATAGTGATTAAAGAGCCAAATATACATGTTGAACCAGTTTACATGCAAATACAGAATGTACCCTATAGTGAACATTACAATTAATAGAGCTGGCTATTTTACAGACAACGAGTGGGGTGGTATGTTAGTAAAAAGACACCCTTCTTCTGGATCGTTAATATTTTGTAAGTACACCCGGGCGGAGCTTTGCATGAGACAACGTTGGTTTTTACGTACATATAAATAGTATTTGCATGCCTTATTTGGAAATTGGGATTTTTCTTCGACTTTATTTGCGAAATATATATTTAAACATGCGACGGTAATGTTCAACAGGATTGTATATTATGCTATTAATAAATGAATAATTTTACTTCTTGTATTAGGCTTCACCTTGAATTGCATCTGTACTTTTGCTTATCAATGGAAACACGTTTATTTAAATTGTGCTTTATAATACTCTTTGGGTGTAAAAAGAAATTAAAGAAGTACTGAGGTAATAAACTGTCAGCAATACATTCATCGGCGTCCGTCAACTACTTCCTCAGTTTTCATTTTATTTCCTAAAAGCTGTTTAGACTGAGCCGAAACGCATAGCTTTCCAACACATTATTCCTCAATGCTGATTGTAAAACGCCAAATCTCACATCTTAAGAGCGTATTTTTCCTAAAATCAAATTGGACATATGCTAGCTGTATATCTTTTAGCGCATTCTTTCTTAAAACTGATTGAACAAAACCAGAACTTTCCAACATATTCTCTTTAAAATCTGATTGAACAATGCCAAACTTCAAAAGCTTCCGAGTCCAACACATGCTTCCTCAAATTTGATGGGCAAAGACAAACTCATAACTTTCCAACACAGTTTTTCCTCACATCTGATTGGACAAAGACAAAGCTCATAATTTTCCAACACGTTCTTCCTAAACTCTGATTGGACAAAGCTTATAACTTTCCAACACATTCTTCATAAACTGTGGTTGGACAAAGACAGAACTCTTCGTTCCAAGGCGATACATCTGTGGTGGTTCTTATTGTTTTATGTCTTGGTGTTAAAATTTCTGTGCTGTTTGCGCCTTTTGTTTGTTTTCATATTTTAGTTAAGTTTAGGTAACTGAGTGGCCACCTATTGGGAAAATAGCTGCTCATTTGGCTTACGATAAGTTTTCAGGGTATAAGTACCTGATTGTTAATTTAGTTTTTTCCCACCTCGACTTTTGGAGTGGGAATCTCTTTCTGATTGCGCCTTTTCCTGATCGTTGCCTACTTGTACCTCTTAACTTCCTCACATCTGACTGGACAAACTTTCCAACACATTCTTCTTAAACTCTGATTGGACAAAGACAGAACTCATAACTTTCCTTAACACATTCTTCTTAAACTCTGATTGGACAACGACTTAACTCCTAACTTTCCAACACATTCTTCTTCAAAGCTGATTGGAGAAAGCCAAGACTCATAACTTTCCAACACGTTCTTCCAAAACTCTGATTGGACAAAGACATAACTGATAACTGTTAACACATTTTTTCTAAACAGAGACAGAACTCATAACTTTCCAACACGTTCTTCCAAAACTCTGATTGGACAAAGACATAACTGATAACTGTTAACACATTTTTTCTAAACAAAGACAGAACTCATAACTTTACAACACGCTTTTTTCTCAATTCTGATAGGACAACACATGTTTCCTAAAAGCTGTTTGGCCAAAGCCAAAACTGGTAAATGTGTCAAGAATCAAAAGTTTTTGGATATGTTCTGGAGTTTTCGAAATTTATTGCCAGTTTTTGCACTTTCGATCCGATATTTCGGCGAATCAGTGGAAATATTTGCATAGAAGGAAACATGTATAGTTCAACTAGGGTTTGGGTCGATATATTACATAACTGATTCACAGATCAGTTAAAAAAACTGAGTTGTCACCTTTAGATAAATAGCTATTAACTCGTCTTACCATATTGTTCTTTTTCAGTACCTAATTGTCATTTTTGGGGTTTCCCCTTGCTGGATTTTTTTAGAGTGGGACTTTGATGCTGATCGTTCGAGAATTTGTTCATTGCTAACCATTACCATTTCAGGTCATATAACCAAGATGGGTGCATTTCAGATAATTCTAATTAAATATGAGTTATCCGTACCATGTGCATGTGGAACATTTACATTACGAAAACTTGCCCATGCAATATATAAATACATATTTTTCAGGTGTAAAAATTGAAAATTTCAACAGAAAAAAAAAAAGATGTTTATAATATTTTGCTCAAAACATAAATTGGTGGTTAGAACTAGTACCAACAATTTGTGTTTTGGGGCAAAAATAAGAAAACGTATACCCAATCCTTGTAAACCCCATTTTTACTATATAACAGTGTGATATAAGGGATATAAGGGGGGTATTCATTGCATGGACAAGTTTGAGTGACGTAATGGATGGGGACCAAATAAAAGCTGTTCTGGATTGATTAATCTTATTACTAAAATACTGTGGTGAGCGGTGGTAAATCATTGTGAATAAACTAGTGATATATATACATACATGTATCTTAAAATGTGACGGTAATAGCTTATGATAATTGAAATGTCCTGTGCTTTTAAGTTCTCCTACATATGACGTAAAGTGCAAAGTATGAGTAAACTTTGATACACTAATATACAATACACAATATATACACACTATAATATTTCTAATTATTGGCATGAAAACTTTTAAATTAAAGTCGTGCCTGCTGTTTGTGTATATTTGGTTTTGAAATTCGGCAGTTTTCGTATTGTATATTTTGGCTCTTAGTTATAGAAAAGCTTAATCCGTGCTTTATGCACTCGGACGTCAAATGATCAAATCTAAAAAGCTTCCTTTCTATGTAAGCAATAACTTTCAGGAACAGCATGAATATAATTTCAGGAATATATGATAAGCTTATTGCATGATATTTCCAGATCATTGCCTACTTTTTTTACATGATATACCGTATTGGTGTGCATAACAGAAGCCCTGCTAAAAGGCATTGCCTCTAATTAAGTTAACCATACCAAATTTAAACTAGCTAGGCTATGGTGTACAAAAATACCCTACAAAAATGCCCGGCATGGTGCATTAGAGTCTATTGGCTCCCCAAAGTCTAAGCCTGGAGCCTCAAAGGTTTTAATTCCTGTTTCAGCAATAACCATCTTATGTGTGAGGATAACTGTCACAATCATGCCTATATATTTTCTTAAGCATTTTTATCGCGAAGAGTTGCATTATAGAACTGTTGACGCTCTTATCCGCTGCAGTTGCAGAAATTTCAGAACTTTTACGTAAGCTTGTCAAATAGATCATATATAAGCCTTGTCATATGATAACTTATTCAAAGTATGGTGATCAAAATGCGTTTGCTTGCAGTCATATAAGCACATGCGTTTAGTTAAATGCTCTAGTTACTGCCTCCATTTTATTTGTTTAAAAAAGTCAATTTTTGCGATCTCCCAACGGAGATCGCATATATAGTTGATCAAGATCAGAACGTGGCGAACACCGACTTCCGACTTCCGCCGAACTTGATTGGACGAGTCAGCTTCGATTGGGTCACACCAAATAGCGCATGTCGGCTCGGGTATGAAAGCTGAACCGAGCTGTCATCTAGTCTTTTCGGTCTGTGGTTATCGCCGTGGGTTTATAATTATGTGGTCATACAGTGAAATTAGTGCTGAGAGATCGCAAGCGTTTTGGAAACGCTTAAACTTGTGTATCATATTGTTAATCATTAACTATAAACATCTTACCTCAACTCGGAAAAGACCATTTCTAGTCTCGTGACAAGAATCAATTTTAGAAAAAGAAATGGATGCGAAAGACCTTGAACAGTGGGAATTTGATATTTTTGCAGATATGCGTCATAGAAAAAGCAGCCACGAGTATGCAAGTTAAAGCAAACTCAGCTTGAGTGTCTGATAATACTACTCCATGTTAAGACGTTTAATTCTAGCAGTGGCGGATTTAGAGGGAGTTCTGGGGCCAAATTATTTCAACAATATTTTGAACTCCCTTTTGATGGATTTGAACGCCCCTGCCAGAAATCCTGGATCCGCTCCTGATCTAGGTAATTGGTTATGGTCATTGGTGTTTCTGAATGATCAAATATATTGTTCTTTTAAAAGCTTTTCAGTTTAACAATCATATAACAAGGTCTCAAGGGTAAAGCAAGAATACCCACAGATGACCTTATCCCGAAGAATAGGCGTTGTAGAAATCAACACTCTTGGCTTTTCAGATACCGTCAGCTAGTAAAGAAGTGTACAAAAGTAGTTTCTTTACACAGGCTTACAGGAACTGGAATGACCTCCCTGATTCTCTTATCTCCTCTGCTGAAATGTCTGATGACTGTGTGTCCAAGTTCGCATCTCTTGTGAGAGCCAGGGACTAATTTCCCTCCTGGGAAGTATTGTCAATTTGGCGTATCACCAGTAAACCATTCAGATTCAGACAAACACATGTATTCGGTCTCAAAAATAATTTTAAATCGTATCATCTAGGTAGTTGCTAGAGGGACTATTTCCATCGTTGTTCCGTTAGACCACTCCCACACCGTCACGGAAGACGAGCGAGGTCTCGAATTGTATCGGAGTGCAGGTTAGCCAGCTGATCTCAGTAGTTGCTAGACAATCGTTATGTCTGTGTTGATACATGAATGTCGTTGGTCGGTCCACCAACAAAGTCAAACATGAAATCAACCAACTAATTTTTGAGTACTTATGTATTATATATTTGAGCTGCGTCATGAGAAAACCAACAATCAGCATATGCGAAACCAAAGGCGCAGATCAGCTTCGCAATTACCGCGAAGCTGATCGTCGCCTTTGTTTTCGCTACAGGGATAGTACAATTCCTCTACTTTCTAAAGTCGAAATTTCTGGCCTCTTGCCATCTCCTGGACTTGTACCACGCGGTTTGTGTCTGGCCAATTCGGAACCACATTGTTTGTTTTCTCACGAGGCGGCTCATTTGTATTTCCAGCACCTGCTGCTGAACACCCAGAGAATGAGAACAGAAACAGCACTCATAGCGCCAGCATCCAGTATATAGACGAAGAGGAACCAGCGAATGAAGAAACGGACAAACTGCTCCCCGAAGAACCACCTACTAGTCAAGACGAACAAAAACAAACCAATGCATCTAGTACATCAAATAATGATATAAATGAGAACGGGGAAGAACTAGCTACGGAGATAACTCCAATGATTTCTGGAGATCACGATACTATTAATGTTTGATTCGTTGCTTGTTGAGTTCAGTAGCTTATGATTGTGTATGTATTTGGTGACTACTGAAATACCCTTTTCAATGAAACTAAAGTTATTAGATCTCAGCAAAAAGACACCAAGGTGGTGCACTTCTGGGGAACGTCAATACGTGTTTTACTGAAAGCGATAATATATATATTAATGAGCCGCTGCATCAGAAAACAAACAATCTACATATGCGAAAACAAAGGCGCAGATCAGCTTCGCAGTAACTGCGAAGCTGATCAGTGCCTGTATCAGTGCTATACGGGTAGTACAATTCCTCTACTGTCTATATCCAAAATTTCCAGCCTGTAGCCATCTTCTGTGTTTGTACAGCTCGGTTTGTGTCGAACCTGTTCGGAAACCACATTGATGGTTTTCTCACGACGCGGCTCATAAATTACCTTCTCTAGATACACACCTTGGTGCCGTACACATGTACTGGGGTACATGAGGTGGTGCCCTACACATGTACTGGGATACATGAGGTGGTGCCGTACACATGTACTGGGATACATGAGGTGGTGCCGTACACATACTGGGATACATGAGGTGGTGACGTACACATGTACTGGGATACATGAGGTGGTGCCGTACACATGTACTGGGATACATGAGGTGGTGCCCTACACATGTACTGGGATACATGAGGTGGTGCCGTACACATGTACTGGGATACATGAGGTGGTGCCCTACACATGTACTGGGATACATGAGGTGGTGCCGTACACATGTACTGGGATACATGAGGTGGTGCCGTACACATGTACTGGGATACATGAGGTGGTGCCGTAAGATATACATGTACATGTAGTATGAGGATACGCAATTACTGTCCATACACCATCTTTCAGAAACTGCCTCTTTCTAAGTCAGCCTTTTATAATACACCTCAATAAAATAAGTCTTTTGTCATCTTGATGCATTCCAAAAAAGTCTTAAAATTTCACCAAAAAAAATCGAAAATCGATTCAAAAGTATATAAAACGGCAAAAGGGATAACCAGAAATGTTGTTGTTTTTTCTCTAGAGGTGTTTTAGATAGTATTATACCTTTTGACTGGTCCAGAGCAGGTAACGCGGAGGGTGCTATTCTGTCATGTCGCATGATCATATTACCCTCTGATGTCATATCTGCCTAAAAAGTGCAGCCGCACTTGTAGTCACATGCGTTTGTTTACTACAGTGCACATGTTATTCCGTTATGTCGCATGATACCCTCTGACGTCATATCCGCCTAAAAGTGCTGTTCAACTTGTAGTCACATGCGTTGTCGCTGATTAGTTAGTGGTTCGGTATAATAAAACAATTCAAACAATTGTTGCCCTTGAGTGAGGGTGACATGGCGATTTGTTCACCCTCGACAGGTTATATTACCTTCGGGCAATATCACCTGTCTCGGGTGAACAAATCGTTTTGTCACCCTCACTCAAGGGCGACAATTGTATAATGGCAAAGTGTAGTTTCTGGAAGATGCCACAAGGAAAGTAGTTGTCATTCGTTATGTACAGCACTGCGGTTGCGAGATGTTAAGGACAGATGAAGACATAGCAGACCGTCTTTGGTGTACGTAATGGTTTGCCAACTTCAAAATATTCATGTTCACATTTCTGTACTTGGTGTATTTTATAATATATATATGAACAATTTAAACACAACATGTACATGTTGTATTTGATTGTTCTGTAGCACGCTTATCATTTATTTGTAAGTTGCTTCATTTTGTTTAAGGTTTCCAAACTATTTTTGACTTAATAATTATTTTATAGCGATCTTACTACACACTGCACGTCCTTGGAGACGACATTGCGTTAAAAAAAAAAAAACGTATAATATATGATTATTTAGTATTGAATATTTTAGTTTGAAACCTTACCTCTGATAATGGCTATTCGCAGAAAAGTTTGGCGTGAGGACGATAAGAAAATTATTTTCATGTCAACATCTTGATTTCAGTTTGTCCTTAAAAGACCAGCAGTCAAAGTTTTAATGGCACAAATGATTTTAATAGGAATTGTGCATTGGCATGGGAGGAATCGATGATCAATTTCGATAAACATGAAATTGGATACTTTTCGAAATTCTTCACTTCGCCTCAAGTAAGCCTTTTGTGTCATTTATAATGATTTTAAGCTATCATAATAGAATACTAAGAATTCAGAATCTTGGCGGGAAAGTTTTTATTTCCCTTCAATGAGATTTGTGAGGAAATTAAAAGCTGGTTTTGACCAGATATTTTTCATTTGTCAACTGATTTTTCCTTTTTGCTGCACATGCACAATGCTCAATTTTGCCACGAAAAAAAATCATCTTCGTTAAACAGTTGCAAAATATCTGCGAAAAACAATTATCAGACACTAGGAAACACTTTGAATATATATCTATAATCGTGTTTGTGTTATTCGTTTGTTTGTTTGTTTGTTTGTTTGTTTGTTTGACTTGATGCTTAACGTCCCAGGCAACAGATATGGTCATTTCGAGGCGTTGCCTCCATTTTATGGGATTTTTTCCCAAAATTAGAACTGGCATCACATCAAGGGTGCTTAAGATGTTACCACCCAAGTAAGCAACTAAGGCTTATATGTATGGTAAACGTAAACGCATTGGCTAAGGCACGAACGTATAGGCTAAGGCAATTTCAACGCTATGGCTAAGAAAGAAAATGGCGGATAGTGAAACACATTTACAGGTTTGTTGTTGTTTTACAGTTTCATTTTCCGGTTATCAATGATGACGGCTACTGGCTTGGCGGCGCGGGACCCACAAATGAGTCACAAACTTACGTTCGATGGCACGATGTCGCCAGCTGCAGCCAGTAAAAGTGTAACCTCGACAAAGTGGAGACACTGAACCACGAAATCTCATGATTTTTCATGAAGTACTGTTTTTCTCTGATATCATACACTGTCTTGTAGTTTATACATATGCAAATGATAAATCGGACGCCTTTGAGCACGATTCATGAAAAGAATGACATTGAAGGGGCCCCAGCGTGTGTCAGTACTTGAAGTTTCATTACAACGCTATTGGCTAAGGAAATGGAAACAACGTAGTGGCTAAGACCCCAAAGTTGCTCGGGGAGAAAATGATATAATATGGTCTAAGTCTCGTACATGTAAGTGTCTGTCTCAAAGTAGGTTTTGAGGTCTAAATTATAGTTCAAACATGGTTTTTAGAGCTTTGTCAAACCGTTTGAATTTCGTTTTCCACAAAAACCGGACTGCGCAGCGACAGAATATGGCTAGAAGCATGACCTTTTGTATTTAGAAAGGAGAGGGAATGTACTATTCGTAAAGTCTGATCAACTTCGCGGTTACGGCGAGGTTGATCTTCGCCTTCGTTTTCGCATATGCATATTGTTGGTTTTCTCACGACTTGGCTCATTATTATTATGTTGTATGCGTTATAAATTTCAAAAATCAGTTTCGCAGCCAAAAAAGCCTAAGAATTTGAATAAGTTGTTTAAAAAAATCGAAGCAACCTGGGCCATTTTAAACACAACATAACTGGGGCACAACGTGAGAAAAAGTACCGTCGGACAATTTTGAGTATTAGAAAAACAATGTTACTTTGAATGGTATAATGTTTCTAGAATATGTTAGTCTTTATTTGACTGGGTTATTCAACCTAGTTTGTGAGTTATGACCAATTTACTATATGAACCCTGCAGACGTCATTGTCCTGAAAAATGACGTCAAAGTTGCGTAATGCATTTCTGCATGTTAGCAGTGCCTTCAAAACTAGATGCATTTGCTTAAAATTGTTTAAGCATGGATCCGAATCTCTAGTTAAGATGGAAGCATATCATCATTGCAGTCAATCCGTCGAAATTATTTTGTGTATGTTATGACGATGTGGTTGCTATGGTTACCGATTAACGATAGATATAGGAAAATTATGTATATTATGGGCTAAAACAAGGGCAGATAACTCCAAATATTGAAAATAAAATTGTTGCATAACTCATTCATTTGGTAGCCCGGTGTTCAAAGGTTACAAATACAGTGTTATTTCTAAAACATGGAATAGATGATTTTTCCACTTTTTTGCCTTTTTCTACTAGTAATGTCAGTATGTCCGAAGGTACATTTTGTCGCGTTGAGGTTCAACTATGAACGGAGAAGCACAAAATAGAACTCTTCACAATAGGTGATGGTAAAGTTACAGATCCCTCCATGTACCGTCAGAAAGAAGGAGTGTGCTTCCAAAGAAATAAAATGGTAGTTCTTTAAGATAGTATGTATTGTTGTCACATACTGAGTTTTCTTATCTGACTGGATGTGTTGGACATGCACTGGCTGCTTCTTTTTCTATTACATGCATTTTGACATTGTGTTGGACATGCACTGGGTGCTTCTTTTTCTATTACATGCATTTTGACATTAAATAGTTTTTGGCATTAAATGTTATGAACTACTGCAGAAGCTGAGGGTGAGGTTATGATCATGTAAAATCGATTTAAGCCCGCCAGTGATTTTATTACTGATTATTCCAAGGCGATACTTCTGTGGTGGTTCTTTTTGTTTTATGTCTTGGTGTTGAATTTTTGAGCAGTTAGCACCTTATGTGCGTTTTCAATATTTTTAGTTAAGTTTGAGTGGCTGAGTGGCCACCTATTGGGAAAATGGCTGCCCATTCGGCTTACATTATGTTTTCTTAGTATAAGTACCTTATTGTAAATTTAGGTTTTTCCCACCTCGGTGTTTGGAATGGGAATTATTTTCTGCTTCCTCCATTTCCTGATCGTTGCCTACTTTTACTAATTACTATTCCCTGCTCCTCCTGTACGTCAATAACGGTAAATCACTGCCACTGTTCGCGACGGATGTTTTTTTTCGAGGGGGGAGGGGGCGACGGGATTTCCAGTTGGAATTAAACAATTTTGAAAAAATGGTCTATTTCCCCAATCATTGATCGCATTGTGATGTCCTAAATCCCCTCGTGGGTCATCAATTTCGCTGCATATTTTCATGTACAATTTCCTAGTAAAGCATCCAATTAACCATCCCTGGGTCATGGTACTCTGTCTAATTCCGAGGGATTGGGATAAATTTGTTGTATAATTCCACCTGTAAGCGTCCCCCCCCCCACTACCACCCCCAAAGAAAAACATTGATAGGCGCGTAAATACGATACATTTGTTTTTTTAATTTCACTAACAATAATTTCACTAACGAATAATAATAATTTTACTAACGAATTTTCACTAACGAATAATAATAATAATAATTTTGTTTTCAATTTCACTAACGAAGGTCTAAACCATGTTTGAAAAATGATTTAGACCTCAAAACCTACTTTGAGAAAGACACAAGTTTACGAGTCTAACAACCATATTATAACATTTTCTCCCCTAGAAACTCTGGGGTCTTAGCCACTACGTTGTTTCAGGTTCCTTAGCCAATAGCGTTGTAATGAAACTTCAAGTACTGACACACGCTGGGGCCCCTTCAATGTCATTTTTTTCATAAATCGTGCTCAAAGGCGTCCGATTTGTCATTTGCATATGTATTAACTACAAGACAGCGTACGATATCATAGGAAAACAGAAATTCATGAAAAATCATGAGATTTCGTGGTTTAGTGTCTCCACTTTGTCGAGGTTACACTTTTACTGGCTGCAGCTGGCGACATCGTGCCATCGAACGTAAGTTTGTGACTCATTTGTGGGTCCCGCGCCGCCAAGCCAGTAGCCGTCATCATTGATAACAGAAAAATGAAACTGTAAAACAACAACAAACCTGCAAATGTGTCTTAGTATCCGCCATTTTCTTTCTTAGCCATAGCGTTGAAATTGCCTTAGCCTATACGTTCGTGCCTTAGCCAGTACGTTTACGTTTACCAGTGTGTGTATAGCTAGTTCGACTTGAAACCAGGTTTTCTGGGCAGGCTCAGACCCGAGCGTTTAACCAATAATAAGATGGTCACCATAAGCTTTGCCTGGAGGCACAAGCAGCCCATCTATTTCTTTAAGCCCCAATGGGCGGGGCCCAATATTTGAGCCGCCCCATGGGAAAACCAACAATCTGCATAGGCGAAAACAAAGGCACAGATCAAAGCTGATCAGCGCCTTTGTTTTCGCTACTCGGATAGTACAATTCCTCCTCTACTTAACTACAAAATTTCAAGCTTCTAGCCTGCTTCTGTAGCTGTAGAGGCCGGTTTGTGTCAGACCTGTTCGGAAACCACATTGTTGGTTTTTCCACGAGGTGGCTCATTTGTATTATTGTCTATATTTTAAATTTTCACTCTGAACATTGTTTCATTCGCTTTGAAAAAGCTCATCTGATACATTTCCTTCAGGAATCTGTATACAAAGGCCTATTATATTTACCATACAGCATTTCTAGAGGCTCAGATATAAAGTCAAATCAAATTAAAAATAAAATTTTATATTTGGCTTATTTTTATGTTTTTCCATTTTCCTCAGTTCAGCAAATATAAACCGTTGGAATTACATAAAAAATAATTGTTTGATCCTATGCAGCAGTGAAAGCATTCAGAGAGAGATAGTATGGGCCATATTGTGCTGGAGAAGATTTTAAAGGGGTTAGCTATCTATAGTCATGGCGGCCATCTTGGTCATGTGACCTGGACCATATATATAAATTTCGTTCCCCCTTCCTAAGGATGCTCCACATGAAATTTGGCTTTGATTATCCAAGCGGTTTCAGGTGAGATCTTTGAAATTGTGGACGACAGACGCCGGAGCATGGCCATCATTTAAGCTCACCTTTTTAGCCTTTGGCTCAGGTGAGCTAATAAAGGGAAAATAAATGCTGATAAAACTCATTTGTTTTATACTTTATTGCACGAGATGAAAGTAGACAAAATCCAAGTAGATAAATGCAAAATGATGGCTGTGGAGATGTTTATACATGTAATATCGATATGATAAAATATGGAACATCGCTTAAACATTTAAACATTAAATGAAAAATCCCTGAGCATTCAATCATTTTAAACTGCAACACACATATATTCTAAATGCATCATTTACCCGTTTACTCTAATCCAACTTTTTTTTTTACGTTTGAAAAGTTAGAGCCAATTTAAAATTATAGCGAAACTCAAAATTTTAGGACAGACTTAGTACATATTCAAAATCCTAGTGAGAAGTCTGTATTAAATTACTTAATATCAGTTTATTCTAGCATTATCTCTTTGGGTGCATGAACTCGAATGTTGATAAGTTGCAACTAGTATCACATGCCTATTAAGGGATTCTAAGGTAATCATTTAAATCAGCTTGATAATTTCTCAGTTCTTTACAGGAGCAAAGCCCACTCTGTTGTTTCCCAGATCAAATTCTGTGTAGAACTGACCAATGAAAACGTCTCCCAGGATCCATAAGGGGCCTGCCGGGGGAGGGATGTCGAGGCCGGAGAACCCACTCAAACACTGGGTCTGTCCTTGGGCTGTAATCTGCAATGGGAAAATTTTTTGTTTAGAAAATTAAATGCGCCGCAACGTGAGAAAACTGGGCTTCCACGTGTCCGACTAGGTCTGACACAAACTGACCTGCGCTTTGCTGGGAAAAGATAGAAGCTTGAAATTTCGGATTTAAGAAGAAGAGTAATTGCACTATCTGTGTAGCGAAAACAAAGGCGCTGTTGATCTGCACCTTTGTTTTCGTATAGACAAAACATCGATTTTCTCATAACGTGGCTCAAATTTAGCCAGAGCGTTTAAAACGTTAAACTGTGTAAAATGACTTGACAAATTTGCTGAAACCAACCACAGTAAAATAAAAAACAATGGTGTCACTTTTCAATATTTTTAGGTTAATAAATGTTCACATAGTGACTAGAATTTATTTGAATTGAGATTTTACACCCCAGTCAACAATTTTTCAGTCGGGTTGGGACGCCTAGTACTTTGGGGAGATAAAGTGTCTTGCTCAAGGACACAACACAGTGCCGCCAGTGGGAGTCTCAATACGGACTACGCCACCACGCTTCCTGTATTGAAGAGAACAAAACTGTACTCAGTTTGTATTCATGTAACTGCTAGGCTGCCAATTTAATTAATGTTTGCTTATTTCAAGTTTGCTTTCGCAGTTTCTTTCTGATTGCGCCATTTCCTGATCATCGCCTGCTTTTACCTTTCCATTTGAAAGATATTTGAGCTATTTAAGCCGCCCCATGGGAAAACCAACAATCTGCATAGGCGAAAACAAAGGCGCAGATCAGCTTCGCGGTAACCGCGAAGCTGATCAGCGCCTTTGTTTTCGCTACTTGGATAGTACAATTCCTCCTCTACTTAACTCCAAAATTTCAAGCTTCTAGCCTGCTTCTGTAGCTGTACAGACTGGTTTGTGTCAGACCTATTCGGAAACCACATTGTTGGTTTTTCCACGAGGTGGCTCATTTATAAACCCACAAAACAAAGCTTTATCAGGTATGCTGTTTTTAGCATGTCATCCCATAATTCCGTCAACATTTGGACATTTTCACTGAATAACTTAAGCAGCTTTTGTCCAATTTTGTTCCATTTTGCAGCATACCACACAAATGTGGTATGAATTTAAGGCCCAAAGTGTCAGTATTGCAAGAGTTACGTACCAAGCTTGTCATAGTACATCTTTCGATATTTCTTTTTAATACTTTGCAGATATGTTCCAGACATATTGTAGGAATGCATTTAGAACTATTGTAATTTTTTTACAAATTAACATCATTTTTTAACTTAGCCAATACTTGACCATTTCTCATATTTAATAATGATCAATAGTGCATAAAATCAATTCCTCATACAGCTTTCAACTTGTGTTCTTTCAACACTGTTTCAGGCATACTGAGGATGCGCAGATCTTTATCCTAGCTATTACAATGACTCTTCTCTCAAATGTGACATTGCAACTACATGTATTTAGCAATCTACACTGACTGTACTTGTATAGCCAGATTTTTCCAAAACCTTCAAGACATAATGCTGCTAAATGTGCATGTGTTTCATGAATAACTGAATTGCTTGAATTGTTGTTTTACATCCAAATCTACAGATATAGTCATGTTTGGAGGCTGCCTCCATTTAATGGTACTTGAACCCAAAATTGGGATGTCATGACATACAAAATGTGCTTGAAAAATAACCATTCAATTAACATGTAAGGTTTATATGTATGGATGGTTTGATTAAACTCCTGGGTAGGCTCCTAAGCAGCTAACCAGTGCTCAGGTGGTCGGTCAGTCGGTTACAAGCATTGCCTGGAGACAGACACAAACAGGCCATCTATTTCTAAAAGCCCCAAAGGGCTGGGGCAATCTATGAACAAGTTATTGTACAGTCCCTTGCTGATTATGAGCCACGTCATGAGAAATCCAGACTTTGGCATATGCAAAAACAAACGGGCAGATCAGTTACTGCACAGCTGATCAGTGCCTTTGTTTTCACTACTCAGTACAATTCCTTTTGTTTTTAAATCTGAAATTTCAAGCTTCTAGCCATTTTCTGTGGCTGCCTAGGCCGGTTTATGTCATCTGGTCGGAAATCTCAAAAGCCAGTTTTCTCTTATTGCTGCTCATAAGATAAAGGTTTTCATATCACAACAATCTGCTGATCATTTACTACATTCTATCATTGAAATGACATTATAACATTTAATATGTCAATCTGTTATGTCAGCTTATCAATAACTTTCAGTGATAACACTTACATGTTGTATCCTGAATGTGAATTTTGATTTGAAGATTTTGAAAAGATAGTGTAAGGCAAGCAAGTATCTGTTAAGGATATCTGTTATGTCCCCTGATAAAAAGCTCATGCGTATGCTAATGTCTGTTTCAAAAGTGTTAAATGTTACCCGAAGGGAGGTTTGCCTTTACTGCACCAGGATAACCATTTGTCACCAACATGACAGGCGTGTTCTTGCCAGGTATCAAACCTGCAACTTCCTGGGCAGAGTTGTTCAAAACTAACGACGTCGTTAGTTAACGTTTCGTTAAAATTTCAAACATTAATATTACAAATACACTGTTATTTTTTGTTGAAAAAATGTGAGAATCCTTTGCACTGCAAAGGATTCTCACATTTTTTCAACAAAAAATAACAGTGTATTTGTTACTTTAGCTGATAGTTGCTTAACAAATTTATGACTTAACGATATCGTTAAGCTAACGATGCTTTGAACAACTGGGTCCTGATTACTAAGCAAATATGCAATTCATTAGACTACCAAGGCTGAGGCCACTGTGTGACAAGCTTCTTTATCATTATTGCTTTTTCTCTATCTTTTCTTTACCTATTACACTACTTGTACATTTTTGCCGGAGACAGTATACTGTCTCTCTTAAACATTTTTGTTTGTACTGAGGTTTCATGTCTGGACAGAGCCATCGCTTCCTGGATATTAACCTGGGCCCAGTTGTTCAAAGCATCGTTAGCTTAACGATATCCTTAAGACATAAATTTGTTAAGCAAATATCAGCTAAAGTAACAAATACACTGTTATTTTTTGTTAAAAAAATGTGAGAATCCTTTGCAGTGCAAAGGATTCTCACATTTTTTCAACAAAAAATAACAGTGTATTTGTAATATTAATGTTTGAAATTTTAACGAAACTTTAACTAACGACGTCGTTAATTTTGAACAGGGCCCTGAACTCTGGGGATTTAACCCATATATGACGAATGGACTTTCCCACTGTTATCATTTGGATGAGTCCACTTTCATTTTTAGGTGAATCAGGAGCGATTTTAAATGGTAATTCACTTTTTCGATAAATTTTCTCTAAGCAAACAGAATACGGCGTCACATCTGGGGCTATACTGTTTGCCTATGTCCCACAAAAGGGACGCCAGGCTTAAATGAGTTAATATGCCTTGCTCAATGACACAACACTGTGCCGACAGTGGAGATCAAACTCAGGACCTCTCGCTTTGGAGTCCAATGCTCTACCACTATGCAACCATGCTCCTCTATCTGAAAAGTGCTTTGCAGTTCAAATCTTTAGAATTTTTTACTCTCATGATGATTTTAAACTGCAATCATGAAAATGTAACTTGCATATATTAACTCAAAATCTAATCATTAACGTGTGAGAAAACCAACAATTTGGGTTTCCGACCAGGTCTGACACAAACCGGGCTGTACAGTCACAGAAAAAGGCTTGAAGCTTGAAATTTCGGTTTTAAGAAGAAGAGGGATAGTACTATCAGTGTAGCAAAAACAAAGACGCTGAACTGCTGTGCAGTTACTGCACAGCTGACCTGCGTCTTTGATTTTGCATATGCAGATTGTTTGTTTTCCCATGAAACGGCTCAATTTATCTAATAATTCACTTACATGTACTTAAATGGAAGCTTTTAAAACAGAAATAAACTGAAGATAAAAGGCTTTTATTTAATTCATTGCTATGACACATACGTAAAACAATTCTTCCATCAAATAAATAAACTAAAAAAAATAATACATATTTCTATAAGGTATTCTTAGTTCAAGATCTTCGCTTTAATCTATACTTTTGAGATTTTTACAAAAAGGGTACATGTGACACAAATGGTCCATAGCACTTTTCAAAATTGTGAGACAAAGACAAGACACAACATGAGAAAACTTACAGTTTCATAGACTAATCTTTTTTGCCAGCTATGTGGATAAGTTCTCTTATGAGGAGACCCATATAAATTATGCATTGAAGCAAAAATGAAACTTCATTTCGTGAGTAATATGAGTAATGAAAATAAATTCTTATATTTCCTTCTTCACACAAAACAATATATGAGCCGTGATGCGAGAAAACTGGTCTTCAGGATTTCCGACTCAGTCTGACACAAACTATTCTGTACTTTCTCAGAAGAAAGCTAGAATCTTGAAA
Source organism: Rugalucina vietnamica (assembly GCA_964017185.1). Classification (NCBI taxonomy): domain Eukaryota; kingdom Metazoa; phylum Mollusca; class Bivalvia; order Lucinida; family Lucinidae; genus Rugalucina; species Rugalucina vietnamica. Next base: position 20,535,077 of record OZ024878.1, on the reverse strand, counting down.
TTTTAAGTATGAGTAGAAGAGGAATTGTACTATCCATGTAGTGAAAACAAAGGCGCTGATCAGCTGTGCAGTTACTGCACAGCTGATCTGCACCTTTGTTTTCGCATATGCAAAAATCTGGTTTTCTCATGAGGAAGCTCATATAATTTATACATTGAAGCAAAAATGAAACTTCATTTCATGAGTAATGAGAACATATTCTTACAGTCACTTCTTCATACAAAATATATTTAAGGCTCATTTCAAATCAATCAACATTTTAAACATTTATAAACAAACACTGTGACCAGTTTTTATGATATTTACAATCACAGCTGAGCAAAGAATGAGTAATAGTGCAGCAAGCATATATAGGTACATATGGTGCATAAGTGACCAGTTTAACTGGTCCGAACTTTTCATCCTCGTGGTTATGATACCTGGTTTCTACCCCAACGATCCAGGTTCGAGGCCAGCTCTGGCTGGATGTTTTTATTCACACGTCTATATTTCTCCTCCTACTTCAAATGTCAAAAATATCTGATTTTCTATATAACATCAAGGAATGTTGAATAAATCAATTTCTCTTTCATTCAGATTGCACTTTCACTCAAACAAAATCTTTTTATTATGAACAATGAAAAAATGATATCTATGCATGACCATTTTATAAATGGTTGGCATGTGATATATTGGTTTTTGTGTGTGTTTTTTTGCTGTTTTTTTTTTTTTTTTTTTGTTTTAATTTTATCCAGTAGACAAATGTTAGACAGAACATGCTTTAAAGAGAAACAGAACAATTTGAGAAATGATATAAATGCACCAATTCATAACAGTGATTAACATGAACAAACTGTGCCTTTGTCAGGAGACATGCACATCTGTTTCCACCTTCATTTAACTATGATTCTATGCTAAGCTCTATGTATGATATGTATAAAGTCCTACTTGATACAAGGTTGTAGCACATAAATTCGAACTCATGAATAGCTATGAAAATAATATATTCAAGTACATGAATTAGATCAGACTAGTAAAAGGGGAGTTGTCTTATAAGGGTTTCTACAGTTTGCAACTCGGCATCTGCTTTAAGCCATTTCCTATGGTAGAGCTGCTGCTATGCATTTATCTGTTAGAATGTCCAAAAACGTAACAAAATTACAAAACACTGAGCAATGGCAAGGATCACAGACTGTGCTACATCTGTCCTCTAATTCTGAATTCTGATGGCTGGCTCCAGATCAACCATAGGAACAAACTTCAGATCATCGCTGGAATTCTTCGTTGGGGCAAACCCAACTCGGTTGTTTCCCAAATCGAATTCTGTGTAGTAGGGGCCAATAAACACATCCCCAAGGATCCAGAGCGGCCCCATGGGAGCAGGGACATCCAATCCCATAATTCCTATCAGACAAATTGACTGGCCCATCTGTTTGACCTGGAACAGGAAGTGTTGGCATGGTGATGGTGCAGGGGAAGCTGGGTAATGTGATAAATATAGATTTTCAATGGATAACATGGTACATGTATAGGGGAGTAAGGATAAAGGGTTCTTATTTTTTGCTAGTCACTGGCTTGGTAGGGAAGAAAATACAGTTGGTATTAAAACTATACAATGTTCTGTTGGTTTTTTAAAAAGGAAATAGAATTAAAGGTGTTTTGTTGTCTTTTAATACTGAAATCCTGATTAAATATGGGAATGGTATTTTATCATTATGGTGAATAGATGGTACTTCAACTAGTTAGGCTTGTGGCACAATGCTCTTTGTTATACTTATCCCAACTCAGCATGTTGTGTGGGGGACATTTCACATTTTAACTGTCATAAACATGTATTTTTTAGCCAAAACATAGATTGTGGGTACTTGTTAGAACCGCCTCACTGTCAGAGGTGGTTCTAATGTGTACCCACAACCAATGTTTTGAGCAAATATATTAAAAATTGAAAATTTTAATTTTTACAACTCATGAAAAACTATTTATATTACATGGGCATGTTTTCGTAATGGTCACACAAACAAATGCACCAAAATGACAAACAGAGAAGGACTGTCTACAATATTGAATTGGCAAAGGTTTGTGAAAGGGAAAACTTACTGTTAAAACATATTGTTGTCCAGTAAGGCTAAACTGTTTGCCGCCAAGCGTAAAGGTGATGGTTGGTAGAGACGGTACTTTAGAGCAATCAATCATCCACTGAAATGGAATTAAATAGAAATGAACGTTCGCCTAAGAAAACCAACAATTTGGGTTTCCGACCAGGTCCTGCACAAAACGGCCTGTACAGTCATAGAAGCAGGCTAGAACCTTGAATTTCAGATTTAAAAGAAGAGGAATTGTACTATCCCTATAGCGAAAACAAAGGTGCTGATCAGCTGTGTCTCAAGAGAGTTTATTATAGACAAAAATAGACATGCAAAATCAGAGGCATTTCACCACACCTTTGCAATATGTACATAGGTAAAATGCAGGATAAAAGAGACAAATGTCAATATGTTTTATACTGTTTTATCATGTGGCAATCAATACACTTGCTAGTATGCATGAGATTTTATCAAACAATCCTTCATAAGTTTGGTGGTAGTGGCGGCTTTCATCTTTTACATCCCACTCAACAGCTTTTAAAAGGTGATATGGAGATGAAACCTCAGTTTAAAGCCTCATCAAAAAGACTTGAAGAAGCCCATGCTCAAACTTATAATTGCAGGCTTGCAAGATAAGTGGCTTATCAACTACGCACACAAGCTTCTCTGATTGCGTTTTAAAATCATAAACGACGACCATCATTACCTCTCCCCCCACTATGGGTGTGGCTCCGAGCATCTTGTTAAGTTTATCCACCTCTGTTGCCGGCCCAGTCAAGAGGGAGGTACCGGTATCAGCAATAGCAGCACAACCGCCATTACAGAATGTGGTACCACTAACAGAAATTCTGGAAAACAGAATAAAACATTATTTGAGCTGCCCCATGGGAAAACCAACAATCTGCATAGGCGAAAACAAAAGCGCAGATCAGCTTTGCAGTAAGTGCGAAGCTGATCAGCGCCTTTGTTTTCGCTACAATGATAGTACAATTCCTCTACTTTCTAAATCTAAAATTTCCCATCTCCAGCCATCTTTTGTGCTTTTACAGCTCGGTTTGTATCAGACCTGGTCGGAAACCACATTCTTGGTTTTTCCATGAGGTGGCTCATTTATAATTTTTGTTAATCGTTGAGTTCATCCATCTCGGTTGCCGGACCTGTCAGGAGGGAGGTACCAGTATCAGTGATAGCAGCACAGCCTCCATTACAAAATGTGGTACCACTAACAGAAATTCTGGAAAACCGAATAAAACAATATTTATAATTTTCGTTAATCATTGAGTTTATCCACCTCATTTGCTGGACCTGTCAGGAGGGAGGTATCGGTATCATCAATAGTATTACAGCCGCCATTACAGGATGTGGTACCACTTACAGAGATCCTGGGGAAATAAATATCATAAATAAATAAGAAATGTAAAAGCAGCACCAGCTTGCATTTCGTATCTATCAAATTACATGTAAGCTATTCGTATCTTGAAATAAATTAATCAAAATACAATATGCATACCATCAGCAAAAGTGCTTAGATGATGCTTCCATCTATACAATGAATAGTTGCACCTCTTCCAGAGCAATTTTGACTTACTGCACATTTTTCTTTCATAGAACAGTTCTTCAATATTCCAAAATACATGTAAATTGCCACGAAATTATGTATGTGGGAAAAATTGCAAGATTATAAACAAATGAGCAACCTCATGAAAAAAACAAAAACAATCTGCATATGCGAAACCAAAGGTGCAGATCAGCTTCGCAGTAACTGCGAGGCTGATCAGCGCCTTTGTTATCGCTACAAGGATAGTAACTAGAAGGAGTTTTCAGAGGAAAACATATGTCCCCCCTCTCTGCCCCAACCCACTTTTAATTTTGTAAATTTTTTACATATAACCCTGAAAAATATATACATTTTAAATTAAAACCAATATATACCAACAGACATTTTAAAATATCACATGTTTCAGCTTTCCTATTCATAAAGTTTGAAGTTTTACGAAATTTACCCATCTACAATCCCAAACCAACCCTTGCTAGTATCAACTAATATGCAAAGTTTGAAGAAAATCAGTAAAACCAGAGGACCAATGGTCCTATAAACGCTCACCTGAAACCCGAGATATATACCAATAAACTTGTTTGACTAGAATGGTAATATACATGTATATAACCCCAGGGCCGGGTCAGAGCAACCCCTGGAGTCAATTTCTTTTTGAAAACATAAAACTTCAGTCCATTTGCCAATTTACTGCAAGTTTTGCCCTTCAAATGACATTTAAACAATTTTACCCATTCAAATGCATGGGCAACCTAAGTTGACCTTGCCGTAAAATAGTTCAAGGTCATCCAAGGGTCACAATTTATATAAACTTTGTAGAGCTCCATTGCCTGATGCTTCATGCCAAGTTTCAAAATCAAAGGTCTTCTGGTTCTGGAGAAAAAGATTTTTAAACGTTTTTGCTATTTATAGCCATGGCAGCCATCTTGGTCATGTGACCTTGACCATTTATATAAACTTTCATTCCCACTTCCTAACAATGCTCCTCATAAAGTTTGGCTTTGGTTGGCCAAGCAGTTTCAGAGAAGAAGATCTTTGAATATCACTGTAATATACATGTATATTGCCCCAGGGTGGGGGCAGACAGACCCCCGGGGTCCAAATTTTTTCAGAATCATAAATATTAAGTTCATTTGCCCATTTCCTGCAAGTTTTTCCCTACAAATGACATTTTAACACTTTTCCCCATTCAAATGCATTAGCAACCTATGTTGACCTTGCCATAAAATAGGTCAAGGTCATCCCAGGGTCATGATTTATATAAACTTTGTAGAGCTCCAGTCACTGATGCTTCACACCAAGTTTCAAAATCATTGGCCTTCTGGTTCTGGAGAAGAAGATTTTTAAAGGTTTTTCTATTTATAGCCATGGCGGCCATCTTGGTCATGTGACCTTGACCATTTATATAAACTATCTTTCCCCCTTCCCAAGGAAGCTCCATATGAAGTTTGGCCTTGATTGGCCAAGCGGTTTCGGCGGAGAAGATGTTTCATTATTATGGAAATATACATGTATATAGCCCCGGGGCAGGGGCAGACAACCCCCCCCCCCCCCCCCACAGGGGCTAAAATTTTTCATTTACATTAATCTTCTGTCCATTTGCCTATTCCCAGTAAGTTTTACCCATTAAATAGCATTTTACCATTTTTTCCCATTCAAATGCATTGGCGACCTAAGTTGACCTTGCCGTAAAATAGGTCAAGGTCATCCTAGGGTCATGATTTATATAAACTATGATGGGCCCACTTCCCCGATGCTACATACCAAGTTTCGTGGAAATCTGCCCACTGGTTCTGGAGAAGAAGATTTTTAAAGGTTTTTGCTATTTATAGCCATGGCAGCCATCTTGGTCATGTGACCTGGACCATTTATATATACTTTCGTTCCCCCTTCCTAAGGATGCTCCACATGAAGTTGGGCTTTGATTGGCCAAGCGGTTTCAGAGGAGAAGATCTTTGAGATTGTTAACGACGACGGACGACGGACGACGACGACGACGACGGACGCCCGAGCATGGGTATACTATAAGCTCACCTGTGAGCCTTCGGCTCAGGTGAGCTAAAAACTACTCAAGTTAGAGAGTGAAAACGAACAAAATGCAATTTTTAACCTCAATCAAGGGCCATAACTCTAAGGTCATTTGACAAAATTTACCCATCTACAATCCCAAACCACTCCTTGCCGGTATCAACTCATATGCAAACTTTGAAGAAAATCGGTCAAAAACTACTCAAGTTAGAGAGCAGAAACGAACAAAATGCAATTTTTAACCTCAATCAAGGGCCATAACTCTAAGGTCCTTTGACGAAATTTACCCATCTACAATCCAAAACCACTCCTTGCCGGTATCAACTAATATGCAAAGTTTGAAGAAAATTGGTCAAAAACTACTCAAGTTAGAGAGCGGAAACAAACAAAATGCAACTTTTAACATCAATCAAGGGCCATAACTCTAAGGTCGTTTGACAAAATTTACCCATCTACAATCCCAAACCACTCCTTGTCCAAATCAACTCATATGCAAAGTTTGAAGAAAATCGGTCAAAAACTACTCAAGTTAGAGAGCGGAAACGAAAAAAATGCAATTTTTAACCTCAATCAAGGGCCATAACTCTAAGGTCGTTTGACGAAATTTACCCATCTACAATCCCAAACCACTCCTTGCCGGTATCAACTAATATGCAAAGTTTGAAGAAAATCGGTCAAAAACTACTCAAGTTAGAGAGCGGAAACGAATGGAGACACCTGGATTTTCAAACAGTTAATTGACCTTTGTGACCTTGAAAATTAGGTCAAGGTCACCGAAATCTAATCACTCCATTCAGTTTCTGTGCCAGTTTGGTCTAAATCCATCCAGTGGTTCAGGAGATATGATGCATACAAAGAGCTACGCCGCCGACGCCAACGGGATCCACACCAAAAAACTCCTTCAGAGGGGGGACATAACACTCCATCACTTCTTAAATCCAGGATTTCAACCTTCTAGCCATCTTCTGTGCTTGTGCAGCTCGGTTTGTGTCGGACCTGTTCGGAAACCACTTTGTTGGTTTTCTCATGAGGCAGCTTAATAACTATTGATGACTCACCCATCCATTTTAAACTGCCAATATCCTTTCTTTGTAACAGGAAGATAGGTGAAGTTGCCGCTGTAATATTTTGGATCACTGCCGCCAAGTATTAATTCACCACCAACTTTTCCTGATGGATCCCTGCAAATACACGTGACATACAATGTTAACTTGAAATTTGGGTTTAGCTACTAGAAAATTGATGATGATAATCAAAATAGGATTGATCAGGATTTTATTGCCTTCAAAGTGGACATATTTTCATTGAAAATTTACATTGTTGTAACAAATGCCGTCAATGACGTTACATATTCCCACAAAACTGTTAAAACACATGCAGTCATAAAACTTTTTATTACATGACATAATCTAATGGAAAACCATGACATCACATGATAAACCTTTTTATTCAGATTGTCTAAATACCAACCATGAAAGATCTAGCTTACCTGTCAAGATAGAAAGAGAAAATTGGAGCTGGAACTAATTTTTGCATAACCATATCTTGGAACACTGGTGTTACACCATCGACTGATATGGTTTGGTATGCCATGCCCAGAATACCGTCAAACTTGGCCGCTACAAAGGCAATACCAGGCTGCTGGGTGGCCTCGGCAAATGTCTGGTCTTTCACTGCTAGACCACCAACCTGGGAATGAAAAAAAAATATTTTCTAAATTCAGTTTAACATCCCTTTCAAGATTATTTCAGCTTATATGAGACGGGCCAATCCGTAAGTGGGACAGAAACGGTAGAACCCAGAGAAAAACACACCTGGCAAACCCACAAACAGAACTTGTGCCCCATGCCGGGCAATGAAAATTTTACCTCTCAATTTCATAACTGGCTGTCATAAACAAGAAATATTTGAGCATTCACTTGAGAAAACCCACAATTTAGGTTTCCGACCAGTTCTGATACAAACTGGTCTGTACCCTAACAGAAGCAGGCTAGAAAATTAAAATTTCAGATTTACGAAAAAAAAACTGATTGTACTATCAGTGTAGTGAAACAAAGGTACTGATCAGCTGTGCAGTTACTGCACCTTTCTTTCCCATGAGCTTAAATCTGGTTTTCTTATGATGCGTCTCATTTAATATGTCAGAAAACCTTCTAAATTCTACGCAGTTAATGGCTTAAAGTGTTTTGGTACCCTTAATTGATATGTACTTCAAATTGAAAAGCTTTCAAAACCAAGCATTTTGATATAAATTTGACGAAAATTGGTGGTCTAATAAGAAAGTTATGGGTAATTAAGTATGAAACATGGACGGCCGCCATTTTGTTTTATAGTTGAGGTTAAAAAATTAAGATAAAATCAAAATTAAAGGCTTCCTTGAACATAGAATGTGTGCCAATTCGATTAACAATATTGTTTGTTGCTAGAAATAAACAGCTATCAAAGTTTGGTACAAAAATATTCTGGAAAAATCATTTAATTTGATTTTTCCAGTTTTGATTTAGACTCCATGCATTACAACCAGAGGACCATTGGTCCTGAGAACGCTCACCTGAAGCCTGATCTTGGAGTATTAAGTCATAATGAAATGACCTTGACCTTGAATACTCACACACCTTTATTGACTTCATAAGTTGTCTGCATCTGCAAAGTTTCAGGTCTCAGGCTGCAATAGTTTCCAAACCCAGTGATTTCTGAGAAAACCATAATTTTAATTTTGATATTTAAATGACCTTGGGCCAAGGTCAAGACATGACCTTGGCCTTCATTAATTACTTACCTTCATTGACTCCATTAGTTGTCTGCATCTAGCAACTTTCAGGTCTCAGGCTGCAACAGTTTGTTTTCGCCTTTTCCCATGTGAAAGCCTATGTTTCCAAAATTGACCTTGCCGTAAAATAGGTCAAGGTCATCATAGGGTCATCATTTCAACAAACTATGATGGGCTGGAGTCCCAAATGCTACATACCAAGTTTCATGAAAATTGGCCTGCCGGTTCTGGAAAAGAAGATTTTGAATGGTTTTTACCATATATGGGCGTGGCGGCCATCTTGGTCATGTGACCTGGATTTTGCGATCAAACTTTCGTCTCCCCTACCCATGGATGCTCCACATAAAATTTCACTTTGATTTGCCAAGCAGTTTCAGAGAAGAAGATCTTTGAAAAGTGTGCATGGACAACAGACTGGCCAAGGTCAAGAGATGACCTTGACCTATATTAATCACATACCTTCATCTACTCCATTAGTTGTTTGCATCTACCACTTTTCAGGCCTCAGGCTGCAATAGTTTTAAAAAAATTCATAGTTTTCACTTCTTCCTATGTAAAAGCCTATGTTTCCAAATTTGACCTTGCCGTAAAATAGGTCAAGGTCATCCAAGGGTCATCATTTTATCAAACTATGATGGGCTGAGGTCCTTGATGCTACATACCAAGTTTCGTGGAAATCGGCCCACCGGTTCTGGAAAAGAAGATTTTTGAGTGGTTTTTACCATATATGGGCGTGGCGGCCATCTTGGTCATGTGACCTGGATTTCGCGATCAAACTTGCGTCTCCCCTACCCATGGATGCTCCACATACAATTTCACTATGATTTGCCAAGCAGTTTCAGAGAAGAAGATCTTTGAAAAGTGTGTATGGACAACAGACTGGCCAAGGTCAAGAGATGACCTTGACCTATATTAATCATATACCTTCATCTACTCCATTAGTTGTTTGCATCTACCACTTTTCAGGCCTCAGGCTGCAATAGTTTTCAAAAAATCCATAGTTTTCACTTCTTCCTATGTAAAAGCCTATGTTTCCAAAATTTGACCTTGCCGTAAAATAGGTCAAGGTCATCCAAGGGTCATCATTTTATCAAACTATGATGGGCTGAGGTCCTTGATGCTACATACCACGTTTCGTGGAAATCGGCCCACCGGTTCTGGAGAAGAAGATTTTTGAGTGGTTTTTACCATATATGGGGTTGGCGGCCATCTTGGTCATGTGACCTGGATTTCGCGATCAAACTTTGGTCTCCCCTACCCATGGATGCTCCACATAAAATTTCACTTTGATTGGCCAAGCAGTTTCAGAGAAGAAGATCTTTGAAAAGTGTGAATGGACGACAGACTGGCCAAGGTCAAGAGATGACCTTGACCTAAATTAATCACATACCTTCATCTACTCCATTAGTAGTTTGCATCTACCACTTTTCAGGCCTCAGGCTGCAATAGTTTTCAAAAAATCCATAGTTTTCACTTTTTCCCATGTAAAAGCCTATGTTTCCAAATTTGACCTTGCCGTAAAATAGGTCAAGGTCATCCAAGGGTCATCATTTTATCAAACTACGATGGGCTGAAGTCCCCGATGCTACATACCAAGTTTCGTGGAAATCGGCCCACCGGTTCTGGAGAAGAAGATTTTTGAAGGGTTTTTACCATATATGGGCGTGGCGGCCATCTTGGTCATGTGACCTGGATTTCGCGATCAAACTTGAAATGCCACTACCCAAGGAGGCTCCACATAAAATTTCAACTAGATCGGCCAAGCGGTTTCAGAGAAGAAGATCTTTGAAATTGTGGACGACGACGGACGACGGACGGACGCCGGATCATGGCTATCCTATCAGCTCACCTTGTGAGCCTTCGGCTCAGGTGAGCTAAAAAGTAGACTCCTGGCGGCCATTTTGAAAATTTTTAAACTGCTTTTATTGCTCTATTTCTCAGGCGATTTAGAAAATTCTTTCTCCAGAATGTATAACTAGCTGAGCTCAATGTTTGAAGAAGTGTTTATTCTAACTGGGTTCAGTGTTTATTTAAATTTTAATAAAAACATTAAAATAACAGAATAAACAAAATGGCGGCGCCCATACAATCATTTTTTTGCATGTTAAATTGCCTATAACTTTCTTATTTTCCAGCCGATTTTTGCCAATTTTATATCAAAGTTCATGGTTTTGAAAGATCTTTAATTTGAAGTATATATCAATTAAGGGTACCAAAACACTTTAATGCAAATCTCTTTGACAGTGCAAGCATTTGCTGTTCACTTTTGTTTTTGTTTGTGGTTTAATCTCCCAGTCAACAATTTTTCAGTCGTATCACTATAGAGACACTGCCACCCACTCCTACATCTATCGCCAGTTTTCAGAGTTTTTGCTGGTTTTTCTAATCATTAAGGCTGTCACAATAAATTCTTACAAGAAGATAATTTTTTCACAGCAGTTAGATAAAGATAATGAGTTCTTGACTCTGGCCACCTGTTTGTTTAAAGAATTAGATGAAATATGCCATTAACTTCCAATTTACTCTTTGTCTCAATATTAGACTATGGATACAGTGTCTGATCAAACTAAATGATACACTGATCTGAGTCTATAAAACATTAAGGTGGCAATTTTCCATACTGAGACTTTCAGTTCATATGAATGTGCATACTTTCCGCATTTTTACCAAACTATTTTAGGTACCCACATGTTGAGTACCCACAAATACTGAGTGAAATTCTATAATTGATGAATACATGTACATACAAATAACATGAACACAAAGATTCCATGAGTACCCTAAGACCACACCAGTTTCATACAAACAATTTCAGTCTTGACTCATAATTTTATGAACCAGCTTATTTTGAATACCCACAATTTTGTGATTGAATTTTGTGAACATTCTTATAGTGAAGACCAACATAATTTGCCCATGCTTTGTGTAACAAGAAAATATAATTTCCAACATTTTCAATACCCCAAAATATTTATATGCACTTTTGAATACCCACTTATTTTAAATACACTCAAATTTGAAGACTCATAAATATTTTGAGAGCCGCATCTTTATGTGAATAACATCTAACTGAAATATCTATCTACTGATTGCCACCAATTTTGAGTGCCTACAAAATTTGATCATCCACACTTTGAATACCCACATATTTTGAGTACCAAAAAAATTGAAGACCACAAATTTTAACTGCCCAAAATTTTAGAAAAAAGTATAAAATGTTCCAAAACATAGCAAAAGTGCTCCCAAATTTTGAATACCCACAATTGTGAGTACCCATATATATTCGTACCCACAGGCTCGAAATATGACATTTCTAACTCAACATGGTCCAAGTGAGAAGAAAAAAAACTGAAATTTTAGAAAAAAGTATAAAATGTTCCAAAACATAGCAAAAGTGCTCCCAAATTTTGAATACCCACAATTGTGAGTACCCATATATATTCGTACCCACAGGCTCGAAATATGACATTTCTAACTCAACATGGTCCAAGTGAGAAGAAAAAAAACTGAAGAAATCTGATATCAGACATCTGGAGACTGTTGCTCTTGTTATTTTCACAGTTTACTGATAATGATAATAAAAGTTGAAAGCTACAAGATATTTTCCGAGATTTATTGCCCAATCATGCCAGCTCCATTGGAGCTGTTTTTTGGCGATGGATGTAGGAGTGCACCAGGGTATTAACCAATATTATGGAGCGATATGTCTAGCTCAAGGACACAACATGACATCCCAAATGGGGATCGAACCCAGGATCTCTCAATTTGGTCAGATGCTCTACCACCAGGCCACCACAACCCCCTCCCTACCACAATAGCTGTTGCAACTTACTGTGACAGTGTCAGTACTAAGGAACCCAGAGAGACTGCCACTACCATATCTGATCTCAAAACTAGTACCATTGGCCTTGTATGAGCTGGACTTGGTACTGTCATACTTGTTGTGTAGCACTGTAATAATAAATTTACCTTAAAAAATTTGAACAGGAAAACACAGTGATGTCTACATAGGATAACAAAAGAAGTTCTTGTTGATTAAAAACAATTTTGCATAAGAGAGGTACTGGTAAAACAGTACAGTTTAAAACTCCAACTTTGGAGCTAAGGAGAACTCTGAGTAGTAGTAGCCTTAAAGACATTATCTTGTTTGTTTGTTTTTTTAATTCTGTTTTTGTTTGAAACATTACCAGGTTGTTTGCTACCAGATTTATGTGTTTGTTAGAAATTTAGGCTGTTTTATATTTAAAGAAATTCAGCAGTTTTGAGCAATACAAGGCTACATACGGCAGGCAATATCTGTAAGTTTGCATTTCTTGGATGGTACCCAGAGGTTCGAAGAGCCGGTATCAAACACTACCTTGAACTGCTGAGGCGGGGTACCAATACTGATTGTACCGTAGTACTGTGCCTGAAATTTATTAATTACCGTGTAATAAAGGTACATACGAAATGTCCAACTAAAATCGATCTCATGTTTAAATTCATCACTCGCAGAGATTATAACAATAGTGAAACTGGCACAGGATTCAGTGAAAGCAAAATATGCAAAACTTTGGTCCTAAGGAGAGCTTAAAAATTATGGTAAAGCAATGGTTAATCAATTACGACAATGCTCAATAATTATAATACTCAGCTGAGCTAAGCAAGAAAAGTTTTTATTTAGCTTAAAATCTAAAATGAACTTACATCTAAGTAGTTTTGTAGAGGTTCTGGGGAGGGTCCACCAACTCTGTCCCCATATTTCTGCCTCAGAGCTTCTAGTGATTGTAAGGAACCAACTTCACGTAACTGCTCTCGCATAGACTGCATACGATACAGCTTGATTCTACAATGTAATGGTTAAGGCTTGAAAGAAAGAAATCCAGTCTGGGAAACTCGTGGAATATCGCGATGTTGAAGATCGCGGAAAACCGAGATGTTGAAGATCGCGCTTTTCCGCGATGTTGTTGTTAGCTAAATTGAATGTATATCTCCGGGATTACGGACAACTCTGCCGAATGACAACTCGCCAAAAAGACAACTCGTCCCACTTTTTTTAACACTACTCGCCCCACTTTGGAAGACAACCTGCTCCACTTTAGAAGACAGCTCGTCCCCACTGTGTTAGACAGCCCCTAACTGTTATAGGGCTGTCACACTATTGCGAATCGACTCGCGTATCTACGGCGTATCAAGATACGAAAGGTACATCACGCGTACGTCGTACATACGTTAGCTTACTTAGCTCATACTCCTCCATACGTAGCTTATACTCCTCATACGCGGAGGTGCTACGTTGTTTTATGTGTGGACTTAAAATTTCGTAGCAAAGACGTGGCAGGGGCGATACGTCGTGCATACGTCACTGGTATGACGTGCATACGAAAGCAACGTGGCTGGTACACTGTAGATACGTAGCCCATACTCCTGTTACGTCGCGATTAACCTAGATTGACCACATGTGAAACAGAAATATGGTCCGAATCAGCCAATGCTTTAATCGATTCAAGATGGAAGGATTGTCTGTATCTTCAAATCATTAAACAAAAAATCATTGTAGTACTCATGCACTTATTTCATGCAGTATTTACGAGTGAAATACTTTGTCTTGTTGATTAATTAATTGATTGATGTTGATTTATTGATTGATTAATTGATTTGTGGTCTAGTATTCCAGTCAACAGTTATGGTCATGTCGGGACATTGCCTCCTTTTTGTAGGACTTTTACCCAATATTACGATGATAACCACGCGAGTAAACACTATGGCAGATCTATGGATTGTTTGACTTTTTTTTATTACCTCTTTTCTTAGGCAAGCTCAGACCTTCTGAGCGGTTAACCAGTGATCAGACGGTCAGTCAGTAGTGAACGATCCTCTGGCGTATAACATTAGCCAGAGCAAACCGTATTTTACCAATGAAATGCGAGACCATCATATAGCACGGCAAGAAATCCGTAAAGCAAAGGTCCGAATTGACCAATGGAAAAGGTCCAAATTGACCAAAGGACAAGGTCCGAATTGACCAATGAAAAAGGTCCGAATTGACCAATGGAAAAGGTCCGAATTGACCAAAGAATTTTTCTTTTTGAGGTCCGAATTGACCAATAAAAAAGGGTCCGAATTGACCAGTGGTCGGGGTCCGAATTGACCAGTGGTCGAGGTCCGAATTGACTAGGGCCGAATTTTTTAGGAGCCGAATTGACTAGGGCCGAATTAGCCAAGGTCCGAATTGTCCATTATTCTCGTGACCAATGTACGACGTATTTTTTGTATCTGATACGTATGTGTGGGTATCTGTGAACGTATTTGTGGCGTATCCTTGACTCTCTTTTCGTATCTTCGGCATATCAGCGACGTACGTTTCGCTACTGTGGAGTATGTGTGACGTGTTGGGAGTATTAGGAATATTTTAAGGCGTTCCAAGAGAATTTTAATGCATCTATATAAATGTTTTCGTTTTTCCAAAGTCATGGATCAGATGTTTCTCGAGGTCCGGGTTGCCGTGCAGGATTCTTTCAAGGCTACGCTCGGTGTAGCCTCTGTCTTTGTGATGTTTCCCTACCACCCCCACTCCCTCGGGTATTTCTCTTCCTTGTTAATCTAAATTATCTAGATTTCTCCGGTGGCATCTTCGACCTCTGATAATTGATAACTGTTATGTGAGCATTACATGAACAAAGTGAACATAATCGTTGGTTCTCATAGGTATTAAGAAGCAATTGGTACAAAACAGATACGCCGCAGATAAGAATGGAACGTAATACATACGCCGTAGAAACGTCACGCGTGCACTTCATACACCATACACAGGTCACTCGTACGTAGCACATACGCATTGATACGCCGTATATACAAAATGATACGCCACGTAGCAGGAACGTCACACGTACGTGGTACATACGTCGCTTGAAAAATTACGCCTCAGACCTCAGCGTATCAAAATTCTCATAGATACGCTAGCAATATGCCGCTGATACGAGAATATACATCAATGGTTAAACTTGAACATCCACGTGGCATACAAATGATGTTTATGGTAACAGATACCTGAATGTGTGACAGAGCTTCAAGAGACATTCGCGCATAATGGTAGATTTACCTGACAGCTTACAAAATCGACAGTTATAATAATTATGTATTCGTTCAAGATTGCATAATTATTGTTTAAAGAAAATTTCAAAATAGAATAGTGGACAGTTTGTCACCCCATCGGGTGGTGCCTCTGAAACCATTGGAGGGATATACCGAAGAAATGAAGAGCAGACGAAATACATAAAAATTATGTCTTCAAAGTCCAGAAACCTCTCGGTCTTTAAATGCTCGTAATTAACAAACGCATCGGAAGATTTTTCAAACGCAGCGGCAAGAATTTAGATAATTGATTAATTTACCAAAATTTATACTCATATTTTGTAACGGATCAATTGCCTTTGTACAGGATCACAAAAACGCTTGAAAAATTTAAAAATATCGCGGAATTCTACGATGTTGAGCCCGCCAATTTCCGCAACATCGCGGTTTAGCGCTATGCCGGCAACATCGCGGTATTCGGCGAGTTTCCCTGACTGAATCTCTCTCTTTCTCTGTAAAACTAAGCAGCCTAACTAATGCATTTCCTGCACAGCTGTTCTGCGCCTTTGTTTTTGCATAGGCAAAAATCCAGATTACTCATGACGCGGCTCATACATTATATAAAGACATTCATGTAGTTTATTCTTCATAAACCAGACAGATAAGTGTCTACCAACTAACAAGTAGTGCATCAAATTCAAAGACTCCCATCAAAGTTTAGTTTTGGTTCCCAGCGGGCACATGACGTCATAATGACGTCATATCAACGTTAATGCGACGTCATGACGTCGATGACGTCGCATCGACGTTGATCTGATGTCATGTGCCTGCTGGGTTGGTTGGTCATTTTACTTCTCACCCAACAGCTATGATCAAATGGAGATGGGCTGTCTGTTTAAATTCTAATCTAAAAGACTGGAGAAATCTGGAATCAAACCCATGACTCCTGGCTTAATTAGTATACCATAGACTCCTTTCCACATAGAGAAATTGGTTTGTTTATCAAGACAATTTTGACACCTTTTTGCATATGTCATGACATCTCAATATTGGGTAGACATTCCATAAAATGAAGGCATTGTTATTTTCTTGTTTTCTTGTTACTCCTATCGATCAATTTTTGATGATTCGTACGGGGTGTACATTCTACACTGGAGTGTTTGCAGGATGAGCCTACATGCATGAGGGTAGAACATGTGTAGGTATATTTAACCTGCACAGAGGACGACTGTCCCTGCACAGGGGGCCTTCAGTTAACGTCCCGATCAGAAAGACGGTGCACTGAGTTCATGTCCTCCCTGCAAATGATACAAAGAGAAGCATATTCCAACACCAAATTTCTTCGTGACCTGTGGGGATCGAACCCGGGACTTCTATCACCAGCGGCCGGTGCGCTAACCACTGAGCTACCTCGCTTCCTTAAATCATCTTGACATGACCACAGCTGTTAACTGGGAAGTAAAGCAACAAATCAAACAATTGATTTCACACTGTCAGCTCAGAATTTCTCTGGTAGTGGAACTGAAATACACCCACATTTTCAATGACTTTTACAATAGTTCTACACCTAGCCTCCTGGTACCATTTCTCGAACGGGACCAACTCTCGACCAATAATTTGATTTACACTAAATAAAACATAAACTCTGATCCACAAGAAAACCGTTTGGACGGATTTTTCTTCGTCGGTCAATGGGCGACGAAACAGGCACAGTGCCAAGTGACAGCCTCGTTTTGGATTTCCCTAGCAGACGATGGAAACCGCCCAAAATCAAAGTAAAATGCATCTACTCTGATTGTCTGAAAAAAATTTCTTTGCTCAAAAACATTCCTGAATTCCAGTTTATTTTCTATCTCATGCCAGAAGATATCTTCTATGTATTCAAATCAATTTTGGACGAATGAAACACACCTAGCGTCTTCTAGCTTTACATATGTTTGTTTACACCCCTGTGAAAATACAGTGTCCGTGAAAATCGCATGAGCAACAAGAACGTTTTTCTTTTGTTACTGGTACTACCTCCCATTCCTAGTGGCTCTCCCTAGTGTGATCACTTGTTTAATCCCAAAAAATCAAATAGAAATTGGCTAAGTCTGCTCAGTTTTGGTGCTGGCAAAAGTACAAGGAAACAAAGTGTAGTAAGAGACCAGTGTTTAGGGTGGACCTACTCATAATGACCTACGTGGTAACATTCCTGCATTTTACCATATAATCTTACATTTAAATACCTCCTGGGTGTTTTTCCCTGATTCCCTCGCATTACTATATATGAAAACGAGCTCAAATAGTCTGTTCGAGAGTTGGTTCCATTAACTGAAGGAAACATGATTTTTAGTGGTGATGCAACGGACCGTGCTGTGCACGCGCCATATGACGTCACACATAATTTAATAGGTCACTGACGTTGGCAATGTTGTGTCTACAAAATCTGAGGATTAAATTAATTTTATTGGATGTTCTAAGATTATTG
This sequence comes from Rugalucina vietnamica, assembly GCA_964017185.1. Taxonomy (NCBI): domain Eukaryota; kingdom Metazoa; phylum Mollusca; class Bivalvia; order Lucinida; family Lucinidae; genus Rugalucina; species Rugalucina vietnamica. The sequence goes on along the minus strand of OZ024878.1, from coordinate 20,517,138 downwards.
CATGTAACAATGTTATAAAAGTGGTTCGAGATATGGTACCAGGAGGCTAATAAAGCGAATGACAGTTTGTTAAAATAAATCAGAAATATAATACCTCTCCAATCCATAGGCAGCTGCTATAAAACCTGCAAAAAGAAGCACCAAAACAGCTTTCATTTTCTTTTGTCTGTGTCTCACAGTTGACAAGCCGGCTTTGTGTTATTCATGTGACTTTAAGCTCATGTGATTGATCATGTGACTAAGGGTAAAGAGTTGACCGGTAACTGGTCATTTCGACCCATAACCATTTCGGCCCATGACAACTTCGGCCCATGACCATTTCGGCCCATAAACATTTCGGCCCATTCACCATTTTTGCATTATCAGCTGGTTCCAGCTTCCAAAAAATCAATATTGGAAATACAGGTAACCAGAACCCCCTAACCTTTGAGGTCAGGGTGGTTCTGGTTACCTGTATTTCCAATATTGATTATTTTTAAGCTGGGAACCAGCGGATAATGCAAAAATGGTGAATACATATATAACTAATGTCATGTATTTGTAATTGGTTAGATGTTTGTAATTTGTATGCTCATGCATAATGTAGGGATATTTAACCTGCACAGGGGATGACTTTCGTACCAAACATGCCACAGGAACCTTTTTATCATGTTTATCAAATCTCGGATCAAAATTTACCCGGACATGGCACTAAAGCAAATGTCAATTTATGTTGTCTCTGCTTGATTTTAAGTAGCATTAAATGCAAAATGATCATTCAAAATGAGTTTAAGTTACAACTTAGGTTTTAACAAGAGGTGTGTTATATATAAATGATTCAATAATATTGATTCTTTTAAAAGCTATTACTTATAATTTATATATATATAATCAAAGGGGAGTAACCCAATTAATTAATATATATTTCTTTTTATGTTTCTACAATTTATTATCTAGAACTTTGTAGAAGAATGTCATTGATTATTTTTATCACTGTTATATAATTTAGAAGTATAGAAAATTCTATGAGCACTTTGTGGATAATTCCAGATGAAAATGGAGTGAGTGTTTTTTTTTACCATAAGTTAAAAATATATTTGGACTATGTATACTACTGAGATCTCGAAGGGTCTAGTGGACTCTCGTTTAGTCTTGATGGTCGTTGCGGCCTTGAATTCTCTCTGGAGAATTCTAAATTCTCTTTGGAGAATTTAAAAGAACTTTCGTTTAGTTCGTTTCTTTTCTAGAGAAAAGTTTATTATATCATTCTCTAGAAACCTGGAGAATTTCCTTAGATGTATAAATATAGGTCCCAATTCAGTCGTAGGTATTCAGAAATTTGAAGTGATTTAAAGTATATAATTTTGGTTGTTTCACTAGTGTTTTGTGTGGATTAAAATATACATGTGCTCATATTCTGGTTACTGGATTGTGGACTTACATTTGAGGGACAAGGACTTATTTGACATTAACTTTGTAAGTTATTTATTTATTTATTTACTTATCTGTTTGTTTGTTTTTATGTATTTGCAGCATTTATTTGTTTGATTAAATATTGTTAAGTTTAAATTACTTGGTTGTTTTTCGCTGTACCTGTCTAGTTACGCTAGGTCGTAACAGATTTTGGGGGCTCTGAGCCGGGATTGAACATTTTGTGCACCGAATTTATTCAGAATCTTAAAAGATATTTACTGTTTGTCATACCAGCAAAAAGCAACCATGTCATTCAAACTTGGAGATTTCATTGCTGCGCCTTCTCAAGAGCTGTTAAACTTGGCCAAAAAGAGTGATCTTCTAGACATTGCTAGTCATTACAGCATACCAAATGTTAAAACATCCATGTTAAAGCATGAAATCAAGAACATTATTATTCAGTTCTTTGTTGATGAGGAAATTTTTGAACCCTCTGCAACATCTCATATTATGGTCTCACAAACCGACTTACAGTTAAGAGAGCTAGAAAATAAAAGACAGTTAGAATTAGAAAAAATGAAATTAGAATTTGAAGAAAGAAGAAGATTAGATAAGGAAGAAAGGGAAGAAAGAATGCATAGAGAAAAGTTAGAGCTTGAAAAGCAAAAGTTAGAATTTGAAAGAGAAGATAAAGAAAAACAAAGAGAAATGGAAGAACGAGAGAAAGAAAGACAAAGAGAAATGGAAGAACGAGAGAAAGAAAAACAAAGAGAAATGTTAAAAGAAATAGAACTTGAAAAAGAAAGAATGCATTATGATATTAAAATGAAAGAGCTTGAATTAAGCAGTAAATCAATGCCTCCTGTGTTTTTTGATCCTAGTAAAGTATTTGATGTTACAAAGCATATCAGGCTCGTTCCTCCATTTCAAGAAAAAGAAGTAGATAAGTACTTTTTACATTTTGAGAAGGTAGCAGAAAATTTGAAATGGCCAAAAGAGCATTGGACCTTGCTTCTACAGAGTGTTGTTATTGGTAAAGCTCGAGAAATTTACACTCAGCTTCCACTTGATCAAAGTTCAGATTATGACACAGTCAAAAATCTGATTCTTAAGGCTTATGAGTTAGTACCTGAAGCTTATAGGCAGAAATTCAGAAATTGTAGGAAAGAACATGACCAAACCCATGTAGAATTTGCTAGAACTAAGGAGCAATTATTTGATAGGTGGTGTTCTTCAAAGGATGTAAAGTTTGATCATGCAAAATTAAGACAGCTCATGCTTGTTGAAGAGTTCAAACGATGCATACACTCTGATGTCAAATCTTTTCTTGACGAAAGGGAAGTAGAAACTTTAGATGTAGCAGCACGATTAGCTGATGATTATGCTTTGACTCATAAGGTGTCTTTTGTAAATAAGCCTTACAAGAAACCTTTTAACCCTCAATTTAAACCTAATACACCTCAGTCAAAACCATTTAACCCTCAACAGAGAAATAATTCTCCTCAACCTAATCCACAACCACAAGCTGGACTAACAGCTGATAGTTCCAGTCCTTCACATAATCCCAAAAATAAAGATACTAGTGAAAACAAAGGTCAAAGATCCTCATACTCACCCCGGCTGTTTTGCAATTATTGTAAAGGTGATGGTCACGTCATTTCTGAATGTGAAACTTTGAAAAGAAGAAAAGAGAGACAAAATCAAAATAATTCTAGACCAACAGGTCTTACTTCTTTAAGGTCAAAACCACAGTCGATTATTCAGGATGAAAATCCTATTTTGGCCAAAACGTCTGCGACTGATTGTATTATGGAGATTTATGAACCATTCTTATCAGAAGGTTTTGTGTCACTTACTAGTGATTCTGCCCAGTCTACCCCTATTAAAATCTTACGAGATACCGGAGCTTCTCAGTCTCTTATTTTAGCAGATACCCTGCCTTTTTCCGAGAAGACTTCAACTGGGACAAGTGTCCTTATTCAGGGAGTAGAGTGTGGATTTGTAAATGTACCGCTCCATAACATTTATTTGTCTTCAGACTTAGTTTCTGGTCCTGTGGCTGTAGGTATTAGGCCTTCTTTACCTTTTAAAGGTGTTCACTTGCTATTAGGCAATGACTTAGCCGGAGATAAGGTTGTGGTAAACCCACTTTTGACCAATACACCTTGTGAGGATCAATTGCCTGATCCCATTGAGCAGGAAATTCCTGATCTTTACCCTTCATGTGCCGTTACAAGGGCTATGGCAAAAAAAGTCAAATTGAATGATGGGATACAGGATATTGACTTAACTGACACTTTTATAGGTCAGTCTTTTCATGATGAGATTTCAAAATCTCTTTCTCCAAGTCAAACTGACTTCAACAATCAAAGGTCAGATAATGACCTTTCACCTTCAATTTTTGACCAAGGTCACGACCAAATGTCAAGGTCACAACTTTGTCAAGAACAGCACAGTGATCCTGAAATCTCGCCTTTATTTGAAAGGGCTTTAGATGAAAATGAAATTTCTCAGGTTCCTGTTTGTTTTTATGTCAAAAATGACATCTTAATGAGAAAATGGCGTCCTCCTGATGTTTCAGCGGAAGACGAATGGACCATAAATCACCAAATTGTGGTTCCTAAGGCTTATCGTCCTGAAATCTTAAACTTGGCCCATGAAACTCCCATGTCAGGTCATTTAGGGATAAATAAGACTAACCACAAAATTCTCAAGCATTTCTACTGGCCAGGATTAAAATCTGATGTTTCCCAACATTGCAAATCCTGTCACACTTGTCAAATGGTAGGAAAACCTAATCAGACTATTCCAAAAGCTAATTTACAGCCTATTCCTGCATTTGATGAACCATTTAGTAGGATTATCATTGACTGTGTAGGTCCGTTACCCAAGACTAAATCAGGTTGCCAATATCTCTTGACTATAATGTGTGCTTCAACACGTTTTCCTGAAGCAATTCCACTCAGGAATATCAAGACGAAAACAATAGTTAAGGCCCTTGTAAAGTTTTTCACACTTGTAGGTCTTCCAAAATCAGTCCAATCAGATCAGGGTTCCAATTTTATGTCAGGAACATTTCAGCAAGTAATGCATGAACTTGGCATTAAACAATACAAGTCATCAGCTTATCATCCTGAAAGTCAAGGTGCTTTGGAAAGATTCCATCAAACTTTGAAGAACATGATCAGATCTTACTGTTTTGACACCGAAAAAGATTGGGATGAAGGCATACATTTGCTATTATTTGCTGTCAGAGAGTCAGTACAAGAGTCTCTTGGGTTCAGTCCGTTTGAACTTGTTTTCGGACACACTGTTCGTGGACCTTTAAAACTTATGAAAGAGAAGTTTCTTTCAAGTAATGACAGTCCTTTGAACTTACTTCAGTATGTGTCTGACTTCAAAACTAGATTGACAAAAGCTTGGGAAGTTGCTCGGTCCAATCTTAAGTCAGCTCAAAGCAAAATGAAGTTGCATTTTGATGAAAATGCTCAGAACAGAAATTTTGACCCTGGAGACAAGGTGATTGCTCTTTTGCCCATTCCTGGCAGGCCATTACAAGCTAGATATTATGGTCCATATACTGTTGAGAAAAGGTTAAGTGATGTAAATTACATTGTTAACACTCCTGGGAGGCGCAAGCAAAAACAATTATGTCATATTAACATGCTTAAAAAGTACATTGATAGGGATAGTGATAATGATAGTTCAGTTATTTCCTCAGTAAGCATAGTTAATTCTGTCCCTCATGAACAAAATCAGACAGACTTTGAAGAAATGAACTCTGTGAACTGTGAACCATTATCCTCAAAACTCCAGAATTCTGACATTCTGCATGACCTCGATCAGAAACTGTCACATCTAGATCCGGACAAGAAACATGAACTAAAACAATTAATTCTTGAATATGAGCACTTATTTCCGGACATTCCATCCAGAACCGATAAAATCTACCATGATGTAGACATTATTGAAGGAGCAAAACCGGTGAAACAACATCCGTATAGACTTCATCCTGAAAGACAACAATATCTCAGGAAAGAAGTTAAGTATTTGCTGGACAATGACTTTATAGAACCTAGTCAAAGTGAATGGAGTTCTCCTTGTATACTTGTGCCAAAATCTGATGGGACATTTCGAATGTGCACAGACTATAGAAAAGTAAATTCTGTCACAAAAACTGACACATTTCCCATACCAAGAATTGATGACTGCATCGACAACATTGGTCACGCCAAATATGTGACGAAATTCGATCTATTGAAAAGGTTTTGGCAGATTCCATTTACAGACAGTCCAAAGGAGATTTTAGAATTTGTTACTACAGAAAGACAATTTCGAAATAAACTGAAAGCGCTGAAATGTTGCTTGGTTCGCTTGGTTAATAGTTTGATTTTCGGTCTGGATGGGTGTAAAGCTTACATCGACGATGCCATCATCTACAGTGAAGAGTGGAAACAACACCTGGAGATCATCAGAGAATTCTTCAAAAGACTCAGTGATGCTAAACTGACAATAAACTTACCGAAAAGTGAATTTTGCCATGCTAATTTGACATTTCTAGGACATATTGTTGGACAAGGTCAGGTCAGACCTGTAGAAGCCAAAGTTGAGGCTATATCAGATTTTCCTGTACCTACAGGAAAACGGCAACTGATGCGCTTTTTGGGTATGGCTGAATATTACAGGGAGTTCTGTAATAATGTTTCAGTTTTAGCTGAGCCTTTGACAAACTTACTTTATGATAAGAAGGTCAGGTATGTTTGGAATAAGGCTTGTCAGAGTTTTGTTCGATTTGGGCCATACTTAAAAGTGTGTCAGCTCTATTAGCTCTGCAAATAAAAAAATAAAATGAGACTACATCTGAGTATTAGCTAGAGCATTAGTCTCATGTTGCAAGAGCACAATCTTGACATTAGACACATAAAAGGTAGAGATAATATAATTCCAGACACCCTTTCAAGAGCTTGACAGTTTTGCCTTGTATGTTTGCATATGAGTATTGCAAAAGAAAGTTTTATTTCACAAAACTTTCTTTTCGTTGAAGAGGGGAAGTGTTATATATAATTGATTCAATAATATTGATTCTTTTAAAAGCTATTACTTATAATTTATATATATATAATCAAAGGGGAGTAACCCAATTAATTAATATATATTTCTTTTTATGTTTCTACAATTTATTATCTAGAACTTTGTAGAAGAATGTCATTGATTATTTTTATCACTGTTATATAAGTAGAAGTATAGAAAATTCTATGAGCACTTTGTGGATAATTCCAGATGAAAATGGAGTGAGTGTTTTTTTTACCATAAGTTAAAAATATATTTGGACTATGTATACTACTGAGATCTCGAAGGGTCTAGTGGACTCTCGTTTAGTCTTGATGGTCGTTGCGGCCTTGAATTCTCTCTGGAGAATTCTAAATTCTCTTTGGAGAATTTAAAAGAACTTTCGTTTAGTTCGTTTCTTTTCTAGAGAAAAGTTTATTATATCATTCTCTAGAAACCTGGAGAATTTCCTTAGATGTATAAATATAGGTCCCAATTCAGTCGTAGGTATTCAGAAATTTGAAGTGATTTAAAGTATATAATTTTGGTTGTTTCACTAGTGTTTTGTGTGGATTAAAATATACATGTGCTCATATTCTGGTTACTGGATTGTGGACTTACATTTGAGGGACAAGGACTTATTTGACATTAACTTTGTAAGTTATTTATTTATTTATTTACTTATCTGTTTGTTTGTTTTTATGTATTTGCAGCATTTATTTGTTTGATTAAATATTGTTAAGTTTAAATTACTTGGTTGTTTTTCGCTGTACCTGTCTAGTTACGCTAGGTCGTAACAAGGTGTTTATCATGTTTGGTCAAAATTTATAATTTTTTCAACAATTTGTAATGGAATTTGTAATGGGTTTTCATTTTCCCTTCATTTTGCACCCAAATCTACCGGATAGTCTTCTATCGAAAATGCTGTAAATTGGTGAAATCTTGGGCCTTAATTTTTAGAAGATTTATTCAGCCAAAAGTAGACGAATAAGCTTCATAGGCTTTTGATACAATACATGTTGAATTCTTCTGAAATAAAATGATACTGGGTTAAAGTTAATAATTATATTAAGCTATTGCTTTTTGAAAGAATATCTCGGATATATGCTCAAATAATTTAATTATTAGCTTATAAACTTTTGTCAAATACAGATTTGAACCTAGCCGAGGTACCATATTTCCAATAAATAACATTCATGTACCGTAGTTACCTATCCGGGGTTTATTGGATCCGAGATCAAATCAATAAAAATCTTTACCACATTTTTTATCAAGAAGTGCACCGATTGATCATTAAAATCGCACTGGAATCCATATGTCTATATTTTCTGACGATACGCGTATCGTATCGCGTATTTCACGCTGAAACGGGCTTCAACGCGTGTTTGTAGAAATTATCGCCTTTCTTGTAAGGTGTGAATTATTAAGACCGTACCTAGCCGTGCTTCTTAAGCGGTAACACTTCCCTTTTTCGACGCGTTGTACATTCAACAAAAAATGATTTAAATATCACGATATGGTTTTGAAAATACAGCGTACATGTATGCTGCAGAAAGTAATTAAGACCAAGGACCCTATATCGAGAGGACGACACACTCAATGGAAATCGCTCATGAAATATTGACTATGTACTATGCCCCTTTTACCTGTCCGCTAAGCCACAGCAGTCGATATTGTCGCCATTTTGAAATAAGATAAATCATACCTGTTCGAGTTTTTATTAAATAACTCCAAAGATTGGTTGCATTCAAATTGATAAATAAAGAAAATTAACAAAAGTCTACCATCATCATAATAGACAGTTTTAGAACCAATTTTTAAACAAAACCCTTTCAATTTAGGAGAAAACGTAGGAAAAAGAAACCTCTAAAACAAATTTATGAGCCGTAAATTTCCCGGAAAAAATCGTCCTGATAAACTGACAGTATTGCTTGAACTTAGGTTTAACACACAAAGTAAACAAAATAATTATTGGTAGAAAGCTCAAATAAAGCTGTAAAGTGTTCCAAAAGCGCCACCGTTGATTTTCGTTTTCTAAAAACGGTCCGCCATTTTGTCACACGGACTTTGTAATTTCTAATAAGTTTACTACTACACATTTCAAAATATCAAACTCTTATGTAAATTTTCCGAAACTTTGATGTACCTGCTTTTCATAAATATTATACTTACTAATAGCACGCAGCTTATATCTAACTTATATCTAACTAACTTTGTGTTACTGATCGTTCCAAGTCGATACTTCTGTGGTGGTTCTTTTTGTTTTATGTCTTGGTGTTTAAAATTTTTTGTGCTGTTGGCGCCTTATGTATGTTTTCATATTTTTAGTTAAGTTAAGGTAACTGAGTGGCCACCTATTGGGAAAATAGCTGCTCATTCGGCTTACGATATGTTTCATGGTATAAGTACCTGATTGTTGGTTTGGTTTTTTCCCGCCTCGGTTTTTGGAGTGGGAATCTTTTTCTGATTGCGCCTTTTCCTGATCTTTGCCTACTTGTACCTTTTTATATCTAAGTAATCGGTTCCGATTTATGACGACTGTGTGAAAATTGGTCGCCATGACGCCATTTTAAGGTCAAAATAAGGGTAAAGAAAACCACTAAAATAACCTGTAATGTGATAATTAGGGGAAAGATAAATATGTCAGATGAAAGATAATTAAAAAGGCCTTTAATCTGGTAAATGGATTTAATGTTAAACGGTTCTACTTACTGGCTCAGAGAAGATAATTCCATTAATTCTAATTTTGAAACTACCGCTCGTTTGTCGGATAACGTGGGGCAACGGTTCGTTTCGGTCCAAAATCATGTCACAGTAGATAAAGGTAAAAATAATCAGAGTGTGTCGTCCTCTCGATATAGGGGCCTTGTTAAGACAAGACTTCTGCAAGGCAGTCTGCATGCCTAGTTTTAACCCAATCACGGTTGATAACTATGCTGCCTTCTTTAATTGCACGCCGGTGGGTCGGGCGTCAGACTCTATGATGGCCCCGACTTAAAGCTATTCATTTTAGTTGGTTGGGGTCGGAGCTTCTTGTCTGTTGCTTGGCCCACCGGGGTCCAACTGATGTTTTTCTTTAGCTCCGGAGTTAGTAAGTTATTTGGCGCCCAGGGATCTCCATCGTCGGGCAGCTTACTGAATCTGTGAGTCCTGGTTTTTTGATTCATCAGGATGTTTATCATGATTTATTTGTTTGTTCTTGATGATTCATTTACTAGTTAGAGATTCACCACGAGGACCGAAGAACTAACTAAATGTTATGAACCACTGCAGAAGCTGAGGGTGAGGTTACGGCCGTGTAAAATCGATTTAAACCCGCCAGTAACTTTGAGTTACTGATCGTTCCAAGTCGATACTTCTGTGGTGGTTCTTTTTGTTTTATGTCTTGGTGTTTAAAATATTTTTGTGCTGTTGGCGCCTTATGTATGTTTGCATATTTTTAGTTAAGTTAAGGTAACTGAGTGGCCACATGTTGGGAAAATAGCTGCTCATTCGGCTTACGAAGTGTTTTCATGGTATAAGTGCCTGATTGTTAGTTTGGTTTTTTCCCACCTTGGTTTTTGGAGTGGGAGTCTTTTTCTGATTGCGCCTTTTCCTGATCTTTGCCTACTTGTACTTTTTTTTCAGTCATATACGAAAAAATGAACCCTAAGCTAAATCACAAAACTTGGCGAAAAAAAAAAAAGAAACAGGACACTATTTTAGCACTGTTAAATGCACTATATAACGACAAATCAAAACATAACCAAAGTAAAAGAGACCTGACGAGAGTTGCATAAGGCTAGCGCTTTTTCGTAACGCTTTTCTACGTTTTGTTCATTCTATGCAACAGTTCGTTACGTTGTTAGAGCGCTTTCCAAAATGGCGGCTACTAGCGATACCAAAAACGTGCAACAAATCACTGTTTTTCTTCGTTCAGAAGGCTAGAAAATTGTTTTATGGACTACACAGATGATTACTGTCACATTTTCATCTCATAAAATGTCATAATATGCGGTCGAATATTGACGACGCCATCCTGTTTCTTGAAGCAGGGAACTGTTATACCTGTAATTCGTACTCAATAACATCAAAGGTTCTATCTCCTGCACCGCCACACCCTTTAATGAGTCAAGTGCCATTATTATTTGGCACCAATTAGGTAGCAATCCACAGTTTTTAGAACATTTTTCAGTTCATTTAGCTAGATCCACCAAAATTGATAATAGCTCAATCCAATCTGGTGAACAATCCGATTTCTCCCATAAAATCATTAAATCAAATGTCTAACAACAAAATAACATCATTTAAATCGCCTAGCAATGACTATCACCCTACCTGTGTTGGGGATATTTTCCCCTACCCCCTCTTTCAGACCAGTGAATTTTCGTAAAATATGCCTAAAGTCTGGGCCCCCATGCATGTTCTGTGCAAAAGGACGCCCCATAAATCGCATGCACATACTTAGAGAATCTACCCAGGATCATAATGAGCAGTGCACAAATATGTGCCATCCAGCTACTTTTTCCGCTATTTGTGAACAAAGATAACCCCTGCAAAGTCGACAGTGAAGAGCGTCACCGGCTATGACTGGCGAGCGATCCGGGATTCTTGTATAATCCCGGTTTTTTACCAGTCTAACAATAGAAAATAAGTATTTTTCACATGTTTGAGGCATAATTGATCCGATTTGGGGAAAGATGTCGGCAAATTATTGAAAGAGGATAATTTACAGCCCAATTTCATGCCCTACCCCTTAATATTGAAATTTTTGGCCCCACCTCAAAAGTACGAAACTGTGAATGGAACCTTAGCGAAATCTGCGGATAAATTACTTGTCTGGTTCCCGTTTTAGACTATCATTTACATGCATGTGCTGAGAACCAATTACTAGCTTTTATCTGATTCATGAAAATCCACTAAAATTAATGTTTTTGAAAAGAAAAAAAAATTAATTTGTTTTGCATGCACGTTGCATACATAAACAATTGTCCAAACCCGATCGACCGTTCGATTGAGCGACATTCTACATGTAAAAACTACATGTATCGCTCTGGCGTAGAAAACATCTTACTATTTTATTGTTTTTTTTTTGAGAACGAAAACAATTGGAAACAAACTTTAATTAAATTGACGTCATTCGCTCTGTCAGTACTTTAAATATTTCATTATGCTGATGAGAATACAATTTCGTTAAAACCATGTATATAAAAGATAAGAAATAAATTTTGCATTGAATTCTACAAATCGTATTACTTTGTAACGTTACATTTATTTTATGTGGATTTATTCGTTTTCAAGCGCGTTCATTTTATTGTCATCGAAGCTTTCGTTTGCACGTGTCACATACATGCAGTGGCTGCGTGCACACGTCATTATTATCATAGAAAATGCTGCAAACAAGCAGACTACTTTATTTTAAATTCATTTTTGGCAGGACTGTTTTGTCAAAACATTACCAAACACTCGACAGAGCCATCTCGAAATTTCACGGAGCCGCCGCACCTCCATTGCTGAAAATGATTGATGATAACGTTTCAAGCTGATTTGACAGTAAAAACGAACACAGGCATATACATGTATATTCTTACTAAACAATTTACGATTCTTCTTCCTATCATTTTTTCATATATTAGACATTGGACATTGTATGGGATGCTCCATAATGAAACCCAAAGCAGCGATAGATGATTTCGCATTCAACAGATAGGACACAAAAATCCACAGAACTACGTTTTAAAATGCGACAAAACAGCAATACGGCACTTCCAGGCATGAATGCGAGGTTCATTAGATTAAATTGCAAAGTTTGTCCTACGTAATTATTAAACGAAAAATTGTCGCAAAGCGTCGGAACAATGTAAAGTTTAAAAAAGAAAATCACCACTTTTTTGAAAATTAGAAATGTCAATTCATGGCTTTTCATCTTTATTCTACCGGACACCGACGTTGTATCTACACATATCATCTTTATTATTGTTCTGGCACTTAATCATAATTAAATTTCATTGAGTGCGCATACATGAAAACAGGTGTCACCCTGTGGTGACACTTGCGCATATGACACTGTTATTTCCGGTAATAAAATTCAGGCGAAATTCTGGATTTCATAAGAAGCTACCGCGGTGCGGGAGATAGGGATCAAAGGCGATAACAATTAGGTGATAATGGCTCTCGACTTCTGGTCTGTTTGCACTGAAATGCATGGAGCACCCAGCATGCTGCTAAAGGTGCTAATTTCCGATATTATTAAGTACGAATTCCAGGTATAACAGTTCCCTGCTTGAAGTAAGCCTTTGTTCCTTAGCAACGGCAGGCTGCTTTCTGAGAGATAGCTTGGAGGAACGTAACGTAGCGCTCGCGAGCGCTTTCTTGTAACGTAACGTTGCATAGCAAATAGTTACGAAGCGCTCGATAGCGATAGCGCTATGCTTATGCAACTCTCGCCAGCTCTGACAAAAAAAGGAAACCCGTTTGAACCATATATAGACGGAGACTTTCTTTATTTCTTTTAACGTATAAATTCAAACACATGTACCTATAACCTATGAGTTCTATAACGTAAAATGTAAATCATCCTTTGTAGGAGTACAATTTTATACAAAGGCGATTTTTTAACATGATTCGAAGAGTTATCGTTATTCGACCAAAAATCCCCTTAAAACTCTTACTCTCGCTTAAACAATTTTCCCTTTGAAGAATCGTCATTCTGTGCGATATAACCACTTCTACTCATCAAACTACTTTGTTTCTTCTAAAATTTATGATAAACGCGATGACTTGATATGGTAAACTTTCCGTTTTTGGATGGTGACGTTCCTCGCCGTGCTTCTTATGGTGTATACATTTCGCAACTTATTAGGTTTGCTAGAGTCTGCTATCATGTTGCGTGCTTTAATGCGCGAAATAAATGTTTAACATCCAAACTTCTCCAGCAGGGCTATCGGTATCATAAACTTCGAAAAATATTTTCTCAATTTTATCGCAGACACTATGAATTGATTTCAAAATTTAATGTTGGGCTAAAGACGCTTTTACGTGAGGGCCTGTCGGAACCAGAATTTTATGGTGACTTGGTTTACAAATTTAAGAAAATCACAGGAAGGAATGATTTTCTTTTCAGTTCAGAAAAATCATAATACTGTACAGACGTATAGGTCATAACTTGAATGTTATGCGACATTCTGCATGCTTAGTTTTTAACCCAATCATGGTTGATATCTATGCTGCCTTCTTTAATTGCACGCCGGTGGGTCGGGCGTCAGACTCTATGATGGCCCCGACATAAAGCTATTAGCATTTTAGTTGGTTGGGGCCGGAGCTTCTTGTCTGTTGCTTGGCCCACCGGGGTTCAACTGGTGTTTTTCTTTTGCTCCGGGTTTCAGTAAGTTATTCGGTGCCCAGGGATCTCCATCGTCGGGCAGCTTATTGAGTCTGTTGAGTCCTCATTTTTGATTTATCAAGGCGAATATCATGATTTATTTGTTTGTCCTTGATGATTCATTGGCTAGTTAGAGATTCACCACGAGGACCAAACAACTAACTAAATGCTGTGAACCACTGCATGAGATATGGGCGAGGTTAGGCGCCTGTAAAATCGATTTAAGCACCTCCCCCCCACCCCCCCCCCCCCCCGGCCCAGTAATTGTTCCAAGACAATACTTCTTTTATGGTTCCATTTGTTTTATATTTTGGAGTCGAATTTTTGTGATGTTTTAACCTTACGTAGGTTGTTCGGAAAGTTCGTGTAATTGTGTTATAACTCTCTTAATTTTCATACATTGTACTGGAAAGTTGGTGTGCGTAAACTTCCACTTATTCTTAATTGTTGATAGAAAAATGAAAGAAAAGTGACCGGTGAAACCAAAAATGCAGGTTGCCGTGGCAACGTCATCATCGGTACCCGGAGCAGTCCGAAAAATGTCACTTTTTGAAACGAAGTCATAAAGAAATAAACATAATTTCTGACTGTTTGCTCATCACCAAAAGAGCATGGAGCCGTCATGTAATATTTCGACAATATAACATTATTTCCTGAAAATTTTAAATCAATTTGATGTTCCACAAAAAAGTAATGGCCCATTATTATGAGGGTTGTATGGAAAACCATGACATCAAACAATGTCGTTGCGTTGCGAAGGCTTAAGAAATTATACGCTTTCTTCACAAAAACACCCACAGAAACACTTAAAATGGTCAAACAAATTGGAAAACTATGAATAATGAAGTTCAGTGTTTATGTACAAATGACTCTCATGTTTTAACAGTGGAATAAAATCAAGTGATGACGATATACGAAGAAACCACCTTGAAGCTTAGTGGAATTGTGTGCCATTAAGAATTGCGAAAAATTGATAATTCAGCGGAAAAATTTCAGCAAAATAGACTCAGGGAGCTGTATCACCACTCACCACATACTGATACTGGTCACGGAAACTTATTACAAAAGGATGGGCAGACAGATAAAATACGTAATTATTGTTGGTGTTTATGCTGAGAAAGTGAGATAATCGCCAACTTGATCAGAATAATGTTTGACGTTATTGTAACGTCATTTTGACTTTGGCGTGCTCCGGGTACCTGTACCACACCTTTTTGTAATGAACATATTTTTATTGTGTCTTAGTACAATATATTCGTTTTCACAGACTTTATAGAGGATATGTTGAAGTTAAAATAGGTATGTTTCTTTTTGTTTTAATATGAATATTATGTGAATGAGCAGACAATTGTTCGAACTTTCCGAACGCCCCTCGTATGTACGTTTTCATATTTTTATTTAAGTTCGGGTAACTGAGTGGCCGCCTATTGGGAAATAGCTGCTCATTCGGCTTACGATATGTTTTCTATGTATAAGTACCTGGTTGTCGATTTAGTTTTTCCCACCTCATGCACCTCGGTTTTTGGAGTGGGAATTTCTTTCTGATTGCGCTTTTTCCTGATCGTTGCCTACTTGTACCTTTTTCTACTTCATTATCTACATTATCTTGGCTTTCACTTTCCTCGACAGAACAAGAGCTTCAAACGTGTTTTTAAGAGAGAAATCGGTAAATAAACGACAATCGAGAAACAACTTTGTGTCAAAAAGCGAATTTGGGTCAAATTTTCACTTCGAAATAATTAGACAACCGTTGTAAATGGAAAGGTGGACACTTTAAGGCGTATGCCACGTACCTTTTTAGGAAGCATGTGCGTTTCTGATGGTGTCTGAATGCGTTTCCATTGAAAAGCGTGTTAAAATATTATGTCAAATTTTAGAACTGTCTTTTTCTCCTGACAACAAACCGCCATTTTGTTAGGAAACACGTGTGTTTAATAAGGAAGCCCCTGCCTTTCTGAGGAAGCCTATGCGTTTCAAATGAACAGCATATGAACTAACTGCCGATCTACAAGTCGTCCGACGCTTCCTAGCCGGGTATCATTCTTTCCAGTTTTGTCAGTGAAATTCACGATCAACAAAAATTAAGTGATTGTGAACGAAACGAAAGACCCGTCGTCGGACTACGTGTGAACATGCAGCATTCTACCCTAAGGCCCTTTCCCAGAAGGCGTGGGATGGTAAGCCATGGAGGTGGGGGAAAGCCAAGATATATCGACATTGCACAATCTAGGGTCTCTATAGAAGGGGTCAAGAATCTTTGCCCTATGTTAAAAATTCTTGTTTGTCAGTTTCGTATTTACTCACCAAGAAAACGTACATTCAAATTTTATTATTAATGTCAATTTTACATAATCCTGTTATTGAATCTTTCATTTTTTTCTATCTCAGAACATGCTAAATTATCCAGTCTACTTTAATAGTAGCATTATAGTTTGGAATTTATATCTGTTTTTACTTAATATGTACCACCGTGTCCATTTTCACAACTTTCATTCACATAAAATCGTTGGGAACAATTTTCTGGAACATTGTACAATTTATTTTGTTGAAAATTATATGATTGTGATGTTGATATGATGCATTGCTTAATGGAATGTATCTAATATCTTTACATGGGTTTTTACAATTTTTATTGTGATAAACTCAATTTTGAGTAAGTTTTATAACTGCTCCTAACACTGTCCGTATGTATGGTACTTGACATACCTGAGTTTTTGATTATTGGTAAAATCAAGCATCTCAGAAGTAAAGATAAAAAACTCCACGATTCTGACTGAGCAAAGGGATGATACCCTTAACCATCAGCTACTTGTATAAAGTTTTGGTCACAAAACACTTATCTTTTTATCACCTAACCTAAACCCTAGGTCCTAGAATTGGTGGCCGAGTTTGTCATTAGTTTGTCATGGGCCGAGTTTGTTATGGGCCGAGATGTCCCGGAATCCTTAAATTTGGTCCTGAAGTTTACCCAAAATTGTAAAATTGAAGGAAAAGAAATGGCCGAAAGCGTGGACATAGATCTCTACGACAATATTGATGAAAATTTCGACCAGGTGATGTGTTTTATGACATGAACAATTATGTCAAGACAGACAACAACACTATTTTTTGGTTTTGGGCGTCTTAATGATTCGCTTCGATCGCATTTGTCCGAGCAATGTACGACGATAAATCCGCGTCACCATTTTCCATGCATCAAAGTAGTGGGTGGGGTAATGGATTTTGCTTTTTGCATGTTATGGTTATGCACCAGTCATTTGTAACCACGGCCCCCCAGGCCTGGGGAATAGCGGGGACTTTGACTTTTTGTCCAGCAAATCCCTGCTAAAAGCCTCATCCTGCAGGGACTGCTCGTCGGTAAAACCACTGCTCAGTCTGCTGTTTTCCCCAGTACCTTAATTAGCATGCGTATTTGCGTAATTACGCAATTAAATTATCGAAATACGCAATTCATAACGATCCGGTAGCGTAAGAAAACGCAAAAGAAATCGCTGATACGCAATTCCGGGAAAATCAAGTGCGTACCGGTTTTTATCAAAATTTCGAGCCGTTTCTTTTCGGCAAGTAGTTGTACCAATTTCATTCGGAATAGCTCGGTTCGTCCCTGGTTTCCCGCACGCCCCAAAGCGATTATGTGCAATGTCCGATAACGACGCGATCCAATATCTGGGGATTTTCTCAAAAATGGGAAACATGGCTTACATATATGCCTCAAAGCAAATAAAGAACGATAAAAAAACGATAGTCTATGCCGATTTGATCTCTATACGCAACCTTTCTTCAATGGAATTGTGAAAGAACGTTTTGACAAGTGCCAGGTTGGGAATTTACGTTTGAAATCGGGTTTGAAATCACTTTTAATGGGGGTAAACATGATTTTATTAAAAATGAAAGTAGACTCAGTTCGCGAATGAGAGATTTTTTTTAGCTTTTCAAAGTTCCTTGGCTGGTCTCAAATTATTAAGAAAGCCTACAAAACAGTATCAACCCATGTCTGCAGCACAAATCCATTGAGTGGTGTCTGTGTTTTACGGTAGAAATTTTATAGTCTTTCTTACATTTGGCTTCATTTTGTCCCTTCAGTTCAGTACAACCATGGAGGTATCAGAGAAGGAGCAACATCAGGACCCACTTCAAACGAACCATGTGCATCGCCGACTATTTATCACCTAATTGTAAAATCTTATCAGCTACTTGTGAAGTGGCCATTAAGTTGCGCAATATTGCACTGCAGCAGGTCCGCTCGAAAAAGAAAATGGCACTTGCGCATGCGTGCGGTGAATTTGATTTTTTTTTATCGTGCAAAATAATTATTAACAAAAATATTGTGATACGAGATGGCTTCATTGAAGGACGATTTTATTTATGATGAAAAACAATTGATGCTGAAATCGAAGACCTAGAGAATGAACAGTATGATCTTGGTGAAACATTTTGCGTATGCGAAGGTTTTGAAACAGATGAAATGATTTTATGCACAAGGCGGTCGTCGCCGGTGCGGCAGGTCCGCCGGACCACTTTTTTGCCGACCATGGTATCCGCCGTACCCCTTTTCGATCGCCGCAGCAGTGCTTAAATAGCGGTCACACGTTAGCGTAAAACGCGCGCACCGGGCGTGTTTGAAAAAAAAATGCAAAATTTCACATACGCCAGACGCACGTCGGAAACACGTTCAAAACGCGCTACATGCGCGTTGGATACGCTTTGTGTACATCGGGTGCGCGTCGCATGTACGTCGCTAAAAGTCGGTGCGCGTTTCGTACGCGTTTGGGCTGAACAATTTAAACATGCTTAAAATTTTCTAGAAGCTCGGGCGTGTTATAAGGTTCGAATACGCTTTGAACGCGTTTTAGTCAAGCCAGTGTACACTACATGCGCGTTCCAATTTTAAGAAATATTGCTGCAGTAACGTGCCCCTAGCGTGTGTGAGACGCGCGTTTAACGTTTGATGCGCTCCTGTAGCGCGTGCTCAGCGTGTGTGTGACGTAACACAAACATACTCAAAAACTTAGAGAATTTTTTACGTCTGACACACGCCTCCATCAGGAAAACATAACTGTAATGTATACCCCCTTGAACCCCGCTTTTATATATTAAAACTGGGGTTTGCAGTGGTATACCTATTTCTTTATTTTTGCTCCAAGACATAGATTATGGGTACTCATTAGAACCGCCTCGGCGAGACGGTTCTAACGTGTACCCACGATCAATGTTTTAGCTAAAATATGAAAAATATCTAAATTTTCCTCATGAAAATTTTTAGTTTTTACAACTTTAAAAATCTCTGTGTGTTGCATGGGCAAGTTTTCGTAATGTCAATTACGCGCTTAAGCGAGTTAAAGGAACAAATGATTTTTATACGTCCAAAATCTTCAACGTGTTGAGATTTTTCATACGCCGTTTATACGCTACTGTGTGACTGCAGTTTTAGACGCTACTATAGTCAGATCTGCACGCGTCCATTGATGTTCACGACGTAGGCTGTTTGGTATCTGACCTGCTTGCCATTAGTTGCCAATGGTCCATCGTGCTACCTTCCCGACGTGACATTGAAAGTATTGAATTGAAGTCAATAATAATAATAATGATAATAATAATAATCACGTTCTTTTTGAAACACACGTTACGTCATTTTCTGCGTAATGCACATATATGTATGTGACAGAAAGTGCGCAGCATCTCACACATATGTTTTGTTGTGTTTTCCCTCAATAAATATTTCGGCATAACTATCCGCCAAAAATTCGTATTCGTTTTGAATGCGCCTTTTTCAATGAAAAATTTAAGTATGTGCGCTTTTGTGCGCCAGCATTCTGACAACAGTATGAACTACGGGAAATACTGATCTGTCGCTGAGTGTTTTTCTTGTGTGTAGGAAATCGCCGGAAAATGCTTAAATTTCAAGATTAAAAATTGAAAACTTCACCGGTATTATTTGTTATTTATCCATTTTATATGCCGTAATTCGGATGTCTCTTGTCCGATTTTGATGATTAAAAAACCGAAATACGGGGACTGACGTCCTGTGGTTCGCTAGATATATGCGCATCTTTATTTTATTTTCACTGTCCACAAAATTAATAAAATTAACAGGTGGCTCTCTCGCTTGATTAGCGACGTTTAGATAAGATATATCTGTCTACTCAGGTATTGGCGGCGACGCACATCGTCCACAACCTTATCAAATTGATTAACACCTTCCTATGCAGTCCCCGTAGAGAAACTATATGAGCTAATTGGTGTGAATTGGTCCAATTATTCTGATGTTCCTCCTTGTCATTATAGCTTCATGGTACAACGTACAGTGAAACGTCAATATCTAAAAAATAAGCTTTAATAAATGATAAAAAATAATTAAATACATAATACCCAATTAATATTTTTTTCGTGACGACTTACCCAATTGTTTTTCCATTTTACCCAATTGATTGAAAACAGAGTGGGTAAAAATATTGAACATACCCAATTAAAATTTCAGATACCCAATTGAATGAAAAAGGGGTGGGTAAATACCCAATGGTATAAAAAATTAATTAAGGTATTGTTTCCCCACAGCCTTCTATCTTTTTATTTCTTTTTATTTCACTTTCACTGCCCTTTTTGCCTTTATAAAGCAAATCCCGGGTATTTCCCCCGCACTGCCGTAGCAACACTTGGTCAAAGCTAGAGCTGTGATTGGGCATTTGACGTATCGATAAATCGATGGGAAATATTGTGATATATCGATATTTAAGTAATTTTTCAAAACATTCAAAATGCTACTTGTTTTGGCCCTTATTGTTGTTTTATGCTATTTATTGTTGCCTGAGGTCAAAATCTTATTTGGTGACAATTCATTGCTGTCGAAGCGTGAATGACATTGTTTTCATACAATCGGCTGTGAAAATGAGCCAAGCGATGCATTACATAGGCTGACCGTAAAAGTGACCGTAAACAAAGGTGTCTTACCTTAACGTAAGATCAGTCACCATCCATTGTCCTTTGGTGCCGGTTAAACATGCGCAACACCTGTTTGATCCAAGTATTACGGTAAACAAAATTACAAGCGAGGCCCGTCGGGGTCCACAAATCGCGGGCGCCTTATAGGCGAGTCACGCAAATAAAGCCATTATACCATGTTCGACCAGGCTGCACACCGTTCCTGTAGTTCGTTTGGGTGGGGGGAGCACCAATATCGGCTCTTTAAAAAAAATAAATCATTGTGTGTTTTGGTATTTTGTTGAAAATCCTCCACAAACGATAACATTCATCTGCATACCCAGTACCTTAATTAGGCTGCGTATTTGCGTAATTACGCAATTAAAATATGAAAAAACGCAATTAATAACAATCTGGTAGCGTAAGAAAACGCAAAAGAAATTGCCGATACGCAATACCCGAAAAATCAATTGCGTACCGGTTTTTATCGGTGTGCGCCGCACAACGGCTTACGCCGTCTACATTAAACAAAAATGTCATTGGACATGCGTAAATCGATCGATTGGAAGCCATTTCTTTTCTTTTTTTTCGTTGGTTGACTGCGATTTTAGTTAATTCTCTCAACCAATCAATGTTTCCCTTTTATTTTATGCTATGCAAAACAGGGGTCCAGTTACTGGGCTCTAGGGCGAAAAACTTCGCCCTAGGAGCCCAGGAATCGCCCTGGGGAGCCCCAAGGGCTACTAAAACTTCGCCTGCTAATTTCTGCAACTTTTTTAAAAGCTTTACTTGTGTAAACAAATGGGTCATCAAACGATGTCTAGTGCAGTCAACTGGAACATTATCCCTACCTGTCAACACTTCAAACAGCTGGCAGTTGGTTTGTTAATCCCTTCAGCATATCAATTATCATTGATTATGTCATAATTGTGTTAAAATTGTCACATTTCAGTGATCATTCCACATGTGAGTGGTCACAGATTTACCTGTCATTTTTATCCGGGCCTATTTATCCATGCATTCAAATGAGATCAATAAAGTCAAAGAAGCATTTGAAAAGTTTTCTCCACAATTATGCCTTTTTGATGTGGACAGTTATGTACATGTATCATAGTAATTGACATTTTGTGCACAGAAGTTGTTTTTATTTTTTTATTTAAAGATCGTTTTACAAGTTCTAGCTTTTACAAAATTGTTGACCTTTCTATTTCGAGGTTCTTTATGTTTGTAAAATGATTTCACTGTTTCCCTAACTCCAAAATTCAGTCTAATAGAAATATTAATAGAAGATTAGCAGAACATTTCCTTTCTTTTTTATTTGGTTATTAAAAATACAAGGAGTGGAAAACTATGTTGTATTTCAAATCAAGGATTTCATTTTAAACCGAAACAATCCAATTCCATATCATAAGTCGCTTTATTTGTCACTTCTCCCTAGGTCCCAAAACTTCTCTCTAACTTTCTTGGAGGGAGAAGTGATTTCTCCCTATTTTTTAAGGCCAGCAGGACCCCTGGCAAAAGCGAAAGTAGAAGAAAATAAGGAAAGTACACCTCGAACATCATTTTTACCAAATTGTTTTCCATTTTACCCAATTGATTGAAAATAGAGTGCGTAACAAAATTGAACATACCCAATTAAAATTCCAGATACGCAATTGAATGAAAAAGGGGTGCATAAATACCCTATAGGCTAAAAAATTAATAATGGTACTGGCATACCATTTCTGTAGTTCGTTTGGTTTGAAGAAAAGACCTGTATCAGCTGTTTAAAAACAATTAATTAACCATTTACCCTCGGGATCTTTGTACTATGGAATAATAAAATGCATGTTTACGTGTTTTGGTATTTTATTCCGTTGGAAACCTCTACAAACGATAAAATTGAAAACTGGTTTTAAAAGCGTCACTGACAGCAAAACAGTACGCCGCCCGTTTCACCCAGTGAAATATATTGGACAAAAACGGTACCGAATTTAATGTAAAATTCGCCATTTCAGTCGTGGATCATGCGCAAATACTTTATTTGAGCAGCATGAAACAATTTAATTATGGTATCCCAATATTTTGGACTGCAACTAACCTTGCGTTACGTGTGCCAAAGTACTTGCTCTAACGGACTTTTTCGGCGTTTTTGCATAGACAAATGACCTCCAAAGTAAAAAATCTAGAATGCAAACGACAATCCCCAAAAACCAGGCGCACCCGCTATTATGGTTAGGAGAATTTGTGTTGTTTGATCGTACCGTCATGAAAACTCATACGTGCCGCGCGTAAAGTCGTGTATTGAAAAATCAATCAGCCAATGAGCGCTCGTGTTGAATGCAGGCCGTGTTTACTATTGGCTCTCCGCAGATCTAAATGGCAGGTCAATGACTCGGTCTGTGTTTATGTATTCATCAACACGTGGTCAAGTGATAAATGTTTTCTTTACTGTAATAATTGAATAAATCTGTGTATTGTTAGGCGTACATGAATAATGGATGGTGATTATGTAATTATGAATTAAAGGACAATTACGTAAGACAACATTGTTTATAATCTCATTTACGGTCTGATGATAATCCCTTGAAGGGATGCTGTGTATAGATCCCGCTCGGACGATCTATTAGACTTACGTCACAGGTGTACCGTTGTACATATGAATGTATTTTCATCTTGCAATTATGGGGGAGAACATACTTGTTACCAAATTTCAGCGAATGATGGCTCCTTCTGTTAGCGAGAATCGATTCCTGGACAGCATAATCGATTGTCGCCGACCTGGACAACTTTTTTCAATTTTCGATTTTGACTCGATCATCGTTACAACACTAAAATTTACTGTAAAAATCGCATATGTAGTCTTTATTTTAGCAGCTCAATATAGTGTTTCCCCTAGCCCTAAAAAAGGGCATGGTAAGGTTGCTAAAAAAGGGCACTTTTTACACGCGGCAACATGTCAAAAGGGCACTTTCAGCGCGCAACGGCAAGCCAAAGGGCTTTTTTTTAAAGTGGCCCATGGCATGCTAGGAGGACACATTTTAAGCACAGTCATTAGATTAACACATCATATTTTCTCTGTAATTTCAAATTTGCTTTTTAGCCTTTGTTCTTTCCTCAATTTCCATATTTCAGGATTCACTTTTACAAGAGACAACTTAGAAAATTTCTTTTCCCTCTGTCTCACATTACTTTAATACTAAATTAACCATGCTTGTCAATATAAGAGATGACCTCAAGATTTGTTTTGAAAAGTAAACTATTGATAATTGAAACTGGCACACTTATTACCAGGTAAGACATTCAATTTTCACACCTTTTCTGATTAACAGCTCATTGGGTTCAAATAAGAGTATTATCATTAGTAATTATCCACATTTGCGACTGACAATAAACAAGGGATTAAAGCAATCAACAACTGTGGAAGTCATAATAATAAATTTTGCCAAATTTGTTTCTGCAGACTTCTTACGAAAAATTTTGTAACTTCCTTATTTCTTGTCTGATTTTGATAAACTTCTTACCAAAATGTAGGGCAAGGAATGTAGATTTAGACAAAGGATGCCCTTGGCGCTAGGAAAATGGCATGGTGCTAGAGAAAAAGGGCATGGCGCGGCACCATAGTAAAAGTAGCTAGGGGAAACACTACAATAAGACTGTGGTGTCCCAATATTTTGGACTGTAATAATTGCTGAAACAAAAACGTAGCGTGTGCCACAATGCTTGCTCTAACAGACATTTTCGGTGTTTTTTGCATCGGCAAATGACCTCCCTGCGTCGAAAATCTAGAATGTACATGACCATCGATTTCAAAATGAGGTGCATCCGCTAATAGATGGTTAGGAGAGGTCTTCTTTGATCTTTCTGCCTTGAAAACTCATGCGTGCCTTTGAGAAAAATCGATTGGCCAATGAACGCTCGTGTTTAATGCAGGCTGCGCCCACTATCGGCTCTCCAAAGATTTAATTTACAGGTGAATTGTACTTCGTCTGTGTTTATGCATACATCAACTGTGTAATTGATTTCTTTACTGCAATAACTGGATTACTCAGGAGTCGCGTTTGTTTGACCGATATCTCGTCCGTGTATTGTTTGACGTGCATGAATAATGGATGACGATTTTAACCAAGTAATGGGCCAATACAGGTGCTTTTCACCTACAATATAAACTACAGAAACAGCATGCAGCCTGGTCTGACTCGGTAGAACAGCGTTAATGCACAACTCACCTTTCACGCGCACACAATTTTGCTGCACCAGATAGCAAACGTCAGTATACGATATCGATAACTCATTTTTCTATATCGATATCGGGATCGCGGCTCATTTCCATCGATTCATCAATATCACCGATATCGATGACAGCTCTAGTCAAAGCCCCGCTCATTTCCATGGCTATCCCCCGCCCTCCCCCGGGCCTGGGGGGGGAGTGGTTACAAATGAGCCGCCTCATGGGAAAACCAACAATCTGCATAGGCGAAAACAAAGACGCAGATCAGCTTCGTGGTAACCGCGAAGCTGATCAGCGCCTTTGTATTCGCTACTAGGGTAGAACAATTCCTCTTCTACTTAAATCTGAAATTTCAAGCTTCTAGCTCTTCTGTGCTTGTACAGGCCCGTTTGTGTCGGACCTGTTCGGAAACCACAGTTTTGGTTTTCCCACGAGGCGGCTCAAATGACTAGTGCATTAGACAGACAGGTTTGAAAAATTATGCTTCAGCCACAACCCAGACTAGCCTTATACTTTAAACATTGATTTTAAGGCTATATCTTATTGATTTGTGTGATCCCGCAAACTACAGGCCAATTTCGTTGACTTTGATCTGTATTTTGTGTAAAGTCATGGAGCACAATATTGCCCAGCATCTGAATGATTATAAGATACTGTATGTATTAGAACATGGCTTTCGTGAGAAACATTCTCGTAAAACACAGTTTCTTTATCTTGTTGAGGAACTGTGCAAGGACTAATTTCCCTCGTGGCGCACCCCCCTGGTGAAGTAATGTCAATTTGGCATATCACCAGTAAAGTTAAAACCATTCAGATTCAGAATTGTGCAGAAAAGTATCAAACTGTCAACCAGGTCGATTTGGTCAGGTCTTGCTAGACTTTAGCAAGGCCTTCCACAAGGTAAACCATCTAAAAATTTTATTTAAACATTCCACTCACAGCATCGAAGGAAAAACCTTGAAATGGATCAGTTCTTTTCTTGGGGGTCGAACCCAGGCTGTAGTGCTTGAGGGGGAGTGTTCTCCAGAGGTATCAGTTACGTTAGTTGGTCCCACAAGGCTCAGTCCTCGGCCCACTTCTCTTCTTGCTCTACATAAATGATTTCCCTGAAAACATTCAGTCTCAGGACAGGTCAGGCTTTTTGCAGATGATACTGCAGTATACTATCTTCTGATACTGAGTTGATCAGTTTCTGATCATCACCGCAGGTGTAATACCTCACTGCTAACATTAAACAAAACGATTGTAAAACTCTCCAAAGTGATCTACACTTTACAAACTTGGGCACGAACCTGGGACATGGAATTTAACCCTGGTAAATGTCAGGTTCTGCACATCTGCAGAGCAAACCAGCCTATCCATTCCCAGTATACCCTGCATGGTGAGACTTTGGAGTCTGTTGACTGTGCATGTTTAGTTCCCAGCACAAGGCGGTGAAACAAAAATTTCTCAATTGTCTTCTTTCAGGGAGGAGACTTCAATCAGGATGGGGACCTTTATGACGACGTGATCATCACAGCTTCAAGTTCAGAACCTGCAGATACAGTAAGTTCACGGGTATGCAATGTTTAAAGCTACATGTATTTGGTTTATTGGTCAAAGTTTTGAATGACTATTTCATGGGAATGCAGTTCTGAAGCCGATTCAAGGATAAAGGTTAGGGCCCGCCCAGTCACTAATTGCATGTGAAAATTGCTATGGGCAAAGGAAAATGCTGTCATGGTCTTGGTCACCCAGCCATGTGAGTGGTCAACTCTGAAAAAGATTTACAATCTTGCAATGGAATCAGCCTATTTCCAAACAGCGTATAACCTGACTAGTTTGCATGCTAGTTCAAAAGAAAAACAAAAATGTGTTGTCAAGTTATTTTGCACAATTCTGAGTGATTTCATGTACACTGTACATGTATTGCATCTATAGAAAGCAGTCTCAGATTTTAGTTTTTCTAGACGAGCTGTGCTATTTAGATTAGTGAATTGTATACAAAGGTCTGGTTAGTTCATTGTTTTTTTTACTTTTCTGTTTTGCATTTAGATTGTAAAATGATTTTAGCAAAAGTTATTCAATTTTGGCAAAGATTAACAATTTAACATACATGTTGCATTAATTTCTCTTCTTTATAATACCAGCATAGCCATGAAGAGTCCGGCAAGAATCCAGTTCCAACATCCATACCTCTCACATACAAGGGGAAGAGATACAGTGTTTATGTTGGAAATCTTACTTGGGTAAGTAGTCGCATTGAAATGTACACAGTTTTGTATTATTCAGATAGTTGGTCTGCAAATGATTTCTACTTTGCAAATGATTTTTGCGTGGGGCTGATAGCCTGATATAAAAGGAAATTATATGACTAGGGGAGAGAATCTTGTAGAACTGCTTAAAACTCCAAGAGTTTGTGATACTTGAAATATTAAACTCGGTAGTCGAATAATATGAAACACAATTTCTTTTCGTCGAAGTGAAGACCAGCAGCTCATAGGTTGCCTAGCAGTTGCTGCATTTCAACATGTTGAGTGCTATATGGGAAATTGACTTTCGCTATTTGAGCCGCTACGCGAGAAAACCGGTCTTCCAGGTTTCCGACCATGTTTGACACAAACCGACCTGTACAGTCACAGTAGCAGGCTAGAAGCTTGAAACTTTGGATAAATTTAAGTAGAGGAGGCATTGTACTATCCGTGTAGCGAAAACAAAGGCGCTGATCAGCTTCGCAGTTACTGCGAAGCTGATCTGCTCCTTTGTTTTCGTATAGGCAAAAATCTGATTTTCTCATGACGCGGCTCATTTTTTTCCACAGTGGACAACTGATCAAGACCTAACAGACATGCTCTCCAGTATAGGAGTCAGTGACTTGTTAGAGATTAAATTCTATGAAAACAGAGCTAACGGACAATCCAAAGGGTAAGTTCTTTATACTTGTGAAAAAAAATGTATGTAAGAACTGAAAATGCATGCACTGCTTAAGTCTCTCTTTGGAGATAAAATATTACAACAACAATGACAGGGACATTATTGAGATCAGCTAGAAACATTACATTTATTAGCTCACCTGAGCCGAAGGCTCACAGGTGAGCTTATAGTATACCCATGCTCCGGCGTCCGTCCGTCGTCCGTCCGTCGTCTGTCGTCCGTCGTCCACAATTTCAAAGATCTTCTCCTCTGAAACCGCTTGGCCAATCAAAGCCAAACTTCATGTGGAGCATCCTTAGGAAGGGGGAACGAAAGTTTATATAAATGGTCCAGGTCACATGACCAAGATGGCCGCCATGGCTATAAATAGCAAAAACCTTTAAAAATCTTCTTCTCCAGAACCAGTGGGCCGATTTCCACGAAACTTGGTATGTAGCATTGGGGAAGTGGGCCCATCATAGTTTATATAAATCATGACCCTAGGATGACCTTGACCTATTTTACGGCAAGGTCAACTTAGGTCGCCAATGCATTTGAATGGGAAAAAATGGTTAAATTGCTATTTAATGGGTAAAACTTACTGGGAATAGGCAAATGGACAGAAGATTAATGTTAATGGAAAATTTTAGCCCCTGGGGGGTTGTCTGCCCCTGCCCCGGGGCTATATACATGTATATTTCCATAATAATGAAACATCTTCTTCCCTGAAACCGCATGGCCAATCAAAGCCAAACTTCATATGGAGCATCCTTGGGAAGGGGGAAAGAAAGTTTATATAAATGGTCAAAGTCACATGACCAAGATGGCCGCCATGGCTATAAATAGAAAAAACCTTTAAAAATCTTCTTTTTCAGAACCAGAAGGCCAATGATTTTGAAACTTGGTGTGAAGCATCAGTGACTGGAGCTCTACAAAATTTATATAAATCATGACCCTGGGATGACCTTGACCTATTTTACGGCAAGGTCAACATAGGTCGCTCATGCATTTGAATGGGGAAAAGTGTTAAAATGTCATTTGTAGGGAAAAACTTGCAGGAAATGGGCAAATGGACTTAAGATTGATGATTCTGAAAAACATTGGACCCCAAGGGTATGTCAGCCCCCACCCCGGGGCAATATACATGTATATTAGTGATATTCAAAGATCTTCTTCTCTGAAACTGCTTGGCCAATCAAAGCCAAACTTTATGAGGAGCATTGTTAGGAAGTGGGAATGAAAGTGTATATAAATGGTCATGGTCACATGACCAAGATGGCTGTCATGGCTATAAATAGCAAAAACCTTTAAAAATCTTTTCCTCCAGAACCAGAAGGCCTATGATTTTGAAACTTGGCATGAAGCATCAGGCAATGGAGCTCTACAAAGTTATATAAATCGTGACCCTTTGATGACCTTGACCTATTTTACGGCAAGGTCAACTTAGGTCGCCCATGCATTTGAATGGGGAAAATTGTTAAAATGTCATTTGAAGGGCAAAACTTTCAGTAAATTGGCAAATAGACTGCAGTTTTATGTTTTCAAAAAGAAATTGACTCCAGGGGTTGCTCTGACCAAGCCCTTGGAGCACCAGGGGTTGCTCTGACCAAGCCCTGGGGTTATATACATGGATATTACCATTCTAATCAAACAAGTTTATTGGTATATATCTCCGGTTTCAGGTGAGCGTTTACAGGACCATTGGTCCTCTGGTTTAATTGGAGAGCTAAAGGTCATTGTTAAATGTGGACGGGAAAGATTAGATGGTGCAGAAATTTGTGTGGAAAAGTGGTTTTATAATTGAGCCAAAGTTCATTTTCCTGCCAGTTTGGGAGGTGGGAAATTGTTGAGCTACTTAGCGTCTTTTTGCAAAGCTGCTGACCTCTATAACTGCCTGAAAGACAGTATATAATCCTTCTTTGAATATTTCAGCATTTTTAGTGCATAACATTTGGAAACCTTTTATTCTGTGTTAGGTAGAACAACTCAACTGAACTTAATTTATTTGCAATTCGTATGCCATTTTAACAAAAAAAGAAAGAGATGTTGACTCATCTTTAGGATTAAAAAATGAAAAGAAGCAGTAATCAAATAATAGCCTAATACAGTCAGAATTCTTTATAACGGTGAACGCTATAACGGAATATTCGACTTCCGACAAAAATTTCGTGGGGACGGATTTTTCCCTATTAAAATTACTACGTTATAACGGAAAACACGCTTACCGACACCGACAGTGATTATTGGGAACAAATATGACTTTTGTACACATTTTTCTGCCTTTACAACGTCACAGACAATTTTCCGAAAATGTGTTTATTGAATTTTGTGACATACCGCAAACTGGCAAAGTGATTGACAGGTAATCAAGGGAGACTAATCTTACAGTATCGGATTAATAAGTCGGAACGCCAATACAGTATCGATTGATGTTTTACAATACCGCATTAATTGTTTGAAAGGTGTTCATCGCTTTAAGGTTATCAATTATCAAAATTAAGAACTAATTGATGTAATTTGCATTCTTTAATTGAGTGACAAGATGAGATCGTTGAGTACAGGTGTCAAAATGGGATAGAAAAATGGAGCGATCGCCGTTAGATTTATCAATCTTTTGAAAGTGTAAAAACCTTTATAATGTCTCAGCCTCCAGCAAAACGACGAAGAACCCAGTTTTTTGTCGCCGAGAAAAAAGAGATCGTCGCCTACCGACCATCCGACAGCAACCCAAGATGGGATTGCAACCCGTTTCGCCAGAGGTCGGCAGATCAACCGTGAGCGACATTCTCCGTGACAAAGAGAAATGGTCTAGCGTGCCGAAAAATGGTGACTCATCTCAACGACAGCGTTCCGGCAAGCACGAGAAACTAGAGCAAGCGCTGTACAGGTGGTTTACCGACGTTCGATCGTCAATGACGACATGTTGCTTGACAAAGCATGTGCATGGGCACCGGCTTTCTTGTTCTAAATTGTAATGTGGATGTTGTTAAATGAAATGTATTACATGCAATAAAGTATTAATTTAAATATGTTTTGTTTTATTTTTGTCATCCTTTTTAAGCCATACATCTTAATCACGATCAGCAACTTTGTTTTCGCTGTATAGATAGTACGTCCTCTTCTTCTTACATCTGAAATTTCATGCTTCTAGCCTGCCTCTGTAACTGTACAGGCTGGTTTGTGTCAGACCTGATCAGAAACCCCGAAGACCTTTTTGCTTACATCGCAGCTCGTATTGTCAATTCCAGATTTGCCATAGTCATTGTGGGCTCTGAATCATCATCACGTGCAATATTTGATAAGCTGCCAAAGAAAGATATACATGGCCAAACCCCCATGGTGACCCACTGTAACAAGCAGTCATTGAACCAGTTTGAGGCTCAAGCCAGGAAAGGGGAACCCCCACCCCCCCAACAGCAGCAGAATGGCATGGGTAAATATATTTGTTTAGTTACATGTAACAAGAATTCAGAGATCAGTGATCAATTCATCCCAACATGACTGGGAAAAAATGTTGACTGGGATGTTATTCATTGTCTGTTAAAAAAGCAATATAAACAAAATAAATGTTGATGTTATCAATGTTAAAGATACCAAGTGAACATAGCTGATCATACTTCAGAAGAATACAAGGGTCTGTGTAGCTTACTGGCTGAGCAAGTCTTCGGTGTAAAGTTTCGAAATCATTTGTTCAGTCATGTTTGAATTTTTGCTCCTGTAATGTTCTCTATATTTTTGGCATTGTGGCTCTTTTTTTTTCTTTTCATGTTTAATCTAGACGATTTAAAAATATTACACTCATATTTCAAATTCCCTAGACATGTTATATGAGCCGCGTCGTGAGAAAACCGGACTTTTGCCTAGGCGAAAACAAAGGCGCAGATCAGCTTCGCAGTAACTGCGAAGCTGATCAGCGCCTTTGTTTTCGCTACTCGGATAGTACAATTCCTCTACTACTTATAGCCAAAATTTCAAGCCTCTAGCCTGCTTCTGTGACTATATAGGCCGGTTTGTTTCGGCCCTGGTCGGAAACCCCGAAGACCGGTTTTCTCGCGTCGCGGCTCATATAGTACAGTGTTGTAAAACATTCAACTTTCTCTTTGTTCCTAGGTCGAGGCGCTGACCAACACCGTAGTCAGCCCCCACCACGAGCCCCAGTCCCTCAGCCTCAACAACAGCCCATCCCCCAGCCACAGATGCAACGCCCAGGGCAGCCCCCCATGATGCCACCAAGAATGGCGGGCCCTCCCCCACCACAGCAGATGATGAGGCCCCCACCAGTACAGCCAGGAATACCCCCGCCCACGACTGGACCACCGCCAAACTTCTTCCCAGGTTTGTCTTGCTTTTAACCATCATGAAAACATGTCCGTATAATGTATACCCCCTTGAACCCCACTTTTATATAGCGAAACTGGGGTATGCAGGGGTATACCTATTCTTCTTAGTTTTGATCCAAAGCATAGATTGTGGGTACTCGTTAGAACTGCCTCGACGAGGCGGTTCTAACGTGTACCCACAATCTGTGTTTTGAGCAAAAATAAGAAAAATATAAAAAAAAATTCTGATGAAATTTTCAATTTTTGCTTCTGAAAAAATTCTCTATCTTGCATGGGCAAGTTTTCGTAATGCAAGATAAAAATTAAGATTTGACTATGTTCAAGATAACACTTAACATTTTTAAGCTAAGGCCATCATTTTTTAATTTACTGGTTTACGAGAAATTTTTCAAAAAAATTGAGTCGGGGGGTCGAAATAAATTAGGGGTGTCCCGCAACTGGCAGCTTCTTAGGGACATTTGTTCATTGTCAAGAAATTGGGGGACATTTACTTCTGGAAACAGAAACATTTGTGAATTTTGGTGGAAAACACTGTCCCCTCTGCCCGCCCCTCTGTGGACAGTTTTAGGGGTCATCTGAGGCAAAAAGGGGTCAAAATGCACATTTTTATGCTCCAGGGAAAACCCTGCATTAGCAATGCACATGCATGTGTTTCCCCCTTAAATAAACCCTTAAATAAACCAATGACAGTTATGGTTAAAGTTGAATGGGTTAAAATAATGTTCTTTTTTGTTTTTTTCTCCCTCTCATTTCTCCTACCTTTGAGTCACAAAAGAGAGTCTCAGTTAATGGGGAAGGTAACATTCAGCAAGACCTATGAAACTGTTTGTTTGGCATTGCCAGATGGGTCCTTCGGTTGCAATTTCCATTGTCTTTGTGTGAAAAGCTTAAACTTGTCATTCAATTCATTGCTTTTAAGCTTAAAATCAAGAAAGAAGAGTGGTTGTCATGTCCAAGATCGATGCTTGTTCGCATGAATATCAACCATTGTTGGAAAGGCTTTCCATGATCAATAGAAAAAAGTCTCCTTCAGGACCGTCGTTGGCTTTCAAAAAGTGGTCCGGCCATGCAATATCAAAGACATTTTACGAGGGCCGAAGGCACGAGTTGGGGGGTTCGGGGGGTCTCTCCCGAGAAAATTTTATATTTCCGGACATCCGTACAAATGATTTTAATGTACCTTGGGACAATTTTTGCCCTTGAAGCGCTGCTGATTTTATTGGTTTCGTTATGATGAAGCCATGTCCTGGTCGAAAACCATGAAGCCTGAAAGCTCATTTTCACAGGATTTGCCTTACCGAAGGAACGCTGAGGGAATATGAAAGACGTCGGTTGATTAGGAACCGGCGGCATATCCATGATGGATGAATATCATGCACGTTTTAACAAATTTTGGAATATGAAGAAAATAAAGAACCATTGAAGAATATGAAGAAAATAATGTTTATGAAAATATTATACGTAAACGATTTTTCGCCATGTTTGATAATATTTAACACAATAATTATAAACAGTGATTGTGTTATTGTGAAATAATGTTTAACTTAGTATTTTCAAATGTGAAATAGGCCTACTGCTCAACATTTTTTTTAAATTGTTTAAGATCACAGAGAATCGGTTTTATTCACTATGAATTAAAGAACACTCTGATGCACGATAATCCGTCACAATCCAATAATGACAATACCTGTCAAGTCTTTAATACAGGTAGTCACTAAGGTGTCATTTTCATGATTGTTTTTATAACGACTGACTTTCACATCCTCGGGCAGATTGACCAAGTACGCTTAATTAATATCAATTGGGCCATCACACTTCAAAAACACATATTCGGCCGAATATTCGAAAATTATGGTCGGGCCGAAAATGCGGCCGAAACCATTTTCGGCCAAAAAAGTGGTCGGGCCATGGCCGGACCTGCCGGACCGCCGACGACGGCCTTGTCCTTGCATCCAGAAAAAAAGAAAACGAAAATCTATGCACTTGAATTGGCAATGCTTTGACTTTTTGACTTGTACCTACTCTTTCTATATCTCTATTGTGAAGACTGGGTACCAGCTAACATCGTTTTTGATTGGTTGACTAAATAGCCTAGTCTGGTTCACAGTATTTTACATCGATCTATTGCAGATATTTTCTGCCATTGAAAACCAGTCAAGATATAAAAACCAAATGGACAGAAATGAACGGAAACAGTTTCGGGACATTTCGACCCAAAAATGGGTCCGATTTTATTTCGTTCGCGGATAAATTGTTTGCAACGGCGGAAAAATAAAAAATAAAATATCAGTTCAGGTGTTTTATTTTTATTTGGATTTTGCAAAAAATACAGTCGGCGGGTTTGTAAACCAGTAAATTTAAAAAGGATGGCCTAACTAATATCCCACTTCTATCGTGTATTAAAAGTACAACTTAAGTTGTCTGGCGTACTGTATATATTGAAAAATTATGCTTATCTATACTCACCAAAAGAAGTTTAGCACCATTACATAATTTAATTGTCACAAATACTCTTTGAATTTTAGCATTTTATCAAAGTTCAATCATCATACTTTGTGTTGACATTCAAACTTGACTTTGGTTCAGCACAACACAGACAAAAAGTCGCGGGGTTCAAAATTCTAAAACTGAATGTCACACTGGATAGCAAGCACTTTTCCTAATAACCTTTATGTCCACCCCCAGCATTAATACAGAATTCACAGCGCCTCCTCAAGCCCTGCACACATTCCCTGATAACATATTGTGGAATGTTGAGCCACTCATGCGTGAGACATTGATGTAACTGAGCTAACGTCTGAGGTGGGTTAATTCGATACATTCTCCTCAACTCATCCCAAATGTTCACTGTTAAGATCAGGGGTGTCTGTGGGCCTATCCATTCTCTTGATGTTCTGCTGCCTTATAAAATTATGTTATGTATATATATATGTAAAAAATGTTGATGAAAATTTCACAACAAAATTTTCAGGTCCCCCGAGATCTATGGCTCCTGGTATGCCAATGCCCGGTGCTCCTATCCCTGGAATGCCCCCAGGAGCCCCACCCCCGGGCATGCATCTACAGGTAAGTGGGATCTGTTTTTCCCTCTCTAGTACTGCAGCAATTAAATTTTTATATTGTACAAAAAGTCTGACAAAAATTCATTTTCAGTTTTTATTAGAGGATCCTATTTGAGAATGTCAATTGTTTTTATTTCAGCCACCACGAGGTCCACCTGGAATGCGTGGTCCCCCGCCTGTGGACCCCCGTGGCCCTCCGCCACCTAGACCAGGGTTTGATAGACCCCCAGGACCAGGTAAGGGTTTTTCATTCACACTTTAAACATGTTGCATCAAGTCACAAAGTTGGCCCTGTTTGGCATGTTTATTTGTAGTTTCAGCTCACCTAAGCAGATGGCACATAAGGTGAGGTGATAGGATATGATTGTTTCCACTGGCTAAAGCTGGTTTGCAAACAAGTTTTATCACAAGTTGTGGCTTAGTTTTTAGCTCGCCTGCACGAAGTGTACAGAGCTATTGTTGTCACCTCGGTCGTCCGCGTTTACGTTTACGTCCGGGTCACACTTTCGGTTAAAGTTTTTAAAATTGTTATATCTTGATAGTCACTGACCAGAAATCATTCATATTTGGAACATTGCTGCATATGAGGGTCCTCTGAGATTTAGTGTGAAGGGACCCGCGGGGTCGTGCCTGGGGGTGGGGCTAGAGGTCAATATCTAGAACACCTTTGTACAATGCTCAGTTGCTGTGTTAGTTTCTCATCAACTGTAAAGCCTAGAACTGTCAAACCTTACATAAGGCTTCTCCTCGATGTCCCGACTCGGCACCCACATTGACCTACTGACCTTGACCTATATTTCATGCTCCATTGACTTTGTCATTTTTTAAGCCATTTTTTAAGCCAGCCCTTAATATCTCATCAACTGAGTCCTCCGTCAAACCACCCATCATTAGTATTCATTTTTAAATTGACCATTCAAATCAGCACATTAGCTAACGGTCAATGACGGTTAGACAACAAGGGGGTTAGACAAACAAACCAACACATGCTTTTTACAGGTAAATATATGTGCAAAAACACAATGTTTGTCTAAGGAAATAAGGGTGGGCGTGGTTATACCTTGCTGGCGGAGGAGTCAACTATAAAGCCTACAACCATCAAACCTTGCATATGGCTTCTCCTTGATGTCCCGACTTTGCACCCACATTGATCTAGTGACTTTGACTCTAGTGACTTTTTCATTAAAGTTTTTAGAAGTCTATTTCTCTTGAACATGGTGATGGATCAAGTTGATACTTTGCATGTTGGTAGATATTGGTCTGAAGTTTTATGCAGTACCCCTTGAGGTCAAGGTCACAAGTTGATACTTTGCATGTTGGTAGATATTGGTCTGAAGTTTTATGCTGTACCATTATGACCCACCCTGGGTGAACTTGAGGTCAAGGTCATGGCCTTAGAAATTTTTGGTGGATCAAGTTGAAACTTTGCATATTTGTGGATATCGGTCTGAAATTTTATGCTGTACCATCACAACCCACCTGAGCGACCTTGAGGTCAAGGTCATGGGTCATAGATTTTGATAAGTTTAGTGGCAAAGCACAAGTCAGGCGAGCTACGCTGTCCTGCGACAGCTCTTATTCCGTAATTTTTTCACATTAGAATTGTCATGGAATTCAATTGATGGATTATGATAAATATTTGAGAGGCTTTGTGAACAGATTGTAGTACCTCCATGTTAGTAGCCAATTATTATTTCTTTGCTGCTTTTCAACATAATTTTTTAGTTATTATTTACCTACGTATGATTTTAATTTTATATGCTTAAATGAAAGTGGCCTTACCTAAAGAGGTTTTGGTGCAATATAATGCACTAACTAATAACTGCTTGTATGTAGATATATTTGTGTTTGTGTGCATGTAGCAAGTAATGTGATTTTAGAAATCTAGTATAATTTACAATAGCCAATATAACATTCCCAGTTTTGCCCGTCTCCCTTGAACCCAGTCAATAGGTTTGCTCATAACACAAGTTGAATATATTCTATAGAATTACTTCAATATTGGCATACATGTAGCTTGTAAGAATTTTTATGTGCTTCTAAGATGCTACTCAAGCTCTATATATGCAAAATAAGAAAGAAAAAATCAGCTATTGTATTTAACTGTAACATGGTGATTCTAACAGATTCTAGACGTCCCTATCCCGAGCCACCGCCCCCTGGTAGTAAGTGCTTTTTTGCATGGGGGGAAGTTTCAAATTAATAAAGATTGCTTTTATAAACATATTTGATGCAGTTAAATTGGAGTTAAGAGTGAAGCTATTAAGGACAACACTATTGTATGCATGCCTACACAAGCATCAGGGTGTATATAGGCTTAATTGTGAGAAATGAGTGTTTTTTTTATATACACTTCAATCTCATTAGAACTTGTCTCTATTTAATGCTGTTTTCGATACAACATGGCCTTGTCATGGCTCCCTAATTGATTATTTTGTTATATGTCTTAGTCTATTGTAAGTAACCTCATTATAACATGGTTCACTTATAACACAGTCTGCTTCTATGGACCCCAAAGATTGCATTGTAATAAGGTTGACCTGTACGATAAAAATGTGTTCATGATTCCTACTTCTTAGCTGTTTATCAAAATGCCGAGAAAAAAAGCTAAAACAAGCATAATGCTTTAAAATAGAGCCATCTACTGCACCTCATATTTTTGAATATGATATTTAGTTTTCTTTATTTTTTATCAGCAGAGGATCATTTCAGTTTTGGCATTGCAGTTAAACAATTTACATCTACAAACCAACTTTGCTCAGGCTTTCAGGCCATAGTGCCTTGCATTTAGTGCAGACCCAAAACATCTTCCTTGGTATTTTCACTCTTGAATGCTTCATCCTTCGAAAGAGCCACCCTTGTTGAAATAAGCTACAAAATGAGTAGCTGTTACTTGACAAAACGACCTCTCATTGGTTTTTGTACAAGATATTATATTGTTCTTTTTTAAAATTTGAGCTTTCATGTATTTGAGCACAGGTAAGAATAACTATTTATATCAGATTATAAGCATTTAATTTTATTCAAACAATTTTTATATCACCTATTTGTCCTGCTTCAGCAGCTGGTCAGTATTCAGCAGTCAAAATATGTCACGGAGCATTCATTTGATCATGCTGTAAACAACCTGTCAGATGAATCATAGCAATCAAAAATTTAAGTAATTTGTGACTAACGAATATCTTGCCAAAAATCAAGGCATTGTAATTCTGCTTTTATTGCTATGAACAGCAAAGTAAGACAACTTTCAGCAAAGGTTTGTTTTTTTTTGCCAAATCACCTAAATGGCTATGGCTGAAAAATACTACTAAGGTTTGTCTGTGTACATGTATGTCTGTTCTGTGTTGATACTAGACTTTCAGTGTTTGTTTTCGGTCTTTCAAGTGTATCAAGTGATATAAACAACAATATTAATCAAGATAAAAATTGCTGTGCTTTAGAGTATTAGACATGTTTTCCAGTCAAAACATTTGCTAAGCTCCTATCCCTTGCCACATTAATATGATTTATTATATTTGTTTTCTTGATTTTGGTTCCATCATTATTAACAATGATCAACCCTTTCATTGTTCCTTTGTTGTAGTTATTTCATCTTTTCAGCTTTCTTTTAATATGTTTTACAACTAGTTTTGTACATTCTTTTGTTGCTCCCCACCAGTTACATATATTGCCAATGAGCAGCCCCCACCCCCTGGAAGTAAGACAATTTTATCTCCCGTTATGTTTAAATCCTTTGGAAAGGGCTGACAAATGGCATCATGTTTATAAAATATAATTAGATGATCAGCTTTAGTAGTGTATGTAACTTAAATACATCAATCATCCCACAGTATGAGTTTACATGATGTTTTAGGAAAATACTGATCATCAAATTATAAAACAACATTTTTTCGAGAATGAAACACCTGATTGGTTAAGGTAATGAAAAAAAACAACAACCTGATTGGTTAAGGAAATGGAATGAAACATGAAACATCTTATTGGTTGAGGAAATGAAATAAGACGGCTTATTGGTTGAGGAATGAAATGCGGACAGGTCATGATCCCTAAATGCATGATTTATTCTGGCCCGTATGGTGAAGGATAAAGTCAGGGATTGGGTTGAATAAAAAAAAAATGAAAGAATAAAAATAATTGTTAGATCCTTTGGAAGCAGTAAAAATACAAAGCTGGAAGATGGGCCATATTGTACAATTTCGGGTAATGAACCTTCATCAGTGACCCTTTATAAAGCTGGCGGCGAAGTATCTGTGGTGGTTCTTTTTGTTTTATGTCTTGGTGTTTAAATTTTTGTTTGTGCTGTTGGCGCCTTATGTGTTTTCATAGTTTTAGTTAAGGTAACTGAGTGGCCACCTATTGGGAAAATAGCTGCTCGTTCGGCTTATGATATGTTTCATGGTATAAATGCCTGATTGTTAGTTTAATTTTTTCTCACCTCGGTTTTTGGAATGGGAATCTTTTTCTGATTGCGCCTTTTCCTGATCTTTGCCTACTTGTACCTTTCTGTTATGATATTTACAGTACAAACTGCAGAAGATAATCAAGGTATATAGATAAGGAACTAAAATGATAAGGAACTGAAATGAAATGTAAGGAAAATGATAAGATTGGTGAATTCTGGAGAATATAATGAGCTTCCTCATGAGAAAACAGCAATCTGCATATGCGAAAACAAAGGTGCAGATCAGCTTCGCAGTAACTGCGAAGCTGATCATTGCCTTTGTTTTCGCTACTTGGATAGGACAATTCCTCTACTTTCTAAATCCAAAATTTCCAGTAACGAGCCATTTTCTGTGCTTGTACAGTTCGATTTGTGTCAGACCTGTTCGGAAACCACATTGTTGGTTTTCCCATGAGGCGGCTCAAATGATGAACTGGTGGTGGTGGTGCAGGGGTAAAAGCGGGATAAGATACAACACCAAATACAATAAAAAATATTGAAGGATAAATAAAGGATATGATTATAGTAACAAAATGAAGAACCTGAAACATGCTATATCAGGAACAAAAAGAAAATCATATTTTGATATGCATATAAATCACGAAATCAAATATATATTCATGATGTTTTTAGTCATGCTTGCATGATGAGTATCTTTTAGAAAGGCTGGAGTTCTTCCAATACTTAAATAATTCTTTAGATTTCTTTTGTATTTTTATCTATGATGCATGTCACAGGACCTGTACCTGCAAAGTCCTAAATATTTAAAGATCTTTTTGTTGAATTATTAGTTTTGTGTAGCAGTAGCATGCAGTCATGGACATGTAGACATTGAAGATGTATGCTGAATAAAGGATATAAAATGCTTTCTAACAACTGTGTCAGACATGTAATTACTAACACAATGCCACATGAAATAACAATTTTAATACAACTTTTCTAGTTTAGCATCAGTATGTTAGCTTTAAGGCCAGTAAATGCTAAGGGAGCATGATGGCCTATGGGTTTAGAGCATCAGAAGCCAAACATAGAGGTTGTTTTTGAACCGTACCTAAGCATCAGATTGTATCCATAAGGAAGCAATCCCCATATATCTGGTTAATACAGAGGAAATGGTGTCTTGACATGACTGGGCTGTTAAACCACAATACTAACAGCTATGGCTTAGTATACAGAATATTTAGAATGTTAAAAAGGTTTATATTTTTCATCCACAGCCCCAGGGCCGTACCCTCACGGAGCCCGAGGCCCCCCACCCCCACAGCCTGTTCCACCCCCAGGGGTCAGAGGAGCTATTCCGGGTAAGAACAAAGTAAATAATAACTATGTTTGGCCATGTAGTGTCGTTGAGCGGGACACTTTACCTGATCGGAAATCCCGAAGCCCAGCTTTCTGGCAATTTAAACTGAGTAATCTACCTCAGGGAGTCTAGTCAAAGAACTATAACTGACCATGACTGTGTTTTTTTATCGCACCTGCTTATAGCAGGGTGCGATATAGGAGTCCAAATTTCTGTCCATCCGTGCGTT
The DNA here is from genome assembly GCA_964017185.1 of Rugalucina vietnamica. Classification (NCBI taxonomy): domain Eukaryota; kingdom Metazoa; phylum Mollusca; class Bivalvia; order Lucinida; family Lucinidae; genus Rugalucina; species Rugalucina vietnamica. Next base: position 20,475,945 of record OZ024878.1, on the reverse strand, counting down.
CGTGCGTCCGTCCGTCCGTCCGTCAACATTTACGTCGAAGTTTGGTTTTCTCGACATCAGAAATAGCTGCGAGTCTGAAACCTTGCATAGTAATTGTCCCTGACATACCCTTCAAGCACGCACCTTATCCCGGTGCCCTTGACCTATATTTCATGGTCCACTGACTTTGAAAATTTTTACGTCGAAGTTTTGTCAACATTTACGTCGAAGTGTGGTTTTCTCAACATCAGAGATAGCTGCGAGTCTGAAACCTTGCGTAGTAATTGTCCTTGACTTACACTTCAAGCAATCACCTTAACCCGGTGCCTTTGACCTATATTTCACGGTCCACTGACTTTGAAAATTTTTACGTCAAAGTTTGGTTTTCTCGACATCAGAGATAGCTGCGAGTCTGAAACCTTGCATAGTAATTGTCCTTGACATGCCCTTCAAGCACGCACCTTAACCCGGTGCCCTTGACCTATATTTCATGGTCCACTTACTTTGATAATTTTTACGTCGAAGTTTGGTTTTCTCGACATCAGAGATAGCTTCAAGTCTGAAACATTGCATAGTAATTGTCCTTGACATACCCTTCAAGCACGCACCTTAACCCAGTGCCCTTGACCTATACACGGTCCACTGACTTTGAAAATTTTTACGTCAAAGTTTGGTTTTCTCGACATCAGAGATAGCTGCGAGTCTGAAACCTTGCATAGTAATTGTCCTTGACATGCCCTTCAAGCACGCACCTTGACCCGGTGCCCTTGAACTTTATTTCACAGTCTATTTACTTTGCCTGATGCAGGTGCGATATCGACCTCCGCGGAGTTCTTGTTAAATTGACCTAATTATGAAACTTCAACGAAAAGTTTTTGTCATTAATAACTTCTTTATATATAGGCCAATCTGTATTTTTCTTGTACTTACATTCTGGGCCATGATCTTCACGCTATATTAATAAACTTCCATGTTAATTATCAGGCATGCCTCCGAACCAGCCACCTCCAGGCATACCACCCCCGGGCCACCCTGGCGGACCCCCAGCTCCACACGTCAACCCGGCTTTCTTCCCTCCACAACATCCACAGGCTGTGCCAGGCGGACCGATGGTAAGTCTGAAGTTTGTTATATCCTGTTCTGCCATATGTGATTTGTATATGATCTGATAGGAAAAGCACAGAATCCAATGAGCATACTGTTTTGTAAGCCTTGTGGCAGGAAATATTTGCTGATTAACAGTAAGATGATTTACTGTTTTATGTCAGCAACTTTTCCCCACTGTTTTTATGTGACTATGTGTTAAGTTAGTTAAATAACTAACTAAATGTTATGAACCACTGCAGAAGCTGAGGGTGAGGTTATGGCCATGTAAAACCGGTTTAAGCCCGCCAGTAACTTTGTGTTACTGATCGTTCCAAGTCGATACTTCTGTGGTGGTTCTTTTTGTTTTATGTCTTGTTGGCGCCTTATGTATGTTTTCATATTTTTAGTTAAGTTAAGGTAACTGAGTGGCCACCTATTAGGAAAATAGCTGCTCATTCGGCTTACGATATGTTTCATGGTATAAGTACCTGATTGTTAGTTTGGTTTTTTCCCACCTCGGTTTTTGGAGTGGGAATCTTTTTCTGATTGCGCCTTTTCCTGATCTTTGCCTACTTGTACCTTTTTTTTTTTTCCTGAAAATTAGTTAATACCAAGATGGAATAAAATGAAGATGAAAACATGAATTCAATATAAATATTTATAAGTGTATGTAAAAAAACCTTTGTGTGTTTGTTTATTTTTTTTTTTTTTTTTTTTGGTGAAAAGATGATCCTGATTTCTATATGTAAGTTGATGTCTTTTTCAGCCTGTCCCTTCAGCAGCCCCAACAGATCCCTATGGAAGGCCCCCTCCTGTTGTCTCCTACCCCTCCAGTCACTCAGAGCCCCCATACAGACCCCCTCCTGACAGATATGAACAGAAACCTAGGTGAGGATAGAACGATAGGAGTCACTTTGCAAACTTGCCCTCAGAGACACTGTTAAGTAATGTTTCGAAGTGTAGAATACTTGGAAGCTAGGGGTTACTACAGCCCTAAAGGATTTTTTTAGAAGCTGATCTGTATCTATAGTGATTTTTTATTTTATTTATTTTTTTTTATTATTATTATTTTTTTCTAAGTTATTATTACACATCATTGATTAAATAAATTATGCTTTAATGCTCACTTTCATTTAAGAAGAAAAAAAAACACTTAGAATAGCACATTATACAAACTACTATATTTTGGGGGTGATAATATGTCAGTGTATAGTAATACAGTACATTTGTCCTCAGACCTGTGGACCCTTACAGAGGAGCTCCACCGGACAGAATTGATCAGAAGCCTAGGTAAATTGCTTGGGGGAAGGTGTTGGGGTGTGGGGAGAGAAGAAGAACAATCAAACATCAAATATTTGTTTTCTTTTCCTGGTTATTGAGTGAACTTGATAAAATTCTTTCCATTGAACATCATAATAAAATTAGATGATGAGCAGTATGTGCATTTTATTTGACTAATACTTAAGATAAACACAAAACTAACAGTTTAAGAGAGGTTTTGCAGGCTATTAATCTTTTTTACAGAATGGATTGATTGATCAATTTTAGATACTTTTCTACCATATTCTAACTATTCTACCATCAGATTTATCAGAGGAAATGTAAATGGAATGAAAACTAGTTTTTGAAGACCAAGCCCAATTAATCTGCAATCTAGTGACCATAATTTGATAAGATACTGAAGTATTTGATTTATTGCAAAGTTTCCCAGTTTTTGGCGCATAGAGAAACAGTTTATCCTCATATGAGCTGTTACATTTTGCATCGTCTCGTATGGCGATCATGCAAAATGTATCGTCTCGTTTTGAGATCATGCATCCTCTGCTGCGCTGCTTTAAATATAACAGAAGCATGACCCTTTGCATACTGACATTATAATTGCAACCCTAAAAATAAAATGAAATTTGATGTTTCCGAATATTAACTGAAATGGGAAAGTCTATTCTAAGTCATCACTGTCTTTAAATTTTTCCAGACATGAGCCTACTCCTCCAGCTCTCAGTGAACCTGAATTTGAAGAGATATTTCAGAGGAATAAAACAGTATCCAGCAGTGCCATATCACGGGCAGTTCAAGATGCTAGTGCAGGTTGGTCAAGTTTGATCAAATACTGGTGAAAACAACATGAACTACCAAAATCTGTTTCTAAAAATAGCATAATAAAAGCTTCCTCTTTCACTTAATATTTCTCTGTATGTCTCCGTTCACTGTAAAAAGTATTCACAATGTTGTCTTTTCAATTGGATCTATTGAAACCAAAGAATTCAAATATGTTACATCCTTTGCTCTAAAATGCTACAATATACAGAAATTAAATATTTTAAGACAGGAGAATACAAAACAAATGACTTGGTGTGACCAGTGACTTTCATGAAAACTATATTCGATCTTTAGAAACCGAAGTACACCCAGAAAACTGATCTAGCATGTTGATTTTTTTTTTTTTGTTTTTTTTTTTTTTTTTTTTTATTAAAAATAACTAAAAGTAGCAACATCTTTACAGGTGACTTTGCAAGTGCTATAGAGACACTCGTGACGGCTGTATCACTCATCAAACAGTCAAAGATAGCTAGCGATGATCGGTGTAAAATTCTCATCAGTTCTCTGCAAGACACACTTCATGGGATCGAAGAAAAATCATATGGTTCTAAGTAAGAATTTGTTTCATTTTGATATCAAGAGTTTGTGAAAATAGTTTATCTTTGGTATTGTTTTGTCTTCAGAATGGCTTGCATATGTAGGCATTTGAAGATGTTTTGATTGTTATTTCAGTCGGGAACGGAGATGGGCCTAGCGTAGGATTTTAAAAACAAAATTCACGTGCGTTTGTTCCCGGGAACTACTTCCAATTTTTGAAGCCCTCTTTCAGTTGATGCGTTTATCATCAAAGTTCTCGTTTATACTTCAAATTTGCGATCTGTCAGCGATGAAAATAGAAAAAGCGAACATCATTCTGTTCAAAAAGAATTGCCGTATACGTGTATTTATCCCGGTGTCGCTGAAGAACCGCGTTAAAGTTGCGAGTTTTTTGCCGTTTGACAGTGCCCTCAGAAAAACCAAAAAAGCATTAATTTGCGAATAAACTGGAAATTTTTCATCTTGACAACCAAACAGAGCATAAAATTTTCTGTCTGTGTGCCAATTTTCATCAAAAACTTTTTCTAGGCCCTAAATTTCTGCCACAATCTAAAATCTACTTTCGGTTTCAAAATGGTCAAACCGGAGAAAATGGCGACATTTCTGGGACAGTGTTTGGCTTGTTGTTGACATAAAATGTGAACAAAAACAAGTAATTTATCTTACCATAGGTCTTTGTTCTCGTCGTATAATTTCCAGAAGCACTATGATCAAATTCATATTTCATACAATGTCCAATTTCATTTATTTTCAAAAGAATCGTCTAAAAACAACGACAACAAAATGCAGGAGGAAGTGCAAATTTTCAGGTCTGTGAAATCATATGTGACGTAACAATAATCAGCTGTTGTCACCCCACTGCACTGACACTGGAAGGTAGCACACCACTGTAATTTGAACATCTTACTAGCAGGCTTGTTTCGGCTTGTTTTGATTGAATGCACAACACATGAACAGGGTAGACCTACCTGTAATCTAGATGACATACATGTGTGTGCCAATAAATATTTGCACGTGCTGAATTTCTGTTTTAATGTTGTAATTGCTTTTCCTAATTGGAGACATTAATGGGACACATACACACACGTGTACACACCGTGACACACACACACACACGCACGCACGCACGCACGCGCGCGCGCGTACACGTGGATGCAGGATAGAATAAAAAGAACGTTTTATAGCATTTTAACTCTCGGCACACTCGAAAACTTTGACCTTGTCATTGCAATCATTAAAACACAGTTTTGCTGACATAAAAGCACAGTTTTGGTGACATAAAGCACAGTTTTGCTGTTATTTCAATAATCAATTTCATCAATTTCAAGAATAATGACTGAGTCCAGACGAATCCCATTATTTAAAGACAACCGCCACATGAACTTAGATTCTGAAAACAGTCATACATGTTATCTACGGTTTGATGTGCGCGTTTTCTGTCAGAAGCGAGACAGGGAGGCGATTCCAAGTCGTTAAAAATCATATATATAATCGGAGATGGTAGATCTAAATCGCTTTAAAAATAAAGCAAATGGTTCCTCTGTATGTAAGGTAACCGGCTAAAGCTTTTGGTCTAACGCGTCGAGCACGAGGACGAACCTGAACGAAATATCAATGCAATACTGTTTTTATACGGTTTACAGTTACGCCAAATTATCACGGTTCATGTTAGGTCCCTCGGGGGGTGTTGAAAACCGAGGGCGTAGTAGCCCCTCGGTGTTCAACACTCCCCGAGGGACCTAGCGAATGTAAATAAATGACAAAAACATTTTTGATAGCTATTAGGCCTATTGCATAAATTCTGCAGAAACGAAAGTAATAAGGTACAGAAACAAAAGAAATATGGTGCACTATATTTTACAACCTCATCACATTTTCATACGCTTTTATACTCGTTCCGCATTTCTAGTACGTGCTTTGCGTGGCGCCCGGTAACGAACATAAGTAAAAGCCATTTGATTAACAGCACGTGCGCGCGTGAATTGCAATATTAATGCATTTTTTTTTCTTCATTAATAAACGGCTGTTAATATCGTGTGGCACGGGTATTTATGCAATAATAGGGTTTAAAGTTACCTGGGCTACCCAATTAAATTTCAACAGGTAATCCCAGGTCCTGCCACCCGACAGCAAAAGTACCCGTTTAACCAAATTTTCTATTATAGCGTCATAGTTTTACCAGTCGGGTAGAATTCTCGAACGAGAAGTCGGAAGGATGTTGTATTTACAGGCATGCCGGTATTGATTATATTGCATTATGGGATAGTTTGCTTCCCCTTCGGGAAGTTTTTGCAGCATATTTGGGTACCTGTGTTTAAATGTGCACGCGATGCACACTTTTGCATAAAATTCTAAATAACTTGGATATATTGATTCTAGACTAATATTGCTACAATTTTACCGAGTCGGATTTTTTCTTACGGCCTTTAACATTTTTTTAAATAATATCGAAACAGCGAGCATTTTTACTGTCTCATTTTTCCGACATTACTTCCCGATGGGGAAGTTTCAAGTCTTGCAACGCCTCGGATTTTCACATTTCAAAAAGTTTATTTGTTGTTGTGTTGGTGTTTACGTCCCACCAAACAGCTATATGTCATATTAAGACAGGACCTCGGTTTAAAGTCTCTTCCTGTATGCTGGTCTAGCATCAAAACTGGCTAAACATATGGCAAACCAGAGTTATCAATGCCGAAAGAAGGGAACAAAGCAAGAAAAAGAAACACTGTTGCATTTATGAGAAGAGAATACCTTTTTTATCATAAGTATTTGTCTAGGTCTCAATTCCAATTCGTATGCCGAAGCCTCAATAGCTTAAGTGGTTTAAGCCACGTGTGCCTTGTCGTGAGTCTTTTCCCATGCTTATCATCGGGTGAGACTTTAAACCGAGGTCCCGTCTCAATTTGACCATAGCTGCTGAGTAGGACGTGTAACAACAATACTTATACCAACCGTGCAACCAAATCGTGTTGAAGCGAACCCGACATTGACCCCGTGTCCGACCCAAATGCCACTTAATGTCAAAAAGAATGAATACTTAATTTGCAATCTGCCTTTGAGCAAAGGACGCCCCACTTTTAAAAATGACCAAATAATTTGTCACATAAAGTTACAAAATGAAACAGATTAGATCTTTTAGATAAATGAATATAAAAATAGAGAAGAAAACGCCAAGATGGTATCCATCTCTGGTTACACTCCCCAAAATAGCCTTAATATAACAAAGTTTAGTCATTCTAGCTTATTAGGATGAACAGACGTGTTTTATTCATTGATCAAAGTGGCATGGATTTATAGTTTTGATTTGTGTTGGAATATAGGCATGCATCATCAGGAATACAAGTCCATGAAAAGTATACTACGTTGACCCCCCACTTTCATACAGTAAAACTGGGGTATACATGGGTATACCTGTTTTGCGTATTTTTGTTAAAAAGCATAGATTGTGGGGACTTGTTAGAACCGCGGTCTGATCGTGAACCCACAATTTATGTGTGTGTTGTTTTGTTTGTTTGTTTTTCCTATTGATACTTTTCAATAATTTCAACTTAGAAAAAAATATGTATATTACATTGGGCATGTTTTCGTAATGTTAGACAAAGGTTGCCTTTATAGACTGTATTGAGCTTATCATGAATTCTGGAATATAAATTAAGTCCAAGGAAGTACATCATTGTTCATCCCGGCATCATTCATCATACATGTATCTCAGGTACGATTGTCACATATTACTGGTATGCTTACGTGTTATGACTGACCGTTCCAATGCGATACTTCTGTTGTATTTCATTTACTGTTTTATGTTTTGGATCTGAATGTTGTGTTTATACACCTTTAATGTACGTTTTCATATATTAAGTCCGGGTAACTGATTGGCCACCTATAGGGAAACAGTTGCTCCCTCTGCTTGCGATATGTTCTTTCTGTATTATTTCCTAATTTTTGTTAAATTAGTTATTTTTTCACCTCGGTTTTTAGTGTGGAATTAACGGACTGTGTGCGTCATAAAACATTTATGGATCATTCATTACTTTCACATTTCCATTAATCGACCAAAGATCTTTACCTAAAGTGACATAAGTCATTCGGACGATTCTTTAAATTCCATATGCTATATGTTGCTAAGTAGGACGTAAATACCAACACAAACGTAATCACATTTCATGAAACGTAAGTATCCAAGGCTGTTGAAGACTTTGAAACTTCCCCATCGGGAAGCAATGTCGGAAAATACGAGGTAATAAAAAACCTCGCTGTTTCGATATTATTTAAAACTTGTTAAAGGCCGCAAGAAAAAATCCGCCTCGGTAAAATTGTAGCAATATTAGTCTAGAATCAATATATCCAGGTTATTTAAAATTTAATGCAAAACTGAACATCGCGAGTACATTCAAACATAGGTACCCACATACGGTGCAAAAACTTCCCGAACGGGAAGCAAACTATCCCATAATGCAATATAATCAATACCGGCATGCCTGTAAATACAACATCCTTCCGGCTTCTCGATTGGGAATTCTACCCGACTGGTTTTACCGCGGCCCAGTTTATTTCTACATGTATATGTACTGCGGCATGGGGTCATACCTCACCGACCCAAACCGGGTATTGAACAGCATGGTGTTAAAAACAGAGGACCTATGGTATATAATGGTCATATAGATCGCACCAGGGCAGGGCCAGAATAACCCACAGTGGTTATCTGCAACATGTCAAGTTTCATTTCAATAGATTCAGCAGTTCCCGAGAGTAAAATCAGTTTTGGAAGAATTGTGTGGGCATGGCAGCCATCTTGGTCATTTGACTAGGATTAAGTTTAAACACGTAATGCCGAAACATTGGTTCGCACTTCTTATAAAATTTGGCTTTGATTTGCCAAGCACTTTCAGAGATCTTTGAATATCATGGCTATATACAATGTGTATTGCCCCGGGGCGGGTGCAGACCAACCCCTGTGGTCCAAATGTTTTCAGATTCTTGAATTTTCAGCCCATTGCCCATTTCCTGCAAGCTTTGCTCTTTAAATATTAACCTGTTCAGGAGAAGGTTTTTGAAGGTTGTTTTTTTTTACCATATATGGGCATGACGGCAATCTTGGTAATGAATTATGATACCTTGATTTTTTCCCTCTTCCCATAGATGCTTCACATAAAATTTGGCTTTGATTGGCGACGACAGACGGGCGAACGACAGCCAATCGTACAAGCTGGCTTGTGAGCCTTCGGATCCGGGCTTCGGATTAGGCGAGATAAAAACGTTAAACCACGGTTTTAGATCACGGTACTTGGATAAGTAATCATATTGACGACTGGACCCAACGAATCGATAATGGGATGTCGGGGTGGGATATTTGCATATATTTTGAAACATTTATCATTTACATGTTTTACACGTTAAATGCTCAATACAAGGTGCTGACGGTAAAAGGGAAGCAACTTCAAATGACAGAGCCATGACCTCGAAATAATGAAGAAAGGTAACTCGTACGAGCTTATGCGAGATTTAAGCCATATTGCATTTTTTGTATGTTAATTAATGTTAGCGCGCCACAGTCAACAAGGTAAAAGTCACGTCGAGACGGATATAAGATAATTGAACATGCAATCCCTGAACCGTCGGCTAAATACCAGAGCGGGTATGTCTATTCATGAATTACCGAACTCCGGCAGTTCCGAACGATTTTTAATCAACTTCTTGTCCTAGCTCAGCGTTTGGTCATCCAAACTTATATTTGCAAATTACGTTTTTAAAAATATTTTCCTTTCTCTATGGGTAGCGTTGGCTACCGATAGGCCTACAGAGAGTGGATATTCTGTAGATTTTACTAAAGCATTGTTAGTCAGGCCTATGCACTCGCCGGGCATACCACCGCGGTTCAACTTGTGTCTTTCTTTTTCTCCGTATTTCAGTAAGTTATTCGGCGCCCATGGATCTCCATCGTCGGTGATGTATAACTTATTGTACGTTTTCATAGAATAAGTTAAAAAAAAAAAAAAAAAAAAAAAAAAAAAAAAAAAAAAAAAAAAAAAACACCATAAATATGCGCAGCACATTGCATTACTGCTATGGGCATCTCAACGAGAGCTATATATATGACTTGTCCGATGACAAGTGCCTTTAACATGCATACGCTCTAAAAAGTACAAGTAAGCAATGATCGGAAAAAGGCGCAATCAAAGAAATTCCCACTCCAAAACCCGAGGTGTTAATTCCCATTCCAAAACCCGAGGTGGGAAAAAACTAAATTGACAGAGAAGATGTTTTTAAAATACAACCCCTGGAAACATTTTTTCTTTCATAAACCAACCTTTGGTACGTTTGCTTATTCTGTACAATCTTTGCAACGATAATACGTTCTATCTCCATTAAGCGTAGGTATAAGTGGATATCGTACGAAACCCGTGCGATGTCCGTACGGAGTCACTATACGTTTTGATACAAAACGCAAGGCGGTCGTACGATAGTCGTAGGGTCTTCGAAGACTTTTAGTGGACATAGTACGGAGTCCCTTGGACTTCTGTCTGATACCTTGGTAACAATTAGCTTGTGATGCCAATTTTTGCATTTTCGTGCGGTCTCCACAGGGTGACCCGTGATGTTCCTACGATTCTACGACTTCCTACGATCTCCTTAGCCTCTAAAATTTTGTAATAGTTTGCACTATTACAAATTTAAAAGATTTCTGCGATTTTCCCTACGATATTTTAGACATCGTAGGCGATAATGGGCTATGACGGTAGGTGTTTCCAATTCATGCGGGCATCGTACGATTTTTGTTCTGACTTTCTTTGATGTTCCAAGTCAGAACCATACGGAGATCGTAGGGAAATCGTAGGGAAATCATAGGGTCTCCGCACACTTTTAGTGGAAAACGTAAGGAGCCTGTGCGATGCCCGTGAGGAGTCCCTACGATTTCTGACTGAGCCCTTGCGGTCTCCGTACGATGTTAGGTGTCCGTCCGTCTTTAAAGTACTACCAACGTCTTCGTGTACTCCCAAACGTGTACACCATCACAGTCATGGCTCCCCCAATAGGAAAAGGCAAGCAGTCATATTGAAACCAAATGGTGAAATGTAACCATATCCCATCAAAAGTAAACAACAATCACATGTTCGGCCGCACGATAAACTCGCGGACGCCGTGTATGTCCGTACGGACCGAACGATAGCCGTACTATTTTAATAACCTTGTGATATAAAGTCGTACGGATGCCGTACGATCATCCTAAAGGTTTACGAATATCTTATGAAATTAGTCTCAAAATTATCATAAAAAAACGTGCGGTGACCGCACGATCAGCGCAGGGGTTCCGTACGGCGCCCGTACGATACTAACTGCGATATGTCTACGGGCTACGGTCTTGCGATTTTTAGAACCTTGTAAAAGTGCAGACTACTACAAAATCGTAGAGGCTATGGAGATCGTAGTAAGCCGTAAAATCGTAGGGGTATCGTAGGGTCACCCTGCGGAGATGCAAAAATATGTATCGTACGATCATCGCTAATCGTAGGCCAAATGTAACCTAGGCTTTAGAACCAAGATTTGTTGTCTGGATATATCATTGCCATTGTTGTTTGCAAAGAAGGCATACAGTGCCGGTGGAGGGGGGGGGGGGTACCGTGCCCCATCTCTAACACTTTCGAAATCATTTCACCCTTTCCAATAGTTTCCATGGCGTAAATTCAATATAAATGAAATCATTATTACGTGGTTTGATAGCAGGAAAGCAATCACAAACTGAAAAAATAATATATAAAAAACGAGGATATGCGTATGCATTTAGTAGTGGTGTGAGACCAAATTTGAAAAAATCAATGGAAATCGAATATTTTTGTTCACCTTCTGTAGTAGTCACATGACGCATGATGTCACTCTGTTATGACGACATCATTATAAAGCAAAAAAGAAGAAGGCATGACAGTTTTATGTGCTTGTATTTTCAAGCTTTTTTCTTGCTTTTGGGAAATTTATCTTGCTTCATGTGGTTACAAATTTGAGAAGATATGCCGATACACACTGGAAAAATCGGTAAGTACGTTTATTTGATCGCTTGCATTCGAAAAAGGAATAATGACAACTGATCATTCTAGGCCATCAGTCCCCCATGAAATCATTGAGCAGTTGCCCGAATTTGTTTCAACGTCATTAAAAGAAAACTTGCTATGAAGCTTGGTTATTTATGCGTCTTTAGTCGTCCCTTGTTTTTTAAACACGTGTTGATGGTGTTTACTGCGACTGCGCAAATTGGTTTCGAGTGTCAAAATCTTGTCTTCATTTACGGTCAATTTTCTCCAAAACCGTGTAAACTGGAAATCAAACGTTCGGCCCAAAGTTAGATTGACATCTCTAGAACACCTTGTTAAAATATTTTTGAAAACTTTTTATAGGCCCTAAATTTCTGCCACAATTTTCTGGAGGCACTGTCGTGAATTGGTCCACCGATCCGATTTTGGTGATCAAATTCGAGCGCTAATTTCTAGGACATATCTGATTCGTCAGAATGCAAATTAGGCTCAAGTTGAAGATGAGAAACCAAATTATCCACTGCATACGCATTTCTGCAGTTTCAATAGTTTTATACTCAAATATAGTGAGTTTAAAACACCGGAAGTAGAATGGCGATTTTGTAGATTTTTCCAAAGACAAAATATAGTCCCAAATGGCGGAAGCACAAAAATATTAGAATACAGCTACCGCCCATAGTTACCGACCGACTGTTTTGAAGTTCTTGAACTTCTTTTTACAACTTAAACCTTGTTTTGAAAATCAAATGTGTACAATTGAATGCTGTTCTTTCAATATAACTGAAAAAAAAGAAAATGACAGAATCAGAAATTTGAGATGCTTATGCCATAATTTTGAATTATAGAAAGTTAAAAACGATAGAAATGTTCACTTTAATCTGGACCACTAAGTTTGAGAACTGTGATCAGTATACATAGGAAAAAGCATTCCATGTCTCTACAAACTGTCCAGGCCAATCTGTCAAAAAATAGAATATGAAGAAAAAATGGATGTAGAAAAAAGGAAAAGCAAAATATTGATTCATTTATACAGGGCTGTTCGTGCAAGATCAAGGTCGCGTGAACGTGATCGTGACAGAGAAAGAGAAAAGCGCAGCCGCCACAGATCACGGAGTCGTGACAGAGAATACAGAGAGCGCAGCAGAGAACGTGAGAGCAGAAGTAGCAGACATTACGATGAGAGGGAACGAGAGAGGAGCGACCGAGGAGAGCGCAGAGACAGCGATAGGGATAGAGAGAGGGAGAGGGAATATAGGAGTCGCCATTGAAGAGATGGAATTGTAAGTTAATGAGTAGTTTTGTTAATAGTATTGGGATATATGATAAGTGTCTATTTAAAACTTAATTTCACCCATTTTAGACCTATCTCCATTTCCATTTTAGACATATTTTCAGGTGACTGAGTCAATAGAAAATCATACATGTGAGCAATTACAAAATTGAATGTAAATGGGTGAAATTAAGGAACATAATTAGTTTTTATTGATCTATTAAATTATTTTGCTTGCTTGCTTCATTTAGTTAAATATAAGTATGGATATATTGCCATACAAATATTTCTCGATAACAAATCTGCAAGGGTATTCAAAGCTTCGCGCAGTCACCCTTTGCGCAATCACCCTGTTCCTGAAGTAGATAGCTGGAGAGAGGTAATAAATAACTATCATCTAAAAAAGGTAAGTGATCATTTTCCAAATTTTTTTCTCAGTAAGAATCAAATTTAAGGGTGTTCCAAATTAATAGTAGTTTAATAAGTTCCAGGTTGTTTGCTTTGATCATGTGGTCATTATGAATATTTTCTTTTTTCCAGTCGTTTTTGTTTACTGTGAGGCGTCATGAAATTTCACATAAAGATCTCAGGAAAATGAAGCTTGATCTTTGGAGCTTGTGTTTTCCCCCACCTAGCTGTGATCAACATGGAAAAGTGCTCAAGATCATAATTTTATACATATTTTTTTTATATAAGAATATTTTTATATAAATTCATCTATTTAAAAAACTTTTAAAAGTTTTATATACAATTTTTATATACAATTTTTATACAAGTTATTTTTAATAAATCTTGCTGGGTTGCATTGAATGTTTGTCATTTCATTTCATCTGAAAACTGTTTCTAGTCAGATCACATGTTACAGAATTGTCCATAATTATATTGAGTGTGAGAAAGTGATTAATTATAGGCCTTCATATATATAAATTTAAGAATAATTCATTGCACAATCTTTGTATATTTAGTGTGTAAAACAAAAAGCATTAGCTATTATATGTTTTTACAAACTTTTGACCTACTGTACAAAAATATGATACTGAAGAAGAAGCAACAATTGCCAAAAAGTGAAATATTAATGTAGACTGTCCACTTCAGTGCCATATGAAGTAATGCTAAAATCAATGTTCTTCTTTTGATTTTATATACAATTTTAAATGTAAAATCTTACTTTGTTAAATATTGGTAAATAGCCTTAGTGATCTTCAGTTTAGCGTTAAATAACTATGGACATCAGAATAAAGTTAAATCCTCTTGCATATTTTGATAAAAGGTAATATTGAAAGTCTTCTTCCCAGATTGAATTGTTGGATAGTATGATCATATGAAATAGTAAAAGAACCATACATTATCACATATTTTTGTTTGTAATGCAGCTTAGCTTCCAAGTCAACAATATTTTAGCCAGTTTAGGATGGCTGCTGTGTTCTGTGTACCAGAGCACAAAAAGTCAAACAAAGTATTCTTTCAATTTTTGCAATCTGCAAAAACTAATGTTCCAAGAGACAAATATGCAAAATTGTTAGCCATGATGAACAAATTGGATTACAGTACGTTTGCTTACAGTTGTTTTAAAATAATTGGTAAAAAATCTTTGTTATGGATAACTTTAAAGAATCAATTTTGGTTTAATTATATTGACACTTGAAAGTGGAATCTAAATATCATAAAGGAAAAGAAGCTATGTGTGTGTGTGTGTGTGTGTGTGTGTGTGTGTGTGTGTGTGATAGAAAGATAAGCAGAATGTGTTCTATTGAACTATTTGTATAAAAAAGACTGTTCATGAAATAATTGTTCTCCTATTAAGATATCTCTTGTGTAATGTTATGCATTGAATTGTCGATTGTGAATGAGAGTGAATAGAGATACATATATCTGATTAATTGTCACAATGTAAGCTGTGAAATATAATAAACAAAGACTTCCTAATTTTCATGGCAGTGTAGCTATGCATTTCATATTTCATTTTCATTGCAACCCAGCATTTAAATCATTCCATATACTTCTAAGTGCAATTAAATATGTGTTCAGTTTTAAAGTTCTATTTGCTTGTGGCATTATATATATGAACTGGTTTGATTTCAAGATATACAGCTCCGTTTCATTAATAACATACCCCTGCAATGTCGCAAAATAAATTGACCCCGCACCCTACATTGCATGGCTCATTGCTGGATGGTTATTAGTCTGGCCTGGATGAAACTTCTACAATTTGTGTATATATTTATGTGTGTTAAACTGATAGTTTGTTTATATTGATCGTGAGCAGTCCGATTGGACAGGAAGCTGCTTTCGGCGAGTATCAAAATTCTGGTAGATTTAATGTCAAGTTTTCAACTTTCGGCGATTGGTATTATGTAAGTACTGTGAATATTGCCAGTTTCTGACATGAATGTTGTTCATTGGCATCTATCGTAGATACCTTAAAACTTACATCACATTCGCTAAAGTACTGAAGTAGAAATGGAATATCTAACTATACCTACTACCCTGTATAATGCTACCATGCAAATGCATGTTTTCAGCACATAAATTGTCTGAAAGTTTATCAAATTTAAAAACTGGACATCTGAGAATATCATTAACAGTTGACATGATTATTTAAAGAGAGTTACGATAGCTTTGTATCTAATGCAATGTGTACCTGTCTATGACAATGTTTTAAGTTATGTAATGACAATCTTAAACATATATTTATTAAGGACATTTGATGTTTTTTGAATACAATTGACTGAAATAGTGTGACCGGCGATTTTAACAAGACGGCTTATATTAGTAATCATCCAAGAGAAACTTCAACGAATCAAATATAAAACGCGCGAGAGCACACTAAGATGGAAGTAGACATTAAGAGCAGTTTTGCTTCCTTGAAATATGTCTGTAATGAAGGAAATAGCGTCTATTTAATCATTATTTCTGAACTTTATATGTATTGCGAATGCGGTGCAAGTTTTAATGTATATCAAATAGATGTCAATGAATAACATTCAGGTCAGAAAGTGGCAGTATTCACAGAACTTACATAATACCAATCGCCGAAAGTTGAAAACTTGACATTAATTCTGTCCGAATTTTGGTACATGCCGAAAACAGCTTCCTGTCCAATCGGACTGCTCACGATCAATATAAACAAACTACCAGTTTAAAACAAATAAATGTATACACAAATTGTAGAAGTTTCATCCAGGCCAGACTAATAACCATCCAGCAATGAGCCATGCAATGTAGGGTGCGGGGTCAATTTATTTTGCGACATTGCAGGGGTATGTTATTAATGAAACGGAGCTGTACTGTATGATGTGTGTTTTGGCTACTCAAATCTAAAACAATTATTCGCTGGTTATACTAAAACATGCTTTTAATTAGTTGTTCTCTGTCCTGATGAAATGTTACGCCATATGATAACCATACCAAAACATAGTTGTTCTCACTGGTTGTGTTATCTGTTGTCAAATTGAAAACTTGTTTAGAGAAAGTCAACTGGGTCTGTAAGGATACTTTTTATTTTAATTTCAAATATTCTTTTTTAAAGCAAACCATAAAAGATTTTTGAAGAAATTTTAATTAGACTGTTTTTGTTTTCTACTTCTTTTGCGATTTTTACATAGTGTTGAAGTTTTATTCATTGAAAAGATCCTTCAGCTATTGCCGCAGAAGTTTTGCTTAAACATTCTCCACATTTATTGTTATCTCTCTTAAAAAGATGAGACAAGATGTATACAAGTCACATTGTCAGTTCAGTATTTATGAGTAATTAACAAGATGGACATTCTTGAATATTATGTCATACATTTTGTGCAATTATAAATCTGTCTACTCCACTATAATTGAAAATGACTTTCAGAAAAGGAGAATTTCCATTTGGAAGATTTCGCTTCCTTGTGTATTGTCTTTGTGTATGGTTCTCTCATGTTATTTGACAGATCAGCTTTAGGTTCACCTTATTGTACGCATGCCATTAAAATAGGTTTAAAAGTATCTAACAGTGAATCTATGTTGTATAATTTTTGCAGATTATATTTTAGTTTAGGTCCTTTGAGATCAGTTATGATATTCAGAGTGTTAAAAACACTCACGTTTAGAAACATACTTCTAAGCATTGTTTAAATTATTTGACCCCGTTTAGGAAATTGTCTTTTATTTAGACATTGTGTAAATTCTCGAAATTGCAGTGCAATTGTCTGGCTTTCTGGCTTTAAAAGGGCTACTGATGAGGGTGCATTACACGAAATTGCGCAATATAGTCCATACTTTCTCCCTTTGAATGTTTTCACTGCTTCCAAAGGATCAAACCTTTATATTTTATTTGTACTAGAGCTGATTTTGATTCTAATGCACATTGATATCCAACATCCATGTTTAGCTATAAATCAAGCTTTGAAAATTGTTAGCCTGTGCAGAAAGTGTTACATGTATATATTTACCTGTGGTCCTGGGCTTTATGCCCCACTAACAATTTGAGATTATACAGAGACTCACTGAATAATAGTTAAAAGTCTCATTTAAGAGATAAGCTTGAATTTACAGTCCTGTTTTCCAAGGCATGTAGCTTAACCACTGGACCACAGAACCCAGTGAAACCCATTAAAGGTTAGTGCAAGGTGAGTATTTTATTCTAGAAAAAAATCTCCAATGTGTATGGATATCATAATTCTTGGTTTAAAACCAGAGTTTTAATGTGTTTATGAGAATGAATGTTAGACAAAGGTTCTGAAAGCAGGTAACTTCAGTAACAAGGAAATCATATAGAAATTATAGTTTTCATGTCACCATGGGGTTTAGTGATGTATGTGGGAAACAATTGTATCTATAGCCATAGTATATGTAAAGAACAGAGAAAAAAATTGTGTTATTTTATCAAAGAATTAAGATAATTGTCATCTTCTCAGCAAACAATATTGTCCCATGTACATCATTAAAATAGATCCTCTGGATGCCAGACTTGGGTTGAATTACTGCTTTATAATGGTAGTTATGAAAAATTGTAGCACCCTTAAACTTGTGGTTATCAGCAAATGCTTCTTTCTCGAATCTGAAGACTTTTTTATGTCATTTCTGAAAGTACTTCTACATATAAAACGGAACATAATAGTGTATATTTGAAAAATGTCATTAATAATATTGTTTCGTCATTAAGTAGGGGAACTCAAATGTCAGTACCACATAAATTATAATGTCAGGTCACAACAGCTTCAGATTTGAGCAAGAGCATAAAAATTGTTCAGGAGGTTTTTGTACTTGTGTGGACAATTTGTAGTTTTGTTGCATGCTCATTTATGGTCTTTTGAATGGCTAAGATAAGGTACTGCTTACTGTAAATTTGTAATTCTCTCATTGCATAAATTAAATGCTGTAAGAAATTACATAAGGCGCTGTGGTTATTTCGCTTTATATAAGCATGTACTTTTCATGTTAGGCAGGTTGAATTCTTTCAGTAGAAACTGATTTACAGGAAAGAGAGAGATGCTGCCTCTGTTATGTCTTATGTTTGCTACTAATTTCAAACATTGTTTTCTTGCAGGGTTTATAAAGATGTGCCATTCCATATTCTATAGTTATGAGTAATAATTAAGCATGTTTAGAAGGTTTCATGCCATATTGGTTTCTAAATACAAAGGATTTCCTTTGAAAATGCTCATATCATATATATTGTAATATTTAAGTCAAATTGCACTAAGCATGACAAAAATAAATGATAAATCTACCTATAAAATATCACTAAAACAATAATTATATGAAGGGTCTGATTATTTTAAAACAAGCAGACCAGACTGTTAAGGATATGCATTGAACATGTTCTTAGTGTTTGTCTAGAGATATCTTTTTGCTTGTCATGCTTTGGCTTAATGCAGTCTTAATTGATAAGTTGTTTGTGTTGTAATTACTTCAGTATTGTCAAATTGCACTGTCCTGTTCAGTAAGTAAATGGTAAGGAATGACCAGTAACTGGCACAAGCAGAGCCAAGTTTCTGCCCTAACACTTAAGATTGAAAACAATAATAGTAACAAATAAATAACTTCATATTTGGTACCTTAAAATGTGAAACCCTAATATATAGTATGTACTTTTATTTTAAGTAAGCGAAGGATAAGGATTGAAATTCACTCTAGGAACTTTTTTGGTATTGTGTAGTTTAAAAGACAGTTTAATTTGTTTAATTGCTAGGGGACTTGATTAAAATTTATTATTATACTAAAGGACTCTGAAAACGCCTTTTTTGTTTTATTGATCCTTGCTCTCAGAACACAGGACATATCGGCAAAAATATTTTTGATCTGAAAAGTACAGTCAGTCTGCTTAACTTCAATGCCAAAACCAAAATGTCAACGCCAGTTGTTAACGTCATACACGATGAACACAAGCGTTATCCAGATCACAAAATTAAATTATTGGGACTGAAAATATTCAGAAACAACATGATATCTGGAATGAAACACGAAAAGCCAAGTTGACTTTCATTTGTACTAAAACCGCGGCAATTACGTCACTTTAACGTTTTTTAAGAAAACTTTTAATATTTTGCGTGTAAATTGAAATGAATTCAAAAGTTTTTGAACACAATAACTACAGCTCCGTTTCATTAATAACATACCCCTGCAATGTCGCAAAATAAATTGACCCCGCACCCTGCATTGCTTGGCTCATTGCTGGATGGTTATTAGTCTGGCCTGGATAAAACTTCTACAATTTGTGTATACATTTATGTGTGTTAAACTGGTAGTTTGTTTATATTGATCGTGAGCAGTCCGATTGGACAGGAAGCTGTTTTCGGCATGTACCAAAATTCCGACAGAATTAATGTCCAGTTTTCAACTTTCGGCGATTGGTATTATGTAAGTACTGTGAATACCGCCACTTTCTGACCTGATTGTTATTCATTGACATCTATTTGATATACATTAAAACTTGCACCGCATTCGCAATACATATAAAGTTCAGAAATAAGGATTAAATAGACGCTATTTCCTTCATTACAGACATATTTCAAGGAAGCAAAACTGCTCTTAATGTCTACTTCCATCTTAGTGTGCTCTCGCGCGTTTAATATTTGATTTGTTGAAGTTTCTCTTGGATGATTACTAATATAAGCCGTATTGTTAAAATCGCCAGTCACACTATTTCAATCAATTGTATTATGTCCTTAATAAATATATGTTTAAGAATGTCATTACATAACTTAAAACATTGTCATAGGCAGATACAAGGCTATCGTAACTCTCTTTAAATAATCATGTCAACTGTTAAATGATATTCTCAGATGTCCAGTTTTCAAATTTGATAAACTTTCAGACAATTTATGTGCTGAAAACATGCATTTGCATGGTAGCATTATACAGGGTAGTAGGTATAGTTAGATATTCCATTTCTACTTCAGTACTTTAGCGAATGTGATGTAAGTTTTAAGGTATCTACAATAGATGCCAATGAACAACATTCATGTCAGAAACTGGCAATATTCACAGTACTTACATAATACCAATCGCCGAAAGTTGAAAACTTGACATTAAATCTACCAGAATTTTGGTACACGCCGAAAGCAGCCTCCTCAGTGTCCAATCGGACTGCTCACGATCAATATAAACAAACTACCAGTTTAACACACATAAATATATACACAAATTGTAGAAGTTTCATCCAGACCAGACTAATAACCATCCAGCAATGAGCCATGCAATGTAGGGTGCGGGGTCAATTTATTTTGCGACATTGCAGGGCTGTTATTTATGAAACGGAGCTGTAGATAGGCACAGACTTACGTAAAAATTATCATTACTTTTAACGCTGTAATCAAATGTCTAGATGTATTTTAAACACTTACGCTTGATGTCAGCAAAGAATGTTGGCACATTAAACGACATTGAAAGAAAGCCCCTATTTATTAGCTCACCTGAGCCGTTAGGCTCACAAGGTGAGCTTATAGGATGGCCATGATCCGGCGTCCGTCCGTCCGTCGTCCGGCGTCCGTCCACAATTTCAAAGATCTTCTCCTCTGAAACCGCTTGGCCAATCAAAGCCAAATTTTATATGAAGCATCTATAGGAAGGGGGAACCAATGTGTATATAAGAAATCTAGGTCACATGACCAAGATGGCCGCCATGCCCATATATGGTAAAAACCCTTCAAAAATCTTCTTCTCCCGAACCAGTGGACCGATTTCAATGAAACTTGGCATGAAGCATCAATGGCTCAAGCACTACAATGTGTATATAAATTATGACCCTGTGATGACCTTGACCTATTTTACAGCAAGGTCAACATAGGTCACCAATGCATTTGAATGGGGAAAACTTTTAAAATGTCATTTAAAGTGAAAGTCTTGCAGGAAATGGGCAGTAGGACTGAATATTAATGATTCTGAAAAAAATTGGACCTCAGGGGCTCATGTGCCCCCACCCCGGGGCAATATACATGTATATCTTCACTATATTCAAACGTCTTCTCCTCTGAAACCGATTGACCAATCAAAGCCAAATTTTATGTAAAGCATCAATAGGAAGGGATAACCAATGTATATATAAATAATCCAGGTCACATGACCAACATGGCCGCCATGCCCATATATGGTAAAAACCCTTCAAAAATCTTTTTCTCTGGAACCGGTGGACCAATTTCAATGAAACTTGGCATGAAGCATCGATGGCTAAAGCACTACAATGTATATATAAATCATGACCCTGTGATGACCTTGACCTATTTTACGGCAAGGTCAACATAGGTCGCCAATGCATTTGAATGGGGAAAACTTTTAAAATGTCATTTAAAGTAAAAGTCTTGCAGGAAATGGGCAGTAGGACTGAATATTAATGATTCTGAAAAAAATTGGACCCCAGGGGCTCATGTGCCCCCACCCCGGGGCAATATACATGTATATCTTCACTATATTCAAACGTCTGCTCCTCTGAAACCGCTTGACCAATCAAAGCCAAATTTTATGTAAAGCATCAATAGGAAGGGATAACCAATGTGTTTATAAATAATCAAGGTCACATGACCAAGATGGCCGCCATGCCCATATATGGTAAAAACCCTTCAAAAATCTTTTTCTCTGGAACCAGTGGACCAATTTCAATGAAACTTGGCATGAAACATTGATGGCTAAAGCACTACAATGTATATATAAATCATGACCCTGTGATGACCTTGACCTATTTTATGGCAAGGTCAACATAGGTCGCCAATGCATTTGAATGGGGAAAACTTCTAAAATGTCATTTAAAGTGAAAGTCTTGCAGGAAATGGGCATTAGGACTGACTATTAATGATTCTGACAAAAAATGGACCACAGGGGCTCAAATGCCCCCACCCCGGGGCAATATACATGTATATCTCCATAATATTCAAACATCTGCTCTTCTGAAACCACTTGGCCAATCAAAGCCAAATTTTATGTGAAGCATCTATAGGATGGGATAATCAATGTGTATATAAATAATCCAGGTCACATGGCCTCCAGGCCCATATATGGTAAAAATCTCTCAAAAATCTTCTTCTCCGGAACCAGTGGACCGATTTCAAGGAAACTTGGCTTGAAGCATCGATGGCTCAAGTACTACAATGTATATATAAATAATGACCCTGTGATGACCTTGACCCAGTTTATGGCAAGGTCAACATGGGTTGCCAATGCATTTGAATGGGAATAACTGTTAAAATGTCATTTGAAGGAAAAAACCAGCAGGAAATTGGCAAATGGACAAAATGTTGATTATTCTGAAAAAGAAAATGGCCCAAGGGCTTCATCTGCCCCTGCACTGGGATTAAATACCATAATATTCAAACATGTTTATTGGTATATGCAGCAGATCTCAGGTGAGCGTTTTCAGGACCATTGGTCCTCTGGTTTATTTATTTTTTTTTTTTTTTTTTTTTTTTTTTTTTTTTTTTTTTTTTTTTTTGCTTAAGGTTGTTAGCTATCACCAGAAAAAAAAAAAAAAATAAATTGTAGCTACTTTAAGGTTTTCTGACGTCTGTAAAAACAGCTGTAGCATACAATCCAGCGAACAAATCTTTATGGATAAATATTGTTTATTGTGTTGAGATAATATGTTTATTTCATATTTATCTGCTCAACTTGAAGGAAGTTTTAAGCAAATGATAACCGATGTACAGTGAGGCGTTTTCAAAGTCGTTTAGTATTTTTCATTTTTCAAAAGCAAAGTATATGAGTACACCAGTCCTATTAAGATTTAGTCTTTCTATCTTTCTTTTCCTGTTATATTCCAACTGTTTTCATTGTTCTAAATACTTTACTCTGAAGACATCAGTTTTCAGCTTCTGATAAAACCATGCACTAGTAACATAAGACATAATACCTTGGGACTATAGTGTTAAGTAACTAACTGACATAAATTCATAACACTGCATTACCCTCCCACAATTATTAAATGTAATGAAATATAATGTTGTACCTTTTTATATTAAGAATGATCATATATGTTAAGGTTATTGTTATGTGTGCATGATACAGGTTTTGAAAGCTAAGGGCGCTTTCCAAAGCTCTTTAATAACATTTTGCTTATGGTTTGTAGAGTCGTATCATTTAACAATTTTGTCAAAGGAGCAAGAGCTTGTTATTATAGCTACAACCAGTTTAGCAACCCAGTTATGTCCATGTCCTAGTGTTTGTTAGTTTGCTGGCAATGCTGGGTATGGAAAAACATCTTTCATTGAGATTAGTCATAAAATTTTGTAATGAAAAACATCCAACTGGCATTTTCATCTCACAGTCCATTTGACACTGAATGGATAAAAAAAGACAAGAGTTCATTGATATTGAGAAAAACATGTCTATCTTGGCCAAACTAGATGGCTGAGAGTCATGTAGATTTGAAATCCTGTCTTATATACACTTTGGGGAAAATGGGGCACGTTGAAATTTAAAGTGAATGTGTATTCCTGTTTGTTTTATCTGTAATCATCAGGAAAACATGCCCATGAAAAGTATACCCCCTTTATAGTAAAACTGGGGTACACTAGGGTATACATATTTTTTCTTATTTTTGCTCCAAAACATAGATTGTGGGTACTTGTTAGAACCGCCTCGCCTAGGCGGTTCTAACGTGAACCCACAATCAATTTTTAAGCAAAAATATATGAAATTTCAAACTCTTTCCGATGACATTTTAAATTTATCACTGTATATTGCATGGGCATGTTTTCGTAAGGTCACCTTAATAATTATTGGCATACGATGCCTCAATTTCTTTAAGCAACTCCACCGTCTCAGTCTGCAAATTCGTTTTGTTCCATTGAAATAGTTTGTTTGTGTAAATTATGTGAGTTTCAGGTTTTCACCTCTTAATGGATTAGCCAAGAACACATTGTTCTTGAGAGCAGTGTAGAATACATGACTTTAAAACAAGAGGTGGGCTGATTTTAAACCCAAATTTCTCTCCAGACACACGAAGTGGTTGCTCTTATCCAAAATGACAATACAGTTGACCTGGACAGCTAAACTCAGCTCAAACAAGCAAAACTAATCAAAACCTGAAAGTCACATTATTCTTCTTAAATATTTGAAAACAAACTAGCAGCTTAACATAGAGAATCTGCTATTTAATCAATTTATTTGAGACTTTGTAAAATGGGTATATATGTAAGACTCGCAACTAGGCCGGTTCCCCCAAATAGGCCGATTGCCACAACTGTGCCGATTCTCACAACTAGGCCGATTTCATCATGGAATTCCAGAAACCGGCCGATTTTCCCCACAAGTAGGCCGACTTTGTTACGCCATCCTCACAAATGGGCAGATTGCAATATTAAGCGTTACATTGCCCCGCGTCAATACGACGAAGATAAAATCACAATGCAAATCGACGCATATATTCCAATTTGCATGTGTGGTTTCTACAATTTTGCAAACATTACAACTGATTTAATATTTAGACTCAAATATGGAATCTAGCATAAACTTGAATATTTTCGGCTCATTTACAGTATTAAACATGCAAATCCCTGTCAAATTCACTGTATGATGGACGCATTACTGCGAAGCATCATAAACGCACAAACATGCTCTTATTAGGTGAGAGGCTGTTGAATGATCACGAATCACAGCGCCCGTAGACCTCCGTTGGTGTTGCTATAATTATAATGCATTTACGGCGACGTAAACTTTGTTTGGTGTAACGTGACGTCAGAAAAATCGGCCCGTTTGTGGGATGACGTCAGATTTGTGGGACTCGCCCATTTGTGGGATCGGCCTAGTTGTGGGAATCGGCCTAGTTGTGGGACTCACCCTAGTTGTGAGTCCTACATATATACAAAACAGAAACAGTTGTTTTGTTAATTTCAACACCACATTGATACTGATCCGATCTTAAGACTATTGAGCTGGCATCTGATCTAACCAGATGTTTTTGCACTTACCAGTTACAAAAGAGGATTTTCACTTTATATTCATATTTATGTAGTATTGAGAGACTGTTTTGCTAATTATAAATACTTTTGTGTTGAAATAATTGACCGTTTCTGTACGGGTAGCATTAAAATGCAGTGATAAGGGTGATCATCAAAGTCATTTCAGCTGTACAGGTGTTCAAGTGATAATAATTAGGGAAAATGTTTATAGAACACATAACCATCTTGTATGTTAGTCAGAATTGCATTCCATTGATGAATGATTATGTCATTGGTATTTTAAGAAGAATTGTTTTGAGCATCTATAGCATAATTTTGCTCTGATAGTTACCGTCTGTGGCAATATTAGTGATTGGCAGAAAGAGCATTAGTGTAATTGTATAAGGGTCTTTTTCATATCCTGGTACTTGAAAAATTGTAACTGACATTTACTCATAGTAAATATAAATCATATGTAATTCTCAAAAAGACGAAACCCTCTCTCTTGTTTACAATGTAAATAAAACAATAATGACATGTTTTTGCATTAAATTCAGGGCATAATTCTGAAATCATCAGAGGTGAAAAGGACCCTCATGTTTGTGATTTTGTAACACTTGTGAATATTCATTCTGATATCTGCCCACTAATACTTTTCTTGCCAATCTTTGTGTATACTGTTTATGGAAGCATTTGCCTTTTGGGTACTAAACTGATGGGAAGTTTAGAATCATCACCAAATTTTCACCAATGATTTGGAATCTAAATGTGATATGATAAATTTTCATATTCTCATACATTACATGAATTATGCAAAATTGAATTGTTTGCTTTTACTTTCATACATGGATTTGTGAAAAATATGTCTTTTAAAAATACATACAAAAAAGAAAAACAAATTGAAACATGCATACAAAGAGTTTGTTCTTTTAAAATGTCTTTGGATTTGTTTTAATATCTATTTAGGAAATTTAAATATGCACAGAAGTGTCCTTCCCATCAGTCTTGTGACCATGCCGTTGAATAAACTGGACCTGTTTTCTAACCATATATGCCTCTGCTCTTTTGTAGGTACATACCTTGCGAGTGTAAATATTGACGTTGTCCTTTCGACATTGTACACAAGGTTCTAGTTCTCAGCTGTAAGCTAGTATTGTGGAGCTATATTCTCATATAGTGACCTTCCTGCTTCATAGGCCTGACTGTTACAATCTTGATGAGCCAAGTCGTGAGAAAACATGTCTCTTGTGTTTCTGTCTATAATTTTAAACACCAAGGTTAGCTGGCACAACCAAAGTTTTAGTTATTTGCCTCGACTTTGGATACAGAATATTGAGGTGTTATATTAAACTTGAGTTGTGCAATCTAATAAGGACCTGAATTCTAAAGCAAATGTACCTGCTATTCTGCATCCGTGAATTTTAAGTTTCTCAAGGCTTTGCTCATCTGCATATGACTTTGGCATATGATGAGCTTGTGATGTTGAAATACATGCGGTGTCAGTGTTATAATATTCTTGAAGAAGAAAGAAAAGAAACAGTGGATCATCATCAAAAGCAAGGCTCAGTCAACAGAAGGAATGAACGGACAACTCACATTTGGAATTCCCCAACTATGGAAGGATTACTTAGTGGAATTATTCATAAATGTTTCCATAAGTGTTGCAATTTCCTTTTTTTCTATTTTTTTCTCATTTCTTCAACAGCAAATAGATCATGAGTAAAAAGTGCAGATGAAAAAAAAAGTTTTTTTATCTGTCAGTTTTAATCTGTCATAATAAAATGTCACTATTGTTATGGTCTTGTTTATTTGAGTTTTAAGATGAGTCATGTGATACGAGCATCTTCTACTGTGATAAAATGTAGGTAGTCTATGGCTTTAAGCGGGTTTTCCGTTTGCTTTGGGTTTGCTCGATGCAACTTCTGTCAAAATGTACGTAAATGCAGAAAAATATACAAGTAGGCAATGATCAGGAAAAGACTATCAGGAAGAAATTCCCACGCCAAAATGGAGGTGGGAAAGAACTAAATTGACAATTAGGTACTTACACTTAGAAAACATATAGTAAGCCGCGTGAGCAGCTGTTTCCCAATAGTCGGCCACTCAGTTACCCGAACTTAACTGAAACTATGAAAACATACTGTTCAAAGCACAAAAATTCAACCCCAAAACATAAAGCAAATAGATCAGGAGCCCACATTTCTTTCTTGGAGGCCCGGTTATGAAAAATATCGGTATGACCATCCTCCTTAAAGATAAAGATAAAGATAAAGAAGCTTTATTTAACGTCGCGTTTTTAACAGACAACATTAGCTCATGAGCTATTATGTTGGTTTAAGAAGAACATTTATCACATGAACGAAATGTACCTCCTAGGAAGCCCCGATGACAATCTTAATTATTTTTGTTATTGAATAATAGCAGATTAAGGTCCGTTTATTTAAATCCTTGAAGTAAATTCTTAAATAGCCATTCAATGACAGTGATTCATCTTTACTTTGACCGTTTAGTCTGTCATGACATCTTTGTCTTTAAAGGAAGATAGCCTGATGACCACCTTTACTGGGAAAGGGTTAGTCATTTCGCTTTTAGGTGTTATTTCTATGTGATCATTGGATTGTTCTTTTCTTTCCGAAGTGGTGTATGGCTTTGGGATTTTTTCATATTATACTTTTTTTTCTCCAGAAACCATGTAGTCGTCATAGTATGATTGACAATGGATATAAAGCAATAAAACAAATTCATCAAACTAAAATACATTTATTTTTTATCATTGAGAGTATGTTTAAGGGAATTCCGATCTCTATGTAGCTCACTTTGACGCTGTGGAGGACATACATTCTTTTTTCTTGGAAAAGTATGCATCAAACATTCCTTTAGAGAATCTGAAACATATCAAAATTTGGACATCGCTATCAGTAAGGTCTAGTCTTTTTTTAAATGCGTGCATATTATTATCATCTATATTTTACATGGGTGAAAGTTTTCAGTATTAATATGAATGCAGTATTTGGAAGATCTTTCCCTCAGTGTATTTTTTTTTCTATTTTTTGTCCGCACCTCCTCCCCATCGGACACCAGTGCACAACCTGACTTTATTTATTTCACTTATACTAATTACAATGGCATACTATATACAAGATTTCTAAATCGACTATCATCAGACGTATGTATGTATGTATGTATACAAGAACAAGAACAAGAACTTTATTTACCTCGTCATAGGTTAGTGGAGGTCGAGGCCATCCTGCCACTAACCTTACAAACTAATCTAATACTACTTGCAGTAGGTCAGTTCTGACCCATGAGCAAATATTCTTGCATAGATGTCTATGCGCATAGCTGTTTGAAGCCGTTTTCGATTGGTCGAAAGCCGTGTTCAAACTTCAAAACCCATGTTCAAATCATGAAATTCACGTGCCGTTTGAACATGGGTTTTGGCCGACGTCATTGGTCAATGCGACGTGACGTCATGTGTTTCGTAGAAACAAAATGGCCGACGTTGAAGAAGCTCCGCGGTTTTCGGTCAGTTTTTTACTTTGTTAATGTTATTTTCATGAGACTTAAAGTGGATTAGAGTGAAAATGCAAGAATAGCGATCAACCATGGTTCGTTACAGTGTTCAAACATTCGCTGGATCACTCGGAAGGTGTTTGAACACGCGGCCTTCGGCCTTGTGTTCAAACACCTCCCTCGTGATCCATCGAATGTTTGAACACTGAAAACCATGGTTGATCCCTATAATCATAATACACATGTGAAATGAAAGCATTATGGCGGACAGCGTGCAAAACATGAATACTTTATATACAAAACATTTTACAAAGACTGTAAGCTCATTTTGACAATATTTGCAACATATACAATCCTTACATATTTTAAACACATATATATGTATGTATATAATTACCAGGCATTACTAGTATTGTACTGGTGAAGATATTTTTATCCAATCAAAGCTGGGCTGAACAATGACCTTATTTCAAAAATAAGGACACTGCACAGTCAACAGCCGATTATAGCAATCATAATATTATATCTAATGTAAACCAAGGCATCGTCTTGCCGAAACGAAACAAGACGATGTTTAGGTTCCATTAGAGATTAAAATTTGATATTTCATCATTGTTAAAATTTGCTCATGTTAACTGAATATATAATACGATTACATAATTCTGTTCTATATTAATACTTAAACTTTACATTTATTCTCAATTTCTTCGTAAAGAGGCTTGTGTTCGTTTTTCGAAACTTTTGTAGATATAATTACCCAATTTCGTGAGTGTACTTTTATTTGAGGATTGAAACAATTCAATAAGTTTAAACATACTATATCTACGTCGATAATACGGTTTTATAAAAAGTTGTCTTTCGTCTTTATATAGATCACATTCAAAAATAAAATGAAATTCGTCCTCTACAATATTGCAAGTTGGGCATAAGCGGTTTCCTCTTGGAATACGATTAGGTCTGTTCCAGCGGCCAGATTCAATATGTAAGCGATGAGAAGATACTCTGAGTTTTGATATAGCATTTCGAAATTTTTTGTTCCTAACTTTTTCTAAATATGACTGGAATTCAAAAATACATATTTCTTTGTAAAACGATGTTAAACGTCTGTGCCAATTTTGTATAAAATGATCTTTAACCCTCTGCCAAAAAATGGTTAAAATAGTTTTTTGTCACCAACTCCTTGTGCTTGCCACACATGAAAGAACCCCAGATTAGAAAGCATATTTTTTACCAATGCAGCCCAGTTCTGAGTGTTTGGCCTTTCAGTTAAATCAGTAAGCATAAGATTATATAAAATTTTGACGTTTTTTCTGTCTCCGGCGTGAACAACTTTAAACCAATATTTTATAATGCACAATAATCTACGTGAATAATAGTTAGTTCTTCCAAATTCACCATAAACAAAATCGTTCTGGGTCGAAGTTTTCACACCTAATAATTGCTTACAAAACATCATATGAGTTCTTTCAATTTTATTTGCTTGACAAAACCCCCATACTTCGCACCCATAGTTCAAAATTGGTGTAACTAATTTGTCGAACAATTCAATTCTATGCTTTGGCGTTATATTTGTAAAATTATAAAGTAATTTGTTCAGTTTAAAAATTGCTTTCATACCTTGTCCAGCAAGAGTCTCTTGGCATTCAGAAAAAGAACCACCCGTAGAAAAGATAATGCCTAAATAGGAAAATTTTTTAACAATATCTAATTCTACATTGTTGTAATAAAACTTCATATCTCTCGGCAAAATACCTCCACGACGGAAAACCATTACTTTAGTTTTAAGTGTATTTACAACTAACCTATTCCTGTTACAATATTCTGCCAATATGTCTAAATTGTTTTGTAATTCTTCAGCAGTATTTGCAAATATTATAATGTCATCAGCATACAACAAAAGAAACATTTTAAACATACCTACATCAACTCCGGCACTGCCTTTTAAATAAAGCTCATCCTCGAGATCATTGAGGTACATAGCGAAGAGGAAAGGAGATAAACATTCTCCTTGTCGTACACCAAGTTCACAGTTAAAACCCATACTAATATTACAGTCTAACTTAACTTGAGACTTAATATGTTTATACATTGACATGACTACATTTAATATTTTACCTCTAACACCCATTTTAATTAGCTTGTACCATAATATATCACGCACTACATAATCAAACGCCTTAGTGAAATCTACAAAAGCACAAAATAAATTCTCGTTTTTGTTTAATGTATGATTAATTAATCCGTGCAGGACAAAAATATTATCAATAGTTCCCATACACTCTCTGAAGCCAGCTTCAATATAAACATAGTATTCTTCAGCCCATTCTGTAAGCCTGTTGTTTAAAATTCTACTAAATAATTTCCCCAATACGCTTAAAAGAGTTATACCCCTAAAATTATTAACATCGTATGTATGTATGTATGTATACAGCTTATGTATGTATGTATGTATGTATGTATGTATGTATGTTGACATAAACCTGTAAGAAGGTTGAAAGGAGGGTATGTGTCTATATTGTTAATTACATTTATGTATGTATGTATGTATGTTGACATAAATTTGTAGGAAGGTTAAAGGAAGGTGTCTGTGGTGTTAATTATATGTATGTATGTATGTATTTATGTAAAAAAACAAACAAAAAAACTTATGTATGTATGTATGTATGTATGTATGTATGTATACAAACAAAAGCAAATATGTATGTATGTATGTATTTTACGTGTGCGTGTGCAAATAAGTATGTATACAATCTATTAAGGGAAATTTGTATGTATGTATGTATGTATGTATGTATGTATGTATGTATTTTTACATATGTATGTATTTTTACAAAGGAAATTTGTATGTATGTATGTATGTATTTTTACATATATATGTATGTATGTATATTTACATGTGCGTGTGCAAATAAGTATATAAAATCACATTAGGTAGGTATGTTAGTGTAAAGTTGTTTCAAGATATTTGTAGATTGGTTGGTAATAAACGTGTGTGTGTGTGTGTGTGTGTGTGTGTGTGTGTGTGTGTGTGTGTGTGTGTGTGTGTGTGTGTGTGCCATTACTGATAATGTAAATATGCATGAGCTGCATGTATGTGACCAAGTAGTTACAAATGATTTGTTGGTATTATTATCTCTTTGTGTATTGAGAAGAAAGCATCGTCTAAACTTCATAACGGCAAGAAATTTCGCGCGAATCGCGCTTGCAGGTTGTGCTTAAGACATGTTGATTGTCTTAATTCCCCCAATGTATTGGTATAGGAAAACCCTAGTTTTCAGTATTGGAAAAATGGCTTTTCAGTATTGACATTTTTTGGAACTTTCACCCATGATTTTATAGTGGCTTTGAATTGTGATTATAGATTAAAATACTAATGCTAAAGTAATATGAATCAAATAATAAACTGTGTAGTACATACTTGATAAAATCAAAGGATCCGTTTGAGAACCGAGCTTGTACTAAACCACCAATGGCAAGAGTTAACATATTTTCCTGGAAAGCAAAAGGACATAAAAATTAAGAGCAGTAAGCATATTAACGTGAAAAGAGATGGGCCATACCACGGTTTCGGCTACTGAAGCCTCGTAAGTGTCTGTAAATCAACGTCCGGTACGTCATTATGATGATAATGGTATTATTGAATTGGTCGATGTCTCGTTCTTTCCATTTGTCAAAGACTATATTTGACACATAAAATGAACTAACATCATTTTGTCAGTTTTCTATGGATTTAACGAATTTTTAAGGGCATAGCGAATGGCCTTGTTTTGAATTCAAGCAACGCAAGTTTTCAACCCTACATAATTTCCTTATAACTTGAAAATATGTAGCAAACTGTTCAGCTCCAAAAAGTCCTAGATATGAAGAACTTTGAGGAGTTTCTGGCACTATTCCTCTAGGTTCAACTTTGAGAAGTTTCTGGTCCTTATCCTTTTAGGTTTAACTTGGCAAATCGTGCATTTCCCTTGACTGCATAATGTCTCAAAACGCTTAAAACCAAATAAGCAATTGGGTTTGGTTAATGGTTTAGAAAACTCAAGAATTTAAAATCTGAATTCGACATCAGATCCCCGAGGGTTTAAAAATTTTTCCTCCTCAACTCAGCTGAGCATGAAATAATTCTGAAATAGGCAAAATTTATCTAAGTTTTGGGTTTAGACCATCAAAGCCAGTAATTTATCCTGCTAATGTTTCAGTGCCAACAATTGTTTAAATGCCAACAATTGTTGGCATTTTAACATTTATCAGCAGGATAGATTAACATTTATCAGCAAGATAAATTTTAGTCTCAGCTGAGCTGAGCATGAAAGAAAGTTCTATGACATCGAGACCAGGAAAACAAGAAAATGACAATAAACTGATAACACCATAAACGCATACCAGGGCAAACTGATTGGCCTTTATACAACAGTTTTTAACTTCAATGTCTGTTACTCCCGTTACAGATCCACCTTCGTCAAATTCGGCTTTACACTCTAGGTAATCTCTGATCCAGCCGAGCTGGTACCCTCGGTCAGGGAAGTTAGTTAAGTCAATACCTTCAGTACCTAGACCTGTAAATTAAAACTGAATTTCTTGAAAATCAACACGTACAAATAGCCTGAAAATTAAATATGAATTCTTGAAAATCAACACTTACAAATAGCCTGAAAAGTAAATATGAATTCTTGAAAATCAACAATTTCTAAAAGCCTGTAAATTAAATATGAATTCTTGAAAATCAACACTTAACAAATAGCCTAAATATTTAATATGAATTGTTGAAAATTAAATATGCATTTTTTGAAAATCATCACTTACAAATAGTCTGAAAATTAAACATGAATTTCTTGAAATCGACACTTACAAACAGCCTGAATACTAAATTATGAATTTCATTAAAAAATCAACACTTACAAATAGCCTGAAAATCAAATATGAATTGTTTTAAAATCAACACTTAAAATAGCCTGAAAATTCAATATGTACTTCTTGAAAATCAACACTTACAAATAGCCTGAAAATTGAATATGCATTTCTTGAAAATCAACACTTACAAATAGCCTGAAAATTAAATATGAATTTCTTGAAAATAAACTTAAAATATCCTGAAAATTCAATATGCACTTCTTGAAAATGAACACTTACAAATAGCCTGAAAGTTAAATACGAATTTCTCGAATATCAACACTTACAAATAGCCTGAAAATTAAATATTAATTTCTCGAAAATCAACACTAGCAAATAGCCTGAAAATTATATATTAATTTCTCAAAAATCAACACTTACAAATAGCATGAAAATTAAAATAAGAATTTCTTGAAAAATCAACACTTACAAATAGTCTGAAAATTAGATCTGAATTTCTTGAAAATCATTGCTAACAAATACTAACTGTTGTGAATGGCGCATGTATTTGTATGGGGTTCTGATTCAGAAATTTAGAAATACTTTTACTGAAACCCCCTTCCTTTTCTGAACCAATTCTCATTGTACGTGTACTTTTGAAAGCTAAAGGAAAACAAATGTTTACAACTATTTCTATCAATTCTGTAAAATAGAAATTAAAATGGATTTTGTTATTCACATTTGTACAGGGTAATCAGCTTACCTGCCATAAAACAGAAATGGTGACCTATTTCATAGTGCTCACAGTTGAACATGGCATATTCATAGTCAATAAAGTGAACAGATCCTGAAACAAGATCAGTCGAATATTTTAAGTCTTGAATGCAGTCTCTTGCAGGGGTTATTATATTCATAATAGTCCAGCCAATACTGAGCAAACTGTAGTCTTGAAATTAAACTTCAGATACAACTGGATTGTGGCTGTGACAACGAACTTTTGGTTATTCAGCGGGTGCAAATGACAAAACTGTGTCAACTGCATTAACGGATACTGACGGATGTTGATGTCTTTTCTCGGGTGTTAGTCGTAACGAAAAAAAAGATGAGGCGGTGATGGGAAAAGACGGTTGTTAATTGTTCATAAAAAGTCGAACTCGGTATTAATAAACTACCTTTATCCCTGTTGTATATGATATTTAGATGTGAAAGGTCATTATGACAGAACACCACAGGTGATTGTAAACTATCAAGATGCCGCCAAAGCTCGCCCAATTCATGGCTGATTATGGTTTTGGATGGTATCATTTCATGCAACCTATGAATACAGAAATAATACAGGAATATAAAAATAACATGCGTCAATTTTGTATTTCTATGGTCTTTTGAAGACTGGCATTTTAATACTGAAATACTTTTCACTAGAATAACGGAAAAAAAATAATGCGAATGGATAATCTCTAGGATTTATCAACTAACATTGACGCGTTTACTAATATTAATTACCTAATTTTCAATCGGAACTTGTGCAGGCCTATTTTAATCCCACAGGATGAATCTACAAGAATGCATGTGTCTCGGTTTGCATTCATTTGCGTATCTTTTCAGTTACAAAGTACTCGAGTAAAAGAGTGATTATGTTTGTTGTATTTAGATTAAATTTTGCAAATTTTAGACTAAATAAAATGGCCATTCATTCTTGTTACCTGCTGTCCTTTTCAGGATCACCAGGAAAGCCGTCTGGGATCATGTCACGCAAATTCAGAACGAACTTTTTCCACTGACTTCGGTCTGAGAAATCTTTTACAGTGACCGTTGCATGCAATCGACATATTTCCTTTGAGACCAATCTAGACAGCGGGGAAAATAACGAATTTTACTTCCAATTTTGAAATTTCAGGAAACCCTTGTAAAATATTTTTGGAATGACTAAATAGTTAATAACTGAATTCGTTAGTTTAGCATCAACCTGTTTCATTTTAGCTGTGTAGAATATGTCCAAGTATCATCACAACATACACATCTACGTAAAGCATCTCATCTAAATACAAACCGCGTAAAGAAATAAGTAGGCAATGTTCAAGAAAAGGCGCATTCAGAAATCCCCACTCCAAAAAACCGAAGTGGGAAATAAGGTATACTTCAAAATATACTTAAAACATATCGTAAGCCGAGAGATCAGCTATTTCCAAATAGGCGACCACTCCGTTACCCGAACTTAATTAAACTATGAAAACGTACACAAGGTTCAAACAGCACAAAAATGGACCCCCAAAACATCAAACAAATAGACCCACAACAGAAGTATCGCCTTGGAACGATCAGTAATAAAAAACTGAAGTTTTATCAACTACACTTACTACATGTTACAAACTTATCTGGACAACCAGTTAATGGTTACTGATTACTAATGGATTACACTTACTTCCTGATGTGAACATCTTTCATATCACTATGTTGTAACGTTTCGCCATGTATGTAGCCATGTACCAGACCATTGTTTAAGACGGCGAAAACTGGTACCCCAAACCCGACAGAGTTCAGCATCTGAAGTGACAAATGGCTATGTTGCAGTACGTATTTAGCGTTTACAAGAAATATAGTATTGTTAGTTGTTTTTGCTTGTAGTATTAACGGCCAACCATAAATTCATTCGAAAGGGGCGGACCAGACAAGATTTATCCAGAAGCTTAATAAGGTTTATGAAATATTGTCGCGTTTCACAAAGGAAATGCCTTCGATGTTTGGGAAAAAAAATGCCTCTTGGAATAAGGATGACTGAACGGTTTTAACTTTCTGAAAACAAACTTCCATACAATCATGTGTTAGAACTAATTTCAAACGAGAAATATTAGCCCGACGTCCTTGCTGTGGGACATAGGCAGACAGTATAGCCCCAGATGTGACGCCACAGAACGCGGCGTCCCATCTGGGGCTATTCTGTTTGCTTGGAGGAATTTCATACAAAAAATTGAATAAAATTTTAAAATCACAATCTGAAGTCCCTAAAATGAAAGTCAACTCATCCAAATGATAATGATGGGAAGAAACATTTGTCAAAAATGGGTATTGAAGTTTTTACTTGCCTGCATTGTTTCCCCTTCCTGTTTTCTGTCTGTGAAATTCTTCGTAGTCTCATTGTGTATCCGGAACATAACAACATCCTCTGAAAACTTTCCCTCTTCGTAATAACCAAAGAGGGCATTTGAAAATCCTGATGTGAAGTTCTGAAGCAAAATCAAACAAACCTACGTCAATTGACTAAATAAAAATCAAAATGAGATCCTTTTAGAGCAGCAAACATATTAATGAGAAAGGGGATGGGTCATACCGCGGTTTCGGTTACTTAAGCCTCTTCAGTGACCCTACAAATTTGGCAACAATTACTGTAATTTTGCATCTTTAAACAGGATAGTCGATACAAAGACTAGTATAGTCCAAATGGGGCCAAACATATTAAACATTGGTTAGAAAATGAATCTTAACCGATAATAATTTTCTGTTTTCTCAAAATACCCTCGCTGATCTCAAAGGACCAAAAGGAAAATATAATCTGCACTATGGATGATGTATTTTTATGATCAGTTATCAAATAAAATAATATTACTATATTAGGTCGCTGTGTGACAGGTCACGGACCTGTTAAAATTCCATGCGACGGACCTGTTAAAATTCCATGCGTGGCTTTTCCCAGATGCTGATTCCCAGTCTTAACATGCTTAAGGTATCAACAATAGTTCCGACCCCATCCCCAAACCAATACACGCTACATAAACGTTTCTAGCCTATTTTAATAATCAGCTGTTAAACTGGTTCGTTAACAGTTTGCCTCTACAAATTCCATCAAGCTGTTTGTACTTGAGCCGTTCCACTCACATTGAGATTTGACTACCCGTGCCACGGCATCTGTATTGTCCGTCGTATAGTTTAATATTCAAAAATGTCCCGGCATCATAAACAATTAAAATTATGATCCTTACCTTTACCCGTATATTTTCCTTTTGCCAGTTCGGTCGGATAATCTCTAGAACTCGAAACACTTCTGGATAGGTGGTTGGATTTTCTTTCAGCTTCTCTGTGTCAATGAATAAATCTAGCACATGAGGCATTTCGTTCTCATATCTGAACCCCGTTGCGAAACAAAATATTAGATAAGACAACTCTTTTCATATGCTTTTATGTATAGACACAACTGCAAATCACCTTGTTACTTTGAGCACCACCATAAGACTCGGGCTTACTGACTTGCCTGAGCTGCACGCTAGCCTGGATATTCGGATATAGGCTTATATAGATCGTTTGTTCCCTTGGTGTGCTTTTTAGCTCACCTGAGCAGAAGACTCACAAGGTAAGCTTATATGATGGCCATGATCCGGCGTCCGTCGTCCACAGTTTCAAAGATCTTCTTCTCTGAAACCGCTTGGCCGATCTAGTTGAAATTTTATGTGGAGCCTCCTTGGGTAGTGGCATTTCAAGTTCGATCGCGAAATCCAGGTCACATGACCAAGATGGCTGCCACGCCCATATATGGTAAAAACCCTTCAAAAATCGTCTTCTCCAGAACCGGTTGGCCGATTTCCACAAAATTGGTATGTAGCATCGGGGACTTCAGCCCATCATAGTTTGATAAAATGATGACCCTTGGATGACCTTGACCTATTTTACGGCAAGGTCAATTTTGGAAACATAGGCTTTTACCTGGGAAAAAGTGAAAACTGGATTTTTTAAAACTATTGCAGCCTGAGGCCTGAAAAGTGGTAGATGCAAACAACTAATGGAGTAGATGAAGGTATGTGATTAATTTAGGTCAAGGTCATCTCTTGACCTTGGCCAGTCTGTCGTCCATACACACTTTTCAAAGATCTTCTTCTCTGAAACTGCTTGGCCAATCAAAGTGAAATTTTATGTGGAGCATCCATGGGTAGGGGAGACGAAAGTTTGGTTGCAAAATCCAGGTCACATGACCAAGATGGCCGCCACGCCCATATATGGTAAAAACCACTCAAAAATCTTCTTCTCCAGAACCGGCAGGCCGATTTTCATGAAACTTGGTATGTAGCATTTGGGACTCCAGCCCATCATAGTTTGATCAAATGATGACCCTAGGATGACCTTGACCTATTTTACGGCTATTTCATTTTTGGAAATATAGGCTTTTACATGGGAAGAGGCGAAAACAATGGATATTTTGGAAACTGTTGCAGCCTGAGACCTGAAAGTTGCTAGATGCAGACAACTAATGGAGTCAATGAAGGTAAGTAATTAATGCAGGCCAAGGTCATTTGTTGACCTTGACCCAAGGTCATTTAAATATCAAAATTGAAATTATGGTTTTCTCAGAAATCAATGGGTTTGGAAACTATTGCAGCCTGAGACCTGAAACTTTGCAGATGCAGACAACTTGTGAAGTCAATAAAGGTGTGTGAGTATTCAATGTCAAGGTCATTTCATGATGACAATACTCCAAGATCAGGCTTCAGGTGAGCGTTCTCAGGACCAATGGTCCTGTGGTTCATATATAGGGCAACATATGGGTTACGTACCGTATGGGCAGCACCTCATGAATTCTTTGTTAGACCTAGACTACTTTTGACTGCGGATTACGAAAACACGCCCATGTAGTCTAATATTTTTAAAAATTTGTAAATCTGATCTTGTTTTGTCTTGACTAAAATGTGTTGTATATGCTTTGAGGGCCTCGAGGAAGATTGACATAGCCAACCGAGTTACCCTCGTTAAATAAAGTAACTTACTTACTTACTTTAATACTTCTTACTTACTTACTCAATATACTGCTAAGTTGTAAAAATTGAAAATTTTCACTAGAATTTTTTTTTTTTATTGCTCGAAACATAGATTGTAGGTACACGTTACTACTTAGAACTGCCTCGCCGAGTTGGAAAAGTGTGAGAAACTTTCCAACAATGCTCTGGGGTCCAAACAGGCCACGTCCGGGGATTTCAGCTTCGATTTTTATACCTAATAGCTATTTGCCAAAGCTAAGCAAAATCATCTTACATAGAATCAAATGAGCCTCGTCACGAGAAAACCTCTAATCGTGTTTTCCGATCAGGTCAGACGGTCCCGGGTCGTTTCGCCCGTGAGTTGTTTCGCCCCTGAGTCGTTTCGGCCGTGAGTCGTTTCGCCCTGGGTCGTTTCGCCCTGGGTCGTTTCGCCCGTGAGTCGTTTCGCCCCTATTTGGTGAGTCGTTTGGCCCTTATTTTTCTACCATGCCCAAATGTGTAATCTGGTGTATTATTTGTTATATATAACATAAGGATATGTCTTGGGCTGATCATTCATAACTGTCTTTTGGGTATATATACTAAAAGACTTTGAAAACGCCTCACTATAAATTGGTTGCCATGATGATTATTTCTTGGCAAAAATGATTTCGAACAGAATCTTAAATTTCATACCAAAACAGGAACGCCAACGCCAGTGATTTACGTCATACAGTATGATTTCAATCGATACCAAAAATTCAACACAAACAAATTATGAGGACGAAAAATAGTCACCAGGTCCAACATGATTTCTGGAAAGAAACACCAAAAGCCAAGTAAATGCTGTTAGCGAAAAACGGAAAACGCTAGCTCCTTAAACGGCACTGAACGAACGTCATTTTGTTTCTTGTGCTTAAGGTTGTACGCTACAATCGGAGTCATGTTTTATTCTTTAACCATTTAACATTTCTAGAATGTCAAATCAATATTATATTAACAAGATACGTCAAGATACTATCTATCTATCTATCTATCTATCTATCTATCTATCTATCTATCTATCATCAACAATTGCACTATCATCAACAACAACAACAACAACAATAATAATAATAATAATAATGGGCGAAACAACTCACGGGCGAAACGACCCACTTAATAAGGGCGAAACGACCCACCCTTAAAACCAGGACGAAACGACTCAGGGCGAAACGACCCGGCGAAACGACCCACGGGCGAAACGACCCGGATTCCGTCAGACACCAACCGACCTGTACAGTCTCAGAGAAAGGCTAGAAGCTTAAGATTTCTAATTAAGGATAAAGAGGAATTGTATGATCTGCACCTTTGTCTTCGCATGGGCAAACTGAATCCGATTTTCTCATGACGTGACTCAAACGACCATATTTATTATTTGAATCATGCATTCGTCATTTTCACAGCTGTCACAGAAGTTATTACTATCCTGACTGAGATAATAATTCCGATTAAAACAAGTTCAGCTGTAGCACCGTTTTTTGGCACAGAATTGTCTATTCACTAGGGCATTGTAGTGACAGGAACTCGTCTCTTCTAGAAAAATATTCACCAAGTCGCAGAGCACTATATCTGAAAATAAACAACAATAGCAAGTTCGGAATCTTATATATGATCCGCCTCATGATCAGCGCCTTTGTTTTCGCTACTCGGATAGAACAGTTAGTCTTCTACTTTAATCTGAAATTTCAAGCTTCTAGCTCTTTTCTGTGCTTGTACAGGCCGGTTTGTGTTGGACCTGTTCGGAAACCACATTGTTGGTTTTCTCACGAGGCGGCTCATATGATATCCTTATAAGAATAATAGACTGTTATCCTAAAAATACTCCAAACACCAATTGCTAAAGCATGCACAATAACCACATACTGTAGCTTAAATAACTTGAAAAGAATCCAGTGATCCAACATTGACATAAAATATACACGCTTTTTACATAAAGCAAAAAAGCCCCTTAAATGTGTATAGTTTCAATGTATTAAAAGGTGTTTGTATTAAAGTACTTCAAATGGAAGCTAACGAGTTCCGAAATCACATTCATACAACTACACAAAGGTGTTGCATCTCTTAAATCTAAAGGTTGATTTTTTGAATTTTAATTTGATTTTTAGATTTATACTCATAAATAAATAGGAGTTGACGTTGCACTTACCCAAGGAAGTCATAGTCCAATTTCGAAACTTTAGCTTGTACAAGCCCCCAAGTACCACATACAAAGTGAGATACCTAAAATAAAAAGCACAGGATTGGTGGCCCTGAAAAGGTCCATCTCAGATCTTATATACCAGTATGAACTCAACTATCCCTTTCTCAACAAATCTCCATATCCAAGGGAAAGTTAAGGTAGTTTCCAAAGAAGTTATCATTTCTTCTATTAAAAAATTAAGCTTCTAAGATTCGAAAATGACAACACGTCCACCTCGACATTTGTATTGAATCCTTATTTACTCAAACTAAAAAATTCTCCCCATCTACCTCTGAAAATACACTGTTTACAGTTATGACGCATATTTGATAAGCATACCTCTTAGCTAGGCACTTACCAGAGCAAATTTGTTTGTTTTCACATAGAAATCTTCGATGTCTCTCTCAGTGATATCATCCGCAGAGTCACCATTTAGTTCAGCCTTACAACGTAAATAGTATCTTATCCAGTCGATCTGATATGATTTGTCTGGATACCTCTTTAGTTCAATCTCCTCAGTTCCTGTCAAGAAAATGGGTGTAAGCATATCTATTAGATTCTAAAATCACAGGTTAAACACATCGAGATGCATTCCCTTTAAATAATTGCTTTAAGCAAGTAGGACTTTCGTCAACAATTGTTCAGTGATTGTGTAACCCAATCGGTCATTCAATATGGCTATCTATACAATTCGATTTATTTCTGATTTAAGACTGCAGCCCATGACAAATATGGCGCAAAACATAAATGTATACGATAAACATTATAATAAATAGAACACTACTATCCCGACTATTCCAAAGTCTTAAACAAGTCTGACCGTCTTTTAGTGGGTAATACATAAGTTTTGCTATGACGTTTCGTAAAAGATGTTAGAAAGTTAAATTGCCAGCGTTCGGAAATAGACGGACCCGCTCTAATTGGAATAAATACCGTTGCGTAACGTCTTTTAAAAGAAGTAATACACCTGCTTACATATTGAATTTTAATGATGGAGATTCGGTTTAATTCAGCATTTCTTTGGTAAAGATATGTTTCGAATATCATGATTGTACTTACCACATTTAAGAACAAAATGGTACCCATCCTCAAAATCAAACGTACATAATTTACACAGTCTTTGCCATTTATGCGTTTTAAATAATCGTTTTTGATAACCTTTTATAGTGAATTCCACGTATATAGTCTTTGAACATGGGCATTAAATGGAGATTTTGAGACGATAAGTTCTCACCTATATACTCACAAAAGTGGCAGGCGACCTCGTAGTGTTCATAATTATACATGGCAAACTCGAAGTCAATAAAGTTCACAGTACCTACATGTAGAAACAGAAATATGATTTTTTTTAATTTAGTTTTACGTCCCTTTCAAGATTATTTCGGCTCGTATGAGACGGGCCAAGCAGGGTTCTCCCGTTTTCGCCCACCCACTGATTGGCCCGTCTCTATTTACTTGAATTTTGGAACACTAACTAAGTCAACTTTAAAACGAATACCATTGATACCATCAAAATATTTTATTTCTGCATTCACCTCGTCGGGAAACAACAATGGACTTTACTTAGTGGCTTATTGTCAGTTCCTTGACACGATTATTGGCTGTTACCAAATCTTTCTTTTAAACCGAAAAAGCCAAGAGATCAGTTTTTTGTGGCCCCGTAAAATTGTCTTAAGCCAATTTAAAACGTAAAATCCATGGATATCTAATAGGACACTAGATTACACCTACCCTTTTCTTTGTTATAAATTATATTTCCTAGCAACAGATCATTATGGCAAAACACGATGGGGGAATCTAAAGCTTCTAAATGGCACCACAGCTGTTCAAGCTCTTCTCGCAGTTTGTCCTTTGACTTTATCAATGCCTTGTATCTATTACAAAATGAATAGGATTTCTGTTTCTGATGCTTGAGGGGGCTTTGAATTATACAGAATATGGATGGACGTTTGACTGGGTTTGCCAAACGTCACATTTTAATGTATATGTACTTTCAATCTGTTTTTGAAGTATCAACGGCATTCCTAAATCTAGTTTCAGCTTTAACGTATTTCAGACTAGCAAAGACTATTACAGCTAATTATTGTTTATTTTGTTTTAAATGATATAATATCTATATTAAACAATAAATTTTACAAACACAGTCAATTTATATCAAGACGTTGACGCG
This sequence comes from Rugalucina vietnamica, assembly GCA_964017185.1. Lineage (NCBI taxonomy): Eukaryota > Metazoa > Mollusca > Bivalvia > Lucinida > Lucinidae > Rugalucina > Rugalucina vietnamica. Next base: position 20,432,157 of record OZ024878.1, on the reverse strand, counting down.
TTTAATGATTTAAGTTTACCTTTTTTCCTTTTCTAGATCGTCAGGAAATTCATCGGGTGTGAGATCTAACAGTCGAAACGATAATTTCTTCCAGGTGTCACGCTTGGTAATCTCAATGTCTGGCTTGACGGCATGAAGGCGACACATCTCTTTGGCAATTAGTCTGGAAAAACCTTTCTGTTATAGAAGTTTCCGTGATGCAGTGGTCAAGTCACTCCCTATACTATGGTATAGTCATGCAGTGGTCAAGTCACTCCAGGGACTGCAAGTTCCATCCCGGGCTTCTCCCGTCTGTTGGGTGAGACTTTAAACCGAGGTCCCGTCTCCATTTGACCATAGCTATTGGTGATACGCGAACACCCGGAGTTGAACAGATTATTAGCAGTACAAAGATATAAGTGGGCGAGGATAAAGCAACCTTCTAACGATTTAAGTAAGTTAGAAACAAAATCAATCCATCTTCAAGTACTAGTATAACTTGCTTTGTTCTGATGGACCATTGCAATTTTTCATTCTAGTTAAGAATATGGTTTAACAAGTAACATGTTGTTATGAATGTCGCCTCTAATACAGTCGGGGGGGGGGGGTAACTACCTATATATGACGTGTTAGGGATGTGCCGCCCGAATAGCCCCCTTTTTCAGCCTCGCCAGATATATGAATGGGTTAGCTTTTTCAAGTCAAAATATATGAATGGCCCCAAAATATATGAATGGCCCCATTTTTTCATATTTAGTCTATGAATGACCAAATTTTTCGGACATCCATGTTTAAGAGCACTTTTTTGCTGACATACACAGCTCAGAAAGTCGAAATATTTGTATATAAATGTGCATAGGTCAAAATTTTGTACAATCAAATATATGAATGGGTCACTTTTTTCGAAGGCACGATATATGAATGGGTCCCTTTTTCGATTACCAGATATATGAATAGGGTATATTCTAAAGTATCGGGCGGCACATCCGTACCAAAATTACCTCCGAGTTACCCCCCCCCCCCCCCCCCCCCCCCGAGCTCTAATACTATTTGATTAACATATTTAATACAGATAAAAACCGGTCTGAAGCTTTCGAGTCCACTTTTTAAATACGTAATGAATTTAACTTTTGATTTGCAGCCATCTGACAGTCGTTTAGTTGCACCTGTACAACGATATAAAGCTTTATTGGTACATTTTTGGCACTGTTTGTACATGGCAGGGCTATGCGGAGTTTAGGAAGCCACTTGTCTTTTTTCACTTATTATTGAAGCTTGAACTTTTATCATGTGACATAAACATATAATAAGATTCATGGTGGTGTCTAAGGTCAACATATATTCTATGATTATACGAGGGGGATTCAAAAAGTTCGAGGAAAAGTGCTGCCAAATTTGTAATTGTCATGGGAAATTTACGTTCTCTGTGCATGTTGTAAATTAACATAATAGTTAATATATGCACAAAATTTGAATAAAATCGGATAAAAATTAGGCGTTAAATCACGTGCGTTTCTAAGGTAGCAACAGTAAAACCAGCACAACGTCATAACAACGTCATGCTATATGCATTCATGCCGCTGTTGGCTAGCTCTTAAGCATTTTTGGAATCTACCTGGCATACGGGCGTCTAATTGTCAGTTCAGTGTTTATTATGCGATTAATTGTGCCGAAATTACAATTCGATATGTTGTGTATATTACGAATTCTACTCTTTTCTATCACGCCGATCATTTTCGACAGTATGACAGTTGACCTGAACGCTTTTCTGGCCGTGTAGAAATCATGCATACTACTTGTTGATCGCCGTTTTCTTAATTTCCTTGTTCTGCTCTTAGCAGTGTTTTTTTTTTTTTTTTTTTTTTTTTTTTTTTTTTTTAGTCCGTTCCAAACACACAATTTATCGAATACCGTTGTTCCCTTCGCACTTAAGGCATTTCCACTGTACAATATGGCCGCTGTACGCCCAAATGACGTCACACACTTATATGATGCCATGTGCTCACCACAAAGATATTGAACTTTGCTCATACAAAGTTTGAAAAAAGCACGGTAAACTATCAAATGCAACGTCATCATTAAACATCGACTTTTCAAGTTGCAAAAATGAACAAAAGTGGGCCGGTAATCGTGATGTACGGTTTCTATAGCAACCACTGTTAACATTGTATTCGTGCCAGAGCAGCAAAATTTGCTATATAAGTACAAATAATGTTTGTCTATATAACTGTAATAGTTTAATTCAGCTGATTTACAAAATAAGAATATGGTGGCACTTTTCCGCGAACTTTTTGAACGCCCTTCGTAATATGATATTCAAGCCCCTGTCCTTTGTTGTCAACCTACTTTCTCACCAGTTCGTCTCTCACTATAACGTGATCTATTGTTTCACCCTGTATATACCCATACACCATCCCGTTGTTGAACAAAGCATAGAGAGGAGGTCCACAACCGGCTTTATGCAGAAACTTAACAAGAATAGACACAAATAAATAAATAAATAAAATAAAAATGTTACAATGTCCAGTTGACATCATGTAGTTGTAGAATCGTATCTTGAAACACAATTTGTAGAATGGCCTTTTTCGCAGATGATTTAATTAAACAAATTTTTGATGGCAGAGTCGTTTTTGCGATTAAAATATCATCTGTACACATATATATTAGCATTTTTCACAAACGTTTAATGTCTTTTGATAAGGATATCTAATTCACTCTGTTTTATCATACGTGCAAATAACTTGAATGTTGTCGTGTTTTCTTGTACCAAATGTCTCCTTCTTCTTAGCGAAGAAAGTAAAATTTCTATTCTTATACAGATCTATGCCACTAAGGTTTACCTGCATATTTTCTCTTTCACGTTCTGTGTCCAGCATGAGGTCTTTACCCTCACCATCAATACGAAACAAGACAACATCTTCGTGGAATCTACCAGCTTCATAGTAACCATAGAGGTGGTTTGATATTCCACCAGTGAAAACCTGAAATTTAACATCATTCTTCACCTTTCACTCTGTGGCGGCTATGTTCTATCAGGAGACTGTTGTAATATAATTCAGTAGCGGGAATGCGATGTGTTGGTCAGTCATTTTGCAAAATAAACATTGGATATGATTTAGATACAGTGACACCCTTTCATTCATTTTCATATATGTAAACCTACATAAAAAGTGCAGAAATGTTGAACAAAATATATATGTAAAAAGAATAATCTGTTACATACCTTTACCTGTAGACGGTCGATCTGCCATTCCGGACGGATTACTTTCAAAATTTCCAAAATCTCTGATAAAAGTGGTTGATTCTTAAGTCTTTCGACATCGATCGTGATATTAAGCCGATGCATATTTCTGTGTTTATAAATTACACACAAAATACACCTAAAATACTTGCCGTGTTAATCAGGCTTCACACAAACTTAACAGGCAAATGCATTCAAAAATCGCGAACTGTAAATATTTTCAATTGACTAGTTGGGGAAAAAAGACTCCGCTCCATTTATTATGGAAACTTATTCTATATAGCAATATTAACGATCAAATAAAACAACTTTAGTTTGTATAAAACATGTCCTGAATGATAAGTGTGTCTAATAAGTGGGTCGATCGTTGTTTAATATCGACTGTTGATGGCATCGAACTGCGTGATACTTGTACCCTTAGGTCATTGGTTTCATTTGGGTATATAATAAAGTTCTCAAGGATACAGAAATCAGTCATTCTGCCAAGATTATAGCACAATTTGAGTCTAAAAAGTGATTATGCCTATACACATATATACTGTTTATTTAAGTTTTGACCACCTGGAAAGATCAGGAAGGAGAAAATAAAGTATAAACATACTAACTTACATTTTTATTCTTATTTCAATTTAGGAAAATATGGCCCAAGAGGATCCATGAACCAGGAAATGACAAAAAAAAAATAACTCCGGCCAAAGTGAATGATTTCATTTATTATTTCCCAGATGTTACAATTTTTGCTAAATGTTTGTATATATCAATATAACCATTAGGGTAAAAACGCCAACCAAACCCTATGATGCTCATCAAAACTGCCCTAGGGAAATAATCAAAATGAAAAATGGCATGATACCTCATCAGGAGACAAATTCCACTTTTATATAGTAAAACTGGGGTATGCAGGGGTAAACCTATTTTCATTTTTTGTTCCAAAACATAGATTGTGGGTATTCGTTAGAACCGCCTCGCGAGGCGGTTCTAACGTGTACACACAATCAATGTTTTTAGCAAACATATTAAAATTAACCAAATTTTTCCAATGAAATTTTCAATTTTTAATGTTGAAAAAAATTATCTATATATTGCATGGGCAAGTTTTCGTAATGGGGAAAGAATCAAAATCAAACAATGTCATGCAATAGCTTATGGATACCCACTATCAGGTCATAAAGCTTCTCTAGTTTAGTCAGATTTGCTTTTCGCGCAACGAATACAGTCGGACTCGGGTTATTAACACGTTAATTTGGCAATTTATTGCATTAGATGAAATACAACTGGATGCTTGATTTTCAAATGTTTTAATATACATAGAAATAAAAATAAAACTGAGATCCTTTAAGAGCAATGGGCATATTAATGAGAAAAGGAATGGGCCATACCGCGGTTTCGGCTCAGTACTTAAGGCTCTTCAGTGACCCTTTAGATTTGGCAACATGGAGCTATAGAGAAAAACGGTAATTTTGCAACTTTCAACAGGAGAGTCGATACAAAGACTAGTATTATCCAAACAGAGACAAATATGTAAAACGTTGGTTGGAAAATGAACCTTAACCGACAATGAATTTCTGAATTTTCAGAATACCCTCGCTGATCTCAAAGAACCAAATGGAAACTATAATCTGCATAATGGATGATGTACGGGGAGACTTTTTAGGGGCGCCACACGGCACATCATTTAGGTATTTGTAAGGTGAAATATTCTTTCTTTCTGGCAAAATATTCCCGTAGACGAACTTCTGCATATCTGAAAAAAATCAAAAAGCAAAAGTTGTATCATTTCCACTATACATACATGTTTGTTACATTCACAATATTTATCAGTCTTATCCTTACAGAATGTATATGTGCAAACTAATATAATGCCTAAAACATTCAAATTTATTTTATACTGTACAGTGAAAATCAATGTATATCAGAACTTGATAAAATTGGTATTTTCATTGATATGAAATTTCACTGATATCAAATCTCACTGATATCAAAAGTCACTAGTGACTGATATCAGCCTATATCTTCACTGTAGATTTTGGATTACTTCTGACGTTTCCGTTTACTTGACGGCATTAAATGTGTCTCACTTCAGAAATTCAAACGCCTATATCTCCGTTATTTATGAACGAAAACATAAAGTGTGGGTATTCATTTTCTTAGTTAGAACGTAAGGAACAATGTGGTACCAAAATTATTTTGTGTTTTCAAATATTTTTGGTTTTTGTATTTTCACCGCCTGCCTTGTGAATTGGAAAATGCTCGTGAATTGTTTAAAATAAAAAGAAAATTTGCTTATTTTCGGTGAATACCAAATATGTTTCATCTCGTGAGTTGAAAACATAAAAATTTTCACTCGTGATGTGCACTCGTGAAAATTCTAATGTATTCAACTCACTCAATGAAATATGTTCGGTATTCACCTAAAAAAAAAAGCAAATATCCTCTATATATCTAAAAGAATAATTTTTCACCTCGTCGGTACAATTACATTAAAAAACTTATGTCATTTTTGTAAACTATGACTCTTTCCTGCAAAACACTAGCATTTGGTCATTTGCAATTCATTGTTGACTGCAGAGATGAGGTAATGATAATGTGTAATGGTAATGCACTGTAATGCATTACAAATTTCAAAGTAATGGAAAGTAATGTGTAATGAAGGATTTTATCATTACAAGTAATGGTAATTTAATAAATTACAATGGAAAAAAAATGCCTGTAATGCCACCATTACTTCTCATTACATTATCATTACTTTGTACATTAAAAATGATACAGCTTCTACAACTTCACATGCTGATGATGTTGTTAAACAGCATACAATTTCTATGCCAAGTTGTAAATCTATAATGTTAGAAACAAAGAAAGGGAACATCAGCTGTGATGATGATGATGATGATGATGATGATGATGATGATGATGATGATGATGAATAACAACAGTGTTGTTGTTTTATGATTTAAAAAGTCCTAAATTTCCAGGAGATACTACTTTATTATTGTTACTATGGTACAATTCTAAAGCAATATCAAAATTTACATTGGTAATCTACTCTGTTCTTACTAAAGGTGACAAAGTAGATCAAAAGAGTTTGCAAAGTGTTAAAACAGTTGCTCAATTTAGACAGATTAACTCAAATTAAATAAAATATAATTGTTAGATCCTTTAAAGACTACCCTGATACATTGTTTGACAGATGCTCACATGAATGACTAAAATGACACAAGTGGCTTCAAATTCAAACTTTCAAAAACATAGAGCTAGTTAGCTGCCTACATCCAAAATCCTGAAAAGGTAAAAAACAAATGAAAACAGAATTTAACTTAGAAATCATATTAAACAATTTTATACAGTGAAAATTTTATTTTTGTAAAACAGCCCTTTCAAATCTGATAGTCAACTTACAGGAATAAAGAAAACAGAATTTCAAAAGAATTTAGATGTTTCTCTATGAACATGTTTAACAAATCTTTCTTTTTTGTTATTTGTTGCACAATTAATTAGCTGTAGACAGTCCCGTTGTAATATGTCCAACCCTCTCATTTAATGTTGGGCAGTTGTCCTCAGACATCATTTTTCAAACGTGGCAAATGTCTGAGGTAGAACATGTCATACACTCCATTTTGGTGAGATACAAGCATAATAATCTAACACCACATGTTTTAATGCTGTCAGGCAATTCATAATATGTTTAGTCCAAAGTGAACTTTGTTCACATAGATCATATCGGGACAAAAGTAATGTGTAATGGTAATGATTACATTTCCAATGTAATGGTAATGGTAATGATTACTTTTCCAAAAAGTGTGTAATGGTAATGGTAATGAAGAAATTGCAATGTAATGGTAATGTAATTCATTACTTTCAAAAATAATTGACCCCATCTCTGTTGTTGAGGACAGTATTTGTTTGCATTTAGCCGGTCCCTCTGACCAATCTGGCAGCCATAAAACTTGTGCTAGGAATATGTCTTATTATCAACCCAAAACTCTTCAATGGCAATAGTCTTTCCTTTGTTTTTTTCTGTAATTTTCAATTTTTAAATTAATTTTCACCATTATGAAAATGAGAAAATATCCATTTAGGCCCATGACATCAATAAATTTGTCAATGATATTACTGGTGTAATAACAATGTGTCACAATGATATTAGTTTAATAATGATAACGTATCTGTAATTCTAATGATTTAACTAACTTCATGAATATGTAAATTAAATAAACTTACCATAGGCTTTTATAATGCCCAATAACACGGGTGCTAATTTAACCTTCTCTGCACATCGGGACAGTTTTTTTCGTGGCTATCAAATTGTTCATTGTCCATGTAATGCAAAATAGATTTGTCCTCAAACATAAACTGCACTATGTAAAATTGCATGATTTCCAAAGCAACCATCAACACGATTCTCGATGATGGGGATATACCTACAAAAAATGATCGTATCTCCGTGGTTGCTTATCATAGACCACTAAACGTGGTCTCATTTTAGAGCTTTGACACAGCCATTTCTTTTTATTAAGAATGACATATCAATGAAACAGTTCATAACTATACTGACAGAGTTTCCGGCAAATGCATTTTAGCAGACCGATGACACCAAATAAATAAATAAATAAATAGATAAATAAATGAATAAATGAATAAATAAATAAATAAGTAAATAAATAAATAAATAAATAAATAAATAAATAAATAAATAAATAAATTATTTTATTAATTAATCAGGTTAAACGTTTACAAACAGTTCAATCCAGCAGCCAAAACTATATACCGAATTTAATTCAAACATAATCCCAATACTTACATGTAAATCCCGGACAACGGACTTTACATCTACAATTAAAGGAGGTATATATGCATACCGACAAGATGTGTGAAAATACTCTGGAGGGAGAAGTTGGTCAGTGAAGAATAAGATTTAATGAACCAAAAGGCTGTTTCCATGCGTTAACAAGAACAAAAATGACAAATTAAAAATCCTATTTTATTGTGTACCCCACCCACCAAAGACAAAATTTAAGTATTTTGGTGTGGTTTCTGAAATGAATCGATTGAAATATGTTTCTTGTGTATTATCTAACCATTATCATAACATTTTTTGTAAATGAGTTCATACATCCAAGAGAACATTGTTTGAAGACAATTTTCGTTCAACCTATGGAATTCACGTACTTTATATTTTTTCGCACCCCTTCCCTGCATTTGCGTGTTTACACAGAACCTGCACAGCTTTACAGCTTGACAACGTTTAGCATGTTTCAAGCTTTAAAATGATGTATAGGAACCTTGGTACCTCGTGGGGGGGGGGGGTGAAGCGAACTCCGTAAATAGCCCATATATTTGATTTCATCTAAGGGACTATAGAGAAATCAGTCATTCTGCACTTTTAGTCTAAACAGTGATAATGCCTACATACATACACTGTATGCTTTACGAAAACTTGCCCATGCAATATACAGAGAATTTTTTTCAGCATTAAAAAATTAAAAATTTCATTAAAAAAATCTGGTGATTTTAGTATGTTTGCTCAAAACATTGATACCCCAGTTTATTTATGGGACTTTAATTTACATGTAATTGCATCGATTCCTGGTCCCTCTATTCTTACTTACTATATATACACGTTATTACGATCGATCATTCGCCATTCAGGGTGCAAAAGAATGGAACTCGCTTCCTCTAGACATTCGCAAATTGCCATCTCTAACTAGTTTCAAACATAATGTCAAGAAACATCTCCTCCAACTTGAAGACTGATTTTGAAGTAAATGTCCTAACAATAAAGCATTGATAGACTTAGGTCGTTAAGATTATTGATAGACTAAGGTCGTTAAGATTCAGGCATTCTACTTCGTTTTAACAGGCGTTTATTCAGTTCAATAAAACATTTTATATGCGTGTCAGAAACGACCTAGGTAGGGAAAGCCCAATCAGACAGTTTTCTGACACGCACATTGCGCCCTTTCCTGATCTTTGCCTACTAGTACCTTTCTATTAAATTCCTGCCTCATCACTCTTCATGCCCCCTCTCTCTCGGGATTGCACGTTTTACTCGAGGCATAAATGTTCCTTGAGAAAACAGTCAAAACACCCGTTCTCATGGGGTAGGGTTTATCCTAACACCCCGGTGAGCGCTCTATGGCTTGTTGGTACCTAATAACATGCTTAGAGCCGAGTGATTTGGGGACATGTCTTGTGGTCTGTGCACTCATCAAACATTTATATCAATTCCATTCAAACTTACTTAGACCAGGTCTGCAGTAATGCAAGTTGTACACATCTAAGTATATTTTAATATTCTAATTCAAGTTAAAAAGGCATTCTACTTCGTTTTAACAGGCGTTTATTCAGTTCAATAAAACATTTTTATATGCGTGTCAGAAACGACCTAGGTAGGGAAAGCCCAATCAGACAGTTTTCTGACACGCACATTCAGTTTAATTGTCGTTTTCATATGATTCACTCATCTTAACACCTTTAATGAATTATATAAAATTTTAACCCAGTATTGCTCTCTGTTTTATCAATATTTTCATCATGTTTTCATTTTAGATTAATTTATTAATTCAAGAAGCTTTTTCCATTTTAAAGCATAACTTTTAAAGCACATTAGGATTTTTCTATCAGTTTAAGGTTAATTCACAACAAATATTTTAACTTTTAAGCCGAATGTCTTAAGCACATATGCATTCATTATTTTATCAATGTCAGAGATCTACTCATATCCTGTTTCCTAGACTTATTTTAAAACGTATGTATATATTGTACAAATTGTCAATATTTTTTGTTCTATTGTTCTGTTTTAGTTGCAGAGGACCATATGTTAGATAAGTAATTTTATTTGCTTAATATGTCATCCTCTTAAAATAAAGAATTTATTATTATTATTATTATTATTATTATTATATAAGAGTGGGGTTTATGGAGGTATACATTTCACGGACATGCTTTCCTGATGGTAGTCACTTTTATTTAAGTTTTGACCACCTGGAGAGAGCCGGAAGGAGAAAATCAAATAAAAATACCAACTTTCATTTTATTTTTATTTCAATTTAGAAAAAATATGGATCAAGAGGATCCATAAACCAGAAAATAAAAAAAAACTCTGGCCAAAATGTATAATTTCATTTATTAATAATTCCCAAGATGTTACAATTGTTATATTGCTAAAATGTTTGTACATATAAAACATTTAGGGCAAAAACGCCAACCAAACAATATGATGCTCATCTTTTGATTTGATAAAAAAAAACTGCCCTAGGGAAAATCAAAGAATGTCATAATACCTACACTCTCTCGTTTCGTCAGATTTGCTTTTCGCGGAACGAATACAGATGGACTCGGGATTCACCATTACGCGAAAAGTTAATTTGGCAGTTTATTGCAGAGGAAATAAAACTGGATGCTTGATTTTCAAATGTTTTGATAAATATATAAATAAAAATAAAATTGAGATTCTTTAAGAGCAGTGAGCATATTAATGAAAAAAGGGATGGGCCATACCGCTTCAGTGACCCTTTAGATTTGGCAAATTGGAACCAGAGAACAATTCTGTAATCCTACAGCTTTCAACAGCAGAGTCGATACAAAGTCTAGTGTTATCCAAACAGAGCCAAATATGTAAAACGTTGGTTAGAAAATGAACCTTAACCGACAATGAATTTCTGAATTCTCAGAATACCCTCGCTGATCTCAAAGAACCAAGAGGAAACTATAATCTGCATAATGGATGATGTACGGGGAGACTTTTAGGGCCGCCACATGGCACATCATTTACTGTCTGAACACCATCTTTCAGAAACTGCATTTTTCGAAATCTCACTTTTCTGAAACACCACAAAAAATATGACAATGCCATCTTTTAGAAACTCATGAGTCCTAAAAAGTGCCACAAAAAGTTTGAAAATCGGTTCACTAATAAAATAATTATGCTCAAAAATCATTTTGAATAGGCATTTTGCATGTGCAAGGGAGGTAATCCAAACACCTTAAAACTGAAAATCAAGCAAATCTGTGGAATGATTTCAAGAGTTCGGCGCTCAGCTATGCATACAAAACAATTTTGTTTTGGTTTGGTGCATTTATGATGAAAAATAATCAATTTAGATTTTTTTCCGGGAAAATGGTTACTTCGCTTTCTGGCAATTTTACAATGGATAAAGCCCTATTCAAAAATATTTTCTTGCATAAAATTTTTATTTGTTAACCGATTTTCAAAATTTTTGTGGGACTTTTTAAGACTTTTGGAATGCAAAATGATGACGTGCTCGTAATTTTCTTGAGGTCTTTCAGAAAAGTGAGATTTTGAAAATGCAGTTTCTGGAAGATGGTGATCAGACAGTAGGTATTTGTAAGGTGAAATATTCTTTCTTTCTGGCAAAATATTCCCGTAGCCGAACTTCTGCATATCTGAAAAAAGGCAAAAGTTGTATCAATTCTACTATACATACATGTTTGTTTCATTCACAATATTTATCAAAGTCTTACCCCTACAGAATGTATGTGCAAACTACATACGCCTATATAATATAACACGTAAAACATTCAAATATATCTAAAAGAATATTTTTTCGCCTCGTCAGTACAATTTTATTTAAAGGTACAAGTAGGCAAGGATCAGGAAATGGCGCAATCAGAAAGGAATTCCCACTCCAAAAACCGAGGGGTGGGAAAAAAACTAAAATGACACTTAGGTACCTATAACAAGAAAACAAGCCGAGTAAGCAGCTATTCCCCAATAGGTGGCCCACTCAGTTACCCGAACTTAACAAATATATGAAAACGTACATAACGCTAAAACAGCACAAAACTTCGACTCCAAAACAAATAGAACCACAACAGAAGTATCGCCTTGGAACAATCAGTAACATAAAATTAACGGGGGCTTAAACTCATGTCATCTGTAAACTATGACTCCTTCCTGCAAAACACATTTGGTCATTCGCAACCAGGATTGGCTTTAGAATGCCAATTATTTTTGTTTTTGTCGCCTGCAGTAAATTTATTTGTCTATGTTATTGAATCGGTTGGAAAGTGGTCCGTCGTGACACATTAAATTTTGGTGGTTGACTTTAAATAGCTCACGCATCTACAGTTGTTATAAACATAGAGGCATCGTACAAAATATAGCGTAACTTGATAAATCTAGAATAATGGAACGTACCCCATAAAGTCATAATCCAGTTTTGAAAATCTTGCCTGTACTAACGCCCATAGAGCACACACTAGATGTGATGCCTGAAACACATTAATGAGATGTGGGGGGTGGACAGGGGGGGCGGGGGTACGGGGAGAGAGGGGGCGGGAAGCGGGGGACAGGGGGAGGGAAGTGGGGAGAGAGGGGGAGGGAAGCGGGGGGAGAGGGGGAGGGAAGCGGGGGGAGAGAGGGGGAGGGAAGCAAGGAGAGAGGGGGAGGGAAGCGGGGATAGAGGGGGAGGGAAGCGGGGAGAGAGGGGGAGGGAAGCGGGGAGAGAGGGGAGGGAAGCGGGGGAGAGGGGGAGGGGAGAGAGAGGGGGAGGGAAGCAAGGAGAGAGGGGGAGGGAAGCGGGGATAGAGGGGGAGGGAAGCGGGGAGAGAGGAGGAGGGAAGCGGGGATTGGATACCCCCCTGTCCACCCCCACAGATGTTAATGAAATTATGTTTTTCGTTCTCTCTTTATGTACTAGTCAACCACATTGTAAGTGTTCTGTCCAGACCAACTAGTGGACTGTCACTGAAAATGTCATATACTAGGGCATGTTATATTCAAAATGGAGTGTAACTAGAAATGCGTGTTTGTAAAACACTATGCCCCCAACTGTATGCTTGTCCCTAAACTGACAGCTTGTATGATTCATTTATTTCATTTGAATGAAGTGAAATTTAATTTCCTGAAGAAGCTGTTTGGTTGCCTCTGTTTTGACATTGATCCAGAAACAGAATGTAAGCTTTTTGCAGATAAGTTAGAAATGGAGTAAAAATTTCAAAATGGAGTAATTTTGTCAAAATTTGATGGAAAGTCCTCAAAAAGTTAATCAGGTGATCTTTTCAGCCCCAACGAGTGTACAAAATATGAAGACTCTAGCTTAAATACTTTTCGAGATATCTTGCACACAAGATTTTCAAATTTTGTTTTAAAAGGGGCATAACTCAGAAAGGAAAACAAGTAGCCCATGGGCAACGATCGCTCACCTGAGAGTCAACAAGTACAGTCACTGGACAAAGTTTTTTTGTTTTTTTTTTTTTTTTTTTTTGTTTTGTTTTTTTACCATATATTGGTATAACGGCCATCTTGGTCATGTCTCAGGTCTGTCTATGGCTGGAATAGTTTTCATTGGATCATTGGTCCTGTAAACACTTACCTGAGACCTAGTTGTCACTTTTTCCCATGTAAAAGCCTATGTTTCCAAAACTGACCTTGACCTAAATTAATCACACACCTTCATGAACTCCAATAGTTATCCTTGTTACTACCAAGAATGAAGATCTGATCAATATTGAAGACGCACAACACTAAAAATTGATTTTTCAAACATTTAAGGGCAGCTAACTTCGCAGTCCAGGGTCGAATCTGGCTAAAATTCGAACTCATCCAAGATGTTATTGTTATCCTTGTTACTGTCAAGAATGAAGAAGATCCGATCAAAATTGAAGGCGCTAGAGTGGCCACAATACAAAATATTGATTTTTCAAACACTAAAGGGCAGCTAACTACGCAGTCAGAGGTCGGATCTGGCCGAAATTCCAACTCAGCCGAGATATTGTAGTTATCCTTGTTACCTGCAAGAATAAAGAGGATCCACTGAAAAACAAAGATGCTAGAGTGGCCACAACACAAAAAAATGATTTTTCAAACATTCAAAGGCAGCTAACTCCGCAGTCCAGGGTCGAATCTGGCTAAAATTCGAACTCATCCAAGATGTTATGGTTATCCTTGTTACTTCCAAGAATGAAGAAGATCCGATCAAAATTGAAGGCGCTAGAGTGGCCACAATACAAAATATTGATTTTTCAAACACTAAAGGGCAGCTAACTCCACAGTCAGAGGTCGGATCTCGCCGAAATTCCAACTAAGCCGAGATATTGTAGTTATCCTTGTTACCTGCAAGAATGAAGAAGATCCACTGAAAAACAAAGATGCTAGAGTGGCCACAACACAAAAAATTGATTTTTCAAACATTCAAGGGCAGCTTACTCCGCAGTCCAGGGTCGAATCTGGCTCAAATTCGAACTCATCCAAGATGTTATGGCTATCCTTGTTACTTGCAAGAATGAAGAAGACCCGATCAAAATTAAAGGCGCTAGAGTGGCCACAATACAAAATATTGATTTTTCGAACACTAAAGGGCAGCTAACTCCGCAGTCAGAGGTAGGATCTGGCCGAAATTCGAACTCATCCTAGATATTGTAGTTATCCTTGTTACCTGCAAGAATGAAGAAGATCCAAATATAAATGAAGGCGCTAGAGTGGCCACAACACTAAATATTGATTTTTCACACAGTCAAGGGCAGATAACTCTGCAGTCAAGGGTCAGATCTGGCTGAAATTCGAACTCATTTGAGATCTTATGGCTATCATTGTTACTTTCAAGTATGATGAAGATCCGATCAAAACTGAAGGCGCTAGAGTGGCCACAACACAAAATGTTGATTTTTCAAACACTCAAGGGCAGCTAACTCCGCAGTCAGAAGTCGGATCTAGCTGAAATTTGAACCCATCCAAGATATTATAGTTGTCCTTGTTACCTAAAAGAATGAAGAAGATCTGAATAAAATGAAGGAGCTAGAGTGGCCACAACACTAAATATTGATTTTTCACACAGTCAATGGCAGATAACTCTGCAGTCAAGGGTCGAATCTAGCTGAAATTCGAACTCATCCGATATGTTATAGCTATCCTTTTTACTTCCAAGAATGAAGAAGATCCGATCAAAATTGAAGGCGCTAGAGTGGCCACAACACAAAATAATGATTTTTCAAACACTCAAGGGCAGCTAACTCCACAGTCAGTGGTCTGATCTGGCCGAAATTCGAACCCATCCGAGATATTATGGTTGTCCTTGTTACCTGCAAGAATGAAGAAGATCCAATGAAAAATAAAGGCGCTAGAGTGGCCACAACATTTTCCCATTATAAGTCTATGGGTATTTTTCCAGACGCTCAAGGGCAGCTAACTCCGCAATCTGAGGTCGAACCTGGCCGAAATTCGAACTCATCCGAGATGTTATGGTTGTCCTTGTTACCTGCAAGAATGAAGAAGAACCAATCAAAAATGAAGTTGCTAGAGTGGCCACAACATTTTCCCCATTATACTCAATGGGAGCTATCTGTTGCCATGGAAACCAGAGTTCTGGTCCGACTGGCACAAAACCTAATACAAACTTTCCCCCTCCTCAATGCTGCTTCATGTAAAATCTGACTGCAATCGGCCAGCTAGTCTCAGAGATATTCAAGATTGAAAGTGTGGACGCACGGATGGACGGACGCACGCACAGACGGACGGACGACGGCTCGACTACCATACTATAAGCTCACCTTGTGGTGAGCTAAAAAATACTCAAAAGTTAATCAGGTGATGTACTCCTTGGCCCCAATCAGCATACCAAATATGAAAGCACTAGCTTAAATACTTTTTGAGATATCTTGCACACAAGATTTTCAAGATTTTTTTTTTCAAAGGGAGAAAATTCAGAATGGGGGCATAACTCAGAAAATAAAAAAATACGGGTCATTTTTTTTTTCATGAGGAATCCATATATGAAATTTCAAGACACTAGCATCCACTGTTTAAAAGTTTCAAATTGCATCCGAAAGTGGTAAAATTGATATATTTTCAAAATTCCGTAATTTTGTCAAAATTTGACATAATATTCTCAAAAGTTAATCAGGTGATCTATTCATTGGCCCCAATCAGCATACCAAATATGAAAGCACTAGCTCAAATACTTTTTTAGATATCTTGCACACAAGATTTTCAAGATTTTTTTTCAAAGGGAGATAATTCAGAAAGGGGGCATAACTCAGAAAAGAAAAAAAATATGGGTCATTTTTTTTTTTCATGAGGAATCCATATATGAAATTTCAAGACACTAGCATCCACCGTTTAAAAGTTAAGAAAAAAGTGCGGACACACGGACGCACGGACATCCACTGTTTAAAAGTTTCAAATTTCATCCGAAAGTGGTAAAATTGATAAATTTTCAAAATTCCGTAATTTTGTCAAAATTTAACAAAAAGTTCTCAAAAGTTAATCAGGTGATCTACTCATTGGCCCCAATCAGCATACTAAATATTAAAGCACTAGCTCAAATACTTTTTGAGATATCTTGCACACAAGATTTTCAAGATTTTTTTTTTCAAAGGGAGATAATTCAGAAAGGGGGCATAACTCAGAAAAGAAAAAAAATACGGGTCATCTTTTTTTCATGAGGAATCCACATATTAAATTTCAAGACACTAGCATCCACCGTTTAAAAGTTAAGAAAAAAGTGGTTCGGACACACGGACGCACGGACAAGCCCAAAGCAATACGCCCTACCAACTTTTTCAAAGTTGGGGGCATAAAAAACACCTAAATTACCTCACAAAAGAACAATCGTGGTAACGGGTAATTGAGGCAATATGATTTTTTTGTCAAGAGAGAGTTTGTAGACGATGTCCAGTATTTATGAGATAAATGTTATGTTTATATATTTCACATGTGAAAATATACTACCTTTTCGTATTACAAGCGGTTGACTTTGTACATATTGCCCGCCACTGTAGCCCTTCAAAAACCTTTTGCTTTAACCCATATTTGACCAATGGATTCTCCCATCATTATCAATGGGATGAGTCCACTTTCATTTTTAGGGGTGTCAGGAGTGATGTTTATTTTTTATCTCATTTTTCGATGAAATTTCTCTGTACAAACAGAATAGCCCCAGATGGGACGCTGCGTTCTGCGACGTCACGTCTGGGGCTATTATGTTTGCCTATGTCCCATAAAAAGGACGCCAGGCTTAAATGAGTTAATTTCCCTCTTTGGTACCGAAACAAATAGACTAAATGGAATAAATTACCAGCGTGAACTTGATTGTTTTCACATAGCACTCTTCTACATCATTGTCTGTGACGTCATCAGCAGATCCACCATTTTGTTCAGCTTTGCTCTGCAGATAGTACCTTATCCAGTCGAGCTGGTATGGTCTCTCTGGGAGTCTTATATTAGAATCGTCAGCACCTATAACACGAATTTGGATTCTATAAAATGCAATAATCGGGAACAGAACAACTGGGTCCCTCGTTCTCCAGGTATCATTAATTGTGAGTTGTTACAAAACCTCTGTCAAAGAATTAGCAGGATACAGCATTTTTGTTCGATCTGTAGCATACGGTTACGAACTCTGCTAATACGTAAAAACAAGCTTTGCTCTAAACAGTTGGAGAAAGTATGACCAGTTTAACATCTAGGCAACACTGCGACCAAATCTCGTGGTGACATATCCAGGAAACTCCTTGTTGATTAAATTGTTGGATTAAATATGCTTGCACCTCGTTTCTTTCGATGGGAGTCGCTCGGCTTACGATATGTTTTCTAAGTACCTAATTGTCAATTTGGCTTTTCCCGCCTCGGTTTTTGGAGTGGAAATTTCTTTCTGATTGTGCATTTTCCTGATCATTGCCTACTTGTAACTTTTTACCTTATGTACCTTACCTGATTCACAAAAATGAGCAGCAATCTCATAATGCTCGTAGTTATACATTGCAAACTCGTAGTCAATAAAATGCACAGTACCTAAATGGAAAACACATAGTTTAACTCTCTAGCCAAAATAATGAAAACAACGAAAAGTACGACAGCTACTCGTACATGTATGATAAATTGCAGACACTCTAGACCCAACGTTTGACAGATGTGATTAATTGCGGACACTCTAGATCGAACTATGCAAAATCTGGTGTGAATGTAATCAATCTGCAGTTTCACACGTGTCACCCATTTTAGGAATACATTACACAAAAGGTTCTGAAAGATAATGTAGATCATGTGGAGCATCAACATAGGCACTGCATGTTATATTAGAAAAGAACGACAATTTATTTAAACAATTTAATTTAAAAATTGCACAATAAAATAGATTGGCTGCGTTGTATAGACCTCTTTCTTCGTTGTAAATGATGTTTTGTGGATTTATATCATTATGGCAGTAGACAACCGGAGACTCCAGGGCCTCTAGATGGTTCCAAAGACTTCTCAGTTCCTCTTCTAGTCGGCTTTTGGATCCCACAATGGCTATATATCTGAAGCAAATGTGGACTAATGTCATTATGACGATAGACAACTGGTGACTCCAAGGCCTCTAGATGGTTCCAAAGACTTCTCAGTTCCTCTTCTAGTCGGCTTTTGGATCCCACAATGGCTATATATCTGAAGCAAATGTGGACTAATGTCATTATGACGATAGACAACTGGTGACTCCAAGGCTTCTAGATGGTTCCAAAGACTTCTCAGTTCCTCTTCTAGTCGGCTTTTGGATCCCACAATGGCTATTTATCTGAAGCAAATGTGGACTAATGTCATTATGCCGATAGACAACTGGTGACTCCAAGGCCTCTAGATGGCTCCACAGACTTCTCAGTTCCTCTTCTAGTCGGCTTTTGGATCCCACAATGGCTATATATCTGAAGCAAATGTGGACTAATGTCATTATGACGATAGACAACTGGTGACTCCAATGCCTCTAGATGGCTCCACATACTTCTCAGTTCCTCTTCTAGTCGGCTTTTAGATCCCACAATGGCTATATATCTGAAACAAATGTGGACTAATGTCATTATGACGATAGACAACTGGTGACTCCAAGGCTTCTAGATGGCTTCACAGACTTCTCAGTTCCTCTTCTAGTCGGCTTTTAGATCCCACAATGGCTATATATCTGAAGCAAATGTGGACTAATGTCATTATGACGATAGACAACTGGTGACTCCAAGGCTTCTAGATGGCTCCACAGACTTCTCAGTTCCTCTTCTATTCGACTTTTAGATCCCACAATGGCTATATATCTGATATCAAATAAAGCGCCTTTGGTGATGTTTTCTCATATCCAAATTATTGTAGAATAAATTTTAAAAAAGATGTTTTATAAGCATATAAACTCTTAATTTTGCAAGACTGGAAGCTGCAATTCAGCGATTCTTCAACATAGCAAAAACATTTTCATGTAATCCGTTCAGACACCAAAACCATATGGAATATACAGGGGCGTATACTGCAAACATATATCCTTACGAGGGAAAGGTTTAGCTTCAATATACGTAGATAAAATTTAGAAAACTGCATATTGTGATAAATCAAAACATTTGTATATCAAGATACGATAAAACAAGTACACATTTCGTAAGTATCGCAAATTAAAACCATGGTGGCGCATAGGCGGCGCACGTGAATTTTCGGTCGTGTCCTGTGTCATACATGTCTTGATAAAATGGTAAATAGACACGCGAATCGCGCCAAATTTAGTCCAGTATAAGCTTGGTGTTAAGATATTGCTGTGCATAAGTTTCAACAAATTTGAGTCATGCGTTTTTGAAATACTAATATCAATTGTGCGCTTTTCAGTCTGCATTTAACGTTAAAAACGTATACGTATACGTATTTGTTCATGGATATGCATGTATATGTATGTATTTATGTATGTGTGTACACGTAGGTGCTTATGAGTGTATGTAATATGTATATAGAATGTGTGTGTGTGTGAGTATACATGTGCGTATAAGTCAAGTAGTGTAAATGTGTTTGAAATACGTACATGGAGATTTTGATTTTGAACTGTAAATTTGTATATATATATATATATATATTGGGAGAAATAGGACAAACATCAAACAAAAATCTTCCCGGTGGCACTGGATCCTAAGAAAGGATTCGAAAATGATTGAAATAAGTATATAGGGGGATTAAACCATTAACAGTGCAAGAATAAATCAAACTAAGCGCGCTTTCGGCTTTCGCCTTCTTCAGAGTCAATATGTATTTACAGGTAAAAACTGGAAAAAAATGAAAATAGGTAAATAAACAAAATAAATAAAAAACAATGCAAAAATACACAAATACACAAAAATCACATGAAATGTGACAAAGTTGACACCACTGTATGTTCGGCAGTGGGTAAACGACTTAAAATTAATTCATGAACGCCCTTTGAAAGGGCCCAGTATCTGCTAAAAAAAAAATATATATATATATTAAGGTGTGTATATGGGGTCGGGTAGGGGCGGAGGTGCCGACCAAAAAAATTTAAAAAAAAAACGTTAAAAACGTCGTCGCCAGACACAGCTTAAATTTATGCGATTACTTAACTTGCCGCGATTTTTGAAAGCGAAAACACAAAAGCGAAAGTAAATGTAGACAAAATTAAAACATTCAATGAATAAATCAGTTGTGTGAAAATATTTTTTTGTGATTCTGACGATAAAATAGCATAACAAAGATGGAAAAATAAACAAAAATAACGCGCGTCACTGGTGACGAAAATGCGTAATGCGCTGACCGCATGCAGACGGCTGATGATGAGGCGATTTTGAAGCAATTAAAAGTTAGAATTTGTTTCGAGTTTTGCATATTGACGGAAAATATGTGAAGTACAAAGCACAATGAGTAAAAATTATTTTTATCTATGGTACATGCTGAATAGATGGCCGCAAGCGTTGAGAGGGTGTTTAATTCCAATGAATGAAATCGCCAACGACGTTACGTAATTAAAGCTGACGTGCGCCGGGTAGACCACAGTGCCCTTTTTGTTTTGACAGAAGATTTTTAACGGGTAGTTATTTTTGCCTGATATTTTGCCACGATATTCTAGACACATTCCGAATTATGTTCACGTTATCTTATAAGCATTTGATTGACCTGTATAGAAGCTACAGCAAAAGTCTACGTTATTTTGGATCATCCCCCGTATAAAACAGTTTTGCCACTTTCTTCATTTTTCAAGCTATCAACACTACGGGTGAGTATTTGAGACATTATTATAGAATAACTAAATTTACAGAAATGGTTTAGATCTACGCTCAAACTGTACCGTTTCTGTTTGTCTGGATTATCAGGGAAACTTGCAGGCGATAGCTCTAATAAACGGAAACAAAACGTCTTCCAGGTATCAACTGTAGCAGGTAGACCCTCTGGATGGATGGCGTGGACAAGGTTCATTTCTTTGATGATTAATCTGAAGAAAATATTGGTAAGTTTTAATGACTAAAAAGAATTTACAGCCATTCAGAAAATGCTCGTCTTTCGTCAGAAACAACGATTAACAAAGAAAACGTCTAACAGTGACATCCGTGAAGGAGTGCACTTAACATCAAACCTGACTTTACAATATGATGACATTTTTTATTATTATTTTTTATTTATTTATTTTATTTTTTTATTTTATTTTATTTATTTTTTTCATCACAAGAATAACCTCATGACTGAAGGTGTAAAAAATGTAAAAGGCATGTTCTGTCATGTAAAGTTAACCGACAGACAAAGTCATGTAACATTGTTCAAAAGCCAGTTGCAATGGAAGCAACATAATTGAATGGGCTTCTTCTTCAACATATAGAAACTTAAAGGGTGCACCTGGTGTATAAAAGGCCGACTTAGGTGTCTTATCTCACTTTTTGCTTAGACACCAACCTGTCAACATCTAATGATAATAAAAGAACCACTTTCCTACTTTTTGATCCGTTCCTCCATGACATTGGCGTGATCCAGCACTTGACCATGGATGTAACCGTAAACCATGCCATTATTAAATCCAGCATACAGTGGTGGACCACATCCAGCGGCATGCAAAATCTGGAATAACGCAATATCTATAAAAAGGTACAAGTAGGCAAAGATCAGGAAAAGGCGCAATCAGAAAAAAGATTCCCACTCCAAAAACCGAGGTGGGAAAAAACCAAACTAACAATCAGGCACTTATACCATGAAACATATCGTAAGCCGAATGAGCAGCTATTTTCCCAATAGGTGGCCACTCAGTTACCTTAACCAAAACTATGAAAGTGAAAACACATATAAGGCGCCAACAGCACAAAAAAATTTAAACAAGACATAAAACAAAAAGAACCACCACAGAAGTATCGCCTTGGAACGATCAGTAACACAAAGTTACTGGCGGGCTTAAACCGGTTTTTACAGGCGCCTAACCTCACCCTCAGCTTCTGCAGTGGTTTATAACATTTAGTTAGTTCTTCGGTCCTCGTGGTGAATCTCTAACTAGTCAATGAATCATCAAGAACAAACAAATAAATCATGATAAACATCCTGATGAATCAAAAACCAGGACTCACAGATTGAGTAAGCTGCCCGACGATGGAGATCCCTGGGCGCCGAATAACATACTAACTCCGGAGCAAAAGAAAAACACCAGTTGGACCCCGGTGGGCCAAGCTTTTATTAGAACGGTCATTTTAACGATAATCTAATGTTTTCAAATCGAAAAAACAGGCCTCCGTGATGCAATGGTTAAGTCACTCGCCTTATAAACCTGGGGTCGCAGTTTCGATCCCGGGCTTCTCCCGTCTGTCAGATGATACTGATAATCGAGGTTCCGTCTCCATATGACCTTAGCCGTTGGTGGGAAGTTAAACCCCTAATCAACCAACCCTACGCGGTATTCGCGAGGCAGCAGCTCGAAAGAAACACAGCAACTTGACAAGAATTGGTGTAAGGGTAACTAAAATGTTGCATTTTGAATCATATTGCGTTGTATTATTTTAATGTCAGATAAGAGGCATAAAATGACAATGAGATATATTATTTTTACTTTCACCTGCATGTTTCGTTTTTCTCTGTCTGTGTCCACCAACAAGTCTTTTCCCTCTGCGTCAATTCGGAACAACACCACATCCGCCTCGAACTTCCCTTCCTCATAGTAGCCAAATAAATGGTTGGATATCCCACCTGTTAGTACCTGGTAACATGGTTATACAATATTTTCTGCTGATTAAGATTTTAGAATGAATTTCAAATAAACAATCATTTTTCATGATTGTTTATCCATCACGTTTCATTTAATTTGTAATAAAGTACAAAGATGGGGATGCATTCCTATGATTTGAGCGCATTTTTGAAAGGTGCATAATGAACAGTCAGACACAGTGTATTTAAACATTTGTCGATTTAGCCTGCAACCACCGTTATACCCACACACTGTACAAGAGACTTCCAAAATATACAATAATTCAACCCATTCCGGATCAAGTTCATGAAAATTGCTGCGCATGCGCATATGAATGATTTGTGTATTATAAACTTAGTACTATCTTGAAGCCAGTTTTGTTCCTCATCAACTGTAATGTTTTTCATTTTTGATCAAGCACGCGACTGTGACCACTGGAGCGTGAAAGTCTATGCATACTTGAAGTCGAAGCGAATCAATTGGAGGCAATCCGAATCATGGTCTATATATCACCACCGATGGGGTTATCCTTCAAATTCTTTGCATGTAGCCATGCAGAGAACCTTATCAAACATTCCGAGGACCAAAAAATATGCCTTTTTCGGCGGCATTTTCCCATAGCCATGTTTGCTCAACCCCACCCCCACCGAACACACGATGTTCTATTGGTGACATACCCAAAAAATCTCATCATCAAATATTGGCCTTATCGAACTAGGGGATTAGTGACAGTCGCATCTAGACAGGTAAAGTTATCTTCGTAAATTTCCGTGATTTTCCGATATAGGTGTACCTGGCGGTCAGACTTCCTGTGGTCGATAAAGGGCCCGAGGCTAATCGTTATTTGCAAGGAGATTAAATAAAATTTTACCTGTAGATTTTTATGAAAGACAAGAACGTGTATTTGTTAAGTTCAACTGAGCCGCGACACGAGAGACGTGTTTGTAACTGTGACAACTGTACATTTGAGCATTGAATTTTATAAAACATTTCCATGTAAAATATACCCCCTTTAACCCCACGTTCATATAGAAATAACCGTGGTATGCATGCACACATCTATTTTCCATATTTTTCATCTAAAACAAAACAGGCGAGGCGGTCCTAACGTGTACCCACAATTTATATGATGAGCGAAAATATTTTAAAAAATCCAATGACATTTTATTATTTTTTTTTCTTAAAAATCTCTACATAATTTTATAGCATGGGCAAGGTTTCGCAATGGTATATATTTTTTGAATTAAAGCGCCAATAACTGCGCAAGCAAATGGACAAATACAAAATGCACTTTCGCGAACAGCCTTTCGCTCCGGAGTTGGTCTGTGTCTGGCTTGTGTGTTTTGATAAAAGTTGTGATTTATTGCCACAGGACGCGTGTCACACCTGTCTTACGAAAACACTGCGATTAAAACTTGTCGGGGATTAAAGCGGTGACATATGAAACCCTGTTTATGACTTTATTATAATGACACAGATGTTCTGCGCTACCACAGACTGATCCATTCTATGTATTTTGCTGATATAGATAGCATTCGAATCATGCAAGTTCGAAATTAAAGTTCTGTTTAATTTCACTCATTTAGCTATTTCTGTTCTTATGGACCGATCAGTGTATTAAATGAAAATGATTCAATTACTCTGTCAATGTTCACGCATTTTATTTATTTATTTATTTTTATTTTTATTTATTTACTTATTTATTTATTTCATATGCGAAACAAATGATGAAGAAGCAAAGTAACTGCGTTCCTGTGCAGCCTGGTTTGTGTTTAACTTGTCGGAAACTATATGATCGGTTTCACGTTACAAATAATTATTTAGTTAATTTATTTAAATATTTATATGCAGAGAGAGAGAGAGAGAGAGAGAGAGAGAGACTACTTCCATTGTTTCTTTTCTTGCTGTCGAGGAGCATGTTTCGGTATCTTTAATTGACTAGACGATTGGTCTGAAGATCTCATATGTCAATTATGCTGTAAACATGAGTTAATATTTGAGTAATACATTAGAATAAGTAGATCGCACTTTCTTGTTCAGCATTGAATTCTGTTCCATTTCATTATTTTAATTTACTTTCGTTTAACAATTAATCCATATTTGGAGTTTAATTCGTAATTATTTTTTTATTGTGTGGTCATTATGAAAACATGCCCATGCAATAAACAGAGATTTTTAAGTTGTGAAAATTGAAAATTTTCAGTAGAAATATTTTTATTACTTTTGCTCAAAACATAGATTGAGGGTAAACGTTAGAACTGCCTCACCGAGGCAGGTTCTAACGAGTACCCACAATCTATGTATTGGAGCAAAATAAGAAAAAAATGGGTATTCCCTGCAAACCCTTTTTTTCTATATAAAAGTAGGGTTTAAGGGGGAAGACTTTTCACGGACATGTTTTCCTGGTGTTATGTCTTGAATTGAACGGTTAATGGTTTAAATTAACTGTGTAACTTCATAATTACTTTGTTTGACTTTTTTGTACCTTTAAAACAGAAATTTATATCAGTGAACGAAGCAAACTTTATAATTGCTCCGCTCTAATCTGTAACTAAAGTCCAATTCGCATGCGCATAAAATACACGCGTGTAAATATACTCCGGTGTGTATATATACTCCGGTGTGCAAATAAACCCATGAGTAAATTTAAATTGCGTTCGTATGGGTTTTATCACCAGGAGTATTTTTGTATGTAAATTTATCATTTCTGGATTAAAACCTGATCATTTATTGCAAAACAAGATGAGGCTGCTTCAGGGTGTTCTTGTAGACTTTGGCAGCAGAGATCAGCAGCGGAGAATCATGTAATGGTCAGGCATAACCTAAGCAGTTATACAGTTCCCTTTTATCATCCTTTCACAAGGAATTACTGTTAAAATGACCCAAGATTCTTTCCAAAAATGATGAAGCAATAGTGTGGCTGTTTGCACTCCATATGATCTAAAATGTGATGAATGGCAATAAACTCTTATTTAGCAACAATGTCCACAGTTTCAGCAATTGTCATATAATTTAAAATTATGAACAAAAAATGTGAAAATTTATTATCTAAAAGCAGAATATTGACTTGAAATAAAAATACTCATGGGTAAATTTTACTTTGTGTTCGCATGGCACAAAATAGTAAATTTACACGTGTGTATTTGTAAAAATAAAATTTACATCTGGTCAGACCCAGGAGTAAATTTACCCATATGTAAATATACTCCGGTGTGTATTTGCGTTCGCATGCGCCATTTGCTTACCCCGAGTAAAATTTGCACACCGTAGTATATTTACACGCGTGTATTTTTGGCGCATGCGAATTGGACTTAAGTTTCGCTGTCGTAGCTAAAAAAAAACTAGACACTGAAACTTATCATAAACAATATCAAGTAAACTATCAAATCCTTCCTAATATCGCACATTGTTGACTGCTATATCAACGGATGACAGGAGGTGTCATAAAATCAAAATACCTATACCTTACCTGTTAAGAGATTAAGTTTTCCGCTGAACTACGTGACGGTACGGAAAAATCCGGAAACGCACGAGCGGAAACTGAAATTATTACCTGCTAATCCAATTATCCAAACAGACTAATTTAATATTTAAATACAAAATCAAAAATTATACCAATAAAAAGAAGATGCATTGTACAAATAGAAGCTGTTCGCACACTAATTGTAGTATGATGCATTTTGATTCAAATAAGCGTGAAAGCGACAGAAATGATGTAGAAATTTCCTTATTTACTATATATTTATTACATTTTGATAGTACCTGTTTTATTTCAACAAACAGACTATTTTTTACATAAGATAGAAAATTATTTTTAATTTCATCTTAAAGGGATATGAATGGGCTTTACAGAACCGTTCGCACAGGAATGATAGGATTAATAGCAAAAAAGATATTAAAGATTAAATAAGCATTCCCGTTAACGCTCCATATAAAATTTTACGCGCATCCGATAACTGCCGGTGATGAGAATTCTGCTACATGTTTGTATAACGTCGGAATATTATATGCTGTTTGTTAAAAACGCAGATTATTTCATCGTTTACACTTTATTTTGTAACATGAACACCCAGAATGTAAAAATATAGGCCTACCTTTAGTAACAAACATCAGACAATCCAAGTCCAAAATGACACTATTTCGGAGTAACTACAATGACACCGTTTCAAAGTTGCTAATTAAATATGTTGTTATATTCGATTTTAGGATGGAAACTTCGTCAAAATAACAGAAAATAATTGGATAAAATATTAGCAACCAATATCGAAAGAGAACTTACAGGGTACCTTTCGTTTTCGGAAAATTCGGCGAACCGCCTTTGATAACCGTGTGTAAAGGAAAGCTTTTTTCTGTATGTGAGCCGGGAACCACTGACGTGAACAAGATGTTGACGTCATTATCCACGATGAATGCAACATGTTTGAATCAAGAGTCAAGTGGCCAAGTTCGTTTTAAAAAAAAATCTTTTGCAAAATTCTTTTGAAAACTATTTTGATCCGGATCATCTTCAGATCCGCTATGCTATGGCTACAACAAGTGTATTTGCTGTCTTTAATGTGGTCTTTATAGTAATATATTCTCGAGAAGCAGGTGAGTCAGATGCCAGGATACTAAATCCTACTGTTTGAACTAGAACACTCGACGATAGTACTTTTCACACTTACTGATAAAGTTGGACAAATATGCACAATGAAAACTACTCTTAAATGTGTAATCATTAAATGATAAGTCAATGTGTAGAAGAAACATTACTTCACACATTAAACAAAATAAGAGCACTTACTTTCGTCCGTATATTCTCCTGCTGCCAGTCAGGTCGAACATGCTTCAAAATATGCAACACATCGGGTAATAGCGGTTTTTCTGACAACGCTTGTGCGTCAATTGTTATACCAAATGTCTTAAACATCCTCCTTTCAAAAGTAACTTCTCCTTTCAGATGTAGCTATAACTCATAAAAATCACGTACATGAGTACAATCATCCGCGTCGTTTGATGTTAGGTGTGCGATACAATGATCATACAATTGGTTCAATTGACATACACCACATCCCGCACCACATCTATTCCGATGTTAATCTATGGTCCAAATCAAAGCGAACATAACCTCATCTTTATCTTCAACATGTTTTATAACAGCAACTGCAATGAATAAACTTGTTTCATTTTCCCTCTTTATGTCCGAGGTCGACAGTTCAGGTCATATCAGGACGACTAGTTAGCAAATTAAAACCAAGCTATCCAACAACTGATTACCATTTGAGATCATTTGAGCCGCTGCAACTCCATTTCAGTTGTGCAGTAACTGCACAGCTAATCAGCACCTTTATTTTCGCTACACAAATAGTACAATCCAAAAATTTCAAGCTTCTAGCCAGCTTCTATAGCCAGCTAAGGCCGGTTTGTGTAGGATCTGGTCGGAACCACAAATTGTTGGTTTTCTCATGCAGCGGCTTATTTTATTCACACACCACTTCCCATGGGAACAGAAGATATTTAAAGCACAGGATTGCTGAACGCATCCTTTGATTGCTGATTGAGACGATCGATGGAGGCTAGAATCTCGCATTGTGCCCTTAACAATAGCTCAATCGACTCATCGAACTTATCCTCTATCTTAAAGATCTCATCGAACTTAAACTTCAACATACACAACTCATTGACGTTCAACTCATCAAACTTGCACATTAACTTGCTCGAACTCATCCTTCAACTTAAGCAACTCATCGACATTATCATTAAACTTATCCAACGCATCCTTCAAGTTTCACAACTCATAGAACTCATCCTTCAACAACTTTTGCAACTCATCGACATTATCCTTAAAGGTATCCAACGCATTCTTCAAGTTTCACAACTTAAAAAACGCATACCTCAACTTATCCAATGCCAATGAAATTATCAATGAATTTTATACAACTCATCGAAAGTATCCTCGGAATGTTTCCAACTCATTGATATTATCCTTAGACTCATGTAACTCGGAATTATCATTAAATTTCTACCAGTATCGAACGCATCCTTCAAGTTTCCCAACTCATCGAACTCATCCTTCAACATATTCAACCCATCAACCCATCTAACTATCACTGAATTTATACTAGTATCGAACGCATCCTTCAAGTTTCCCAACTCATCATACTCATCCTTCAACTTATTCAACCCATCAACCCATCTAACTATCACTGAATTTATACCAGTATCGAACGCATCTTTCAAGTTTCCCAACTCATCATACTCATCCTTCAACTTATTCAACCCATCAACCTATCTAACTATCACTGAATTTATACCAGTATCGAACGCATCCTTCAAGTTTCCCATCTCATCATACTCATCCTTCAACTTATTCAACCCATCAACCCATCTAACTATCATTGAATTTATACCAGTATCGAACGCATCTTTCAAGTTTCCCAACTCATCATACTCATCCTTCAACTTATTCAACCCATCAACCCATCTAACTATCACTGAATTTGATAGTTCGTCTCTCACTAATGAGAAAGACCATCATTATTTCTTGAATAGTGCTGATGTGTGTTGGTGAGTTCTTTGATGGCTGACTAGTCCAATTCTGGCTCTAAACTGTCGGTTGCAAGTAGAGCAAGTCAATGTCATAGAGTCTGATGGTGGCACATTTGTTTTGGCTTTGCGCTCTCTTCGCTTTCTTTCAGCTTCACAGATTCTCTTCTTTTCATAAAGAGCTGCTCCTTTGTTGATGAGACCTCGCCACTTTGATCGCTCCTGTGCAGTCTGTTCCCAGGACCCCATTGGTATTTCGAAATCCTTCAGAGAGGCTTTGAGGGTGTCTTTGTAGCGTTTCTTCTGGCCACCTTGAGAGCGCTTTCCCTCCTGTAGTTCTCCATAGAAAACTTTCTTTGGAAGTCGCGCATCAGGCATTCTTATAACATGGCCAGTCCATCTTAGCTGTGCTAGCTTTAAGACTGTATGCATGCTTTGCATCCCTGCTTTCGTCAGGACCTCTGTGTCTGGAATCTTGTCCTGCCACTTGATTTTTAACAACTTTCTCAAACAGCTTAAGTGGAAATGGTTAAGTCTCTTTGCATGGCGTTGGTATACTGTCCAGGTCTCACATGCATACAAGAGGGTTGGCAGTACCACAGCCTTGTAGACTTTCAGCTTGGTGTCAAGCTTGATTCCATTTCGCTCCCAGACATTTGCACGGAGTCGTCCGAATGCCACACTAGCCTTTGCAATTCTGGCAGTGATCTCATCATCAATATGCACTGCTCTGGAGAGAGTGCTTCCCAGGTAGGTGAACTTGTCAACAACTTTCAGTTTTTGCCCATTCACAGTGATGGTTGGTTCATTATATGGCTTTCCGGGCGCTGGTTGGTGTACAACCTCTGTCTTTTTTGTGCTGATTGTGAGATCATAGTTATCACATGACTGTGAGACTTGATCCATGGCTCTTTGCATTTTTGCCTCTGTGCTGGCATTCTTATCCATATCATCTGCATAGAGGAGCTCATCTAGCACATCAGTCTGGACCTTAGTTTTGGCTTGCAACCTTCTGAGGTTGAATATGTTGCCATCAAAACGGTACCTGATTGGAAAACCAGTGTCACTGTCCTGAAAAGCATCCATAAGCATGGCAGAAAACATCATGCTGAACAGTGTTGGTGCCAGAACACAGCCTTGTTTGACCCCATTTGTTACTTCAAATGGTTCAGAGAACTCTCCATCATTTTGCACACGTGCCTGCATGCCATCATGAAACTGCCGCACCATTGCTATGAATCTGGGTGGACAGCCAAACTTGGCCATGATTTTCCAGAGTCCATCACGACTAACAGTGTCAAAAGCTTTGGTGAGGTCAACAAACGTCATGTATAGATCTACATTCTGTTCTTGGCATTTCTCCTGAAGCTGTCTTGCTGTGAAGATCATGTCTATTGTCCCTCTGTCTTTTCTGAATCCACATTGACTTTCTGGGATAAATCCCGTCTGATCAAGATGAACATTCAGACGATTCAACAGAATTTTTGCAAGTATCTTCCCAGCAATTGATAGGAGGGAGATGCCTCTGTGATTGTCACAGACTTGAGGATTTCCTTTCCGCTTGTATAGGTGGATTATGGATGCATCCTTAAATTCTTGTGGGATAGCCTCCTTTCTCCACATACAGTGAAACAACTCTGATCGCGGTTAACCAGCCAGGGGGTTTGAAGCAGGCAATTGTTTAGGACACCTTTTCTAGCCCCTTCCCCATGCTACGGGGGTGAGCAGTGCGGTCCTAAATAGGTCTGCTCAGTCGCTCAGCCGACTGCCGAATTCTGCTTACTGCTTCTCCTCACAGAAAACGACCATTAGAACTGAGCCGCCTGTGTGCAGGTCTGCAACTACAGCTCCCAGTGTGTCCTACACCTGCTGCTTCGCCACTCGCCCATCGCCACAGGACTTTGTAGGTATGTGGGTGCAAGTGTGATGAAATTGTTGTGTATGCAAGTGCTTGTGTGTTGAGAAATAAGATGACATGCGCTATGAAATTGGATTATAGTGAGGAAGAGGTGCGCAACGTCAACCTCACTCTCTAGTCCTCGCCCAGCTGCGCCCAGAGGCAAGACACAGGTCAAGACGTCTGGAGTTGGGTTTGGATGCTGTGGATGACCGTAACAACTTTAGTGCCTTGTCACGCTCTGCATGTTCCACAACATGTTGCTGTATCGCTTTCTGAACCGTTGAATCAGGTGATTTCTTTCGCTCCATCTACCGAAACAGTCTTTGCATATCTGGACTAGGCATATCCAGACACACAGGTTTGATTTTGGAGTTTCCTTCTCCTAGATGAATTGCTGGCCACAGCTGAAGAGCTCCATCTACCCTTTCTTAGGTTTTGTTTAGAGACCTGTAAACTCCTAGGAGGACTGTCAACCAAGACTAATGAGTTCCCCCTGCCCAGCTAGATTTTTGTGTAGAGAACTAGCTTAACTCCTAGATGAGTTGCCTTCCAAGGCTAACGAGCCCCATCTGCACCGCATGACAACAGGTAGTACTGATTTCATGTTACAGTAGCAGTTAAACTGACCTGACCTTAACACTGAATTTATACCAGTATCGAACGCATCTTTCAAGTTTCCCAACTCATCATACTCATCCTTCAACTTATTCAGTACAACTCAACAACCCATGTAACTATCATTGAATTTATACCAGCATCGAACGCCCATCGAAATTATCCTTAAAGTGATACCAGTATCGAACGCGTCCTTCTAGGTTCCCAACTCATGGAATTCTTCGGAAGAATTAGGAAAGGTCCTAATAACAAGTGAGCTCTTTTAAGAGCAACGGGCATATTTATCAATGAGAAAGTCGATGGGTCATACCATATAGCACAACTAAGAAAATGGAAAACATTGCTATAAGTTTATTTCAACAGAAAGTACACAATTAACATGTAATCACCAGATCATCAGATGTATCGTTTCTTCAATAACTTCTTCAAAAATCGTTTCCCAACAAGTTCACTAAAGAAGCTTGGAGAAATAGTTGGGTTGGAAGGATTTTGCGCTCTGGTTTTTGTTCCGTAATCAATTATGTCAGCTAGCTTCTTGAAAGTAGATGGATTGAACGCACATCCTTTTGAACCAATAGCGTTGATTTCGTTCATATTTACACTGTTTCCTACAGCCACTGCACAAACCATCACACCTGATTAAGAAGATATAAGAATACCGATAACCCAATAGGAGGTACCAATTTTTCCTTTGGGTCCTCTTTTAAGGCATAAAAACATTAATACAAATACCATCCCGAATACGTGTAGGGTATATTATGAAATGGAAAAGAATAAGATTGGTCAAATGACAAACATTATATTATTACAATTATAATTTTAAAAAAAAAAAAGCTAATTTGCTAAAGAGATAATAACAAGGGATATACTCCGAAGGATTCCGCAAAGTCGTGATAGCGATCTAGCGCTTATGACAAAAGGCTCTAGGAGTTTCAAGGAAAATTACTGTTTTTAACACATCTAAGTATTTAAGTAAGAATCAAGGTTTAGGACTTGAATCAACTGTTGACCGAAATTATTGTGTCTATATGGTTTAGAGATAGTTACCCATATCCTTAAGCTGTTGAGCTGCTACCGCCGGATTGCCACCAGTGTTGGAGTTACCATCAGTAAGTATCCAAGCAGTCCTTGCATTAATATGTGAATTGTGCTGTTGGAACTCTGCCTTTGTAACCTCTAGAGCCCTTTCCACCTGCATACATTAAAGAGATAACATTTTCAAATTATAGAAAGGTACAAGTAGGCAACGATCAGGAAAAGGCGCAATCAGAAAAAGATTCCCACTCCAAAAACCGAGGTGGGAAAAAAAACAAACCAACAATCAGGTACCATGAGAACATTAAATTATAGTCAGTCATCAAATTATAGTCAGTGATATTGCTCCATTCTTAAAACACATGTAAAACTTGTAAGTGAGGGGTAGGCCCATTTTTAAACATGTAGACTTCAACAGAAGTGAATACTTCTTTCACTATCAAAATGTTTCTCACGTGCAAAACTGAACAATAATTAGTGTTACCATTAACTGACATCGATAATTGCCTTTATCATATCCAACGCTTCCTAAAGCATTTTCAACCTCTAACTCATAAAGGTGACTAGACGTCAACCCGAACACCACATGAGTCTGTGATGGAGAGGAGAACTCTACCAGACCTATTCTAGAACCGTCTGGTTTGACTGGGCCTTTTGTCTCTATGAACTGCACGATTTTCTGCCAACGAAATAAAGAAAAAATAGCTGAGGGTGAGGTCATTAAGGCCCTTTTTTAATACCCAGTAATTTATTTTATATTACTAATCTATATTACTGGTCGTTCCAAGGCGATACTTCTGTTTTGGT
This sequence comes from Rugalucina vietnamica, assembly GCA_964017185.1. Lineage (NCBI taxonomy): Eukaryota > Metazoa > Mollusca > Bivalvia > Lucinida > Lucinidae > Rugalucina > Rugalucina vietnamica. The sequence goes on along the minus strand of OZ024878.1, from coordinate 20,398,151 downwards.
TCCAACTGTTTTATGCTTTGGTGTTGATTTTTGTGCTGTTTGCTCCTAATGTGCGTTTTCATATTTTAACTGTGTGCGGCAGACCGCCTATTGGGAAATAGCTTCTCATTAGGCTTACGATATGCTCGATTTTGTATTTTATGACTGCTAACAATTCTAAACTAACAAGCTTTATCTGAGAAACAGCTATTGTTAGTCGATTGGCGTGGCAATTTTTGATTAAAACATGATTCTGAGCTAGTGATTTCAGCACGGTCAAACGAAACTCCATAACTAGACAATGGATTGTATTATTATTCTGCATTAAGTCTTGAGCAAGAATTAGAAGAATGTTTTGTTAAAATAAATAATACCTTTGCTGCTTCCTTCGCCTGGCTAAACTCTGTTTGTCCAATACTACCACTATTGTCTAAGACAATTATGCAGTCTAAGTATTGGGAAACCTGCCGTGCAACTGACACATCAACAGCCATGCTACACATGACACCGGGTGGGCAATGGTGTGAGGAAGAACCTCCGGTGTTGGACCCGCTTGATGATACCCAGTGATATCCCATCATACTGTCCAATTTATCCACTATGGCTAGTCCTATAGTTTTCTCGGCTTCGGTTAATGTTGCTTAAAAAAAGACATGCGGCAGAAAGTTCGTACAGGTAATAGTCAAGGTGTGAGTCGATATTCACTATAAGATAAATAGGGCAATATTACATTTTTAATAAATAACTTTTGCAAAGTCAAAAATATCTTTAAGGTGCAAACGGTTTCAAATAGACAAACTATTTAGCTTTAATATGATGTTTTTATAATTACTTTAGCATAATTAAAAATTAGTCTTTATGCGTGCATCGTCTAGGCACTATTAAAATGATTAAACAAATAGAAAAAATGCCGAAATTAGGAAAGGGTTCGGTCTTTCCATCTGCCGTTTTAACTATCATTAACACACATATCATTAAGGTGCAAACGGATGTATATTATAGAGTTTTTATATTTTCATACTATATAATTTTCATAAACGTGACATAAAAAGAAATTGGTCTTTATGCCTTAGGTATCCAAAAGTTTATAATTTATTTTGTGTCGTTTATGCTCGGGCTTTTTCCGTAAATTTTACGGACCATCTTGGCTTACCTGTCGGTTATAGTACTTTATTGAATATCTGTTTGAATCTGGGACTCGGGTGTATAAATTATGAAACCGGGACATATTAATATGCAAATTCAGTGAACGACTTAAATAGATAAATAAATAAATAAATAAATAAATTCTATGTTGCGGATGTGTCCAGAGTAAAGGCATAAAGTCAGAGAGCAAATAGATGTGGAAACCATACTTTCCAAATACGGACATAATAAAACGCATATTAAGTTCAAGAAAGAAAGAAGGAATGTATTGTGCGTACATAAAATAATTTCGTCGATCCGTGTATCAAACAATAATTATCATTAAGACAAGTATAAGCTTTTACAAAAAGCTTGGTCTACGCTTCGCAAATATAAACTTGAATGTCAAAGAATCTGACCGTACTCCCATTTCATCGTGGTTCATGTGACGGAACAGAAATAAAACGCTGCGCGGTCAAAGCATTCATACCTGACAATCGACTGTCACAGTACTGTCGGTTCATTTCATTCCATTGTGGCTTGGATAGAATGTAGAACGGCAGGTGGGGTGCGGTCAAAGCTTTCAGGCCTGACCATATAGCGTCACAATACCGTCAGTTCATTTCATTCCGTTGTTGCTTAGATAGAATGCAGTCATGCACCAGTTCCACGAATTTAACAATTTGCCCCATTTTTGATACCTACTGCACCATTGGTACAAATGTTACCAACCAAAGGGAGGTTTGCCAGGGTGTTTTGGGTGTTTACACGGTCCTTGGAGAAACGACCCGGAATCCTACTAACACGATGGTCAAGCCACTAGACTCAAACGTGCAGTTGTAGTAAGGTGTACGAGTTGCCTTGTAATTTAATTAAAAAGTAGGTCAATCTCAAACTTTAGAGTAGTCTACGCGCTGGCGCGTAGACAATAAGAAAAATGGAAAGGTATAGTCCGCAACAAAATTATTTCCATGAATCAAATATTGAGCATTGTCTACAAATGACATTGTTTAATGTGTTTTATGTTCCGGCTCGCTTCGAGGACTTTCAAAAGTTGTTTGGTCACGGTTAGTTACATGAAAGACCTACTCATTTGTAATGTTACCGAATGAGATCATAATTTATATAAATTAAGAAGGTGTTAGATTTCGTTAATAAAATGACTCAAATATTGTACATAAAAGGATTACATTAAAATCTCAATCGCTGTACAAATAAAAATATGACACAGTCGTTGACGGCAGTTTTACTCAACGAAGCATCTCGAGTTTTGACACACACTGGAGTTTGTTTTCACAAGTACTGAAATTTGAGCCGCCGCGTTAGAGATCATTAGAAAACCAAAAATATGCTTAGACGAAAACAAACGCGCGGATCAGCTGTGCAGTAATTGTACATATGATCAGCGTCTTTGTTTTCGCTACACAGACAGTATAACACCACTATTTACTAAATCCGAATTTTCAAGCATTTAGCCTTTTACTTTCAAAATGGATGTACAGCTTGGTTAGTGTCGGACATGGTCAGAAACCCAGAGTGTTGGTTTTCTTACGCATCGGCTCATATCGGCACGTGCCGTGTCAAAATTATTGTTTATTCGGTCATATTTAGTCCAATCAATTCGGTTATCGTCACATGAGAGAGAGAGAGAGAGAGAGAGAATAAGAGGGATATATATATATATATATATATATATATATATATATATATATATATATATATATATATATATATATATATATATATATATATATATATATATATATATATATATATATATATATATATATATAAGCATTATGAATGTCACGCGGATAAAGTTTATGAGAAAATTATGCTGTACCTGTAGACAAGATATGAAATTGTGTAATATGTTGCTCTTTCATATATGTATATATTGCATACACATACTTGATGTTGAAAAAGAAAGAAAGAAAAAAGAAAGAAAAACAAAAGAAAGTATAATGTTTGCATTAATAGTGAAGTTAGGTATGATACGTATTCTATCCAAAATTATGCTGCAGATCAGCTTCGAGCATTTCGAAATTGTGTAATGATAAGAGAGAGAGAGAGAGAGAGAGAGAGAGAGAGAGAGAGAGAGAGAGAGAGCATTATGAGGAACATAAACGCTATGTATGTACAAAAAAACGATATCATGCAAAATTTACGCGGAAATAATGGAGCATTTCACAATCAAGCAGCGGCGTCCTTGGCGTTGCTACAAACGTTAAAAATGTCAAAACACATTAATTACTTAACCTTGTTTTTTTTACGTAACAATATACGTGTCTACACTGTCTTGGTTGTTCAGGGTTTGTTTGTACCGACAGGGTTTTGTCATGACGCGGCATTCAAAACCGATACCTTAATTTAACGTTTCATAAATACAATGTCAAAATTAAATTTCGGCCTCATTCACTGTTTGTCAAAACTAAATCATACTTTATAACTTAATCCCAATGATGGTCATAAAATTGTTGTTTTAACCCCGGGGCTTATAAAAACACTAGAGATAAAAAAGATTAGTCTGACACACCATCGGAAATTCTCGGGAAGTCTCGTAAAATTACCGGAGATAGAACGCTTCGATAAATACCTGGTTGAGCTCAGGTAACTGCTATCATAAACTACGAGATTTCTGACCCACGCAAGAAAAAATGAGGTAAATGACATAATCAATCTCGAGTCGGACTCCGAATCGAAAGGTCCTGGGTTCGATTCCCACAAGGGTCACCGTGTTGTGTCCTTTAACTCCCTAGAGTACTGGTTAAACCCAGGAAGAGTTGGCTCCGTCCCGACATGACTGAACATTGTTGAATGGGACGTTAAGCCTCAATACAAACAAACAAAACATGCATTCATTTTTAATGAAACTGACTTCACAATTATAAAACATGTACCTTCAGATCTGCTGAGCCATAGCAAAGAGACGAGGGCAATAGTACATATCATTGGGGTGATAGACATGGCTCCTGAAAATTGAATATCAAACTATTAACCCATTAGTGAGGAATGGACTTGCCCATCATCATCAATTGGGAGATTTCATTTTCATTTTAGGGGCATCAGGGAAATTTCAAACGAGTAATTCCCACGTCTGGGGTTGACGACAGTTTACAGGTTTTAGACTCGAGGCATTCTGCTTCTGAACTGCAGTAAGAAAGTGTACAATGTCACAAAAGAATGGTTTCTATAAAAAAAAATTGGTATACTGTGACCTTGGTTCTCAATTTAGATAAATTTTCCTTGTTAAAAGAAACGCTTGGCTAGTCTGTATATACCAATATTTGTCCGTGTGTTTTGGTTTTTCGTAGGTTTGTGGAGTTTTTCGGTAACTCGATGGGTCGCATCGGTCATGAACACTTCCTCGCTACGGTGGATTTCAAGCTTTCGTACTTGGTCGGTCCTAGGACAAAGTTCCGGGTTTTAGCATTATCCGTCCAGAACGCCAACTAAATGTTTAACGTTAGATCCAAGTACGTCATTCTTCCCACAAGTCCTAATAAAAACGGCGGAGAGCAAGTCTTGTTTCCGTCTTCAATTGATTTATTATGCAAGAAGTGTATAAAAACATTGCGACTGGAACCAGGCCCCTGGATGTCAAAGGGAAACCCCACAGATTAAAGGAAAAGCCCAACAGATTGAGAAGAAATCCTCATTCCGTTTCAATTGCTTGACGCTGTCGCGCCAAGCAAAAACATCAGAATTATTCAAACTTATGGCGTTTAACCGATGTGTTTGCTAGCATAAGTAATGACGGGTTTTTAACTTTAGAAACTTCTCTATCAGTCCACTTTGTGGACAGGATTCGCAACCTGTCTCCTGTTATGTAATATTTGCTTAAAACTTTTAACTTATAATAAAACACATTGTCTACAATCCGTTTGTGTAACTATTTCCATAACTTTATGAAATATGAACAGAAATGTTAACCAGATTAAAATCCGTATGCTCAACGGGTTTTCGAAACCTATATTCAAAGTAAGTGAGTGGTTGATTAACAATGGTTCGACCTTTTCAATAATTTAACATTTTCAACATTTGGTCATTTATAGATGTTTCACTTCCTCTTAAGATAAGCATATTGACATAGAGAATCATACCATTACGTTGACCACTATCAAAATCCGGATTGTTGGAAATCTTTCCTGACTTCCTTTAGGCCCTGATAAGAAACAAGTTGGTTAAGGACAAATCGGTGTTGTTTCTGTTTCGGTCAAGTCTTATCATACCTCTAAGTGGCATGCTGGGTATGGTTACTTCCAGGCCAGGTGATTTCTTTAGGAAAACATGTCCGTGATATGTATACCCCTTACACCCCACTTGTATACAGTAAAGCTTGGGATATACACAGAGAGGTACAAGTAGGCAATGACCAGGAAAATGCGCAATCAGAATGAAATTCCCACTCCAAAAGCCGAGGTGGGGAAAAAACAAATTGACAATTATGTACTTATACTTATAGAACATATCGTAAGCCGAGTGAGCAGCCATTTCCCAATAGGCGGCCTCTCAGTTACCCGAACTTAACTAAAACTATAAAAACGTACATAAGGTTCAAACAGCAAAAGCATCCGACTCCAAAACAGCAAACAAATAGAACCAAAAAAGAGGTATCGCATTGAAATGATCATTAATATAAAATTACTTGTATTTGGCAAGCCAAGTGCACATTAATTCTTCAAACCTAGGTTTGAACTTCAAACCCGGGTTTGAAAATTTCAAACCCGGGTTTGAAAACTTTAAACCCTGGCTTAAACCGGTTTTACAGGGCCCTTATCTCACCATCATCTTCTGCAATGGTTCATAACATTTAGTTATTTGTTCGGTCCTCGTGGTGAATCTCTAACTAGTAAATGAATCAACATGGACAAACAAATAAATCATGATAACCACCCTGGTTAATAAAATAACGAAGACTCACAGACTCAGTAAGCTGCCCGGCGATGGAGATCCCTGGGCGCCGAATAACTTACTGAAATCCGGAACAAAAGAAAAACACCAGTTGAACCCCGGTGGGCCAAACAACAGACAAAAGCTCCGTCCCCAACCAAATAAAATGAATAGCTTTATGTCGGGGCCATCATAGAGTCTGATGCCCGACCCACCGGCGTGCAATTAAAGAAGGCAGGGTACTTATCATTCATGACTGGGTTAAAAACTAAGCATGCAGACTGTCGCATATCATTTAAGTTATACCCTATACGTCTGTAACGTGTTATGATCTTTCTGATATGAAAAGAAAAATTATTCCTTCCTATAAGTTTCTTAAATTTGTAAACCAAGTCACCATAAAATTCAGGTTCCGAAAGGCCATCATGTAAAAGCGTATTTAGTCCAACATTAAATTTGGAAATCAATTCATAGAGTCTGTGAAAATGTTTTTCGAAGTTTATTATACCGATAGCCCTGCTGGAGAAGTTTGGCTGTTAAATATTTAAATCGCGCGTTGAAGTCAGCAACATCATTGCAGACTCTAGCAAACCTAATAAGTTGTGAAATGTATACACCATAAGATGCTCGGCGAGGAACGTCACCACCAAAAAACGGAAAAACAGTCATCGCGTTTATCATAAATAATGAATAATTAAATAAAGTTTAATGGTTTGATCCTTTGGAAGCAATGAAAACATTCAAAGGGAGATAGTATGGACTATACTGCGCAATTTCGGGTAATGAACCCTCATCAGTAGCCGTTTTTAAAACCGGCAACGTAAGCCAGACTATTGTACTCCAGTTTCGAAAATTAATACGATAGGCCTAAATAAAAGACAAATTCCTAAATGGGATCCAAATAATTTAAACATTGCTTAGAAAAAGGTATAAGTAGGCAAAGATCAGGAAAAGGCGCAATCAGAAAAAGATTCCCACTCCAACACCGAGGTGGGAAAAAACCAAACTAACAATCAGGTAGTTATACCATAAAACATATCGTAAGCCGAATGAGCAGCTCTTTTCCCAATAGGTGGCCACTCTGTTACCTTAACTTAACTAAAAATATGAAAACATACATAAGGCGCCAACAGCACAAAAATTTTAAACACCGAGACATAAAACAAAAAGAACCATCACAGAAGTATTGCCTTGGAACGATCAGTAACACAAAGTTACTGGCGGGCTTAAACAGGTTTTACATGGCCATAACCTCACCCTCAGCTTCTGCAGTGGTTCATAACATTTAGTTAGTTCTTCGGTGAATCTCTAACTTGTCAAAGATTCATCAAGAACAAACAAACATCCTGATGAATCAAACACCAGGACTCACAGATTGAGTAAGCTGCCCGATGATGGAGATCCCTGGGCGCCGAATAACCTACTAACCCGGAGCAAAAGAAAAACACCAGTTGGACCCCGGTGGGCCAAGCAACAGACAAGAAGCTCCGGCCCCAACCAACTAAAATGAAAAGTAAGTCGGGGCCATCATAGAGTCTGACGCCCTACCCACCAGCGTGCAATTAAAGAAGGCAGCATAGTTACCAACCATGATTGGGTTACAAACTAAGCATGCAGACTGTCGCATAACATTCAAGTTATAACCTATACGTCTGTAATGTGTTATGATTTTTCTGAACTGAAAAGAAAAAGCATTACTTCCTATAACGTTTCTTAAATTTGTAAACTAAGTCACCATAAAACTCAGGTTCCGAAAGGCCCTCACTTAAAAGCGTCTTTAACCCAACATTATATACACATAGGAATAAGTTAGGGAACACTATTAGCCCTTGTGGAAAGTTTGAAAAAAAATCCATTTTCCTTTTTTATGGCGATACTGAAATTTTTATCACATATATTTCATACTTTGACTTAGCTACAGACCAATTTTTGGAAATTCACAACATTTTTGTCTTTGTGCAACGGAGGATTGCCATATTTGAAAAACTCCAACTGAATACAAGTTTGCCTTTTTGCTTCTGCACTCCGCAAACTCAGTTTTTGAAAGCAAAACAGGAATAAAATGTTGAGTCGGATCGTTCTGAATGAATAAACGACTTCGGACCTGTACTTCATGCGAATTCTCAAAACCAACTAATTATACAAAATCTACAGTTTGCATTGATTTCTATGGAAAGCGAAATTCTTGGAAATTTTGCAAATAAAGCCGTAAAAGAATAATTCCGCCAGGACACTATAACCAGAACGTGCATTTTTAGATTTCTAAAGGGTCATATCGAATATCTGGCCTAGCATTTACAACCTGCAAAATGTATACCCAAAGAACAAAACGTGATCATAAAACCTACCCCCGGGAAAGTATGGACCTACCGCCAACGGTCGGTCAGAAAATAAAGAATTTATGATTAAAGTTCAACAAGCAATGTATCAGCTTTATGCTTACGAAAAATTACGACAATGTGAGTTCAAATAATGAAGTTATCGCAAAGACTAGTAGTACTTGGCAGTCCAAATCCAAAAAAGTGGCTTAGTTTTGGTTTTGTTGGCATTTTTGAGTACATTATTCTACCTATGCTCATAATATTCCTTGGCATGTGCCCAAACTCGTACGGGTGGATGCCAAGTCTGTAAATGACCCTGGGCCAAAGAACAAGGTCAAAGGTCAAATGAGTGCAAAATAGCAAAAATCTGTAAAAATGAAAATAGACATTATTGTTTTGGAAAATAATGGACTGATTATAGGTAACTTGTTCTCATGTCATTCCTTGACATATGTCCAAAGCCATAAAGGTGGATGCCAAGACTGTAAATGCTCCTGGGTGACAGAATTAGGTCAAAAGTCAAATGAGTGCAAAATAACAAACACCGGTTACAATAAACAAGTATTTCTTAAATCAAACATGAACTGACTAAAGGCAAGATGTGCTTATTTTATTCATTGACAAGTGTTTTAACTCATATGAGTATATTTCAAGTCTGTAACTGCTTCTGAGTCACATAATTAGGTCAAATGTCATATGAGTGCAAAAATATCAAAACCTGTTATGATAACTAATATTCTTCTAGCTACCCATACCCCCTTCCCCCAGGGGGGAATTTTCTACACTATGATTTTTCTAATTTAAGTACATTGAAAAAGCTATCAGACCCTGTTTTCTGCCAGTGCAAGCGTTTGCATTTCATGCTATGTTCTATTAAAGTACCCTAAATATTCATTTTTTGCGTTTTTATAATGAGGATACACATAGGAAATTGAATATATCTAGATTATTTGTAATCCTAGACCATTGAACTTGGTCTCATCTTAAAGCTTAGACATAGCCCTTTCTTCCTATGATAAGTAATGGAAAATATCTAATTTGCATATTCATGAATTTTCATTAAAACTTTAAAATGAATAAAAAGAAACCATTAAAAATCAATTATCCCATAAAAACTAATGTCATGCCTAAACTATCATTTTGGCTTATTGTTATTGTATCAATGATACTATTTGACAAATTTGTTGATGACTCATGGGCCTAAATAATAATTATCTCATTTGCATTTTCATGAATATTAACGAAAATGACGAAAATCAAGATATACAAAGGGAAAATCGATTGCCATTTGAAGGGTTTAGGGTGGAATATCTATAGGATGTACCTTGCACCCTTAGAACAAATGCCCATGGGTGCCAGTTTGGTCAGAGGATCTCTTTATTGCCCATATGTGTCACGTAAAATCATAGAGTGTTCTCCCCCACCTCTAATAAGTAGAGGAAGTAGTGTGATACACCTTTATAACCACATGTTTCTTGGCTACTGATAGACCTTAAGAGAGCAGAAATATGTATCAAATGTTTGGTTTGACAATGCTTGATAACCATGTAATAAGATTTAAATATCAAGCTGACTTCCTAGTGTTCAAATATTAATGAGAACTTTATATATTAGAAAAAAAAATCACAGAAAAATGGAGCATACCAGCACAATTGCTTATACTTTCGTCAACCAAAAGCCCTAGAGAGCTTAAATTGGTACCAAATGAGTGCTATGACAATGTTCTATAACTCTGTAATAAGATTTATAAACAAACTGGCTATCTTAATGCTCAATATTAAAAAGAACTTCAGATATTAGAGAAAAATAACAGATAAATGAAGAAGGTATACCAACAAAATTGCTTATATCTCAGCAACCAAAAACTCTAGAGAGCTGAAATTTATATCAAATGATTGATATGATAATGGTTTATAATAATATGATAAGACACAGAAGGAATGTGACTTTTTTGGGGTTCAAATCTTGATGAGAAATTTCAATATTAGAGAAAAATCACAGAACAATGGAGGGGGTATACCTATAGAAATGCTTATAGCTCAGCAACCAAACGCCATAGAGATGAGAAATTGGTATCAAATAATTGCTACTGCAACATTTTAAAACCACAAAATAAGATATATAAATAATCAGACTTTTGTTTTGTTCGAATATTGATCTTTATGAATATAATATTAGAGAAAAATCACAGCAACTGGAGGGGTTATACCTACATAAACGTTTATATTTCTGCAACCAAAAGCCATAGAGAGCAGAAATTGGTATCAAATGATTGCTATGACAATATTCTATAACCATGTAATATGGTATATAAACAAGCTGACTTTCTTGTTTCTCAATTTTTTAAGAAAACTTAAGATATATGAGAAAAATCACTGGCAAACGAAGGGGTTATACCAATAAAATTGCTAATATCTCCGTGACTAAAAGCTCTAGAGAGCTGTAATAGGTATCAAATGATTGCTATAATAATGTTCTATAATAATGTAATATGACGCATAAATAATCTGACTTTCTTGTTGTTGGATTAATGATGAGAACTTTAAATATTAGACAATAATCTCATTAAAAAGAGGGGGTATACCAACGGAAACGTATATGTCTCAGCAACCAAAAGCCATAGAGAGCAGAAATTGGTATCAAATGATTGCTATGACAAAATTCTATGGCCATAAAATAAGGTATATAAACAAGCTGACTGTCTTGTGTCTCAAATACTTAAGAAAACTTAAGATATAGGAGAAAAATCAGTGGCAAACGAAGGGGATATACCAATAAAATTGCTAATATCTCAGTGACCAAAAGCTCTAGAGAGCTGAAATAGGTATCAAATGATTTCTATAATAATGTTCTATAGTAGTGTGATAAGAGGCATAAATAATCTGACTTTCTTGTTTTTCGAATAGCGATGAAAACTTTAAATATTAGATAATAATCTCAGAAAAATAGAGGGGGTATATCAACAAAAACGTATATATCTCAGCAACCAAATGTCATAGAGAGCTGAAATTGGTATCAAAAGATTGCTATGACAATATTCTGTAATCATATGATGAGGTATATAAACAAGCTTACTACCTTGTTTCTCAAATATTTAAGGAAACTTAAGATATAGGAGAAAAATCCTTGGTAAACGAAGGGGGTATACCAATAAATCTGCTAATATCTCAGTGACCAAAAGCTCTAAAGAACTGAAATTGGTATCAAATGGTTGCTAGGATAATATTCTATAACCATGTTTTGAGACACACAGACATTCTGACTTTCTTGCTTTTGAATATTGATAAAAAACTTTAAATACTAGTGAAAAACCACAGATAAGTGGATGGGGTATACCAACAAAATGTTTTATAACTTAGCAACCAAACGCTCTAGAGAGGTGAAATTGATATCAAATATTTGCTATGATAATGTTCTATAAACATGCGATAAATGAATAGTTCGACTTTCTTGTTGTTTGAATATTGATGAAAAATTAAAATATTTGATAAAAAAATCACAGAAAAATAGAGGGGGTATATCCATGGAAACGTTAATATCTCAGCAACCATAAGTCCTAGAGATCTGAAATTGGTATCAAATGATTGTTATGACATTTGTATAAACATGTAATAATATATATGACCAAGCTGACTATCCTTTTGCAAAAATTTAAGAAAACTTAAGATATAATAGAAACTAGAAATGCGTGTTTGTAAAACACTATGCCCCCAACTGTATGCTTGTCCCTAAACTGGCAGTTTGTATGATTCATTTATTTTATTCGAATGCAGTCAAATTTAACTTCCTGAAGAAGCTGTTCGGTTGCGTCTGTTTTGACCTCGATCCAGAAACAGAATGTAAGCTTTTTTGCAGGCAAGTTAGAAATGAAGTAAAAATTTAAAAATGGAGTAATTATGTCAAAATTTGACATAGAGTCCTCAAACGTTAATCAGGTGATCTTCTCAGCCCCAACCAGCATACCAAATATGAAGGCTCTAGCTAGCTAGCTCAAATACGTTTTGAGATATCTTGCACACAAGATTTTCCAAATTTGTTTTCAAAGGGACATTATTCCAACAAGGGGCATAACACGTACATGAAAAAAATACAGGCCAACTATTTTTTCATGAGGAATCTGTATATGAAATTTCAAAACCCTATAATTCACCGTTCAAAGGTTTCAAATTTCACCGAAAAGTGGAAAAATCAATCAAAATTTCAAAATTCTATAATTTTTGTAAAAAATGGACAGAAAGTTCTCAAAAGTTAATCAGGTCATCTACTTCTCATCCCCAACAAGTGTACCAAATATGAAGGCTCTAGCTTCAATACTTTTTGAGATATCTTGCACACAAGATTTTCAAATTTTGTTTTCAAAGGGACATAACTCAAAAAAGGGGCATAACTTGGCCATACAAAAAATACGGGTCAACTATTTTATCATGAGGAATGTGTATATGAAATTTCAAAACCCTAGCATTCACCGTTCAAAAGTTTCAAATTTAACCGAAAAGTGGAAAAATCGATCAAAATTTCAAAATTCCGTATTTTTGTTAAAAATTTGACGGAAAGTTCTCAAAAGTTCATCAGGTCATCTACTCCTCAGCCCCAACAAGTGTACCAAATATGAAGGCTCTAGCTTTAATACTTTTTGAGATATCTTGCACACAAGATTTTCAAATTTTGTTTTCAAAGGGACATAACTCAAAAAAGGGGCATAACTTGGCCATACAAAAAAAATACGGGTCAACTATTTTATCATGAGGAATGTGTATATGAAATTTCAAAACCCTAGCACTCACCGTTCAAAAGTTTCAAATTTCACCGAAAAGTGGAAAAATCAATCAAAATTTCAAAATTCCGTATTTTTGTAAAAAATTGACGGAAAGTTCTCAAAAGTTAATCAGGTCATCTACTCCTCAGCCCCAACAAGTGTACCAAATATGAAGGCTCTAGCTTAAATACTTTTTGGGATATCTTGCACACAAGATTTTCAAATTTTGTTTTCAAAGGGACATAACTCAGAAAAGGGGCGTAACTCGGACATGAAAAAAAATACGGGTCAACTGTTTTTTCATGAGGAATGTGCATATGAAATTTCAAAACCCTAGCATTCACCATTCAAAAGTTAACACACACACACACACACACACACACAGACACACAGACAAGCCGAAAGCAATATGCCCTTCCAACTTTTTCAAAGTTGGGGGCATAAAAACACAGACAAATACAGGGGAGTGTATAAATAAAATTGACAATATCTCAGCAACCAAAAGCTGCAGAGAGCTATAATTGGTATCAAATGATTGCTACGATCAAATTCTATACACAATTGATACAAAAACTACCTAAAAGAACTTTATCCCCATCAGAATACCACTGACACTGTTTATACAGGCAATTGTAAAATGGCATGAAAATAAGCATTTTTTGTACTAAAATGACCTTTGACCTAAATCTGCATTACTTTGTTGTAACAATTGTAACTGATTACACCATACAAATGCATTAGATGTAATTTGGGGCATTTTTTACAAAAAATGAAAATATTTCATAAGATGCTGCTATAATGTTGAAATATCTCAAATTTTGCACTTAGTTGACCTTTGACCTATTTTTGGGACTCTGGGGCATTTTCAGACTTGGCATCCACCCTAGCGTGTATTGTTACACATTAAGGTAGACATTAGGCATAGATGCCAAAATGTACTCAAAAATGCCAACAGAAAAAATATTTGGGGGCTTGGGAGGCCAACTATAGTGCGTTTCTTAAATTTAGCAAACATTATCTGATTAAAAGATGGCCGCTCTCCGCCGCAGTTTTTGTTTGATGCTAACCATTTTTACATAGAAGCACTTTTGGATACTACAGATTCTGACAAGCTGTCAAAATATTTTTCATAATTTTTACAAAGAAGGATATTCACAGTCTAAAGTTGGTAGTCACATTATTACAGGTGTTCCCTAACTTATTTTCATGTGTATATTTGGAAATCAATTCATAGTGTCTAGAAGTATGTTTCTAAGAGTGACTGTTTTGAACGCTCTGAATATCTTTACTGATCTCAAAGGACCTAAATGAAAATGATTGGATACAAAGTAGTAGAGATAATATGTTGACATCATTTTCTCCATTGAAAGGCTGTATGATTTTTCAAAACACTCAAGGGCAGCTAACTCTATAGTCCATGATGTGATCTGGCCGGAATTCCAACTCATTCGAGATATTATGTTGTTATCATTATCTACAAGAATGAAGAAGAGATTCGATCAAAAATGTAGGGGCTAGAGTGTTGACAAGGTTTTCCCCATTATCACCCCATGGGAACTGTCTGTTGCCATGGAAACCAGAGTTCCGATCCTACCTGCGTTAAAACCTAATGCAAGCAATCCCCCCATCACAATAATGATACGTTTGATCGAAATATACGTGTTTGAAAGTCTCGACGCACAGACTAAAAGACTTAACGCACGGACGCCGGCTCGAATCACATCCTATAATAAACCTAGCCTTGTGAGCCTCCAGCTCAGGTGAGCTAAGAATTGTGACACTTATTCCAGTTGTTCTTTACTAGTATTTAATATATTGCTGTAATCAACCAAATGATTGCTGTTGACATAGGGTACATATAATCATACAGCGTAGACAATAAACTTTTCGCATTAATATTTTATTCTGAGTTCAAGTACATATATATTCAAGTTATGCAAAATTGCCCGAGTCTTTAAAGTTGTCTACCTTTTTCTTTAGTAGCTGTATAAAGCGTTTGCCAAAATCAATTTTGCTAAAATCTATTTTGCTGAAGAAGTTAGGAGGAAGAGTCGGAATGGACATAAGATGCACTCTGCTGGATATTCCGTAGCTTATCGCCTTGCTCAGATTGCTAAACGAACCTGGGTTGTACGTACAATCATTCGAGCCAATAGACTGAATTTCATTCATATTGACATTGGTTCCGACCGCCACAGCACAAACCGTCACGCCTGAAATAATATAATTGTTTAAATAAGGATTGATCTGGGTTCTGTATACAACCTTCGTGCATGGTGAAAGATTTTTATCGTTTTGTGGTAAACTTTTAATTTTTGAACAGTCGGGTTTTCTAGCCGTACATGTACCTACCCTCTACTCAGCAAAATGAAATTCCAAATAATTAGATAAGTACCACAACATCTAAATCCACGCTTAAAGATGTATGTTACATAATGGACGTCAGTATGAAACAGGTAATGGACGAAAAATTAAAAAAAAAAAAACAATCTTGCTGTGTTGCTGTGTTTGTAACACCCTTAAACACCCTGAGAACGGCACGGATTCTGTTTTCGACTGAGCAGATATACTCGTATTCATAAAACATATCCATTCAGTGTTTACATATATTTTAAATTCTATTAGATGTTCTGAATAGTTCATGACTTGATTTTCTAATTGCTTGTTTATATTTGTGTATATTACAGTCACTGCAGAAGATGAGGGAGAGGTTAGGCGCCTGTAAAATCGATTTAAGCCACCCCCCCCCCCTAAGAAATTCAGAAATTTTATATTACTAATCGTTCCAAGGCGATATAGATAATTCGGCAAATAGGTCACTGTATAAGCGTTACTTCATGAATACGTTAATGGGTATATTTGGGCAAATAGGTTACTGTATAGGCGGCAACTTTAATATTCATATCTGGGTCGCCAAGTCCATCTATTCAAGTAGGGAGATTATAGAAAAGTAGAACTCAGTCAGCTTAGAGCACTGTCACATATTTACCGTTAGAGATCAGCTATCTGTATTTTGTCTAATCCAGTGAATTAGACAAACTTGTATTTCATTCTTGTTTTCTAACGGAAAACATGTGAGTTGAATCTTTCAACTGTGTACCTTTAGCTTTTACCTAGGTCAAAGGTAGACCATACCCAATAATGTATTCTGATCTCGCCTTTTCCTGATTATTGCCTATTTGTACCTTTTGATATGATCTGGCACAGTATTGTTCATTCAAAAGATCGGATCATTTTACACAAGTTTGTTTTTATACAGTAGTGCAGCATTTCTACTGTCTTAACTATTCGATGTTACAGATAAGGGATAACGTCAAATATTTTACCACAGGTTGAAGACGACAGTGTAACAGGGCAGAGACGACAATATTACACACTTTTTTGTAAATTCAGACAGAGCAGTGTCTTCCATTTTTCCACGGATGGTGATGTGTCCCACCACACGGACACTCTTATCTTAAGTAGTGCAGATGTGTAAAAATGGATGAAAATCTTTGGGGGGTTTTATATTATTTCAGCATACTGGTTCAGTCCCGCAAACTGGGCCAAAACCGTTAATTGGGCCAATCCCACGAACTTGGCTAAATTCAAAACCGATTTCCACAAATTGGGTCACTCTAAAATTTAGGCAAATCTTTTCATGGGTTACAAGATGATGCACTCTTACAACTGATCAACAAACAGTGATTTATTTATCGACAAATCTCAACTAATTCCAACCAGAGGGTCCAATGTTCCAATGGGAAACGAGGCTCGCCGAGCTTCCCATTGGAACGGTGGACTCGATGTTTGGAATTGTTCCTGTGTCCAATGAGCTCCAATGATCGATTCTTTTTCTTACATACTCCGATTAAATTCATTTTACCGGTAACGTCACCTGGTACCGTGATTTAACTCTGGTGACGTTTGTTTGTTACGGATATGACGTCAAATTAGATAAATCGATGTCAAAGTCAATAGAGATGCAGTTTTGAAAGACATTTTAACAGTTTTCCCCCATTCAGATAAATAGGCGACCTATGATGGCCTCTTCGTAAACTAGGTTAAGGTCATCAGAGGGTCATGATTTATATATACATTGTATTACTAAATACTCATTAGTGCATGAATACCAGTGTCACGCGATATTAACAGCCATATATTAATGAAAAGAAAGCCATGTATTAATACTGCGATTCTCGTGAGCGCGTGCTGTTAATACATGGCTTTTACATATGCCTGTAACAGGGCATCTCGCAAATATTGACGTCATCGCGTAACGTGCATTTGATTTAACGTTATTTTACGATGTCATGATGACGTTGTAGTTCGCCCCGAAAGCAGCATTTTTAAAACGTCATTAGCTAACGTCATTTTCCGCGCCATTTCAGGTTTATGAATTTTTGCAAATTCTGGACAATTTCTCCAAATTTTCGCATAAAAGAATTGTATAATGCAATAATAACGATCAAACATTTTCTTTCTGATGCATAAACATCTGCTGGGTCCCTCGGGAGGGTTGAAACCCCGCCTTTCAGGCTCTGGTTTCAACGCCTCCCTCGGGGCCCAGCAGATGTTAATGCATAGAAATCCATGTTTGATCCCTATATTAATGTTTCCTGCCAAGTTTCATTGAAATCGTTCCACTGGTTCTGGAGAAGAAAACTTTTGAAGGGTTCTTACCATTTACATGCAAGGCGACCATTTTGGTCATGTGACCTGAATTTTCTATATATACATTGATTCCCCCTTCCTAAAGATGCTCCACATAAACTTTGGCTTTGATTGGTCCGTGTTTTACTATATATGGACATGGCGGCCATCTTGGTCACGTGACCTTGATTACTCATATCTACATTGGTTCCCCTTTCCTTAAGATGCTTCATATAAAATTTTGCTTTGATTGGCAGAGCGGTTTCAGAGAAGGTCTTTGGAAATGTGAACTCATGGACGAACGAACGCACAGTCGTCGGCTCGGATACCATCCTATAAGCTCTCCATGAGTATTCGGCTCACACTCTGAGTTGCCTGCGACAAACAGTTATTACCCATAGATTTTAGCTGTTGAGCTGCTACAGCGGGATTGCCACCATAGTTTGAATTGCCATCAGTAAGTATCCAAGCAGTTTTTGCGTTGCCATTCGAATGATGCTGTTGAAACTCTGACTTCGTAATTGCTAGAGCCCTTTCGGTAGCAGTCCTACTACCTGGAAATTAAATCATTTCACAAATAAAGATTTTTAGAAAAAATGAAGGATTTTCGAAATTCCATCAGATTCCTCTAAATATATTCAATTTAATTTAAGTTATGTCAACATAAAAGGTGTTAAGAAAGTTCGTTCCGCGCAAGATGTGATTCCCTGATGATATTGTTTGAATGCTTTAAACGTTATATTTGAAAATATAAGACTGTTATGGGGATGCCACTGAAAAGAAAGATTGTTTAATCAAATACATTATCACGACCAAAATGACTATCAAAGACTAATACCCCATTTGAACCTTTCAGCAAAATGGGGGTATAAAACAAATTATTATCAGCATAAAAAGACCAATGTGCGTTTGATGCATTAACGCTAGATGGGTGACCATTCAGAATTTGTCATATTTTTGTATATTATAATGTTTGTTATGTTCTAAGTTGTAATAAGTCTGTCTATAAGAATCAAATGTTCAGCAGACATAATTTTTCAAAACAAATCGTGTTTTTCCACAATGTGTAAAGTTTTCTTTGAAAATATAAAGTTTTGCATATAAAAATATGAAGCAACTTTAGACAGTATTTTTGCCGCTAAATTGTATCACGCAAAACAGTGTCGCAGACATTCCGCGACCATAGAGCAGATTATTTTTCTAATTTAATAGTTTCGTTTTAATTAGCTTCATAAGCTTTTAAATGTAACAAACGCATACTAATTAAGAACTAAAATTGAACTGACTTAAAATCTTTATGATGTAACGTCAGCTGACAACGTCAAGGCCAGTATGATGTTGGATACAAAGATGGACACTATTTAAGCTGTTATAGTAAATATATAGAGAAACTTTTATAGAAATTAATAGTCTTATGTTGCCTGTAACAAATAAAATGTGTACTGATAGTGCTTGTTCGTGTGCTCGCCACATAATTGGCACCGGAAACCGGAACTACAAGATACTAACCAGGAATAATCAGAACGATTTCAATCAGTGACTATATCAAGATGTCTACAGCATAAGGGACCAGATTTAGAAAGCTACTGGCTAAGGAGCTGGTAATGGACAGGGGCCTGGTACAAAAAGTAGAGGATGAGGCAAGTATTCACATGAGGAAAAAGGTACAAATAGGCAACGATCAGGAAAAGGCGCAATCAGAAAAAGATTCCCACTCAAAAAACCGAGGCGGGAAAAAACCAAACTAACAATAAGGTACTTATACCATGAAAACATTTCGTAAGCGGAATAAGCAGCTATTTTCCCAATAGGTGGCCAATCAGTTACCTAAACTTAACTAAAATATGATAACATAATATAAGGCACCAACAGCACAAAAAAATTAAACACCAAGACATAAAACAATAAGAACCACCACAGAAGTATCTCCTTGGAACGATCAATAATATAAAATTACTGGCGGGCTCAAACCGGTTTTACAGGTACCTTACCTCACCCTCAGCTTCTGCAGTGGTTCAAAACATTTAGTTAGTTGTTCGGTCCTCGTGGTGAATCCCTAACTATAACTACAACAGCAACGGAAGATAAGTATTGGACAATTGAATTCTTGTTAAACTGCATCAGTTACACTGCCAGTATTAGCAATTCAGAAAGAATCAACCAACAAATGGACAGTTAATGAGTTGAGGAACATTTTAAAACATTATGTTGCAGCCAGGGAGAGCTGAACAACAGTATTCACCAGCAATGGCAAAACTTTCTGGAGAACCATATAAACCAATGGTTATGGTAAGCTCTGCAGAAGCGCTAATGTCTAGAGTCCCTCTGAGTATCGAAAACGGGAAGGAGAAACCTACGTTTTCAACCAGATGTCGGTTTTGTATCGGATATCGCTGGAGCTAGGAATGTCCGGAGTATACAACCATGGTTTCAAGGAAACAGAGAGTAAAGAGTAAAGTTCTGTTGTTATATCTGTCTCAAGGATATTCACAATGCCAGTGATTGTCTAAAAAGGGACAGTAGATGTTATTATTGTAAACAGCTGTATCAGATAAAGTACCAACACAAGATGGAGTAGAATACACAGAAAACAGTCTGATTTCATCCGGTGAAATGGTTTGGTGGCATCCAGTCAAAATCACAACTCATGGTTACAGGTAGAGTGTAATGTTACTTCTGGACCCTTGCAGCCAGCGCACATATATTTCTCAATCGCTGACAAAGAAACTGGATTTAAAAATGGGGAAAATGGATGAAATTATGCCTGTGAACTTTGGCTCAGAAAAGCCCAAACGGATAAGATCAGCAACAATCAAGCTTGACATAATCTTAAAGGATGTTAGCACTTTACACATAAGTGCCAATGTAGTACCACAAATTGCTGGATCCGTTCAAGGACGACCAAGTAATTTTAAATCATTGAAAAATAGGAATTGTCTATGGGGCAAATTTCCACTAGCAGATGACTTACCCAAGGACACCAAGCCAACCTACGTTGAACTATTAATCGGGAATGAGTATTACGTGGACAAAATATAACCACAAAAACTGAGGTGTCGGTTTTGTACCGAATATCGCTGGAGCGAGGAATATCCGGAGTAAACAATTATGGTTTCAAGGAAACAGAGAGTAATAGGTAAAGTTCTGTTGTTATATCTGTCTCAAGGATGTTCACAATGCCAGTGATTGTCTAAAAAGGGAAGTAGATGTTATGATTGTAAACAGCTGTATCATCATCACAGGAGCCTATCCTCAGAAGTTCGGAACAAGCCACAGAGAATCGGTAAAATAGCAGATGAAGTACCAACAGAAGATGGAAAAGAATACACAGAAAACAGTCTGATTTTATCCGGTGAAATGGTTTGGTGGCATCCAGTCAAAATCACAACTCATTTATTTATTAGAAATTTAATGACAACATATACACATACATATATACTAATGACAATTTTCAAAAACATTTCACACATGAACATATCATATATACATATACATGCGTCAAGGGATTGGATGTAGGCTAAGCCTGTGATTATCCTCTCCCAGACGGTATTGTATGCGTGAGTTGATGATTGTATGAAAGAAAACTTGTTTTATAATGATGATATATATGTTCAGAGAGAGAGAGAGAGAGAGAGAGAGAGAGAGAGAGAGAGAAGGAGAGAGAGAGAGAGAGAGAGAGAGAGATGTTCCTAGTCTTACTTGACACAGTTCGTGAAAATTTCATACTTCAGAAGAAGATAATCTGGATGTGCATTAATTTATATCGAAACGGTATTAGTGAGATCGGTAACTCGTCATACCTCGCCCTAGCCATGAAATTGACTTGTACCTACCCTATACGTATATAGGGACATGTATAGGCTAATGGAAAACGGGCAGGATTCTGCCCGTGAGACTTCAGCGAGATTTCACGAGATTTCAATTAAATTGCATAATGTTTTAAGTTAATTTCATTATTTCGTAACGTAAGTCTTTGGAATGAAGATTAAATAAAGAATGAAAGATGGAAAAAAAACAATGATGGCTCAAAAATCAATAAGAAAAAATTATAATAATATTTGAAATTATGTTATGCTAGGTTTGATTGGAATATCGATTTTTTGAATAAGCCAATGAAAACAAAGGAGACAGTTACCTATGCCAGTTCTGTTCTGTTGTCACTTTTGGTGAACACGGGGTACCAGTTTACTCATGTAACTCATGGTTACAGGCATAGTGTAATGTTACTTCTGGACCCTAGCAGCCAGCGCACCTATATTTCACAATCGCTGGCAAAGAAACTGGATTTAAAATAGGGTAAAAGGATGAAATTATGCCTGTAAACTTTGGCTCAGAAAAGCCCAAACGGATAAGATCAGCAACAATCAAGCTTGACATAATCTTAAAGGATGGTTAGCACCTTACACATAAGTGCCAATGTAGTACCACAAATTGCTGGATCCGTTCAAGGACGACCAATCAATTTTAAATCATTGAAAAAATTGGAATTGTCCATGGGGCAAATTTCCATTGGCAGATGACTTATCCAAGGACACCAAGCCAACCTACGCTGAGCTATTAATCGGGAATGAATATTACGTGGACATAATATTACCACAAAAAACTGAGGTACAAACTCGTTTATACATGCTTGGGTCCAAACTAGGGCGGATATTATCGGGAGGGACATCTGAAATTACCAATGACACAACAGAAGCATGCATGATAATAATGACATATGGTATTCAAGTACAAACTGAAACAGCAATGCTCACAGACATAAACATTTTTCGTTCAAAGTCTAACCTTAAAGATTTTTGAAAGCTGGAGTCTAATGGAATAACTGACTCGCATTTGGAATCAAACAACATTGTATCGGTCAAGAAGCTAAATGAAACACTTAAGTATGAGAATTGCCGACACGCAGTGACATGGGCAAAGGAAGAATGATCGGCCAGGCTTAACAGAGAACAAAACACTCGCAGTAGGGCGACTCAAGTCACTGGTGAGGATTATGAAGGGCAACCCGCGATTTGATGATGAAGTATGAAAATATCATAGAAGATCAGCTTGGGCAGGGGGTCATTGAAAATGTAAGAACTGAATCAGAGGACACACTCAAACATTACGAGTATATCACAATCATGCAGCAATTAACCCAACAAAGGCAACAACAAAGGTCAGGATTGTCTATGGTGCGTTAGCTGACCGGCATATCCTGTTTCGATTTTGCATGAATCCAATAACATTGGAAGCAGATATAGAAAAAAATATTTTTGCAAATTGGAAGGTGCAAAAGATGTCTCCAGAATATTTTTGCTGAAAGATAAAATATAAAGGATACAGAAAACAATATCGAGCCATTCCGTTTCTGCAGGGTACCATCTGGCATTATTGGTAGT
Organism: Rugalucina vietnamica; assembly: GCA_964017185.1. Lineage (NCBI taxonomy): Eukaryota > Metazoa > Mollusca > Bivalvia > Lucinida > Lucinidae > Rugalucina > Rugalucina vietnamica. The sequence continues at coordinate 20,375,064 of OZ024878.1, read as the reverse complement.
CCTTTTCTCCTGGCAGCAACAATCGATCACCATCTCAAACATTCAAACTCTTACATAGCCAAGAATATCAGATGACAATTTCATTACTGTTACGTAATGAATTTATCAGGCAAAAGAGTTTTTAAATCAAGTCTAAAGAATTATTAGAAAGTGCTACAATGTTTTACGTGATTGGATATCAAACAATGAGATACTGGACCAAATACCAATAATGACAGAGGAAACAGGAAGAGAAGTGTTGGGCTCACATGGACTGTACAGGAAGATACTCTAGCACTGACCCTAACATATCAGGTTCAGCTCAATTGTGTCTAAAAGAACACTTCAGATAGTTTCTTTATATACTGAGAGGAACTAGAAACTTAAGTCCTGTCTTTAGAAAGTTCCTGCTTTGAACAAAAGCGAAAGTTTTGTTTCTTGTTATAAAATTTGCTTACAACAACATTTCTGTTTCAATGTTGGGTCGTCAAAAAATAATAAACTTGCTTAGGGGACTGTCTATGGTCAATTTTTTGATGCCATGGTCAAAATCTGAGTGTTCAAGTTTATTTATCAAATCGAAGGTTTTGGTGCATGATGCACTAAAGAACCATAAACCTCTATAAAATTTATGGCTCAATCCACTGAAGCTTAAAACAGTTGTCCACAGAAAACGTCATGCGTCGAAAATCACACTTAAGATTGAATAAACGTCATCAACGTGGCCAATCTAAAACGTCATTAACATGACCATTCTTTTTGCATGTTTGCGTGTTTGCAGAATTATTTTTCGATTTGGTTTTGAAATCTTGATATGGTATCAATTTCTGCACTGTAAGCAGTTTTTAGCATGAACAAAAACCGATCAGTCGTGCGTTACGTCACATTGACGTTTGAAATGTCGATGACTTTTGTTTTCAAGTAAAAGGTTTGTAATTAATTAATCATTTTAAACAAATGGGCACATCATTTACTGATTCTAGTAAAAGACGTGTTTATAAAAAAAAATGGGACCTCCATTCCTGACGTTGACGTGACGCTAACAATTAAAAGATAAACAGTACAAACACCGAAAACGGGTATCGAAATTCAAATTCAAGAACACAAATGCCTCGTCTACGTTCCCATAGACATCAGCTTTTGTCATTTATCATGAAAGTCTTTTCCTGGCGTAAGAAAACGTCAAAAGTACACTTTCATGTTTGACGTCAAAAATAAAACTTCACGTTTTGAAGGATAAAATCTAAACCTAACAATATTTCGGGCGTATTCTCACACCTTGATCACGGACGTATACACTCGGTTTCTTGCATTTAGCAAAACGGCACTTATCATGGACTTTAATGAGTTTTGGGTAGAAAACGTCAAAATGACGTAACTCTGTTACATTTGACGGAATCTAAAATTTTAAATGCTCAATGTGTAGCACAAATTACACACTGCCACAATCAAAATATACAAACTGGTTTTATTCAAAATCAATCTGAAAATAAGAAAACAATGAGTAATGTTGAAAACTTAAGTTTCTAATTCCTCTCAGTATATGACCCACATGGCCTCTTTAGCCCAATCACACTTCGGAGAAAGGTCTTCGCACTTATTCTGTGGAATCTAAAAAAAAATCTTGGGACACATAATTATCTGATGATGACAAATCAAAGTAGGAAATACTGTGTAAAGAGAAGAAAGAGCTAGGCTAGGATCTGAATGCTTTCAGTTTCCTAGATACACTGGTCTAGAACAAGGAAAAGAATATCAGATAGTGGTCTTCTGTGATGCGTCTAATTATACTGAGTATTTGCTTCAAGAAACTTCCATTAGGTATAGAACTGACATAATCTCGAAAACAAGGTTAACTCCAAACAAGCAAATACAAAGACTTTAGCTATTAGCTGTTTTCGTGAGTCCTTGTGAAATTTTTATTCATCATGGTGTTCATCATTATTTATTTGTTTGTCCTTGATGCTTCATTGACCAATTAGAGATTCACCACGAGGACCAAACAACTGACTAAATGTCGGAACCACTGCAGAAGATGAGGGTGAGGTTAGGCGCCTGTAAAATCTATTTAAGCCCCCTCTCCTCTCCAAGTATTTTTTATATTACTGATCATTCCAAGGCGATACTTCTTTTGTAGTTTTATTTGTTTTATGTTTTGGGGTCGACTTTTGTGATGTTTGAACCACATGTTTGTTTTCATATTTTTTATTTAAGTTCGGGTAGCTGAGTGACTACCTATTGGGAAATAGCTGCACACTCGGCTTACGTTATGTTTTCTAAGTATAAGTACCTAAATGTCAATTAAGTTTTTCCCACCTTGGTTTTTTGAGTGGAAATTTCGTTCAGATTGTGCCTTTTCCTGATCATTGCCCACTTATACCTCTCATATGAACAAGATGTTTGAGATTTGTACAGAAAAATAAAAGGTAACTGTCAGTGCAAAACATGTATGGATAGAGTCACAATGTGTGCTTAGTTTGCTCAATAGCATTAGACCACTAGGAGTATTTGTTGAAAACAGAATAAAGGAAATGAAGACTGGTGGAGACATAGAATTCCACTATATTTCAAAAACAGAAAATCCAGTTGATATCGCAAGCCGAGGAGCGTCTGCATGTGCCCTTCAACACAGTATATTGTGTTGGCATGGACCAGACTGGATGGTAGAAATACGAGGACAACAGTGATAATTCAGCCGAGATAAGAGACAAACCTGAATCAGTCTTAACCAAAGAAGGAGTTCAATTTGAAACCAAACTGTGACTGGGGGAGGATCATTCTGAGGACATGAAATAATAAACAAAGTATCCTTTGAGTATGTATCCTCAAGGATTATCATCTGTGACAAGACTCTAGCGAGTTACTGCACTGGCTATGGGATTTGTCAAAAAATAAAAAAGAATAAATTCAGAACAGTCATATGAATGCTGAAGCAATTGAAGCTTATGGAACATTGTGGCTAAAATGTATCCTGATGCAAAATACAGAGAAATTGTAGATTCAAAAGGAAAGGCAAAGTCAAACAATCTACAGGTCCAGCTAGGCATATATGGACTTTGATGGATTGCTCAAGTGCTGTGGAAGATTAACCAGAGGACCAATGGTCCTGTAAACGCTCACCGGAGACCTAGCCCTGGGGCCATTTTTTACTCGAATAATCAATATCCTGTCCATTTACCAATTTTCTACCCGAATAATCAATATCCTGTCCATTTACCAATTTTCTACCCGAATAATCAATATCCTGTCCATTTACCAATTTTCTACAGGTTTTCCCCCTTAAAATGACATTTTAAGAGTTTACCCACTCAACTGCATAGGCAACCCATGTTGAACTTGCCTTAAGATAGGTCATGGTTATCATAGGGTCATGATTTATATACACATTGTAGTACTTGAGTCATTGGTGCTTCAAGCCAAATTTCTTTGAAATCGGTCCACCGGTTCCAGAGAAGCAGATTTTGAAGGGTTTTACCATGTATGTGCATGACTGCCATCTGGTTATATGACCTGGATTATTTATATACACATTGGTTCCATCTTCCTACAGATGCCTTTGATTGGCCAAGCGGTTTCAGTGCCACTGGTGTCCATTTCTTTTCAGAATCACTGAGATTCAGTCCTACTTCCAATTTCCTGCAAGATTTTCTTGTAAAATTACATGTTTTCCCCCATTCAAAGGCATAGGCGACCTATTTTGACATTCTCGGAAAATAGGTCAAGGTCAGCACAGGGTCATGATTTATAAACACATTGTAGTTCCTTAGCCATTTATGCTTCATGCCAAGTTTCTTTGAAATCGGTTCACCGGTTACGGAGAAAAAGATTTTTGAAAACATTTTACCATATATGAGCATGGCTATCTTGAGCATATGACCTGAAATATTTATATTATACGAGTATAACATTGTCTATCCCATTCTATAGATGTTTCACATTAAAGTTGGCTTTGACTGGCCAAGTAGTTTCAGAGAAGAAGATGTTCAAATATTATGGAAATATACATGAATACTGCCCCGGGGTTGGGGCATATAAGTGTTTTCAGAATCATTTATATTCAGACCTACTGCGCATTTCCTGCAAGACTTTCAATTTAAATGACATTTTAAAAGTTTTCCCCATTCAAATACATGATCGACCTATGTTGACCTTGTCTTAAAAAGGTGCAAGTAGGCAACGGTCAGGAAAAGGCGCAATCAGAAAAAGATTCCCACTCCAAAAACCGAGGCGGGAATAAACCAAACAAACAATAAGGTACTAAGACCATGTATACATTTATTAAGCCGAATGAGCAGCTATTTCCCAATAGGTGGCCACTCAGTTACCTTAACTTAACTAAAATATGATAACATACATAAGGCGCCAACAGCACAAAGAAATAAACACCAAGACATAAAGCAATAAGAACCACAACAAAAGTATCGCCTTTGAAGTAATATAAAATTACTGGCGGGCTTAAACCGGTTTTACAGGATCCTAATCTCACCTTCAGCTTCTGTAGTGGTTCATGACATTTAGTTAGTTGTTTGGTCCTCGTAGTGAAATAGGTCAAGGTCATCACAGGGTCATGATTTATATAAACATTTAGTAATTGAGTCATCGATACTTCATGCCAAGTTTCGTTGAAATCGGTCCACCAGTTCCGGAGAAGATTTTGAAGCGGTTTTACCATATATGGGCAAGGCGGCCATATTTGTCATATGACCTTGACTGGATTATTTATATACACACTGGTATTCCCATCCTAAAAATGCTTCACATAAAATTTAGCTTTGAATGGCAGAGTGGTTTCAGAGGAGAAGATGTTTGGATATTATGGAGTTATACATGTCTATTGATTGATTGATTGGGGTTTAACGTCCCACCAACAGCTAAGGTCATATGTAGACGGGACTTCGGTTTATAGGCTCAGTCCGAAGGACTGGAGAAGCCCGGGATCGAACCTGCGACCCCTGGTTTACAAGGCAAGTGGCTTAACCACTGCGCCACGGAGGCTTCTATACATGTCTATTGTCTCAGGGTGGGGGCATATGAGCTCGTGGGGTCCATGTTTTTTTTTGTTTTTTTTTTTTTTTTTTTTTCAGAATCATTAATTTTCAGTCTTACTGCCCATTTCCTGCAAGACTCTCACTTTAAATGACATTTTAAAAGTTTTCCCCATTCAAATGCATTGGCGACTTATGTTGACCTTGCCTTAAAATAGGTCAAGGCTATCACGGGGTCATAATTTATATATACATTGTAGTACTTGAGTCATCAATACTTCATGCCAAGTTTCGTTGAAATCGGTTCAGTTCTGGAGAGGATTTTTAAAGGTTTTTACCATATATGGGCGTGGCGGCCATCTTGGTCATTTGACCTGGATTATTTATATACACATTGGTAACCCCTTCCCATAGCTGTTTCATATAAAATTTGGCTTTGATTGGCCAAGCGGTTTCATAAGAGATCTTTTGAATTGTGGACAGACGGACGACGGACGGACGCCGGATCATGGCCATCATATAAGCTCACCTTGTGAGCCTAACGGCTCAGGTGAGCTAAAAATGCTGAACTTTGTGAAAACTCAAATAATCCAGTTCTTACTAAAGGTTTTCGGCTTACAAAATGTTTTCATGGTATAGGTACCTGATTGTTAGTTTGGTTTTTTTCCACCTTGGGTTTTTGGAGTGGGAATCTTTTTCTGATCGGGCTGGTGAAAATCACCCTGGACAATACTGTATATACACTGATTTGATAGTTGAAAGATACCACAAATCCTTATTGCATACAGGATTTTCTCAAACTTTAATTATAGTAAGACATAGACAGTGGGTATCACAGGGACGATCCGTTGTCAGAAAGGTTTTGAGATCATGTAGAGTGTGTCGACGCCATAAAAGTGGATCATATACATGTACGATACCACTGATGCCTCCTTTACTAGCTGAACGTGTATCAGTCACCACACTTTACATATATCGAAACTGACTTTTTTAACATTTTTACATAATGGTGAATAAAAGCCAAGAAAAGGTGTTTGTACACCTGTAAAGTGTCAAGAGAAGTTCATCTTGAAATGATGCATGGCATGACAACTCAACAATTTCTGCTAGGGTTTCGAAGGTTCGTCGCGAGACATGGCAATCCAAAACGGTAATTTAGGATAATGCGACATAATTCACTATCTGTAAATTATGGGGTGGATTCTTGACAGAGAATGATGTTGTTTCGTATGCAGCAAATAAAAAAATCACGGAATTCAATGTAGAACTGGCTCCATGGATGGGTGGTTACTATGAAAGGCTAGTAGATGTGGTTAAAAGATCACCCCGCAAGCCATAAGGAAAAGCATGCCTAATACCAGAACAACTGCTGGCACTTTTAAAGTAAGCTGAGTCTGTGATCAATTCAATGCCTTTGACATACATGTATGTAGAAGATGATATCAATTCATATGAGACATTAACACCAGCTCATTCCCTGTCACTTAATCAAATATTCGGACTAACAGCTTGCAAACAGGATAGCAGTGCTGACGCTGACTACGATCCGCAAGCCACCTCGGCAGACAGGTTACTGGCAATGTGGGTAAAGGGACTGAATCACATAGACAACGTCTGGAGGGTATGGAGGTAGAATTATGTATCGCGGCTCACAGAACAGTCACAGAGGAAATGAAAGGAACCAAGGACACAGTCACCATTCAATGCAATATTGGTCATGTGATCCTAATCAAGAGCGATCTACCAAGGGGACAATGGGGAACTGGTCGGATTTAGGGTTTGATAACAGCAGATAAATGGAACATGTAAATGCATCTAAAGAGTGTTCCCCAATTTGTGACGCAGAGTTTTAAGCTTTTTCTGATAAATAACAACAACCACTCTGATTCTGTTAATATTTTAAAGTCGAAAACGTCATTCCCGTTTCATAACCCATTGACCCATTGACGTTTTCGTAGACAAACGGGTAAAACAGTATACAGCTGTAAATATTAGAGTCATCGATAAATAATTATGTGAAATAATGCCGACACAACAGTTTTGGAATGTGTATAAGACTGTGTTGAATACATGCATATTGTGTTTGAGGAGAGAGTCGGTTGAATAAAAGCAGTTATAATTACTTAAACCTTAAATGCGCATAAACAAGATATCTACACCTTGCCGGTTTTTCCGTCCACCATCTTGGATGATATACTCCTCTTCCAAAACAAAGACGCTTCGTTTCCAAAATATATGCACGATGTAAAATGCAGACAATGTATACTCTGATTTTTTTTTCAATTTAGCTAAGCCCAGCCTTTGATGATATCATTGTTGAGAAAGGGTCCCAGAGCTGATAATGTAAAGGTGACTATGCTTATTGTCTTTGTGCTACACACGTGTTTCACCTGAATGATTTCAAAATAGATGAAGTGAAGCCATTACTTAACTTAAGGACAAATGTTCTATGCCAGCATGCGCAGTAAAAGTGTCCATAGACTGCGTAATAGGTGGGATATATAGAGGATATTTGCCTTTTTGAGGTGAATACCAAATATATTTCATCGAGTGAGTTGAAAACATCAGAATTTTCACGAGTGCACAGCACGAGTGAAAATCTTTATGTTTTCAAGTCACGAGACGAAATATATTTGGTATTCACCAAAAAAAAGTAAATTTTCTTTTTATTTTATACAATACACGGGCATTTTCTAATTCACAAGGCAGGCGGTGAAAATGCAAAAACCAAAAAATTTTTGAAAACACAAATGATTTTGGTACCATATTGTTCCTTAGGTTCTAACTTAGAAAATGAATACCCACACTTTATGTTTTCGTTCATAAATAACGGAGTTATAGGCGTTTGAATTCCTGAAGTAAGACACATTTAATGACGTCAAGTAAATGGATACGTCAGAAGTAATCCAAAATCTACAGTGAAGATATAGGCTGATATCAGTCACTAGTGACTTTTGATATCAGTGAGATTTGATATCAGTGAAATTTCATATCAATGAAAATACCAATTTTATCAAGTTTTGATATTCATTGGTTTTCACTGTAAAGTATAAAATAAAAAATGTCTGTTTGTGATGACATTCATCATCGTTTCAGTCGTTTTCTTATAGCGCTCATAGCCAGACTTAAACAAAAACTAATTGTCCCGTAGCTTACCTTAGTGATTTGCTCATCAGTGTAAGCTTCAAGAATAGATGATGATACCCTGGAGCCATGTCTGGATGGACCCCATTGGCACAACTGTCAGTATTTTTAGAGGAGTACTATACACTGATTCGCATTAAATATGAAAGTTATTGGCCTTGTTTTTTTTTTTGTTTTTTTTTTTTTTTGTGTGTGTGTGTGTGTGCAATCTGATACAATCATTCCCCCACCTCAATGAGGCTTCAGATAAAATTTGATCGCAGTTGGCATGGTCTTAGAGATAGTCATATTTAAAAGTTTAAACCGATGGACGCACAAACGGGTGCACAGACGCCGCTCGAGTACACTGATCCTATAAGCTCACCTTGTGAGCCTTCGGCATACAAGGCATATGTGAGCTAAAATATCGGCCACAAAAATCCACTTTTAATGCTAGTGACAAAGAACTTTTGTCCAGAAATTGTGTTACAGGTGGCATAGAAAAGTAATGTTTGCGACATGCATCGTTATTTTCTATTGCGCTCATAGCCATACACAAACAAACAAAAAATGTTGTCGACAAAATTTTTCCTCTTTAAATGCTGACAGGGAGATAGAAAAGGAATGTTTGTGGAATTCATCTTTACTTTTTCGTGGAATTTATCGTTACTTTCTAATGTTTAAACGAAAACAATAGGCGACAAAAATTCGCTGCAGCTAACTTGGCCGTTTACTTAACTTTACACGGTGGCTCTCAAAAATTTGGCAGACTGCAAGCTACTTTTATTTTCTTTTCTTTTTCTTGCTGCTGCTGCAAGAGCAACACATTAGTAAATTAGTAATATAAAGTAAGCCTGCATCATTTGATATTTTTTGTATCAGAATTAAAGTTTTAAACTTCAAAGAAAAAAAAGAGAGTCGTACAACAAGAATGTTTACCAGGCATTTACTAAGGGAATTTTCAATATGGTCATACATAAATACAGTCATGTAGTACAGAATATTTTTCTGTGACAGTATGTTTACCCATCATTTTCAGTGCATGAAGTTAAATTTTGACACTGATTGGTTCAACAATAACAAAAAGGTACAAGTAGGCAAAGTGGGTCTAAAGTTACAATCCAAGTGAGAACTACCAATTTTTAAATGTAATGGTCAATTTTGTCATTGCCAATCAAAAATTGAGAGGCTCCGCCCTGCAGATTGAAAAAAATCAGAGTATATCTGTCTATTGCGAATGAACTTGCTTACTTACATAATAGAGAGGTTGAGAAAATGAACTTGTAACTTGCACGTGTACGTGTAGAACAGTTTTATCCCCAAACTTCGTCATTTATTACAAGTTCAAAATACTCGCTACACGTTGAGAATCAGTTAGGCTGTGAATGAAATAAAATATTCAGCTGTATATACTTTATGAAATCTACACGTACACGTTCGATTTTCTCAAACGATTTTACACTCAAAACGATCGTGTACGGGTAAATAAAGCTACAAGTACACGTACACGTACACGTCTCTGTTATATTATTGAATCGTTTCAAATTTTTCAATGAAAGGATTATGTGTCTTCGTTCTTACTCGAATAAATGTTTGTGAAATGAAGATTGAAAATGGAAAGTAATTTCACTTACCGCCATCATATCCAATGTTCGCTATAGCATTTTCAACCTCTAACTCGTAACGATGGATGGACGTTAACCCGAACACCAACTGTGTTTGTGACGTAGATGAAAACTCAACTAGACCTATTCTAGAACCCGTTGGTGTGATCGGGCGTTTCGTCTCAATGAACTGTACGATTTTCTGCCAAAGAAATATAAAAAAAAATCTGTATGATTTGTCTTCAAGTGTTGCATTTATTTGCCAACGCTTTCGACAACGTTTTGACTGATTTTATTTTCAAGTCTTCTCCATGATTTGGCAGCTGCGGGTCCATTGGAGTGACCAAGGTATATAACAGTTTTTGAGTAAGACATAAGCTGTAAAACTTCAATTACTATAAATAAATAAATAAATAAATACAAAAAAATCACAAAAGAAGTATCGCATTTGAACGATCAGTAATATAAAATTACTGGCAGGCTCAAACTAGTTTTACAGGGCCATAACCTCACCCTCAGCTTCTGCAGTGGTTCACATCATATAATTAGTTGTTCAGTCCTCGTGGTAATCTCTAACTAGGCAATGAATAATCAAGGACAAACAAATAAATCGTGATGAATCCAAAACGTGGACTCACAGATTCAGTTGCCTGACGATGGAGACCGCTAGGCGCCCAATAAATTACTGAAAGTCGGTAGCAAAAGAGAAACACCAGTTGAACCCAGGTGGGCCAAGCAACAGACAAGAAGCTCTGGCCAAAACTAATTAAAGAGAATAGCTTTAATTCGAGTCCATCATAGAGTCTGAAGCCCGACCAACCGGCTTGTAATTAAAGAAGGCAGCGTAATAATCAACCATGATTGGATTAGAAATTAAGCATGCAGACTGTCGAATAACATTTAAATTATTCCTTATATGTTTGTAACAAGTAATGATTTTTCTGAACTGAATAGAAAAATCATTCCTTCCTATAAGTTTCTTAAATTAATAAACAAAGTCACCGTAAAATTCTGGTTCCGAAAGGCCGTCACGTACTTTAACCCAACATTAAATTTGGAAATCAATTCATAGTGTCTGCGATAAAATTTAGAAAATGTTTTTCGAAGTTAATGATACCGATAGCCCTGCTGAAGAAGTTTGACTGTTAAACATTTATTTCGAGTGATGAAGTCCGCAACATGATTGCAGACTCTAGCGAACCTAATAAGTTGCGAAATGTATACACCATAAGAAGCATGGCGAGGAACGTCAGCATCCAAAAGTGGAAAATTTACTATATCAAAATCAAAGTAATAGCGTTTATCATAAATTTTAGAAGAAACAAATCCATTGTAATAGAAAGATGTAAATCTGAAAAGGGCGCTTCAGTATTTGTGGTGTTGGCTTAATTTAACTGTAATTCAGGTGGATAAATTTGATTGACCATGCCCTCAAAAAAGGATTGTAAATGTTCAAAAGGTCATCGAGGTACCTGGAGATCGAATTAAATGCCTCGATAACATCAGCTTGATTGCCATGGTTAAGAGAATCCATGAAATCTTTTTCTTAGCAGTATATAAAAAAATCAGCTACGAGAGGGGCGCAAATGGTACCCAACAATTTGTCTATGTAACTTGGTTCCAAATCTTATGCAAATATTATCCAGGAGATAGGATATTGCGTCGCACACATTCTAACATGACCAAAGTGTATACCGACTTTGGTCAGAGGATGTGAAAAATGCCTTTCTTTTCATTTCTGTCATTAGGGGCCAAATAAAGTGAACCGTAATTCTTTAATGCTCTTTTGAAGGTCCACTATATCAACTTTATAATATGATTTATAATATTATGTCAAGCAAAACTCAACAAGATATTTTATCAATAGCCAAATTCTTGTTAAGTGCCTTTACACTGAGGAAAGAATTACTTCTTATTGTTAACTGACATACTGTATTTTCAAGAAATTAACTGTATTTAGACACCATTTTTACACATCTTCGTTGTATCTGTATATGACACTCTTATTGTTGTATTGTAGTGTATATATATACTCATCAAAAGAAGTTTTGCACCAGTTAATATTTTTCTCATTTAAAAATAATGTCTAGTATAGATATTTTTCAAATAAACTTTTAAAACTTAATACCACCTTAAAGTGCTGGACTTCCTGAATGACAAATCAATATTTCTTCTTAAAAAGATTAAATAAAAATGTGCAAAAACGCATGTTTTTGAAAACACCAAAATTTGGATACAGCAAAAAGCCCACATCTTTATTTCTGGGCTTCCAAACCCGAATTCGTTTCACATCCTCATTCGGGATACTGAAAGCAATCATTTGAAGCAAAAAACTAAAAATTGAATTTTTTTGACAAAAACACTATTTTTGACCAAAAATAATGATTTTTGAAATTTTATTTTAATTCTCAGATAAAGCTTAGTAACTCTTCTCTCCAATACAATGGGTTGTTTTTCTTTCAAACACAGCATGCAGCACCCATTAATGTTTAACTGAAGGTACTGGTTTTGAACCCATCCAAATTCAGAACTTTTAAAAAGCTGCATGTCAAAAAAGTACTTATGCAACATCTTTGACATGAGATTGCCTTTAACAGAAAGAAAACAGGCGGCAATTTTTGGTGTCAAAACATCTCATAGTGATCAAAAATTGACATGAATTTCGATTTTACTCATTTTTTCCAATATTTATCATTTTTTCTCAAAAATTGCAATTTTGTCAAAAAATGAATTTTTACTAAAATTTTGAGATTTTTTAAATTGTATTTAGGCTAAATCATTAGCTTTGGAGCTCTTGTGTGTAAATTTGGAAACAAAAATGTGTTCTTGATGCTGTGGCATTGGTTGTGGAATTTTTTCGATTTTCCAATTTTCAGCATTTACAGAAAATTGGAATTTTCAATTTTTCCTAAAATCGTTTCCGCAACAATTTTTGGTCTTATCACACACATTATCAAACTCTTTCAGACTGTGCAAATTCAAAAAGCTAACTTTAAAATTTGTTAGTTAAAATGTCACTTAAAAATATGAAAAAATCTAAATGGTGCAAAACTTCTTTTGATGAGTATATTATGGGCCGGTGGCAAAATATTTTTGTATCTTGCATCTTGTAGGAAAAGGTACAAGTAGGCAAAGATCAGGAAAAGGCGCAATCAGAAAAAAATTCCCACTCCAAAAACCGAGGTGGGAAAAAACCAAACTAACAATCATGTGTTTATACCATGAAACATATCGTAAGCCGAATGGGCAGCTATTTTCCCAATAGGTGGCCACTCAGTTACCTTAACTTAACTAAAAATAAATATGAAAACATACATAAGGCGCCAACAGCACAAAAAAAATTAAACACCAAGACATAAAACAAAAAGAACCACCACAGAAGTATCGACTTGGAACGATCAGTAACACAAAGTTACTGGCGGGCTTCAAATGGTTTTACATGGCCATTACCTCACCCTCAGCTTCTGCAGTGGTTCATAACATTTAGTTAGTTATTCGGTCCTCGTGGTGAAGTTCGTCTTGACCTTCATTGACTCATACAGAGAACTAAACAGGTAATTCGTTAAAGTGAGCATTAAATACAGATATTCCATCATAATCAGTCTCTTTATAATCCCTGATACCATCAAGCTCCTAATTTAAGGCGATAATGTGGTGAATTATACAAACGACAACAACATTGCGGCATTGTCTGCTGGAACTGAGACATATGTTCTAAGAAATTCTAAGAGGGTATGGTTATGGCCGTGTAAAATCGATTTAAGCCCACCAGTAACTTTGTTTAACTGATCGTTCGATACTTCTGTGGTGGTTTTTTGTGTTATGTCTTGATGTTTAAAATTTTTGTGCTGTTAGCGCCTTATGTGTGTTTTCATATTTTAAGTTAAGTTAAGGTAACTGATTGGCCACCTATTGGGAAAATAGCTGCTCATTCGGCTTGCGAAATGTTTTCATGGTGTAAGTACCTTATTGTTAGTTTGGTTTTTCCCACCTCGGGTTTTTGGAGTGGGAATCTTTTTCCGATTGCGCCTTTTCCTGATCTTTGCCTACTTGTACATCTTTGGATACCCTGCTTCAAATGTCTACTGGACGATTTGGGTTAAGGAGGATAAAGATTAGTTTTTTGTGAATAAAACTTTATACGTTTATCCACAATACTGAAGCTACTTGTTTTCCATGCTTTAAGAGAACCATCCTCAACACCCTCTCGTGTGCACCATCGATTATCGAAATCATTCAATGCAGAAGCAATCTCCTCCCTAACGTGTCGAAATTAATGTAGGAAGGGAATCAATATTTCGGACCTTTAGAAACAATTTTGCGAATTCTAGAATCCGAAATTATTTTTAGATTTCCAGTTACTATAGCTATTTTGAATTTTTACAATCTAAATACCAAGGAGTATAAGGAAATTTTAATAAGTCCGTGCCCCCCCCCCCCTTCCTTTTCCCAATCAAAATATTTTGAACCAACTGTATTTTTGTAAATGACATGCAGTTTTATATCAAAATGCCATATTAAGGCAAGGGGGAGGCTGTCAAAAAGCCTTCAAACCGCTTAATGGACCCAGCTTTATTATTTGTAATCTACCAAGGGTATGGGAATTTACTATAAATGTATGCACTACTTCACTGAAGAGACTATCTGCCGTATTTTAACAGGTATACACAAAGTGTACATGTTATACATGTATAATGCATATAAATGTACTGTGCAAAACATCAATTTTTGATGGTTTATGTTTGATTTAATATATGCCTCCGTGGACTTAAAACCAAACGTCACTTCAGCACCACACAGCAACTGGTTTTACCTTAATTTGATACATACAAGTCATTGTCAGAAGAACTTCCCTAATGTCTTAAAACACATGGAGCCATTGTTCCTAGTAACATTAATCTAGAAAAACAATTCTAAGTCCGAATTGTCAACTGTCAATCAGTTGACAGTTGACAATTCAACTTTTTGGGAAAATAAATTAAGTCCGAATAGAGAAATCCTAAAAATCCTATGTAAAAATATGTTTCATATCATAACTTGATGGAAAATAACTAAGTCCAAATTGCCAACTGTCAACTAACTTTACGCTCATAGTAAAATTTGCTTATTTTTTGCATAGTTTATTTAAGGTACAGGTTTTGTAAAAGTGATGGACAGTGTTATCTAGAGTTATAAATCTGATAAAGGCGATGTAACTGTTATTCGTGCATAAATAGTTTCTACCCAAAATTCAAGGTTGCAATAAGCTTATTGTAGTATTCTTATGATAATTTATGGCAAAAATGTTTTCTGACAAAATATGCTTTTGAAAAAAATCTGACCTCCTCCCTCTCAGACACAGATTTATGCTGCATGCATGTAGTATAAAAAGGTTTCCATCATTTATCAATTTTTTTATTTTACGGAGAATGCAGCAGATATTGTATACGATTGGCACAGAAGCTGCCAGAAACATATAACTTTGGGCTGAAACCCTATAGATTCTTCCTGGACTATTGGAATTCTTTGAATATTCATGAGTCTTTTCTTTTTTATAATCATTTTATTATCTTATTGTTTTGCCGAGTCGTTTCAAATTTAGGCCAAAGTCGTCTCATGTTCCAGTCCGATCAGTCTTCTGTCCAAAACATATCAAGGGTCCGAGTTGTCCGGCTACCATCTTCCGTCAGTGAACCTTCAACTATAAATGAAAACAAAAATAAATATGGTATTTGCCCCCTTCCGATAAAGCGTCTATATTGTCCAAACCCTTTCATGGAATAGGTTAAAATTGCATTTTTATTATGTGATTCATGTTTATAATCCCGACACAGAACTTGGTTTTTGTTACCTTTGCTGCTTCCTTTGCCTGGATAAATTCTGTTTTTCCAATACTGCCGCTATTGTCTAAGACAATTATGCAGTCTAAGTATTGTGGCACTTCTTTTTCTTTCATTGAATTGGCTACAACACATGTACCCGATGGGCATTGTTGTGACGATGACCCTCCTGATGAAACCCAGTGGTATCCCATCATGCTATCCAATCTATCCACTATAGCTAGCCCCATATCCTGTTCGGCTTTTGTTAACGTTGCTTAAACAAAATGAGACTAACAATTATCTTGTGAAGAAAAAAATATTAGAGTTATGCAATGTATGTGTTGAGACAGAAGAGAGAGAGAGAGAGAGAGAGAGAGAGAGAGAGCAGAAAGGAGGGGATACTGAATGATACCTTGCTGGAAGGTGTGACAGACACCAACCTATCATGTTAGTCGAAGTTACAGAGAATGTTAACAGAGAGAGAGAGAGAGAGAGAGAGAGAGAGAGAGAGAGCAGAAAGGAGGGGATACTGAATGATACCTTGCTGGAAGGTGTGACAGACACCAACCTATCATGTTAGTCGAAGTTACAGAGAATGTTAACACATCATAGTTACTGTTACACTATCAAAAGCACATATGGCTGTTAGGGTATATTGAGGAAGTCGTAAATTTTTTACCTGCAGATCTGTTTTTTTTTTTTTTTTTTTTTTTTTTTTTTTATTCAGTTTTACGTCCCTTTCAAGCTTTTTCACTCATATCGAGACGAATCAATCGGTAGGTGGGGCGAAAACCGGAGTACCCGGGGAAAAACCACCTGACACACCCGCAAGCAGAACATGGCTTGTCTCACATATGAATTCGTGCCCCGTGCGAGGCGCGAACCCACATCGGTGAGATGATCGAATGATCAAGAGCACTGAAGTCAGCGACCTTAACCACTCGGCCACGGGGGCCGCCGTTAAAACTGTTGTCAAGTTAGACCAATAGCAAAAACAACTGGATGATATGCATGGCACCTTTCCTACGCGGCCGTACACCGAATAATCGAGAATTCGATATCGCTGCAGCCCTACTGATATGGACATGGGGCTAGCTATAGTGGAAAATTATATCATAAGTGGTATTGTGACTGACTGTGGCTTGTAAAATGTGTACCTTCAGAAAAGCTGAGCCCTAGCAAATGGACGAGACCAACGGCATAAATCGTGTGGATGACGGACATGACACCTGAAAATGAAGTATCAAACTAAATACTGAGTTCCACAGCAAACGCAATTCGTCATTAAATTTAAATAACACGTTCGATCGATTCATCGGAAAATCGACATCCATATAGCACAACCATTCTCAGAGACAATCCATGAAAAACAGTTGTCAGGTGTTTTTTTCGTTCCCCTGCAGTTGCTGAAAAACTGACGAAGGGGTCATTTTGAAAAATGAAAGAAATGGGTTTTTCGCTTCATTTTTTAAACGGTCTAAAACAATTAATCCTTTCACAGTGATACACATAGAAAACCCCGAAAGCCACGATACACTTTGTTTAATAAGGCAAGATTGCTGGCATAAAATTCATCTGCAGTGACGTCCACCACGTGACCAAGTGAAATACAGGGAATTATTTTTCGGGTACCAAGAATCAAAGGCATTTTCTGGCGTTGATTCCTAACTTTCAATATTAAAATTGGCATACACTCATCGGGTGATCTTCCCAGATAAGGGAACTGTGTGCGTGGTTTTGAAAAACCACGAACCCACGTGCTAAGCACGGAAAATGCAATTTTGAACCCTTATTATGTATACGCGCATGCGCAGTAAAACAATGGATTTGAAACACAAAAGCTTTATCGGACCATTTTAATGTTGTTTGGGTATAAAACGTTTCAGATAATTGACCGATATTAAAGATGAAAGCAAAAAATACTGTTGATTTGGCTGTGGGTATATATACGGGGTTGGGATTAAAGTTCGTAGACTTTTGCCACTGACTTTAAATTAATGCATTAATCTGATATTTAGTGCATTATTATTATTAAGTATTAAGGAGCAAATCTCCTTGTTTTGTTTTTAAAAATAGTTTTCAAGAGATGATGCACATTGCACATGAAAATGGTCTCCATAGCAGCCTATGTTTCGCTACCCGGGGCACGCCATATTGTAACAATTCTGAAGCTATAATACTTTGAAGAACATATAAATAATTATCATATTTTATATCAAAATTTGAGTTTAATCAATTGGAGGTAGTGTAGTATCATGTTGTTACCTCTGTTTCAATTTCAAGCATTATGTAAATGGCTAGTTTTGTTAAATTGGAGAAAATGAATAGCGCGTCGTAACTGAAAAATAGCGTTAACGGGCAACGTGGAAACAAGAGCAATGATACCCCCTTATATTAAATTAGCAAACATGCCATTGAAAGAAGAAAAATGATAGTGATTTGATGTAATGTTGTAACAAATGATGCAATGGCATTTAAATGGCATGTGAGATGTCAGATGAAGGCACTTGAATTTTACACGATGAGAAATATATACGCGTGCAACTCATCTACGATTTCCAAAGCCAACATTCTTGTTTTAAAACACGGATATGCATAATGCACATAAAAGTTAAGTAAAGAAGCTATTTGTAATGATGATAGTATTTCGACAATAATAATTTTAAACAAATTCCTGAAGGAAAGCAAAAAACCAAATGTACGGCATGTTGTTTGGTTCCAAACAAGATGTTTCAATGCCGACATTTATTTAAATTTGACGTAAATTCAGCGTCAAAGTTATCACGGCGTGCCCCGGGTGACGGAGGGTCAAAGTGTTCAATTCATGTTTCTTTATGCCAAATAGTGAAATCAGAATGTGGTTCGTGGGAAGAAACGTTACCAACAGAGAGTGCAATTCAAACAAATACATCTACTTCCTCGACATACTTCAAACATGTATGCATGACGAGTTCTGAGCTGTGCTTGTATCTGCTCCTAGCAATTTCGTAAATTCACAGGGATGTTATGCATACATACAGAAAGTGTAACTACAAGTTCTATTTTCTTACTCACTGTTGGTAATGGTTTGGCTTCATTTCAATGCAGCACCGTGTTTCCCTGTTAAACTACAAATCATGAAAACAACTGTTCTTGCATATGTCAGCTCTTATTACTACTGTTGCAAACGACCAATCCCAGGGAAAGAACATATATCAAATTGCCTGTTTACTAATCAGTTTGTAATTCTCTTCCTTACTATACTCGTTACAATCTGGATCGTACTCTGGCGATATACATCCCAATCCAGGCCCATCTTACGCATCACCGGACTCTTCTTCGACCACTGCTTCTTTCTTGAAACCTATTGATCTTTCTGATCACCTCTCATTCGTTCACTACAGCGTACAGTGTGCTTCCGAAGCTGGATGTTTTATTCGCTGAACTACGAGACCTAGATATCCTTGCTTTATCAGAGACTTCGCTAGACGATACTGTCCCGAGCAATGACCTCCATCTGCAACACTATCACCTACCAGAGCGTAAAGACCGCATAGATCGAAATGGCGGCGGTGTAATGATTTACGTGCATGAAAATCTTCATTACATAAGACACAGGGACCTAGAACCACGTGGAATAGAGTGTGTGTGGATAGAGCTTACTCTGAGGCAAAAACGCATTCTATTCGGTTTGTTTGATAGAGCTCCAGAGTCTAAAGCTGCGTATTTTAACTCTATTGAATATTCTATACATCTAGCGGTTGACACAGGGATACACGATATTCTTATCCCAGGGGATTTCAATTTTAATATGTTAAGGATGTTCGCTGCCAATGAAAAAGTATTCAAACTTTTTTTCTGACCACTCTTTTTTGATTCCAAAATACAACATAAGACATTTGAAAGCAAAATAATTATAGGGTAGTGTACATTTTTTCAAGCTACGGGCTTCTGAATGAGACCTCTGAGCATCATGTTTTAAATTTAGTAAATTTAATTTAATTTTTAATTCTTTAAAACAAACCTGTCTTGAACAAAAATACACCTAGAATGCTTTCAACAGTCATAATATTTACGTAACGCAGACTATTTTGGACCAAACGCATAGAAAAAATTGCAACTGGAAGTGGATGACAAAATTTTACGAGTATTTTTCCAAACCTACCCCCATCCTTGAAAAGTCGGAAAAAATCAATATTTTGAAATGTGCCAAACCCATATTTGTTTATTCAAACTTTTTCTTGTATTTTCACACAACATAGAACTTTGTAATATTGTTCGAATAAAAGAAAGAAATATATAGGGTAGTGTGCATATACTTGAGAGAACCAACAACTTGAAAATCACCATTTTCAGCCTTTTTCCAGCTGTTCTGTTTCTTTAAGCCCATTTCATAAAACCACCTAAAATTTTAAAACCAGCACACCAAAGACACAATGATGGACTTAGAAGACCATGTACACATATACTGCAGCTAAAATAAACAAAAAAATAGTGCAATTAATTTGAAAATGTGTAATATTCAAGTTTAATCTACCATACCCCCAAAATTTCACTGACAACTAAATTTTCTGAAAAGTTGCAGAAAATGGGGTGAAAAAATGAAGTTTCTTAGAATTGACAATTTTCATGGCTTGTTCAATGCATATCATCATTATGTATCCAAATATAAAATATTGGGAAAATATCTGCAACCGTTTACGAGATATTCAACAAAAGAAAAACCGGAAGTTCCGAAATGTCAAATGTTAGCAGCGAACATCCTTAAGCCTACAATCGTCGTCTAAAATCACATCTCTCTGTGTGCAATTTGATTTACAACAAACTATTGATGAGCCGACACATTTAACTGAATACTCATCCACCTTGCTAGACATTGTTCTTACAGGTGATGCAGACCATCGTATCTTTTCTGGCGTGGGCGATCCGTTCTTAACACAAACAGTCCGATATCACTGCCCTACTTACGGTATCTTTAACTTTAACAAACCTAAGCGCAAATCATTCTGTCGACATACATGTTCCTTTGAGCGAGGGGATTACGACACACTGAGGGAGAAAGCTTCACTCACTAACTGGGATTCCTTTACGATACAGATAAATGAAATTACAATACAAGCACAGAACATATCTAATCACATAATCGCGATAGCAAAAGAATGTATACCAAACACACCCTGTCCAACGTTGACGACGGTGAAACGGTTCCAACACCGGTTACTACGGTGCTTTCGCTACCAAATTTAATTGATGCGTATAAATTTCTTCAATGCTATATAAACGTTTGCGATGAAGTAAAAAGCGCATCTAATGGATAAATAACTTGACTTTTTATTTCTGCTTGAATGAAAAGCTGTTGTTGTATAATTTCTCCAAACATTCGATCCAAAGTTGGTAAAAAAGGTTCGGCCAAGGTCTATTCGGCCGATTTCTACAGAAACTGTTCGTATTTTCCAAAATACGCACAAAATGTAAGCAAATGAGCATTTTGCAATGACTTGTAGGCAAGATTGTGGTGCATTTGCATCGATCTCGATAGATTTTCCCCCGAAAAAAATGCACATGAAGAATTGTATGACAAAAAGAAAAAACAACGCCGGTTACTACGGTACCAGAATGACCTGGATTGTTGGATAGATAGATGGGCATTCTAGTGTAACTAGATGCGGATTTTGTTACTTATTTGCGCCCTGCTTCTGCCTACATACCTCTTTCGTGTAGTTTCGGGAACTAAACGTTCACTGGCATGGACATCAACCCTAAAATAAAGTGATTCTAATGAAACAGTTCCGTATTGCTATGAGATAGAAGTGGTCCCAATAGGAAAACAGGGCTTGTACTTGATAACTCGCTTAATGACTCTATGACTGACTCACGAATTGGTTAATGAATGAAAACTATTCTGAACGAGTGCACATGGCGAGGACGCACGAGCTTGCCAGTAAATCTCAGCCATATGAACGAGTTCCGAATATTTTACGATTTTCATTCAATAACCTTTTCATTACATGTATATACTCTAAAGTACGCAATGGAAGGTTTGTAAATGCTTATTCCTGGCATCTCCAGTCCTGATAGACATTTCATTTGGCCACATTTCATAAAAAAGATATCGTTTCTAACGACTTATCACCATATTGCAACACACACAGAGCTTCGCCTTTGTGTACGCGAGAACCGTGAGGTTGCAGTAAAATTATTGACTCTTGGTCGTTTTTGCGATCGGAAATTTCATGAACAAAGTTAGAAATTCGGAGTATAAACACCTTTAAATTATTGTTCTTCCAAAATTTGAGGTATTTGTCCTGAAATGAAGTTTTGTGCCCCTGTCAGACACTCACGACTTGGACCTACGAGTTAGGCTTCGCCCACTTTTTTGGTGAACTCGTAGCAACTCGTTGAGAACTCGCCCTATGTCGGAGGTTGTTGTACAGAAGTCTTCCAAACTCGTAGCAACTCGTAGCATGTCGTGGAAAGGCTACAAGAATTTTAAACGGTTTAAAATTCTCGTAGCAAGTCGTAGCAACTCGCCGTCCTAAAGTGGGCGGGGCATGGGCGGAGCATAACTCGAACTAATCTCGTAGCTTGTCGTACAGAACTCGTAGTAATGTCGTGGGATGTCGTGCATTCTCGGCGTCTTGTCAAATATGGCGAATTGCCTACGAGATACCTACGAGTTGCTACGAGATACACGAGTTACTACGATTTTGAAGGAGACTTCTCACGAGTTCCTGCGACATCTCACGAGTTAACTACGACATTCCTAAGCCCAGTATCCGCGAGTTCCCACGACTTATATCGTAAAGATGTCGTATAGAACTCGTGGGGCATAACAACTCGTAGCAACTCGCGCGACAAGTGGCGAGTTATGATTTGCGCTAACTCGTAGCTTCAACTCGTGAGTACGTGACAGCTCTTAAACTTTTTCATCATAACTCGTAGCAACTCGCGCGACAAGCGGCGACTTATAACTCGTACCAACTCGTAGCATGTCGGGGCTTCAACTCGTGAGTGTGTGACAGGCCCTTTATATTTTTAGTTTCGTCGTTCGTTTAGTTGAAGTGGAAATGGAAAATGGCTGCCAGATTTTTTTTTCAATTGCGACCTACTGTACTATCGAAAGTAGTCCCGCCGGGTACTTGCTTCTAAAGGCCCGTGCAAACTATTGAATATGACATAAAGTTCCATCGAAACATTCTAAACTATTGAAAATGGAAAATTCTAACACACCTCGCCTATAAAATTATAGGCAATGGTTAAAAAACGTGTTATATTGTGCAACACTTTCACTGGGCGAATAAGCGTGACTTTTCGAATCTCTCTCCCACTTTCACTACCGTGGAGCACTCCGATGACGTTAGTGACGTCGATGCTACAGCACTGGTATTGAACCTCAAAATGTGCTTTTTACGGCTACCGATTTTTACAGTTTTACTGATAAAAGTATGTTAAAAGATTGTTCCAAGTCAATACTTCTGTGGTGGGTCTTTTTGTTTTATGTCTTGGTGTTTAATATTTTTGTGCTGTTGGCACCTTATGTATGTTTTCATATTTTTAGTAAAGTTAAGGTAACTGTGTGGACACCTATTGGGAAAATAGCTGCTCATTCGGCTTACGAAATGTTTTCATGGTATAGGTACCTGATTGTATGAACATAAATAAATTTGTCATATGATAGTACTGACTCAATGACAAAGTGCCACCGTGATAGTTTGGGTCTGAAATAAGTTTATTCAGGGAATTTATTTTTTCTGTAATTTTAATGTTTTCATTAAAATTCTTGAATATGCAAATTAGAGGACTTGCATTACTTATCATAGGATGAAAGGGCTATGTCTAAGCTTTAAAATGAGACCAGGGCCCAGAATTACAATGTTTCCTTAACTTTTAAGGTAGACCTTAACTTAAGATTTTCCTTAAATTCGACAAAAGTGCATTAAAAAACTATGGTTCACTTTATTTGGCATGTAATGACAGAAAGGCTTTTTTCACTTCCCCTGACCAAAGTCGGTATACACTTTGGTCATGTCAGAATGTGTGCGACGCCTTGTCCTATCTCCTTGATAATATTTATATTAGATTTGGGACCAAGTTATACAGACAAATTGTTGGAATTCCGATGGGTACAAATTGCGCACCTCTCGTAGCTGATTTATTTTCATACTGCTACGAAAGAGATTTCATGGATTCTCTTAACCATGATAATCAAGCTGATGTTATCGAGGCTTTTAATTCCACATCTAGGTACCTCGATGACCTTTTGAACATTGACAACCCTTATTTTGAAGGTATGGTCAATCAAATTTATCCACCTGAACTTCAGTTGAACAAAGCCAATATCTCAGATACCGAAGCCCCCTTTTTAGATCTACATCTTTCTGTTGCAAATGGATTTGATTCTCCTAAAATTTATGATAAGCGCGATGACTTTGATATTGATATTGTATATTTTCCTTTTTTTTGGATGGTGACGTTCCTCGTCGTGCTTCTTATGGTGTATACATTTCGCAACTTATTAGGTTTGCTAGAGTCTGCAATCATATTACAGACACTTCAACGCTCGAAATAAATGTTTAACGGCAAAACATCTCCAACAGGGCTATCGGTTACGGGTATCATAAACTTCGGAAAACCTTTTCTAAATTTTATCGTAGACACTATGAGTTGATTTCCAAATATAATGTTGGGTTAAAGACGCTTTTAAGTGAGGGCCTTTCGGAACCTGAAGTTTATGGTGACTTGGTTTACAAATTTAAGAAACTTAAAGGAATTAATGATTTTTCTTTTCAGTTCAGAAAAAATCATAACACGTTACAGACGTATATATTATAACTTGAATGTTATGCGACAGTCTGCATGCTTAGTTTTAAACCCAATCATGGTTGATAACTATGCTGCCTTCTTTAATTGCACGCCGGTGGGTCGGGCGTCAGACTCTATGATGGCCCCGACATAAAGCTATTCATTTTAGTTGGTTGGGGCCGGAGCTTCTTGTCTGTTGCTTGGCCCACCGGGATCCAACTGGTGTTTTTCTTTTGCTCTGGAGTTAGTAGGTTATTCGGCGCCCAGGGATCTCCATCGTCGGGCAGCTTACTCAGTCCGTGAGTCCTGGGTTTTGATTCATCAGGATGTTTATCATGATTTATTTGTTTGTTCTTGATGATTCATTGACTAGTTAGAAATTCACCACGAGGACCGAATAACTAACTTAATGTTATGAACCACTGCAGAAGCTGAGGGTGAGGTTATGGCCATGTAAAACCGGTTTAAGCCCGCCAGTAATTTTGTGTTACTGATCGTTCCAAGTCTATACTTCTGTGGTGTTTAAAATTTTTTGTGCTGTTGGCGCCTTATGTATGTTTTCATATTTTTAGTTAAGTTAAGGTAACTGAGTGGCCACCTATTGGGAAAATAGCTGCTCATTCGGCTTACGATATGTTTCATTGTATAAGTACCTGATTGTTAGTTTGGTTTTTTCCCACCTCGGTTTTACACACTCTGCATGCCAATTATAGATATTTGACCAACGCCGGAGTGAAAGAGCTAACTCCGAGGCAATAGCAAACGCCTGAGGAACAGCGTGTGAAGAGTTGTCAGCAAAACTATGAAATATTTTAAACAGCATGGGGAAAATTTAGTTGTTATGATAAGTTAGTGTGGTAAGATGGTCTTGCTTCCACATAAAATTTACAAAATGTTACAATACTTTGTCTGGAACATATAAAATACAAGAAAACATGCACGATTTTGTGGTTTTGACTGTCAAGATTGATTTAGAAGTCAACAATTCTTTTAAAGTAAAAACTTTTCATTCTCTATTCACGCTATAATTTATTACTCATATTCGCTGTACAAACTGTTTTACTTAGAACTCATTTCTGGCGAAGCGTTTAGATATTATTCGCCACCAAAGACGCCCTGTGGAAAAAGAATGGGATGGCCAACGCCGGAGGAAGGTTACATATGGCCATGACCAACGCCTGAGGATGATAACGTTTGCACAGAATGCTGATTTAAAGCAAAAATAGTTTTTACTCTACTTTGTCGTTGAAGTCCTTGTCGCGATTATTAATATTGATTTCTGAAAATGATTTTATAACTGTCAAGCATATTTTCATGAGCTGGTTCCTGTTTTCTGCAAAAATCAAGATCTGGTCTAAATGAAGAATGTAGGGTGGTAGCAACAGTAGTTGGCAGATACGGTATATACGATACATCTATATAATGATACATACATGCACGCACGTGCACGGTATTGGAAATACCGCGATGCCGGTTTAAGCACATACGAATACCAGTTACCGTGTTTTAATAAAACTATTACTATTTGTTTTTTAAAAAGTATGGCATGAACATTTAAGTTCTGCATCTAATAGTAACAAAACGGTTTCTGAATCAATATGAATGACTCGACCGAGTGAAACTATACAATCTTAATGCCTGTAAAAGAAAATAAAACTGCGCTCTTTTAGTGCATGTTGCATTGCATGTCTGTGGAGAATCTAGTAAGCCATGATTTTGTTATTATTGCTCGTTTGTATCTTCGTGTACAGAAATATTTGAATTTATGATACACTACGAATTTGAGACAATATGTATAACAAGATGTCCTCAATTTCATGAGTAACTGAAACATGTATGCGCGATCCCACGTCACAAGGTAAGTGTATTGTAGTAGATTATAGGCATTACAGATCAGTATAGGGAAAAAGTAAATATGGTTTCTTGATAAAAAGACCACCAGAACAAAATCGGGCGTCGTAGTTGGTCTTTTCTTACATACCTCTATCATTAAGATAGAAAAATTCCGGTAGTTTAGTGGTGGTAGATAAATCTATCTTACACTGCTGGCTTGGTTGCTCATACAAGATAAGAAAAGCACGCGACTAAATTCGATCGTTTCTAGCCCAAAGCAGCTGCTTGCAGCAATAATGTTAAACAAAACTAGACTAAATTGGTGTGAATTCATTGGGTATAATCTTGATTCACGCTCGTTTTCAACGAAAAACAAATCGAATCTGCATCTCTTTTGACTTTGACAACGATTTATTTACATTTGACGTCATATCCGTAACAAACACTACGTCATCAGAGTTAAAGCACGGTACCAGGTTACTTTACCGGTAAAATGAATTTAGGCCTAATCGGGGTATGTAAGAAAAAGAATCCATCAGTGGTGTTCAGTGGAGAAAGGAAAATCTCAACCCTCGGGTCCATCGTTCCAGTGGGAAACTCGACGAGCCTCGTTTCCCACTGGAACGGATGGACCCTCGGGTTGAGATTTTCCTATCTCCACTGATCACTCATGATGGATTCTATTTTTCTTACATACCTCTATCATAAAGATTCCGGTATTTTAGTGGTGGTAGATAAATCGATCTTACACTGCTGGTTTGGTTGCTCATGCAAGATAAGAAAAGCACGCGATATGATTCGATCGTTTCTACTGCTTGCAGCAATGGCGTTCACCAAAACTAGACAAAAGTGTTGTTTTTCACAGCGAGTATTCTTGAATCACGCTCGTTTTAAAATAAAAACAAATAAAAAACTACATCACTTTGATAACGATTTATTTACATTTGACGTCACATCCGTAATATGCACAACGTCACAAGGGTTAAAGCACGGTACCAGGCTACGTTACCGGTAAAAGGATAAAATCGGAGTATGTAAGAGTATGTAAGAAAAAGAATCGATCATGGGTGCCCAGTGGAGAAAGGAAAATCCCAACCCTCGGGTCCACCGTTCCAGTGGGAAACTCGGCGAGCCTCGTTTCCCACTGGAACGGGTGGACCCTCGGGTTGGGATTTTCCTATCTCCACTGGACACCCATGATGGACACCCATGTTGGTTGGGGCCGGAGCTTCTTGTCTGTTGCTTGGCCCACCGGGGTCCAACTGGTGTTTTTCTTTTGCTCTGGAGTTAGTAGGTTATTCGGCGCCCAGGGATCTCCATCGTCGGGCAGCTTACTCAATCTGTGAGTCCTGGTTTTTGATTCATCAGGATGTTTATCATGATTTATTTGTTTGTTCTTGATGATTCATTGACTAGTTAGAGATTCACCACGAGGACCGAAGAACTAACTAAATGTTGTGAACCACTGCAGAAGCTGAGGGTGAGGTTAGGTACCTGTAAAACCGGTTTAAGCCCGCCAGTAACTTTGTGTTACTGATCGTTCCAAGTCGATACTTCTGTAGTGGTTCTTTTTGTTTTATGTCTTGGTGTTTTAAATTTTTTGTGCTGTTGGCGCCCTATGTATGTTTTCATATTTTTAGTTAAGTTAAGGTAACTGAGTGGCCACCTATTGGGAAAATAGCTGCTCATTCGGCTTACGATATGTTTCATGGTATAAGTACCTGATTGTTAGTTTGGTTTTTTCCCGCCTCGGTTTTTGGAGTGGGAATCTTTTTCTGATTGCGCCTTTTCCTGATCTTTGCCTACTTGTACCTTTCTATTTATCTTTTCTCTAACGTTTCCTCCGGCTACTCCGGCGTGAACGTTACCCTCATTTCCTTACGAAAGAGGGTCTATTAATTAAATGCTTGAAAATGTTCAAAATATAAAATACAAGCGTGTTTCGGTTCTATTGATATCAGATATACGTTGTTTCTTCCATATGCACAATTTCATAAACAAGTCAATCATTTATTAACTTGTCTACATGTACCTCGTGAAGTGCAAATCAACGGAAAATATCCTTCAGTACAGGCCAGCATTTGAATGTACGTACGATATGCACATTCTTATATTCTTTTCTATGTTTTTCTTTATACCGCTCTCACATATACCGAATTTCCCTTGCGAATGCCCTTCCGAATGCAATTTTGCGCAAATTCGCATTGATCGCTAGAAATTCGGTAGCATTCGGTAGTATTTGTAAGCATTCGTAAAGCCTAGGTTACATTTGCCCTACGATTAACTTGCGATGATCGTACGATGCCATTTTTTGCGTTTTCGTGCGGACTCCGCAGGGTGACCCTACGATGCCCCTACGATTCTACGGCTTCCTACGACTTCCTACGGCTTCCTACGATCTCCGTAGCCTCTACGATTTTGTAGTTGTCTGCACTTTTACAAATTTTAAAAATCGTAAGACCGTAGCCCGTAGACACGTCGTAGGTAGCATCATCGTACGGGCGCCTTACGGAAACACTGCGATGATCGTGCGGTCACCGCACGGTTTTATGATAATTTGAGAACTAAAATAATAAGATAATCGTAGACCTTTTGGGTGATCGTGCGGCATCCGTACGGTTATATCACAAAGTTATTAAAATCGTACGGACACCTAACATCGTATGGCTATCGTAGGGAGACCGCAAGAAATCGTTAGGAGTCCTCACGGCCATTGCACGGGCTCCGTACGATTTCAACTTAAAGTGTGCGGAGACCCTTTGATTTCCCTACGATCTCCCAACAGTTTTGACTCAGGACATCGAAGAAAGCTAGAACAAGAAATCGAACGGTGCCCGTATGAATTGTAAACACCTACGTCGTAGCCATGATCACATTCGATTTTTAAAAAATCGTATGGAAATCGCGGACCGAAAAATCGTACAATGATCGGGGCAAATGTAACCTACTAGGCATGACCCCTTGCGGCCTCCCTACGATCACTGTACGATTTTTGTTCCCAAATTATCATAAAAAAAATCGTGCGGTGACCGCTCGATTATCGCAGGGTATCCATACGGTGCCCGTATGATGCCCTACGACGTGTCTACGGTCTACGGTCTTACGATTTTAAAATTTGTAATAGTGCAGACTATTGCAAGATCGTAGAGGCTACGGAGATCGTAGGAAGTCGTAGAATCGTAGGGACATCGTAAAGTCACCCTGCGGAGGCCGCACGAAAATGCAAAAAATGGCATCGTACGATCATCGCAAGCTAATCGAAGGCCAAATGTAACCAAGGCATCAGTCAGAAGTCCAAGGGACTCCGTACGATATCCACTAACAGTCTGCGGAGACCCTACGACTACCGTGCGGCTTCCTTGCGTTTTGTATCAAAATGTATAGGGACTCCGTACGGACAACGCACGGGATTCGTACGATATCTACGTACTATCTGCGGAGACATACGACTGCCGTACGATCGCCTTGCCTTTTGTATGAGAACGTCGACAAATGGCAGATCAAAAAATCGCACGATGCCCGTATGAATTGTTAACACATACGTCGTAGCCCACGATCTCCTACGATGTCTAAAAATCGTAGAGAAAATCGCAGACCGAAAAATCGTACGATGATCGGGGCAAATGTAACCTAGGCTTAAGCATTCGGTGAAAATTTCAAGTTGTTGCGAAAATTAGGAGCATGCTCCTAAAATTCGGAAGGAAATCAGATTCGAAACGTATTCGTAAAATAATCGTAAGCAATTCGGATTGACTGCAAGACATTTGTAACGATGGCAAGGCATTCTTAAGGATTCGGTAGCATTAAAATCTATTGAGTTTCGATGTCCGTAAAGAATCGCTAGAGAATCGCAATATTTTCACACTCAAGACTCAATTTTAAGCATAGTTTATTTATTCTAGCACATTCCTTCAAGTAAAAGCCATTATTTATGGTGTTCAGCATTAAGCTATCCATAAATGTATGGCAGGCAAATTAAAGCCCTGTGAAATTTAGGTTTGTGAAGTAAAATTGTCTTTTTAATTATGAAAATCGCAATTTGAGATAAACAACAAAGTGGTGTGTGTTTCAAGAGAAGACTGGGATCAGTTATGACATATTTTTCCATGTCCCTTGGTATTTGTAGATTATTTCGATTAACATTGATATTATTTGCTACAATGCTTGCGAATAAGTGACAAATGAAAACAATTCGGCAAGCATTCGCGACACATTCGCTTCGTTCGCAAAGCGTTTGTAAGACGTTCGCATTATTTGTAAGCGTTCGTAATATTCGTACTTGGCATTTTCAAGAATTCGGCGGTGTGGATGATAATCAATCGCAACCTTCTTAAGACATTTGTAAGGATCCGCAAGCATTCTTAACGAATTCGCAAAAACATCGTTTTCTACAAGCCCCGCCCTGTCCATTCGCATCATATTCGGTAATTTTAGCGCGAATTTCAGATTTTAGGATTCGCAAGGGATATTCGGTATATGTGACAGCAGCATAAAAGATTATGAATCACATGTCGTAATAGCGGTAAAATTAAACTTTTATTTCTTCGTACACTGGATGCCAACGCTTTTAAACACAAATATGCCTCATCGTTGGTCGTACCCATTCAATCCGTTCCTCCGGCGGCGATCGTATCACACTCCGGCGTCGACGTTACCCTCATTTTCTCACTTTAAACAGTGTCCCGTAAAATGACCAAAGAATACTATATAAGAGTGTGATATTGTTTTAGTTTGGACTGTCAGTGGTTGTTGCTTTTATATGTGCACGGTCGATCCCAGCAGACATTTGACGTCAGTTGGACGTCAGATTGACGTCAGACTCCGACGTCATAATGACGTTGGAGTTAGGTTGATTTTGAAAGTTTGTTTGACGTCAAAAACAGACGTCAATCTGACGTGCTAAAGCCAACGTTGGTTTAACGTCTGAAAGCTGACGTCAATCTGACGTTCTAAAAACGACGTTTGAATTTATGTCATATCAATAGTTTAAGGTGTATATTTTTCGCATTTTTGAATAACAGTGCATTCAGAAGGGCAGTGATGCACTTTTGATAGTCCCTGTCACTTCTTTGATAGAGTTTTTCTCTTTTTTTTTTTTCTTTTTTTTTTGCCCTGCCTATACAGATTGCTCTGAGTCTTGGTCAGGGCTTTTATTAAGGAAAATTATGTTGGAACTTTATTACATTAAGGAAACATAATTGTAACATTAATAATACAAAAAACATGATGTAATACAAAATTTTACATGTTAAACAATTATACAACAAAAACATATTTATATATTTACATATTTACATATAAGTACAATCTTTCTCTTTTCAGATGTTGAGACTATGGTTTGATCTTCACAAGTTTGACCCAGACCTGAAGGATGAATTCAAAAAATATCGTTGTAATTTGCTTTGATAGAGTTTTTCGGGACATACAAAATGTTTAAGATATTAATTCAGCCTGATGTTGGTACATCTTATTTAAGCAGAATTTTATTGCTTGATGGTGCTAAAACCAATAAGACATTAGTGTAAGAAATAAGATTATTCTGAACAAATAATTATTTAAAATGGTGAAATAAATATTTAAATATACAAATTTTATTTTCATATTAATTGAAACTTCGATAATTTAGTGAAAGACTTTATTTTGATTAATAAATAATTATTTTTTCTACATTAATTAAGCATGAGGGCGAAATATGGGATTTGCCATACGAGACTCAGATATGACTTTTAAGTGGCAAGGTTGAAATTATTATTTGAATTTGATATTATTACATAATATGTGTAAGAAATTATGTCAGTTTAAGGGCAGCTAACTCTGTCGACATATATGAAAAACACGCCAAGGTCTAAATCACGTCTTGATTACGACGTCTAACTGCCGAACTAGTTTGACGTCAAAACAACGTCCAATCCAGACGTCCAAAAGACGTCAGGAAATGACGTCTGATAGACGTTGGAAATTGGTTATATGACGTCGCGACTATAATATAACCAATATCTGACGTCAAACAGACGTCAGGTGCCTGCTGGGATCATACATCGGGCTCACAGAATCAGGCATATTGACTGATTGATGTTGATAGTTGTGTAAAGTACATTGTGCTTACTTTTATCAAGTATACGCATATGGTTCCACATGATACTACTGTGGAACACTTGTAAAACATGAAATAAAGATATAAAAATAAGCGAAACTCGAGTAAAGGCGCATTTCTACTTCTTTTTTGCAAGTTTTCAAGAAACACACTCACCATATTCCTCAGCCGTTGGCTATTGCCTCGGAGTTAGCTATTTCACTCCGGCGTTGGTCAAACATCGATATTTGGCATGCAGAGTGTGTTTTAGGAGTGGGAATCTTTTTGTGATTGCGCCTTTTCCTGATCTTTGCCTACTTGTACCATTTTACAATCGATTTTCTTACTTTAAGGTAGACCTTAACTTGAGGAAATACTTAAATGTTTAAGGTTACTCGATAGCTACCTTAACTTAAGATTTAACTTAGGCAAGACAAAAAGTGCCTAGTTTATGCATTATTGACGGAGTTTCAACAATGTTTATATGCACTTCATGTAACCAGGCAACGCTACCTAACATACGTATTACATTTTTTTTTTTTTTTTTGTTTTTGTTTTTTTTTTTTTTTTTTTTTTTTTTTTTTTTTTTTTTTTTGTTCTGTAGAATCTGTGAGTGCAAGAGTGAGAGTCTATTTCACTTCCTATTTTTTATTTGAATTTTATTTTAAAACGAAACAGCTCGATTGATAAAGTTGATAAAGATGTGGCTTAACTATTCAATCAACGATTTTCAGTCATGTTGGGATATCAATAAGCATTGCTTTCGTGGACATTTGTGTTGAGTAGAATAGTCATTTGTTTGAATATTGCTTTACGTCCCTTTCAATAGATGTGTTTATATTGGTGCGTTGCTTCAGTTTTATCGCATTTCTAGCCAACATTTGGATATCATGACTGGCGAGATGTGTTTTAAAATATAATCACCCAAATAAACGACTTCAGCTTGTATGTGTGGACCACTTTTTCTGGACAGGCCCAGACCAACTTAGCAATTATTTGTCATCGGGTGGTCGGTCATTCACTACGAACAGCCCAATTATTTCCCATGGCCCCACTTGAATGGACGGGGTCCCGTACTGCATGTGTCGGGTTTCGGAACCAAAACGGCCGGAGAAAATTCTTAATCTATGCCATCTCGCCACAGAGTAGGGCAATCAATAACTGGATTCCTCTATAAAAGGGTATGAATGAAATTTTGGCTACTTTCCGGCCACCATTTTTCTGGTGGCCGGGGCTCTAACTATATGTGCACAAGTTACCGACTGTGAGAAATTTACAGGAAAACATATTTCCATTCGCTTTTCTCAGAGAAATACATTTTCAGAATCCAAAAATAATCTTGCGTTGATCATAACAAGTAGCCTAGACATGTAGGCTATCTGTAATTTTACTGAAATGCATTGTCACAAAATTTCCAGGAACTAGCGGCAACGAAACCGGTTACGTTTCCAATTTTTCACCAATCCATTTACAATTTAAAAGCTATATCTGAGTCATTCCTAGCACCCATGGATCTTTCAGTTATAATTGCTAATCATAATTTGATTTACTGGTTGAGAAAACAGTGAATGCCTATTTATGATACCTCACCCACTCGTTTCAATGTTGAAAATGTTTACATGTTCGAAGTTATATAACGCGTCTTTCTGGCATGATCTAATCTAAACGTTTTGGTGTTCCATCATGATGTTTGTTCTCTTAATGTTATACTGCTTTTACACTATGTTCCCGACGGTCACGGCGACCACGTTTCAGACAACCGTGAGCAAAACGGGATAAACGTGAGACAACGCAGGGGAACGGGATATGTAAACGTAGCAGGCCGTGATAGCCGTGGACACCGTGGCGAAATGTTTGACATTTTATACTGCGTTTACTTGTCTCATTTCCGCCATTTTTGTCGTGGCAGACTTTTAAACTCTGAAAAAAATTGCCACGGTGTCCACGGTTATCCCGGCGTGCTACGTTTGCCTATCCCGTTCCCCTGCGTTGCCTCACGTTTATCCCGTTTGATCACGGTTGTCTGAAATGTGGCTGCCATGACCGCCGGGAACATAGTGTAAACGCAGTATTAAAAATCTGCCACGTAGCATTACGTAGGGAAACTTGGAGGCTGTCCGTAGTGCAACGGGAAGCTAGTGAACAACTTGGCAAGCTACAGGACTTCCACGTTCTGCTGCGTTTGATTACGGTCGTCTAACGCCTCGTCACGTTTTTACGGAATACTCAACACGTTTTGTTGCGTTAAGCTACGGTGCGTACGGTCGCTGACGATGTTCACCCTGTTTCTTCTGCGTATGTCACGTTATGTTACGGTTATCACGGCGCGTGAAGTTTATAGATATAAAGTTGCAAATCTGGGACAAGTTCTTTCATATTGGAGCAGTCACTATAGTAAACAATAGAGACCATACGTTGCACTGTGCCATTGAAGAAGAAATACAATCCCGAACTTTCTCAATCAAAACTGCAAGCGATTGTTTAGGAGCGCGGTTGCTATTATATCAAAGGACTTATTCGTATACAAAATGATGTCTACGTTTCGTCCGAAGCTGACCTTGACAGAACGAAAAAACTTGTTACGCATTGGTCAAAACGCAACTGACCGCATAAGAATATAACAGGCCGTAACAGAACGCGCTAATAATCGTGATAGATCGTGGATAACCGTAACGTACCTTAGCGGCTTCGTGACACACCGGCTTATCAATACCACGGCTTGTTACGGATATCGTAATACCTAACAGGACGTAATAGATCTTAAAAGCAGAGAAATATAGGACCAAAATTCCAAGGCGCGCTTCGTTTCGAGCAAACGGGGCTGCCGGGGCCGCCGGGAACATACAGTCAACGCAGTATTAACAGAAGGATTCAATCTTTTGAAAGTTCTGTATAAGCTCTTAAAAGTAAGATCTTGGTGTGCAGCATTTACTTATAACTTTTTCTTTGAAGGTTTAAGAGTTAAAACATAAAATTTTGAAAATAACCTATTTTGTACAGTCTTTCATAATGAAAGAGCTACTCTTACCTGCGTTTTTCGAAACCTGAACTGAATGTGAATGGCACAATCTGTGGTTCGACCTTTTTCATACTATAACAGTTGTTCATATTACATTTTTTCACATCCTTTTTAAGATAAGCATACAGTGCCATTGAGGTCGCACGATTCATTTATGCAGACCACCACTAAAATTCTGATTGTTGCAAATTTTAGCTCACCTGAGCCATTAGGCTCACAAGGTGAGCTTATAGTACATCCATGCTCCGTCGCGGTCGTGGTCGTTGTCGTCGTCCTTGTTCACACTTTTCAATCATCTTCTTCTCTGAAATAGCTTGGCCAGTCAAATTCAAATTTCATGTGGAGCATCCTTAGGAAGGGGGGGGGGGATCAAAGTTTGTATAAATGGTCCAGGTCACATGACTAAAATGGCCGTTACGGCTATAAATAGCAAAAACATTTAAAAACCAGAGGACCTATGGTCCTGTAAACGCTCACCTGAGACCTGAGATATATATATGTACCAATAAACTTGTTAGACAAGAATGGTACAATGCATGTATATAACCCTAGGGCCGGGTCAGAATAACTCCTGGAGTCAATGTCTGTTTTTTAAATCATAAAAATTCAGTCCATTTGCCAATTAACTGCAAGTTTTGTCCTTCAAATGACATTTTAACAATTTGCTCCATTCAAATGCAGTGGCGATCTAAGTTGACCTTGCCGTGAAATAGGTCAAGGTCATCCCAGTGTCATGATTTATACAAATTTTGTAGACCTCCGTTCCTTAATACTTCATGCCAAGTTTCAAAATCATAGGCCTTCTGGTTCTGAAGAAGAAGACTTTTAAAAAAATTGCTATTTATAGCCATGGCGGCCATCTTGGTCATGTGACCTTGACCATTTATATAAACTTTCATTTCCTCTTCCTAAGGATGCTCCACATAAAGTTTGGCTTTGATTGGCTAAGCAGTTTCTGAGAAAAAGCTGTTTGAATATTATGGTCATCTACATGTACATGTATATAGCTCCGGGGCAGGGGCAGACAACCCCTGGGCCTAAAATATTTTCATAAGCATAAATCTTCTGTCCATTTACTCATTCCTAGCAAGTTTTCTGCCATTACATGACATTTTTCTATTTCCATGACCCTGGGATGACCTTGACCTTTTTACGGCAAGATCAACTTAGGTCGCCCATGCATTTGAATGGGGAAAAATAGGAAAATGTCATTTAAGGATGTTCGCTGCCAATGAAAAAGTATTCAAACTTTTTTTCTAACCACTCTTTTTTGATTCCAAAATACAACACAAGACATTTGAAAACAAAATAAATATAGGGTAGTTTGCATTTTTTCAAGCTACAGGCCTCTGAATGAGACCTCTGAGCACCATGTTTTAAATTTGGTAAAATCAATTTAATTTATAATTCTTTGAAACATACCTGTCTTGAACAAAAATACACCTAGAATGCTTTCAAAAGTCATAATATTTACGTAGCGCAGACAATTTTGGACCAAAAGCATAGAAAAATTTGCAACTTGGAGTGGATGACAAAATTTTACGATTCCTTTTCTAACCCTACCCCCATACTTGAAAAGTCGGAAAAAATCAATATTTTGAAATGTACCAAACCCATATTTGTTGATTCAAACTTTTTCTTGTATTTTCACACAACATAGAACTTGGTAATGTTGTTCGAATAAAAGAAAGAAAAATATAGGGTAGTGAGCATATAAGAGAGAACCAACAACTTGAAAATCGCCATTTTCTAAAAGCCCATTTCATAAAATCACCTAAAATTTTAAAACCAGCACACCAAAGACACAAACAATGACTTAGAATACCATGTACACATATACTGCTGCTAAAATAAACATCGAACTAGTGCAATTAATTTGAAGATGTGTAATATTCAAGTTTAATCTACCCTACCCCCTAAATTTAACTGACAACTAAAATTTTCTGAAAAGTTGCAGAAAATGGGGTGAAAAAATGAAGTTTCTTAGATTGACAATTTTCATGGCTCATTCGATGCATATTAATATCAATATGTATCCAAATATAAAATATTAGGAAAATATCTGCAACCGTTTACGAGATATTCAAGAAAAGAAAAACCGGAAGTTCCGAAATGTCAAATGTTAGCAGCGAACATCCTTAATGGCAGAAAACTTACTAGGAATGAGCAAATGAACAGAAGATTTATGTTTATGAAAATATTTTGGGCCCAGAGGGCTCTCTGTCCCTTCCCTTGGGCAGTATACATGTATATGACCATAATATTCAAACAGCTTCTTCCCTGAAACCGCTTGGCCAATCAAAGCCAAACTTTATGTGGAGCATCCTTAGGAAGAGTGAATGAAAGTGTATATAAATGGTCCAGGTCACATGACCACGATGGCCGTCATGGCTATAAATAGCAAACACCTTTAACAGTCTTCTTCTTAAGAACAAGAAGGCTCTTATGATTTTGAAACTTGGCATGAAGCATCTGGGAATGGAGCTCTACAGAGTTTATATAAATCATGACCCTGGGATGACCTTGACCTTTTTACGGCAAGATCAACTTAGGTCGCCCATGCATTTGAATGGGGAAAATAGGAAAATGCCGTTTAATTGCAGAAAACTTACAAGGAATGAGCAAATGAACAGAAGATTTGTTTATGAAAATATTTTGGGCCCAGGGGGTTGTCTGTCCCTTCATTGAAAAATTGTTGACTTGACCTTTAAAACTTAAAAGAAACAAACAAACATATGTAAAATTCCATCAGCAAAGGAAGTTTTATTCAAAATTTCAAACATGTATTCTTGCTGTCTGAGTGACCCAAAGTTGTAAAGCGTGCTTGTTCCTAACCTGATTAGATTCTCTGAGTCTCCAAACAAAGATTTAAAATACATGATGAAAGTTTGATTTTGCTAGAGCCAATCAGAATAATACTAAATATCACATAGTCAAGCAATAATGGAAGGACAGTGTGAATCCAGTATGGTTCGAATTTTATAAACCTGTGCTATAAATATAATTTAAATCTAAGGTTGTGTGACATAAGCCAAAATCTGCTAGCACGTGACCCAAATAATATAATCTTACTAAAAGGGGGTTAAACTGAAACCACATAAATTATCATCCATGAGGCTTGGTTAGGGGTAGTGTGATCCAGACTTTGCCTTAGCTGTTTGTTTTGTAAATAACACTGGCAAAATATCTCGGACATTCACCTAAATGTGAAATAATACATGTCTGTAGACATGTTACATTTCAAGTTGACGTTTTCTGTGAACATACTATCAAAACTTAAAAAAGTCACATAGTTGAAACAGAAAAGAAATGAATCAAGTTTCCGAATTCCCCAATTTTTTCCCTAAAATCTGATATATCTTTTGTGAACTTTTTGCAATACAGCAATTTTACTAGATATTTTGTCACCACTTGAAATTACAATGGTTGCATTTTAAGATTTCGATCAATATCAATACATTTTTGTGTGGCGTCGTGTGATGTAGCATAAATCCGTACTGTAAGAAATCCGGTTCGGGTACGTTTTTTTGCGTTCTAAGTAAATCACAATATTGTTGTGTACATTGAATTCTTCACATGCTACTATGTGGTGACCCATGATCAGCTTTGCAGCTTTGAAATTATCTATGTCCGTTCCGGACAGTATCGGACAGTTTCGGTCCAATCCGGTAACTCGTGATACCGCATGTCAATCACATCTATGTACAGCGGACGTGAAAGAGAACACTGTATTGGAAACAACATAATTTCATATGGATCGTTTTCCGATAAAAACCGATAAATAGGTCAACGAGAGATT
This sequence comes from Rugalucina vietnamica, assembly GCA_964017185.1. Taxonomy (NCBI): domain Eukaryota; kingdom Metazoa; phylum Mollusca; class Bivalvia; order Lucinida; family Lucinidae; genus Rugalucina; species Rugalucina vietnamica. The sequence continues at coordinate 20,336,067 of OZ024878.1, read as the reverse complement.
TCGTCCAAATCTTATAATTTAAAAACATTTGAAACTAAGCAACCCTAGTTAATATCACTAAACAATACATCTCCAGTTTAATTTTATCATAACCATCGTATGTACTGATCTTGTTAGCGTGAAGAAAATAGATTTATTTATCGAAGTGAAAGTGACAAAAAAATGGCCGACAAAACAAACACCAGCCTAGTCTAGCCTGGAAGTGTGAGGCCCAAGAAAGGGAATTCAATATCGTGTATAGAAACAGAAATGAAAATGCACCTTCATAAACCCCTAAGGAGCCTTATTACGTCAAATGATTGACAGAATACTGAAAACATATGGAGAGGTCAATACTACGGCTAATGGCTACCCTCCAGAAAACCTTTAACAAGAAAAGCTATAACATGTAGCCACATGTAATAATTGGGCGGTGTGATAAATGTGGTAGAAATACTAAAAGAAATATGGCTTGATTTGCTAAGGTTTTATTACAGAAACGGCTCCGTGTTAAAATTTCTTCATTCACCGGACTGCTTTCCACTGATTCGGGCGTTTCGGTCAATAACTAAATAGATACAGACATTAATGATCCGGTTCCGACTACAGGGCCGTCGCCGCGCTTTAAAAAGTGGTCCGGCGGAAGACATGGTCGAAGGCACGAGAGGGGGAGAGCACGAGAGGGGGTAGCCCCCTCTCGTTAGGGGGGTTCGGGGGACCTCCCCCGAGAAAATTTTGATAAATTGGTGCCTCTAAACGCGTTCTGAGCGCGTTTTGGGACCAGTGTTTCGATCGTTTTTGATAACAAAATTGACCGAATTTCAGACAGCTTAAATTGGAAGATTTATCAGAAAAACAGTTTCTTTTTGAAAACTATTTCGACCCCTTTGCGAGTCTCATCAGGCGGTGGCCTACTGTCGAACCAAGACGGATTAAAACTTTTCAACCCGTAAGTACGTTGTGGGAACCCAAAAGTTTTAGGCTGATCTGGAGCGGGCGGCACTTGCATAGGCCTATCCATAATGGAATTGTATTGACACATTACTATTAACATATTAAAATATACATGCATGCAAATTCACAATGTTTTTTATTTCAATCATTTGCCAGCCGACATTTTCTTTGATAAACTACATTTCGAAGATTAATTGTGTTAACCCACGTTCCTTCTTTTTTCATGGCATTGTGGCATACAAAAAAACAAAGATTGTATTAAAAGGCAACATTTTAATTACAACTCTAATCTATTAATCCTAAAATCTAATCAAATAGGTGTCATTCTAATGGCCGCAAGGTTTTGACACGCCTCGTGATTCCTGTGATGTTTGTTTTCGCACCTTTGCCTTGATGACACGAGTTTCGGGTGTTGATGATAATTTCATCAATAAGCCGCGACTCGTTCAAGATAAGACGATAAGAAGAACAAAGACAGGTAAGCACTGCTGCGGCGATCGACAAAAGTGGTACGGCGGATACCATGGTCGGCCAAAAAAGTGGTCCGGCGCTCGCCGGACCTGCCGCACCGGCGACGACGGCCTTGGACTATGACTACACACTCAGTTTATGCAAATAAAATGTATAATCGGTATACTAACTCGAGCGATGTAGTCACATAAAACGAAATTTAAAAAAATCAAAAGAGCAGTCATCCTTTAATTTAATAATTAATGCAGTATTTCTGAACAAGATCATGATTGAAGAATAAGACTGAATGCAAAACTTAAGAATGGTTAAGAAATATGTGAGGGTCGGGTGATGATACCCTCCCCTCTTGATTTCTTTTGGTGGTGAGCAAAAAAGAGTTAAGAACCTACGAAATGTCAATTCAATCCGGACATGATGTTTGAATATTATAGTCATATACATGTATATAGCCCCGGTGCAGGGGCAGACAACCCCCTGGGGCCAAAATGTTTTTGTAAACATAAATATTCCATCCATTTGCCCATGTCCTGCAAGTTTTGCCCTTCAAATCACATTTTAACAATTTTCCCCATTCAAATGCATGGGCGACCTATGTTGACCTTGCAGTTAATTAGATCAAGGTCATCAGAGGGCCATGGATTGATTTATACAAACTTTGTAGAGCTGTATTGCCTGATGCTTCATGCCAAGTTTCAAAATCATAGGCCTTCTGGTTCTGGAAAAGAAGATTTTTAAAGGTTTTGCTACTTATAGCCATGGCGGCAATAACTTTTGTTCCCCCTTCCTGAGAATGCTCCATATAAAGTTTGGCTTTGATTGGCCCAGTGGTTTTAGAGGAGAAGATGTTTCACTGAACATTGTGGACAACAATGACTACAACGACGACGGTCGATGGAGCATGGGTATACTATAAGCTCACCTTGTGAACATAACGGCTCAGGTGAGCTAAAAATGGGACCTGGCGCGTATACTAGCATACAAATATGCATTCAAAGGAGCATGTTGGCCTGGTGGTTAGTGCATCAGACTCTGGTTAGGGAGGTAGGGAGTGGATCCCCACTGGTGGCTGGCTTATATCACTGCACGATGAGCAAGGGACATTGACTCTGGAAAGTACTGGTTAATACACACAAAGGAGTGTCCCAAGCTGGGGACATGACAGAAATGACTGGGACGTCACATCCATATCTAAATCAAACCAAAAGGTTGCACAGTTCAAATGTGGGTTGTACATTTTGTAAAGTGTTGTTTCTTAGTCTTTCTTAAAAATCTGACAGCTGCTGACTACGCCATTTTAGCTCTAAAAATTCTGGTGTTTGATTAAAGGTCTAACATTCCTTCTTGGTCATCAATTTTTCAGTTATGTCCGGATGGTGCGACGGTTTTCTGGGTATCAACCAGGGTGAAAATCATGAGAGCCATGGACTAATTTCCCTCCTGGCGCACCCCCCCCCCCCCGGTGAAGTATTGTCAATTTGGCGTGTCACCAGTAAACCATTCAGATTCAGATGTGTCTTGCTCAAGGACGCAACCAAGTCCCAGTGGGGTTTGAACCCAGAACTTTGTGATTCAACACTACGCCACTGCCCTCACTAAGTACATGACTGTAATGTGCTAAACCTCGGCTGCAGCAATCATGCCTGTATAGCTCAATTTCAGGAACATACTCTGAATCCCTGGCGACAGGTTTTCTTGCACCCCGACTCACCTACTGATCTCGAAGTCATAAATTTTAAAACCAACAAATATGTCATGAAATTTCATTTATTTATTTCTGTTTATGCACACTAGGAAAGAACATAAATGCACTATTTACATATATAATACATGTACATGTTTGTACAAAACACATGCAATGTTTTTTTTTGTTTTTTTTTTTTTTTTTTTTTTTGTTCGAATTTAAGCATGAAAACTCCATGTGACCTGCATTGTCATGTTTGTCCATTAATGGGTCATGAAAGAAAGTCAGCCTTGATAAACATATCTATATTGCAAGTATTATAATCTATATCACACTGGTTTATAATCAGAGAGAATTGTGAATGAAAACAAACAATGTCGATGCTATGATAAATACCTGTGTGGAGTATGGCAAGCCGCTTTACTATTTATTATGCTTATTAGATATCTTGAATAGTAAATAAGATATCTTAATTAGGATATAAGATATCTTATTTAGCAATAAAGATATCTTCTTTATCAAAAAAGATATCTTATATCCTAAATTAGATATCTTATATAGTAAAGAAGATACCTAATATGCTAAATAAGATATCTTATTTGATCCCACAATTAAGATATCCTATATAGCATATAAGATATCTTATTTGATAATTTAGATATCTTATACACTAAATAAGATGTCTACTATACCTAAAAAAGATATCTCCTTTACAAGATTAATTAAGATATCTACTTTCGTAAATAAGATATATATCTTCATTGCTAAACTAGATATCTTATATAGCAAATAAGATATCTTAAGTGGTAAATAAGATATCTTATTTTGGTATAATAGATATCTAATTTAATATATATGATATCTTATTTAGTATATTAGATATCTAAATTATCAAATAAGATATCTTGATTAAGGCTATAAATAAGATATCTGTATTGGTATAGTAGATATCTTATATAAGTATCAGAAACCAATTGTGATTGGGTAAAACAAATAAGATATCTTATATACTTAATAAGATATCAGATTTGTTAAACCTAAATAAGATATCTAATATAGGATATAAGATATCTATTTTTGTGTATACATAAGATATCTTATTTGTCAAATAAGATTTCTACTTTAGCATAGTAGATATCTTATTTGTGAATGCAATTAAGATGTCTTATATGTTGAAGAAATCTTATTTGACAAATAAGATATCTTATATGATAAAATAGATATCTAATATACTCTTTTAGATATCTTATATGTTAATTAAGATATCTCATTTAGAAAAAACATTATAGATATCTAATTTATCATATTAGATATCTAATTTGTTAAACAAGATATCTTAATTAACAAATTAAATGCTATATCAGATATCTATATTAATTAAGATATCTTATATATTTTTACAAATAAGAGATCTAATATATCAATCAAGATATCTTATTTGTTAATTTAGATATCTACATTAACAAATAAGATATCTTGTTTAGTTAAAAAGATATCTTATATACTATATAAGATATCTTAAATGACTATTTAGATATCTAATATAACAAAACAGATATCTTATTTGCTATATAAGATATCTTCTTTATAATAGATATCTTATAAAATAAAGTAGATCTCTTATTTATTAAAGAAGATATCTTATATACAATATAAGATATCTGTTTGTTTGAATAAATAGTAAAACGGCTTGCCATTGTGGAGACAACTTTCCACAGATCACAATTTTTTTTTTGTAAAGTTGTTCTAAGGCACGTTATTGCATACTACAGTCTTTGAGTCTTTTACTGATTTTATCCGCGTTGGCTGTTCTCAGTTCTGGATAATCGGTTTGGTATTCTTACTTACTATATATCACTGAAACATGTTTCGTGCACATGCACATCTTTGTTAACAGCTTCTCACCATGGTCTAATGTCACAGACAGCAAGATCCTTCATGCAGAAGAAACATACATACACATACGAGTATTTAACAACAATTGTCAGAGAATCGGACTAAATCCTCGCTTCAATAAAACGCCTATGGGAAAGAACACAGGTTGCTAAAAATGATGCACAGTTCAAACCCCAGAATAGATCTTGTCAATGGCACTGTCACACTGAATCCAGTATAGCCCAGCCTTTTTATAGCAGGGCTTTAAAACTAAACTTTAATGATTTTTGCTTTGTAATATCAACTATATCTTGATTTCTTCACAGTTTTACTATAGCTCATGTCCACTTCAAAAACACAGATTGTATTAAAGTCCATTATTTATCATTTAAGTTAGGGTGAACAGTTTATTGTACATGCAGTCATCCACTCAAATTGACTTAAAATATAAGTTTTGTGTTGTGGTTCACTACCTGCTTGATTATCTGTTGATGATATAAGCTCTTTCCCCTCTGAAAATAAATGAATACATGCATCAGTAATACATGTATTATGTTCACTAGAAACACAAAATAACAAAACAATGACATTTTCACATATCAAAATTGGACATACATGCAGTCACTTTCTAAGTACTATGAAAGGGCTCCTAAAATAAGAGCTGTCGCAGGACAGCGAGCTCGACTGCTTCTGACCTTTGTCAAACATAAGGTCAAACCCGACTAGTAACCCAAAGCATTATGCTCATACATCTTTTTGCCTTGATGCAACAAGGCAAATCACTGAACCATGAAAGTTAACTATAACTACCTAAGATTTAGAGGTCTCACTCACATTGTGAAAGAGGTGTGTTCATATACCAACTGAGTGCCAAGACACAAGGCAAAATCACTGAAGTATTTCAGGGTCAAAGGTCTAGTGATACTTACTCATAATGTGAAAGAAATATGATCATATACCAATTCAGTGTTGAGATATAAAGCAAAATCACTGAACCATGAAATTAGGTCATAGTGACCTATAAGTATGTTTGGGTTAAAGGTCTGGTCATACTCATTCATAATCAGAAAGAAGTATGAAAAATACCAACTGAGTGTCGAGATATAAGGCAAAATCACTGAACCATGAAATTAGGTCACAGTGACCCAGGAATACTTTACGGTCAAAGGTCTTGTCATACTCATACATATCGTGAAAGAAGTATGTCCATATACCAATTGAGTGCCGAGATATAAAGGAAAATCACTGAACCGTGAAATTAGGTCATATTGACCTAGGACTACTTTAGGGTCAAAGGTCTTGTCATATGCAAACATAGTGGGAAAGAAGTTTGGTCATAAACCACTTGAGTGTTGAGATATAAGGCAAAGTCACTGAACCGTGAAATTAGGTCACAGTGACCTATAAGTATACTGGGGTCAAAAGTCTGGTCATACTCACTCATAATCTGAAAAAAGTATGAAAATATACTAATTGAGTGTCAAGATATAAGGTAAAATCACTGAACCATGAAATTATGTCACAGTGACCTAGGACTACTTCAGGGTCAAAGGTCTTGTCATATGCAAACATACTTAGAAAGGAGTTTGTTCATAAACCATTTGAGTACCGAGATATAAGGCAAAATCACTGAACCGTGAGATTAGGTCACAGTGACCTATAAGTATATTGGGGTCAAAGTTCTGGTCATACTCACTCATAATCTGAAAAAAGTATGAAAATATACTAATTGAGTGCCAAGATATAAGGCAAAATCACTGAACCGTGAAATTAGGTCACAGTGACCTATAAGTATATTGGGGTCAAAGGCCTGGTCGTACTCACTCATAATCTGAAAGAAGTAAGAACATATACTACTTGAGTGTCAAGATATAAGGCAAAATCACTGAACCATGGAAAGTAGGTCAACCGACCCTTACCGTCATGACACACAAGTCAGTGTCACAAAGTCAAAAGATGAATGACCAACCATCTTCCTAAGTTGTTTCTATTAAGAAATAAAAAGAAAAAAAAATCGGGGAGTTCTAGATTTTGACCTCTAGCCCCGCCCCCTGACTCCGACCCAGAGGTTCGATGTCATGGAACCTAAAGCGTATGAAGTATGAATGCTTTATGATAAGTTGTTATCAAGATATGGACTCCTTGTAAAAGTTACACAGCAGTACATCTATTTTTTACAGTGTTCTAGTTTTTAACCTCCAGCCCCACCCCCCAGGCATGGACCCAGAGATCCGATGCCATGAAATGAAACTCAACCCTACAGGGTACCTATGGTCCGAGTATGAAAGCCCTCTGATAAAAAATTTTCAAGATATAGACTTCTAGAATACTATGTCACAGAAAAGCCATTATTATTAATGGTGTTCTAGATTTTAACCTCTAGCCCCACCCCCTGGCATGGACCCAGGGATCTGATGCCATGGAATGAAAGCCGACCCTACAGGGTGTCAATGGCCCAAGTATCAATGCTTTCTGATGAGTGGTTGTCAAGATATGGACTTCTAGAAAGCTTTAACACAAGAATTGCCATTTTTGAAGGTGGTCTAGATTTTAACCTCCAGCCCCACCCCCTGGCCTGGACCCAGGGGCCCGATGCCATGGAATGAAAGCTAACCCTACAGGGTATCTATGGTCCAAGTATGAATGCTTTCTGATGAGTGGTTGTCAAGATATGGACTTCTAGAAAACTTTAACGCAAGTGTGACGCGCACGGGAACGCGCACGGGAACGGGAACGTGGACGACCGGGGTGACTGCAATAGCTCTATGCACTTCATGCAGTCGAGCTAAACAGTTCCTCCTTGTGCCGTTTCCTCCAGGACTATTTGCGCAAAAAAATCGAATGGGGCTGTTTGCTAAAAAAGGTGAGACGATTCGCTCAAAATCAATTTTATGGGTAGGTTCATCAATTGTGTTTTTCTTTTGCTCCGGAGTTAGTAGGTTATTCGGCGCCCAGGGATCTCCATCGTCGGACAGCTTACTCAGTCTGTGAGTCCTGGTTTTTGATTCATCAGGATGTTTATCATGATCTATTTGTTTGTTCTTGATGATTCACTGACTAGTTAGAGATTCACCACGAGGGCCGAATAACTAACTAAATGTTATGAACCACTGCAGAAGCTGAGGGTGAGGTTATGGCCATGTAAAACCGGTTTAAGCCCGCCAGTAACTTTGTGTTACTGATCGTTCCAAGTCGATACTTCTGTGGTAGTTCTTTTTGTTTTATGTCTTGGTGTTTGGAAAATTTTTTGTGCTGTTGGCGCCTTATGTATGTTTTCATATTTTTAGTTAAGTTAAGGTAACTGAGTGGCCACCTATTGGGAAAATAGCTGCTCATTCGGCTTACGATATGTTTCATGGTATAAGTACCTGACTGTTAGTTTGTTTTTTTTTTCCCACCTCGGTTTTTGGAGTGGGAATCTTTTTCTGATTGCGCCTTTTCCTGATCTTTGCCTACTTGTACCTTTTTAGAAGTCCTTAAGCGACTTGTTTATCCTATTTGGATGTCTTAGTTCGTTGAAATGACATAAAAAATAAATAATTTCAATGAATAAAAACACATTAAAATCAATTTTTTTAAAACATGTGGCACTCTCTTCGGGAGTAAATGTCCCGTCCGAAAAATATTTTTTTACGCAAACAGTCCCGGGAGGAACTGGTTTGTGCGTGAAACATCCTGTAACCCCATGAAAGCCATGTGTACTATGTAATGTTTTTTTTTTTTTTTTTTTTTTTTTTTTTTTTTTTTTTTTTTTTTTTTTTTTTGTATTGTATTGAGGCCTTACATGTCAGTCAACAATTTTTCAGTCTTGTCAGGATGGGTTTAACCAGTACTGTAGTGTCTTGCTCAAGGACACAACACGGTGAAGCCTGTGGGGATCGAACCCAGGACCTCTTTATTTAGAGTCCAACACTCTACCATTACGCCACCCCGCTCCCTACTACGGTATGTAATGTGATGACTAATATCACTTAAGATGATCTTACCAAAAACTGTATCATTGAAATAACACTGAAACATCTTTACGCTGCTTGACATCCAACATACAACATTGTCAGTGTGTCAATTCAACCAAAACAACAATCTGAAACAGACAAATATCATTTGAACTCTTTCATCATTTTCATGTCTGTTGGTATTTTATCCAAGTTTGAAGTAGTACTGTCAATGTACATGTATCTATCCTGCCATACCACCCTATATACCTGAATATTATGCGCATAAATGTATCAAAAATGTACTAGTATAAATAAACATTTTGAAAGACACCATTTTATGAAAAATAAGTCTGTGAGAAGATATAGTTTAAAGAGTGTTTTGTTAAAAGATAATGTGTTAAAGATGCAAATTTAGATAACCAGTAATAAAAATATCACAGCGGATGCATTTAACTGTTTGATTGTGTAAAAATTCTATGAAAAAATCATGTCTCACAGTTCCAGACCCAGGGAAAGATCCAGGTATGGGTCGTGTAGCAAAATACATATAATTTGGCACTGGCACCTAGGCATTATACTAAGGAAATTGCATACAAAACATTGGTTCGACCTCAACTCGAGTATGCAGCTTCTATTTGGCATCCCTATAATGATACTCAGACTGCTAAGATAGAGATGGTGCAAAGGACTGCAGCCAGGTGGACCTGTAGGAGATGGAGGAACACTAGTAGCGTTGGTGATATGCTAGACAAACTTGAGTGGCCATTGGCTGGAGTCCCGCAGGGAGCGGTCCTCCTAAGACACACTCTGGTACAAATACCTGACAAATACCTGACCCCAGCACCCAACCTTAAAGAAATGCACAAGACAATTTACCTATAGTCAGGTCTGGTACACGTCAGGATTGAGGTCAGGGATTTTTTGTGTGTCTCAGGGGCCGAAATTAGGCCTCATTCCCATTGCAAATTACTATTAGGTGTCGTTTTCCCCAATCTGGAGAAAAAATCCCAATTACAGCTGAAAATAATTTTCAACAGTTCCATATATTGTGAAATTCAAACTTTGCTGTTAGAAATGTTATTTAACTTTTGACACTTTTGATTATGAATTGTTATATAATTATTCTAAATGAAATCCCATATCAAGCTATGTCACTTTGGAAAATATCAATTTTGAATGTCTATCACTTGAAATTTCCCAATTCCGAATTTACTTCGCTAATTGTCCCAATCAGAAAGGCCCTAGGGCCCCTTCCCAAAATTGTCAAAAAAATCCCTGGAGGTAAGGTTTTTAACCTCATTGAGGTTTGAAAATGTACGTGAAATTACTAGATCTATATTGAGAAAAACAAATACATGTAGCTATGCAAAAATTGCAACATCATTCCGGGCCCGGCCAATGTTGCTTGCAAAATGTGCAGCTTTCAAATGAAACATTTTTCAGCAAAATCTGTTTGAGAATTCTTTGAAAATTCCTTCAATTTCATAAGTGGAAGGGGTAATTTTTGAATTTTGAGATTTAAAATAATAGTCTTCAATGTATGGCATGTATTTGAATAGTATTTCTGCTGCTTTCTGTATATTTTATACTTTTTTCTAAGAATATCATCATTTTGACGTTTAACATTGCTGAAATACTATTAAACAAAAAATGAAAAAAAAGTATAAAATTAAAAAAAAAGTTTACCACTTATTGCAGAAACCAGGTTTGTGTCAATCAGAAAGACATCAATGCCGGACAGTAGAAGAAAGCAGAAAACAATGGTAACATCAGGTAAAAACATGTTTTGTAAAAAAATATTCTCAGATTAATTTTCAAAACAGCTGTATCAAAAATAAGTAAACGACCAAGGTTAACAGATTTATCAAAGCAGAATTTTGCATTTTTCAACGTAAGGCGTAAAATAAAAATAGCCTTGTTTCCGCTAACATGCCGAAGACGGGGTAGAGTCGGTAGGTCGGAAAATCTTTTTATTTTTTGTGGATTTTTATCTTTCTTGAAAATGGGTAAAGAGGTAGAAACGTGCTAAAATTAATCATACATGTAAGTACTCGAAACAAACATGCGATGAAGTTTAAAACCAGTAGGAAGCTGAATGCTAGTATCGTTGAAATTATAGCAGTTTTTAAATCATTGTCTGTTTTCCACTTCAAATGTTGAGGGTCGGTCTGCATGAAAATATTTCTATTTTATTTTTATTGGCAATAAAAACTGCAGGGTCGGCGCAAAAACTCAGAGTCGGACTGGTTAGCGGAAACACAGCTATTTTTTGTTTACGCCTAATGCTTCATTTTTCGAAATTTTGCACATGTCTATGCATATTTCAAAACTCAATGGAGGTTACAAACCTAAATCGAGGTATAGTACCTCAATCCTGACTTGCATCAGACCTGATAGTGATGCCCTGAAAAAAATCATTTTTCCCCAGAACTATTCAGGTTTGGAAAAGTATCCCTTCTCGAGTGGTCTCCAGGAATTTAAGGTTTCTATTTAAAAATAGGCACATATCGAGGCAGTTGTTTTAGTGTAAATAGTTTTAATGGTCCACCCCAAAACTATTTTCCCCTTGACTAAATTCTAAATTTAGCCAACCACCCGACACCTGAGGTGATGATAAGAAAGTTTGTTTGTTTTTTGTATTGAGGCTTAACGTCCCAGTCAACAATTTTTCAGTCAAGTCGGGATGGAGCCAACTCTTCCTGGGTTAAACCAGTACTGTAGGGAGTTAATGTGTCTTGCTCAAGGACACAACACGGTGACGCCTGTGGGGATCGAACTCAGGACCTCTCGATTCGGAGTCCGACACTCTACCACTATGCCACCGCACTCCCTAAAGATCAGAAATTGATCGACTCAGAAGATAGGTAGCTTCTTCAACTGCACCCACAGGGGCGGATCCAGGATTTCTGAAGAGGGGTTTCAAATGCAGAAATGGGGGGTTCGTTTGCCTAATTTCAGACAAAGTTCCGTGCGACAAGCTTGTCCACATATGATTTTTCTACTCTGTATACAACATTACCACATAATCTAATTAAAGAAAAACTTCTGGATTTGATAGAGTGGACCTTCAAAAGGGCATTAAAAAACTATGGTTCACTTTATTTGGCATGTAATGACAGAAAGGCTTTTTTCACTTCCTCTGACCAAAGTCGGTATACACTTTGGTCATGTCAGAATGTGTGCGACGCCTTATCCTATCTCCTTGATAATATTTATATTAGATTTGGGACCAAGTTATACAGACAAATTGTTGGAATTCCGATGGGTACGAATTGCGCACCTCTCGTAGCTGATTTATTTTTATACTGCTACGAAAGAGATTTCATGGATTCTCTTAACCATAATAATCAAGCTGATGTTATCGAGGCTTTTAATTCCACATCTAGGTACCTCGATGACCTTCTGAACATTGACAACCCTTATTTTGAAGGTATGGTCAATCAAATTTATCCACCTGAACTTCAGTTAAACAAAGCCAATATCTCAGATACTGAAGCCCCCTTTTTAGATCTACATCTTTCTGTTTCAAATGGATTTGTTTCTTCTAAAATTTATGATAAGCGCGATGACTTTGATTTTGAAATAGTAAATTTTCCTTTTTTGGATGGTGACGTTCCTCGTCGTGCTTCTTATGGTGTATACATTTCGCAACTTATTAGGTTTGCTAGAGTCTGCAATTATGTTACAGACTTCAACGCTCGAAATAAATGTTTAACGGCAAAACTTCTTCAACAGGGCTATCGGTATCATAAACTTCGAAAAACCTTTTCTAAATTTTATCGTAGACACTATGAATTGATTTCCAAATATAATGTTGGGTTAAAGACGCTTTTAAGTGAGGGCCTTGCGGAACCTGAATTTTATGGTGACTTGGTTTACAAATTTAAGAAACTTAAAGGAATTAACGATTTTTCTTTTCAGTTCAGAAAAATCATAACACGTTACAGACGTATAGGTTATAACTTGATTGTTATGCGACAGTCTGCATGCTTAGTTTTTAACCCAATCATGGTTGATAACTATGCTGCCTTCTTTAATTGCACGCCGGTGGGTCGGGCGTCAGACTCTATGATGGCCCCGACTTAAAGCTATTCATTTTAGTTGGTTGGGGCCGGAGCTTCTTGTCTGTTGCTTGGCCCACCGGGGTCCAACTGGTGTTTTTCTTTTGCTCCGGAGTTAGTAGGTTATTCGGCGCCCAGGGATCTCCATCGTCGGGCAGCTTACTCAATCTGTGAGTCCTGGGTTTTGATTCATCAGGATGTTTATCATGATTTATTTGTTTGTTCTTGATGATTCATTGACTAGTTAGAGATTCACCACAAGGACCAAATAACTAAATAAATGTTATGAACCACTGCAGAAGCTGAGGGTGAGGTTAGGTACCTGTAAAACCGGTTTAAGCCCGCCAGTAACTTTGTGTTACTGATCGTTCCAAGTCGATACTTCTGTAGTGGTTCTTTTTGTTTTATGTCTTGGTGTTTAATTTTTTTGTGCTGTTGGCGCCTTATGTATGTTTTCATATTTTAGTTAAGTTAAGGTAACTGAGTGGCCACCTATTGGGAAAATAGCTGCTCATTCGGCTTACGATATGTTTTATGGTATAAAGTACCTGATTGTTACTTTGGTTTTTTCCCACCTCGGTTTTTGGAGTGGGAATCTTTTTCTGATTGCGTCTTTTCCTGATCTTTGCCTACTTGTACCTTTCTTTAAATTCCCTATGAAAATGAAATAATTTTGGTCCTGAGGGGAGTTCGAGCGAACCCCTTGAACCCCCTCTAAATTCACCACTGACTCACCTTCTCTGGAAGTCACCAAGCCTAGTGCCACCAACAGAACAGTGCCCAAGAGTGTGAAAGGTGAAAAACAGATTTTTTTTATAAAACAAATGGTTATGTAATACACAGTATGCGTGTTGATTATTTCCAATGGGGTCCTGTTGGTTAGAATCTCCAACACTACCAGACAGCAAGCGTCCAGACCCAGATGGCTAGATTCCTGGTCTGAAGAGGCTAGACGCTGCCTTTTTGAAAAGCTTATACTTGGGAGATTTTTATTAAAATAGAAATATTTATTTATGAACACGAAGATCTAGTATATTCATTAATAATTATTAAAACAATGGTTTCTCCCTCATTCAACTAAAATATTAAAGCCTCCCTTTTCTTTCTTTTGAGTTCTGATTTTTGATTTGCTATTTGCTGCGGATATATAAAGCATTGTCACGTGCTAGCGGCACAGTTTGAAAATTTCTCAACTAAGCAACATCGTTGTCGTCCATGTTGAAATAATTCGTTTTCGTTGTTAAAAGTTGAGACTGTCCTCTTCTTCTCGTCATAAGAGCGACATCCGATTCCAGCTGTAGTCGGGCCACTTTTGTTTGTTCCAGAAACTCTAAACCAGGTGACATTTATCCATTTTACACTTGAAATTTCAAGATTCGGCCTTAATAGGCTTTTTCGTGCATAGACACGTGTATTCTACATTGGTGCATAGACACATGTTTTTTCTACATTTGTGCATAGACGCATAGTTTTAACCTGTATGTCGGTGACTGAAAATAGCAAGAGAAATCTGAGAAAGCAACCCAGACGGGACTATAAAAGCATGAGCCGTGGTGAGCCAGAGATAAGTGAGTCGTTGGAGGAGAATGTGCCCCCAGGTGCTTCAGGTGGATTGGATTCTGGAGAAATCCCGGATAAATTCGGCCCGGGAGAAGGATATATTGACACCGAAGATGGGAATTCTGATGAGGAAATGGCAAACATGAAGGAGGAAATGGGTCAGTTAAAACAAGAAGAAGCCAGATTGAAAAAGAAAACTGAATTGCAACTTATGCGTAAGAAGCTTCAAGAACAGAGGGAGAAGGTTCAAAATCTGAGAGGTACGATTGTTTTGCAAACCCAGACTTCTGATAAACAATCACCGGTACCACCGGTGCGTAGGAAAAAACTTTCTACTAAAACAAAGAGCAAGTCTTCTGAAGATACAAGTTGGTGTGGAGTTGATGACAATACCGGGGGTGCTCAGCAAACACAGTTTGATATTTCTTTGACAGATAATGTTGATCTAAATGCCTTAAGAAAAGATAAAAAATTAAGACAAAAGGCTAGAAAAGAACTGAAATTCCTTGCCTTGCTTTCAGATTCAGATGCTGATGGTTCCGACGGTAGCAGTTCTGGAAGTTATTTTGATAGTGGTTCTGATACCGCTAATTCTGAGTCAAAAAAGAAAAAGAAAAAACATAAGGCTAAAAAATCTGGCATTAATGCTGTCAAAAATGGCCGCATTCTCATTTACAATTTGAATTTGTAAACAAGCAGGTTAAATATGATGAGTTAGATTTCAAATTGTTTGTTGCTGGTGAATTAGAAATAATTTCAGATCCTGAATTGTCCTCTTCCGAGAGACTAGGTAGACTCACTCTGTTGAAGAAAATAGTCTATTATTACTCAACTTACGAATTTAAACGGTTAAAAGCTTTTTATGCTGCCTGGGTACGGGAGATTGAGCTTGGTAAGAAAAATTGATCTGACGATTCTGCTCAAATTGAAACTGCTAGTTTGTCAAAATATGTTTTGAAAACATCTAAGACTCGTCCTTCTCAATCTTCTGCCACACGGAAATCTGATACTCAAAATGATGATGATAATGTTTGGTTCTGCCAACTTTATCAAAGAAATAAGTGTCTTCATAAGGCAAATCATACTGAGACATTTAAGGGGAAATTAAGATTAGCACAGCACGTTTGTGCTACATGTTGGTTGAAGGACAAGCAAAAGCTGGGTCATCCGGAATGCTCTTCAAGCTGTCCGCATGCAGCAAAGTGACTTAAAAGCGGTATGTATTTTGACCAGAATATAAAAGCTATAATTTCTGTAGAAAAGCAGAAATTAGTTTATTTATTTTTTCCAAAATTTTGTGAAAAACAACGTTTTAAAAATACTGAAAGTAGCTTACATTCAGATTATGATGAGCTTAGTGCACATATTTGTCAACATTCTAATAAATGTGAAATTTGCAAAGCTACTTTAACTAAATCAACAGAACAAAATACTTGTTTTCTATTGAAAGCTCACAATGAGGTGGTTAACTCTGGTCTTCCTAATTACTTGGGGTGTAAAATACCAATTAACCATAGGATGAATATTGAATACATGAGGTCATTGTTGTTTGATTATGAGGATAAAATAGTTTGTGATTTATTGGAATATGGTTTCCCTATTGGATTTGAGGGTGATAGATGTCAAGTATTGAAGTCAGTAAATAAAAAAGATATTTGGAACTTTAAAAATCATAAGGGAGCTGAAGAATATCCGAATGAAATGCTAGCATATTTAGAAAAAGAATGTCAAAATGCAGCAATAATTGGTCCATTTAAAGAAAATCCTTTTACATCAGGCATTAAATTATCTCCACTTAATTCGTTACCAAAGAAAGATACTACGGAAAGGAGGGTAATTTTAGATTTGAGTTTCCCGAAATCTTCCTCAGTGAATAGTTATATAAGTAAAGATATTTACTTAGGAGAGAGAGAGTTAATTTAGCATATCCTAAGGTAGACGATTTTGCTCAATTGATTAAAACAAAGGGACAGGGGTGCTTATTGTATAAAAAAGCTCTTAGAAGGGCCTTCCGACAAATACCTGTAGATGTAAGGGACATAAATCTTGTATCGTACATATGGAAAAAGCACATTTATTGTGATTCTGTTCTTTCAATAGGTTGTAGATCTGCTGCACTTTGTTGTCAACGATTAACTAATGCTATTGTTTTTATCATGTTCAAAATAGGTATTTGCATTTTGAATTATTTAGATGATCTTGCTTCCGCAGAGACAGCAGATAAAGCTTATTTCTCATACAATACTTTAGGTTATTTTGGAAAAATGTGGTATTGAAGAAGCCAAAAATAAAGCTTGTCCTCCGAGTACAATAATGACATTTATTGGTATTCTTTTTAACACAGAGAAATTAACCATGGAAGTAACACCGGAAAGATTGCGAGAAATACAGCATTTGTTGCAAAATTGGTTAGATAAGGAAACCGCATCTTTGAAAGAAATTCAGTCTTGATTAGGAAAACTTAATTTTGTCGCGTCATGTGTAAGGCCAGGTAGAGTATTTATTTCAAGAATGTTAAAATGGCTCAAAGTGTTGATTAAAGAAAATGAGCCACGTAAGCAAGTTAGTATTCCAGATTATGTTAGGAAAGATATATTATGGTGGAAATCTTTTTTGCCTAAATATAATTGTATCTCATTATTGTGGTATGAAGAATGGTCTCAACCGGATGCAATTTGTAGTTCTGATGCTTGTCTTAGATCATGTGGTGGATATTCTAAGGGGAAATATTTTCATACCTGTTTTCCTGAAAGTTTTCTTGACAATAAATACAAAATTTGTATCTTGGAAATGTTTGCAGTCATAGTTTGTTTGAAACTATGGGGGCATGGCTTTAAGGGTAAGAAAATACAGATGCTTTGCGATAATCAAGCGATTTGCAATGTAGTCAATGCAGGAAAATCTAAATGTCCAGTTCTTCAAGATTGTCTTAGGGAAATTGCCTTTTTAGCTGCTGTGCACGAGTTTCAAATAAGAATGGTCCATATAAGTTCTGAATCAAATAGAATTTCTGATCATCTTTCTAGAATTGAATTGGATAGCTCACATTTGACTAAGTTTTTCTAATTGGTTGATCCAAGCAAAGTGACAGAATATAGAGTGTTACCTGAGCTTTTTCAGTTTTCTCATTCATGGTGATATTTATTTTCAGATAAGCAACTGAGAACCCTAAAACTTGAGTTGAAAGCATCAAGAAAGAAGGCATATGCACAAGGCACGGCGAAAAATCTCAAGATTCAATGGGAGTCCTTTTTATTATTTTGCATTTACTTTGGCTTAGCCTATTTACCAGCCAGTAATGAAACCTTGAGTTTATACACACAATTTTTGAGTAGAACTTTTGAATCAGTACATTCTATTAAGAATTATGTCAGTGGAGTTAAGTCTATGCATTATTTGCTGGGCTATCCAGTAGAACATATTAATGATTTTTTGATCAACCTTGGACTTAAAGGATTTGCACGTTCAAATCCACATTCTGTAAAACAGGCAAAGCCCATTACAATAGAAATTTTGCTAAATATAGCATCTCATTTGAATCTCTCTAAAACACATGATAAAGTGTTTTGGTGTTTATTTCTTTTTGCTTTTTTCCTCTTTGCTAGAAAATCTAATTTGGTTCCTACCACTAAAGATGACGTTGAAAATAAAAGATGTTTGTTAAGAAAAGATGTAGTCTTACAGCATGATATGCTTATTGTATCTTTTCGGTATTCAAAAACCATTCAATTTGGAGAAAGAATTTTAGAGACACCATTAGTTAGAATAAAAGACTCAGTTTTGTGTCCTGTTAAGGCCTTTCAAAATATGTGTAGTGCTACTTTTGTTGAACCAGATGAGCCTTTATTTTCTGTACCAACCAAGGGTTGCATTTCCTATAGCCAATTTCAAGCTAAGCTAAAGCAAACAATTATCAAAATTGGTTTAAACCCAGATGATTTCAGTACACACAGTTTCAGACGTGGCGGTACTTCATATTCTTTTAAAGCAGGTGTCCCTGCAGACCTGATTCAATTACATGGAGACTGGAAATCAGATGCCTACAAGAAATATTTAGCTTTGACTATTGATGATAAAATCCGTGTGGCAGAAAGTATGAGAAATCACATCTTAGCCCATGATTTTTGAGTATAAGGAAGAGTTCATCGGCTAGTACTGATTTTAAACTGTATCATAGGTATTTTATTGTATATAGTTCATACTTAGTTTTGCTATGTTTAAATTTGTATGACATTCTCATATGTATTTTGTCTTTTTCAGGGCACTCCAGGGCAATTCGTGGGCAAGGGGTTAGTTCGCTGCAGTCCGACGGCGCTGCAGGAGCTAGTTGGCATTGTAATCGACAAGGTATTTATGAGTTTTTCATACTCGTTAAATTTTTTGTGTTTATTATATTTGTAAAACAAAAATTGATCACAAATTTAAGTTTCAGTAAATTTCTTGGAAATATTATACATTTTAATTTTGATGTACTTGCCTTAAGATAGCATAGTTTCTTTGT
This sequence comes from Rugalucina vietnamica, assembly GCA_964017185.1. Taxonomy (NCBI): domain Eukaryota; kingdom Metazoa; phylum Mollusca; class Bivalvia; order Lucinida; family Lucinidae; genus Rugalucina; species Rugalucina vietnamica. The sequence continues at coordinate 20,317,047 of OZ024878.1, read as the reverse complement.
TAAGGTGATAGATATAGTTTAAATTGAATGCTTAGACATAATGTCAATCTTTATTTCCAGATCTTAGGAAAGTTACTATCATTTCGGACTCGATAGCAAAAAATGTAACGGGAATCTTTGGTGCCACCATTCAAGCATTTCCGGGATTCACTATCGCTAAAGTTGCCAATGAACTGCAATTTGGCAATGCAGTCTTAGAACCTTTTGACTATGTTATCTTTCATGTGGGTACAAATGACCTGGGTAATCGAGCTCCATACAATAGTATTATTTCAGATTTTGGAAATTTAATTGGTATTTGTAAACAGAAAAAACCCTCAAATCAATTAGTGGTTTCGGCTATTTTACCCAGGCCAGTTGACTTTGACATCACTGATAGTGTTAGAAGAAATATCAATGATTACTTGCAAAAAAGCATGAGTAAATCTATGAGATTCAAATTCGTGTGTGCTTACAAGCCCTTTATGTGTGCAGGTAAAGTTACGAGGAGAGAACTATTTGCAAAAAAATGATGGCGGCTTGCATTTGAATGCGGCTGGCACTAATACACTTACTAGATTTCTAATTAGAGTTATTTCAACTTTGTAAAAAGGCTTATACTATGATAAACACATATGTGTAACATCATTGAAGTAACAGTTTAAAATGATTGCATTTATCAGGAATTTTAGGCAAACTAGACAGTCTATACTTAATCATTATGCATTTTTTGCAGTTTTTCTGAAGTGTGAAAGTTTGCTGTATTAATCCTGTAGAGAGTATACCGGTAAGATGTGTTTGTGATGTTGCATTGTATGCTTTATTTCAGTTTGAAATATTACATAATTCAATACGTGTCAGACTGTGAAAATAGAGTGCATATAATATATTTTCAGTCTTCACGATTTATATATTTATAGTGAAATTATATGAATTTATAAATTGGATGAAGGAAATATTTAGGCCATGTTTGAAATTACAGATATCAAGCAAGTCTGATAGGTATTGAATTAGTAGTAATTTAGTATGAAGATAGCAAGAAGCTACTCATGCTATTTGATTTACTTTGTTTGCTTTTTGGTATGAAGATAGCAAGAAACTACTCATACTAACGTATTTGTTTTAGTTCTTTTTGTTTATTAGCATGGCCTTTTTCATTGAATCTTTTCACCTAGCTAGTTGCTTTCAAATTTAACTGGGTCATTACAAAACTATAGTACAGTAATTGTGTTCCAAATTCAATTTATAAAGGTGCACAATTTGGATTTAAATCTATTTACATGTAGTGACTTTCTAGTTTTATTACTTTTAAAATAACTAAAATTTTGGTGAAATGGTTCAATAGTAAATGTTCTATATTGACTTCCATATTTGATGTTCAAAGGATTGTTATGTTGGTCAATATTTAACTTTTACTTTTGGCTCTGCATTTATTTTATTTTTTTTTTGGCCGGTGGGTTGGCGGATTAGGTTAAAATATTAACTTCAAGTTAATGATTTACTTTAGCTCTCTTGAGTTGTAAGCACTTTAAATGCTTGTGATGTTGATTATGTATGAAAACAAATTGATTGTTTCATTGATTAACATGGACAAATTAATAAGTTAGGACAAATTATATATTTATATTGAAATTTCGGATTTCATAGTCATTTATTTCCGATTGTATCATAGTTTGTTGTCTGCCCATTGGACCTGTTAGTTAACTGACTATAAGTAGATCTAACGTGCTCTCTGTCCGTTTTATTAGATCTTTGTTTAGGATAACTGATAATATTTAGATCCAATTTCAAACTGTTTAAATGAATTTTACAAACTTAGGATACCTAACTATATATCGTAATTTACATGGTTCAAGCTCACTTGAGTTATAAACTCTTGGTTGAGTTTTAGGTTTGTTGTGCTCTGGCGTTATAGTGCTAGTTTTGCTTGGTAACAAATTAAACGTAAATTTGAGCTTTTAGGGTTTGGTTAAAAATGTTGCTTAGGAGAGAAATGAATAATTGTATAACATTGCATTCCAAAAGCATTACAGTAACATTTGGTAAATACTACCTACTGTAGTGACCAAAAATTCATGAAATGCCCCACAATTCTATTTCCAAGTATTCAACAGTCTCTAGATTGACAATCAAATAGAAAGAGTGATACAAACCTTGAGTCATTTCTTTCTTCGTAAACATCCATCACAGTGGATTTTGATACTCTACGGTACTTGAACTTCAATACCGGTAGGTTTAACAAAGAAAAACTAAATATTAAATATAGCAAGATATTCAACATCTGGCAAACCATGCAAGTCCTATGCTATTCAAAACTGGACTTTACCAGTGGAATTTCCTTGGTCAAGTTATACAACTGAAAGTAGGTCAGCTTGTACAGTCACAGTCAATTATTGACACCTGTTGCAAAATAAAAATCATTAATAACAACTATTGTTAGAAAATTTAAGCAAATAAATCCTTCTCTTCAACCTCTTATATGACAAAACTGATATCCACTAACTAATAAAACAAAAACAAAATATTTCCAATTGATTCAAGTAAGTACATGTCCTTTAGCTGTGGAGGCAAATAGAGGCCCCATATAGGGAAAACAAATTGAATATGAAAAACAGACAGAGCAATGCAAAGCTGATAAAATCCAAATAAATAATCAAAACACCGATAAACATAACATCAACGAGAAGAAGAAAAATTCTCAAACACATACATGGAACCATCTGGCAAAACAACATGCTAATAAAGCAAATTCCAAACAATCTCCACAGGAGCTAAATTTAGGCAATTTCATGAACCAAATGGACTGTTTATTAATATCTTGCCAAACATTGTTTATCAATTCACTGATATGACAATTTCTTATCAATTAATTAATATTTTATGAATTATTCCGCCCAGAAAATCTTCTTCTTAAGAACCAAAATGATTATGATTTTGAAACTTGGCATGAAGCATCAAGGAACGGAGCTCTGCAAAGTTTGCATAAATCATAACCCTGGGATGAACTTGACCTATTTTACGGCAAGGCCAACTTAGGTCGCCCAAGCATTTGAATGGGGAAAATAATTGAAATTCATTTGAAGGGCATACAGTGAATTGGCAAATTGATTTTATGATTTGAAAAAATATTGACTCCAGAGGTTATTCTGACTCTGTCCTAGGGTTATATTATACAATTATTGACTTCAATGAGGTAGATATAAGGATTTATCTACCTGAAAAAGCGATATTCACCGAGGCCGGAGGCCGAGGTGAATATCACTTTTAAAGGTAGATAAATCCATATATCTACCGAAATTGAAGTCAATAACTGTTTTGTTATTAGATCAGCTGGCTACCCTGCACTCCGATACACTTCGTGACCTCGCTCCTCTCTCGTGACAGCTTACCATAGGTTACCTTTAAACTATGGTCGAACAGATTATGGATTTCGTAAGAAGCTTATAGCTGCTTTATTTGGTAATAACTGTTAGAATTTTTGTTATGTTTTGTTAGAAAATGCATAAATCGTTTAGTAAACATCTGGTTAGCCTGCAGAATTTCAATAAATTTGCAAAAAGCAATCGATTTTCTACTTTTTGTCTCATATTTTACAGTAGTCTCCCCTTATCTATTTATAGACGTATGTGATATTTTCAACAGAAAACACGCAGTATTTTATGAATCTGCGTCATTTTACATCTGGAATATATATAAATTAAGTCCTATCAGTCAGAAAAGATGTAAAATGATATAATTTTCAATTTCTTTAGTGTCTTCGATGATTTTTCATTTTCGACTAAGGGTTCAATAGAAGTCGTTTCCGTCGGTATGGAGAGGTCTAACGGAATACCGATGGAAATATTCCGTCTATTTTGTTATATGACTTTTCAAGTGTTTAATGTTTATCTTAAAACAAATAAACAAACAAAATCATATCAGATGTTAAAGAAGGCTAGACAGAGAGGAACAATTGATTATGATTGAAAGATAATTTTGTTAGCTCTTAATAAAACATGTATTATGGGTACTCCTAAGAATCACTATGACGAGGCAATTCTAATGGGTACCAACAACATGGGTTCTTATGAAAAATAAACAAAATTATCCCATAATTATCACCAAATACACCTTATTATCTAGTGCTTTGTTTACCTGTAATAGTGTGTTACTGCAAAGCATGTAGATTTCATGAACTGAAATGAGTTCAGGCTATTTATAGCTAACTGGCAGGTTTTAAACATATACACCAAATCATGTCAATTTCATGAAGCCCATGTTGATTTCATGCTGGTGCTATTTTTGGGTACTCAGGAGCGTAATATAGACTTTGGAGATTAATATAGAAAACCTGTCAAAATAATTAACCTCTAGGAACTGGTTTGATCTGGTTTTCATCAGTTTGGTCTGGTTTCAGAGAAATATAAGGATTTATTAATACTAAATGAGCCAATCAGGAGACAGGAATTCTTTCAGTCATATAACAAAAAATATATTTATTATAGTCTACTGAAGTAATTTGGGTTTTGAATGCAAGTCTTATAGGGGAAGATGTATTATCGTTTCTTGCGCATTAGTAAATACGGTAAATGTTCAGTGAATTGAGCATGATTAGATCGCTTAAGTTCAGGAATTCCGTGAATCTAGAGTGAGTACTGTTCAATGAAGGTATAAATAATGATTGCATAAGTATCAAGGTCATTCGAGGCTTGACAGACGATACGGAGCAGTTGAGTTAGGTTTTGTGCGCTTGCCTTTTTCGCCGACGATGTGGAAAACTTGACAGTCAGCAAGGGAATCTGGGTCTCAGCAGAAACGGAATGAGTATTTTATTTTTTGCGTTTCGCTTACATGTTCTAGTACCAATTCATTTTAAGTCAATTATTGCGCTGGTTTACAGTTATGTTTTTAGAGACATTTTTCTTATTTTGGTAATTGATTTGTAAGTGGATTTCTGCTTGTCGGCTTTTACTCGAATACACATACGCCGATTGTATTGTGAATGGACAAATTGTTTAATAAGTTCACTATTTAGTGATCAAAATGTAATTGAAGTTGTCGTTTTTGTTTATAATTCTTTATGAAATAAATTCGTCACAGGTGGTATAGTAGCACTTAGTCAAGTAGTACTTCCTTCGTGTGAACACTTGGTTACCAAGATGGCAGAACTATGGAGTTGGCACTGGAGGTGGAATTCGTGATCGAAGAGAGAATGGTGACGACAGAGTAAATGCACGGGCGTTAAAGTATAAATAGTTGTTTGTATATTTGATTCGAATTATTTCGAACGTTTTTAATGTTTTTTTTTTTTTTTCTTGGGAATTGATATGAACGTTCAGTTGGCTTGCCTTATTAGAATAAGTCATACATGGATATATACGTTGCCTTTAATATTCTTTATACTCTTACAGATAAATCAGATTTAAAGGGTAAACAATTGCACCTGTGTTTTTGTTGTAAGTAATGCTGAAGCTAGTAAGTAATGCTGAAGCTAGTACAGCCCGACTCATAGATATACATGGTAATAAGGATATGCCATTATAGCACAAACAGGTACATGTGTATATGTCATCAGTACCGATGCATTCAGGCACCTTGGATAGCGTTGCATGTTAAAATTAGCAGTAAAATTTAAAAATCTTTTTTGTAAATACGTCATATTTTCTGTGTTTATGAAGGTTTTCTTCATATCCCTGAGGGATTTATATAATTAACTGTTATTTCTTTATGTTTAGCAAAGAAAAGGTACAAGTAGGCAAAGATCAGGAAAGGTTGTAGAGATGAGTCTCAATGGTTTACGAAAACGGGTAACTATGCAGTCCCCTCTTGTGAGCAGTTGAAGGTTATGATTTCCGACAAGTTAAATGTGACAGCACCCAGCGAAATAAAGATAAGTATTTACATAACGATTTATCTGTTTCGAAGCTTCCTAATTTAAAAGATTTGCTGATCGTTTTGTCGAGTTATGAACGTGATCTGTAGACTATTTTAACGTCTAAATGTTTGAGCAGTTTAAGGGTCAATGAAATTTCATGCATAAGGATTCTACATGCGAATATAGCGTTAGTTGGTTGTATAAAATTTTATGGTTGTGATTAGTTTGTGTTTCTGGTTTGACATAGTTGGAGTTTTGGGTTTGGAAACTGTGCATTGTGGTGTTAAAAGAACTGAGCTGTTAAAAATGAGAGCAGTTATGGGTTAATTTAAATATCTGTGCTGCAGATATAATTGTAAGGTTCTGCTGCAGAGACGTGTGTACTACGCTTGTACTACGCTGTTGGTTGTTGTATTTAAGGCTATGATTACATGTAGTTGGGGTTTCTGGTTTGGAAACTGTGCATTGTGTCGTTAAAAGAACTGGGCTGTTAAAAATGAGAGCAGTTATTGGTTAATTTAAGTATCTGTGCTGCATATATAATTGTAAGGTTCTGCTGCAGAGACGTGTGTACTACGCTGTTAGTTGGTTGTTGTATTTAAGGCTGTGATTACATGTAGTTGGGGATTCTGGTTTGAAAACTGAGTATTGTGGTGTCAGATTAACTGAGCTGTTAAAATGCGGCAATTTATGAGTTAATGTTAGATTAAAACGAGGACACTATGCGTTAATGAACGTATTTATGCTGCACGTATTTATGCTGCATTATGTATTTATGCTGCTGCATTTACGGTTGTGATAAGTCGGAGTTTCTAATTTGAAAACTGTATTGTGTTGTTAGATGAACTGAGACGGCTGCTAGTAATCAGTGTAGTTATGTGTTAACGTTCGTATCTGTGCTGCACAGATATAGGGCTCTGCTGCAGAGATGTGTTTTATGGCGTTGGTTGGAGTGAGTACTGTTCAATGAAGGTATAAATAATGATTGCATAAGTATCAAGGTCATTCGAGGCTTGACAGACGATACGGAGCAGTTGAGTTTGGTTTTGTACGCGTGCCCCCCCCCCTCCCCACCCATATATTTGATATAAAGGTTGTAGTATAGGTTTAAAAGAGCTTGCTCGTTTCCGCTTTTCCAATAGCGCTTGGTATTCTGCAGTGTACAGTGAAACACAGACATGTATCTAGTGGTCAGTCCTGATCGAAACTTGAATGTACTAAATGTGATGGGTCGTGTTACTACAGACCGGTTACGCAAGTCTTGATGTAAATTCAGTTTCTCAAATGTACTGTGTTGTTTTCACCATGATTGTGGCAAAGAGTATGGTATTAAGAACAGTATTGCAAAATAATGCAAGTGGTCCGTTTTTTCATTCAGGAGTAAAATACTGTGAATATCGAATGCATAGACAATTTCAGATTATTTAGTTGAAAGTTGTCTCTTTGTTTCAAAGGCACTTGTTCAAATGAGTAATGCTGTTTGAAATAGACATATCATATCTGTTCAACCACATGCACTAGGCTTTATGCAATGCATAAAGTAGGGATCACGCGACGTCCGTTATAACTTATGATCGATGTTGTAAATCATTGTTTAATTTCAAAATACCTATGTTACAAAATGTCATATGTAATATGCAATAGTTGAATCAAACCTGAGTTTTTAAGTGAGTTTTTGAGTACACAGAATTTGGGCAAAAATTTATTAACATGGTGCTTATCACATTTTTCGCAATTTTCAGTTATAACTGTTGATTCGAGTCAGAATTTTATTTCTGTTCAATCCCGTAAATCACGACGAAATGTGATCAGTCAGTCTAGATTGTATGTACGAAGCGTAGACAAAGCTTTTGTGTAAAGCTTATACGTGTAAAACGTTAAATGCTCTTTTAATTCTTGGTTTTGTTTTAGTTTCCTTTCAGATTTGGCATGTATAGTATACGAGATGGATCTATGTACTTCACACTGTCGGAGAGAGGCACGATAAGGGACCGTATCCAACTTAATGTCTTTAAAGCTATCATAAACACACTTTGAAAAATTTAGCTGGCTGTCAATTGATTGTTTGTGAAATTTGTATTTGAATAAAGATAACGTGCTCCGGTCTGTGCTCGCCATCACACACGTATATGTTGTTGAGTTTTCTATTATATATCAAGGTATAACGCTGAGAGTATGAATGAAGATGATGTACATGAAATGCTAGATGGTTCAGTGGAATTAAGACTGGTTATATGCGTATGTCATATTCATTGTAGTGTTTGATGTGTTATACCTCGTTTCCCAAATAAGGAAGTTAAGATAATAAATAATTTATGTTGCGTCTGAATGAAATGAAAGAGAACATAATGTATATTACCATTCTAGTCAAACAAGTTTATTAATATATATCTCAGGTCTCAGGTGAGCGTTTACAGGACCATTGGTCCTCTGCTTTCTGAGTGATGCATGAAAATATGATCAGTTTGAAATTTCATGGATATCGTTCATATTTCAGACAGAAAGGATGTTAAGCCTGCAGTACATCTGGGCATAGACCTGTAATTATCGTTCCCATAGACTCCAATTGGAATTTGCCCCAAAACAAGACTTATTCATATGCTTCACAACTCATAGTGGACCCCAACACATTCAGCAGACGAGAGAACGCCCCAGGCCGGGTACAAGTGCAGCAAAAAATAGGGGGTTAGCCAGCATCCAAGGACGGTATTTTTCGCTGTTTAGGGACACCCCAAAATCGCTCAACAATGAAAAAAATGATTATTCAAAAATCACTACATCCTCAATTTGGCCATTGTATGGCTAAACAGCAGCTGATTAAATCCCACAATACAGCAAAATATTTAAGAAAGATTATACTATCATGTGACAAAAGACGGTTGATAGATACGCATTTATGACCAATGGTAGGTAACGTTACATCTTACATTTACTGTGGTAGATCGGCCCACACTTTGGGCCAATCGCTTGCAACGTTACAATTACTGGTCTCTGTCCTTCTGTTGTGGTTCTATTTGTTTTATCATAGTGTTTTGGTGTCGATCGTTTATGTTGATGGTACCTTTTATGCGCTAATCTATATATTTAGTTAAAAAGTATAAGTTTGGGTGGCTATCTTTGGAGAAAAAGCTACTCATTCAGCTTAAGTTTAGTAGGATTTTATGATGAGACTTTGATTCTGATTGAACCAGTTCCTGATCATTGCTTACCCGTTTTGTTTTTATAATCAAGGTATGAATACGCTACTATGGTATTTTCTTTAAAAAAAAATACGAGCGGTTTTCATTTCATCTCCGTAGTGCTGTCAAGGGTCAAAGATATTTCCATAACGACGAAAATTCCATAGACGCCAATGCATTGCTAATTTCATTCAATTAAATATATGCATCTTAAAGATTCAATCGCTTTTAAAGATGCAAATCGACAAGTTTGGACACGTCACCAATGACGTAAATGAAAATTTCTTGTTTGTTTGGCTGAACCACTTTTCCAAATCAAAGCTGTTAAACAGGTGAATAAATAAATAAATAATTAAATAATACCCAACTGTCAATCGAACTTTTCGACACGCCAAACGCAAAATTTACACTTCTTTCAACTAATATAGCCAATCTAACACATCGTATTTAGGCTTCAAATTACCCAACTCATCGAACTCATCCTTCGAACTTCGGGTAGTAAAAGAAACCTCACGGACCTAGTGAATGTTAACGAATGGTAAATCAAGTTTGATTCCTCTATACTTAAGGAATGCTTCTAGTGCATATAGTGAACAAATTCCCGACAAAAACTTAATGACACTAAAATGTTCAATATTTTGCCTTTTAAGAGGGAGTGGGAGAGAGATGGGAGACATTTGAGTATTCACTCTGTAAAAAAAAAAGTAAGATTTCTATTGCACGTCAACAGCCATTTCATATTTCCCATGTATTGTATTCCAGAAAGTGTATTTGTCCAATTCTGGGAAAATATTTCAGGAAAATAGTTTTCGGCGTTGTCCAGCGAAAAATAGTTTTCGGCGTTGTTATCAGTTGAAATGGCCGCAATCGGTGCCTTCGTTATGCTCCTGTTTATTGTGCCTGCCTCTCTGTCGTGCTCGTTGCCTTTCGTTTCGGTTGAAACTCAGCCGGATGGCTACCTTGTTGGGAAAGAGCTAAAAAAATGCCTTCTAAAATGTCATAATGGATTACACTGGCAAAAGTCTATTGGTTTTGTTTTGAACGTTGATTCCGTAAATCGATTTTTTTTGAAGAGGACGAAATCAACATGAAGTGTAAATTTCTTTTAACTTGTAAATACAGAAATAATTGACATTAAAACCAGTGTAATGGTGTACTACAAATGAATATGCAAATGTATAAATGAATATGCAAATTTTCAACTCGGCAGTTCGTGAAGATAGTAAGTATTGACTACAAAGCGCAGTAAACCACCCTTGCTGGATGAGCATGCATTTCCACCGACGGGTATTGGTTCGGCTGTTCGTTACCCTAGTACGTGTATTGGGATAGAAAAAAACTATGACAGTCACATAGGGGATATGCTTGTCCGACGGGTGTGAAAAGAAAGTGTCTCCACCTCAAATTAAAAAAAAAGGAAATGAGGACATGGTGATTTTTTACAATAACTATGTGGTCTTCATTTAATATCCTCCATGTCGTTCACCTGAAGTCAAGGTTTTTATGCGAAACTTTAAAACTATTTTGTGTATTGTATGTGTTCATATCATATTTCTTAACTTAAACAAAATCACGCGTTTGTTAACTAAAGTACAAAATATGCTGCATATAAAACACATGTAATCAAAATTAGCATATCTATATATTTATTAACTCCGATTTTAAGCATGCTTAAGTTTGATGAAGTGAAAATTAGCGTTGAGAGTCTAAAGCAGAACCCTGTTTCTCCCGAGGTTATAAGGATTTTGGAATCTGTAAGACCAGAATGGAAGGCAGAAAATATTCGAGGCAAGGTATGTACGTGCAAGCCACCATTATTATCATAGAAATATTTATAGATAATGACTTAAAATTGACACAGTCATAAGCAAACATTTTTGGGCAATGGATGAAACCAAAACCACAAACAAGATTTGTTCTCTTAAGACCTATGGACCTCAATTGAAACAAACATGCTCCTTGTTCATTTAGCGAAATGTCCGATGCTAGTCTTACCGGGTAATTGCAATTAACAAACAGCAAACAATGCGAATGAGCTGGTTGCCATTCACCACAAGTACCTTTAAGAATTATACGTTACTATATATGAATACTAAAACTGACATCAAAAATACATCTAGCGAGCGACAACGCAACTATCACCTTGGAACGGTCAGTAATATATATCTGTAAATAACTCGGTTCAAAATTATGATGAGTTGTCGGAATGTAGTGCACCAGTCATATGTAACCACTGCTCCCCCACCTACGGAGAAGGACGGGGATTATGACTTTACAGCTTTAAATGTCCTGCTATAAGCCCCATCCACAGGGGACTAACTGGAGGTCAAAACATTGCTCTTTTCCCTGCCCTTTGCAATAGAAAATCTCCCTGGGGTAAGAATCATGTCAAAACCCCATCATTTCCCCTGCACTGCGGGGACACTCAAAACATAATTGCCCCGCATTTTAGCCCGGCTATCCCCACCCTTCCCCGTAGGTGGGAGGCCGTGGTTACAAATGACTGGTGCATAACTTTAAACATATGGGTAAACCCTTAATACTCGTATTTAACCTCCTGTTTTTCTAGGTTTTCACGGGTGGGATTATGAATGTTTTGCACGGCTTCTACGAAGAAGGAAAGTATGACAATGATGTTGTCTTGTTTCGGATAGAAGGGGAGGCAAACGACCTCATGGTAGACAAAGAAAGGGAAATATTCTACATGCAGGTAAATCTAGATCAATTATGAAAACACACCCATACTTTATACAGATTTTTCCTTCGTTGTAAAAATTGAAAATTTTCATTAGACAAATTTGGATTTGTATAATAGTTTAGCTCAAAACATACATTGTGTGTACACGTTCGTTAGACCCCCCCCCCCCGCCGAGGCGGTTCTAATGAGTACCCACAATGTATGTTTTGGATCAAAAATAAGAAAATAAGGTATACCCCTGTAAACCCCCGTTTTTTCTATATAAAAGTGGGGTTTAAGGGGGTAAACATTTCACGGACATGTTTTCCTGATGTGTGACACGCCCATGAAATACAGAGATTGTTATAGCTGTAAAAAATGAAACTTATTTTCATTCGAAAATGATTGATATTATTCTAATATCAAATTGCTCCAGATATTGTATACAATGCCACGTGGACATGGTTTGTTAACCTGATTAGTATCACATTGTTTTTAATTCACCTAATGATGCAATATCAACCAAAGAAAATAAAGAAGCAAATAAATTACGCCAGTGCGGCAACATCAAGAACCACTGGCAACTTCGCTCATCTCATCATATAAGCGACTTTCAACCATCACAAATTAACACAAAAAGCAGCTCCCTTCAAAGTATTTTTTAAATGTAACACCCTACGTGCGGTTTGCTTATACTACGTCAGGGTGAACATTTATCACCAAAAAGACAGGCTTATGTTGCAGCCGGGTATCGAGCCTACAACCGCTTGATTGCTAAGCGAATACGCTATCCATTAGACTACGGCGTTTACCAAGTAGAATGTGGGTCATGTTGCAGGCATTTCATAAAGCTGGTTGTGGACCGCCGGTATACGCAACGTTTAAAAATGGGTTGGTGTATGGCTATGTACATGGTGACACATTGGACCTTGATAGTGTAAGAGATCCAGGGATGGCCAGGTGAATTCTTAGGTTGTTTCTAGTTTAAGTATCAGACTACCAGACAATCTGCATGTGCGAAAACGTAGGCACAGTAACTGTACCGCTAACCAGCGCCTTTGTTTTCATCCCGTAGATGGTAAAATGCCTCTTCTTTCTTAATCTGAAATGTTGAGCTGTGGCTGTATAGCCTAGTTTGTATCGGACCCAGTCGGAAACTTAGATTATAGCGTTTCTCATACATAGGCTCTATTTTTATTTTTTCTAGTTGTTTATTTTACTTATTTCATTATTTTAGCGATTGAAATAAGTAGATTAATTTTGACCCTACTGAATGACCTTGCATGATAGCGCAATGTACATCTTAGCAGATAGGTATCTGGTTTGACTTTGTTTAGACAGTCTTAAGCGACACTCCGTGAAAAACTGGACATGTGTACCTTATAATACAGTCCCTGAGGGGTCATTCGTGTGCACGAGAGGTCCAGAGAAAATTTTTCCATAAATGGTTAGAGATATATCTGAGGTGCAAGAAAATCGAGGGTGATCGGCTGAAATCATGGTGCGATCCGAGAAATCCAAGATGGCCGCCAAGATGGCGGCCGATTTTCTTGAAAATGGCTGTATACATAAACTTAGCTACCACAACATGCTTTTACTTGGGTTTTGGACTCAAAATGATTGTTTTAGAAGAGAATAGATAGAAATAGAATGTTTCATGTCATTTTATAATGGCTAAACATCAAAAATATTTTTTCAGGGGCCTGAAAACCATACAAAATTGGTCAAATTTTGATGAAAATATGAGAATGGGGTACAACTGTTTCCTTCACTGTCACTCATTATTCATAAAATACTTAGAAAACACCATTTAAACATTAATTAGTCATTCGGCTAAATGGCTAAGTTCTTTAAAAGGCTTTATTTTGACCCTAATGCCTGATAAAAGTGCCTCAAAAGTGGGTGGGGTAAACATACCCTTTCGGCAAAAATAACCATTTAACTTAATTAAGTTGTCACAACTTGCTTCTAATTAATTATTTTGACATAAAATGTTTATAATAGGTAAAAAGTGATGCAAATACATGCTCTATGCAATTTAACACAATTTTGGTAAGAGAAACCCAAGATGGCCACCAAGATGGGGGCTGATTTTCTTGAAAATGGCTAAATACATCAAATTAGCAACCACAACATGATTTTACTTGGGTGTTGGACTCAAAATAATTAAATAAAAAGAGAAGAGTATAAACAAAAGGTTTCATGTCATTTTATCATGGCTAAACATCAAAAATATTCTCAGGGGCCTGAACACTACACAACATTTGTCAAATTTTAATGTAAATATGAAGATATGTACAACTATGTACAACTGTTATCTTCACTATCACTCATTAATGCTATAATGCTTTATTATGCTTAGAAAACACCTTTTAAACTTTGATTAGACAGTACTTAGCCTGTATGATTAATTTCTTTGAATTGATTTATTCTGATCTTGAATTCAGATAAAGTGCCTTAAAAGTGGGTGGGGTAAACAAACCCTTTCATCAAAAATAAACTTTGAACTTAATTAAGGTATCACAACTTGCTTCTACTTAGCTATTTTACACAAAATGTATAAAATGGACAAAATGTATTATAAATGCATGCTTTCAAGCCACTTTACCCATCCTTAACACTAAATATCTTAAATTTATATCAGAAAAATGTACGTGATTTGTCCTATTTAATGGAAATTTCACTCAGTATTCAATTTGATATTTTGCTTGAAGAATGCTTGTAAAGGGTCAGATGAAGGTTTGTTACCCCAAATTGTACAATTTTGCCCATGCCAACCTTCACCTTTTAAATGTTTTGCTGCTTCCAAAAGATCAAATAATTGCATTTTCTATCGTATTACTGCAACTGGTGTCGTGCCATGTGGCGCCCCCAAAAAGCCACCCCGTATTTCATCTACAGTGCAGATTATATTTTTCTTTAGATCATTTGGGATCGATAAGAATATTTGAATTATTTCAAAAAGATATGTTAAGTTACATCTTCTTAACACTATTTATATAATCTGTCCCCTTTGTGAATATATATGACCCTTTGATGTTGTAAAAAAAAAATAAAATAAATCCTGGCTTTCGTTGCCAGTTTTTCAGGGTCATAGATCAATTGATGAGGGTTCATTACCCAACATTGTACTTTATCATTTAAATGGTTTACTGCTTCCATAGGATCTAATCATTCTATGTTATTCTTAAAGTTAAATCGGATTAATATAAGTTCTTTACAAGTCTTATATCATTGCCGGTTTTAGAAAGGGTCACTGATGATGGTCAGTACCCGAGATTTCGCAATATGGCCCATACTTCCTCCCTTTGAACATTTTCATTGCTTCCAAAGGATCAAACTTTTATATTTTATATATTTTTACAAGTAATGACCACCTTAGTAAAAGAAATATGGCTTTTTTTCTCCATTTATGGTGTTTATTTACCCCACCCATTTAAGACAGTTGAATTGAAATCAAAATAAAAAAAATCATTTGTTTATCATGTTTAACTGTAAAGCCTTTTTAGCTTACCTGAGCCAAAGGCTTATCAAGTGAGCTAATAAGATAGTAAGTCTTCATGATCCATCGTCGTCCGTCATAGACTTACATTGGGAAAACACAAGGCCCAGAGCTTCTATATTGTGTATGTAGCAATGTTTGGTAGTCCAAACAAATAAATATCTGCCATATAGGCTTATAATGGGAAAAATCTTCTCTAAAACCACTGAGGCTAGAGCTTGTATATTCAGTATGTTACACTGTTTAGTGGTGCCCTACATAAATCTTGCCAATCATGCCCCTGGGTCCAAACTGACTAAGCACCGAGGGTCATTAGCCCCCATAGACTTACAATAGGAAACTTAGGAAAGCCATGAAAATCTTCCTCTCTGAAATCACAAAGTCCAGGGCTTTTATATTTTGTGTATAGCAGTGGATAGTAGTTCCCTTTATAAATCCTGCCAACCATACCCCCTGGGTCTGCGATAGGCTTAAAAAAACAACAACAACAAAAAAAAAAAAACAACGTAAAAACGTAAAAAATATTCTTCTCTGAAACCACAATACCCAAAGCAGGGATATCAAGTATGCAGCAAAAATGAGACACACTCAAGCCCATGGGGTCAAATTTGGCCCCATCCTGAGGTTATATATTATCCCATATTCTTACAATGGCAAGACACACAAAAACCTTCTCAGAAACCAAGACACCTTGACCTTTTATATTTTGTGTGAGGCAATGTTAAAGAATCCTATTTACAAGTCCTGCCAACCATGCCCCTGCATTCCATTCATACTGTGCCATAGGGGCCTCATTATCTGCCATTCATATGCTTATTTTAGGAAAAATCTTCTTCTCTAGAACTGCAAGGCTCAAAGCTATTATATTAAGTATGCAATGATCTTGTATGGTGCTTTACGATACATAGATCCAGCAAATGTTGCCACTGGGGTTGAAAATGACCCGACCCCGAGGGGACATTAGCTCCCATATACCTACAACGGATAAAGTATACAAAAAGCTTCTTCTAAAACCATGAGCCTTACAGCTTTTATATTGAGTGTAGCAATCTTAAGTTATCCTCTTTGTTAATCTTGTCACCCGTGCTCCTTGGGCCCATAAAGACACATCCCTTGGTAGGGGTCATTAGCCCCCGTTCAAGAAAACGGTACAAGTAGGCAATGATCAGGAAAAGGCGCAATCAGAAAGAAATTCGAATTCTAAATACCGAGGCGGGAAAAAAAACTAAATTGACAATTATGGACGAATACATAGAGAACATCATCTTAACTGAGCGAGCAGCTATTTCCCAATAGGCGGCCACACAGTAAACCGAACTTAACTAAAACTATGAAAACGTACATAAGGTTCGAACAGCACAGAAATGCTACTCCAAAACACAAAACAAATAGAACCACAACAGAAATATCGCCTTAGAAAGATAAGATAAATAAAATTACTGGGGGGGGGGGGTTAAATCGATTTTACAGAGCTCTAACCTCACCCTCATATTCTGCAGTAGTTCACAACATTTAGTTAGTTGTTCTGCCCTCATGGTGAATCTCTAACTAGTCAATGAATCATCAAGGACAAACAAATAAATCATGATAACCATCATGATGAATCAAAAGCGAGGACTCATATATTCAGTTAGCTGTCAGACAATGGAGATACCCAGGCACCATATAACTTACTGAAATCCGGAGCAAAAGAAAAACACCAGTTAAACCCCTGTGGGCCAAGCAACAGACAAGAAGCTCTGGCCCCAACCAACTAAAATGAATAGCTTTATGTCGGGGCCATCATCAGTCATCAGAGTCTGACGCCCGACCCACCTGCATGCAAATAAAGAAGGCAGCATAGTTATCAAACCATGATTGGGTTAAAAACTTAGCATGCAGACTGTCGCATAAAATTTAAGTTATAACATTTACGTGTGTAACGTGTAATGACTTTTCTGAACTGAAAACTGTCAAGATCAGGTGAGCCTCCTCTGGTCTTAGTCATACATGAATAGTGGTAGACGGAATATTTCCATGTCCATCGGTTCTCCGTTAGACCTCTCCACATGGAAGTGGAGCGAGGTCACAAAATGTATCAGAATGCAGGTTAGCCAGCTGATCTAGAATAGTGGGTGACAGACTGACAGTAAAGTAAAAGGCCCTGCTCATTGTTTTGTATTATGTCATCACAATTTGACAGTTTCCTGACATTTTTCTGGCCTGTATCATAGTTTGGTGTTATGTCAGGCAAAGATGGCATATAAAGCATGTATTTATCCCACTTGTGTTACATCAGTCAAAAATTGCACACAACCATGTATTTTTACCTCTTCCTTACTATTAAGAATATAGTGTACAAAATACTAAGCAGACGCAAGTTGTAAATTTAGCTAGCTGAGATTAAATAGTCATTGTTTGTAAAAAGGTGTGCTTACCCCACCCACTTTTAAGGCAAAGCAAAACCAGAATAAATGCATTCAAAGACCCTAATTATTAAGGTATCTTTACCATTTAATTTTGAGAAAGCTATGATCAAGCAAAAGATAAAATTAAAGGAAAATGTTGCACACATTTGTCATTTTATTAAAATGTGACAAATTTTGGACATTATTCTGATCCTGGTCTAAGATGTTTGGTGTAAAGTTCGGGTAAAATTGCATGAACACATGAATTTGAATCACTTTTTATATATTTTAAATATTTTATGTCAAAATAACTAATTAGAAGCAAGTTGTGACAACTTAATTAAGCTAAATGGTTACTTGTGTTGAAAGTGTCTGTTTACCCCACCCACTTTTGAGGCACTTTTATCAGACATCAGGGTCAGAATAAAACCTTTTAAAGAACTTAGTCATATAGCCGAATGACTAATTAATGTTTAAATGGTGTTTACTAAGCATTATATCAATAATGAGTGATAGTAAAGGAAACAGTTGTACCCCGTCCTCATATTTTCATCAAAATTTGACCAATTTTCTATGGTTTTCAGGCCCCTGAAAAATATTTTTGATGTTTAGCCATTATAAAATGACATGAAACATTCTATTTGTATCTATTCTTTTCTAATATAATCATTTTGATTCCAAAAACGAAATAAAAGCATGTTGTGGTAGCTAATTTTATGTATACAGTCATTTTCAAGAAAATCGGCTGCCATCTTGGCGGCCATCTTGGATTTCTCGGACCGCACCATGATTTCAGCCGATCACCCTCGATTTTCTTGCACCTCAGATATGCCTCTAACCATCTATGGAAAAATTTTCTCTGGACCTCTCGTGCACACGAATGACCCCTCAGGGACTGGAGTATTATAAGAATCGGGATCGTGTGATCAGAATACCAATTAGCATAGGTCTAACCAGCAGCACCAAAGACAGAAAAAAATGGAAAACATAAATATTATTTTGAAGTGTTTTTTTTAAACAAAAGCGGAAATGTCATGACGTAGAACGTAAAATGTTTATAAAGGAGACGTCGACTGTCATGATGACCTTTTCATGGACGGAAATTAAGGCTTAATATGTTTATAAAAATATAATTTAAATAAGACGTATTTACAGACTTATTGCCAATGAGATGTGTCGCATACACTCAGTTTGTCCCGAGGGTCGAACGCCAGCTCCAGAATGGAAGCAGTATTGTTTTCTTCTCTTAGATCTCTCACCAGATGGATTCCCCGATAATCCAGAGAAACACAAAAGGTATATATACTCGTAATTCTTTATATAAACTCCGAACTTCGCAATTTGTAAGGCAAGCGGTAACTTTAACAGTAGTAACACAAAGCGAATTAAAAGGAACACGGCCATCGGCATCATATGACAACTACGGACCGATGAAGAAATGTGGATACAGGGTAGGGCTTGCAAAGTCTCTGTTCGTCGAAGCAACTCTAAGCGGCCATGTCGGTTTGTAGTTGCGATATGATGCCGGTAACCGTGTTCTTTTTAATTCGTAATTGGCTGTAATTGTTGTACATACTTATAATAATAGGATGAATTTTAATTTTTCGTTTCAAGCTTTGAAATCAGAAGACCATTTTCGACTGGCATAAGTGGCACATATGTTATCCTCTTAAAATAAACTTATTAGTTTTCTTATTGCAACTCATTTTACTTATAAAAAGAGCCACGGTATCAGAAAATCAACAATCTGCATATATGCGAAACAGATCAGCTGTGCAGTAACTTTGTTTTCGCTTACAATACCTGTTCTTTCTAAATCTAAAATTTCCAGCCTCTAGCCATCTTCTGTACTCGTTCAGCTTGGTTTATGTCGAACATGTTCGGAAACCACATTGTTGGTGTTCTCATGATACGGCCGCTCAATTTGTCTTCTAAAAACTGTCAACTATATAATTTTTTTTTTTCAGATATACCGAACTGATTAAACCCAAACATGTTCTTCAGAAAGAATTTGAATTACTGTGGAACCATTTAGACGCATTAAATTCGCCACTGATGCTTTGTCACAACGATACTTTGAATTTGAATATTATCTACAATAAACAAGACGGTAAGTAGTAAGTTTAAAGCTTAACCCATATTATATATGACGAATGGCTTGTCCATCATTATCATTTGGATGAGCCCACTTTCATTTTAGGGACATCAGGTGTATTTTTAAATTTCTATCTCATTTTAATGAAGTTGCTTTTAGCAAACAGAAGAGCCCCAGATGTGACATCTGGGACTATGCTGTTTGCCTATGACCTTAACTATTATTATTATAATTATTATTGTTATTATTAATATTATTATTATTATCATTATTATTGTTGTTGTTGTTGTTGTTGTTGTTGTTGTTGTTGTTGTTAATCCGCGGAAGGTTGTTCCCAGACAGATATTTATTACCTTTTGTCACATATTAATTTCAACCGCGACGGTTGTTCTCAGTCGCGTTGGTTGCCTCTGGATAATCAGGGACTTCGTTAGCTTAACGTCATCGTTAAGGCCTCAACTCGTTAAATAAATGTGGACTACATAAGCAAATGCACTGTTAATTTTGTTGATAAAATGTGAGAATACTTTGCAATGCAAGGATTCTCATATTTTATCAACAAAAAATAACTACATAAAATTTGTAATATTTATATTTGAAATTTTGACGAATCGTTAACGATGCCGTTAAGCATGCTGATCCTTGAAATAATTTAGCTCGTTTTGCTATACTAGTAAATTAACCTACATGAATCATAGATTGTTCATTGGATCTTCTTGCAGGTACACTAAAGTTTATAGATTTCGAAACAGCAATGTTCAGCAACGTGCATTATGAGTTCGCCTGTCACTTCTGTGAATATGCTGGTAAGTATATGAGCCGCCGAACCAGAAAACCAGAAATCTGCATATGCAAAAAAACAAAGACGCAGATCGGCTGTGAAGTAACTTTGGTTTCGCTACAGGGATAGTGCAATTACTCTTCTTCTTGAATCCGATTTTTTTTACTTTGACTGTACAGACCGGTTTGTGTCAGACCTGGTCGGAAACCCAGAAGACTGGTTTTCTCGCGTAGCGGCTCATTCATTACGAAAACATGTAATATGCAGAGATTTTTAAAGTTGTAAAAAAAGAATATTTTAAGCGGAAAATTTTGATATTTTTCTTATTTTTGCTCCAAAACAAAGATTGTGGGTACACATTAGAACCGCCTCTACCGTCTCGGCGAGGCGGTTCTAACGTGTACCCACAATCTCTGTTTTGTAGCAAAAATAAGAAAAATAGGTATAGTATACCCCTCCATACCCCAGTTTTGCTAGATAAAACTGGGGTATAAGGGGGTATTCACGCCATGGACATGTTTTCCTGATGTATCTGTTTGAACGCTGCTAAATCCAGATCATTTGTTCGTCTCAACGACCTCAGAAAATACACCCAACTTTGAGTATATTCTATTTTGTGAAGATTTTTTCTGTAATTTTGACCATTTGCCTGGGAACAATAAAATTGATTATACTCACCACGTTTTATTATGGTATGCACTGCACTAACGCTCGTTTCATTCGGACGCCGTAGTCGGTGATATCTTTGAACTACGAAAAAATAAAATAAACTAATAAAATTAAAAAAAAAAAAGAAATATAATACATTTTACTATTCGAGGTTATGTTATTACTTTGTCGTTGTTCATAATACTATGCTGATACAAAGATAACATGTTGATACAGAAAAAAAATCTAAAGTTGGAGTTGTTGCTTTCCAGGATCTGTAAATATGGACTTTACAAGATACCCAGACAAACCCTACCAGCTCACCTGGTTGCGGTACTACTTACAATGCCAAGCCGAACAAAAAGGTGGTTCTGCTTATGACGTTACAGACAAAGATGTTGAAGAGTGCTATGTAAAAACCAGCAAATTTTCTCTGGTATATGTTTTATTATAATTATAATACAACATAACATAATTTATTTCGATGAGGTTCAGATGTACATTATTAAATTAGATAATTAGCCAAATACACAAGTGATTTCATAGGAGTTAAAAAAACAATGTCTAAAACACCAGAAAAACATGTCCGAGACTGTCCGTGCAATATATACCCCATTAAACCCCACTTATACATGTATATGGAAAAACTGGGGTTTGCAGGGGTATACCTATCTTTTTATTTGTGCTCCAAAGCATGTGGGTAAAGTTGTAAAAAATAAAACAAAAATTTTCAGTAGAAATATTTTGATATCCTTTTTGGCTCAAAACATACATTTTTGCTACACGTTAGAACCGTCTCGTCGAGGCTGTTCTAACGAGTATCCACAATCTATGTTTTGAAGCAATATTTTTCAGCTGAAAATTTTCAATTTTGAAAGCTAAAAAATCTCTGTTTATTGTTTAATGAGCAAGTTTTCGTAATGACATTTTTCTTCAGTGGACTCCTTTGGCTTTGGAAAGGCAAATTATGGTCTGTACAATCTCCAATATAAAAGGACTACTGTGAAACTGTAGTAATTTTGGACTACTGTGAAACTGTAGTAATTTTGGACTACTTTTAAACTGTAGTAATTTTGGATAACTGTGAAACTGTAATACACAGGCGTCATCAAATACATTTAGATTCCTTTTCAGTTGGCACATTCCTTTTCAGTTGGCACATTTTTGCTGTGGTCTATGGGCTTTGGGGCAAGCCAAGTATTCAAAACTTGATTTCGATTTTCTTGGGTAAGATTACTTGTTGTTAATCATTTAACTCATATGATTCGTTTAATTGATTTCTGTAAAACACTAGAAGAAAATTTGTTGAAAAACTGCTCTTGTATCAGCTGCAAACTTTAAGCATTTGATGCAAATAATAATAATAATAATAATAATGCCAAAAATGAAAAAAAAAATCAAAGGAACCACTACAAAAGTGATTTAGTTTTTGTAATTCAGTAACATATCCATGTAAAATGTGCACAACATTTTCTTTGTTTGGTATTTATATCATCTGGGAGATTACAAAGTATGAAAAGTTTTATGAATATGATATCAGCTGTTTAAAGCAGTGATTCATTTTGTGAAAATAGATTAAAAAGGAACAAGTAGGCAAAGATCAGGAAAAGGCGCAATCAGAAAAAGATTCCCACTCTAAAAACCGAGGTGGGAAAAAACCAAACTAACAATCAGGTACTTATACCAAGAAACATATCGTAAGCCGAATGAGCAGCTATTTTCCCAATAGGTGGCCACTCAGTTACCTTAACTTAACTAAAAATATGAAAACATACATAAGGCGCCAACAGCACAAAAAAGTTTTATACACCAAGACATAAAACAAAAAGAACCACCACAGAAGTATCGACTTGGAACGATCAGTAACACAAAGTTAGAGATAGGAAAATACAAAAATAGGATAGGAAAATAAGTTTACACCAGTGTTTGCGTGATCATAACTTTCATTTATATTTTAGGTACGCTGCGCTGCGACTCAACCGGTACTATGAAACAAAAGACCAGTTTTTCGCATTGGAAGTCCCGAAGTGATACTTCTATAGAAAGACGAACTGAAGCCGCATACAAATACGCCGCATGAACTACTTGATTCTAGACAATTATGCAAGAAACACGTTTCACTGAAAACTGTTTCTGTCAGAGAATTTTAATCGTGCATTTTACTGTTTATTTGAGTCATGTGTTGATGTACATGAGTTCATGGCCAAGTAGTTCATGGCCCATACCAGCTTCCTTTGAACGTTTATACTGCGTGTATGATTCAAAAGGATCTAACTTGTATATTTTAATACAAATATCTTTTAATATTTTAATACAAATATATACTTTAATATTTTGATACAAATATATACACACAATAATATTAAAAATATCAACACATTAAATTTCGACTAAAATATTGCTGATATATCACCGGATTGAGGCTGTTTTGTTGATCCTGTGGATTTAAAGCAAATTATGACCAGTCTGTCTGAATTTTCAATGCAAAGAATTCCTCTTTTCTTTTGAAATATTCAGCCAGTCTCACCACTGCAAACCTATAAAAGTAAAGGTAAATTGTTAATCAAAAATACACAAACCAAGTATATGGGTAAGAATCCAATGTAACCCTTTTAATAAATCAGTTCGTATCCGTATGAGTCATAAAGCGATAATAAAACCCGTACTTTACTGTTGTTGAGCAGTGTATATCGTTAACTATTTGGCACTGGCTTACGTGGTAGGTATGTACTTTTCGCAATTTAAGCGAAAACGGAATATTTCCTGACTCATAAATTGTGTATACAATAATTAATTGTTCAAATCTGACACGAGACTTCGGTCTTTTTGAACATCTATTTCGTAGCTTTTTGGAGTTCAGTACATGATAGATACCGGTTATGTTGTGAAGCATTTGAACCCTAAAGTTGCACGGTGAATTATAAGATGTGTTACCCGAGATAATCAAAATCCACCTTGGAATATTTTGCTTGTACTACACTCCATATACCAGTAACTAAATGACACGCCTGTAAAACAAAACAGTTGTGATAACAGTTGTTCAAAATAAAATTTGAAAAAAATACACTTCTTAATGATAAACAATTCTTTTAAATATTTCTTCTATTTATTCTTCTCACAAACTGTAGAAGATCAGCAAAAGATGTTACTCTTCTTTTTAGGCACAATAGCAACTTATCTCTAATATATATACATGTATGGTCACAGTTTTAACAGAACATTAACTAACCAACTGTCTGTAAAAAGTGACCAATGATCTGCTGTGAATCTTAATGCTGAAGTTATGTATAAACTTACCAAAGCAAATTTATTGACCTTAGCATAGCAATCCTCTACGGCGCTCTCTGTCACGCCCGTGGGCGAGATCCCATCTTGGTCAGCTTTACACTCTAGATAATATCTGATCCAGCTGAGCTGGTAGGGTCTGTCTGGGTATTTTGTAAGGTCAATAGGATCTGTTCCTAAAATAAGATTCTGATTATTTAACTACAAGCATGTATTTTCAGCTTCTATCTGTTGGAATTGTAAATATAGGAAACTTAAGTTGATTTAAACAAATAACGGTAGATAAAGTAACCATTTTCCGTTTCCTTAAAAGAACCAAGGAATTACCACACAATCGAATTTAATGTATTTTGAATATGGTAATATGAAAGTTGGGATAATTGATAGCATTATATACACAAAGAGGTTGGACCATGTTGTACATCACGTGTAAACGCACACCTAGGATCTGCCGTATATACCAATAAACATGTTTGAATAGTATGAAAAATAGCCCCAGTAAAAGGGCAAATGAAGCCCGGAGCCATTTTTTCCTTTTCAGAATAATCAATATCATGTCTATTAGCCAATTGCCTGCAAGTTTTTTTTCCTTCAAATATGACCATTCAAATGATAGGCGACCCATGTCATCACATGGTAATGATTTATATACACATTGTAGTACTTGAGTCATCAATGCTTCATGCTAAGCGTTGAAATCGGTAAACGGCTAGTTCCGGAGAAGATTTTTTAAGGGTTTTTACCATATATGGGCATGGCGGTCACCTTGGTCATGTGACCTGGATTATTTATATATACATTGATTCCCCCTTCCTATAGATGCTTCATATAAAATTTGGCTTTGATTGGCCAAGCGGTTTCAGAGAAGATGTTTGAACATTAGGGTAATTTACATACATGTTGCTCAGGGGTTGGGGAAGATTTTTTTTTTTTTTTTTTTTTTTTTTTTTTTTTTCAGAATCATTAACATTCAGTCCTACTGCTCATTTCCTCCAGGATTTTCCCTTTAGATGGCATTTAACAGTTTTCCCCCATTAAAATGCATTGGCGACCTAAGTTGACCGTGTCGTAAGATAGGCCAAGGTCATCCTAAGGTCATAATTTATTTATATATTGTGGACCTCGAGTCCCTAATGCTACATGCCAAGTAGCAGGCCTTTGGGTTCTGGAGAAAGGATTTTTACCATTTATGGGCGTTGTGGCCATCTTGGTCATGTGACCTCAATTATTTACATATAGTTAAGACAGAAAATGAGAAAAGACGCTTCGTTATGAAGGTACAGGCATTTTGTGAGGAAAAGGGTTTGAGATCATTTCTAGAGGTATTCGGGTATGCTGAATCCTGAAACCAATGTTGGCAAGCTGAAAAATGGCTCCTTCACCATCTAATTTGCATATTTCCAAGATGGCCGCGAAAATTAAGAAAAACATCAATTGCTGCAAATTAGTATATGTTTAGGAATCCAAACTGCTACAAAACAATAAAAATAACATTTTATAATGATTAGAAGGTCTTCAATGAATAAAAAAAATCTCAAAAGTTAAAAGGCTGAGGTGGGGGTGCAGAGGGGGCAGGGGTGTGGGCTTTTCTACTTGTACCTACAAAAGTGATCATAGTTCCACTGTAACAAGTCCTAGATCACTGCACCTGGTCTCACTGTAAAGCATAGATATAGCCTTTTGATTATTTGGTAAGTAATGCAAATTATCGAATTTGCATATTCATGAATTTTTTATGAAAATATTCAGAAAAACGGCTTTAAAATTCAATAGTAAACAATTTTCAGGCAGAAAAAAGCTATCATTATGACAACTTGTTATTGCACCAGTAATTCCACATATGACAAATATATTGATGCCAATGGTCAATAAGATACTCATCTCATTAGCATATTCATGAATATATTTATTGAAATGTCAAAACATAGGGGCGAAAACCAGGGAAAAACAATTGCCATTGAAAGGTTTTTGGTGCGTTATATGATCGTTTTTGCATTTTAGGGCAAATTTTCATGGCTGCCAGTTTGGTCAGATGGACCAATTAAATGCCATAAAAAGTTGTCTTCAACAATGAACACATTCGCATGATGTAAACATCATATTGTTTCCACAACCACTCCTAGTGTGATTCTATAGAATGGGATGAACTTACAAAAATACCCATGTCCCACCAAAAGCATACTTTAGAATACTATGATTGGTCTGGTAGTATTGCATTGACATAGCAATTTAACCTTCATAACTAATATTGAAATCATTGAATTTACATATATTTATGAATATTAATAAAAATCATACTGGCAGAAAAATCGTGGAAAAAGATAGGGCGTATACGTACAAAAACACCTGTACCCAGGCTGTTAATGAACCTAGGATGCCGAAAGAGATATCAAATGAATGCTGTGGCAATGTACTATAACTGAAATATGATATAAGAATAATCGGATTTGTAATTTCATGTATATTAATGGAATCTTTAAAAAACATGACAGAAAAAAAATGGAAAAATTAAAGGGGTAAATGTAAGAAATGGCTTGTATCTTGGCAACCCAAAGCCCTAAAGTGCTGAATGATGATCAAATGGTTGTTAAGGCAATATTATGCCATCCTATATTACACTTTATAAGTCATTTGATTTCTATTTTCATGAATATTAATAACATCTTTAGGAATTGGGGTAAAAATGCTGAAAGCATAAGGCGGTATACACGTAAAAACGTGCATATCATGCTTACCGATAGACCTAGAGACTTAAAATGGGTATCAAACAATTGCTTAAACATTGTTCTATAACCGTATGATCTGCTATTTGCTTTATCTGAAATATTTGTTGTATGAATGTTAATAAAATCTTTATAAATAATAGACAAATGACCAGAAAATGATGGTTGTTTACCAATAAAATTGCTTAAATCTGGACTGCAAATAGTGGCATCATATTATTGCTAGTACACGTACAATTTATTATTGCCATATGTTCAGATTTATAAAGCATACATGTATTTGTTAGCAACCAAGATACAAGCGATTTTGTTTGAGCACAACCTTCAACTTTATGTATGTAATTTTTACAATTTTTTGTAGCATTCATGACTTTTGATAAGCTATGGTTTATCTATCAGACTACATGGTTTTAATCAGATGCTGTTTATCTATCAGACTACATTGTCCTAACATTGTACATGTACCATTTTCATCCCTCTAAGGGTATTAGCGGTGGAGATATAAGCAACTTTGTTGGTATACCGCCTTTACTTTTCGGTGATATTTCTCTAATTTGAAATATCTCATTAATATCCATACAACAAAAAATATCAAGATGTCTTATATATCAAGATCATATGGTTATAGAACATTGTCATAGCAGTCATTTGATTTCAACTTCGACTCTTTAGGTCCTTAAGTAGCCAAGATACGCACATGTGTTTAAATGTATACCTCCTAATTTTTCTGCATTTTACCCCAATTCCTAAAGATTTTATTAATATTCATGAAAATGATACTCAAATAACTTATCTATTACAGTATGGATGGTATAATATTGCCCTAGCAACCATTTGATTCCATTTTCAGCACATTGGGGCTTTTGGTTGCTAAGATACAAGTGTATTTGAAGGTGTATCTGTTTAATCTTTTTCCCCTTTTTTTTTCTCTCAATTTCAAAAGTTTTCATTGATATACATGAAATTGAAAATCATTTTTTTTTCTTATATCACACTTCAAAGAGATAATACGATACCTTATCATTTATTTGATACCATTTTCAACGTCCTATGTTTATTTACAGCCCAAATACAAGTGATTTTGTATGTACATCCCACATTTTTTCCATGATTTTCCTTCCATTTCTTACGATTTTCATTAATATTCATGAATATGCAAATTCAATGATTTGAATATTAGGATTACCATTAAATCGTTATGTCCAAGCACTACTATCAGGTCAATCATAGTATTCTAGAGCATAGGATATGGGTATTTTTGTAAGTGCACCCCATTCTATAGAATCACACAATGGATGGGCGTGGAAATATTTTTACATCATGCAAATATGTTCATTGTTGAGGACAATATTGTAAGGCATTTAAGTGGTCCCTCTGACCAAACTGGCAGCCATGAAAATTTGTCCCGAAATCAACAAAGATCTTACAACCCACCAAAACCTTTAATGGCAATAGTTTTCCCCTGGTTTTCAGTTGGCCCCAGTTTTCAACATTATAATTAATATTCATGAATATGCAAATGAGATAAAATTTTCAAATAGGTCCATGACATCAATATATTTGTCACATGATATATTACTTATGCAATAACAGTGTCATAATGATGGTTTGGGCCTGAAAATTGTTTATTCATGGATTTTAAACCATTTTCATTGTTTTCATTACAATTCACGAATATGCAAATTAAATAAATTACATTACTTACCACAGGAGAAAAGGGATATGTCTAAGCTTAACAACGAGACCAGGCTCAGCGGCATAGGACGAGCAACAGTGGCGATATGATCAATTTTGTAGCTACACCCCTCCTCAAGAAACGCTTAAATAGTTGCAATGGAAACCATGCATTATTTTCATAGTGTAATTGAGTTATCTTTGCGGGCTAAAATTCTTTGCATTTAAATTTATGTAATTTAGTCAGGCAATCATCTAACAATATATTTTAAGTGATTTTAAGCTCAGATCATGACAAGCAAATGAAACGTTTCATCAATATAACATATTCTAGATATTTTGGTGGTCATTTTGAAAATATGCAAATTAGGACATAAAGACGTCATTTCTCAACTTGCCAACATTGGTTTTTGGATTCAGCACACCAAATTACCCCTGGTTCAAGTGTCAAACCCTTTTCCTCACAAAATGACTGTACTTGTTAACTTTTCTCAATTCGTGTCTTAACTAATACACTTTCGTTCCCCTTTCCTATACAGGTCTCCTATAAAATTTGGCTTTGATTGGCCGAGCGGTTTCGGAGGAGAAGATCTTTGAAATTGTGGACGGACGACGGACGGACGACGGAGCATGGGTATACTATAAGCTCACCTTGTGAGCCTAACGGCTCAGGTGAGCTAAATGGCGAATAAACAGAAATAACTTTTTGGACTTACCCGCATGTTCACAAAAATGCTGTGCTATTTCGAAATGTTCGTGGTTGTACGTGGAGAATTCCCAGTCTATAAGGTGCACTGATTCTGCGGGAGAAACAAAATAATTTTATACCATTTAACTCGTACTTATACTTATACTCTAAGCCTGACGTGCTTCTTATGGGACATAGGCAAACAGAATGGGACGCCGCGTTATGCCGCCGGCTATTCTGTTTGCTTTGAGAAATTTCATCGTCAGATGGAAGAAAAACTCAAAATCACTCATAATGATACCACTAAAAACGAAAGTAGACTCACACAAATGATTATGATGGGAAAATTAATTCGTCAAAAATGGGTTAAAATGCCTTTCTCATGTGCAGTTTCTTGATTTTAAACAATCTCAATTTTTGATCAGCACATGCGAATACTATAAAATGATAGCTGCGAAAGGGTCGAAATTAAGACAAATGTATTTTTTTTTTTTTTTTTTTTTTTTTCATTCAGTTTTACGCAGTCCCCTTCAAGCTTTTTCACTCATATCGAGACGAATCAATCGGTAGGTGGTGCGAAAACCGGAGTACCCGGGGGAAACCCACCTGACACACCCGCAAGCAGAACTTGTCTTGTCCCACATGTGACTCGTGCCCCGAGCGAGGCGCGAACCCACAGCGGTGAGATGATCGAATGATGAAGAGCACTGAAGTCAGCGACCTTAACCACTCGGCCACGGGGGCCGCCGACAAATGTATTGACATAATAAAAAGGTAAAAGTAAGCAATAATAAGTAAAATGACACAATCGGAACGAAATCCACACTTCAAAACCGAGGTGGGAAAACTTAATTGACAATCAGGACCCAGAATTACAATCCTCCCTTAAAGGTAAGGAAGACCTTAGTTAAGGTGACGAATTCTAGCATCCAAAAAGATGCATCTAACGTACAAAAGCCATACGTATCGGTTTTAGTATAAAAACAACATTTTTTTATTTTAACCATTTGCATATTTTCGTAAAAGCAGTTATTGGTTTTAACGGTAAAATATTGAATCAAAATTTGTCACCTTAACTAAGGTGAGCCTTAACTTTAAGGAAGCATTGTAATTCTCGGCCAGGTACTTATACAAAGAGTACATATCGTATTACAGAGTGAGCAGTATTTCCCGATTGGCGGC
Source organism: Rugalucina vietnamica (assembly GCA_964017185.1). Taxonomy (NCBI): domain Eukaryota; kingdom Metazoa; phylum Mollusca; class Bivalvia; order Lucinida; family Lucinidae; genus Rugalucina; species Rugalucina vietnamica. The sequence continues at coordinate 20,286,393 of OZ024878.1, read as the reverse complement.
CACTCAGTTATCCGAACTTACCTAAAATATGGAAACGTACATAAGGTGCAAACAACACAAAAATTCAACACCGAAACGTGAAATAATTAGAATAACAATAGAAGTATTGCCTTGGTAGATTAGTAATATAAAATTACTTGCGGGCTTAAATCGATTTTACAGGTACCTAACCTCAGCTTCTGTAGAGGTTCACATTTCGTTAGGTGTTCGGTCCTCGTGGGTGGTAAATCTCTAACTAGTCAATGAATCAAGGACGAACAAATATATTATAACAAACACCATGAAGACTCACAGCTATAGAATAAGCTGTTCGGAGATTGTAGATCCATGGAAAGATAAACAAAAAGACATGCCTTGGTTTAAACGCAAAAGATTTTTGTTTAAATATAACCATCACAATTGCTGACTGTGAAGTGAAGAACCATGTCAAACAAATGGATACACACGTGGGAAAACCAACAATGTGGTTTCCGAACAGGTCCGACACAAACCGACCTGTACAAGCACAGAAAAGAGCTAGAAGTTTGAAATTTCGGATTTATGTAGGAGAGGAACTGTACTATCCGTGTAGCGAAATCAAAGGCGCTGATCAGCTTCGCGGTTACCGCGAAGCTGATCTGCGTCTTTGTTTTCGCCTATGCAGATTGTTGGTTTTCCCACGAGGCGGCTCATATGCTTTTAAACAGAGAATACAGTAGTACTGAGGGGAATGTTAATGATAAAAAAGAGACATATTTCATCTATACAATGTTATTCTTCATTATCTCCAGTAGCAACATCATTATATTCCAGCATTTTACCTAAATTTGAATTTTCCACAGATAGATAATTAAGATTTTTAGCCTGGCATCCTTTTTGTGGGACATAGGCAAACAGCATAGCCCCAGATGTGACGCCGCTGAATGCGGCGTCCCATCTGGGGCTATTCTGTTTGCACAGAGAAATTTCATTGAAAAATGAGATAAAAAATAAAAATTACTCCTAACACCCCTAAAAATGAAAGGGGACTCATCCAAATGATAATGATGGGAGAATCCATTCGTCAAATATGGGTTAATCTGGTATCAACACCATTATTTAACAGCTTACCTTTCTCCCTGTTATAAATGATATTGGCCGGTAACAGGTCATTATGGCAGAATACCACCGGTGAGTTGAGAGTTGAGAGGTGGTCCCAAAGTTGCTCTAGTTCACTCCTTAGCTCTGATTTTGCTGGTATGGATTCGGTAAATCTGTTAAAAGGATGTAAACAATTATTAGTATGCTCATTAAACACATTTAAAGAAAATAAGTATTGTTGAATGAACATTAAATCAAACATGTGCATGCAAATACATACTGTTGCTGCAAGACATAATACAAAAATTCTAGATATTAAGAAACAATATTCAAGCATATAATAATAATATTTTAGTAATTTAAAGTGACCCATGTAGCAAAGCCTACATACTTGTTGGAACCAATAGATTAATTTGTATTTAAAACATATACGAGAAATAGTCTAAAATCAGCACGATTCAGATGCTTACTGTTTTTGTTTCTCGGGATGGTCCGGAAACCCATCGGGAAGCAAGTCCAACAGGGTGAAAGACAGAGACTTCAGCCAGTCGGACGTTTTGGCTATTCCATCTGGCTCCAGATTGTGGACGCGAACAACCTCATTTGCTATCAACCTGCAAGATACATACAGGTAAAAAATGTTGAAAGGCATTTGTGCACTTCAAAGACAAGCACCATGATTCTCGACAATCATTGATGCAAAACTTTTTTTTTTTTTTTTTTTTTTTTTTTTTTTTTTTTTTTTCAGTTACCTCAGCCATACAATCTTTAGCATTGTGACCAAACATGATAGAAATTATATGTCAACCTTCTTTATCACCTGAACTCAGAGAACTGTGGGTGGCTTTCATCAGGAAAACATGTCCGTGTAATGTATACCCCCTTGAACCCCACTTTTATATAGTGAAACTGGGGTATGCAGGGGTATACCTATTTTTCTTATTTTTGCTCCAAAACATAGATTGTGGGTACTCGTTAGAACCGCCTCGGCGAGGCGGTTCTAACGTGTACACACAATCTATGTTTTGAGCAAAAATAAGAAAAATATTAAAAAAAAATCTGCTGAAAATTTTCAATTTTTACAATTTAAGAAAAATCTATATTAAACATGGGCGTGTTTTTGTAATGCATGTCTTCTGTGACGTAAAACCCAACAGAGACAATATAGTTTGGCATTTTTCACAGTGTCCTATCTATTCTTTTTGTGGGGTCTGAGAATATACTCACTTTCTCACCGTTTCATCTTTAACGGTTTCGGGAGTCAACGTTTCACCATGTATATAGCCATACACTATCCCGTTGGTAAACACACAATATAGAGGTGGTCCTATACCGGCAGCATAGAGAGTCTAAAGTGATAGCCCACGGTATATTATTTGGCAAATAGGTTACTGTATTTTAAAGGTGCTCTGTGATGTTTCCATATTTCCACACATCTTGGATACAAAAATGCCCAACTCATAAAATGGTGAAAGTAAGCAATGATCAGGAAATGACACAATCAGAAAGAAATTCCCACTCCAAAAACCGAGGTGGCAAAAACTAAATTAACAATAAGGTACTTATACTAAGAAACTTAGTATTTTGTTTGTTTGAATTGATGCTTTACGTCCTAGTCAACAGGTATGGTCATGTCTGGACGTTGCCTCCATTTTATGAAACTTGTACCTAAAATTAAGGCCGTCATGACATCCAAAAAGTGATTTCATTTAAATATACGGTTACCACTCAACTACAGTAAGCCATTAAGGCTGATATGTATGGGTGGTTTGACTTAAAGCCACTTGTCCTGGGCAGGCTCAGACCTGAGCGTTTTACCAGTAATCAGAGATGGCCAATCAGTACCGTATAAGCTTTGCCTGGAGGCACAAGCAGCCCATCTATTTCTAAGACGGTAGCCAAGCAACTATTGAATCAGTTCTAAATGAGCCGCGACGCGAGAAAACCGGTCTTCGGGAGTTTCGACCAGGTCTGACACAAACCGAGCTGTACTGTCACAGAAGCAGGCTAGAAGCTTGAAATTTCGGATTTAAGAAGAAGAGGAAGTGTACTTTCCGTGTAGCGAAAACAAAGGCGCTGATCAGCTTCGCGGTTACCGCGAAGCTGATCTGCGCCTTTGTTTTCGCCTAGGCAAAAATCCGGTTTTCTCACGATGCGGCTCAAATAAAAAGGTACTTATACTAAGAGAACATATCGTAAGCCGAATGGGCAGCTATTTCCCAAGAGGCGGCTACTCAGTACCCGAACTTACTTTAAATATATGAAAACGTACATAAGGTGCAAGAAACACAAAAATCGAACATCAAAACAAAAAACATTTAGAACCACAACAGGTGTATCGCCTTGGAACGATCAGTGAATTATATAAAATTACTGGCGAGCTTAAATCGATTTTACATGGTCATAACCTCACCCTCAGCTTCTGCGGTGACTAATTTTTTTTTTTTTTTTTTTTTTTTTTTTTTTTTTTTTTTTTTTACAAAATGTACAAGGTATGTATAAATATTATTTAGAGTTAACGTAGATAAAGTGCTAAGAAATTTTGTCATTTAAAAATGTTTGATATCCGTATCTTAAAAATGGCCGATTTTGTGAGCAGGATTTTGCGACCTAAAGTTAATGTCGGTAAAAATTCAAGGAAGCTCTGAACAATCGTCATTTGTTACCTGCATATGCTTCCGTTCTTCTTTTCTGTCCAGCATGAGTTCATTTCCCTCCCCCTCAATGCGGAAAATTACCACATCATCGTCAAATCTATCCTCTTTGTAGTACGCAAACAAATGGTTCGATATCCCTCCAGTCAGAGCCTGGCAACGAAGTAGGAAATTAAAACATGCAAACATGCCTATGCAATAAACAGTGACTTGTTTTTTTCTTTTTTCAAGCATAAAATGAATTTCTTCGGTTGATTCTTTTAATATTTTTCTTTATTTTTGTACAAGAAATGGATTGTGAGTCCGCATAGAAATCGCCTCGCTGAGGGGATTCTTGTTAGAATCCACAATCAATGGTTTGGAAAAATATAACATCAGGAAAACATGTCCGTGTAATATATACCTCCTTATACCCCACTTTTATATAGCAAAACTGGGGTATGCCGGGGTATACCTATTTTTCTTATTTTTGCTCCAAAACATAGATTGTGGGTACTCGTTAGAACCGCCTCGCCGAAGCGGTTCTAACGTGTACCCACAATCTATGTTTTGAGCAAAAATAAGAAAAATATCAATTTTTTTCCTATGAAAATTATCGATTTTTGACCTGAAAAAAATTACTGTATATCATATGGGCATGTTTTCGTAATGAGAAAAAAAAAACATTCCCCTGTACATCCCAGTTTTACATTAAGGGAGGTCTAGGGGTGTCTGCATAACACGGACATGTTATTCTAATGAGTTATTATATTTGTCAAAGATTGAAAAATAGAAAAAAAAAAAAAAAAAACAGCTATATTGGTCACAGTGTTTATTTTATTGTCGTCTCCCCATGCCCTGCCTGTTAAATTAACGAAACACATAACCAAAAGTGGTATTTGACAAGAAATGTTTCATAAAAAAATCAATAATTAGAATACGCTCTGTTACAAAAATCATACAAAACCCTCGTTCAGTGCCCTATATATGCGTGTGTATCAATCTCATATTCAAAACCTTTTTAGGTCAGAGGCATAGGTCAATTAAGCGATTTTTTTAACAAAATCGTTGAAAAGTCAACAAATATTTAATCTTACCTTTTGTCGAATCTCTTCTGTTTTCCATTCGGGTCGTACGATTTTAAAAATCTGCAGGATTCCTATACAAAGTGGATTGTGTTTCAATGTCTCAACATCTAACGTAATATCAACACTTGGCTGTAGCATTTAAGGGTGGGTACAAAGAGGTCGTATTGAAATATAGGTCATAACCTGTGCTTTTAAAAGAAGAAAAATACACTGACATTTGATATAAGAGCCGCATCGTGAGAAAACCGGATTTTTGCCTAGGCGAAAACAAAGGCGCAGATCAGCTTCGCGGTAACCGCGAAGCTGATCAGCGCCTTTGTTTTCGCTACACGGATAGTACAATTTCTCTTCTTCTTAAATCCGAAATTTCAAGCTTCTAGCCTGCTTCTGTGACTGTACAGGTTGGTTTGTGTCAGACCTGGTCGTAAACCCCGAAGACCGGTTTTCTCGCGTCGCGGCTCAAGCCGCGACGCGAGAAAACCGGTCTTCGGGGTTTCCGACCAGGTCCGACACAAACCGACCTGTACAAGCTCAGAAAAGAGCTAGAAGCTTGAAATTTCGGATTTAAGTAGAAGAGGAATTGTACTATCCGAGTAGCGAAAACAAAGGCGCTGATCAGCTTCGCGGTTACCGCGAAGCTGATCTGCGCCTTTGTTTTCGCCTAGGCAAAAATCCGGTTTTCTCGCGATGCGGCTCAATGAACTGTGGTGTGAGAAAATCTAATTGAGCTGCAAACAACAAATCGTGAATATGCATATGCTTATCGGGGCATTTGCATTTCGTAGCAAGAACATGGAAACCGGTGTATCTTTTTAATAAAACTTGCAATATGGCGACATGATCTTGTATATTATTTACAATTAAAATTTAAAATTCTTTTTTTTTTTTTTTTTTTTTTTTTTTTTTTTTGATTCAGTTTTACGTCCCTTTCAAGCTTTTTCACTCATATCGAGACGAATCAATCGGTAGGTGGGGCGAAAACCGGAGTACCCGGGGAAAAACCACCTGACACACCCGCAAGCAGAACTTGGATTGTCCCACATGTGACTCGTGCCCCGAGCGAGGCGCGAACCCACAGCGGTGAGATGATCGAATGATTAAGAGCACTGAAGTCAGCGACCTTAACCACTCGGCCACGGGGGCCGCCTTTAAAATTCTATGGGCCGGGCATAAATGTACAATGGAGCACAAAAATAATAAAATAACAAAAACTTAAACAAAATCGAAAAATAAGTAGTCAATGAACTCGGTATCACAGTACCCTCCAAAACTGACAATTTTACATATGGTGGGTAAGGTGGTATAATTTAGAAGCTGTCTTGTTTTCACAAAATCAAGATAAAAAAGTCTTTAAATTGCGCTATATGACAATGAAATGTATGTAACACAAATGATTAGAATAAATCGCAAAACAGATGCACACAACACACACACACAAACACACACATACACACACACACACCCACGCAGACAAACACAAAACGGGACCGCAAATCATAAAGTTGAACACAAGGGGGGGGGGGGGGGGGCATCACACCCCTCGGCTATCTCGGAGAGGGGGGTAACCTAGGAGCAAGATTACCAAGTTTAGCAATTGAGCTCGAAAAGGCATGATCACATAGGGACTGAATACCTTTAAAGAGGTTGAATCCGAGGGAGCTAAAGAGGTACCACTGTTTATTCGGTTATTGACCCCTAATGGTGCAATGATTTAGAGATCAAATGGCTGTCATAATAAGGTGGTTATCTCATCTCTGTAGGGGGTAATAAACAAGCCCCTAAAGGATAATACCTGTGATACTACTGTTTATTTTTGTTGTTCTTTTCTGGTCCCAGATAACATGCGCAGTAAAACAACCTCCCTCTTCAATCAATATTGATTTTTGCTTTGTGGTGCCCCTACCTGTATTTAGAGTCACTGTCAGGTTCCCAGGTTTTTCAGTGTCCTGTCCCCTATCAGTGATCGGGTAATAGATAGGAATACAGGTCCCGAGGATATAAAAATTTTCATGCTCAGCTCAGCTGAGACTAAAATTTATCCTGCTCATAAATGTTAAAATGCCAACCATTGTTGGCATTTTAACATTTATGAGCAGGATAAATTACCAGATTTTGAGGTATGAACCTAAATTTTCCACTAATTTCAATAACCACTAAAACTCGTGTCGGGCGTTGTCGACCTTTTAAATGAGCTCAAGACCTTTTGCACCAGAAACGACAGAACAATGCTACCCAGAGATCGATATTAAATATGAAAATTGTTTATCGTTTACCAGTCAGAAATCTATTTTGAATAGTGCTCCACTGGGTAATGATGACATAACCCTGCCACACACATGTACACTTGGTCGGCCTAATTAATTATCATCACGAAAACATGTCCGTGTAATGTATACCCCCTTGAACCCCACTTTTATATAGCAAAACTGGGGTATGCAGGGGTATACCTATACTAAAGGAATTAAAATACGCAACAAACTATATTTCAACTTTTTCGTATGTATTTGACATTTTGATAAAATCCTTTTATGAAATTACCTACTGACTGCTTTTTGCACGTGATGAAATTAGAAAACGTCATTTCATTGACAAAATCAACGACAAAACGTCAAAAACTATGAAAAACGAAAATTGTGACGTAAACGTCGGGGCGAAGGGGAAGATGACAAATTTTTTGCGTGTGGGTTACGTGACGTCGACTTGATAATGTGCAATATAGACTAGGATCATTGTATACTTAAGTGCCGTCCCATGTTGCGTTAAATCTTGTTAACGGAATGCTGAAGTTTACAATAACGAAAAATGAGTAATTAACGTCATTTAAATTATTCGATTTTGGCTTTTTGTACCTAAACGGTATATATCGAACCAACATACGAAACGACGTGCCTTTTAATCAACAGTGCCGTCACAGGTACCGTAGAAATGGATCATCGGAGCGTTTGTTTTGACGTTCGTTAAACAGAATTTCACGTTATGTTAAGGAGCGAAACGGATTATATGCTTTGAGTAAACACTCGATTTACGCACTGTAATCAAACTTTTGGCAATTGATCATTTTTAAATGATAAAATTTGAAAAACATAATGAGTGTCTTTAAAATGCAGGATGTTGGATTTTGACGTTATAATGGACGTTTTATGGACGTCTGAAGTACAAAGGTCATAACGTTTACGTAAATAATCATTTTATTGAATGTAACGCATGCCGAAGGAAATTTTACTGGCTTTTGACTCATTTTTTCGATTGACGTTGGTGACGTTAAACGTCACATAACATACCCAAATGTTACCAACTGATCAATGATTACATCTGCAATCACTTTTAGGGGTTTTGGAAACAAAATATTGGTTTTGGATTCAAATTTGACATTTACTGATCATGGTTACAGGGTATGCTACTGTAGGTCAGTGTGGTTACGCGTACGCCATTAAGCATACGTAACCGACATTGTGACTTAACCTGTTGCAATTTGACGTTAAGATATTGTTGTCATATAAGAAGCTCAGTTATGCCACAGACTTGCATTATAAAGCATTATTTTAGTAACCCAAAGTGTTTGTTGCGTTTCTTTATTCCTTAAGTATATTTTTCTTATTTTTGCTCCAAAACATAGATTGTGGGTACTCGTTAGAACCGCCTCGGCGAGGCGGTTCTAACGTGTACCCACAATCTATGTTTTGAGCAAAAATAAGAAAAATATCAAAAGTTTTCTGATGAAATTTTCAATTTTACAGGTGAAAAAAATCTCTGTATATTGCATGGGCAAGTTTTCGTAATGGACATATTGTCATACAACACACCGCTCTTTGCTGAAACACTCAAAAAGTGTCTGACCCTGCGCCTTCATCACCGACACAAATTTTGGACAGTCGGTCCGAATTGAGCCAGTAAAATGGTGTCATGTCGATGTGCAAAGTCAGTCCTTGGCCTTCTAAATTGTAGGATGACTACAGAGGGAACAGCAGGCATGCGCTCAATGATTTCAACATCACGGAAACCTTGCTTTCAATTTAGCGTTAAATCGCAGTAAAACGTGATGCTCGGCTTAGTTGACAAAATAATGGCCACCTCGAGCCTTAGTATGGACTGGCACATTCTCCCGGCATGAACTCGAAGTATTGCTTTTTGTAACCTCCCCGTGGCCGAGCGGTTAGGAGCATTGTTTCTTAATCACTCGATCATCTCACCGCTGTGTCTGGTGTGGGTTCGAGCCCCGCTCTGGCCATATGTGAGACAAGCCAAGTTCTGCTTGCGGGTGTGTCAGGTGGTTTTTCTCGGGGTCCTCCCGTTTTCGCCCCACCTATTGATTGACCCGTCTCATATGAGCTGAAATAATCTTAAAAAGGACGTAAAACTGAATTTAAAAAAAATGTAACCTTGTACGCGAGTCTTGAACGTGAGATGGTAGATGTGTAGGCGGCCATCCAGAGTTTGATTCCGAGCATCTGGTCACATTGCATGGAAACTACCGTAAACAGGCACAGGGATGACATACACGTTACTTGATCCGTTACTGTTACTGAATTTACAACCCCTTCCACCATGTATAAAATAACCAAATTTTTCAGGGTACTATGATGTTATGTTAACTGACAATCTACTGTCCATTTTTAAGCTTGTGGTGTGTTTATTGGCTAAGTGCCGGTGCAACTGAATCGTAAGCAGTCCTACGATCGTGCAATCATAAGATTTTTTATAAGACTGCGTATGCAAATTTTGTAATATGTTTTCCAACGTGTTTCTGTTGTCTTAATTTGCATATTTGGGTCAAAGAAATGATGCGAAAATAAATATCGTACAGCGCAGTGGGACCGGTACTTTAGGGAATCCAATGAACATAGGCAATACATAACATTTAAAAATTTGACTTTCACAAATTCTGAATAAATAACTGCCTGGTCCTTAGATCATTTTGAGGAGTATCCAATGTTGCTAGACTGTCCTTAAGTCACTTCAATAGTTTGTTGACATGTCAGTAATATCAAAAAGTCTTAAAACACGTTATTTTGATAAATAGCTATGCCAAACGTGTTTCAACTGACAATTGTAAAGAAGAAGATACATGATTTCTGATTGTTTTTTAAGCATTACTCATTTTGTTCATTCTGTGTGTGTTGTTGTTGTTCACGGTTGTTGTTGTTGTTATTTCAAGACTCATGTATGTCTGATTAGCTTTGCGTCTATTCTGGAAATTTCAGAGCAAGAACATTTTCCTTCTTCTTAAAATATTCACTTATCCTCTCAATTCCAAATCTAGAAAAGAAGAGACAATATGAGCCGTCACGTGAGAAAACCAATAATCTGGGTTTCCGACCAGGGACAATGTTTTGATCAAATCATATGAAAAAGTCTTTCGCACTGCATTTCTTTAATTTTTACAGGTCAAAAGAAAAACTCCCTGTATATAAAATAGGGAAATTTTCATAATATTTCGCAGTAACTTACCCTAGATAATCGAAATCTAGTGCCGAGAACCTGGATTGCACCAAGCCCCACACGCCACTCATAAAATAACACACCTGGAAAAACAATAAAAAACTTGCTAGGCTTTTACCAATTTCTTGAACTGCTTACGGTTACTACAATATATATTATACAACTCAAAATTTTATAAGCATAAATGTATTGCTATGCGAAAATAACAGCTCTATACATATGGCATAAAAATCAGGAAATATGTACCGAGAAGAGCTATAAAGGATGATGTGCCATACTGTACAATTTCTAGTAGAAACCTTAGAAACGACCCTTTATAGGCTGGCAATGAAAACCCGGGCAATAATACAGTAATATTCAAAGTTTTATCCGGGTAGTCTAAAACCTCGGATCCGAGTCTAAAACATATGCTTCGAAACCAGAATGAAATACACAAACACATATACCAGGGCAAATTTATTAACTTTCACGTAACATTCCACGACATCTCTATCCGTCACATCTTTAGGAGAACCACCTGCCAACTCAGCCTTACACTCCAGGTAATATCTGAGCCAGGTGAGCTGGTATGGCTTGTCTGGATATCTTGAAGCGTCTCTTTTATTTTTATGGAGCCCTGCATTACAAAGTCAACTTTTTGGCATTATCATCCTAACACTTGAATTTGCTACAAAATCAATGAATTGATATTTGCATTGACCAAGAATAGTATTAGATGTATAAATAAACAGCATACGAATTCATAATGTACACTATTCAAAACCGCTGGTGGAAGATGTGTGTGTGTGGGGGGGGGGGGGGTGTGTTGGTGTGTGTGTGTGTGTGTGTGTGTGTTATATTCGCTGTTTGTACTGCATCTGTTGTTATATGAATGTATAACCTAAGAGCAATAAAATGTGGAATTTGTGTTTGTTCGGTGAAATAAAATTCATAATCCATTACATTCATTAGTTTTATAATTTAAGATGTATTAAATTTTACTACTCATTTGCCTGTATTTCTGAATTTTATATCTATATCAGTTACCTGTATATTCTACGAAGTGCATTCCGATATCAAAATGTTCATAATTGTACATGGACCATTCGTAGTCAATAAACTGGACTGAACCTGTAAAATGCAATAAGAATAGCAATTATAGAATGGCAGGAGCCTATAATATCTCACGGGGCCGTGAGAAGATTATATGCTCCTGAGAATGGTTATTCTAATTAATTCTGATTTTCAGAAAGCATAACGAAAATGGACTCACTTTTCTCAGTGCCTAACAAGCAGACTTGGAGTAATTCAAATTGTTATGAATTTGAAATTAATTATAATTCATTTTCAAGAAAAATACTTTTCTCAGTGCCTACCAAGCAGGCTTGGAGTAATTCTAATTGTTATGAATTTGAAATTAATTATAATTTATTTTCAAGAAAAATGTATTTACCATTTTCTTTAATTTCAGTAAATGTAATGTAATTAAAGAAGAATTAACAGTTTTAGAATTAATTAAAAATACTTATTACAACGAGAAAAGTATAATATGAAATTTCATATTACAAAGGCGTTGTTCAATAAAAATGAATATCTCCATCCAATTGTGATTTTAAAAGTGATGGCTCTGTCCCGCTATTACTAAAATGTCTTGGTCAGACTAAATCAAACCTTCCTTGATCATAGGACCAGTGTCGGGAAACAAAGTCCTTGTTTGCTAGCATTTGTGTATATGTCATGCAATAGAGAGTCAGTTTGATCTGCCCCTATTAAACTTTGGAAATCACATTTTGCCTCATTTATGTTAAAGAAACATGTTTTGAGTATTCTCAGCGACCAGACAAAAGCTATTGAAAATGTTTATGGTTATAAAATCAAAAATGCATGCTGCATATGACTGAATAGGTATAGAATTTCATTATGCAAACAACACAGTGACACTTCCAAGGAAGCAAGCCTGTATTTATGTGGTTTAGTGACCTAGAGTTATACTTTTAGAAGCTAAAAGATTATGGGAAGGCTTTCCTAAAAGGTCATACCCATGCCATTCAGCATTTTTAATGAAAACTCTAAATTTAATATCAAAATATGACATGCACATATTTTTTCTCGTCCATAAAAATGCTACAGTCTCAATTACTACGTATATATATATACATGTAGCTACTATAAGATATGTTCTTTTTACATATGTGATACATCAATCAATTACTTGCTCAATAGTTCAATCAATCAATCGATCACTCAATCATCGTGATCAATCATTCGATAGACCTCAATCGATCAATCAATCACACGATCGTTCAATCAATACATAAAAAATTGATCAATTTCTCGATTGATCTCAATCAATCAATCACTCCTTTAATCAATCAAAAGAACAGTCAATTGATAATCACTCGATCGATAATGATCAATCACTTGATCAATCAGTCAATAAATCAATCATCGAACAATCACTTGACTTATCATTCACTTGATAAATTTCTTTATCACTTGATGATCAAACAGTCGATTGATCGTTATCAATCACACGACTTATCAGTCAAATGATCGCTCGTTCAATCACAATCAATCAATTGATCAATCACCTCATCAATAGCGATCAATCACTCATCCACTTTATCAATCAACAAATCACTGGATCAATTACTCGATCAATTGCGATCAATCATTCGATCTATCATGATCAATCAAGCAACAATTCAATTAATCAATCGACAGATCAATGACATAAAAGATGTGCATTTTGATAGGGCAGAATGAAATTATTCATCATGAAAATTGTGCATGTTCATGGAGCAAATTGAAAAGTGTTCAATCGACAACTGACTTTCAATACAAGTACCGCAGTAACAATTGATTTTGCTTTCCAAAGCTGGGCAACTTTTAAAAGGAAAAGTTTATACCAAACATAGCCGGTTCAGTCCGAACTGATAAATTAGCATGTGCTTCACAGTCATGTACACCAATGACCACGGGGGTGATTCAAATGATGCTACCTGTGCTGTCGTCCGAGTACTTCGTATACCATCACATGCAAAGCCCTGCTGTTGTCCGAGCATATGGTCGACAGCCGTAAGTATGATACTAGTGATTTTGCTGTCGTCCGAGACATGATACGACCGTCGACGTACTCGGACGACAGCAAGCTTTTGCATGTAATGGTATACAAAATACTCGGACGACAGCACAGCTAGGTAGCATCATTTGAATCACCCCCGTGATGACAGCTATCACAGAGTTTTTTTTCCCAACAGTGGGCTGCAGATATAGATTTACTTCAAGCAATCTAAGGATGCAGGGCAGGGGTAGATCCCGGACTTCTGGAAGGCAGGTTCAAATCCATCAAGAGGGGTTCATTTTCAACATTTTACCGGCCCTGAATTTTTCACAGATTTCCCCATGAAATTGAAATAATTTCCAGAGTGTGGTTCAAGCGAACCACCAGAACCCCTTCTAAATCTGACACTGCAAGGGGAAAATCATGCCTTCCGATAATGCTAAAACGTCATAAGTAGTCGTTTTTAAAGCTAATACTTGTTTCAATTAGAAGGCTATATTGAGGCTCTGAAAGAGAGTGTTCCTTTTTTTGTACAACTATATCTGGCAGATATCATCAGAAATCAGAAGCAAATGTCCCTAATTTAGTTATTTATTTTTATTTATTTATTTATTTATTTATAAACACCTTATAGACCCCTTTAATTATTTATCCAATATCCTTAAAAAGTGCATGTAGCCAGTCTATTATCTTACACTGGAATGTGGAACAGCTGATTATTGACACAGGTAATTCAAGTATATATTAGAAATAATCCTTTGATTAAGGCCATCTGTTTTCTGTATTTCATTCAATCCCATTCTAGAAATACTATATTGTATCATGTTTCTAAAATTTGATGAAAAATAGTTAATGAAATAATGTCAATTTATCATAGTAAAAGCACAGACAAACCCTGTGATTAACAAGTTAAAGATATTCAGAACAATGGACCAGTCCGTCTAGATGTAGGTCAGTCAGTGGACATTCAGAAAATAGTGATAAATGCTGGTAATTACAATGCATTTTACAAAGGGATGCATTTAAAGGGAATTTACTATCAAAACTGTTGTGTATGGAATAGCAAAAGCTTGTAAGTAATGCAATAATTCACATGCAAAGTCTCAACTACAGAAGAAAGAAAATGGCTGCCAAGTGCATGCCTTGGAAATTAAGGGGTCTGAAAATATAGGGGTTTAGTGATCATTGTTTTTTTATATTTTTGAAATTAGACAATTTTGTTTGATACAGCTACATGGGAACCAATGCATGTCAGGAGGGCTGTATGTTTACTTCATTTACCACAAAAAAGTTTTTTTAGAACTATTCAAAGAGTAAAGAAATGCATGAGGAACTGCAACTTGCAGTTTTGCCAGCATCACATGAGTTTCATTAACAATGCATATATCCTGCAAGCTGTTGTTTTATGCTATGTATAGCCTCCGAATCCTGCACTTCGTAACTTCTACCAACAATGGATAAGTTCATTTTTATTTCAAAAGTTCGAAAAAAAATGACCATATTAGCACATCTTCATTGCATCCCTTGTTCATCTGAAGACCTCACAATTCATAGCCATTATTGCGAAAGGTATGTCAGGTTATATGGCAAAGATTTTATTTACATGCTTGTAGTTAAATCATAAAAATGAATGCTGAAAACAAAGTTAAAATATACAATTAATCCATATAATTTCTTAAACTACAGAAAATTCATTTTCTTTCATCAAATCAACTTCAAAACATATACCCGTTTACTTCAAAACCTACAATGGAATAGTCCATACTCAATTTTGAAAACAATATTAGGCCTTATATGCTTATCTTATGAATAATTATTATACTAATTAATATAGAGAATTATTTATTATATGAAAACTTATTACTTGAACAATTAACGCCTAGAAAATACCAAATTTACTTAGGAATAGTATTGTACTTACGCCACTTTACCACTGGCATATGATCAAATTTTGGTTTGCGAATTTGTAATTTGACGTTCTGATTCAACCAGTACCTTGTAACTGACTTATACCGACAAACAGAACTGTAGATAATATAGTACTTACTCATTTTAAAACAAACAAAAAAAATACAAATCAACAAGATATGTATTTTTTTTTTTTACAAAAATCTCAGCACACCTTTCTTCCTGTTGTAAATAATATTATCGGGTACTAGATCATTATGGCAGAACACAAGTGGTGAGCCTAATGTTGACAAATAATCCCAGAGCCATTTTAGCTCTCTTTGTAACTTAGCCTTAGGTGGTAAGTTATCAGTATATCTGGAAAAAATAAAAAAGAATGCGGTGAGTTCAAAAATTCTTTTAACTTTAATGGTTTAATTGGTGGCATGTTTCTTTTTGTACCTTCTTCACTAGCATCGTCTTCATTATCTTCTTTTTATATTTTTCTTCTTCTTTTCATTTTTTCTTCGTCTTCTTTTTCCTATTCTTCTCCTTCTTTTTCCTTATCATCATCTTCTTTTTCTTTCTTTCTCATATAATCATAACAAACCCTTCATCAATCATCAGATTCTTTATATGGAAAATAACATAATTATCAAAATGTATTCCATATTAATGTCTAAGTTGTAAAGTATGATGCTAGTTTCTAATGCACTTTATGCTTGAAATCTTGCGATAGAAATTAACTTTTATTAACCTTTTAGTACACAATACCTCTTGTGTTTCTCAGGGTTATATGGAAATCCATCAGGTGCCATAGCCATAAGTTTAAAAGTCAACCCCGAAGCACCACCAGAAGTTCGTTCAAGACCACGTATTTCGACTGAGTGTAGACGTGCCATCTCTTTGGCTATTAATCTACAAAAATTACATTTGTTATTTGTTATTTTCTAATTTGAAGCTTACAGTGGGCATATAGCTTACTATTTGGAGCCAAACCATATTGAGGTTTCAATAGAAAAATAGAAAGAGCTAGTCATTCTCTGCTCTTCGAGTGTGTTGTCGTTTTTTTTTTTTTTTTTTTTTTTTTTTTTTTTGTTTTTTTTTTATTTTTTTGGTAGTTGTTGTTGTTTTTTGTGTGTGTGTGTGTGTGTGTGTTTTTTTTTTTTTTTTGTTTTTTTGTTTGTTTTTTTTTTTGTTTTTTTTTTTTTACGTCCCTTTCAAGATTATTTCAGCTCATATGAGACGAGCCAATCATTAGGTGGGCGAAAACGGGAGAACCCCGAGAAAAAAAAAACCTCCACACCCGCAAGCAGAACTTGGATTGTCTCACATGTGCCAGTGCGGGGCTCGAACCAACACCAGACACAGCGGTGAGATGATCGAGTGATTAAGAAACAGCGCTCTTAACCGTTCGGCCTCGGGGGCCGCTTTTTTTTTTTTTTTTTTTTTTTTTTTTTTTTTTATGTTAATGTATTTTCTTTTCCACCTGTTGTCTATGTTGGGTCTTTAAATTTAATTGCATCGATTCCTGATCCCTCTATTCTTACTTAATTGTATTGTAAGGACCTAAGAAGCAGTGATTTTGTCCCACTATGAATGTTCTTTTGTTCATTTAGGCGCTGAAAAAAAAAAATGAATAATTATTGGCCGCAAAGCACCCCCTATACTACTAGCATAAAGAGAAATGGGTTCAGTGAAATGATACTCACAAACGTACATCGTCTTCTCTCTCTGTGTCGATGTTGAGAGTTTCACCATGTATATAGCCATATGCCATTCCGTTGTTAAATACACAGTACAATGGCGGGCCTATTCCGGCGGCATATAAGGTCTGAACAGTAAACCATGATCAGGAACTGGGGCAAGCAGAATGAAAGTCCCATCCATCAGGAAAACATGTCCGTCCTTAAACCCCACTTTTATATAATAAAACTGGGGTTTACAGAGATATACCTAATTTCTTATTTTTATCCAAAACATACATTGTGGGTACTCGTTAGAACCGCCTCGGCGAGGCGGTTCTAACGTGTACACATAATTTATGTTTTGAGCAAAAAAAAAAGAAAAAAAAATCAAAACCTTTCTGATGAAAATTTTCAATTTTTACAACTGTAGAATTGAAAAATCCGTACCATATATTGCATAGGCGTGTTTCGTAATGATAAAATGCCAGACTTGTGGGAAACAATAAAAATGACAAGTTTGTGCTTATACAAAGAGAACACACGGCAAGTCGAGCTATTATAGAACGTATGTGAGTAGTAAGACTGGCATTTATTACGATAATTGCTTGTTTTACCAGATTGGATTAGAATAACAAACTAATTTTTTGGGCATACATATTGCGCTCATACGTAAAAGACTTGAATTTTGAACAGGACAAAGGACACTGGATTATTAAAATTTTGAGGGACAAGGATTGATTTGTCATTTGTACTGTTATTAATTTATTTTATATTTATTTATTTATTTATTCAATAGTATTGATTTCATTTATTGTTTATGATTATTAAACTGTTTTACTTGAAAACTTTCTGGTTGTTCTTTGTTGGATTAGCCAGTAATCTGAGAACATTTTAGGTCACTGAGGGTTGCATATCTGTTTGTCTAGTTACGCCTGGTCGTAACAAAACGAACCTGTAAATTTTCTTGTTCTTGCTTCCTGTTTGCCATTTGTTCTGTACCCAGTCCTTCAACACGCACCAAGACAACATCATCTTCAAAGTGTTCAGCTATGTAGTAGGCAAACAAGTTGTTGGTTATTCCACCCGTTAAAATCTATAAAATCAGAGATAAAAGGTGATGATCTTCTCGAATCTTTGATAGTTTGAGACACAGTGAATAGAATACATGTACGTTCGTATATGCATATTAATTGATGTAAGCAAATGAATAAATGCATATCAAAAATCGAAGTAAGCCCAAATTCTGAAAACATGATGCATACATCAGCCTTTTACGCAGTTTTGAAGACAACGTGTAACGTGACCGAAAGCCTTCACTCACCGAGTCTCTTTAAAATATAGGACATACATTTTGATACCATTTAAATCTCTACACATACAAATAAGATATAGATGATATGCGTATGAAAGTATAATTAAATGAAATAATTATATGCAGTAAAATACGACTTGAATTGGTAAAAAATAAATCTCATTTGTGTAGTGTCCTTGGACAAGACTCAAGCTCCCCACAGTACTGGTTAATATACAGATCTGGGGCATTAAAAACGAAACCAAACCTAAATTCCTAAAATATAAAACATTACCTTTTGTTGAATATTCTCTGTCTGCCATTCTGGCCTCACGATTTTCAGAACTTGCAGGATTTCCGCACAAAGTTTGTTTTGCTTTAACGTCTCTGCGTCCAACGTTACGTCCACTTTCGGGAGCATTTTGTCACAATTATTATTACACGTTTTGTGTGTGTTTTATGTAACCTGTCTTTGGAAGAATGTTAGGCCGAATGGCGATGAAGAAGAAAGTTCATTAATCCGAAAATGGTGTTTTTAAAATAAAATTTTCTCAACCATTTATTCGCCCAGTATAAAGGTCAGGATGTGATTGTATATTTTTGTTTTACTTATTCACTTTTAACACCATGCAATCAAGCAGTCAAGAACCTGATCATACACACGTGATATAGCGACTGAACTAAATCGCCACTGTTTTGTCAATATTCCCAAATTGAGCCGCGACGCGAGAAAACCGGTCTTCGGGGTTTCCGACGAGGTCCGACACAAATCGGCCTGTACAGTCTCAGAAGATGGCTAGAAGCTTGAAAATTTGGAAATATGTAGAGGAGGCATTGCACTATCAGTGTAGCGACAACAAATGCGCTGATCACTCGGCTGTGCAGTAACTGCACAGCTGATTTGCGCCTTTGTTTTCGCCTAGGCATTAATCCGGTTTTCTCATGACGCGTCTCAAATATTGGACGCCAGGCTCAAGTGGGTCAATTTTTAAAACTGTGTTATATGTAAAATGATAATTATTTGCTTTTTCAAGGGACGAAAAAATAAATGTCAATCGCATTCATGAGCATGTACTCGATGACAAAGAGAACAGATCTGTGCAATCGTTACATTAATTTACGTCTCAATACAAGAAATGAGCCGCCTCATGAGAAAACCAACAATTTGCATTTGCGAAAACAGGCGCAGATCACCTTCGCAGTAACTGCGAAGCTGATCAGCGCCTTTGTTTTCTCTACAGGGATAGTATAATTCCTCTACTTTCTAAATCCAACATTTCCAGCATCTAGTCATCTTCTGTACTTGTACAGCTCGGTTTGTGTCGGACATATTCGGAAACCACATTATGTTTTCTCATGAGGCGGCTCAAATGTCATGCCGCTAAGCACATTCTACATTGCGAAATGCTGGTCAGCGTCTGACTTGGCCGGACGTGTTTATGTCAGGCGTGTCCATGAATATTTTGTCAATGATAGGTTCCTAAGTAGACTGGCCATCTTATGAGAAATAGCGATCCCCATGTTCCGGTGTATCTTGTACCTTTTGTCCAATTACGGAAACGACCATGCAATATACTGAGACTTTTTTCAGCTGTAAATATTTTTGCTAAAACCATTGATTGTGGGTACACGTTATAACCGCCTCAAAAAGGCGTTCTAACGAGTACCCGGTTCAAAAATTAAAAAGAAAATGTAAACCACTGTATACCCCAGTTTCACTACATGAAAGTGGTGTTTAAGGGGGTAAAAATTACACGGACATGTTTTCTTCGTGTGGCTTTCACTGATTGGTTTTGGCTTGTCATTGCATACGTTTTATTTTGAACTTTAGGATGTGTGTTGCAACAAAGAAAACAAAACACTGTGGTTAAAAGTTTAGACTGTTTCATCTTTAATTTATTCCAACTTATTCATTTATTCGCAAACATATACCCATATGTAAGATTTGCATACCCTCAGACATTTTTGCTGGATAAAAAATGGGTGATCATGAATCTCTCTCTCTCTCTCTCTCTCTCTCTCTCTCTCTCTCTCTCTCTCTCTCTCTCTCTCTCTCTCAATGATATTGGTAGAACATATTCACACCACTTGAGCAGAGACAACCATCTCGACCAACGCAAATAACATCATTATTGTATGATTATAAGTATTCAAATACCTTTCCATGGTTCATGCGTTGAAAGTTGTTCCCAGACAGGTATTTGAGCCACGTCATGAGAAACACCGAATTTTTGTCTATGCGAAAACAAAGGCGTAGATAATTTGTGCAGTAACTGCATAGCTGATCAGCGTCTTTGTTTTCGCTACAGGGATAGTACAATGCCTCGTCTTCTTATATCCGAAATTTCAAGCGTCTTGCCGTTTTGTTACTGTATCAGACCTGGTCGGAAAACCCGAAGAACCGGTTTTCTCGCGTCGCGGTTCATTGTTGCCGCGTTGGTAAACCTTGATCTTTGTCGCGTTGGTTGTCTCCGGATAACCAAAATGAACTATTTTATAATTTATTCGGGAACTTTCAAGGCTAAAAATTCGTCCTTCCTTCTGAAATATTCTTTGAATCTGCAAGCTGCAAACCTGAAATGATAAAGACTCATTATGTTATCATGTGCGAGTACAGTTTCATTGGCAACAGAACTGAACTATTTTATGTAACCTTTAATTTGAAACGTCATATGAGCCGCGTCATGAGAAAACCGAATTTTTGCCTAGGCGAAAACAAAGGCGCAGATCAGCTGAGCTACACGGATAGTACAATTCCTCCTACTACTTATATCCAAAATTTCAAGATTCGAGCTCTTTTCTGTGACTGTACAGGCCGGTTTGTGTCGGACCTGGTCGGAAACTCCAAAGACCGGTTTTCTCGTGACGCGGCTCATATAATTCAGGATGTAGATTATCTTTCATGTGCAAAAAAAAATCAGTAGACGACAACTTCAAGCGTCCGTAACTCTTTTACATTTTTGCTAGTTCTATATGCCCGTTTAATCTATAGCGCAGGGTTTTGGTTCTTTTTAGCTCTCCTGAGCCGTTAGGTTTACAAGGTGAGCTTATTGTATACACATGCTCCGGCGTCCGTCGTCGTCGCTGTTGTCCACGAAGTTTAAACATCTTCTCTGAAAACACTAGACCAAACAAAGCCGAACTTCAAGTGGAATATCCTCAGGAAGGAAGAACCAAAGTTTGTATAAATTGTCCAGGTCACATCACCAAGATGGCCGCCATGCCCATAATATATAGTAAAAGGAACCAGTGGACCGACTTCAACGAAACTTGGTATGTATTGCGAGGTCGAATTCGGTTACACAGGCTATTATCTCAGTTTTAACCTTTGTTTTCAATGCCAAAAAGTAAGTACATTGGAATTTTCAGGAAGTTTTGTAGCCCGTGACCTGAAAGTTGGTAGATACAGACAACTTAGAGTTAATCAAGTTATGTGAGTTTTCAGGGTCAAGGTCATTTCTTGACCTTGGCCAAAGGTCATTCTCATATTAAATTCAAAACTTAGTTTTCTCATAAAAAATGACCAATCAATGTCAAATTTTATATGTAGTATCCTTAGGTATGGAGATCCAAATATTGTATAACTGGTCCAGGTCACATGACAAAGATGGACAACATATATACTCCTCAAAATAATCTAAGGGCCAGAAATTTAATTTTGAATATTTTGTGAATGTCAAATGATTTATTTTATTTTATGGTATATAAAAATATGCAATGGGTACCCTAACCAATAAACCCAAAATATATAGCTTAAAATCAATCCCCAATAAACTTGTCAGTGATCATGGCACAACAATACCCTAAGAAATTCACTATTTTACACAAGGTGGGTGGGGTAGTAAATTCTACAAAAAACCAGTTTTTACAAGAATATGACCGTAAACATCAACCCAGTAACGGGCATAAAAAGCATGAAGTTGTTTAACCTCGGAAGTTTTCAAATTAACTTCCGGATGCCCGTAAGACGAATCCAACAACACACTCTTACCATTTCAATTTCCAGACTTGCTCGCGTTCCAGATCGAACATTAAGGGCAGGTATGATTCTCTGATGACGGTCCCACAACAGCTCAACCGGTTTGAAGCCAAGAGTCTCTAATATGGCTCTTAAATGACCATTTTATTGTCATCTTAACTATCCGACCCATGTTTGACACCGCAAAAACGCTAAAATTCGAGCCTCCATGATGCTTTCGGGAATCATGTTTGTGTTCAGACGATAAAAACTGTCTTCATAATCTTAAAATTAATGCAAGAAGGCCTCTTGTATCCCCACTTAGACCCAACAATCCAGATTACTTCGACTGTACTTTGCACAATTGACATACGAACATTCTACTGGCTTTTTTGAGACCGCTTCTTTGGTCGAAGGTGTCGAAAACCAGCTTAGACGTTAGTGACGGAAGGCAACGTGAGTGGCGTCAGACAATAGAGATTTTCAATGGACTTTGTAATGTTGGAACACGATTCGTTTGGCAGACCAAATCTGCTTGTGTGTGGTGGGTATGTTATGTTGGTTCTTTGGAGCTGTACAGTATTCAGAACGGCTTGCTGACTGGTATGCAATATGGATATGGAACTTTGGGCATCATTGTTCATCCATTTGCTGGCGAATTGGGTCCTGAGTTTATTTTTATGGTCGATAACGGCCAATTACGAAGGACTAGAGGAGTTAGAGGGTTCTTTGGACGCGCGTCCTCCTGACATAAATCCGATTGAGGACATGGGGGATTGTCTGCAGAGACGAATCGCATACTCTAATGTTTAATGTGGATGCGGGAAAGTCTGGAACAAGAGGTGGTAGACGATAGAGGCATGATTCCTCTTGCAGACACCCGAAAGTTGATTTAGAGCTTCCGGTCGCATTGAATGGAAGTTATACAGGCCCAAGATGAACTTACCCAATATCAAGCTGACAAAAATGGTCATGCTGTTGTGAAAAAGAAGACAATTCCTTAATTTTACTACCCCACCCACAATGTGATAAATAGCCAATTTTGGAGGATAGTGTATTGACATGTTCACTGACAAATTAATTATCGACTGATTTAAAGCCTTTTTGGGTTAATTGGTCAGGGTACCAACTGAAAATTTGTTATACGTCATGAAATAAAATGAATTCTTTGACTTTCACAAAATCTGCAAAATTGAACTTCTGACCCTTAGATTATTTTGAGGAGTATATATAAGTTAAAACTTTCATCTCCTCTGAAAAAATCTTTTCTCCGGAACTTGTGGACTGATTTCAATAAAGCGGTCCCCGTGGCCGAGTGGTTAAGAGCGTTGTTTCTTAATCACTCGATCATCTCACCGCTGTGTCTGATGTGGGTTCGAGCCCCGCTCTGGCCACATGTGAGACAAGCCAAGTTCTGCTTGCGGGTTTGTCAGGTGGTTTTTCTCGGGGTTCTCCCGTTTTCGCCCAACCTACTGATTGACCCGTCTCATATGAGCTGAAATAATCTTGAAAGGGACGTAAAACTGAATTAAAAAATGATTTCAATGAAAGTTGGTATAAAGCATCGGGGACTAAAGGTCAATGTTATTTTTTACCTTGACGAACATGACCTTAGCCATAGGTCATTTATCAAAGACAAAAACTCAGGTGAGCGTTCTCAGGACCATTGGTCCTCTGATTTGAGCATTCAGTTATTTATTCCTTAAATACCAGTATATAATTAAACGTATTGGAAAGAAATCAAGAAGCATTACCCAATATAGTCATAATCCAAGTTCGAATGTTTTGTTTCCACTAAGCCCCATATACCCATGGTAAGCCAGGAATACTGCAAAAAGATGACAGATGGTCCAAAGGTTATAAAACTTTTTTCATGCTCAGCTCACACAGACTAAAAATTATCCTGCTCATAAATATTAAATATTAACATTTACATGTATAAGCAGAATCAATTACAGGCCTTAGTATATTGAAATAAGCCTTAGTAAATCCAGAAATATAACTCATAATTAGCCATAATTTAGAAGATGAAGTTGCAAGTACAGACGTCAGTACAGAACATGATTTATACGAGGGTGATCCAAAAAAGAATGGGGCGTTTCTCCTGTTTCTCCTGTTTCATAACCATATTGATTGACTCAAGATTAGTACTTTTATTTACTAGATGTACATCTGATCTCTCAAGAGAGCAGATTTTATTAGATTTGCTCAAGAACTTTGGTTGCTATGGTTATTTGAAAACTACACATGCAGTATCTATGGCCACGATTTGTCTTTTTTACAAAAGAAGCTTATTAAAATGGAGCTTTGCCACACATTTTAAAAGAGTTACTGGTCATACTTGAGTGTGGTCTGTGTTAATCATCATCTCTGTAATATTTTTGCTTCAGCGTTAGTGATCAAGATGTGGTTGCCTAGCAACCATTCTGACTTCAATATTTTGTTGCTAGGCAACATAAAACTAAATGGTCACTTATCTCTTTTGCAATTCTTTTCCAATATTTACTCTATAATGGATTATTTCAAGAAAAATAACACTTTGTTATGTCATGTACACTCAGATTATAAAATATTTCTCACCCCTACTCCCAATTTCATTGTACTTTTTTTGCAATTAAAGCCCAGCTTTTCCCGCAAAATTCTCAGCCTATTTTAAGTTTCAGCCATATCAATGTGGTATTTGCAGTGCACAAAGCCAACAAAGCACTATATAGACTTCAGTGTGTCTTTAGTGGAACCGTTTTAGGTACATATTACCGACGTGGCCATGGACCGTTTACTAACATTCTCTCGTTGCTAGGTAACGACAACTTGTTGTCTAAATGTGAAATTTTAGCCGTGTATTATGTGCGCATTATATTGAGCAATAATAACAACAAATTCACAATAGGCAAAATTTATTAACATAGACAGAATTCAAAAAGTCTCATTCTTTATTGGATCACCCACGTAATGAGCTCTCAGAATACCAATGCCATTTTTCATTATAGATGGTGTGCCTTAGTAATACGGAGTGAGGGAATAACGGCAATGTCAGCAAAGACAACAAACAAAAAAGACCAATAAAATGCAATAATTAATTTTCTACACTTACCAATGCAAATTTATTGACCTTGACATAGAATTCCTCCACGTCTCCCTCTGTGACGTCATCTGGGGAATCCCCATTCTGTTTAGCCTTGCATTCTAGGTAGTATCTGATCCAGTCGAGCTGGTACTGTCTGCCTGGGTATTCTTTCTGATCTAATGGGTCTGTTCCTGGATAAAAGAGTCATAACTGCTTAAACATGATGAAGAAATAATACACATCTACGTATGAAAGGGGGTAAAACCTGTTGAAAGCAATTTGTGGCACTGCACTGGTCCGTGTTCAATGTTGTCGATTAATGAATCGAGGACCGCTGGAACATAACATACTACCAATTTGATGAAGTCGTTTAGTAATATATGAGCCGCCTCATGAGAAAACCAACAATTTGCACGATATGCGAAAACAAAGGCGCAGATCAGCTTCGCTGATCACGCCTTTGTTTTCGTTACATGGATAGTACAATTCCTCTACTTTCTAAATCCAAAATTTCCAGCCTCTAGCCATACAGCTCGGTTTGTGTCAGACCTACTCGGAAAACACATTGTTGGTTTTCTCATGATGCGGCTCATATTATGACGCATCCGTATGTAATCCCAGAGAGCCTCCCCCACCAACATACGAACAGAAAGAATGGTCCAGGAGCAAATGTGGACACGTGTTTTGGTTAAAACTGAAAGCTACTACAATGTACATATATATCATCTCACCTGCGTATTCAGTAAAATGACGACTGATCTCCGCATGCTCATAGTTGTACTTGGAATATTCATAGTCTATAAAATGGACTGATTCTGCGATAGAAAGAAAGAACATAAATAATGAGGCATTTAGGGATGCATGGGCATTGGCAAAATAAATAAAGGTATATGGGCTATTTTTACAAAGGTGCTGTGTGATGTTGAAGAGGCCCTGAAAGAATATTTAGGGATACTAGGATACAAATTTTGGTGATATTTACCAAAATCTAATGGATATTTTCCAACTTGATGATTAAAGGGATAATAGATACGACCCCCCCCCCCTCCACTTCTAGGGCCTCAGAAATGTTGAGTGTCGACAGCCAGATAGATTCCTTGCAAAATGTTTGCAATTTATGCTTTTATTCAAAATGACTATTGCAACAAGTACGAGGCATTCAAAACATTGTCCCAACGACGTTATAAAATAGCTTTATATAGAGTTGCATATCGAGTAGTAAAGCATTGTTAACTATACATATTGAATTTGAATTTAGATTTAAGAAGCAAAAATGCAGTACACTAAAGAAGCTGTCATAAATTGTCAAAAGTAAATGAGAGTTTTGTGGCTGTCCTATAGTACAAAGCACTGGCCTTTGATATGAAATGAAATATAAATTAATGAGTCATACAAATTGTAAAAGAACCTAAACACTTCTTTCTGATGCATTCACTTAATCAACTGAAAAATTTCCCTACCCTTTTCTCTGTTATATATGATATTCCCAGGTAATAGGTCGTTGTGACAGAAAACGATAGGAGAGTTTAATGCATCTAGATGGTTCTTGAGTTCTATTAGTTCTTTCTCGATCACGTGTTTAGGTGGAAGAAGTTCTGTAAATCTGAAACGATACTGTACGGAATTAAGTGAAAGAAGAAAATAATAGCATGAGTTTTGTCGGAAGATGTTCGATGCTTTCTGCCTACACTTAACTGAACACAATTTAAGTAAAATCCTGGTCACGACACCAATAAAGAGTCATATGGTGCGCTGGACAATAGATGGAAATAAAAATTAAAACTGAGATCCTTTAAGACCAGTGAACACATTAATGAGAAAGGGGATGGACCATACCGCGGTTTCGACTATTAAAGTCTCGTCAGTGACCCTTTAGGTTTGGCAACATGAAGCCAAAGAGAATTACTGAAATTTTGCAACTTTCAACATGGTAGTCGATACAAAGACTAGTATTATCTAAATGGGACCAAATATATTAAACATTGGTAAGAAAATGAATCTTTACCGATAATAAATTTCATTCTCGCTGATCTCAAAGGACCAAAAAGAAAATATAACCTGCACTATGGATGATGTACGGGGAGACTTTTTAGGGCCGCCACACGGCACAACACCAGCTGCAGTAATAGCAAATAAAAATTAAAACTGAGATCCTTTAAGACCAGTGAACACATTAATGAGAAAGGGGATGGGCCATACCGCGGTTTCGACTATTAAAGTCTCGTTAGTGACCCTTTAGGTTTGGCAACATGAAGCCAAAGAGAATTACTGAAATTTTGCAACTTTCAACATGGTAGTCGATACAAAGACTAGTATTATCTAAATGGGACCAAATATATTAAACATTGGTAAGAAAATGAATCTTTACCGATAATAAATTTCTGATTTCTCAGAACATCCTCGCTGATCTCAAAGGACCAAAAAGAAAATATAACCTGCACTATGGATGATGTACGGGGAGACTTTTAGGGCCGCCACACGGCACAACACCAGCTGCAGTAATAGCAAATAAAAATCAACACTGAGATCCTTTAAGACCAGTGAACACATTAAGGGATGGGCCATACCGCGGTTTCGACTATTAAAGTCTCGTCAGTGACCCTTTAGGTTTGGCAACATGAAGCCAAAGAGAATTACTGAAATTTTGCAACTTTCAACATGGTAGTCGATACAAAGACTAGTATTATCTAAATGGGACCAAATATATTAAACATTGGTAAGAAAATGAATCTTTACCGATAATAAATTTCTGATTTCTCAGAACATCCTCGCTGATCTCAAAGGACCAAAAAGAAAATATAACCTGCA
This sequence comes from Rugalucina vietnamica, assembly GCA_964017185.1. Lineage (NCBI taxonomy): Eukaryota > Metazoa > Mollusca > Bivalvia > Lucinida > Lucinidae > Rugalucina > Rugalucina vietnamica. Next base: position 20,258,432 of record OZ024878.1, on the reverse strand, counting down.
CTATGGATGATGTACGGGGAGACTTTTTAGGATCATTTTTATGCCAAACCTCTTAAGTGTTATGTCCTTTTCATACACAGGATATAAATAGTAACATAATATACTAAGATATGGAATCGGAAATGCAAAATTTATCCAAACCTTAGTGGCTAGCATAACCCAAACAAAGCCGATGTAAAGTAAGAACAGAAGGTCCAGCAATTGATATAATTAAATTGAAAATCCAAATACAGACACCAGAGTCGAAAGAAAGAACAGTATAACACATTTTATTTATTATTTTAGCAATGCGCATGAAGCGAAAGATGGTCGGCTTTTTCCACCCAGTTGCAACAAACAAACGCAAAGATGACGAGCATAATGGAGAAGCGGACAGAATAAGCCAGCGTTAAAATGATGATATATCACAGCAGAACAAACCCGTTTTCATATAACAGAACACATGTTTATAAATGAAATTACTGGAGGACTGAAATTGGTCCTTTGTCTTGTGTGATTTAAAACATTTGTGCGGGTCTCATAGAAACACTAGCTTGTTAATGAAACGTCAAAGAAAACAACACATTTAATCAGCGTAATGAAGCAGAAAAAAAGAACTAATACCGCTTATGCTTCTCTGGATCCTCTGGAAATCCGTCGGGTGCGTGTTCAAGGCGCTCTGAAGTCCTTGTCAACCAACTAGGCATCGAATCCTTACCGTCGGGTTCTACTTGATGTACACGGACCAACTCAGCTGCTATTAATCTATAGAGGTATGCGAGAAGGTAAAAGTAAGCAGTGATCAGGAAAAGGTACCATCAGAAAGAATTCCCACTATAAAAAAACTAGGAGGGAAAAACTAAATTGGCAATCAGGGGTTAGTAACTCGAAGGCATCGTAAGTGTCCCTTCTTATGACATACTTACGATGATCTTAAGATGGCCACCTTAGAATTTACGCCATTGCTATTCCAGCTACTCTAAACTATCCAAACTTTTTTTTTAAATTAAAGGGGCCACGTCGTAAGATAATACGATGCTAAGGTAACGGATAAAAGAGATTTTTGTAAGCTATAAGAAAAAAAAATAAAAAATCATCGAAAAAAAAAAACACGATGTTTTTCTTATTTTTGCCCAAAACATAAATTGTGGTACTCGTTAGAACCGCCTCGGCGAGGCGGTTCTAACGTGTATCCACAGTCTATGTTTTGGAGCAAAAATAAGAAAATGTAAAAACAAATCTACTCATTTTTTTTCAATTTTTACAATTTTGGAAAAATCAGTATATTACATGGGCGTGTTTTCGTAATGCGATGACCGTTGTAATTGCTTACTTCCTGACTTTCTCGTCCCTGACAGTGTCTGTTGTAACCGTCTCTCCATGAAAATATCCATAGGCTATACCATTATTGAACAAACAGTAAAGAGGGGGTCCTATCCCGGCACCTTGTAGTACCTTGTGTGTAAAAAGAAAGAACAGCACAGAATGCATCTGAAATTATCTTTGATTTTGTGTGAACCGCGACACGAGAAAGCGTATTTTCTGGCTGTGCAACCAGGTCTGACAGAAACAGGACTGTGGAACCACTAAACTGAGGTGATGAATGGTTTTGATTTCAGATTTACAAATTAAGAGTACTGCTTGTCTTATTGGTAAAATGAAAAGTAAAGGCGATGATCAGCTGCACATTCACTAGTTTCACTATTCCTGATCATTGCCTTCAGCAAAACTGCAGTTTTGTATTATGATATCGCTCACGCAATGGTTTTAAAACTGACCAAACCCCATGTTATAATAAAAAAATGTCATGCTGGCATTTTGTGGCCTTGAATGCATAATTTGAAAAAGAAAAAAAAATACATCGGCAAATAAAAATAATTAAAAGCGTACCAAAGGCCCAATATATTTTATACCTCCATATGATATCGCTCTCGCTTTCTGTCCACCAAGAGTTTCGTCCCTTCGCCTTCAATACGGAACAAAACAACATCCTCTTGAAATTTACCGTCTAAGAAGTACCCATACAGATGATTCGAAATTCCACCCGTCAATACCTAAAAAACATCACCATGAATATTTATCTCCAATCTTGCATGTGGCCTGTACGTCAATAAGGCAATATATACCGTCATCCCACCCTTGGCCATATTTCCACCACCGTGGCAGCAGATTCACAATGAACTTAAATAGAACTTTTCTTGTTTTGTAATGGTAAGGTCGAAACATTTGCTTTGGAAATCACCGAAAAAGTGATTCGGAACTGGTCAAATTAGCAAAAATAGTTGCGCACACCACCTCAACCTGAAGTCTATCAAAATTACAGAAAATTTCAATTGTAAATAAAAAAAATCTCGTAAGCAAATCAAAACAAGCGACTCCAATCTCTACAATTGTAACGTTGAGACAATATTATTTTACTGTATTAGAAAAAGCATCTTCGTTTTTACCATATGCAGCAAATAGATTTCACCCCGTGTTGTGAAAAAAAAAAAAAAAAAAAAAAAAAAAAAAATACACGGGGTTAATTAAGGACATGGCATGTAAAATACATATTCATTATAAATGAAAAACCCACATACCGTATGACGAATATCCCGTGGCAGCCACTCTGGACGAATGATTTCTAGTATTTGTAGAACCTCTGGTAAAATTGGATGTTCCTTTAACTTCGTTATATCGATCTTAATATCGACTTTTGGCAGCATACTTTATCTCTTTTAATTCACACGGGTGGTAACCGCTATAAGGTAATGTGCAAAAAATGTTACTCCATTGTAGCCACGATAAGAGTCCACGAACGACAACTGTCGTTGCGGCCGCAATTGTCCATGGTGGACATGGTTGTCGTTGATGGACAGGTGTCGTTGCTACACTGCATTTGACTTTCATTACGAAAACTTGCCCATGCAATATACAGAGATTTTTTCAGCTGTAAAAATTGAAAATTTTGTTGGAAAAATTTTGATATTTTTCTTATTTTTGCTCAAAACATAGATTGTGGATACACGTTAGAACCGCCTATACCCCTGCATACCCCAGTTTTGCTATATAAAAGTGGGGTATAAGGGGGTATATATTTCACGGGCATGTTTACCTGATGAGTCTTGTTTAGGAACTTCATTGAATTACTAAATAACTGAACTATGAACGACAAAAACGAACAGAAAGTAAACAAAAAAGCTGGTAAGCTGAGAAGCTTGATTATATGATTTGAAACTGGTAGGTACTTCCGAATGAATGTATTTTCACCTTTACCAGAAAAATTATCCTGCCTCTCCTAGTCACTTGAACCGATTTTCACGATTTTGGTGTCATTTGAGAGGTAAATATATAGCACAATAAACAAGATATTTTCATTAAAATCTATACATGCGTTTCAAGGCTGCAATTATTTAAAGAAAATGTGAAGTTGGCACGTCACTGTAACTGGAAATGATATTTAGTGTCTCATCGGGTAGACCGAAACGGTTCTAACGAGTACCCACAAGCTACATGTATTCTTTGGATCAAAAAATAAGAAAAAATGTATACACCTGTATACCCCAGTTTCACAGCCTAAAAGTTGGGTGTTGATGGGGTTTCCTGATCATTGCCTACTTGTACCTTTTTATAACACAGACAGTTTTCCTGGTGTGAGTTTGTGAAACCAATGGAATAAGACTGCTAACTTGGTTGCATTTTGAGGACGTCAGGTTCATGGAAAGTACATTATTGTCTACATAATCGAATTTGAATTGTTTTGATTGAAATTTCTTAGTGCATGCACTGTCTATGGGTAAAAGTAAGCGATGATCAGGAAATGGCACAGTCAGAAAGGAAATCCCACCCCAAAACCCAAGGTGGGAAAACTAAATTGACAATAAGGCACTTATACTAAGGGGACATATCGTAAGCCGAGTATGCAGCTATTTCGCAATAGGTGGCCACTCAGTTACCCGATTTTAACTAAATATATGAAAACGTACACAATGTGCAAACAGCAGAAAAAAATCAACACCAAAACATAAGACAATTAATAGAACCACAACAGAAGTATCGCCTTGGAACGATCAGTAATATAGCATTTTTGCGGGTTTAATCGATTTTACATGGTCATAACCTCACCATCAGCTTCTGCAGAAGTTAGTTTTTCGGTCCTTTATATTTATTATTAGATTATGGAACATGATTCAATAAGGACGAGAACAAGACAGGCTTTAAAGCTATTTAGTTCTTATCTCGTGAAACCTTTTCAATAATTTGAGTGCTCGTGGAGAAAGTGAACATGAAATTTTCTTCTCCTCCTTCTCCAGTTGTCTGCTGCTGCTGCTGTTGTTGTTGTTGCTGCTGCTGCTGCTGCTGCTGCTGCTGCTGCTGCTGCTGCTGCTGCTGCTGCTGCTGCTGCTGCTGCTGCTGCTGCTGCTGATGCTGCTGCTGCTGCTGCTGCTGATGATGATGATGATGATGATGATGATGCACCAGAGCATGTTCATGTGATATAGAAAACCCTTTTACTTACATGATTTCGGTGGTACCTCCAGATAATGTCCCTATCTGTATGAAAATGGACATAAAAAGAAAAATGCTCTAGCGGTCAGTCAACCTTCTTGATGTCCGTATGTCGATTAATACTGGTACCCCGTTTCCGATAATGGTGAACTGTCTTGTCAAATCTGCATTCAGATACACCATTTAGTCATCCAGACGCTTTCTTTCCTTTATTGATCTGTATCATTTCCTACATGCGCAATTGGCATGCGCAATAAAATATTGTAATCGTGAGTCGTAATTTTGACATCTACGCTTACAAATATGATATTTTCACTCTTTGTCTGAAGTTTGGAGCTTCAGTCATCTTGAGCATAGCTGATCATATCGGTCCTAAAGCTTGAGTAGCAAATCGTTGCTTGCTTTGATATCAGAGTCGTGATTTCAGTGGCTGGTTGAAAATCTAGGTCATAGCCTCGATTGTGCAGTGTAGTATTCGCAGTGAAAAGTGGCCTTTATTGTGTGACTGCATAATTAGAACAGCTGATAAAGGTCCTTATCGTTTGCCATTTGGAAACCTCTTGGAAGTTGACTTATCTTAAGGACAAGTGTCATTTTAGAGGCCCAAGAAAGGTCCAAAGAATTTCCATTTCATGAATTGCAAATCAATAGAATTACACTTGACTGGCTCTCAAATATAACATTAAATTTGATTTATCACTAATAACAGTGACAAAATCTACTTGGCGGTCACATTGCACCCAACTTTCGATTGTAAATACCTAGTCATATGTGTTATTTTATCACTGACGTTTTGTGTGTGGGCAGATTTGCCATTTAATTATAGTATCATCACAAAAATATTTGGTCGTCTTTTCAAACAACATTCTTGAGAAGGAATGTGACACATTTAAAGCAGTTGTAATAAGACACTTCAATTATCAAAGTGAAGGAGGTATTTTGCTAGTATCCGAAGTCATTAGACATTTACGCAAATAGTAAGTGTTAATACAGGAAGACAGAAAAGAAAAAGAAAAATATTATCTATTTTTGAAATTTAAAAATAAAAAGAAAGTGATATGACTGATTCTGTATATTTACTGTGTTGGAAAAAGAACAACATTTTAAGTGTTTATTTACTTGAATATGTCTATATCTAAAAAAGGACCAAAGAAAGGAAATGACGCAGTTGCTTCACGTTTAGCTGACTTTACTGGTGAAAAAGAAGTGCCAATTGCAGGACATAATAAAATCAGTGGAGCAGATAAGGTGTGTATCATGCCTAGGATAAAACATAGGCACAGATATTTTTTGTCTGTAAAAAAAGCCACAGGCCATTGGAAGGGTGGGGATAGCTGTGGTATCGAGGGAGAATTACCTATGCGGCCAATTCAATATCAGGGTTGCTGTTTGTGGCAAAAAAAACATCTTTGTATTTTCATTTTTCTTGGTAATGGTTCATAACTTAAGACCTTTCATGTTTATATTCCAGTGATAATTCTTTCAGTTCTCGTGTATTTTCGAATTATACCATAGTAAGTAATGGGAATAGTTCAGCACAGGAGCTTCAAAACAGTGTATTGGGCTGCTTAAATGAGATCATATGCAGCCTAGATAAGTCATTGTTCCATGCTGCAGTTAATTTAATTCAATGTGACATGTATTAGTGCATATGAAAATTTAGAAGAAACCAAACATTTCTGTTCCTGGTTTTCGCTTTTCCATCCATGTGTTAGTTAGTTTCTTCGTTTGTATTTCCGGAACGTTCGTGGAATTTACGTCAAAGTTTTGGTCACAAGCCATTCATATTTGGACCATAGGTATCCTATAGGGTTTACTTTGTTTTCATGAGTTCGGATCCCAGGGTCCATGCCCAGGGGTGGGGCTGGAGGTCAAAATCTAGGATACATTTATAATATTATAGATACCATGATATGCTTTCTGTAGGTCTATTTTCTTGACATCCACAAAGTCTTGTCACACATCATTCATACTTAGACCATAGGTACCATGTAAGGTTCAGATCTCTAGGGTCCATGTATGGGGGGTGGGGCTAGAGGTCAAAATCTAGAACCTCTAAAAATTGTGTTTTCTATACTTTTCTGTACCACCATGTTTAGAAATCATTCACACTTGCACCATAGGTACTCTAAAAGGTTTGCCTTGTTCCTAATGACATTAGTCTCTAGGGTCCATGCCCAGGGTGGGGCTAGAGGTCAAGATCTAGGACATTTTATTATTGTTATTATTTTTATGGAAGAGTGACATTCTATTAACTATCTAGGACCAAGGACCTGACCCTCAATGTCCGCGATCAAGTCCTAGATTGAGTATACTGCAAGTCAGCTCTGTATACTGTTATAAAATAGATCTGTCATTCTACTACACTCCACACTTCCCATGGTTTTAGACAGTGCTTTTTGCAAATACAAATTTTTAAGATGTACTCAAGGCACTTTTCTAGTTATAACATGGTTTCACTTACAACACTATCTGCTTCTATGGACCCCAAAGATAGTGTTATAATGAGGTTGCACTGTACAGAGGAGCCTCTGTAGGCAGATTACCGGTATGGTACCCATTTCTTTCATCATTAGCTAACAAATGATAATAGTACCCACGTCAAAGGCACTTACTGAAAAATAAATATATTTTTTAAAAAATCGAAATTTACTGTATATGTTCTTCTTAAGATGTCGGGCTCACATAAGATGTCAGGCTCTCTGGAGCAAGATGATACATATTCGGGATCAGATATGGAACACGGTGTTGATGAACTAGCAAACTCTTTGGAAGGGACCTCCCTGGGAATGGAAGCTACTAAGGTAATAACACTGTTTGTTTGTTTCGAGGTTTAACGTCCCAGTCAACAGTTTTTCAGTCATATTGGGATGCCATCACTGCTTCCTGGGTATTAACCACTAACCAGTACTCTGGAAAGTCAATCTGCCTTGCTGAAGGACACAACGCGGTGCTGCCTGTGGGGATTGAACACAGGACTTTTCAATTCGGTGTCTGAAGCTCTGCCACTATGCTACTGCATTTCCCTATCAAATCAGTCTTGTAATACATGTATCAACCTCAGTTACCTCACAACTGCTAGAAATCCTTTTGAGATGGATAAAATAAGACACTTGAAAAAAAAAAAAACCCAAAAAACAGACTACTTTTACAGACAAAACACAATTCTGGCCTCATTCACATGAATTTCAAATAATTTGGATTCCAACACTTGAGTCCATTGTCATATAATGTATTTGTTATTTTTGCAACTTTAATTGGCGGCCCCCGTGGCCAAGTGGTTAATAGCGCTGATATTTCATTATCACGCTTAATCATTTGATCATCTCACTACTGTGTACGGTGTAGGTTCGAGCTCCACACGGGGCACGCGAGATAAGCCAAGTTCTGCTTGCAGGTGTGCTAAAATCCAAAATTTCAAGCCGCTAACCTTCTTCTATAACTGTACAATTAGATTTGTGTTAGACCTGGTCAGAAACCCTGCTGCAGCTCCATATGATTCGAGTCATGAGAAAACCAACAATGTGGTTTCCAAAATGGTCTGACAAACCGAGCTATACAAGCACAGAAGATGGCTAGAAGCTTGAAATGTCGTAAGAAGAAGAGGGATTGTACAATCTGTGTAGCAAAAACAAAGGGGCTGATCAGCTGTGCAGTTCCTGCACAGCTGATCTGCGCCTTTGTTTTTGCCTATGCATGTTGTCGGCTTTCTCATCCAGTGGCTCATTTATTTCAGGAGAAAAAGGATAAGTCAATGATGAGTTCTGCTAGTAACACAGTGATACCCGAGGCACCACGGTCCGTCAGTGTGGCATTGCCGGGGCAACAAAAGCCGCGACAGATCACCAGGAGAAACCCACTCAAGGCTGATCTGGTAATCTTAAAAATTTTTAATGAAATAATTTAACTTACACTGTTTAAGTCCATGCATATTTTATTAACATCTCGCAAGCATTTTGAATATGTTTGTGACTGATTTTCATTGAAGCCTTTAAAACCAGTGTATGTAAACGATGAATCGCATCAATATTTATGCTTCTTCAGTGTTCAACCTAGCCAAGAATCACTGCGAGAAGTTTCTTCACTCACAAAGAGAAGTTGAGGGAAGTTTGGACCCGAAATGCAGGTTTTCCTAATCTACACATTTTCACTTCTCCCTCAGTTCGAAATAGGGAGAAGTTTGTTCATTTAGGGGGACTATTTCTCCCTAGTTGCCCTGTAGGTTATCCCCTGTTCTTGAAGGATATGATTTAGGAGTTTCCTAGGACAATAATTACTTGGTGAAACGTTTCCTTCATTTTTGGTGGTTACAGTTTCACTGTTCCAGTTTGAAGTCAAGTTCTTTGATAGGAGCAGTCAAATGTCGTCACCGAAAGAGTCACTACATTAACAAGTATTTAATTTGTTGTTTGTTGTTGATTTTTTTTTGTTGACACATTACTTCCATGTGATTTTCAGGATTTTGCCAAAGTGTTTAAGAAGGCTAAAGAAGAATCTTCCACGAGACTGGATCTCAGTAAAGCTCAGGTAAATAAAGTTTTGTTAACCTTATTTCATCAAAATGTTGTTTTTAAGGCTGTTAAATAAAAAAAATGTGATGTACTTATCTATAAGTTGAGCATCATTTGAGCAGGCATTTTAACCTCAGATTGTAGCACCACTCTTATGATGTTACATGTATGTTTGCTTTATCGGCTTCAAGCAAAGCGACCATAATTATGATGATACATGTATGAGTCCCCAAATGAAATTATATGCCATTTCTGACTGTTATTGCAGAATACACTGTCACAAAGTTTTGACAACATGGTATTCTGTAATCAGTCATATGTTATAACAAGTGCACTAGACTGTCACACAGCATCTCATATTTGTCTCTCGACTTTCAGATAACAGTGATTCCTGCTACAGTTAAAGAGGTGAGTTACAATATTATATACATTTTGTTGCCCTTGAGTGAGGGTGACCTGACAATTTGTTCACCCGAGGCAGGTAATATTGCCCAAGAGTGAAGCCTGTTCGCCCAAGTTGCCCAAGAGTGAAGCATGTTTGCCTGAGGGCAGTATAACCTGTGGAGGGCGAACAAATCGTCCGGTCACCCTCACTGAAGGACAACAATTGTTTTATTATACCTAACCACTTTTGAAACAAATTAGCAACATGCCACATGACAAACGCATGTGACTACAAGTGTGCTGCACATTTAGGCGGGTATGACGTCATAGGGTAATATGATCATGCGACTTGACAGAATAGCACCCTCCACGTGACCTGCTCTGGATCAATCAAAATCCACTCTCAGCCAATGAATATTAATGAGGTATAATAATCTCTATCAAGCACCGCAGAAGGAGAGCATGATGATGTCTTATCTCCATTGGATAAAATTGAAATAATTTTAATATCCCTTAGCCTGTTTGTTTTCCGAAGTATTATGTTGTAAATAAAATTAAAACAGAGATCCTTTAAGAGCAGTGAACAAATTAATGAGAGAGGAGATGAGCAGCATCATTAGAAAACTGGCCTTTTGCATATATATGCAAAAAGAAATTCTCCTTACAACTAATTACATGTAATTTCAAGCCTGTAGCCTTCTTTGTGAATGTACACTGAGGCCATTTTTTGCCAGAGCTGGTCGTAAGTCCTGAAGACAGGTTTTATTGTGGTGTTGCTTATTTAATAGAGAAAAAAGAGAAATGCTAAAGCTGTGTTTCTAGGTGCTGTAAAATTTATGACCTTATTCGTACAATCAAGTTTTCATGGCCTAGTTTATCTATTATCAAACAATTTATTTTCTATCTCTTTCAGCTCACATTTCTGAAGGAATTCTACATCTATCAAAACAAGATAGTGCAATTACCACCGGAAATTGGGTGTTTAGTGAACTTAGAAAAATTTGCTTTAAATGAGAACTCACTCACGACATTACCCGATTCCCTAGCAAATCTGGAAAAATTGAGATTATTGGATTTACGGCATAACAGATTAACAGAGGTAGGTAACAGTATATTACATGTGAATTTTGCTCAATCCATTTTGATGAATGGACTTTCCCATCATTATCAGTTGGGAGATTCCATTTTGGGTGTGATTTTTTTTTTCATTTTTCAATGAAAAACCTATAAGCAAACAGAATAGCCCCAGATGGGATGCGGTGTTCTGCGGCGTCACATCAGGGGCTAAACTGTTTGCCTATGTCCTATTCAAAGGACGCCAGGCTTAAATGAGTTAACAGTATGAATTTCAGTTGATTCATTAATTATTGGTATCATTGACGAAATGTCACCTGTCACTCAAGTTGTGCATGGTCTGTCAGTTTGTGACAAAAACCTAGACAAACAAATGCACGTGGCTAATTGTGAATACATTTTACAAGAAATCGCATGTAAAGTGAATGCAGCTTAATCTTTCTTTGTCCAGGCCCCGAGGTTATAAAACTTTTATCATGCTCAACTCAGCTGAGCATGAAATTTGAACTGCTCATAAATGCCGAAATAGCCAAAATAAATTGAAGTTTCAGGTTTAGATCAACAAATCATGTAATTTATACTTCTATATTATAAATGTTAAAATGTCAACAGTTGTTGGCATTTTAACATTTATGAGCAGAACAAATTTTAGTCTCAGCTGAGCTGAGCATGAAAAAAGTTTTATAACCTCAGGACCTGGATTTTATTAAGAGGCGGAGCAATAGTACGAGTCATGTTTGGTCAGTTATGTTAAAAATGAAACACAGTGTCTGGTCAAGGTTGCAGAATGTAGGGCTGTGAACAGAGAGTTCTTGGGTTCTAATCCAACTTTAACCTAGTTGTGTCTATAAGCTAGACACATTTTAACCTTTAGCATTGATATTGTATCCCACTGACGTTTTTCCCCAATTTTTTCCGTGTTTTGTTAATTTTTAAGCCACAAAAAATAATTTCAACGAACGAAGTAAACAACTCTACTTTTGGTTTCGTAAGTCTTCGTTGTGCCGATTTCTAGCGTAAAAAATCATCATACATACCCTTATGATGTCATATTTTGGATGTAAATGCACCCAATTTTCCATTTACCAGTGGAAAGAGTGCTGAAAGTGCATTTTTTAATGCAAAAAGAACAAAAATGTGACCAAAATACACAAAGAAATCAGTCCGGATATCCATAGTCACCATTGTTGTTTATGCGCAAACTGTCTGCGCACAGCTCATTAATATTCATAAGTAGGCAGTGATCAAAAACTGCGGGAAATTTGAAATCCTTTTTCTTGGCGACTACAGTCACCTCTAGTCAGCACAGATAGGTATTCCACAGGCGATCACAGTCGCCTACAGCATGCTAAAGGTTAAGCTCTCCACAATACTAGTCAATAGCCAGGAAGCCGTGACCCCAATTGGACATAATTGAAAAATTGTTAGCTGGGATGTTAAGCCATATTTAAACCAAATCAGCCCTAAATACCACTAAAACAATGACTGTGGGCTTATGTTTAAACCTCTGATATCCAATCGTTTTTATTATAAAGAGTTCACACATTGAATCAGTATTAAGAAAAATAAGAAAAAAAATCACTACTTATGTCAAATTTTGTCAATTTTTTAGTGCTGAAATTTACAGAATATGTTCTGAGCAAGGGTAACTAGATGTGTTATGTCCGATTGCACCACTCATTCATTCGAGATTATCTGCCATGGTTGGAAGGTCGGGTTGGCAGATCACTTGATGTGTTGCTTCTATAAATAGCACAGCTATTCGATACAATGTATCATATAAGTACAATCTCTGACATCCTGCGTCAGGGAGTCTACTCTTTGGCTCAGTGGTTAGAGCATTGGATTTCTACCCCGGCGATCGGGGTTCGAATCCCATCAGGGATGTGGAATTTTTTCAAACTATGCATCATCTCTTAATTACAAATTTTCATATTCATAAGAAATATCAGATAATGATTTTATTGCGTTTCAGATCCCGGAGGTTGTATATCAGTTACGGTCTCTGACGACGCTGCTGATACGGTTTAACAGAATAAAATCTGTAGATGAAAACATTCGCAATTTAACAGTAAGTGGAAAATAGTCAACCTGATATTGTGCTAGAAATTGTCTTTTTTATCACCAGTTTCTACTATAGTGAAATTTTAGTTTTTACTGTGATCAATATTTGAGCCTGTGCATCACAAAAACCAAGAATTTGGGGTTCCGACCAGGTCCGACACAAACCTGCCTGTACAGTCACGGAAGATAGCTAGAAGCTTGAAATTTCGAATGAAGGAATAAGAGGGATTGTACTATCCATGTAGCGAAAGCAAAGGCGTTGATCAGCTTCGCGGTTACTGGGAAGCTCGTCTGCACCTTTGTTTTCGCATAAGCAGATTGTTGGTTTTCTTATGCAGCGGCTCATTTACCAAATCACGTGTAATTCTGAGGTTAGAAAACAAAACTAGAGTATTATATTACATGGGCATGTTTTCGTTATTGAATGTAAACTGAGAATTTACGTTTGCTTCATTAACAAGTTCCAGACACAAGTCTCTGACACTTGGCAGTTTGCACAAGGCTGCTAACGATTGTTTGTGCAGCTTAGTTTTGCATATGCAAAAACAAAGGCGCAGATCAGCTTTGCAGTAACTGCGAAGCTGATCAGCGCCTTTGTTTTCGCTACACAGATAGTACAGGTCCCGAGGTTATAAAACTTTTTTCATGCTCAGCTCAGCTGAGACTAAAATTTATCCAGCTCATAAAAGTTAAAATGCCAACAATTGTTGGCATTTTAACATTCATGAGCAGGATAAATTACTAGTTTTTTAGTTTTGAACCTGAGTTTTTCACTAATTTTGACTATTTCAACATTTATGAGCAGTTGAAATTTCATGCTCAGCTGAGCTGAGCTTGAAAAAAGTTTTATAACCTTATATTCCTCTACTTTCTTTCTCCAAATTTCAAGCTGTGTTTGAGTCAAACCTGTTAAAAAACCACATTGTTAGTTTTCTCATGACATGGCTTGTTTGTGTCTTGAAAGGTTCCCTGCAACAAAATACCAGTTTAAGGAAGTCCCTGGTGATAATTGATGATAATTAAGGGATGATTTTATTCATTTCATCATAAAAACATATGTTGTTGGTTCTTAATAGAATGGCCTTGCTTTCATTTGTCATCAGTTGTCTTCAGATACTCCCTTAACTAGGTCTTCTTTTGTCATATATTCATAAGACGAACATTAAGACGAGTCCTAAACAATGCTGCACTTTGTGATGTAAACAGAATTCCAGGCTTTGAGATGTGCAGCTTGATAAAACTGAGGTTTACAGGGGTATACCTGTTTTCTTATCTCTGATCCCAAACATAGATTGTGGGCACTCGTTAGAACCGCCTCGCAGAGGCGGTTCTAACGTGTACCCACAATCAATGTTTTGAGCATAAATATTAAAATTTTTCGCATGACATTTTCATTTTTACAGCTGAAAAAAATCTCTATATATTGCATGGACATGTTCTTCATAAGGCAGCAGAGTTGATAATCCACTGACCATCTTTGCACTAGTTAAATGCTTGGGGGAAAGTGGCTAAGGCAAACCACCCAATACATAAAAGCCTAAGAGGTGGCCCACGTGGCCAAGTGGTTAAGAGCACTGTTTCTTAATCACTTGATCATCTCACCGCTGTGTCTGGTGTGGGTTCGAGCCCCGCTCTGGCCACATGTGAGACAAGCCAAGTTCTGCTTGCGGGTGTGTCAGCTGGTTTTTATCGGGGTTCTGTCAGGTGGTTTTTCTCAGGGTTCTCCAATTTTCGCCCCACCTACTGATTGGCCCGTCTCATATGAGATGAAATAATCTTGAAAGGGACGCAAAACTGAATTAAAAAAAAAATAAAAATAAAAGCCTAATTTTGTTTACTTAGGTGCTGCAATATTACATACTGATGAGATGTCATGACATCAAAATGTTGTAGGGGATGTCCCAACATAACCATAGCTGTTGACTGGGAATGTTAAGTAACAAGTCAAACAAAAAGAAACATTTTTTTCTTTAAAAAGAATTTGTGGTCATAAATTGTTTCTCAGCGGTGTTGAAATATAGAAAATTTACAAGCTGTTTTATTTACAGCAGAACCTGTTTTAAATTATTTTACAATCACAAATTATTTTTTGAATGTGCATATATAAGTGCATAACAAACACTTTGAACAATTAAAATGGTTTTATGACCGACTGTGGGGGTAAAAATCTAAATTTGTCTAGAATTTCAAGTATGAATAGTAGTCCAGGAATTGTTATTCAAATCCCAACCTAGACACCAGGTCCCGAGGTTATAAAACTTTTTTCATGCTCAGCTGAGCTGAGACTAAAATTTATCCTGCTCATAAATGTTAAAATGCCAACAATTGTTGGCATTTCAACATTTATAAGCAGGATGAATTACAGGCTTTGTTAATCTTAAACAAAATTTCAATTGATTTGGGCTTTTTCTGTGTTTATAAGCAGTTTAAATATTAAGCTCAGCTGAGTTGAGTTTGAAAAAAGTTTTATAACCGTGGGGCCAGGCTGGAAAGAAAATGACAATGATAGAGTAAAAAAGATGCATATACATATATTTACATTTTTAATGCAATCGCCCTAGATGAAAGTATCTTTCTTGATGTTCTTCATTTCCCGATGAAAAACATTATGTCACGTGATCTAGAGGCCACGCCTTTGGGCGAGGCGACGTCAAAACCCATCCAGTGACGTTGTTTGTTTACTCTTCTTGTCCTGACTTTGGTCGCGTATCGCCATGACGTTAGGCGCGAAAATTTGACGTTTTGGCTGTTCCAAAATAACGTTAAGTCGGATTTGATGTCAAATAACATGAAAATGAACGGTGATATGCGCAATTAAAAATCTGATACTTGATTGATAATATAAAATGTAAATATAAGTATTGAAATTTGGATTTTAGCTTTCACTGGATGATGAAAAATAGCTGTTTTAATGTCTCCGAGAAGCCCTTCGGGCTTCACAAGCATTAAAACAGCCTAATGTTTTTCATCATCCAGTGAAAGCTAAAATCTGAATTTCAATCCTTAAATAATATGTGAGCCGTGACTCGAGAAAACTGGTCTTCGGGGTTTCCGACCAGGTCTGACACAAACCGACCTGTTCAGTCACAGTTCAGGCTAGAAGATTTAAGAAGAAGAGAAATTGTACTATCCGTGTAGCGAAAACAAAGGCGCTGATCAGTTGTGCAGTTACTGCACAGCTGATCTGCGCCTTTGTTTTCGCATAGGCAAAAATCTGGTTTTCTCGTGGCGCGGCTCATGTATAAGGAGCAAGATATGCTCTGTCCCATCAAGGTGGTTATCTGGAAAGAATAAACTAAAATCAAAGTTTGCGTCCACAAACAAGATTATTGTATCAAGAATTTCAATAAGAGCTGTTTTGCATCTTCATGAAATGAAGAATCATAAAATAAAATAAGCAACATATGCATAGATGAGATTAATGATTTGTTCATTAGATTTTGACATTAAAATATACATTTTCTTTCACGTCACCTTGAATTTTTGCTCTTTCTGTTCTTTTCTAGAATTTAACGATGTTGACATTGCGAGAAAACAAGATAAAAGAGTTGCCAAAAGGGATTGGAAATTTAGTTCATTTAAGTACTTTTGACATATCCCACAACCATCTAGAGCATTTACCCGAAGGTAAGAAAAGATTGTCTGTCTGTCTGTCTGTCTGTCTGTCTGTCTGTCTGTCTGTCTGTCTGTCTGTCTGTCTAGCTGTCCATCTGTCCATCAATCTGGCTGTCTGTCTGTCTCTTTCTGTGTGTGTGTCAGGCTGTCTGGCTGTCCGTGTCTGTCCACCCATCCACCAATCTGTCTGTCTGTCTGTCTGTTGCAAAACAGATCCACTTGTTTATTTAGAAACCATTTGGAGATACTTTGATGATTTGTTCAAGTTGTTGTTTTACGTCCCATTAAACAGCTATTGTCATGTTGGGACTTTGCCTCCAATGTATGGGAAATCTACCCAACATTGGCATTATGCTATTGTGTATGATGTTATGTTGAAGTGAATGACACAATGTCATTGAGTACAATGTTCTATTCCAGAGGTTGGTAATTGTGTAATGTTGAGCTCCCTAGATTTACAACACAATGAACTCCTAGATATTTCTATGTCATTGCGTACAATTTTATTTCATTGTGTATGATGTGATGTCATTGTGTACAATTTTATTTCATTGTGTATGTTGTGATGTCGTTGTGTATCATGCTGCATTCCAGAGACTGGTAATTGTTTAATGTTGAGCTCCCTAGATTTTCAACACAATGAACTAGATATCTCTATGTCATTGTGTATTTTTTTGTTTATGATGTGCTGTCATTGTGTACCATTCTGTGTTCCAGAGATTGGTAATTGTGTGATGTTGAGCTCCCTAGATTTACAACACAATGAGCTCCTAGATATTCCAGATTCTATTGGTAATCTCATGTCACTCACAAGACTAGGCTTAAGGTAAGGAAGAAATGTTCAAAGTATTTTCTGTGGAAATAAATTTCTAAGGTTCTGGAAAGAAAACGGTACTGGCATACTATTATCTTCTATTGATAATATGGTTATGAGATGTAGACCATTGATAGTCAGACTGCTTCTAGAGGGCAGGGGAATTAACTCACCGGTGCAGAGTTGAGTCTTTGAGCAAGACGTTAACTTCCTATAGCACATGTACTGGTTAATAGCCAGGTAGCTTTGGCTGCATCCCAACTTGAATGAAAAATTGTTGACTAGGATGTTAAACCTCAATACAAACATGTTAAACCTCAATACAAGCTAACATTTTAACATGGTCTGATTGTGTGGACCCCAAAGATAGCATTTTAATTTGTATTCTGTACTTAGAAATTTAGAATAATTCTGTATTTATTCTGTACGTTTATTTGTAAGTTTGGAAAAGTTTGCAAAAACTTAACTACAGTCTCACAATTTCAAAGTTCTCTATTGTAAAGACTTACTAATACATGCAATTAGGAAATAGAAAATTCAAGAAATAAAAAGTCAAGTACAAATTTTTTAACTTACACTTTTGTTTAATTTATATTACAGGTATAATAGGTTAACGTGTGTTCCCGCCAGTTTGGCCAACTGTACAAATATGGATGAGTTCAACGTGGAAGGAAACAATATAGCTCAGTTACCCGTGAGTACACATGTTACAGTTTATTCTTACAACATAGAAGTAGTTACCAAAAACTAAAAAAAAAACTGAAAATCTACCTAAAAATAAAAAACTGAAAATCTACCAAATACTAAAAATTGGAAAATCTACCAAAAACTAAAAAAAAAAACCTAAATATATACCAAAAACTAAAGAAACTGAAAATCTACCAAAAACTAAAAAAATGCAAAATTGGTAACCTATTCACAACTTTTTGCATTACACACATGCATTACACACATACATACTTTGAGTACTGGACAGTACACCTATGACAAGGGAATATGGCAGGGATCTTAGTGTTGGCACTTGGCAGCATTAATTTAGGAGTCGTTTTTTTGTCAATTTGTTAGCCAATCAGATCTTAAATATACTGTAAAAGTAGTTTCTCGACTGAATGACTCATTTTCTATTGGGTCTATGAGCTCATACAATGGGAAGGGAGAGTGATCAGAACATTTTACTGAAGAAAGTTTATCTTGTGAAATTTCATAGTTCACGAATATGACTATGTCCGAGACCCTTAAAACAGATCTTATGCCTGCCTATATTTCTGTTTTCAGGAAGGTTTATTATCTAGTTTAACAAATTTAAAAAGTATCACAGTTCCTCGGAACGCGTTCCAGTCGTATCCTTCTGGGGGCCCAGCCCAGTTCTGCTCTGTTGAGGTAAGTGTTAAAGAAGACCTAAATATTACCAAAACAGGCCCATGCAATATACAGCAATTTTAAGCGTAAAAATTGAAAACTTTCAATAGAAAAAAAAATGATATTTTTCTTATGCTGTAAGTTGGGAAATTTTTGTGTGATTTTTATTTCGCAAATTTTTTATTTCTGAATTATAAGCGAATTCACGAATTCGCGAGGGAGTACTCTTGCAGTTTTTAAGTTGGTAGTAATTATTTATTAGCGAAAACATTATTTTTGTGGGGCGAAAAATTCGTGAATAGTTCTCCTGGACATTTCGGAATTTACAGTATTTGCTCAAAACATTGATTGTGGGTACACATTAGAACCACCTCAAGAAGGCGGTTCTAACCAGTACCCACAATCTATGTTTTCAATCAAAAAGTAAGAAAAATAGGTATAGCCCTGTATACCCCAGTTTTACTATTTAAAAGTAGGATTCACGGGGGTATACTTTTCATGAACATGTTTTCCTGATGTAAATGGAATATCTGATAGTGATTGATGATAACTAAGTGGTAAATTTGCTCATTTCTTCATAAAACCTGTGTTGTAAATGCTCATTAGAGTCTAGTGTTTTTTGCAGATATTTTGCAATCAGCTAAGTATAGATAAACATGTTCTTGCCAAAATTGAGCACTTAGTTTGTTGCTTAGTGTGCATCAAACAGTTTGAAAATCTGTTGACAAATAATAAAGTTTGTACCAAGAAAACATTTAAATAGGAATAATATTATTGTATTTTTTTTTTTTTTTTTTTTTTTTTTTTTTTTTTTCAGGCAATCAACATGGAACACAACCAGATAAATAAAATTCCGTATGGAATCTTCTCCCAAGCCAGATATCTGTCCAAACTGAATATGAAGGATAACCAACTCACTTCTCTACCTCTAGGTAAATATTGTATACTCGGCCAAAGTGCCGCGTTATGAGAAAAAGTGCATTTTGCTAATGCGAAAACAAAGGCGGAGATCAGCTTCGCAGTAACTTCGAAGCTGATCAGCGCCTTTGTTTTCACAAGATGGATAGTACAATCCCTTTTCTTTCTAAATCCAAAATTTCCAGCCTCTAGTGATCTGCTGTGCTTGTACAGCTCTGTTTGTGTCCGACCTGTCCAGAAAACCACATTGTTGGTTCTCTCATGACGCGGCTCAAATATTGTATACACAGCCACATGTGTGGGTTGATACACTTTATTGCCTTGTAAACCATTGATTTGGAGTTTGGTCCCAGTGATTCCAGGATGAGACCTAAAACTATAGGGGAGTGCGGTGGCATAGTGAGAGATCATGGGTCGATCCCCACTAGCAGCACCATTTTGTGTCATTTTGCAAAACATGCTAACTCGCCACTCCCCAGAGTACTGGTTAAAACCCAGAAAGTGGTGGCTCCATCCAGACATGACTGAAAAAACTGTTGAGTGGGACATTCAATCTCAATACAAACAAACAAGCCAAAGGGGGAGCGCAGTGCCCTTGTGGTATAGTATATAGTGTCCGACTCACAATCAAGCAGTCCGTATGGACCGGGATGTTTAACCTCAATACAAGCAAAGGAGTTATTCGAATCTCTGTAAGTGAGCGCGACACGAGAAAACCAACACTGTGGTTTCCGACCAGGTCCGACACAATCCAGGCTCTACAACCACAGAAGACAGATAGATTTCGGAAATTTCGGATTTAGAAAGAAGAAGAATCATACTATCCCTGTAGTGAAAACAAAGACGCTGATCAGCTTCGCAGTTACCGCGAAGCTGATCTGCGTCTTTGTTTTCACATAATGCAAAATGTTCATTTTCTCTTAATACAGCTCCTGTAATTCTACTTCCTTGTATCTAAACTGTTGGATTATCTCCCCTGTTTTCAGACATTGGTAACTGGACCAATATGGTGGAGTTGAATTTGGGCACGAATCAGTTGACAAGAATACCGGAAGATATACAGAACTTAGAAAAATTAGAAGTTCTCGTCCTTAGTAATAATTTATTAAAGGTATGTTCACAAGTTTGCTGGTATTACTATACAGTTCAACCTCTTTATAACATTCCCCACTATAATGCGGTTTTCAATATAACATGGCCATGTCATGACTCCTATATGATTATTTTCTTATATGGCTATTGTAAGTAACCTCATTATAACATGGTTTCACTTATAGCACAGTCTGATTCTAATCATTCTATGGACTCCAAAGATAGCGTTACAATGAGGTTGGCCTGTATTTTGTTTTTACTTTGCTGGAACTGTTTATCTTAGATTTGTACAAGGTACCTTTGACGCAGCTCAAATCATCATTGTTTATGTCATCCTAAAGTTCAATATTTAAAGCATAAGTTTTCCACATAACATATTCGAAAAAAACAAACAGTGTACAAGTTTTAATTGTAGAAAAAAGATAAAAAAAAAATAGATTTTCAGTTTTGAAACTTCTCGTTAATTTTATTTTTTAGAGGGAAAATAGCATGTAAAATTACATTTTGTATTAATAGCTATATTTTTTTGTTTCATTGTCAGCGATTGCCAGCCAGTATTGGTAATTTAAAGAAATTACAAGTGTTAGATTTAGAAGAAAACAAATTAGAATCACTTCCACAAGAAATAGGTATGTACCAGCTTGATTTTAAGTTTTTGTACAAACAAACGAGTCTTTGCAAGCAAGGCAAAGTTCTGTCAAATGTTTTATTAACCTATATTCGACAGATTGATTTGCCCATCATTATCACTTGGATGAGTTCACTTTCAATTTTAGGGGTGTTAGAAGTAATTCTTAGTTTTTTTCATTTTTCGATGAAATTACTTTTAGCAAACAGTATTGCCCCAGATGGGACGCCGCGTTTTGAAAACAATCTGAAAACAATTATACTGAATAATTCAATTTTTGCAGTTCTAAAAAATTCTGCATATTATATGGGTGTGTTCGTAATGCGGAGTTTGTAGTTAGTGTGGTGGTCTAGTTGTAGTGCTTGGCATTCTGAATTGAGAAGTCCTTGGTTTGAAGCCCACTTGGGTGGTCTGTTGTGTCCTTAAGCAAGACACATTTCTCTCTATAGTACTGGATAAAGGGAGAGCGCTGGCCTAGTGGTAGAGCATCAGACTCCAAATCTAGAGGTCCTGGGTTAGATCCCCACAAGAGTCACCATGTTGTGTCCTTGAGCAAGACACATTAACTCCCTAGAGTACTGGTTAAAACCCAGGAAGCAATGGCTCCGTCCCGACATGACTGAAAAATTGTTGACTTGGACGTTAAACCTCAATAAAAAAAAAGTACTGGATAAGACCAAGGAAGAGGTGGCTCTATCCTGAATTACTGAAAAAATGTTGACTGGGACTTGAAAACAAACATTGTTTGAATTCTTAATTTGAAACATTCTGGAAGTACTCACTTGAATTATCTTATTTTCGCTCAAAACATACATTGTGGGTACACATTAGACCCACCTTGCTGAGATGGTTCTAACGAACACCCACAATGTTTGTTTTCGATCAAACATAAGAAATTTAGGTATACCCCTGTAAAACCCCAGTTTTTCTATAAAAAAGTGGTGTTTAAGGGGGTATACATTTCACGGACATGTTTTTCTAATTGAAAATTCTGAGGACTTGTTTTCTTTGAAGTCAACTTTGAAGCCTGTCTGAACAAATTGGGTTACGATCACTGACATTTCGAAGAATCTGGACACCTATACATGTATCTGAATTTAAGGCATTATAAGGAGTATTTTGTATTAGTATCATTGCTATTTTCAATTTTGCAGGTCAATTGACACAATTACGGCGGTTAGTTGTTCAAACAAATCAGCTGACATCATTACCAAGGGCAATAGGGTAAGAAAGGTTATATTTATATAATTAGACATAAAGTATCAAAGGCGGCCCCCGTGGCCGAGCGGTTAAGGGCACTGTTTCTTAATCACTCGATCATCTCACCGCTGTGTCTGGTGTGGGTTCGAGCCCCGCTCTGGCCACGTGATACAAGCCAAGTTCTGCTTGCAGGTGTGCCAGGTGGTTTTTCTCGGGGTTCTCCCATTTTCGCCCCACCTACTGATTGGCCTGTCTCATATGAGCTGAAATAATCTTGAAAGGGATGTAAAACTGAATTAAAAAATAAAAAATGAGGCGGCTCATATAGATTTTGTGTAATTTACAGATGCTTGAGTAATCTACAATATCTGGGTGCTGGGGAAAATAATCTTACTTCCATCCCAACAGAAATAGGTGAGTGAGATTAACTGTATAATTCTATATTTAAGATTCCAGAAAACAATGTCTCACTGGACCTTAGCTGCCATACTAGCTGGCTTTATGTTATAATCTCTAGTCAATAAAGAAATAATTTTCACGATAATTTTGCATATTTCTGGATAAAGTCCTATGTTGTGGGCACACAGAATCAACTTGACAAGGCGATTCTACAAAACTCTGCTAAATTGTTAATATGTGTGTGATCATAATAATTGAGCCTCCTCGTGGGAAGAGCAACAATGTGGTTTCCGAACAGGTCCGACACAAACCAACCTGTACAAACACAGAAAAGAGCTAGAAGCTTGAAATTTTGGATTTGAGTAGAAGAGGAATTGTACTATCCGAGTAGCGAAAACGAAGGCGCTGATCAGCTTTGCTGTTACCGCGAAGCTGATCTGCGTCTTTGTTTTCGCATATGCAGTTTGTTGGTTTTCCCATGGGGCGGCTCAATTATATTCATTAGATGAGGTAATTCACTGGATATCAGGGATGTCATATGATACATGATCTTTTATCATATAACTGCTGTTTTCCAGTGGATAACGTCATGTAATAAAAAGTGTTATGACCACACGCATATTAACACTTTTGCGGGAATAAGTAACATCATTCACAACTTCAGTAACAACAATGTAAATGCAACTTTTATAAAAGGCAATAAAATCCTAGTTTGAAAGTCATATGATAAAACGAATCTTACACTGGCGGTCATTTCATATGAAATTAATTGAACTCGTCGAAGCCTCGTTTAATAAATTTCATATGAAAAGGCCAATCTTGTAAGATCCTCTATATAAATAATTTCCAGGTGCTCTACAGAACCTCGAGACATTGTACATTAATGATAATCAAGATCTCCATAACCTGCCGTACGAGCTAGCGCTATGTTACAGTCTCCAGATCATGAGCATCGAGAACTGTCCGCTTAGTAAACTTCCACCAGAAATCGTTGCCAGAGGACCTTCATTAGTCATACAGGTGAGTAAAAATGTACAAGTAGGCAATGATCAGGAAATGGCGCAATCTGAACGAATTTCCACAAACCGAGGGGTGGGAAAAAACTAAAATGACACTTAGGTACTTACACCAAGAAAACATATCGTAAGCCATGTGAGCAGCTATTCCCCAATAGGCGGCCACTCACCTAAACTGAACTAAAAATATGAAAACGTACATAGGGCTCAAACAGCACAAAAATCCGACTCCAAAACACAAAACAATTAGAACCACAACAGAAGTTACGCCTTGGAACGATCAGTAATATAAAATTACTGGGGGGCTTAAACCGGACTTACAGGTGCCTAACCTCACCCTCATCTTCTGCAGTGGTTCACAACATTTATTTAGTTGTTCGGTCCTTGTGGTGAATCTCTAACTAGTCAATGAATCATCATGGACAAACATCTTGAAATTTTCAATGATAGACTGAGTGGTTCAGGCAGCTGATTTCATTACAGGTCAACCTCATTATAACGTTATCTTTTGGGTCCATAGAAGCAGACTGTGTTATAAGTGAAACCAAGTTATAATGAGGTTGCTTTCTGTAAACATATAGCAAAATAATCAATTTGGGAGCAGTGACGTGACCATGTTTTATTGAAAACTGCATTAGAAAGTGAGGCTCATCATAAGGAGGTTGAAGTGTTGCTGATTTCATTATTACCGCTCTTAATCATTCAATCCTCTCTCTTGTATCCAGTGTTTGTCCAAGCCCCGCTGGTGACAGTGGGTTGTGTCTTTGAGCAAGACACATTAAGTCCCCATAGTACTTGTTAGTAGCTACTAGGAAGCAATGACTGTGTTCCATTATGACTGAAAATTTGTTGACTGAAACATTAAAACACAAAACAAACAAGCATGATAAGGGCTATAAAACTTGTTTTTGCTTTGCCAATGTCTGTTTGTAGATATTTCAGAAGTAGCTATCTTAATTGTTCTTTTTTGCTTTTTTTGCAGTTTCTGAAAATGAATGGACAGTATATGTAAAACATTTGTGATATGGAAGGTGAAGGTCGATGGGTAAAATAGTTGCTAAGCAACAACCCTGCTGGTCGCTAGGGAATTTCTAGCATGGGGTACTAGAGGACATCTGCTGGTTGATAGGCAACTCCAGTGGTTACATGCAACTGAAGTGGTTACACGCCACTATAGTGACTGCTAGGCAACCATAGTGGTTTGTGGACATTTTAAATGGTTGCTAGGCAGCTATAATGGTTGCCAGGCATTTGCAATGGTTGCTAGACAACTGTACAGTGGTTGCTAGGCAACCTCAGCTGGCTAAGAGAAAATTGGTACCAGCTGAAGTAGAGTTACTAGTCTGTTTTGAGTGGTTGCCATGGTTACCTACAGGAGGTCATGGTCATGTTGATGTATTGTGATAACTGCTTTTAATGACATATTCAGTAGCTTTTATTAAGATTGTTTGTTAGTAATTGTTAAAGAGTTTTTGTCATTTTTTATGAAAACTAGATGGCTTTCCGAGGGACTTCATCTTGGCACCAATGATGCCAATATTATGGAGATTTGTCTAAATTTATCATTCAGTGGCCATTATCTATCCATCTTGATAGTGATTTTGTAATAAGTATCAGCAATAGCTTTTCAGAACCAGCAAAATGACTGCTTTGCTCTGAGGAATCTCTTATCAGTCATGGCTAGTTTTATAGTTTTATCTTTTTTTTTTTCTTTTCTTTTTTTTTTTTTGTCGGCTGTTAAATATATGGCTTGGGTCATGTACTTTGCTCAAGGATGCACTTTTAGGGTCACAGGGTGATGACCTAGCTGTAGAGTGTCAGACTGAACCAAGAGGTCCTGCTCAACTCAGCTGAGACTGAAATCTAAAATGTCCATAAATATTGAAGTAGCCAAAATAAATTGAAAATTTGGGTCTAAATCAGAAAACCTGCAATTTATTGCTCATTTGAGCCGTGACGTGAGAAAACCGGTCTTCGGGGTTTAGACCAGGTCCGACACAAACCGGCCTGTACAGTCTCAGAAGCAGGCTAGAAGCTTGAAATTTCGGATTTAAGAAGAAGAGAAATTGTACTATCCGTGTAGCGAAAACAAAGGCGCTGATCAGCTTCGCAGTTACTGCGAAGCTGATCTGCGCCTTTGTTTTCGCATAGGCATAAATTCGGTTTTCTCGCGATGCGGCTCATTTATCCTGCTAATAAAATATTGTTGGCATTTTAACATTTATGAGCAGGATGAATTTTAGTCTCAGGCTCTCAGCTGAGTTGAGAATGAAAAAGGTTTATAACCATTACGAAAACATGCCCATGCAATATCAAGAGATTTTTTAAAGTTGTAAAAAAAAGTGAAAATTTTCATTTTTTATATTTTTCTTATTTTTGCTCAAAACATAGATTGTGGGTACACGTTAGAACCGCCTCGGCGAGGCGGTTCTAACGAGTACCCACAATCTATGTTTTGAAGCAAAAATAAGAAAAATAGGTATACCCCTGCATACCCCAGTTTTACTATATAAAAGTGGGGTTTGAGGGGGTATTCATTTCACGGACATGTTTTCCTGATGCCTCGAGGACAGGCACCAGCCTGTGTCCTTGAGCAACACATTAAACCCCCAGAGTACTGGTTAATACCCAGAAAGCAGTGGCTCCATCTCAAGATGACTTAAAATTGTTGACTGGGTCATTAAACCACAAAACAAACAAAAAATGTACTTGGTACAGAACTAAAGAAGATATTGACGATCTTGCTAGTTTTATTGTGCTGCAGTTTATCTTTTTCTTTTTTTTTCTATCACGTTTAATTATAGTCAAAGTTGGTATTAATGAAGATAGGATATTTTTTGTAAATTCTCTATCAGACATTTGAGCCGCCTCGTTGGAAAACCAACAATGTGGTTTCCGAACAGGTCCGACACACACCGGCCTGCACAAGCACAGAAAAGAGCTAGAAGCTTGAAATTTCGGATTTAAGTAGAAGAGGAATTGTACTATCTGAGTAGCGAAAACAAAGGCGCTGATCAGCTTCGCGGTTACCGCGAAGCTGATCTGCGCCTTTGTTTTCGCCTATGCAGATTGTTGGTTTTCCCATGAGGCGGCTCATTTATTGCAGAAAAAATGAGAAATGTCTCTTGTCAATTCATACATGCCTGATTTATATCGATGTTGTTCAAATGACATCTACATTATGAAAACATGACCATCCAATATACAGAGATTTTTTTTCAGTTGTAACAAATGATATTTTTAATATTTTTGATCCAAAACAAAAATAAGAAAAATGGTATACAACTGTATGCCCCAGTTTTACTATATAAAGGTGGGGTATAAGGGGGTATTCATTGCATGGACATGTTTTCCCGATGCATAGTTTCAAGGGGATAATGTCTTGTAACTAATAGAGGTGAACCCTACACTATGATACAGAACACATTTGCTGGAAAAAAGAGCAGCAACTGTTTAGTATGCTTATGTTATTGTAAAATTGAAATTTCCTGGGTTCAAGCCTTGCTGGGGTGCCATGTATTTTCCTTGAGCAAGATGCACACATAAACTCTCCATAGTGCTGGTTAAAATCCAGGAAGCGACGACTGAAAAAATTGACTGGGGAATTGAAGCCCCCGAATTGACATATGTACATGCCAGGGTCTACATACTTGTCTGTCAGCCCACCTACTGCTTGATTCATTTCAATATGAGCGAAATGATCTTGAAAGGGATGATAAATTGATAAATGCACAAACTGGTTACACAGTATAAAATGTTTGCTATGATTATGTCCCTTTATAGTATACCATGTAAAAATAACATTAGTAGTCTCAGCATGTGCTAAGTGAGCCACGACGCAAGAAAATAGGTTTTCATGGTTTCCAACCCGGTCTGACACAAACTGGTCTGTGCAGCCACAGAGACTTGAAATTTCGGATATAACAAGAAGAGGGATTGTACTATCCGAGTAGTGAAAACATGGGCACTGATTAGCTTTCTGATCAGTGCTTTTGTTTTCGCCTATGCAGAATGTTTGTTTTCTCATGAAGCGGCTCTATTTTTCTTATGCTGAAGTTAAATGCTGCATATGAAATGTCATTCAGATTTTGTTTTAGAAATCTTGAAAATTCTTTGTTTTTCATTTTTGCGCATCATCAATTTTGTTCTGCCATATTGAGCTTTCAAGCCTGCTTCTCAGTATGCACCTGTCAATATTTTTTGTTAAGCCTTTTTTCCATGGACAATTTTTTCTTAGACAAAGATTATTTGTCACAGAAACTTTGGCAATGACTATGCATTCACACAGCAGAGATTACTTATATTACTTAAGTCCAATTCGCATGCGCCAAAAATACACACGTGTAAATATACTCCGGTGTGCAAATTTTACTCGGGGTAAGTAAATGGCGCATGCGAACGCAAATACACACCGGAGTATATTTACATATGGGTAAATTTACTCCTGGGTCTGACCAGATGCAAATTTTATTTTTACAAATACACACGTGTAAATTTACTATAATGTCCCATGCGAACGCAAAGTAAAATTTACCCATGAGTATTTTTATTTCTAGTCAATATTCTGCTTTTAGATAATGAATTTTCTCATTTTTTGTTCCTAACTGATTATATGACAGTTGCTGAAACTGTGGACATTGTTGCTAAATAAGAGTTTATTGCCATTCATAACATTTTAGATCATATTGAGTGCAAACAGCCACACTATTTCTTTATCATTCTTGGTTAGGATTCTTGGGGCATTTTAACAGGAATTCCTTGTGAAAGGATGAAAAAAGGGAACTGTATAACTGCTAAGGTTAAGCCTGACCATTACATGATTCCCCTCTGCTGCCAAAGTCTACATGAACACCTTGAAGCAGCCTCTTCTTGTTTCGCAAATACAGAAAACTTAAATGAACAGGTTTTAATCCAGAAATGATAAATTTACCTACAAAAATACTCCTGGCGATAAAACCCATGCGAACGCAATTTAAATTTACTCTCAGGTTGATTTGCACACCGGAGTATAAATACACACCGGAGTATATTTACACGCGTGTATTTTTTGTGCATGCGAATTGGACTTTAGCCTGCTCACCTTTGTCACAGATATTTGACAATGAAACTTGGTCACAGAATTGAATTTACACAAGCATATTTTTCTGCAACAAACCTACTTCGTCAAAGAAATATTGTCCGTGGAAGTGAGGCCTTAAGCCCCAGAAAATAATTTCAATGTGGGTATGCAGATGTTTACATAACATTACGAAAACTTGCCCATGCAATATACAGAGACTTTTTTCACCTGTAAAAAT
The DNA here is from genome assembly GCA_964017185.1 of Rugalucina vietnamica. Taxonomy (NCBI): domain Eukaryota; kingdom Metazoa; phylum Mollusca; class Bivalvia; order Lucinida; family Lucinidae; genus Rugalucina; species Rugalucina vietnamica. The sequence continues at coordinate 20,229,594 of OZ024878.1, read as the reverse complement.
TGAAATTTTCATCAGAAAAGTTTGATATTTTTCTTATTTTTGCTCAAAACATAGATTGTGGGTACACGTTAGAACCGCCTCGAGGAGGCGGTTCTAACGAGTACCCACAATCTATGTTTTGGAGCAGAAATAAGAAAAATAGGTATACCCCTGCGTTTTGCTATATAAAAGTGGGGTTTAAGGGGGTATTCATTGTAGGGACATGTTTTCCTGATGCTTTTCTCAGTTTTGCACAGAATACAGACGCGATGCATACAAGACAAAATTGCTTTGTATGGTACATCTAAGTATATGCACATAATTTAGGCACGATTCGAGAAAACCGGTCTTTGGGGTTTCCGACCAGGCCTTACACAAACCGGTCTGTGCAGCTACAGTAGATGGCTAGAAGCTTGAAATTTCGGATTTAGGAAGAAGAGAAATTGTACTGTCGGTGCAGCAAAAAAAACAAAGGCGCTGATCAGCTGTGCAGTTACTGCACAGCTGATCTGCGCCTTTGTTTTCGCATAGGCAAAAGTCTGGTTTTCTCATGACGCGGCTCAATTTGTGTTTTGTTCAAAAATAAGAAATATTTCATCAAATGATTTACAAAATCATTTGTATCTCTCATGTTTCTCACTAGAAAGATAAATCTTACACTGAGCTAAATTACTGTTATTGTATGAAACATCGTCAAATACATATGAACCGCCGCACAAGAAAACCAGGTCCAACAAAAAACATTTTGTGCAGACACAAGATGGCTAGAAGCTTGAAATTTGGGAACAAAAAAGAGGGATTGTACTCTCAGTGCTGCGAAAACACTGATCAACTGTGCAGCTGTACTAAGTCTTTGTTTTTACGTACACAAACCTCTGTTACTTTTTTTTCATGATTCGACTCATGTAATAAGTTGCCATAATTTTTTTGTTCTATCATGATTTGATAGTTTTGTTGTTCACATAAGACTTGATTTTTGTTGTTCATTTTAGTGTTGATAATTTTTAATCTGTCCATCCTAGTATCATTACATGGTAATTTTTTGAAGGTGCTATTTATGTTTTTTTTTCTTTGGTTATTTTCATGATTTGAAATGGATTATTTTTTGTCATTTTCCTCTAATTCTTATGCCTTGTTCTAGAGTGTGGGTGTCATAGTTGATTGTTCCGGGGTTCAAACCCTACCTGGACAGGGGGTTTTCGTTGACTTTACAAAAACTTGCCCATGCAATATACAGTGATTTTTTTTTTGTGGTAAAACATGTAAATGTCTTTGGAAAATATGTGATATTTTTAATATTGTCATTCAAAACATTGATTGTGGGTACATGTTAGAACCGCCTCACGGAGGCAGTTCTAATGAGTGTCTACAATCTATGTTTGAATCAAAATTAAGGAAAATAAGTACACCCCTGTATACCCCAGTTTTAATATTATAAAAGTGGGGTATAAGGAGGTATACATAACACAGACTAGTTATCGTTTGAGCAGGACAAACCACCCAGAAAGTGCTGGCTTTGTCCTAACAGTAGTGAAAAATTTTTGCTGGGACATAGAATTCAAATCAAACAAGAATAAAAACCTATACTATGGGGAAAAATAGATTTTGCTGATGTCTGAAGTGGACTCAATATTACATGTATGCCCTTTTAAGGGAAAGTAACAAAAATAATTCTTGTCATAAAAATAGCCATCATCAGTTCTTTAGTTTTGTTGATGTGTTAAGTGCTAATTGTTATTACCATCTCGTGTTTCCCTTCGTTTTCAACAGGACTTATTGTCATGTGAAATATGAGCCGCATCGTGAGAAAACCGGATTTTTGCCTAGGCGAAAACAAAGGCGCAGATCAGCTTCGCGGTAACCGCGAAGCTGATCAGCGCCTTTGTTTTCGCTACTCGGATAGTACAATTCCTCTTCTACTTAAATCCGAAATTTCAAGCTTCTAGCTCTTTTCTGAGCTTGTACAGGCCGGTTTGTGTCGGACCTGGTCGGAAACCCCGAAGACCGGTTTTCTCGCGTTGCGGCTCATATGATGTTACTTGAATGATTCTTTTTGTGAGGGCTCCATTAAAACAGGGGTGTGGTTGTTCAGTGTGTCATTCGTCACCTCAGTTGGGCCAGGTAGTCTTTGAGCAAAGATATATCGGCTAATCATAGAACTGGTTAATACTTAGGAAGTGGTGGATCCATTTCAATGTGACTGCAAAATTGTTGACTAGGAGTTTAAACACATATATACACAGTAATAGTACTTCAGTCATCTACAAATGAGACATGTCATGAGAAAACCAACAATGTGGTTTAAGAACAGGTCAATCACAAACTGAGTTGTACAAGTGCAGAAGATGGCTAGATGCTGGAAGTAGAAAGTAGAGGAATTGTACTATCCGTATAGCAAAAACAAAGGCGCTGATCAGCTTTGCAGTAACTGCGAAGCTGAGCTGCACCTTTGTTTTCGCCAATGCAAAATGATGGTTTTCTCATGATGTGGCTCATTAATTCAGCCAAAGTTGTACTTCTGATGTACATGTACTTCAAACAATCTGCTTTTATGCTCTCCAGTTTTCAGAATGTACTGTAAATTACCTATTCATTGTTGGGTATTTGATGTTGTTCGATGTTTTTTACTTGTAATATAGATCAGCAAATTTCATCCTGTTAAAATGACATTTTATGGAGTGGACAGGTGCCATTATATAAGAAATGAATTAATTTTCCTGCTATTCATGGAGATATGAACCATAAGCTAACAAAGTTTTGAACAACTGGCAACAGGTTAACATGGATTGCAAGTTTGGCTGCACAAAAATTCCAAATAGCTAGCAAAGTAAAGCTTACGTGCATGAGTCTCTGATAGTCAAGAGATGTGAGCACAGTTGAGTTATTGTAAATTTATTTATATTGTGTTTGATATTGTGTAGGGATCGGATGCAGCAATTTTACTCTTTGACAAAAGTTATAATGCAAGTTTAAGTTTTGTAGTGTTTTATAAGTTAAAACACGCAAAATAATTTTTAATCATATTTTTTATTCAACAATTTAATTGATGGATTTGGAATGGAAACATTCTATAGCAAAAAATGGATGAAAACTTAATTGCAGCCTATCAAAATTACAGAACAGGTTTCTAATGCACTATTTCATGATAAAGAATGTTTCAGATCTAAACTGATAAGATGAGCTGCGTCATTAGAAAACCAGATTTTTGCCTTGGCGAAAACAAAGGCGCAGATCAGCTGTGCACTGATCAGTGCCTTAGTTTTCACTGCACGGATAATACAATTCTCTTCTTTCTAAATCCAAAATTTCCAAGCTTCTAGCCATCTTCTGTAGCTGCCCAGGCTGGTTTGTCACAGACCTGGTCGGAGACCCCGAAGTTCTCACGTCGCAGCTCAGATAAGAAGTCAATAAAAGCCTAAAATCAAGCTATGTAAATTGAGCCGCATCGTGAGAAAACCGGAATTTTGCCTATGCGAAAACAAAGGCGCAGAATGATCAGCTTCGCGGTAACTGCGAAGCTGATCAGTTACCGCGAAGCTGATCAGCGCCTTTGTTTTCGCCACTCGGATAGTACAATTCCTCTTCTTCTTAAATCCGAAATTTCAAGCTGCTAGCCCTTGTCTGTAACTGTACAGGCGGGTTTATGTCGGACCTGGTCGGAAACCCCGAAGACCGGTTTTCTTGCGTCGCGGCTCAATTATGCATGTCATATTCTGTAGTTCTCTGAACTTTGTCATGTCAAGGGAGAGAATTTAGGAACAATCTGTCACAGATCAGATTGAAGAGTTAAACGTCCAACACTGACATTCCCAGAAAGGTCAACGCTATAAGATTATAAAAAAATTACAATGTTACTCTCATTGAAAACAAGTTTTTCTGTCTGCTTCTCAAATAAATAGCAAAACACATATTTGTTTACCAATAATGTTCATTCTCACATTGTTTGTTCATATGTATTCATGTTTTTCTAGCTCACCCGAGTCAGTGAGCTTTACTGGCCTGTTTGGGCCTTTGTTTTAATACATTGAGCCATATTGTTTTTGATTGTGTAGGTTATTCTTCAATGTTATCATTAAAATGATGAGATGTTGACTTCAGATTTTTTTTATTCCATATCCCTTAACATATTAACTTTGATTTTTAGTCCAGTTACTTGGCTGTGTAATAATAATCTTTATTTACTGTTTCTGGGTATATATACACACAGAAAGAAGTAAAGGAACACCCAATTTTAAAGTTTTTCGTATGGGATAAAAATTTCAAAATACTATTGACAACACCTGAAATATTAAAGACACAAAATCTTAAGTGAGTATGCTTGTTGACATTCCCTGATAATGGTTTGTAAAAATAAGAACAGGTATATAGATCGACATTGACCTCAGACACGCGAAAAGCTTGGCGAGTTAACTAAGTAGCATGTGTATGGATATTCAGATTGTAACAGTACAAATACTTACTGTGCGTGCATGTAATGGAATACTTGAGGCAATTTGTACTGATTTACCTTCATGGACTTGTCGATCCTTTGACGCGACAGGTCAAAATCGAGTGATATATCTATCTACTTGCTTATAATATTTTCCAGTATAACTGTATACGATTGTTGCCCTTGAGTGAGGGTGACATGACAATATGCTCACCTGAGTTGGGTAATACTGCACGAGGGCAATATAACCTGCCAAGGGTGAACAAATCGTCATGTCACCCTCAAGGGCAACAATTGTTTTTATTATACGGATCGAGCCCCTGTTGAAACAGATCAGACATGCCACATGACAAACGCATGTGACTACAAGTGTATCTGCACATATAGGTGGATATGACATCAGCGGGTAATGTGCTCATGCAACATGACAGAATAGCACTCTCCACATCCACTGTAAACAAACGCATGTGACTACAAGTGCAGCTGCAATTTTTAGATAGAGGGTAATATGATCATGTGATATGACGTCAGAGGAATATGATCATGCGACATGACAGAATAGCACCCTCCGCATGACCTGCTCTGAACCAATTAAAATCCACGCTCAGCAAATGGATATTAATGAGGAATAATAATGATTATTGTGGTCTATCATAACGGAGCACAGCACCAAAATATAACCCTTTTACACAAAATATTTACTAAATCGAATCATCACGCTAAGCACATAGATGACTTGGAAAAAAAAATGACTTAAAATAGAAAAAAAATGACTTGGAATAAAAATAAAATTGACAAGAAGATGTTTAATGGTTTATTTTGTCACAAATTTCACTGTTTTAATAGGCACCGAGCACAAAATGGACAATGAGAAACAAAAATTTCTGCAACTAAGTGGTGACATTGACAATGGAGCTCATTGACCTTGAAGCTATAAAACCTTTCTTCATGCTCAACTTTGAAATTTATCGTATTCTCAATCATTGGCATTTTATCATTTATTTGTCAGGAAAAAATGGCTTTCTATGGTTATCTTAACCAGAAATTTCTACCAGTTTTGGTTATCTTAATATTTACGTACAAGCAGTTTAAATATCATGCTCAACTATAAATGCTCAACTGATTTGAGCATTAAAAAGTTTTATAAACTTGTGGCCTGGTTATACAACCTGAGCATAGGATGAGGTTAGTTTTTCATGAATGAAAAAAGAAAATCATGATAAGTTGGTATTTATGTGGGCCGCGACGTGAGAAAACCGGTCTTTGGGGTATCCAATCAGCTCTGACACAAACCAGCCTGAGCAGCCACAGAAAAAGGCTAGAAGCTTGAAATTTCGGCATTAAGAAGAAGATAGATTTTACTATCCGTGAAGCAAAAATAAAGGCGCTGATCAGCTGTGCAGTTATTGCACAGCTGATCTGTGCATTTGTTTTTTGCATAGGCAAAATTCTGGTTTTCTCATGATGCGTCGCATGAAGTACAGAGCATGGAATCATACTGTCAATTGCTTTACATCCATATTAAACAGGTGAGGACATAAAAATTTTGTTTTTGTAGTGAGGCTTAACGTCCCAGTAAACAATTTTTCAGTCATGTCGGGATGGAGCCAACGCTTCCTGGGTTTAACCAGTACTGTAGGGAGTTAATGTGTCTTGCTCAAGGACACAACACGGGGCTGCCTGTGAGGATCGAAACCAGGACCTCACGATTCGGAGTCCAACGCTCTACCACTACGCCACAGCGCTCCCTATAAAGAGGATGTAAAAAGGGTCAGTTGTTCTCACCTAAGCCTTCTACCTGCACTAATCAAAACTGAGCATTCGCATGAGAAAACTAACAATTGGGGTTACCGACCAGGTCTGATACAAACCAGCCAGTACAATCAAAGAAGACGGCTAGAAGCTTGAAACTTTGGATATAAGTAGCAGAGACCTTGTACTATCCATTTAGCGAAAACAAAGTTGCCGATCAGCTGTGCAGTTACTGCACAGCTGACCAGCATCTGTTTTCACATATGCAGATTGTTGGTTTTCTTATGCGGTGGCTAATATTATTTTAATTGAATTATAAACAATTCAGTTCAACCAACTTCAAAATAAGCAACAAGTTGCAGAATTTTCTAACATTTATGCATGTTACATTTTAAAATTTGTTAAATGATATACAAAACTTTATGATATTCAAAAATACTTTTGTATTTCAAGACAAACACAGTACAATATTACAGTAACATGTACATGTATTATGAATCCTGGAAAAACATCAAGGGCTGGTTGCTCAGAAGTTGTACTCTATACACTGGTGGATTTTGAGGGGATTCGGATGGTTTGCTAGAATCCCCCTCTGGGACCAAACGATTTCAGTTTCATGGGGAAATTTATAAAAAAAAATTAGGTAAAATGTTGATAACTAACCCCCTCTTAATAGATTGGAACCCCCATTCAGAAATCTTGGATCCGCCACTGCAATATGTTTGCATATTTTTAATTTTGCGGTTTATGGTACAGGTTGTTGAAGATTTTGCTTGGTTATGGCACAGGCCCTTGAAGTCCTATATATAATTATAATCATAGTGTATGTCAATATAGAATATATATATATTGACCTTAGACACTACCGTAAATCTGATGATATTTGGGTCACTAATATAACTTCAAGCGCCTGTGGTTATGGCTTAACCTCCCAGTCAAAATATTTCATTTATGACAGAGCCACCATTTTTAAGATATTAACCAGTACTATGGACAGTTAATGTGTTAGCTCAAGGATACAACCTGGTGTCAGGCTTATAAAACATTTTTCATGCTCAACTCAGCTGAGACTAAAATTTATCCTGCTCATAAATGTTTAAATGCCAACAATTGGTGGCATTTTAATATTTTTGAGGAGGATAACCTGAAATTTCCACTAATTTTGACTATTTCAACATTTATGATCAGTTGACATTTCATGCTCAGCTCAGCTGAGCTTGAAAACAGTTTTATAATCTCGGAACCTAGCAGCAGGGGATTCAAACCAAGGATTTGATTACGAGTCTGATTCCATAATCATCCGGTCCCGAGGTTATAAAACTTTTCTCATGCTCAGCTGAGACTAAAATTATCTTGCTCATAAATGTCAAAATGCCAACGATTGTTGGCATTTCAACATTTATTAGCAGGATAAATTACAGGCTTTGGTGATCGATACTTGAAATATCAATAAAGTTTGGCTATTTCAGTATTTATGAGCAGTTTAAATTTTATGATCAGCTGAGTTGAGAATGAAAAACCTTTTATAACCATGTCCAAAGTTAACCAAATGAGCCACATCATTAGAAAACCAACATTTTGCATATGTGAATACAAAGGCACTGCCAAGCTGATCAGCAACTTTGTTCTCGCTACCCAGACGGTACAAGTCCTCTTCTTTCTAAATCTAAACTTTCCAGCCTCTAGCCATCTTTTGTGCTTATATACAGCTAAGTTTGTGTCAGACCTGTTCTGAAACCACATTGTTGGTTTTCTCATGACACAGTTCAAATACATGAAAATATTCTAGGGATTCTCACTTGTTTCCAAGTATATCAAAGTTTTTGTAAAGTTAACAAAGAAATTTCAAAGTTTTAACAAAACTTGACAAATGGCATAACTATAACTTTGCGACTCATTGAAAATCTTAGATTTTTTCTAATCCCAGCAGGCACATGACGTCATAATGACGTCATATCAATCGATGCGACGTCATTCGATGCGACGTCATGACGTCGCATCGAATGACGTCGCATCGACGTCGATCTGACGTCATTCTGACGTCATGTGCCTGCTGGGATGTTTTTTATCACCTGCAAGACTTCAATGACTATTGGTGATGAATTGACATGCCCATCATTATCATTTGGGCGAGTCCACTTTCATTTTAAGGGGGACCAGGAGTGATTTTAAAGTTTTATTTCAATTTTCAAAGAAATTTCTCTAAGCATACAAAATAGCCCTAGATGGGATGCCACATTCATTGAGGTAAATTTAAGTTAACAAAACATGACAAGATTCCGGCCTTATACATAGGAGTCCATGACTGGGTTACTGCACGACATATCCCGATTTTCGTTTCTTCTAAAGCAGGCATTTTGTTTTTTAGTATTTGACCATTGGTTGAGCATTAGAGTGTTGGGTGATTAAGCATCAGAGTGCTGGGTTGATGTGACATTTGATCATGTGTTGGCGTGACATTTGATCTGCTGAGCTTAAAAGTACAGCTCAAAAATAAGAAAACCAACAATCTGCATATGCAAAACCAAAGGTGCAGATCAGCTGTGCAGTAACTGCACAGCTGATAAGCGCCTTTGTTTTCACTACTCATATAGTAAAATCCCTCTCTTCAATCAATCCGAAATTTCAAGCTTCTAGCCTGCTTCTATGACTGTACAGCACGATTAGTGTCAGATCTGGTCGGAAGCCCAAAATTTAAGGTTTTTTCATGCAAAAGCTCAAATATGGATTTCCATGTCAGATCGCATTGTATAATATTGCTGCTTGCTTGGAGATTGAAAGCTTTTTCGCAAATCTTAAACTTGTGTTATCATTAGGTTAAGACAAGGGGTAACAGACAGTTAGTTCAGACCACAACTATTTCTAAATATAACTTGAAATAAATTGTAAATGCTCTAATATCAAATACAAATATATGCATTTTGTGCAATTCTTCACCAATTTGGAACTACAGGTTGTCTGGTAGGTGAAAAACATATAAACAAAATGTCAAATAAAGCTACTTTTCAAACTTAATGGTAAACTTCCTTAAGAAAAATTAACAGCATTTCATATACATATAATCTTATTCAAACAATAATAACAAAGGTTGCACTGGGTAGGTCATATCACTACTACCATACAATCTATATTAAAGTAGGTCAAGGTCATTAAAATACTCCACTGACAACAGCCAACTTCAACCTTTCAAACAATCATCTTAGGTTCAGCATTCAGAAACTGTTTTCCCGATCAGACTTTACACTTTACAACAGGCTTCTTGGTGTTTAGTTTTTGATTCTGGCACCTGTTTTTGGTTTTAATATTGCAAGCAAGCAGAGCTGGTCTCTTTCTGGAAAATCATAACCATGCTGTATGAGCAATTTCTCATTGAAACAGTTTGATTTGAATCACCTCATAACCAAAACTCCTATCTGTCACGATTCTTTCAAAAATTATCACAAGTTCTGCTTCTGGGCTTCTGCAAGTCCGAAATGCACATGTAGGGGTAGGAAACTGCTTGAGACTCAGCTCTCTGATAGAAAATATCCTTCGTTCTTAAATTACATCTCAAAATAGTCAACTGAATCATAATCCACTTACAAACACTTTCAAAATACATATGGATTGTCCATTTACCAGAGGGAAACTGACACAATAAGCACATTTGAGCCGCGACGCGAGAAAACCGGTCTTCGGGGTTTCCGACAATGTCTGACACAAACCGACCTGTACAGTCACAGAAAAGAGCTAGAAGCTTGAAATTTCGGATTGTAGTAGAAGAGGAATTGTACTATCCGAGTAGCAAAAACAAAGGCGCTGATCAGCTTCGCGGTTACCGCGAAGCTGATCTGCGCCTATGTTTTCGCAAAGGCAAAAATCCCGTTTTCTCACGATGCGGCTCATTTCATCCATGAATCAACATAATTTACATTTGATTGGTTCCTGACAGAACCTGACATAACCTTTTATCCAATCAGAATCACTGTTCTTTCTCAGCTAACTCCTTATTGGATGTTGTCCTCCTGATGGTCCCACCTCTTGAAGCCACACCCCTTAAGAAATAATAGCCAATCAGAGCAGAGAGGGTGTAACAGACTAATATAATCACTGTACGTCGTCTCATCATCTCAAATGATGTCAATAGGTAAAGACCAGTCACTGTAAATAAGAAACAAAACAAAATTTTCACTTCTTTCACCTATTTGAAGCATGTGTATTAAAATATTTTAAAAATGAACATTGGACATGAAAGGCATAATGAGAAAACTATCTTATTATAATTGCAATTGTGAAAATGAAAGTGTAGAGCACTACTGCTGTAACTCTGATTTTCGATTTGTTTATAGATCCTTCTTCTATCTTGATCCTAAACTTCACGCCCTAGCCACTTTCAGTAGCAGTGCAACCTCTATCGGATTTGACATATTTAAAAATGTGGCAACAGTTTTCTCATTACACAGTCTTGTTACATTCTGGTTGCTTACACCAGGTTTGTAGAGAAAAGCAATGTTACGAGTAAATGACTGGTAAAATTTGCGAAGAACTTCATAACAGAACAAAAATGAGGGCGTCATTAAACTTATAAATACGTAAGTTGTAAGATGCATCTTGAAATGTCTGCTGCTAGTTTCAACTGCACAACAGGCAGGCATGCAAACAATATCTAAATGAATGAAAATTAAAACAGCAACTAAGCATAAACACAAATTCTATATTGTTAGAGCTAAATCAAAACAAATCCTCATAACTACAGCCCAAGCTTGTTTGGAAAAGATGTTTCTGGTATTTGATCTTGGGTACTTTTTGATCATCAAGATTTTCCATGAAATAAATTTCACTATTGCCTTACATAGCAAATATGGGGCATATATATATACAGGTAATACAATTTTTTTATTTTTGATCCAAAATATAAATTGTGGGTAATCATCAGAAACCACTCGCCGAGCAGTTCTAATGAGTACCCACAATGTAGGCTTTGGATAAAAAAGTGTATACCCCGAAAACTCCAGTTTTACTACATAAAAGTGGGGTTTAAGGGATTATTTTTTTTTATTCAAAAACATTTTTTCCTTATGAATACTTTTGTTTTCACTGATGAGTCTAAACGTGTCTGAAAAACCTCTTTTTCTAAAAAAGTAAACAATAAAAAAAAAGTTCTCAAAACATCTTGGGAGTTGGGACTAACCACGTCAACCCCCACCCCGGTGGATTTGAACCCCATTCCAGAAAACCACGATCCACCCCTTGCAAATGCATGTTCATGCTAATTTGTAGTAAGATAAAACAAAGAAACTCTGGAAAGTAAACATAATAAACTTGAAAAATTTCTTCAATACATGCCAAAAGAGTTTTAGGATAAAACATCATACAACATATCCATTAAAAGTGAAATCATGCTGGATTTAAATAACAGAAAAAAAGGTGCCCTTGGTTAGTTATATTAAGTGCGTAAACATTATGAAAACATGCCCATGTAATATACAGAGATTATTTAGGCTATGAAAATAAAAAAGAAAGTTTGAAATTTTTAATATTTTCAGTATTTTCGCTTAAAACATAGGTTGTGAGTCCATGTTAGAGGCAGTTCTAACGAGAACCCACAATCTATGTTTTGGATCAAAAATAAGAAAAATAGGTATACCACTTCACACCCCAGTTTTACTGTATAAAAGTGGAGTACAAGGGGTATTCATTACACAGACATGTTTTCTTGATGCATAAAATTGTGCAGAGCATACCATCTTAAACGTGAAGTGATGTAAATGACTCGGCAAACTAATGTTATCGATAGTAGCGGATATCCTTTGATTTTCCCTCCCGATACGTTATCCAGTAGAAATAGGACGATACGGATATAACAAGAAGCCAGGTAGACAGCGTCAACACGGGAGAAAGGAGGGAAACGCCGCTAATATGCCATGGCAACCATGAGGTCATCAATACTGTGGACAGACAGACACACATACGTACATGTCAAACAAAGTGTGGAAGATAAATAATGGTGTTGAAAATATGATATAAATCTAATATTGAAATGTGATATAAAAAGATCAAACGCAAAAGTCCCTGCCATTCTCAACAAAATTTAATGCAAATAAATTCATGAAGGTGAAGAGCCGAAGGCAACAACAATGTTTTATGTTCCTTTTCTCTGGTATGTACAGTGCTTACCAGATAGATTAATATTATTAATTTGGTGCTATTAAATCAAATGAATGACTCTCAAGATGTCCTCTTAAATGTCTGAGGAAGTAAAATAGGAGGGCGTTTCTATCCAAGTGGATATACAAAATATGTTGTAAAGTGCCATGTTTTTCAGCCGTTTTTTCAGCGATTAGTGTGAATATTTTATTAGGCTAAAATTGCATTTGGGTTTAGCAGTTAAGGCTAACTTTTTTCTTGTTTTAAATAATTAGTATTTTCAAATAGTAGCTGATCAACATATTCGCAAATCAATTAAATATTGAAAGCAGTAAATATAGCCACATTTACAGTAAATATAGTCACATTTCTAAGAAGTTAGAAGTCATGCAAGGGGAGACAATAGTCTCCATTCGAAAAATCAGTTATCTCCTTCAAAAAGGTTGTGCAGATATTATATTGTGTTCTGTTAATTTCATTTTGCCATGCCAATTAAAGGTTTAAAATTAATTGGTTGCTCGTTAATATGAAAATGACTATAATCCATCCATTCAATGTAGTTGGTAAATAGCTAATCATAGCTAATGCTTATGTAGCTATTCATAGCTAATGTTCAAATATCTATTCATAGCTAATGTTTAAATAGCTATTCATAGCTAATGTTTTAGCTATTCATAGTTAATGTTTAAATAGCTATTCATAGCTAATGTTTATCTGTTGAACTGACTTTCAATAAATTTTGAAAGATTAAAAGACAAATCTTCAAACTGATTTATTTGCATATCACTAGTTAAGAATAACAAGGACCACAGATTTCATATTATAAAGTTCTACTGTGAACCTGAAAGCTTCTGCTTAGAAATGAGACACCATTCCACGAAATAACTTTCATTAATAGCAAAAATTTCATTATCAGAAATTATACTTAACACATTCATTCTTTGATATTTCATATCAATGCAGTAGTCATTTGTAACCATGGCCCCTCCAGCCCTTAGGAATAGAAGGGACTGACTTTGTCTGACAAAACCCCTGCTGAAAGCACCGCACTGTGGGGTGAGTTTGTTGGTAAATCCTTTGCAGTTTCACCTCCCCTCCCTCCACACACACACACACTCCCCAATGAGTTGCTATGCCTATCATGTGCACCACCCTCTTTATTTATATAACACAAACCTCGGGTATGGGAAAGTGTAGAAAAAGTCAAAACCAACTAGGTTCAATGCCCTTCTCCAGGGCTGGCAGTGCAATGGTTACATATGAATGGTGCATTAAATGGTTACATATGAATGGTGCATTTTAAAAATAACATTAATTTACTGTTGTTTTTTTTGTCTATAAAAACATCACACTGACTTAATATGCAAAAGAAACAATATTTAACTTGCATAAAGCACTAAAAGCAGACAAAATTTGACTAATGGGCAGGAAATGATGAATATTTATCAAAGTCCTTTCTTATTCTTTCCATTTTTGAAAAACACATGACAGACAGAATAGTGCAGTTTACTTGCAGGAAAATCAGAACCTTATGATCCTTTATCACAGAATATTTTGAAAATCAACGGCTTGTTTAATAAATTTTACAAGAAATGACCACTTGTGTAATGAATAATAACTAGGTCTAAGCAAATATACTTACTTTCTACAAACTGAAGAACAAACTAAGGTGTGCATTTCAATCGCCAGAACATTAGAAAAAAAAATCACTTCATTTATGCACCATTTTTTTTCATGTACATACACATGACATGGCTCAGTCAATGATCAATAGACAGAAGTACTCAACACACTGGTTATCCAGAGACAACCACTAGAATGAGAATACAATACAGTTGAAATCAATGTGTGACAATAGGAAGAAAATACCTGTCTGGGAACAACTTACCATGGATCATTCTATTAAGTCTGATCTGGGTAAGTTGTTCCCTGACAAGAATTTACATCCTTTAGTCTTATCCAATGTCATGAGCATAATAATAATAACAATAAATAATAATTATGAAGACTTTATTTCAAGAGGGTAAAATTGGATTTTCATCACAATAACATGTCAGTATAATGTATACCCACTATTATAGTAAGATTGGGATATACCAGGGTACACCTATTTTTCTTATTTTAGCTTCTAAACATAGATTGTGGGTACCCATTAGAACCGCCTGGCTGAGGCGGTTATATAACCTTTACCCACAATCAATGTTGTGAGCAAAAACATTGAAAATATCAAACATTTTCCAATGAAATTTTCAATTTTTACAGCTGAAAAAAATTCTCAGTAATTGCATGGGCAATTTTTCATAGCGCCATGGTTGCCTTGGTTTTCTCTGCATAACCGGTGTGTATAAAATGTTGACTATGATGTATATTATGCACACCTAAGCTGTTCAACTGCTACAAGGGGTGATATAAAAAGTTGTGAACTTGCAGCAGATTTTTTATAGAAAACTGCTCTTTTTGTAATTAAGAGAAACATGAAATGAGCTTTTGGATGAAAAAAACCAACAATCTGCATATGCGAAAACAAAGAAGCAGATCAGCTTCACAGTAGCTACGAAGCTGATCAGCGCCTTTGTTTTCGCCACACAGATAGTACAATTCCTCTTCTACTTATATCCAAATTTTCAAGCCTCTAGCTTTCTTCTGTGACTGTACAGCCTGACTTGTGTCGGATGTGTTCGGAAACTACATTGGTGGTTTTCAATGCAGCGGTTCAAATGTTTGAACCACTTCCTCCAACTGGAGTTGGTTGGTAGTATCTATGTATTATTTTCCCACTCATATAGAGACAGGACGTAGCAATAGGTTGAAAGACTCATCAGAAAGACTGGAGAAGCCTGGGATTGAACCCACCAACCCTGGTTTACAAAGCCAGTGTCTTAACCACAACACCAGGGAGGCTTCTATGAAGTAAATTCTCGCACAGACTAAATTAGACTGCTACTGAAATGATAATTAAAGCTGTGCGAAATGTATCAAGAAGACATAGTGATGAAATACGAAAAATTCAAAACAAAATAAGGAGAAACAATATTTCTGCCTGGTCAACTGACAATTTCAAAATCAGTGTCTTGAAGGTGTAAGTAATAATTTAGGCCATTGAGTCAAACCTTTCCATTCTATCATCCTTAATATCACACTGATTATCCAGAGACAACTAATGTGACTGTAAACAACTAATAAAGGCTGACAAAAACTGAGAAAACATGTCTGTGAAATGTATACCCCTTATTCCCCACTTTTATATAGCAAAAACTGGGGTATGTATTGGAATACCTATTTTTCTTATTTTTGCTCCAAAACATAGATTGTGGATACACATTAGAACTGCCTCAGCAAGGCGGTTCTAATGAGTACCCACAATCTATGTTTTGGAGCAAAAATAAGAAAAATAGGTATACATCTGCATACCCCAGTTTTGCTTTATAAAACTGGGGTTGAAGGGGGTATATATTACACAGACATGTTAGCGTGATAAGCAGATCAATCTGTGGCAAGATGTTTTCAAACAGGTATTTGCACCCTATAGCCTTAATATTTTATCTGCATTGGTTGTTCTCAGTCTCGTTAGTTGTCTCAGGATAACCAGTGTGATTTATGTCCCTTAATCATACTACCCAATCTATCATCCTTAATATCTTACCAAAAAAGGGCAAAACAATCATGCAACATTTTTAAGCTACCATAATGAGAACTATCAACCACACTGATTATCCAGAGACAACCAATGTGTTACAACCAATGTAGACAAAATCAATAAGTGACAATATGAAGTAAATACTCGTCTGTGAATATCTTTCCATGGATCTGAACGATCTTTGGAAAGTTGTTCCCAGACATATATTTGCATCATACACAGTTCTCTAATTATTTCATCTGTGTTGGTTGTTCCCAATCATGTTAGTTGTCTCTGGATAATCAGTGTGTAAAAAGACAGAAGCATGTTTTATTACCGAGGGTCTGCAAAGCAAAGAACACAATACTGGACAACAACACAAGTCTTATAA
Source organism: Rugalucina vietnamica (assembly GCA_964017185.1). Classification (NCBI taxonomy): domain Eukaryota; kingdom Metazoa; phylum Mollusca; class Bivalvia; order Lucinida; family Lucinidae; genus Rugalucina; species Rugalucina vietnamica. The sequence goes on along the minus strand of OZ024878.1, from coordinate 20,213,301 downwards.
CGTCTCGGTCGGACGCCTGAATGGTACTCCAGTACATCACGGCTATACCTGAAAACAGAGGGAAAGAATAATGAAAAAACTGAAGAAAAAAAAATGAGTAAACTTTATAAAAGCAACCCTATAGAATTTTAATCTTTGGCTGTAGATATGAAATATTGAATAGCATAGTAATCTAATCATTTTCAGGTAAAAACTTGCAATATTTTGAGTAGTATCAGTAATAGACTCCATCTTCTTTGAGAAGTAAGCAGTATAGATGATGTATGATGAAAAGATTTACAAAATCTGATGTAGATACTTACAGCCAAGTGGGAACATCCAAATTCTCAAGAGACAACCAACTCAACTAGGTACAACCAACACAGATGAAATCATAATAGGCATGTAGGACGCAATACATGTCTGAGAAGAACTTCCCACAGATCATCAGTTGTTCCAAGACATGTAATAATTTCCCTACTGCCACTCATTGATTCCATCTGCATTGATTGTTTCCACTTTTGTTGACTGTCTCCGCATAAACAGTGTGAGACAGTCATTTTGAGCCAATCAGTTATCACTCTTGGCAAATCTTCTAGGATGTTCAGCTGACAACAACATTTGAGCCCCGTCATGAGAAAACCAGGTTTTTGCCTATTATATGCGAAAACAAAGATGCAGTAACTGCACAGCTGATCAGCGCCTTTGTTTTTGCTACATGGATTGTGCAATTCCTCTACTTTCTAAATCCAAAATTCCCAGCCTCTACCCATCTTCTGTGCTTGTACTGGCTGGCCTGGTTTGTGTCAGACCTGGTCAGAATCCCATCTTGTTAATTCTCTCATGATGCAGCCTTCATTTGCCAGTAACTGAAAACTAATCTCTTTATATCATTACAATTGGAAGAATGGCAGTAGAAACAAACAAGATAGAGAAATGTGTTTGTTTGTGTTGATGAGTACCATTCCAGTCAACTATTTTTCAGTCATGTTGAGATGGAACTACCGCTTTCTGGGTAGCCAAGAGCTTGATTGAGCATGGTCATAAGAAAATCAGATTTGTGCTTATGCACAGCTGATCAGCACCTTTATTTTTGCTACTCAGATAGTACAATTCCTGTTCTTGGATTCTTAAATCCGAAATTTTAAGTGTCTATCCATCTTCTGTGGCTGTACAGGCCAGTTTGCATTTGACCTGGTCAGAAACCCCGAAGACCTATTTTTTCATGTCACAGCTCAAATTATGTTCAATGACACAATATGGCGGTGACAGGTATGAACCCCTGAACTCTCATGTGACTGATATTCTACCAATATGGTCATCATGCTCAATGCCAGCTGTGATACATACTAAAAGTTTAACCCATATTTGACGAATGGATTTTCCCATCATTATCATTTGGCCGAGTCCACTTTCATTTTAGGGGCATCAGGGGTGATTTTTTAAATTTTATTCAATTTTTCAATGAAAATATTCTAAGCAAACAGAATAGCCCCAGATGGGACGCCACGTTCTGCGGCGTCACATCTGGGGCTATTCTGTTTGCCTATGTCCCACAAAAGGGACGCCAGGCTTAAATGAGTTAACAGAGCTTATAGATATTGAGAAATGAGCCGTGTCATGAAAAAAAAACAACTGCATGGTTTCCGAACAAGTCCGACACAAACCAAGCTGTATAAGCACAGAATATGGCTATATAGAGGCTGGAAATTTTGGACTTAGGAAGTAGAGGAATTGCATGATCCGTGTAGCGAAAACAAAGGCGCTGATCATCTTCATGGTTACCACGAAGCTGGTCTCGGCCATTGTTTTTGCATATGCAAAATGTTTGTTTTCTCATAACAAGGCTCAAATATACTTACAAACTAGCGCTGTAGCATACAGTCGAATAGGAAAAGTGTAACTTTGTCCATCAAGCTCATACATAGACACAAAGTAATGAGAGGGAAATATTAAAGCCTGTAAGGAAAAAAGAAAGCATGATAAAAGCATATGGGCCACTGCACAACAATCTGAATATGTGAAAAGAAAGACACACCTGTGGAAAAGCCAGCTTTTGAGCAGCTTTCTGTGTTTATGCGCCTTTCTGTGTTAAAGCTTTGCAAAAGCCTGCTTTTCTACAGCTTTGTCAATATCCCTGCTCAAACACAGCTTTTCCACAGCTCTGCCAATATGCTGGCTTTTCTACAGTGTCTGCGAAGCTTTCTTTTCGCAAGGACATAACTGCACAGCTGATCATCGCCTATGTTTTCTCTCCATAGATAGTATGATGCCTCTGCTTGCTAAATCTGACATTTCATGCTTGTAGCCTTCTTTCGTTTTGTGTCAGACCCAGCTGGAAACCCGGATTATTGGTTTTCTCATGATGCGACTCATACACTAAAGATGTCAAAAATGTTCCCTCTTTCAGGGAAAAGTGAAGGAAACACTAAAGTCTCAGTTTACTAGAATCAGCATGTGTTTTCTTGAAAAGTTACTAGAATCTGTATGTGTTTTCTTGAACAGCTACTATAATCTGTAATGTGCTTTCTTGAAAAGTTACTAGAATCTTCATTTTCTTGAAGTTACTAGAATCTGCATGTGTTTTCTTGAAAATTAACTGGAATCTGCATGCGTTTTCTTGAAAATTTACTAGAATCTGTGTGTTTTCTTGAAAAGTTACTAGAATCAGAATGTGTTTTCTTGAAAAGTTACAAGAATCTGCAAGTGCTTTCTTGAAAATTTACTAAAATCTGCAAGTGTTTTCTTGAAAAGTTACTAGAATCTGCATGTGTTTTCTTGAAAAGTTACTAGAATCTGCATGTTTTCTTGAAAATTTACTAGAATGTGTGTGTTTGTTTGAAAAGTTACTAGAATCTACATATGTTTTCTTGAAAATTTACTAGGATCTGCATGTGTTTTCTTAAAAATTTACTAGAATCTGCATGTGCTTTCTTGAAAATTTACTAGAATCTGCATGTGCTTTTTTGAAAATTTACTAGAATCTGCATGTGTTTTCTTGAAAATTGACTAGAATCTGCATGTGTTTTCTTGAAAATTTACTAGAATCTGTATGTACTTTTTTGAAAATTTACTAGAACCTGCATGTGTTTTCTTGAAAATTTACTAGAATCTGCATGTGTTTTCTTGAACATTTACTAGAATCTGCATGTGTTTTCTTAACATTTACTAGAATCTGCATGTGTTTTCTTGAAAATTTACTAGAATCTGCATGTGTTTTCTTGAACATTTACTAGAATCTGCATGTGTTTTCTTGAACATTTACTAGAATCTGCATGTGTTTCTCTGACAATATGGTTGATATTTGATATAGTTACTTTTTTACCTTGTATAATGCTAGGTGTACATGCTTAAATTGATCTATTTGCCTTACATTTTTTTCTTAAACTAAAAATTGCGAGTCTCTATCTGTACAGACTTGTTTGTGCCACACCTGGCCCTGAAGTTATAAAACATTTTTCATGCTCAGCTCAGCTGAGACTCAAATTCATCCTGCTGATAAATGTTTAAAGGTCAACAATTGTTGGTACTTTAACATTTATTAGCACAATAAATTACAGGATTTGGTAATTTAGATCCCCAAAATTATTTGGACTATTTCAATATTTCTGAGCATTTCGAATTTCATGCTCAGCTCAGTTTAGCGTGATAAAAGTTTATAACCTCAGGACCTGGTCACACATCTCAAATACCAGTGTTTTCTCACAAATTGTGACTCAGTTAACAGCAAATTACATACTGTGACAGAAAAGTTGCTGTATCTAATGAGTTTTAAATTCTAAATTCTAATGCACAAGATATCTTGGGATAATGTCAAAAATTGTGACAGTATATTCTGCGATATACTGTCGGAAACCCAAAATCATGAGCAAATTCGCTTGTGATTGTTTGACGTTGTGATATATGTCGCTTGTGATGCTCACGTTTCGTTAAAACGATGCATCTTCATGTATATAGTTAAAAGTACATTAGAATGGGGATAACACTATTAAAATATTTCATTTGGGGTAGTATATCGTCGTATATACAGTCGAAATAATATTTTACGGCAATGCGTCAAACAAAATTTTCAATCATGATATATCTGATGATACTTACCACCCCAAATGAAACATTTGAATAAAGTTATCCTTTAAGTATATGTGACTTCAGCTTGACTGATTTTGTGGAGCAGAGGCTGACAATTTTTGTTATAGATTTTTTCTTTCATTTAAATTTTTACCTACCCATAATGACATGACTGAGAAGATGATGGCGAGCAAAATCTGCCAGATTCTTAACCCACTCGGTAACCTGATGTACAATTGGTCACTGTGACCTAGGATCTGGCTTAGCTACAAACAGAAACAAGAACATCTTTTATAAATTTTATGCATCCGTCATTTGTAACCATGACCCCACCCACATGGGGAAGAGCAAAGAATAGCGGGACTAAAGTGAAGTGCACTTTTTTATTGTACCGGCAGTGCAAGAGAAGTGACAGAGTTTTGTTATTACAATAAGATCCTTACACCTAGTGGGAGATTTTCAATTGAGAAGGGCAGGGCATAGAGCATAGTTTTGACCTTTAGTTGAAGTCTATAGCAGGGCAATGAAAACTGAAAAGTCATTATCCCTACACTTCACCATAGGTGGACCAGCCATGGTTACATATGATTATATGCTGTCTTGGAACAACCTACTAGGGATCATTCCAAACACAGATATTTACGCCCTTTAATTATACTTGTTGCTTACTGATTTCTCTGCATTCATTGCATCACAAAAGCATGTCTGTGTAATGGGTTGTCCTCAGGTCAGGTTGGTTGTCTCTCAATAACAGGTACATGTACATCCAAATCTTTACAATGGCAGTTTACCTTAGATCTGTGCACATCCCCATCATCTGTTTCCCCCACCCCGAGTAGTTTCCTGGTCTTTAATCGACTGTGAAGATCACCACTACTGTGCTTTCTGAAAATAGAAAAAAAAATACTTATTAAAATCAATATGTTGAATTATTTGAGTCGCGATATGAGAAAACCGGTCCTACACAAACCGGCCTGTACATCAACAGAAGAAAGCTAGAAGCTTGGAATTTTGGATACAAGTAGAATTATTTGTTTTCTATCCTGTAGCGAAAACAAATTGTTTCCACATAGGCAAAAATCTGGTTTTCTCATGATGCCGCTCAGTTTGTAAGGTGCCCAACATCCAAGTCAAAACTTTTTTCAGTCATGAAGCCATGGCTTCCTGGGTATTAAGCAGTACTACGGTGAGTAATAGAGTCATGCTCAAGGGCAAAACATGTCTACCGAGTGGGGTTTGAGGCAAAGACCTCAACACTCTACCACTATTGTTGTTTGTTTTTTTTTTATCGAAAATATTGAAACCAACAATGTGGTTTTCAAACAGGTCTGACACAAACCAAACTGTACAAGCACAGAAGAGGGCTGGAGGCTGGAAATTTTAGATTTAGATAGTAGAAGAATAGTATTATCTGTGTAGTGAAAAAAAGGTGCTGATCAGCTGTGCAGTTACCGTTTTTGCATAGGCAAAAATCCGGTTTTCTCAAAACGCAGCTCAAATATTTTATGTTATATCAGGTATCATAGCTTTTGTTCTATCTATAAAAACCATTCAGGCCCATATCAAGCTGCTTTGCCTTCTTTCAATCAGTTTTTACTAAAACAATCTTTTAGTAAATTATAATTATTAAAATATAAAATACCTTTTAAATTCTAAAGCAGCAGAGTTTGCCATTATTTTTTAATATTCCTATCAATACTCTCTATACAGGTACTACCTGAACCATTACATCTCTCTAACATATTATATCTTAATTTTTATTTATGTCGATAAAGTTGCTTCAAAACAATGAAATTCTAAACTCAATTCCATACCGCATAATTTCCACCTGACAGGGAATAAACCTGTTTTCAGTGTTTCAGGCAGAGAAATAACATCCAATGCAATACACAGAGACTTTTTCAGGTGAAAAACTTGAAAATTTCACCAGAAAAATTTTGATATTTATAATATTTTTGCTCATAGATATATAACCACCAAGGCGGTCATAACGAGTACCCTCAATCTATGTTTTGGATCAAAAGTAAGAAAAACAGGTATACCCCTTAATTCGCAACCTAGTTTTACTGTATACATGTATATAAGATTGGGGTTCAAGGGGGTATATTTTCATGGACATGTTTTCCAGATGATTTGTGCTAAGGCTCATTTTAAGGATGCAATCTCCAAAGACTAAAAATTAATATCTGCAGTAGTTATTAATACATGTATTAATATGAGCCAGTCATGAGAAAACCAGCATTGTGGTTTCTGAACAGGTCCGACACAAAACGAGCTGTACAAGCACAGAAGATGGCTAGAGGCTTGAAATTTTGGATTTAGAAAGTAGAGGAATCGTACTATCCGTGTAGCGAAAACAAAGACGCTGATCAGCTTCGCACTTACTGCGAAGCTGATCTGCGTCTTTGTTTTCGCATAGGCAAAAATCTGGTTTTCTCATGATATGGCTCATATTATTGCATTTATGGAAGTCTCCCATAAACATTAAATTTTCATAAAATGGGAAAATTTCCTCCTACAGAACCTGTCAAAAACAGCTGTTCCAGACAATAAATACTTGACTGTCATAAAAAATCTCCGGCACGGGTAAAATTGTCTTTTCGGCATTACACTGGTTGTCCATTATATAGAAAACCAACAGGACTGGGAACATTGTATGTTTGTTTGATTTGTGGCTCAGCGTCCTGGGTCAACAGCTGCCACTGTCATGTTGGAATGTGGTCTCCATTTCCTGGGACATCTACCTAATGCTAGAATGTCATGTCACCCAAAATGTGCTTGAGAATACAACCATCCAAGTATAGTATAACAACTAAAGTGTATATGATGCTTTGACTTGAACCACTTTTCCTGGGCAAGCTCAGGACTTCTGAGCTGCTAACCAATTAATCAGACAGTCAGTTTGAAGCTCATAAACTTTGCTTGGAGGCATGAGCAGCCCATCTACTCCTCACAGCCCCAATGGCCGGGGGCCCATATCTTAGAACAACCAATCAATCTATGGTTGTTGGGAGCAAATACATGTCTGGGAACATCATTCTGATCCATGACAAGTTGTTCCCAAATAGGTATTTCCTCTCTCTATATATTGTTGTTCTCAGTTGAGTTGTTGTCTTTGGATGTGATTATTGCATTTTAAATAGATTTTCTCAAGTACTAGCTTACAATGAGCCACTGCACGAGAAAACAGGTCTTCGGGGGTTCTGACCAGGTCCGACACAAATCGGCGTGTACAGTTCCATAAGCCGGCTGGAAGCTTGAAATTTTGGATCTATTAAGAAGAGGGATTGTACTATCCGTGTAGCGAAAACAAAGGCGCTGATCAGCTGTGCAGTTATTGCACAGCTGATCTGCGTCTTTGTTTTCGCACAGTTTCTCAAGTACTGTACTAGCTTACTATCAATAATTGATCTTATGACAATCGTCTTTTGTTTTATCAAGATGTTTGTTGTAATACATCCTTATTATTATTGGAGCCGCATCGTGAGAAAACCGGATTTTTGCCTAGGCGAAAACAAAGGCGCAGATCAGCTTCGCGGTAACCGCGAAGCTGATCAGCGCCTTTGTTTTCGCTACTCGGATAGTACAATTCCTCTTCTACTTAAATCCGAAATTTCAAGCTTCTAGCTCTTTTCTGAGCTTGTACAGGCCGGTTTGTGTCGGACCTGGTCCGAAACCCCGAAGACCGGTTTTCTCGCGTCGAGGCTCATTGTATCTTTTTTAGTGTTTCATAGTTTTTGTCATTATTTTATGTTCCTTGTGCACAATCACGTTCAATATAAAATTATTTGGCCCCATTTTGATTAATATTAGTCTTTGTATCGACTAGCCTGCTGAAAGTTGAAAAATTACTGTAACTCTCTTTGGCTCCATGTTGCCAAATCTTAAGGGTCACTGACGAGGCTTGAATAGTCGAAACCGCTGTATGGCCCATCACCTTTCTTGAAAATATGCTCACTGCTCTTAAAGGATCTGAGTTTTGCTTTTATTTCCTAAACTCTTTAGGATATGTCATGGGAATGTCTCACATTGATATATGAGCCGCGTCATGAGAAAATCAACAATGTGGTTTTTGAACAGGTCCAACACAAAATGGTCTGTATCTTCACCGAAGATGGCTGCTATAAGCTTGAAATTTTGGATGTAGAGAGTAGAGGAGTTTGACTATCCGTGCAGCAAAAACAAAGGCTCTGATCAGCTTCGTAGTTACTGCAAAGCTGATCTGCACCTTTGTTTTCGCATATGCAGATTGTTGGTTTTCTCATGATGCAGCTCATATTATAATTACCGGTACATACTGTTTTGTGTTATATAACAATATTGTAGTCAAAACTTTTTCAGTCATGTCAGAACAAAGTGACCACATCTTGAATTATGAGCCTTTTACCGAGTCCTGCTCAAAGAAGATGTAAGGCATTTATATCTGATACAAAAAGAAAACATTCCCATGCAATTTACAGCATTTTTTTAAAACTGTAAAAATTGAAAAAAATCAGTTGAAAATGTTTGATATATTTTGTATTTTTGTTCAAAACACTGATTGAGGGTACATGTTAGAACCGCGAGTGGCGAGGCGGTTCTAAAGAATACCCACAATCTAGGTTTTGGAGCAAAAATAAGAAAGTTAGGCACAGTCCCCTGTATACCCCACTTTTATTATACAAAAGTGGGGTTTAAGTGGGAATACATTACATGGACATGCTTTCCTGATGTCTACCTAAAGGCCACAACATTCCCCTACATGTATACAAGTGGTACAGGAAGCAGTGAAGCAGTGGCTCCATCCTAACATGACTGAAAAATTGTTGACTGGGATGTTAAACCAACAAACAACAAGATATTAAAGAGAAACCTGTGCCATCCCATCTCTCATTTGGTAGGTGGTTATGTGTTTGTTAATCCAAAATGTTTATATCCTTTTAATTTAAAAATAAAATCAAAATCCAAAATTTTTGCCCAAACTGAATTTACACAAAGAATATTCTATATTCTAGCCAAGTTGTAACTGGAAAGATTGTCAGAGATTAGCCCAATGTATAGCTTGTTAACAAGAGTAAGTAAATGTTTTGCCAGAACTATTTCCAGGTTCAACAGTTTCTAATTTTATTCATTAATGAGCTGTCTTGAGTAATTTGCAGCAATATTTTTGTACTTTTTCTAAGAACACATACTATATTCTGTTTTCTGCCACAAACTGGCGAAGACTACTGACACTGGTCCCATAAGTATATATCATGGTTAAAGCGTCCGCTTAAAAATGGTAAAAGTGGCTATGTTAAAAGTGGTAAAAGTGGCTACCGCCTTATATTAAGGCAAGCACTGGCTTCTCTTCTCCGAAACATATACATGTATAGCATCACTATTATATTCACTAACACTGCATGTTTTTGTACATACATGATGCAATATATGTACATGTGCAATGTGCAACATTTATTTTTCAACAATTTGCTTTGAATAATTGTCAGACTAGACGCTTTTCAAATGATTTGTCAAAGATTTGTTCATTTCTGTAGCACATAAAAATTCTGCTATGTTTTGGTAAAAAAAAATCCTTTCAGTTAGTCTCAATGGACCCCAGATAGTGTTATAAAGAGGTTGGCCTGTACTATAGTGAGGCATGTTATAACGAGGCTGAACTGTATCATTGTTGTTGGCATCTGGTAAAACAAGTTTTGAGCATTCAGCTCATTTCATCACATCACGATAACATGTCCCTATAAAACGTATACCCCCTTGAACGCCACTCAGGGATATGCAGGGGTATACCTATTTTTCTCATTTTTGCTCCAAAACATAGATTGTGGGTACTTCTTAGAACCGCCTTGCCGAGGCGGTTCTAACGTGTACCCACAATCAATGTTTTGAGCATAAATATTAAAAATATCAAATTTTTTCCAACAAAGTTTTCAGTTGTTTCAGCGGCATGTTTTGGTAAATGTTAAACAAGTTTTCGAGCATTCAGCTCATCTACAACAGTAATTTTCATCATGTTCGATAAGGCTAATCAATTCTCCAGGTGGTTCTTCCTGTTGATTCGGAAAATCAACATTTTTTTCTTTCTACATCTTTTTTCTTATTGATTAATAAATGAGCCTCAATGGGGGAGAAAAACTGTCATTTGCATTCCATTTCTAATTTTAAATGACTGTAAAATACTCGACAATGGCAATGCCTTGACCTGCTTTGCAATAATACTGGAGATATTAAATTCGGAACTTGGCATTTTTCTGGCAAAGTGTGGGATCGCCTTAAAAATGCTGCTCTGGGGTTCTACAGTTTTAATCTCACTCAACAGCTAAATTCAAATGGAGCGAACGGACCACAGTTTAACGTCTTGTACGAATTATCTCTGGCTTACAAAGCAAGTTGCTTAAATACCACTTCAGCTGCACTGGCTCTGGGGTTTTAGAACATTTTTTGTGCTCAACTCAGCTAAGACTAAAATTCATCTTGCTCATAAATGTTCAAATGCAATTGTTGGCATTTATATCAAGGAATTTGAGCCAGAATATTCAACTGATTTGAGCTACTTCAGTATATTATGAGATATTGAAATTTCATGCTCAGCTGAGTTGAGCATGAAAAGCTTTAACACTACAGCTGCTCTAGTGTGACTGTGGTTTAAGAAATTCTATAGAAAGTTTTACTCATTAGGGGGAAGATACCATCTAAGGACACCGATTCTCTCCACAGAGTTCAATTAGTGGTTTTAGCAAGGATCTATGGCCATATCTGGACTAGATATCAACTGAACCACCACATGAGAAAACCAACAGTCTGCATATGCCAAACCAAAGAAGCAGATCAGCTGTGCAGTAACTGCACAGCTGATCAGCGCCTTTGTTTACGTTACACCGATAGTACTCATATCCAAAACTTCAAGCTTCTAGTCGGCTTCTGTGATTGTACATGCCAATTTGTGTCAGACCTTGTCGGAAATCCCAAAGACCGCTTTTCTGCTTATTTACAACCATATCTGGACAAGATATCAATTTTTTCTGAGAAGCTTAACATGATCATTGCAATAAGCTGATTAGACACTCCTCAGTGCCAAATAGAGGCCACACTTTATGTCTTCTAAAATAGAATAGAAGCCTTCCATTTATTATTTTTCAAGGCAAGCATGATGTGCAGAAAATCAGTAACTACAAAAAAATGTTCCAAATGAAACAGTCCAACCCGTCTTAAGCAACTCCTTATTAAGCAAGCACCTGTCTTAAGCAAGCCATTTTACTGTTTCCCTTGGAGACTTGCTTCAGACAGGTTGAACTGTACTTTTGAGAGCTCCTGGTTCTATCTGGATGTGCATTTTCCCATGGTCTGTTTGTTCCTTGACTGTGTGTCCAAGTTCGCATCTCTTGTGAGAGCCAGGGACTAATTTCCCTCCTGGCCACCCCTGGTGAAGTATTGTCAATTTGGCGTATCACCAGTATTTTACCATTCAGATTCAGATCCTTTGCTATGGTTATGGCTAAAGTTCCAGTCAACAAGTGTTGGCAATATCAGGATGAAACAACCTTTTCTTGAGTTTTGGTCAAGGACAGAACACAGCGCTGGTAATACATGTACCCCAAGTTTACTTCATAAAAGTGGGACTTAATGGGGTATTCATTGCATGGACATGTTTTCCTGATGTTTTTTGCATAACCCGGATGAAATTAGGGCTGGGTGGTGCCCTTGGGGTAGTGTACAGGACTCCTGTGCCAAAGATAATGTGTTTGATACCTACCTACAGGGGTATACCTATTTTTTCTTATTTTAGCTCTAAAACATAGATTGTGGGTATTCATTAGAACCGCCTTGCCGATGCGGTACTAACGTGTACTCACATTGGCAAACTAACGTAATGGGAACAAAACAGTACCTCTTGCTCAAGAACAAGGCCACCACCCAGCCCTTATTTGAGCCGCGTCATGAGAAAACCAGATTTTTGCCTATGCAAAAACAAAGACGCAGATCAGCTTTGCAGTTATTATTATTGTAACTGCACAGCTGATCAGCGCTTTGTTTTCACTACATGAATAGTAGAATTCCTTTTCTACTTATATCCAAAATTTCAAGCATCTAGGATGTTTTAAATTTAGTAAAACAGCAGTCACACATTAGCGTATAAGTGAAACACGCGCCGGGCTTGTTGAAAAATTCCACATACGCCAGACACACGTCGGACACACATTCGAGTACGTTGTGTACGCTTGGTGTACGTCCCGCGCGTCGCTGTATGTCGCTAAAAATCATCGCACGTTTCGTGCGTGTTTGGGATCAAAAGAATTTTAAACGTGCTTAAAAATTTTCTAGAAGCTCGGCATGTCCCGGGCGTGTGACTTATACGTTTCAAATAAGTTCCACGCGCGCTACAACCACGTTGAATACGCTTCGAACGCGTTTGGCGCACGTTTGAGGCACGCCAGTGTACGCTCCACGCGCGTTCCGATTTTATGAGATATTGCTTCAGTAGCGTGCCCCAAGCGTGTGTGCGGCACGCGTTGAACGTTCGCTGCATGCCCATAGTGTGTGCTTAGCGTGTCTGGGACGTAAGACAAACGTACTCTAAAACTTTGAGATTTATTATACGTCCGGCAGTCATGCCTCAGTCACGCGCTAATGTGTGACTGCTAAAGCGAGTTAAAGGTACAAATTATTTTTTATACGTCCAAAATCTTTAGTGTGTTGACATTTTTCATACGTCCGGCGCACGTTTGGGTTATACGCTAATGTGTGACTGCTGTTTAACTGTACAGGCTCGTTTGTATCAGATCAGGTCGGAATCCCCTTATACCTGTTTGCTCGCGTTGTGAATCATTTTGTTCCAGAGGCTTTAGTACCTGAGTGGTGAAATAGCGTCTTTTCCATTCGCCTTTACAGTACAAGGGGATGAACATGCACATGAACAATTCAAACATGTATCCATTACAAAATGTGTATGTTACTGGAACAAACACTGGACAAAAAAACTATTTTCCAAATTCATCTCTATAAGTCTGATGACTTTCTATGACATCAATTATGTGAGTAAATGTGATTAAACAAAAAAATTATTAAAAGAATCCAAAAATCAGGTATTGAAAATCACAAATAAATCATAACACAAATTTTTGTCCCCATAACACAATAGAAAAGCTAACTTTATCAGAAGTTTATGGTTCATTTGAGCCATGACGTGAGAAAACCAGTCTTTACGGTTTCCGCAGGTCCAGCACAAAAACAGTCCGCACAGTAACAGTGGCTTGAAATTTTGGAAATAGGTAGATGTGGAATTGTACTATCCATGTAGCGAAAACAAGGGCGCTGATATCAGTTGTGCAGTTAATGCACAGCTGATCTGCATTTTTGTTTTCGCATAGGCAAAAGTCTGGTTTTCTCATGACGCAGCTCATTTTATAGGCCCATCAATCACCTTGAGCATGAATTTCTTATGATCATAGCTGTAAATTGGTCAACTGTGGGGGTGATTTGATTTACTGTTGAAACAGTGATCATTATACAAGTTTAAGTTTTTTGAAAAAGCTTGTGCTCTCGCATTGCTATTTTTGGTGTATGACCAAGTGTATTCCAACGCCGATGATCCCTTGGTGAAGTATCATGTCCGTGAAATGCATTCCCCCTTAAACCCCACTTTTATATTGTAAAACTGGGGTTTATAGGGGTATACCTAGTTTCCTTATTTTAAGACATTGAGTGTGGGTAAATATGTATAACACAGTATTACCGGTAAGATATTCCAGTGAAAAAAATGGTGTACAATACCAATATGCCAGCCGGCCAGTGTGCCCTTAAGCACAGGCTGTTTGGGAAAGACATGGGTGTGAGCTTAAAGGAGCATGTGCACTATTTAGAATGAATATGGTAATACAATCTCTTCACATTAGGATATGCCTTGTTTCTTTTACGTTATGACAATGGAGTGTAATAACATTTTGCAGTATTCTAGACCATACCATATTTGGAAAACTAGTAACAAAACTGCCAACGAAACTGTCATAAAAACAAAGGAAAAACAAGAAATTATTCTATTCCTGTCAACTTCTGGAAACCTTAGAACAATGAAGTGGGTGCAAATGAGCCGCCTCATCAGAAAACCAACATTTCGCATATGCGAAAACAAAGGCACAGATCAGCTTCGCAGTCAGCGCCTTTGTTTTCCCTACACGGATAGTACAATTCCTCTACTTTCTAAATCCAAAATTTCAGGACTCTGGCCATCTTCTGTGCTTGTACAGCTCGGTTTGTGTCGGACCTGTTCAGAAACCAAATGTTGGTTTTCTCAAGACACTGCTCAAATGAGTTCTAGAATCCATAGAAATATCTCTATACATAGCCTAAAACCAGGCTTCTTACAGCTAGATGTCTAACAGTTGAGTCGGAAACACTATATGGTTTGCATCAAGTCAATTTCATAGATTTGGTTGGACGCGAGCCCTAATGAAAGAAAACCCATCAGCCTACATGGCAACTCAAACCCTTCCTCACATCTGAAATTTTACCTGAAAATCTGGAGTGTAGTATTTGACCATCACTCAAATTTCAGATAGACGTAAAGATATTGCAATAAAAGAGATGCCCTTTTCATATGAGATGCTTGGTCACGGGGGTAATACAATAGGTACTACCTGTGTTGTCGACCGAGACGATACTGCATATATGGTTGTCGACCGAGAATTCCGGCTTCCGACCGAGAAGTACGGTTGTCGATACACGACACAAACTCAGTGTGTAGTGAACAGGACATCAAAAACCAGAGAAAATAGATTTTTAATCATCGCCGATCGTCAAAGAGGTATTAAACTTTACGTCTAATACTCTTCTGTACTTTGTTATACAGTGATAACGACAAATATATGAAAGATACTAAAAACATACATTTCCAAGGTATTTGTGAAACTTGCAGCTATCAAAAACCTCCTAGACCAATGAGACTGCTTCGGATATTTCCTCTATAGCCGAGTTCTTGAAAACTAGTATAATGCACTCATTTCTTTACGCCATGTGCATTTTATGAACGTTTTTAAAAAGTCATGATACGGCTGTCGATAACCACCGATACGGTTGTCGATAGTTAAATCATGTCTACGGTACGACTGTCGATAGTAATTGCTAAGGACATATGAGTGAATTAACTGCAATATCACTCGTTTTGAGAATTTGGCAAGAGTCTGAATGTCTGCATTTGTCTGTACACACTGGCATTTGACATTATGAGCAGCTTCACGAGGGCGAGAAAATCATTAAAATCCGATATAAACATAGATATAAAGATTTTAGCCGGGCTTTGCAAAATAAAAAGTTAAAAGCCTGGCTATTCCCCGGCCCCGTAGGAGCCGAAGATACTGGTGCATAAAGCATCCAGCCAGTAAAACCGGTTTAAGCCCGCCAGTAACTTTGTGTTACTGATCGTTCCAAGTCGATACTTCTGTGGTGGTTCTTTTTGTTTTATGTCTTGGTGTATAACATTTTTTGTGCTGTTGGCGCCTTATGTATGTTTTCATATTTTTAGTTAAGTTAAGGTAACTGAGTGGCCACCTATTGGGAAAATAGCTGCTCATTCGGCTTACGATATGTTTCATGGTATAAGTACCTGATTGTTAGTTTGGTTTTTTCCCACCTCGGTTTTTGGAGTGGGAATCTTTTTCTGATTGCGCCTTTTCCTGATCTTTGCCTTTTTTTTGTCTATTATAATATTTCTGACTTCTTTTGAGCGTGTCACAGGCTGACTTGTTTTATGCATTCATGTGCAGAACAGCTTACATTATCATACAATGCAGTCTTATTGCTTATTATTGCATAAATACCCGTGTCACACGATATCAACAGCCATTTATTAATGAAGAGAAGGCTATTTATTAATATTGCAATTCACGCGCGCACGTGCTGTTAATATAGGCTTTTACTTATGCTCGTTACCGGGCGCCACGCAAAGCACGTGCTAGTAATAAGAAACTGAAGTCCACCCGGAACGAGCATAAAAACGAAAGCTTTTACGCGTATGAAAATGCGATGAGGCTGTAAAATATGCACC
The DNA here is from genome assembly GCA_964017185.1 of Rugalucina vietnamica. Taxonomy (NCBI): domain Eukaryota; kingdom Metazoa; phylum Mollusca; class Bivalvia; order Lucinida; family Lucinidae; genus Rugalucina; species Rugalucina vietnamica. The sequence goes on along the minus strand of OZ024878.1, from coordinate 20,197,235 downwards.
ACATTTCTTTCACTTCTGCACCTTTTTCTTTCGTTTCCGCAGATTTATGCAATAATAGCGATCAAAAATGATTTTGTCATACGCCCTCGGTTTTCAACACTCCCCTCGGGACCTAGCGAATGTTAATGAATGGAAAATCATGTTTGATCCCTATATTATTGCATAAATACCCGTGCCACACGGTATAAACAGCCGTTTTTAACGAAGCAAAATCCATTTACCAACGAAAGCGCACGTGCTGTTGGTAAACGGCTTTTATTTATTCTGATTGCCAGGCGCCACGCTTCGCCCTCGGTTTTAAACACTTCCCTCGGGACCTTGCGAATGTTAATGAATGGAAAATCATGTTTGATCCCTCTGTTGTCAAGTATCATGAGGTAATTTATTTCCGCAGCAAAAACTGAACTTATAAAACGTCAAACAGCAAGTCCCCACTACGCCCATGACCAGCGTTTTAACATTAGCCTTGAGCCATTCGAAACCCGGTTATATTCGCATGTGCGAAAACAAATACATTGATCTTCTGCGCATGAACTGCGCAGCTGATCACATTATTGGTTTTAGCTACATACTTCTCCAACACGAAATTATCGGCTTATATGGTTGTACAGTCCGGTTTGTGCCTATCCTGGTCGAATACGCCGAACATGGGTTTAGTCGCGCTTAATTAATCAAGCTTGAATTGGTGCTTGACCAAGATAAGGGTCTAGGATGCTTTCAGACCCAATGTCTGACAATTCATGGAAGCTCTCTTCAGTTGGGATTTGGATAAACTTTTCCATTTCGGTCTGCAAAAATAAAAGTACGTTATACTTAAAAACAAAATAAAACATCTGGTTTAGTTTTAGTTCAAATGGCTATGCACAGCGTTACTAATCGGCCCGCAGCTAAGATCCATGAGGCAAAATACGAGACTGGTTACATGTCCATTCTGGTCAGAGTATTTGTTGCATTATTTACGTTTAACTAATCGTATTTACTTCCTTGCTTGCAACACATAGTTGTTCTTAAATGATAAAATTGGTGATTAAATAGGAATGTTTTTGTTGTCGCTGACCGCATTGCATCATAATTGTGTTGTAGACGGTCTGGATAATTCAATTTCGACACCCTGGCCCGAAATGTCTGGAATAAAACTTTGAAAACTGATTTGATCGTGCTGTAAATACATGTCCTAATCTTCGTAAATCGTCGACATCCGTATCAGGCAACATCGACAACAGTATCGCATACATTTACATGTCATCGACAGCAGTATCAATAAAAATAAAACACCCTTATAACATAAACAAGCAATGCATTTTCTGACGAATTCTGATGTCTTTGTCTTTGCAATGATGCATACCACATCTTTCATTACTTCATAAGATATCGGATAGGCTAAAAAACAAAGAATCTGCAATTTTTTCTGCATTCTGCTATTTCACGATGAAATATCTTTTAATGAGAAATCTAGCGACGCAACAATTCGCTGGAACACTTTGTAGGCCAGGAAAATATCTAACAACAGGTTCGGGCAGAAAAATAATAAAAATTACCTTAAGATTTTATCACCGTCTACTACACACTACATTTATGTCGTGTATCGACAACCGTATTACTCGGTCGGAAGCCGGAATTCTCGGTCGACAACCATATATGCAGTATCGTCTCGGTCGACAACACAGGTAGTACCTATTGTATTACCCCCGTGTTGGTGGCCCAAAGCCATATAAAAGCAAGCAATGCATTTGACAAAAGAGCATCAGGAACATGTTCGTGAAATGTATACCCCCTTAAATGCCACTCTTACACAGTAAAACTGGGGATTACTGGGGTGTACATATTTTTCTTATTTGTGATCCAAAACAAAGACTATAAGGGTACTCATATATTAGAACCGCCTTGCCGAGGCGTATTAGAACCGCCTTGCCGAGGCGGTTCTAACATGTACCCACAATCTCTGTTTTGAGCAAAAATATTTAAAATACCTAACTTTTTCTACTACAATTTTCATTTTTTACAGCAAAAAACACAAAAAAAATCTTTATATGAGCCGCCTCATGGGAAAACCAACAATCTGCTTAGGCGAAAACAAAGACGCAGATCAGCTTCGCGGTAACCGCGAAGCTGATCAGCGCCTTTGTTTTCGCTACTCGGATAGTACAATTCCTCTTCTACTTAACTCCAAAAATTTCAAGCTTCTAGCCTGCTTCAGTGACTGTACAGGCCGGTTTGTGTCGAACCAGTGCAGAAACCACATTGTTGGTTTTCCCATGAGGCGGCTCATATATTACATGGGCAAGTTTTCGTATTAAAAGAGGGAGAAGTATCTTTGTCCATTAGATAGAGCAGGAGATGGCACCATTGACAGTCTTGATAAATTGTTTTTATTTTCTTATTGACAGCCTTCTCCAGGACAAAGAGTTGAAAAAATAACAACATATGGGCCACATCATGAGAAAACCAACAATGTGGTTTCCGACAGGTCCCACACAAACTGGTCTGTGCTTTCAGTGCACTGCTATAAGCCCCACCCCCAGGGGGCAGACTGGAGGTCAAAACTTTGCTCTTTGCCCGTTACCCTTAGCAATAGAAAATCTCCCTGGGGTAAGCTAATGTCAAAACCCTGTCATTTCCCCTGCACTGCGGGGACACTCGAAAAGTAATTGCCCTGCACATTAGCCTGGCTATTCCCCACCCTTCCCCATAGGTGGGGGGGGGGGGGGGCAGGGGGGGGCGCAGTGGTTACAAATGACTGGTGCAATAACTGCGAAGCTGATCTGCATCTTTGTTTTTGCATATGCAAAATGTTGGTTTTCTCATGGCATGGCTCATATTTTGACTGATTTACAGAGGTTGTCAAGAACAGTCTTAGAAGAAAATGCTTTTGTTTCATTCGCGTTCAGACTCCCTAAAATTCTCACAAAGCTTGGACCCCGGTATATAGATGTGGTGCTTCTCTCCAGCAAGATGAGATATGGACACATAGAGCACAGCAAAGGCTGGATTGCTCATGTACACATGGTTGCTAAGAAAAGATCCGGCAAGCCAAGGAAATCATGGGATGAAGTGTTGTTGGACGACAGAAAGAAATTTGGAATGGATACTGCTGATCCTCAAAATCTCTGAGGTTGTCTTAGAAGGAGACTTGTAAAACAAGACCAACCCTCAGTAGAGGACATTCATGGACTATAAAACAGATATGATGATGATTTCTAAGGCCCTTCTTCCCCATTCTGCTAATCGAAGATCTTCTGCCAGTTAGTGAAGAGAGAAATGTGCACTTAAAACTGGTAACAAACTTCCGGGAGGCTGTTTGACATAGCTGATGACTATTATAAGGATGCAAACCACTAAACCATCAGGAAAACATGTCCCTGCAATAAATACCCCTTTATTCCCCACTTTTATATAGTGAAAATGAGGTTTGCGTGGGTGTACCTATTTTTCTTATTTTTGATCCAAAACATAGATTGCGGGTACTCGTTAGAACCGCCTCGCCGAGGCGGTTCTAAAGTGTACCAAACAATCAATGTTTTGAACAAATACGTATATTAAAAAGATCATATTTTTTCCTTCTAACGTGTACCCACAATCAATGTTATGAACAAGTATATTAAAAAGATCATAATTTTTCCAACAAAATTTTTAATTTTTACGACTGAAAAAATCTCTGTATATTGTATGGGCAAGTTTTCGTAATGAATATTCAAGATTGACAGGTAGCTAGACTGTAAGGCGTTCAATTCCAAAAAAATATCCCATGTTGCAACATTTTGGGAAATCACTGTCTTCATTTGCATATTCAAATCAAGACCATGTCTGGATTATATCAACAGCTCCTTTCTTAAACAATATTTGAGTCATGACGCAAGGAAAACGGTCTTCAGGATTTCAGACCAGGTCCTACACAAATTGGCCTGTGCAGTCACAGAAGCATGCTAAAAGCATGAAATTTCAGATTTAAGAAGAAGAGGGATTATACTATCTGTGTAGCAAAAAAAACAAAGGCACTGAATTCTGCGCCTTTGTTTTTGCATATGCAGATTGTTTGTTTTCTGCTGTGGCGGCCCATTTTGTGTTTTGCTACAACAACAATGTAGTAGTTGCTTCTTCCTGGATGATTAATAAATTGCAAAATTAATCATCTTCCTTGCCAAACATAAGTACAACATGATTTGGGCTTGATTTGGTTAAGGCTTAATGTCCCAATCAACAATTTTTCAATCATGTCAAATCAGAGCCAGTCCTAACTCACTCACCGTGCTCTATGGAGCACAAAGTGTTTTACTAAGGACACAAGGTATCAGATCCTGAACTCTACTACTAGTCCCAAGAGGCCATTCCCTACCCTACATCACGTGTGTGGTCCAAAGTAACACACATAGACTTGCTTGATGTAAGGTAAAATGTTAATGAGATCATAAGCACAGTTCATTGTTCTAGGGGACAAGAAAGTGAGGTTAACATTTACATTCCTGTGGAAAACCACCAACACAACCCTTCATAATTTGTTTTAAAAAAAATAGACTTTTAATCTTTTTCACAGTTTGCTGTTTGGTTGGTTGCCTTTATGTTTTATGTCTAACTCAACAGCTAAGGTCAAATGGATGGATACAGGACCTTGCTTTAAAGTCTCATCATTCTGAGAGCCTGAGGAAACCTGGGATCAACCGCCACAACCCCTGGGTTACAAGGCAAGTCATTACGAAAACACGCCCATATAATATAAAGATTTTTTTAACTTGTAAAAATTGGAATTTTCATTAGAAAAATTTTGATTTTCTTCTCACTTTTGCTCAATACATAGATTGTGGGTACACGTTAGAACCGCCTCGCCGAGGCAGTTCTAACAAGTACCCACAATCTATATTTTGGATCAAAAATAAGAAAAATAGGTATACCCCTGCATACCCCAGTTTTTCTATATAAAAGTGGGGTTTGAGGGGGTATTCAATACACGGACATGTTTTCCTGATGGGCTTAAAACAGCTAGTCCATGCACAAAGGCTCAAACAGTTTGCAGAAAAAGCTTCTTTTAGACACTTCTGAGCAAATAAACAACAGTTTGTTTAAGCCTATTATTTAAATAAAACAAGACGTCATCATCTCATTACATGTAACTCTCCCAAACTTTCAGGCTAATTTGCAGAGATATTACGAAAACACGACCATGCAATAAACGAAAAAAAAAATTTGGTTGTAAAAATGAAAATTTTCACTGGAAAAATTTTGTTATTTTTCTTATTTTTGCTCAAAACATAGATTGTGGGTACACGTTAGAACCGCCTCGGCGAGGCGGTTCTAACGAGTACCCACAATCTATGTTTTGGAGCAAAAATAAGAAAAATAGGTATACCACTGCTAACCCCATTTTTACTATATAAAAGTGGGGTATAAGGGGGTATCTATTTCACAAACATGTTTTGCAGAGAGGACTAACTCGTATATTTATAATAGGCATTTTTTTCTGATTTTAAAAGTGTTATAAATATTAATTCTCAATTTATATGAGCAATATATATACATATACATGCAGTTCTTCTTTTTAATTTTATTGAAAACAGCATTTTTTGTGACCAAATCTGAAGGCCTTTATGGTCCAGATCCTGCCGATTCTAATCGGATCAAGATAGCCTCACAAATCAATAAGTCTGTATTTATTCCAACATAGTTTTATATTAATCCAAAAATCATTATTTCTGCTCTTCATGCCAACAACAACAAGATGGGGCGCCGCGTAAATCAAATGATGCGTAAGGATATTATTAACAGAGTTTGAGGTGTTCGAATACCATAAAGACCCACCATGTGCAATTCATGACACTGAGCCGCTACTGATCAAGCTATCGTACCTTGGCTATATGATATAAAAAAATTGATCTTCTGCCATTTGCATTCCTACCCCCTTCATGCTCAACCCCCAGGAGATATTCCAGATCCAGATACTGCATGAAACCAAGAGTAGGGTCCCAGGAAAATATGAACATGTGCATTTTATAAGGAAATTGGACACCCTGTCACATAACAAGACTTTGAATTCAGAACTTGTCGTTTGTTTTATACAATTATATATTGTCCAATTTTTATCATGGTTCATTAAATATTTTGGGGCAACTGGCCATTTTGAGATTTTCCTCCCTTTAAAACTTGGTAATCATAGAAACATACCATGCAATACTCTAACCTTTTGATATCATTCTGTGAAATTAAGCGTTTATCACCTTGGGGTATGTAAATAATTATCAGAAAAATCGCTACTTATAAAAATTTTGTGAAGCACCTATACGGTTTTACTTACGATTGATGTCCCTGAGATGTTTCCTTGGCAACGTCATCGTCATAGCAACTAACTTCAAATGATGGTGTGGTAGCCATTTTAGTATACACGTACATGTAGATAAACAATTCCTTGTTTCTGAGTTTAAATTACAAAATAGTAGATAAAGGTGCTTAGTTTTATTTTATTAGACGCTGAGTAAAAAACATTCATTTTCAACCCATATATGACGAAGTTCAACAGACTTTCCAATACCATGATCATTTGGGGGAGTCCACAGTCATTTTAGGGGAATCACGAGTGATTTTAATTTTCTATTTCATTTTTTGATCAAATTCCTTTAAGCAAACAGAATAGCCCCAGATGGGACGCCGATTTCTGCAGCATAACATCTGGAGCTATTCTGCTTGCCTACGTCCCATTAATAGGACGCCAGGCTTATACGAGTTATTAGAACATTCCATAATCACATTTACATATTCATGACCCAAATAAATTCAAATAAATGAAACATCAATGGCATCCAACTATTTTGTTTTGAATAAATTGTGACTGTTTTGAATTTAAGTATCATCATTATTATTTCAATTTCATCTTTTGAGCACTTTGTGTTTTTTTCCTTTTCTATTTTCAAATATTGCATCTAAAACAAATAAAAAATTACAATAGCATTAATTTGAGTAATAATTCCAAAGAGAACACACTCTAAATCACTTTTCAAGACACTACATAGTTTATCTTCACATTTATACTCATCAGAAAACACTTTTTTCGCACAAAAATCCACTTTTCCAGACGTTTATTTCATTTTCCCAATGTCTAACACAGTGTCTCAGTAATTAGCGGCAATTATCCCGAGCCAGAGTAAATTCAATCATGGCTATGTTGCATGTCTGAAAATTCTCCAATAAATATAACAACGGGTTCAAAATAAATCTCAGGCCGCTTATTGAAAGAGTGGGCATCATAGTGCAGCGTTTGTGTGACAATTATTTTGTTTGTTTGTATTGAGGTTTAACGTCCCATTCAACAATTTCTCAGTCATGTCAGGATGGAGCCACCACTTCCTGAGTTTTAACTAGTACTCTGGGGAGTTAATGTGTCTTGCTCAAGGACACAACACAGTGCCACCAGTGGGGATCGAACTCAGGACCTCTCGATTCGGAGTCCGAGGTGTACCCACAATGTATGTTTGTGCAAACATATTTTAAAAAAAATCTTCTTTTTTTTCCCAATGAAAATGAAATTTTTATTTTTTTCTTCTGAGAAAATTCTTTGTATACTGCTTGGACAAGCCTTCGTAATGAAATGATTTAGAGCAGTAATGAAATCAGCAACCTCAGCCACTCGGCCACGGGGGTCTCAAAAAAGAAATTTTTATCGACTTACTCTATGGGTACGGTTGTCATTATTCAGATCATCTATATCACAATTTTTTATATCCTAATTTTTCCTATCTAACATTTTATACTTAAAACTGTCACTGAAACAAACAACTATGTTCATTTCCTTCCTTCTCATGATCTCATACAGAATGAGCCGCGACGCGAGAAAACCGGTCTTCGGGATTTCCGACCAGGTCCGACACAAACCGGGCTGTACAGTCTCAGAAGCAGGCTAGAAGCTTGAAATTTCGGATATAAGAAGAAGAGGAAAATATACTATCCGTGTAGCGAAAACAAAGGCGCTGATCAGCTTCGCAGTTACTGCGAAGCTGATCTGCGCCTTTGTTTTCGCATAGGCAAAAATCCGGTTTTCTCACGATGCGGCTCAAATGAGCCTTGACAGGATATAAACCTATCTTCGGATGACCGACTAACTCAGTTGAATATCATGCCCCTTCAGCAAAGAAACTGGCTCAAGGTTTGAAATTTTCCTTTGGAGATTTTGAATAAAAAAGTGATTTTATAATTACAATCATTTGGTTGAAAAGTAAAGGCACTGTCTATCTTTGGTTTGCAATTTTTGCACATGCAAAATGCAAGTTTTCTTAATAAATTGCTGAATTAAGTGCATACACAGTTTGAATAACTAAAAACTGTGATGATTTCTGCAAAATCAATCAACAAAAAATGCAGTTGTAGACAACCCGATCAGAATGCATCCTGTGTTTGAGCCGTGTGGTGAGAAAACGGGATTATTGCCTCTGCGAAAGCATTTAAGGAACAGATCAGCTGTATTTGTTTTCACTACACGGATATAGTACAATTCCTCTTCTTCTTAAATGCGAAATTTCAAGCTTCTAGCCTTACAGGCCAGTTTGTGTTGGACCTGGTCACACAAACATATTTTTACATGGAGAAGCTCAAATCAACTGCTAAATGTGCATCATTAATGTTGACATTTGAAAGATGGATTGTTGATTTTATAGCATATTTTAAAATAGCATTTCATAACTATGATATATCATATGAGCCGCCTCGTGGGAAAACCAACAATGTGCTTTCCGAACAGGTCCAACACAAACCAGCCTGTACAAGCACAGAAAAGAGCTACAAGCTTGAAATTTTGGATTGAAGTAGAAGAGGAATTGTACTATCCGAGTAGCGAAAACAAAGGCACTGATCAGCTTCGCAGTTACTGCACAGCTGATCTGCATTTTCGCATAGGCAAAAATCCGATTTCCACATGACGCAGCTCATATATGCTCTCATAATCGTGATTATTAACGGTTATGACAAGTCCACTTTGGCCCTACTCACACATGCTCTCCGGAGAACAACCAACACAACAGAGAACAACCAATGCAGATGAAATCAATATAAAATACTTGATTGGGAACAACTTACCATGGATAAGATCAGGGCTTTCTCTATAGATTTCTGTTCAAAACTGGGTCCAGTTTTCGGTACCAAATTTTTTCCCAATTGGCTGTTGACTTGAAGCATTCCCAATTAGCAGAAAAATGGTAAACTTTCCCAATTTGACTAAAAACTGCACTACCTTTTCCCAAAATCATGCTATTTTTTCACAAAATCACGCTATTTTTTTCTCAATTTCATCGGTACCATAAGAAAACCCAAAAGGTCAGAACAAGCCCTAAGATTTACTCCATATTTTCGCATAATTATTTGTTACATGTTGGCTTTACTCCTCATGTTTGTCTCTGGATAACGGATAACAGGTGTCAAACTTATTTATTCAGGAGAGCATCATTGCACAGTGGATAGAGCGTCCAACTCGGGATCAACCGATTATGGGTTAGGGTTAGAATCACTCTTGAGAAAAACATATTCACACTGTGTCAGCGGCAATAGCCAACAACCAATTTGATAAACAACAAGAACGCCGCGGAGGTCGATATCGCACCTGCATCTGGCAAAATAATTAAAAACATGAAATAAAGGTCGAGGGCACCAGTTCAAGTTGTGCAATTAAAAGGTATGTCAAGGACAATGACTATGCAAGGTTTCACACTCATAGCTATCACAGGTGCAGAGGAAACCTAACTTTGACGTAAAAATTTACAAAGTCAGTGGACCATGAAATATAGGTCAAGGGCATCGGGACAATGCGCATGCTTGAAGAGTTTGTCAAGGACAATAACTATGCAAGGTTTCACACTCACAGCTATCACACGTTCAGAGCAAACATAACTTCGAGGTAAAAATTAACAAAGTCATTGGACCATGAAATATAGGTCAAGGTCATCGGGTCAAGGTGCGTGCTTGAAGGGTATGCCAAGGACAATAACTATGCAAGGTTTCACATTCACAGCTATCACAGGTGTAGACAAAACCGAACTTCAAAGTAAAAATTCACAAAGTCAGTGGACCATGTAATATAGGTCAAAGTGATCAGGTCAAGGTGCGTGCTTTAAGGGTATGCCAAGGACATTAACTAAGCAAGGTTTCACACTCACAGCTACCACAGGTGTAGAGAAAACTTAACTTTGACGTAAAAATTAATATTAAAGTCAATGGACCGTGTAATATAGGTCAAGGACATCGGGTCAAGGTGCCTGCTTGAAGGGTATGTCAAGGACATTAACTATGCAAGGTTTCACATTCACAGCTATTACAAGTGTAGAGAAAACCTAACTTTGACGTAAAAAATAACAAAGTCAATGGACTGTGAAATATATATCAAGGACATCGGGTCAAGGTGCGTGCTTGAAAGCTATGTCAAGGACAATAACTATGCAAGGTTTCACATTCACAGCTATTACAGGTGTAGAGAAAACCTAACTTCGACGTAAAAATTAACAAAGTCAATGGACCGTGAAATATAGGTCAAGGACATCAGGTCAAGGTGCGTGCTTGAAGGGTATGTCAAGGACATTAACTATGCAAGGTTTCACATTCACAGCTTTTACAAGTGCAGAGAAAACCTAACTTTGACGTAAAAATTAACAAAGTCAATGGACCGTGAAATATAGGTCAAGTACATCGGGTCAAGGTGCGTGCTTGAAGGGTATGTCAAGGACATTAACTATGCAAGGTTTCACATTCACAGCTATTACAAGTGTAGAGAAAACCTAACTTTGACGTAAAAAATAACAAAGTCAATGGACCGTGAAATATATATCAAGGACATCGGGTCAAGGTGCGTGCTTGAAAGCTATGTCAAGGACAATAACTATGCAAGGTTTCACATTCACAGCTATTACAGGTGTATTGAAAACCTAACTTCGACGTAAAAATTAACAAAGTCAATGGACCGTGAAATATAGGTCAAGGACATCAGGTCAAGGTGCGTGCTTGAAGGGTATGTCAAGGACATTAACTATGCAAGGTTTCACATTCACAGCTATTACAAGTGTAGAGAAAACCTAACTTTGACATAAAAATTAAAAAAAGTCAATGGACTGTAAAATATAGGTCAAGGACATCGGGTCAAGGTGCGAGCTTGAAGGGTATGTCAAGGACAATAACTATGCAAGGTTTCACATTCACAGCTATTACAGGTGTAGAGAAAACCTAACTTTGACGTAAAAAATAAAAAAGTCAATGGACCGTGAAATATAGGTCAAGGACATCGGGTCAAGGTGCGTGCTTGAAGGGTATGTCAAGGACATTAACTATGCAAGGTTTCACATTCACAGCTATTATAGGTGTAGAGAAAACCTAACTTCGACGTAAAAATTAACAAAGTCAATGGACCGTGAAATATAGGTCAAGGACATTGACTCAAGGTGCATGCTTGAAGGGTATGTCAAGGACAATAACTATGCAAGGTTTCACATTCACAGCTATCATAGGTGTAGAGAAAACCTAACTTCGACGTAATTGTTGACGGACGGACGCACGGACCGACGGACTGACGGATGGAAATTTGGACTCCTATATCACACCCTGCTATAAGCAGAGTTCTAGATAGCCATAAAAAGGCGTTTCGGATTGCCAACATGACGATGTAGAACATAAATTGAATGTTCTCGATGACAACACATGCTTTTTGGCATTCTAAAACGCCTTTTTTGGCAGTCTTGAACGCAGTTTTATATAAAATCACACATTCCATATTGCCGCTAATACAGTGTGATATTACATATTATCATATATTTACTACAAAATATCGTTATATCGACGAGGTACGATATGAAAATTGCCATATAATAATCTTTATTTATCATTAGTTTGCCTTACAGACACACATTTAGACTGATATCAGTCGTAGATGTTGTACCATAGTATTCAAGATGTAGTCTTTATACTGCGTTTACACTATGTTCCCGGCGGCCCCGGCAGTCCCGTTTGCTAGAAACGTAGCGTGCCGTGGAGTTTTGGTAATAGTAATATATTTCTCTGATTTTCACGATCTATTACGTTTTGTTACGTTGTATTACGATATCCGTAACAAGCCGTGGTAGTGATTAGCCGGTGTGTCACGGAGGCGCTAAGGTACGTTACGGTTATCCTCGATCTATCACGGTTATTAGCACGTTCTATTACGGCCTGTTACGTTCTGTTGCGGTCAGTTGCGTTTTGACCAAGGCGTAACACGTTTTTTCGGTCTGTCAAGGTCAGCTACGGTCGAAACGTAGACACCATACACTATAAAGAACATTTTTTTTTCCTTTTGTATAAGAATAAGTCATTTAAAATAATAACAACCGCGCTCCTCAACAACCGACTGCAGAGTTGATTAAGAAAGTTTGGGATTGTAATTATTCTTCAATTGCATAGTGCAGCGTATGGTCTGTATTGTTCACTATAGCGACTGCTCCAATATGAAGGAACTTGTCCCCATGATATGCCTTTTTATATCTATAAACTTCACGAGCCGTGATAACCGTAACAGAACGTGGCATACGTAGTAGAACGGGGTGAACACCGTCGAAGACCGTAACGCACCGTAACTTAACGCAACAAAACGTGTTGACTATTCCGTAGGAAACGGGACGAGACGTGAGACGACCGTGATCAAACGCAACAGAACGTGGAAGATCCGTAGCATGCCGGGCTATTCACTAGCTTCCCGTTGCACTACGGACCGCCTCCACGTTTCGCTACGTCCTGTTACTTTCTGTCACGGTGTGTTACGTTCAACCCGTTTTATCACGGTCCATTACGTTTCTCATTTCCGCCGTGACTGCCGTGGCAGATTTTTAAACTGTCAAAAAATCTGTCACGGTGTCCACGGTTATCCCGGTGTGCTACGTTTGCCTATCCCGTTCCCCTGCGTTGCCTCACGGTTCTCCCGTTTTGCTCACGGTTGTCTGAAACGTGGCCGCCGTGACCACCGGGAACATAGTGTAAACGCAGTATTACAAGTAGATGTTGTCTTTAGAATCTTAAGCTAATATGCCACTCCACATTTTATACTAAGCTGATTCAAACATCTACGATATCCATAGAGAAGTGAAGTGTTTGAGAAGAATAGCTATTGCAGTCATATTATAAAGTTCTAAAGGATGAATATGAATAAAATTTCATCTCATCAGACTTTATAAGTCTAACACACATTTTGAATACCGTACAAATTCTATTAAACGCCCACACTCTAATAAACGCCCATCCCCTTATTTGGCTGCCGAAAATGGCCGTATTGTCTGTGAGTTTTGCAATTTCTGGAAACTCTAATAAACGCCTACATTAAAATGGTTGGAAAAAATCCTATATTTTTAAGCGGTATTATCTAAATATGCTGCTTTATCACATAACACAATTTTTTTTTCTCTTAGTTGTAGACCAAATAAATGGTCAATACATATTTTAACACCTCCTTGGAACAAAATTCATGTCTGGAGAAGATCGAGGTCCACCAATGATTTCAGTTCCTATATTTGAATTATTTAATATAATAATAATAATAATAATAATCGACTTTATTTAACGAGGGTAAACACATTTAGTACAAACTAATCTTCCATGTGGCCCTCACTAATCTACAAACATGAAAAACACAATTACAAATTTACACAAAACTTAACAAATATACATGTATCAAATGAAGGAACAATTGAAACAAAATGAAACATTAATGTTACACTCAAACTCATATTCACACTACTAAACCTAAACATAAAGTAATTAAAAATAAGGCATTATATACAGATGAATTTACATGTTATATACAACAGAGTACATGAACATTGTTTACTGTTTTAACCACTTTACAAAATTATTATGGAATGAGCTTAATGAGCTTAGATTTTTTAAATTAGTTGGTAATGAGTTCCATACTAAAGGTCCCGAATAAATGAAGCTTTGTTTAAATATTTCTTTTTTCGGCCTAGGAGGAATAAAGTAAGAAGACATTGTAGATCTTAAAAGTGGCATTGTATCATCCAAAATTCGTTGATTAAACATTTCTTGTATATATTTAGGCGTTTCAGATCTGTCAACTTTAAACATGAATTTGGCTTTTCGTAAAAATAATCTTTCAAAAATTGTAAGAATTTTCATATCTTTTATACTTTGGTCAATATTTTCAATATTATAATCTAAAATGATTTTACACGCTAATGGTGCCCTACAGTGTAGCCTCCAATAAACGCCCATCCCCATCTATTGTAAAGGTACTGTTTTAAATAAACGACCAGGCGTTTCATAGAATTTTTACGGTAATCTATTAGAACTGCCTTTGTGAGGTAGTTTACCATTACTTAAAGCACATTCTTTAACTATTAACAAACAACTACCCTTCTTCAATACTGATCGAAGCAGAAGAGGAAGAATGAAGGTTGATTTCATGTTTTATGTCCCACTCAACTGCTGCGGTCATTATGGCCTCAGTTTAATGTCCCCTCCAAAAGACTGGATCAAATATATTACAAAAACATGCCTATGCAAAATACAGGGATTTTTTTTCATATGTAAAAATTGAAAATTTCAGTGGGAAATATTTTACATTTTTCTTGTTTTTGCTCAAAACATAGGTTGTGGATACTCGTTAGAACCGCCTCGGCAAAAACACACCCATGTAGTATACAGATTTTGACATTGAAAAAGTTGAAAATTTTCAGCATATTTTCTAATTTTAGCTCAAAACATAGATGTTTTGGAACAAAAATAAGAAAAATAGGTATACCCCTGCCTACCCAAGTTTTTGCTATATAAAAGTGGGGTATAAGGTGGTAAACATTTCACGGACATATTTTCCTGATGGAGCGGAAGACTGATCAAAGGAATATTTCCACTGCCAAGTCTGTCATTGAGCAAAAGCTGAATTGTGAATGAAAATACCAAACCCTGGAGCGTTCATAAAAGGTATCAGAAAAATTCATAGAGAGCTGTCATCGTAGATTCTCCGATTTCTTTCTTGTGCGTCAGAGCAATAAAACAATCTTCTCCATGCCATGCCAGGAGCCTCTAAAATTGAGCCGCCTTGTGACAAAACCAACAATGTGGTTTCCGAACAGGTCCGACAAAAACCGGATTGTATAAACACAGAAGATGGCTAGAGGTTTGAAATTTTGGATTTAGAAAGTAGAGGAATTGTACTATCCATGTAGCGAAAACAAAGGCGCTGATCAGCTTCGCAGTTACTGCGAAGCTGATCTGCACCTTTGTTTTCGCATATGCAGATTGTTGGTTTTCCCATGAGGCCGAACCAATTACATACCAATATTGATTCAACCCACATAAGCCGCAGTTTAAGTCGGCGTCCTTTCTTTTAGGACACAGGCTAATTCATCAAATCGTCAAAGACTGTAAGGTTTCTCTGACTAGGGTTGATGAACTGAGAGCTATTTAACGATCAAGTTTTATGGTCACCGTCCTATTGCCCCTCAACGATTCTTACTTCTATTAACCGCGCGCATCAGGAAAACATGTCCATTGTCATGTATACCCCCTTGAACCCAACTTTTACATAGCAAAACTGGGGTATACCTATTTTTCTTAATTTTGCTCCAAAACATAGATTGTGGGTACTCATTAGAACCGCATGTATACCCCCTTGAACCCAACTTTTATATAGCAAAACTGGGGTATGCAGGGGTATACCTATTTTTCTGATTTTTGCCCCAAAACATAGATTGTGGGTACTCGATAGAACCCAGGCCATTCTAATGTGTACCCACAATCTATGTTTTGAGCAAAAATAAGAAAATTATCAAAAATTTTCTAAAGATTTTTATTTTTTACAACTTGAAAAATCTCTGTTTATTGCATGGGCAAGTTTTCGTAATGAAGAGATGCGGCAGAACATGGTGTCCCATCGGAGGCCATACAGTGTTAACTTAAGCTCGAAAGAATTCTATGAAAAGTGAAACATAAAGAATTGCGAAGAAAAATTAATGATTCCTCAAACTCATCCAAATGGTATGGACTGGAAACACATTTGTCAAATGAATCGCGCCATGAGAGAACCAGATTTTCGCCTAGGAGAAAACAAAGACGTAGAGCTCCTTTGTTTCCGCTACTCAGATATTGAAGACCCTCTTCTTATTTAATTCGAAATTTCAAGATTCTGGCACTTTTCTGTGGATGCATAGCCCCATTTATGTCGCACCTGGTCGGAAACCCCAAAAACCGGTTTTCTCACATTGCAGCTCATATATATGGGCTAAAATAATACCCCCCCGCCCCCCGCCAGATTTTCAGAATTAAGTCCAAAAGCAAAATTAACTAGAATTTGTTTTCTATGTGAAAACTGATGTCTCCCCCTTTTCTACGTGCATGTCCAAAATATGCAAGCAAGAGTTATAGTTCTTGTGCATCACATATCCTGTCATTCTGTTTTATAAGTGTACCAAGTTTCATTGAAATATCTCTTACTGTTTTCAAGTTATAGAGCGTGCACGAAATTGTATAGAAAATAATCAAAGGGAAATAACTCCAAAGATATGAAAGCAAGAGTAATGATTCTTGTACATGACACATCATCTCAGGGTGCACCACACAGATTTTACCCACTTGTCCTGGGCAAAAAAGTCAATATAGAGGGGTATGGCTACATTTTGGTATGTAAATGTGTGTAAAAATATTTTGAAGCAGTATTTGACTTTTATTTCACTCAAGCAGTTGTTATTTATGATTTAAATTGATTTTTGTCAGGTCACATGACCTTCTGTATTTTTTTATTAGTGCAGAACTTACTTGCTGGATTTTACCCTCAACCCCGGAAATCAGCTGTTCAAAAATGGCTCATTTTTTGAAGTGGAATTTACTATGATAAGTCAACGGCTGGCAGGTATTCAAATGTGTATAGAAATTAAGCATTAGGGTGTATCTACACATGGGTATGCAGTTTATGGCCATTGCATGTGCAAGTGGCATGTCACACTTCAAGGAAAATGTGTCTTTTGGTGCAAAAATTGCCCTTTTAGTAAGGGGGGTGGGGTAATGTTTACATTTGCACAGAGATGGTTCCAGTAAGCAGAAACTGTTTCTGTTACTTTAAGATTAATTGCTGGTCTATTTGTAATTGACTGTGAGTATATATGAAGGGCTATTAATGTTTTGTCTTGTTGCAAGGGGTAATTTATTGAGTAGCCGTCGTAAAAACTTTGACCGGCCATTGGAAACCGTGTAGTGCCCCCTCATCATGCTTTATAAGTGTACCATGTTTCATTGAAAAATCTCTAATGGTTTTTGATTATAGAGCAGACACAAATTTGTATGAAAAATAATCAAAGGGAAATAACTCTAAAGATATGCAAGCAAGAGCTTCTTTATGGTTCTTTAGCATGACACATCATCTCATCGTGCTTTATAAGTGTACCAAGTTTCATTGAAATATTTCTTATGCTTTTCAAGTTATAGAGTGGACATGACATTGTATGGAAAAATAATCAAAGGGAAATAACTCCAAAGATATGAAAGCAAGAGTTATAATTCTTGTGCATGACACATCGTCTCATCGTGCTTTATAAGTGTACCAAGTTTCACTGAAATTTCTTTAACGGTTTTCAAGTTATAGTGTGGACACGAAATTGTATGGAAAATAATCAAAGGGAAATTACTCCAAAGATATGCAAACCAGAGTTATGGTTCTTTAGCACGACACATTATCTCATCGTGCTTTACAAGTGTACCAAGTTTCAATGAAATAACTCTTACGGTTTTCGAGTTATAAAGCGGACACAAAATTGTATGGAAAATAATCAAAAGGAAATAACTCATAAAATACTCAAGCCAGAGTTATGGTTCTTGTGCATGACACATCGTCTGATCATGCTTAATAAGTGTACCAAGTTTTATTGAAAAATCTTAAACAGTTTTCAAGTTATACAACGGACACGAAATTGTATCAAAAATAATCAAAGGAAAATAACTCCAAAAATACTCAAGCTAGAGTTATGGTTCTTGTGCATGACACATCGTCTCGTCGTGGTCTACAAATGTACCAGGTTTCATTGAAAAATCTTTAACGGTTTTCAAGTTATACAGCGGACACGAAATTGTATCGAAAATAATCAAAGGGAAATAACTCCAAAAATACTCAAGCTAGAGTTATGGTCCTTGAGCATGACACATCGTCTCGTCGTGGTTTACAAGTGTACCAAGTTTCATTGAAAAATCTTTAAGTGTACCAAGTTTCATTGAAAAATCTTTAACGATTTTCAAGTTATAGAGCGGACACCATTAGTGACGGACAGACGGACGGACGGATGGATGGACGGACGGACAGACAGACAGACGCACAGGGAAAAACAATATGTCTCCCGACCCTGTCGGGGAGAGACATAATTCTCATGTAAGCCTGGCGTCCTTTTTATGGGACAAAGGCAAACAGTATAGCCTCAGATGTGATGCCACAGAATGCAGCGTCCCAGTAGGGGCAGCAGTGGGTTTGCCTTGAGAAATTTCATTGAAAAATGAAATAAAATTGTACAAGAACTCCGCGGAGGTCGATATCGCACCTGCATCGGGCAAAATAACTAAAAACATGAAATATAGGTCCAGAGCACCAGGTTAAGGTGTGTTCTGAAAGGGTATGTGAAGGACATTTACTATGCAAGCTTTCACACTCGCAGCTATCACTGATGCAGAAAAAAACAAACTTCGACATAAATATATAACAAAGTCAATGGACCGTAAAATATAGGTCAAGGTCAGCAGGTCAAGGTGCATGATTGAAGGGTATGTCAAGGACAGTTACTATGCAAGGTTTCACACTCGCAGCTATCTCTGATGCAGAGAAAACCAAACTTTGACGTAAAAATTTACAAAGTCAATGGACCGTGAAATATAGGTCAAGGTCAGTGGGTCAAGGTGCATGCTTGAAGGGTATGTCAAGGACAATTACTATGCAAGGTTTCACGCTCACAGCTATTACTGATGCAGAGAAAACCAAACTTCGACGTAAAAATTAACAAAGTCAGTGGACCGTGAAATATAGGTCAAGGTCAGCGGGTCAAGGTGCGTGCTTAAAGGGTATGTCAAGGACAATTACTATGCAAGGTTTCATGCTCTCAGCTATTACTGATGCAGAGAAAACCAAACTTCGATGTAAAAGCTAACAAAGTCAATGGACCGTAAAATATAGGTCAAGGTCAGCGGGTCAAGGTGCGTGCTTGCAGGGTATGTCAAGGACAATTATTATGCAAGGTTTCAGACTCGCAGCTATCACTGATGTCGAGAAAACCAAACTTCGACGTAAAAATTTTCAAAGTCAGTGGACCGTGAAATATAGGTCAAGGGTACTGGGTCAAGGTGCGTGCTTGAACGGTATGTCAAGGACAATTAATATGCAAGGTTTCAGACTCGCAGCTATCACTGATGTCGAGAAAACTGAACTTCGACGTAAATGTTGACGGACGAACGGACGAACGAACGAACGGACGAACGAACGAACGTACGGAAATTTGAACTCCTATATCGCACCCTGCTATAAGCAGGTGCGATAAAAAATGAAATAAAATTTCAAAATAACCCCTGGTGCCCCTACAAGTGAAAAGTGGACTCACCCAAATGATAAAGATTAGTATGTCCATTTGTCACATACGGGTTAGTGTTGCAAACACTGACAGGTTTGCACCTTAAGGAAGATTCTAACCAAGAACTGCAGCAATTATAGCCAACTGCAATTTGGTATAAAAGCTCATTTCAAGATTATTTCAGCTCATATGAGACAGGCCAATCAGCAGGTGGGGCAAAAACGGGAGAACCCCGAGAAAAACCACCTGCACACCCGCAAGCAGAACTTGGCTTGTCTCACATGTGGCCAGAGCGGGGCTCAAACCCACACCAGACACAGCGGTGAGATGATTGAGTGATTAAGAAACAGCGCTCTTAACCGCTCGGCCACGGGGGCCGCCATAAAGGGGCTGTGGTAAACTGTATTTGGTATTAAGGGGCTGAAGTAAACTGTATTTGGTATAAAGGGGCTGGGGTAAACTGTATTTGGTATTAAGGGGCTGAAGTAAACTGTATTTGGTATAAAGGGGCTGGGGTAAACTGTATTTGGTATTAAGGGGCTGGGGTAAGCTATAGTTGATATTTAGGGGCTGGGCTTAACTGTACATGTACATGTATTTGGTATTAAGGGGCAGGGGTAAACTGTATTTGGTATTAGGGGCAGTAGTAAACTGTATTTGGTATTAAGGAGTTGAGGTAATCTTTAGTTGGTATTAAAGGGCTGGGGTAAACTGTATTTGGTATTAAGGGACTGGGGTAAGCTGTAGTTGGTATTTTGGGGGCTGGGGTAAACTGTATTTGGTATTAAGGGGCTGGGGTAAGCTGTAGTTGGCATTTAGGGGCTGGGTTTAACTGTACATGTATTTGGCTGGGGTAAACTGTATTTGGTATTTTCCGGCTGGGGTAAACTGTATTTGGTATTGAGGGACTGTGGTAAACTGTATTTGGTATTAAGGGGCTGAGGTAAACTGGATTTGGTATGAAGGGGCGGGGGTAAACTGTAGTTGTGCTGACAGTCACTAACAGCCATGTAGAGAATATAAACAGTTTGTCATACTTGAACCAATGAACTCATATGCTTGTGGAGATTTTTTTTTCTCTAGAAATAATTTCGTTATTGGTTATTTACATTCAACAATTTTTCAGTCATGTTGGGACAGAGCCACCGCTTCCTTGGTTTTTACCAGTACTGTAGGAAGCTTTAAGGACACAAAACAGAAGCAGATTCTAGAAACTGAATGTACTTATTCAACGGTTTAGCATAAAGCCTTTCATATTTTACAAGACTAGTGGACTTTATGGAATCCCATTCATCAAAATGATAAAGCATTAAATCATGTGGCAAACTGTGACCAGGCAGAAATTATTGGGACAGACCTGATACTTAAACCTTATTTATTGATAGAAATAAGCCATAATTACAGAAGATTCAGGATTTTTTATAGATTTTATTTGTTAATGCTTCCTCAGAAAAAAAAAAAGATATGAAATAATTGTCTTGATTTTCTCCTAAACGAGCCGCGATGTTAGAAAACCGGGCTTCAGTGTTTCCAACCAGGTCCGACAATCGGCCTGTACAGTCACAGAAGCAGGCTAGAAGCTTGGAATTTAAGTTTTGAGAAGAAGGTGGGTTGTACAATCCCATTAATAGCGAAAACAAAGGCCCATTAGCAAAAAAATCCGTTTTTCTCATGACACGGCTCAAATTATGTTTCTGCTAGTATTTAAGTCAGGTCTTTAGAACCAGGGGAGTCCAAGGGCCCTGAAACGCTCACCTGACATATGGCCAGTTGACTTTGATGAACATTCTGTCAATGGCATTGCAGGGTCACACTATATATAAACTTTGTAGAGTCCCTAATGCAAAGTCTCAAGAAGCTGAGCATATAAATTCAGATTCAGGAGAGAAAAAAAAGAAAAAAGTTTTTACCATATATGGGCATGGTCATCTTGATCATATGACCTGTAACTTTCAGAAACTTTTGTTCCCCATTGACAAGTAAATTTCACATGAAGTTTGGCTTTGAAGCATATCTAACCAAATTGACCTTTGTGTAAAATAGGTCAAGGTCATGACTTTGCAAAGCTTGAGACCCTGATGCTAAAAGCCAAGTTTCAAGTTCATAGGACTTTGGGTACTACAGAAGATTTTTGAAGGTTTTGACCACATACAAGCATGTAGGCCATCTTGTTCAAGTGACCTGGACCATTAATAAAAACTTTTGTTTCCGGAATTTTAACTCATTTAAGCCTGGCGTCCTTTTTATTGGACGTGGGCAAACAGCATAGCCCCAGATGGGACGACGCAGAACGCGGCTTCAAATCTGGGGCTATTCTGTTTGCTTAGAGGAATTTCATCGAAAATTGGAATTTAAAAATCACTCATGAATGAAAGTGGACTCAATCCAATGATAATGATGGGCAAATCCATTTGTCAAATATGGGTTAAGCAATGATTACTTACATTCTTGGCTTGTCTGTATCATTTTCCGAGTCTTCCATGACCACAGCCAGCTATGCTGTGAGTTTTAGTCTTATCAGCTGATTATTGATATGAGCCGCCGCATGGGGAAAACCAACAATCTGCATAGGCGAAAACAAAGGCGCAGATCAGCTTCGCAGTAACTGCGAAGCTGATCAGCGAGCTTCGCAGTAACTGCAAAATTGATCAGCGCCTTTGTTTTCACTACACGGGTATTACAATTCCTCTACTTTCTACATCCAAAATTTCCAGCCTCTAGCCATCTTCTGTGACTGTACAGCCCGGTTTGTGTCGGACCTGGTTGGAACCCAAATTGTTGGTTTTCTCACGCACAAGCTGCTCATATATGTAACTTTAAGTGAAAAGTATGGTCCACTAGCTACTTTAGCACTGTCTACTAACAAACTGTTAGAAAAGTCCATCAAAATTGTCACAGTTATGTAAAACACAAATTTTGAGAGATAGAAAGGACAGAAAAAAGACAATGTCCCTATCACACCGTGTCCATTCGAAACGCATGAAAAGAGGTCGTAACGCATGATCGGCGGCATTTTCACGTATGATTGCGGTAGTTTCCTTCGGATTCGCCGCCATTTTTGGAGGAAACTTTAGCGGTAAGTTTTTACAAACTTTTATTTGAATTATTTGAATAGACCTTTCCAACGAACGATCTAGCCTATCCGGATCTACATACATGCCTCTAATTGCCGAGTGTTCTACTGATGCATAGGCTTCGATAGGACTGGCAAACATTCGAGGAGATTATTGTTTTGCAAGTTCGGCCATACACGAAAATAACATTCGCCCAAAAACGTTTCGTATTTTTCTCATTTTCTTCAAAGTTTTGACTAACTGTTGGGTGATTTTGCTTTTTGACATCACACTTTAACTTAAGAAGCCAATTTCTCATGATTTTTTTCCCGAACAACCACGGGTTAAAACAAAATACGTCAAAATTAAAGTAACGCACGATAATACAGCAACCTGGTCTTTCGAACTTTGCAAGTATTTACAATGAATAACATATTTTAAGGGGTAAAAGCAAGCCAAATGCTCATTTGTTGTCAAGTCCCGTTGTAGTTTGAAGTAAGGTCCAGGTTACTTCATTTCCAGGTGTAATATCTTACTGAAGTTGCATTCCATCCCTTGTCCATAAACAGCATATAAAAGGGCTTCAACAATTTATGAATGTTGACTCTGTGCGACGTCTTATTTATTTTAACATTAATTAACATTCCATAGTTTAATCTTAAATAAAATACCGTATCATGTGCTTCTGGACTATGAGGGCAGCAAGGTCTGAGGTCGGTAGCCAATAGAACAAAAGCCAATCTTTGTAAGAGGCATGTGGTAAATTTTGTTTGTCCTCTTTTTCGCCAATCTCTGTGTCAATCTTGATGAGATAAACATAGGTCATATTAACATAGTGTGTTCATGTGCCAGGTGCATGTGCGAGTTGGTTATGGACCCCCGGTCTAGAGCGCATTGCATAAATAGTCACGCCGCATATACGCTCAATCATCTTTGCACAATGTATATTCAACAAAAGTTAAGCTTTTCCAAGAGATGCTCGCAATCTCACATCGCTATCTTAAGTGTATGATCATGTGTCAACCATCATCAATAGCAGAATAGTCAAAGATCAGGAAAGGCTCGGGCAGATCTCTCGACATGCGCGTATGGCCTACTGCAATTGCATGGTCCAATCAAGATGACCAGAAGTCGGTGGTCGTTTAACCACAAGTTGTGAATACTGTATTCTATTTATGCCTAAATAATAAAACAGTTTCAGATTTGTTTCAATGAATGTTTCTTTCACGCAGCCAGGATGGTGTATTATAAGGGGGTGGGGGTACCACCTGTACATACATGCTGCAGCCTTATCTAGAAGTGTTATGTGGCGAGTCAACAGCGGCAATCGATTAAAAGAATTCACAATCGATAGTCAGTAAGTCAGTATATATAGTAAGAAAGAAAGAAAAGAGAAAAAAGACGATTTTCATGAAAACGAAAGTAGCACACTTCTGTGTAAATACTGATATATTGAGCAATGATTAAATCCCTCCCAAGTACAATTGATTGACTGATGGTTTAATTTGAGTTGAGTTTTTACAGGTTTTACTATTCGGATACCATTTGATTTATATCAGTCTTTTGATTGACTGCATTGCATTGCAGAGTGTGTCTCTCTATCATTTTCAGCAGTACTGCATGTACATAAGAGTTTGAATTGGGAACAGTGTGTCTGTGCAGACTTTGGGCCTGTTTATAGGATTTCTAGGAGGGCAGGTGGCGTTGAATAGAAAATAGTCCAAAATAACTGTCCCCTGCTACCATACTGAGCTTGTAGTGGAATTAGGCTATTGGCACTTATATCGTGCAAACTTCCTGGTCTTTCCGCTCCCTTTTTTGATGGGCCCGTGAGATTACCTTGGCTAACTGGAAATATTAAAAAATTCAAGCCTGACCAGAACGTAAAAAACACATAGCTTTAGCTAAACGTTGACCAGCTTTATGAAAAGCTAATACTTGTTTAATATCTCTGAGATCAATCATTCACTTGGATTCTGTTGAAAACGAAAGTAGAAATCCGGAAGTTACAGATACGATGATTAATATGCGTCTGGCTACAACAATGTGTTCTTACAATGGAGCCGAAACAAATAATGTCAATCAGATAATGAGGGGGATGGGGAAGGGTTTCCTTCTTTTCCAATATTAATTGTTTGCAAGTTGCCGGTTTGTTCAATATCCAAAACAAGATTGTTGTAACATTGTGCATCATGAGAGTAATTTGTAACCTTGACACCGCCAAGCCCAAGGTGAGAGCAGGGAGCCATTAAGGCGTAATCTTTATGTTACATACTGAAGGGCAACTATAGGGTATTGCAATAACATGCATAATAGAGCAGACAAGGGGAGAACTGAACAAAGTTTTGCCTAAAGTAATACTGGGATTTCTGATGATTAATCATTCGATAATCAATCGGTACTAGCATTCCGATAATAGATGGCTACTAAATCTGATTTGTTTTCTTTTCAGGGACCACGTAAAGCCTTAACGCTCCTGTCTTAAAGAAGGCGAACAGTTATAAATTCATGTTACATGTATATACGCAGGTAACACACAGTTACATTTTAGCAACATTTTGTCAACCCTATTACGTTAATTCTTAAGCTCATAGCATGTCTAGACCAGCCTTCAGATGTTCGAGGGCTGCATTCTTGAAGTTTTAGTCGAGTCATACAGAAAATGTTTGGACCCGGTTGATGCCTTTTGTGAAAAAAATACAATTTAGAGTAGTGTGAGCTTTAATTTGTAGGCGATCATTTATATAGTTAGTGTGGAGTGGAATTGAGCGGTTGTAAATGTAAAGATCTTGTATGCACTCTAAAGCAAGGGGTGTAGGTGGTCATCTTAATTGTGTAGAGAGCACAAGATTTGAGACGCTCCATAAACCGCCTGTTTTATACTTCCCTATTAATCCTGTCAGCACCATTGTTTTGAGTACTTCAATCAGTGTAACGGATTATATCATGTCTAGCATATATATCAAGACTGCATAGCTCGGTTTTGACATTTGATGGATCAAAGATTGGGCAAGTCTAATTAGTTGCACGTAAAAGGTTATTCGAGTTATAACAGTTTGCTGTTGAAGCTAATATCTCTGTTGTCTCTATGGAAGTGCAACGGATTACTCGAAATATCTTGAGGGGGTATTTCATTCAGATTTACCTTTCACGTGCAACTCCATAAACTCGTACGACTTTTGATCTGCCAGAGGTCAAAATCGAGCTAGAACTGTTCTCATGCTAGATCATAAGGTATAGCTCCAATTTGGCCTCAGACGGACCAACTATTAGACAAGTATTTTTAATAGCACGTGAAAGGTTATTCAGATTGCAACAGTCTATTTCTGAAGCAAATCGCTACTGGTGGCGCTAGAGAAGTGCAACATACATGTATTAACCGAACAATTTTTTGTTATTGAAACACAGTTTTGACCTCCTATAAATTGTTTACTGACCGTTCGTAGGCTACTTTATGCACTCATCTGACGTTTGACCTGTCTAATGTCAAAATCGGACTATAGTTTAAACCTGTAGTAATTTATATGACTCGGTCAACATCAGAATATAGATAAATTGTAGAAAGGGAGGAGGTTTGTCCATATATTTGATTTAATCTCTCTGTAATTTATTACTGACAGTCTCAAAGTAATGGACTAACTATATGCTCAAACGGTAAGAGAGAGACCCTTGGTTCGTGCCCTGGTCGGGCCACATTCTTCTTCTGCTTCTTTGATAGCTATGCCAACAGAGCTACCGAGCAACATGGTCAGCAAATTACTGTTTTACAGCAAGGATTCAGCTTTGTACAATTGACGAGCACCAAACGTGTAAACTGGAGACAAATGAGCGTTTGGCTTGCTTTTACCCCTTAAAATATGTTATTCATTGTAAATACTTGCAAAGTTCGAAAGACCAGGTTGCCGTATTATCGTGCGTTACTTTAATTTTGACGTATTTTGTTTTAACCCGTGGTTGTTTGGGAAAGAAATCATGAGAAATTGGCTTCTTAAGTTAAAGTGTGATGTCAAAAAGCAAAATCATCCAACAGTTAGTCAAAACTTTGAAGAAAATGAGAAAAGTACGAAACGTTTTTGGGCGAATGTTATTTTCGTGTATGGCCGAACTTGCAAAACAATAATCTCCTCGAATGTTTGCGAGTCCTTTCGAAGCCTATGCATCAGTAGAACACTCGGCAATTAGAGGCATGTATGTAGATCCGGATAGGCTAGATCGTTCGTTGGAAAGGTCTATTTAAATAATTCAAATAAAAGTTTGTAAAAACTTACCGCTAAAGTTTCCTCCAAAAATGGCGGCGAATCCGAAGGAAACTACCGCAATCATACGTGAAAATGCCGCCGATCATGCGTTACGACCTCTTTTCATGCGTTTCGAATGGACACGGTGTATCACATATTTCCTTTCCACTAAGTAATTATAAGCTGAGAAAAAAACAGCAGCACTGTCTGAAATAGACTTAGTGTTTTATCCAAACATTTGTGAGCCTGTGCGAGAGAAAACCAACAATTTGGGTTCCAACCAGATCCGACACAAGCGGGGCTGTACAGTCACAGAAGATGGCTAGAGGCTGGAAATTTTGGATTTAGAAAGAACAGGAATTGTACTATCAGTGTAGCAAAAACAAAGGCGAAGCTAATCTGCGACATTGTTTTCGACTATGCAGATTGTCGGTTTTCCCATGCGATGGTACCGTTTTACCATTAAATCCAAATTATAACACCATTTAAATATCCTTATGAGACATTTTTAATTCGCATAAGTATCTTTAATAAAATTTTGATGCAATCTTGGCTTTTAAAAACACTTTCAACTGTCTTATTTCTTGCTCACAATAAGTCTTCAAATAAAAACTAAAAGCATGTGCCAGGACTGCTTTTGTTCATAACATCAGATGCACTTCACAGATTAATCTAGGGATCACGTTTTAATATACCAATGTCCTATTAGCAGCATAACAAACATTACGAAAACACATCCATGCAATATACAGCGATTTTTATAGCTGCAAAATTTCTATGAGAGAAATTTTGATATTTTTCTCATTTTTGCTCAAAACATAGATTGTGGGTACACATTAGAACCGCCTCACTGAGGCGGTTCTAAAGAGTACCCACAATCTATGTTTTGGATCAAAAATAAGAAAAATAGGTATGTCCCTTCACACCCAAGTTCTACTATATAAAATTGGGGCCTAAGGGGGTATATATAACATGGACATGTTATCCTAATGTTTAACAAAACCTAGCTGAACATTAAAACAATTGGCTGTAAATTCAGCACTTTGGGTTGTAAAAGCTCCGCAATAAAGCCATTTTATTCACACAACAGTAAGCTTCTAAGTCCCGAAACTTGTCTGTCTGTCGTAAAATACAGCATTTTCTATTTCGGTTCTTTTAACTCATATAAGCCTGGCATGGGACATAGGCAAACAGTATAGCCCCAGATGCGACGCCACATTCTGCTTGCTTACAGGAATTTGATAGAAAAATGGAATAACATTTTGAAATCACACCTGAAGTCCCTAAAAATTAAAGTGGACTCACCCAAATGAAAATGATGTGTGAATCCATTCTTCATTAATGGGTGAAGCGCAATCAGTCAGACAAAAGCTGTAATTTGCCACAATGAATAACTGATCAATTCAATTTACATATGAGCTGCGTCACAAGAACGCCAGATTTTTGCCTATGCTACAACAAAGACACAGATCAGCTGTACAGTAACTGCAAAGCTGATCAGCGCCTTTGTTTTCGCTCCACAGATAGTACAATTCCTCCTCTACTTATAACCAAAATTTCAAGCTTCTACCTTTCTTCTGTGGGTGTACAGGCCGGTTTGTGTCAGACCTGGGTCGAAACCCGGAAGTCCGGTTTTCTGTCATCGTGGCTCATATGTTATGTTTTCTGTCACAGTATGCGTTATGATCTGTAATTCCACAATGGAATTTGTCTTGTTGGTAAGTTCCATTTCTTGATAGAAATGTGTGCTGGCAATCAAGTATTTGGGCAACACAATAAATTCCACGAAAATTGATTATATTCAGATAGTGTTGATGAGCAAAACTAATGGGCTAATACTGTGTTTACACTATGTTCCCCGTGGCCCAAGCAGCCCTGTTTGCTCGAAATGTAGCGTGCCTTGGAATTTTGGTCATATATAAATTCTAGAGTTTTCAAGATCTATTACATCTTGTTAAGTTTTCTTACATTGTATTACGATATCCGTAACAAGCCGTGGTAGTGATAAGCCGGTATGTCACGGAGGCGCTAAGGTACGTTACGGTTATCCACGATGTATCATGATTATTAGCACGTTCTATTACGAACTGTTACGTTTTTATGCTGTCAGTTGTGTTTTGACCAAGGCCTAACACATTTTTACGTTCTGTCAAGGTCAGCTATGGACGAAACATAGACACCATGCAATTTAAAGCGCTTTTGTGCCTTCTATACAAGAATAAGACCTTTGAAATCAAGCTCCTCAGCAACTGACTGCAGAGTTGATAAAGAAAGTTGGGGATTTTATTTCTTCTTCAATGGCATAGTGCAGCGTATGGTCTCTATTGTTCACTATAGTGACTGCTCCAATATGAAGGAACTTGTCCCCATGATATGCCATTTTATATCTTTAAACTTCACGCACCGTGATAACCCTAACATAACGTAACATACTTTGTAGAACGGGGTCAACACCATCAAAGACCGTAACACACTGTAACTTAACACAACAAAACGTGTTGAGCACTCCATAGGAAACAGGACGAGACGTGAGACGACCTTGATCAAACGCAGCTGAACATGGAAGATCCGTAGCTTGCCCGGCTATTCACTAGCTTCCCGTTGCCCTACTGACCGCCCCCAAGTTTCGCTAAGTACTGTTACATACTGTCACCGTGTGTTACGTTCAGCCTGTTTTATTGCGACCCATTACGTTTCTCATTTCCGCTGTGTCTGCCCTGGCAAATTTTTAGACTGTCAAAACATTTGCCACGGTTATCACAGCCTGCTACGTTTTCCTATCCCCTTCCCCTGCATTGTCTCAGGTTTATCCTGTTTTGATCACGGTTGTCTGAAACATGGCTGCCGTGACCGCTACGAGCATAGTGTAAACGCTACATTAAATTCTAGTAAGTTGTCTAAATACAGAACACAGTATACACCCATGGTTCTTACAGCAAAGATTGACGCAATGTCACACAACATGGAAGCATACTGGGCAACAACCCACAGTGACAGTTGTCTAAATACAGAACACACTATGTAACCCATGACTCTTACAGCAAAGACGGATGCAACATCACACAACGTGACAAAAAGGAGTGTGACCTGGAAGCATAGTGAGCAACAACTTTACAGCGACAGTTGTCTAAATACAGAACACACAGTGTTTTTGCTCTGGTCCAAGCC
Organism: Rugalucina vietnamica; assembly: GCA_964017185.1. Taxonomy (NCBI): domain Eukaryota; kingdom Metazoa; phylum Mollusca; class Bivalvia; order Lucinida; family Lucinidae; genus Rugalucina; species Rugalucina vietnamica. Next base: position 20,167,244 of record OZ024878.1, on the reverse strand, counting down.
AGAGAAAAATGAAAGCATAGTCTGGATTATCTAAATCTATATATATCAGAACAGCAACCATATTTCACAAGCATGCGTACAAATATACATTAATCGTGCAAGAAACTTTACATCATGCTGATTTAGTATGTCTAGAACATTATTGAAAATGAAATCTAGAAGTCGAGGAGCTCGCCAACAGCTGCGGTACACAACCTTAATTTCTTAAGAAATGAACAAAGTTGTTTTCAAACAGGTCCCACACAAACCGAGCTGTGCAAACATAGAAGATGGCTAGAGGCTGGAAATTTTGAATTTAGAAAATAGAGTAATCATACTTGTAGCGAAAACAATGGTGCTGATCAGCTTTGCAGTTACAGCACAGCTGATCTGCGTCTTTGTTTTCGTATAAGCAAAATGTTGTTTTTTTCATGATGTGGCTCAAATGTGATTTTCAATCTAATACCATAACAGAACAGCATTTTCAAAGTCGACAAAAGCTAACCAATCAATCTCAGAGCCCTCACAGGACATGCTCCAGACATATCTTATTCACGGACCATAGAATTGCATAAGCCCGAGGTTTTGGCACATTTGTCTAATATCGGACAGAGCAATTTTTCGAAAAGAAACTAAAATCTCTATGTCTAAAGTGATATTTTCAGATACCATCCCATATATGAGCTGCCGCAACAGAAATTCAGCAAGCTGCAATATGCGAAAACAAACTTGCAGATCAGCTTCACAATAACAGCAAAGCTGATAAGCACCTTTGTTTTCCCTACACAGATAGTACAATTACACAACTTTCTAAATCCAAAATTTCCAGCCTCCATACAGCCATCTTCTGCGCTTGTGCAGATCAGTTTGTGTCAGACTTGTTCGAAAACCATAGTTTTTTTTTTTCATATAGCGGCTCATATATTTGCATACAATTTTTTTAAAAGGAAACTTTTATGTAAATAGGGCTCGTACAATTTCTAGTTTTGACACCGAGCAACAATCAATAGGCATTCATTGAAAAGCATTTTTTTTATTCCAAGAAATGGCGAACAAGTCTTGTTTACAAGCTCAAAACCATGTTTTCCATATAAAGAAAGACCGATAATATCAGAGCCAGGGTCTCTATCAAGTTCATTAGAAACTCTGGCAGCATTTTCTTATCTTCATAAAAGCAAACACATGCCGCTGCATGCGAAAATCACCAATTTGGGGTTTTCGACAAGGTCTGACACAAACTGGGCTGTACAGTCACACAGGAGCAGGCTAGAAGCTTACAATTTCGGAATTCAGAAGAAGAGGAATTGTACTATCCGTGTAGCGAAAACTATGCCACTGATAAGCTGTGCAGTTACTGCTCCTTTGTTTTTGCAAATGCAGATTGTCATTGTTTTTTTAGTAACATAATGAGAACCTTACAAAAACTGAGACATAGATCAGCTGTGCAGTATCTGCACAGCTGATCATGCATTGTTTTGGCTTCACTGCATGCAGTACAATTCCTCCTCTTCATAAATCTGAAATTTTAATCTTCTAGCCTTATTCTGTCTTCAGACTGGTTTGTGTTGGACCTGGCCCTGAGGTAATAAAACTTTATTCATGCTCAACTCAGCTCAGACTAAAATTTTATCCTGCTCATAAAATGTTAAAATGCCAACAGTTATTGTTGGCAATCTTAACATTTATAAGCAGGATAAATTACAGGACATGAAATTTTAACTTACTTGTGATATTTCAGTATTCATGACAACTTTAAATTTCATGCTCAGCTGAGATGAGCATGAAAAAAAGTTTAATAACTTCAAGGCCTGGTTGTAAACTATGAAGACAGGTCAACAATCTTTTTACTTTTCTCTTACTGATTTCAAACCTCTCCTTTATCCAGATTGAGACTCCAGGAAATGAGCCCAAAGTGATGTTTTCGTCATCAAAATAAACCTGCATCTAATGTTATCAATTGACAGAAAAAAGTCGGTCTATTAATGCCATGCTCTCATTTAGGCAGACAGGTCAAGAATCCTTACTCTTCTCCTACTTATACTGATTTCAGGCAATCATGCAAACCTTCTCTTATCTAGATTGAGACTCCAGGAAACTAGGTCTAAGTGATGTTTTCTTCATCTAAAAAACGATGGCACCAATTGACAGAAAAACTCTGGACTAATTATGCACTGGAGACAACCAACGCAACTGAGAACAACACAGATAAAACTTAATATGCAAAAGTAAGTAATGAAATGTCTGGGAACAACTTTCCAAGGATCAGAATGTTCCGTAGAATGTTGTTCCAACAGAGGTATTTACATACTACAGTCTTCTACATGTATTTTGTTCCCACATGGGTACTACTTCAGTCTTAATTAATTCTATCCGCAGTGGCTGTGCTAAGTTGCATGAATATCAAGCATGAATAACACCACGTTGAACTTACAATCTCTAAAAGCCCAATTTTTATGGAAACCACCCTGAACATACTCTAAAAGCCCACTTTTTATGGAAACCACGCTGAGCTTACTATGTCTAAAAGCCCACTTTTTATGGAAACCACGCTGAACTTACTATCTCTTAAGCCCACTTTTTATGGAAACCACGCTGAGCTTACAATCTCTAAAAGCCCACTTTTTATGGAAACCACACTGAGCTTCCAATGTCTAAAACTCACTTTATATGGAAACCACGCTGAGCTTACAATCTCTAAAAGCCGACTTTTTATGGAAACCACGCTGAGCTTACTATCTCTAAAAACCCACTTTTTATGGAAACCACGCTGAGCTTACTATCTCTAAAAACCCACTTTTTATGGAAACCACGCTGAGCTTACTATCTCTAAAAGCCCACTTTTTATGGAAACCACGCTGAGCTTACTATCTCTAAAAGCCCACTTTTTATGGAAACCACTCTGAGCTTACTATCTCTAAAAACCCACTTTTTATGGAAACCACGCTGAACTTACTATCTCTAATAACACACTTTTTATGGAAACCACTTTCAGCTTACTATCTCTAAAAGCCCACTTTTTATAGAAACCACGCTGAGCTTACTATCTCTACAAGCCCACTTTCTATGGAAACCATGCTGAACTTACTATCTTTAAAAGGCCACTTTTTACAGAAAACGGGCTGACTTTTTAAGGAAACCACGCTGAACTTACTATCTCTAAAAGCCCACTTTTTATAGAAACCACATTGAACTTACTATCTCTTAGGTCGACTTTTTATGGAAACCACGTTGAACTTACAATCTCTAAAGGCAGACTTTTTATGGGAACTAAGTTGAACTTACGATCTCTTATAAAGACCGACTTTTTATGGAAAGAGACCAGATCATTTGATTAACATTTATATTGATCATCACCCAGTAATGTTTGTCTTGATAAGAAAAATATAGTCTGTCTACAGACCTCATTGCTTTTCTGAGACAATTTATGAGCCGTATCATGAGAAAACCAGATTTTTCACCTGTGCGAAAACAAAGGCGCAGATCAGCTGTGCAGTAACTGCACAGCTGATCAGCGCCTTTGTTTTCGCTACACGGATAGTACAATACCTCTTCTTCTCTTCTTAAATTCTAGCCTTCTCTACGACCACCGGCCTGTTTCTGTCGGACCTGATCGGAAACTCCATATGCAGGTTTTCTCCTGACGTGGCTCAATTCTTTGACAATAGATCAAGTAAAGGACAGGTCAATACAGAGTCAATGGCTTTTTGGTTTGGTTAATAGTTGAATTTCTGGAAAAAGCATATAATCCATTACTATCAACTGGAAATAAAAGCAGAAAAGGATTTCCATATGATGACTGCACAAAATCATTATTGAAATAGATGGGCTGCTAATGTCTGCTTGTGCCTCCAGGCAAAGACTGACCATCTGATTACTGGTTAACCGCTCTGGGCCCTGAGCCTGCCCAGGAAAAGTGGTTCGAGTCAAGCCATTCATATGTATAAGCCTTTGTGGCTTACTTGGTTGGTTATATCTGAAGCACTTTTTGGATGTCATGATAATTATCCTTATTTTGGGTAAATTAAGTCCCATAAAATGAAGGCAACATCCCAACATGACCATAGCTGTTGACTGGGACCTTATGCATCAATTCAAACTCAAAAACTAAAATTAAAGAAACCATGCCAGTCACTCAGGAATGTGGGGATATGCCTGCAATTTACGACATCTGACACATTAGTAGAGAAATCTAAATTGTAGAATTTGAGACTAATATATCAGAGAACAAATTGCTTTCATTACTACCAAACTATTCCAGCAGCAACATGGGTCCTTTGCTAATGTACAACCTAATTCAAAACGACTTCAAGTAATAGAAATTGCAGACTTCCGATAATTTGAATAACCAAGTTTGGTCAATAAAAAACAAATTGTCGCTTCTTATTTCTTTGAGCAATAAATGATACACACACGCGGCAGTCCTTACGTGGACATCTGAGCTGTGTCATGAGAAAACCAGCCTTTTTCCTATGCAAAAACAGGCACAGATCAGCTGTGCAGTAACTGCCTTTGTTTTGCTACATGGAAAGTATATTTCTTTCTCTTCTCCATAAATCTGAAATTTCAAACTTCTAACCTAATTCTGTTACTGTCCAGACCTGGGCGAAACCCCATAGACTCGTCTTGCATCGCGGATCATTTCATTATGAAAACATGCCCATGCAATATATAGAGATTTTTAAAATTGTAAAAAATTAAAATTTTCAGTAGAAAAAAATGATATTTTTCTTATTTTTGCTCAAAACATAGATTGTGGGTACACGTTAGAACCGCCTCGCCGAGGCGGTTCTAACGAGTACCCACAATCTATGTTTTGGAGCAAAAATAAGAAAAATAGGTATACCCCTGCATACCCCAGTTTTGCTATATAAAAGTGGGGTATGAGGGGGTTTACATTTCACGGACATGTTTTCCTGATGCATATAGACTAGATGACCAATGGTGCCGTAAACACTCATCACGCAACTTGGGTCTCCTGCACATTTTACTATTTAGCAACTTCCATCATATAAACTAGGTCACCATTTCCTAATAGGTCAAGGTCAACCCTTTTCTTGGGGAACTTATAGTCCTAGGATCTGTTGTTCTTTTGCCAATATGTGCTGTATATATAATACTTGTACTAATTTGCACATACATTGTATACAATCCAATAAGTGCAGAGTCAGTTCTTCTAGATCATAAAATCATTTAAATTTAACGCACATACTTTTGCAAGAAAAATACTTCGAGAATGTATATATGAGCCGTGACGTGAGAAAACCGGTCTTCGGGGTTTCCGACCAGGTCTGACACAAACCGGCCTGTACAGTCACAGAAGCAGGTTAGAGGCTTGAAATTTCGGATTTAAGAAGAAGAGAAATTGTACTATCCGTGTAGCGAAAACAAAGGCGCTGATCAGCTTCGCAGTTACTGCGAAGCTGATCTGCGTCTTTGTAACCGCATAGGCAAAAATCCGGTTTTCTCACGCTGCGGCTCATATCCCCTCTGTAGAAAACTTTATTACAACTAATTTCTAGGATGAGAAAAAAATGTTGTAAGTCAGATGAGATACATTTTTTCATAAAATGCATTTTGTTGATTGTATACAGATATCTGTTTTGATTTTTGTTTTACTCATCTCAAATTCTAAACTGGTTGAGGTTAGGCACCTATAAAACAGGTTTAAGCACACACTCCCCCCCCCCTCCCCACACACACACCCAGTAATTTTGTATTACTGATCATTACAAGGCAATACTTCTGTTGTGGTTGTTTTGGTGTTGGATTTTTGTCTGTTTGCACCTTCTGTACATTTTCATAAATTCAGTTAAGTTTGGGTAACTGAGTGGCCATCAATTGGGAAATAGCTGCTCACTATGCTTATGATATGTACTCTTTGTATTAGTATCATACCTGATTGACATTTAAGTTTTTCCAACCTCGGTTTTTGGAGTGGGAATTTCTTTATCAGGAAAACAAGTCCGTGTAATGTATACCCCCTTGAACCCCACTTTTATATGGCAAAACTGGGGTATGCTGGGGTATATCTATTTTTCTTATTTTTGCTCCAAAACATAGCGAGGCGGTTCTAATGTGTACCCACAATCTATGTTTTGAGCAAAAATAAGAAAAATATCAAAATTTTTCAGCTGAAAATTTTCAGTTTTTAAAGTTAAAAAATATCTGTTTATTGCATGGGCAAGTTTTCATAATGCTTTCCGATTGTTCCAGGTTCTGATCATTGCCTACTTTGACCTTTTTAGGAATCTCTCACATATGTTTATCAGAATTTTCTTTTCTTGCCATAACTATTACATTAACTATCTTGAAAAGTTAAGCATACTGTGTGCTAATTAGAATGAATACGGTGATCTCAGGAAGCTCAGCCATTACGAAAACATGTCCATGCAATGTATAAGGATTTTTCAGTTGTAAAAACTGAAAAAAATCTTTCGAAAAAATTTGATATTTTTTATATGATTGTTCAAAATATTGATTGTGGGTACACGTTAGAACCGCCTCGCCGTGGCGGCCCTAACGAGTACCCACAATCTATGTTTTGGAGCAAAATCAAGAAAAATAGGTATACCCCTGTAAACCCCAGTTTAACTATATAAAAAAGTGGGATATAATGGCGTATATATTGCACAGACATGTTATCCTGCTGTGAAGTGCAATACAATTCATTCTGAAAGCAATTAACCTCGTTATCTTTCTTTTTTTTTTTTTTTTTGGATTCAGTTTAACGTCCCTTTCAAGCTTTTTCACTCATATCGAGACGAATCAATCGGTAGGTGGGGCGAAAACCGGAGTACCCGGGGAAAAACCACCTGAAACACCCGCAAGCAGAACATGGCTTGTCTCACATATGAATTCGTGCCCCGTGCGAGGCGCGAACCCACATCGGTGAGATGATCGAATGATCAAGAGCACTGAAGTCAGCGACCTTAACCACTCGGCCACGGGGGCCGCCTAAAATATTACCAAGACCGGATACGAACTCGGATCGCCTGGACAGAAGACAACATAGTTTACCACTGAGCCACTGAGTCATATCGTTATCTTTCAAAATTTCACACAACAATCAAGATTGAAGAAATAATTATCACTTACAATTTGGTTGGTTCCTTGCATCAGGAAAACATGTCCGTGCAATGTATACCCCCTTAAACCCCACTTTTGTATAGCAAAACTGGGGTATGCAGGTGTATACCTATTTTTCTTATTTTTGCTCCAAAACATAGATTGTGGGTACTCGTTAGAACCGCCTCGGCGAGGCGGTTCTAACGTGTACCCACAATCTATGTTTTGAGCAAAAATAAGAAAAATATCAAAATTTTTCAGCTGAAAATTTTCAGTTTTTAAAGTTAAAAAATATCTGTTTATTGCATGGACAAGTTTTCGTAATGCTTTCCGATTGCGCCAGGTTCTGATCATTGCTTGCTTTGACCTTTTTAGGAATCTCTCACATGAATTGTGTTTATCAGAATTTTCTTTTCTTGCCATAACTATTACATTAATTATCTTGAAAAATTAAGCATACTGTGTGCTAATTAGAATGAATACAGTGATCTCAGAAAGCTCAACCCTGAAGTGCAATACAATTCATTCTGAAAGCAATTACCCTCATTTCCTTTCAAAATTTCACACAACAATCAAGATTGAAGAAATAATTATCACTTACAATTTGGTCGGTTCCTTGTCATTTTCCATATTTCGTTTTCCGCTTTCCAAAATTTCTAAGCTTACAAACACAACTTCGTGCAACTTCAAAAAACAGTTTTAGTGCAAGTTTTCATTCAAATTTCCCCGTTTTTTCAGCTCATTTCCATTTTAGCGGCTTAATCAAAGTTTTTGCCTTTCAAATCACATCCAATCACTTCAGTCCCATTATTGGAAAACTCGGCATGAATCAGACCGTCTGAGATTCCGAATATACAAAATTTGTACAAAGTTTCCGTACATGTTCCGAAGTTTTCTCAATTAGAAGTCTGGTGACCAGAGTAGACTGAGGTTAGACTGCATATGGGGAGGTTTACAGTGATTGCCTTACTTAATCCGTGACGCAAGAAAACCAGCCTTCGGGGTTTCTGACCGGCTCTGACACAAACCGGCCTGTATAGTAACAGAAACAGGCTTGAGTCTTGAAATTTGGGATATAAGTAGAAGCGTAGTTGTACTATCGGAGTAGTGAAAACAAAGGCGCTGATCAGTTGTGCAGTTACTGCACAGCCCTTTGTTTTCACATAGGCAATAATCACATTTCTTGATGACGCAGCTAACTCTGCTTCAAAGGATTTTCTGCAAAGCTGACTTCCCTATGTCTGCATGGATGTCTTTAGGTGACCCTTTGCCATGAAAATTTTAATGGTAACAGGAGTGACCTTCATTTCTACATGAAATTCTATAACACCAGAGGCCTATCGGCCACGTAGCTCACCTGAGTAATGCAGAAACGCTGCGTTTGTAGATATATGCGAAATTCAACATAAAAAATGTCAAAGGTTTCCTAGATTTTTTACCTCTAGCCCCGCCCCGGGGCATGGCCCCCAGAGGTCCAAAGTCATGCACTGAATCCCAACCCTCATGGGTAACTTTTGTCCAAATATGAATGATTTCTGATAAGTGGTTGCCGAGATATACACACTTTAGAAACTTCATAAATTCACCCTTACGTTGCTATAGCAACCAAATTAATTATGCAATTATGACAAAAATTGCCAAAATTGTGGAGGACTAGTCAACAAACATTTACGTAAAAACAAAACTCAAATATTTCAAGCGAAATGGCAGAAATTGCAATTTTCCACTTTTCGTCTTATGAGTCAATGGAAACTTTAAGTTGCAACCAAAGTAGTGGGACAAGGACAATAAAAAACACAAACTTTGTAGAGGCTAATATCATAAGCATGTATGCAAAAAAAACTTCAAGTTACCATAGCAACCAAAGTAGTAGGACAAAGACAATAAAAAAACACAAACTTTGTACAGGCTAATGTCATAAGCATGTATGCTAAATTTCAGCTTCATCCCCCATACGGCTTCTGAGAAGAAGATTTTTGAATATTGTTTTCGAAAATTTACCCTTTATGTTGCTATAGCTACCAAATGAATAAAGTGATTTTTACAAAAGTTGCCTTAAACGTGGAGGACTACTCAATAAACATTTATGTAAAAACAAAATTCAAATATCCCCAGCCTGACAACGGAAAATGCCAATTTCCACTTTTCTCCATACAAGTCAATGGAAACTTCAAGTTGCCATAGCAACCAGAGTTCTTATCCGATCCAAATAAAAAACACAAATATTCGTTCCCCCCTCCTGTAGATGCTATATGTGAAATATGAAAAGATTCGGCCTGGCAGCTTCAGAGGAGAAGTCGTTTGAAAATGTTGACGACGACGGACGACGACGGACGCCGACGGACGACAACGGATGGACGCCGGATGCCTCCCTATACTATAAGCTCACCTTTGAGCCTACGGCTCAGGTGAGCTAATAATAGCCCAAGATGTGACCCAGTGATCTGATGTGTCACAACTGGGGCTATGCTGCTTGCCTAGAAATAGTTCCATAAAGAGGAACAAAAACCTTGTACATGACCCATTGGTTTCGCGAGACATGACCCAAATGAGAGACCCCATTAAAATTGCCTATAAATGATTTTGATTTTCGACCCCATAGGCAAAGCCATACATGACCCAAATTTTCAAGACAGCGAGAAAGAGACACCATAGGCAAATCTGAGAAACATCCTAATATTTTGCCTTGTTTAGAAGGAGACACACTTTGAATGCAAAATAAGCACCTTTATGTACTGACTAGCAATTTAAATGATTTGAGATGGAAATCTTAGATGATTGCATGTCTAAGTTCACATTACATACTTTTCTTGGGAGAGCTAGTAAATGCTCCATAATGTCATTTGGGCATTTTAATGCTACAAAAGCAGGCTGCTTATGAATTTCAGATTTTCACAAAGTGTTATGAAACATTTGCTTTTGTTTGTTTGGTATATTTTTAACGCTTTACGTCCATGGTCAACAGCTAAGGTTGTGACAGGATGACAAGTTACCATAGTGACACTGCATATAGGAAGCAGATTACCAGTGCTTAGTGCATATTTTATTGATCCATTTTTGACCATTATGATAATATTGCAACATTTATTAGTATTCAATGTTTTCATTTGGGGCAGTATATCGTCAGATATATGTTTTACAGCGAGCCATAAAACATGATATCCAACCTTATATACAGCGATATACCACCCAAATGAAAAATAAATATTGTTATCCAGGTTCTAAATGTACTTTTTAATTATAAGAAACATCGAAAATGCATTTTTTTTTCACGAACCATAACCTTCACGAGTGAGGTATAACTACAATGTTAACCAATCACAAGTGACATTGCTCATGACGTTGGGTTTCCAATGGTATACTGCAGAATGTTCTGCATTATCCAATAAGACGTCACATCACATTCTCAAGGGCATTAGAATCTTTTAAACCAGTTTTTCAAATTAAGTTTCAAATTAAGTTTCGTGTAGTTCATTGACCTGCATACAATTCATTGATTATACCATATATAGGAAAAAATGATGACAGAAAAGATATTTTCAAAGAAAAACAAATCAAGCACGAACTGCATCAGCAATTTACCTGCAAATTCTGTTCTGTAAAATCACCAAATCAATTATGCAACATGATATTTTTAATCGTCTGGTAACCCATTACAACCATAAAAGGCAACTTCCGATATGGAACAACATGAAAGCAGTTCTAAACAAAGTGCAGGAAAATTTGTTTCTTTACGCAGTTGATCACATCAGCCTATATCACAATTAGCTGTTTCTTGTTTCATTGACCTCTTATAGCATTTTTACCCATTTTATAAGATCAATCAAGCAAGGCCAAATGTTCCTGGGCAATGCCATGTATGAAGCAGTTTACCAGTACAAAGTGTCCATTCCCCATTTAAGGATTGAAAGCGTAAGACAGTATATTGAAAGGCCCAATCATGAAGGGTGATAGGACCAAAGACAGAATCTGTTTTGTTTGTTTGAATTGATGCTTTACATCCCAGTCAACAGCTAAGGTCATGTCGGGACATTGCCTCCATTTTATGGAAATTTTACCCACGAAGAGGATGTCATGACATCCAACAAGTGCTTGAAATATTACCACCCAACTAAGCCACAAAAGGCTTATACGTATGGATGGTTTGATTTGAACCACTTTTCCTGAGCCGACTCTGACCTGAGCGGTTAGTTAACCAGTACTCCGATGGTCTGTCAGTAGTGTATAAGCTTTTTGCCTGGACAAGCACAAGAAGCCCATCTATTTCTTAAGGCCCCAATGGGCGGGGGCCCAACAAAACCAGTGATCCCCTTGATTTGATAAGGCCTTACATTCGGAAAATACTCTCTCACAAAATTGTGATTCTCTATTGTAAAATAGACTCCCAAAAAATAATACCACAGATTTTTAGAGTACTTGCAACCTTTAAACAGAAAGCTAAGTAATACATAATAGAAAAAAAAATGTGTTTCAATAAAAATTAATCAAAGTTCAATCTTTTGTTCCCATTAACTGGCAGCTGATTATGTCAAACAAAATGTTATCTATGCTAGAAATCAATTTCCAGAAAATTCTTCTTTTTTTTTCCAGAAAAAAATGTCAACTTAAAAGACACAATTTATCTTATAAATCTATTAAAGTTCCATCACAAGAAAAAAAATTTTCATACATTTATTACGGCAGTTTCAAAATCTTAGTATGGTCTAGAAAGCAAGAAACTCGAAATTCTGGATTTAAAAACGAAGAGGAATTACACTAATAATGTCCGCGAAGTGAAGACAAAGACACTGATCAGCTTCGCAGTTACTGTGAGGCTGATCTATGCCTTTGTTTTCACTGTACGGATAGTAATTAAAATTCCCCCTCTACTTATACCCAAAATTTCAAGATTCTTGCTTTCTTCTGTGGATGTATATACATAGGCCGGTTTGTTTCCAACCTGGTTGGAAATCTTGAAGATGCAATATAGTCACATGGTTGCTTCGATTGACGTTCAATTGTGCACATCCCTTACCCTCACAACCCAACTAACCACCAACAGTAGCAAAAACAGAAAATTAACATGTTCTGGACCAAAGCTCAAACCATCAGGGCCAAGTTGTTCAAAACTTCGTTAGCTTAACATCTGTGTTAAGACCTTAATGCAGATTTCACACTTATCACGATTCGACCACGATTGGTATTGTGGTCTTCATTGTGGACCAATCGGGACTATCGTATCCAATCTTATCAGATCACATCACATCTTGATATCAATCGTGATAATCGGGCTAATCGTGGAAAATTTTTTGTCTGCCAAAAATTTTGCCACGATTACCACAATTGGTGGGACTATCGTGACCATCGCATCAGATCGTATGACACTGTAACAAATCACAACAAATGGTATCTCATCTGGTTTCTAAATCGTGGTGATCGGGATCGACCAAAACATCGCGATCTGTTGAGATGAGTTGCGATCTCCTACGAATTGTTGGCAGCAGAGACAGGGGTAGAACGGGGAAGGATAAGGCTTTATCATGAACATGCATTAATAATGCAAATGTTGCATTCTCATCATTATCAGCTCCTCCATCATCAATGTTGTTTCGTCTTCAGAGTTTAAAAACGTAATGAGGTATATGTTTGTTTTCGAAGTATATATACCAATCGTACCAATCATTGTGACACAATCGTGATCACCAAAAAGTCAAGCCAAAAATCGTAAAATATCGCAACACACTATATTAGTTCTTGAGACTTGTACCAGAACGCATCTACAGGTATCAGTTCGTATCAAATCGCGGGCATGTATCCTGATAATCGTGTCAGATCGCATTAGAAGCGGGGGCTTAATCGTAATAATCCTATCGGATCGCATCTAATCGTATCTGTCCGAGACCAATATCCTGTTACCAGATTTTGACTGATCGCCACCCTATCGCAACAGATCGTATCAAAACGCAACAACTCGCAACAGAACGTCAAATTTTGGCAAAATGTCCTGATTAGCTGCGATTTGTCAATCGTGGCATTCGTAAAAGATCGTGCTCTAGTGTGAAAGCCGCATAACTCGTTAAATAAAATAAGGACTACATAAGCAAAAAAAAAGTATTTGTAATATTGCCATTTGAAATTTTAACGAATCGTTAACTAACGACATCGTTAATTTTGAACAACTGGCCCCTGGCAGAAATACATGACCGTAAAATAAATACCCCCTTACACATAATTAGGCTCCCTGGAATGTAGGCTATGGTACTTCTTCTATTGATACATCCATATAAGGCATTGAACTGTCTGGGTTGGCTGTAAAAAATATGATGAGATCTTTCCGACCAGGTCGGCAACGAACTGGCTTGTACAGTCACGAACACTTACAAGAAGCTTGAAATTTCACCCTTGACAAGAAGAAGGATTGCACTATCTGTGAAGCGAAAACAAAGGCATTGATCAACTGCGCAGCTACTGCACAGCTGATCAACATCTCTGTTTTCAAATAGGTAAAAAAGCAGGTTTTCTCTTAAAGTGGCTCAAATATAATCAAATTGATGCAGTTTTAATTTGACATAAGAATGATAACAACATTTATCAAACTGGAATAGAATTCAAAATATGATCGGAGAAGTGAGAAAACAGTCTTCGGGGTTTCCGACCACATTCGACACAAACCGGCCTGTACAGCTACAGATTAGATGGCTAGAAGCTGGAAATTTTGGACTTGGATTTAGGAAGAATAGGAACTGTACTATCCGTGTAGCAAAAACAAAGGCGCTGATCAGCTGTGCAGGCAACAATCCAGTCTTCTCGTGACGCGGCTCATATATCCTGCAAATGCTGATAATAAAACTTTATCATGGTAAACCTTTTATCAACAGTAGAGCATCAAACGTTGGATCATATAGAGCTCGATCCACCACCTCTGAATGCAGAGGAATTGCAATGCTTCTTTTCTTAAAGTAGAGAATGAGCGAACTCTTACTGGCTGTATTCATGATCAAATCTTCAAGAACAAAAAACAACAACAAACAAAAAAAAACATGCCCGCCGTGATGGTCAATCTCTGTCTGACTTATGCACCATGACCCCCCTATCTTCGGGGAAGAGTAGGGGATAGCCAGACTAAAGTGCAGGGCAGTTACTATTTTTAATGTCTCCGCACTGCATGGGAATTGACAGGGTTTAGATGCTAAGATCCTAACCGCAGGGAGATTTTCTATTGTGGGCAGGGCAAAGAGCATAGTTTTGACCACCTGAGTTTGTCCCCTGGGGTATGGTCTATAGCAGGGCACTGAATACAGAAAAGTCACAATCCCCGCCCTTCCCCGAGGGTGGGGGAGCTGTGATAACAAATGACTGGTGCATTAAATACGAATTGGTTGTTTGTCTGAGTTTGTGTTTTATGTCCCACTAAACAGTTTCAGCCATACAGAGATGGGTTCTGCCTCTACTATTTGAAGCACTTCGTGAGAAAACCCAATTTTTGCCTATGCCAAAACAAAGACGCATATCAGCTGTGCGGTCATTGCACCGCTAATCAGCACTTTTGTTTCCTCTTCTTCCTAAATCAGAAATTTCAAGCTTCTAGCCATCTTCCGTAGAGGCACAGGCCGGTTCGTGTCAGACCTCAGGCTAGAAACCCCAAAGATCGGTTTTCTTGCGTCACACCTCATTTTTTGTCCACATTTCAAGGGAATCAATTTCAGACATGAAACTATGATTTCTTTTTCTAAATACTTCCCCTTTTATGAAAAAAAAACAAAAAACAGAGGACCAATGGTCCTGTAAACGCTCACCTGAGTCTGCTGCATATACCAATAAACATGTTTGAATATTATGGTATTTAACCCCAGTGCAGGGGCAGATGAAGCCCTTGGGCCGTTTTCTTTTTTCAGAATAATCAATATTCTGTCCATTTGCCAATTTCTTGCTGGTTTTTCCCTGCAAATGACATTTTAACAGTTTTTCCATTCAAATGAATGGGCAACCCATGTTGACCTTGCCATAAACTTGGTCAAGGTCATCACAGGGTCATGATTTATATATACATTGTAGTACTATAGCCATGGATGCTTCACACCAAGTTTCATTGAAGTCAATCTATCGGTTTCAGAGAAGAAGATATTTGAAGGGTTTTTACCATATATGTGCATGGCGGCCATCTTGGTCATGTGACCTAGATTATTAATATACACATTGGTTTCCCCATCCTATAGATGCTTCACATAAAATTTGGCTTCAATTGGCCAAGTGGTTTTAGAGGAGAAGATGTTTGAATATTATGGTAATATACATGTATATTGCCCCGGGGTGTGGACATATGAGCCCTTAGGTCCATTTTTTTCAGAATCATTAATATTTAGTCCTGCAAGATTTTCACTTCTAATGACTTTTTAAAAGTTTTCCCCACTCCAATGCATTGGCAACCTATGTTGACCTTGTCCTAAAATAGGTCAAGGTCACCACAGGGTCATGATTTATATACACATTGTAGTACTTCAGCCATTGGTGCTTCATGCCAAGTTTCTTTGAAATCGGTCCACCAGATTCGGAGAAGAAGATTTTTGAAGGATTTTTACCTTATATGGGCATGGCAGCCATCTTGGTCATGTGAACTAGATAATTTATATATACATTAATTCCCCCATTCCATAGATGCTTCACATAAAATTTGGCTTTGATTTGCCAAGCGGTTTCAGAGGAGAAGATGTTTGAATATTATGGTAATATACATGTATTTTGCCCCGGGGTGGGGGCAGATGAGCCCCTGGGGTCCATTTTTTCAGAATCATTAATATTCAGTCCTACTGCCCATTTCCTGCAAGACTTTCACTTTAAATGACATTTTAAAAGTTTTCCCTATTCAAATGCATTGGCGACCTATGTTGACCTTGCCGTAAGAAAAGGTCAAGGTCATCACAGGGTCATGATTTATATATACATTGTAGTACTTGAGCCATCGATGCTTCATGCCAAGTTTCTTTGAAATCGATCCACCGGTTCTGGAGAAGAAGATTGTTGAAGGGTTTTTACCATATAGGGGCATTGCGGCCATCTTGGTCATGAGATCTGGATTATTTATATATACATTGATTACCCCTTCCTATTGATGCTTCACATGAAATTTGGCTTTGATTGGCCAACCGGTTTCAGAGGAGATGATGTTTGAATAGTACGGTAATATACATGTATATTGCCGCGGGGTGGGGGCAAATGAGCCCCTGGAGTCCAATTTTTTTCAGAATCATTAATATTCAGTCCTACTGCCCATTTCCTGCAAGACTTTCACTTTAAATGACATTTTAAAAGTTTTCCCCATTCAAATGCATTGGCGACCTATGTTGACCTTGCCGTAAAATAGGTCAAGGTCATCACAGGGTTGTGATTTATATAAACATTGTAGTGCTTGAGCCATCAATGCTTCATGCCAAGTTTCGTTGAAATCAGTCCATCGGTTCTGGAGAAGAAGATTTTTGAAGGGTTTTTACCATATATGGGCATGGTGGCCATCTTGGTCATGTGACCTGGATTTCTTATATACACATTGGTTCCCCCTTCCTATAGATGCTTCATATAAAATTTGGCTTTGGTTGGCCAAGCAGTTTCAGAGAAGAAGATCTTTGAAATTGTGGACGGACGGACGACGGACGGACGACGGACGGACGACGGACGGACGCCGGATCATGGCCATCCTATAAGCTCACCTTGTGAGCCTAACGGCTCAGGTGAGCTAAAAAGAAGAAAAAAAATCATAATGTCCAGCTGTTAGCTTCTTGAAAACAGTAACTGCTGAGGGAGTAAAGTTACAATCAACAACAGCCATGCTAATGAAAAAAAAAGGAAAAAAAATCAGAAATATTTGTTTGAATTGATGCTTAACATCCTAGTCAACAGCTATGGTCATGTCGGGATGTTAATAATGAAATTGAATGCTGAAAAAAAAAAAAAAAAAAAAAGTTGGGTTATATAAGTATATGTTTTTGCTACCTGGCTTTAAAATTACTTTTACTTTAACATGAATAAGGAAGTCAGTGAAACATGAAATTCAACACTAACTCATTTAAGCCTGGTATCCTTATGGGACATACGCAAACAGCATAGCCCAAGATGTGACGCCGCAAAATGCGGCGTCCCATCTGGGGCTATCCTGTTTGCTTTGAGACATTTCGTGGAAAAAATTGAATAACATTTTAAAATCACTCCTGATTCACCTAAAAACAGAAGTGGACTCGTCCTAAGGATAACAACAGGAGAGTCCATTCGTCACTTATGGGTTAATGGTGATATTAGGATATGAAATTTAAGCCGATTTTATGTAATGCTAAGTTACGTACATGTACATACTGAAGTAAGAATAAAGGTTCAGGAACTGATACAATTGAATTTGAAAACCGATCCCAGACACCAGGCATTGAGGTCATTAAACTTTTTTTCATGCTCAGCTTAACTGAGCATGAAATTTAACTGCTCCTAAATACATAAATAATCAAAATTGGTAGAAAATTCAGGTTAAGATTAGCAAAGCCTGTAATATATTAATTTATCCTGCTCATAAATGTTAAACAATTGTTGGCATTTTAACATTTATGAGCAGGATAGACTAAGTCTCAGCTGAGTTGAGCATGATTTTTTTTTATAACTTTTGGGCCTGAGGCTGGAAAATGACATCAAAAAAACTTTAATTGCTCTTTCCCAGCAAGGTAGTCATACTGCTAGCATCAACCAGAGCCATTAAGAAAACTTGCCCATGCAATATACAGTGATTTTCAGAGTGTGTAAAAAATAAGAAAAATCAGTTGAAAATTTTCAATATTTTAATAGGGTTTCAAAAAATTGGTGTGGGAACACCTTCGAACCGCCTCATTGAACCGCCTCAGTGAGGCGGTTCAGGAAAACATGTCCGTGATATAAATACCCCCTTAACCCCCACTTTTACATTGTAATACTGGGGTTTACAAGGGTATACAATTTTTCTTATTTTTGCTCCAAAACATAGATTGTGGGTACTCATTCGAACCCCCTCACTGAAAATTGTATAAATGTATACATGTTTTCCTGATGGTACAAAAGAGAGGCGGGTGGCATAAACAGATTTTTTTTTTTAATGTGGAACAATGTAGCAACCCAATAAAACATTCAAATTAATCGGTTTCTTACTTACTTTTCTTACTTTTCACAAAAGCTAGAGTTGAGCTGCACTAGAAACTTATCTCCAAGAATAAGTGCAATTCCTGCATTATAACTTGTAAGAAAGCATTTAATACTTTAATGAATAGATTGATGTGTTGTGCAGAAAAACAGGAAGATGGAATGTGAAAAATTATATTGGCATCGGAAATGCAGACAAAAAACAGTTCAGTCAGTTACAATATAACACTGTAGGATGCAAATATCTTATTTTTTGGAACAACTTGTCATGGATCAATAATCCATGGCAAGTTGTTCCTAGACCAGGCCCCGAGGTTATCAAACTTTTTTCATGCTCAGCACAGCTGAGACTAAAATTTATTGTGCTCATAAATGTTAAAATGCCAACAATTGTTGGCATATTAACATTTATAAGCAAGATAAATTACAGACTGTTGTGATATAAACCTGAAATTTCTATTTATTTAGGCTATTTCAATAATTATGAGCATTCAAAATTTTAAGCACAGCTGAGTTGAGCATGAACAAGTTTTATATTCTCATTGTCACTTGTTGATTTTGTCTGCTTTCTGCTGTCTCCAGGATTTTGAATTTGATTCCATCAAAGTTTTGTGAAACAAATGTTCACCAGTTGAGCTCAATGGCTGTATGTCTGTTTTTCCCCCGCAGTCTGCTATTTTTTTTTTTTTATTTTACGGCCCTTTTTCTCTATATAAAGCAAACCCCGCACTGCTGGGGCAAAACTTTGGTCAACTCCACTCATTTCCATGGCTATCCCCTACCCTACCCCATTTACAAATTACTAGTGCATTATACTGTATTGTGTAACAACCACATCAGGAAAACATGTCCGTGTAATGTATACACCCTTAAACCCCACTTTTATATAACAAAACTGGGGTATGCAGGGGTATACCTATTTTTCTTATTTTTGCTCCAAAACATAGCAAGGCAGTTCTAACGTGTACCCACAATCTATGTTTTGAGCAAAAATAAGAAAAATATCAACATTTATCTACTGAAAATTTTCATTTTTTACAACTCTAAAAATCTCTGTATATTGCATGGGCATGTTTTCGTAATGAGGAAGCCATGCTTACTTCCCATCATGACTGAAAAAATGGTTGACTGGGACGTTCAGCCATAATAACTAAACAATCCAAACATTATTTGAAGCATGGGACTTAATAGAACAGAATGAGCAACTTACATATTTAGATCAGGGTGACATTTCCTCATATAGAGCAAATTGACATCATCATCATCCATATCACAAATGTTGGTGAGGGTGTATGGCAGTATATTATAAAGAAAGATAGATTGCACTTATCCTCAACTTCTATTCTCAAACATAATAAAATTCATGACATACAAATTTCATCATAAAAAGTCACTTTAACTTCCTTCTATGATATTAAAGTGAACAAAATATTTAAAAGAATGAACTCTATCATGAGAAATAAAGCTTTATGAAGCTAAGGGAAAAGTAAGCCGCATTATGAGAAAACCAGATGTTTGCCTATGTGAAAACAAAGGCACAGATCAGCTGTGCAAGTAGACTGCACAGCTGATCAGCTGCTTTGTTTTTGCTACATCGATAGTACAATTCCTCCTCTACTTATACTCAAAATTTCAAGATTCTAGCTTTCTTCTGAGGGTGTATAGGCCAGTTTGTGTCAGACATGGGCAGAAATGGAGAAGACAGGTTTTCTTGTGTCATGGCTCAAGTGATACAAAATGATAAGAAAACAACCTAACCTTGCATGATGAGGCACTTTTCCTATACCTAGTACATATTTATCACTACCATGTATCATGATAATCCCCACACCCACCCCATCCACCCATTTTTTTTTTCATAGCCTCGTTCTGTCTCGGTATTAAAATAGATTTTTTTTAACCTTAAACCAGGTCAAAAGAGAAAAATTCACAGGCATTTTATCTATTCTTCAATAGCTTTTTTAAAAGAAGTTAATGTATACATATCAAATAGGAGAAAATTATCTCTCTAAATTGTTATAAATGTGTTATTAAATGAAAATAATATCAAACAAGTAAGTAACTATCAATTAAGCATTATGCTCATACATCTTTTTGCCTTGATGCTATAAGACAAAATCACTGAACCATGATACTTAACTAAAACTACCTAAGGTTTAATGGTCTCACTCATATTATGTTCATATACCAACTGAAGTATGTTCATATACCGAGTGCCGAGATACAAGGCAAAATCACTGAACCATGAAATAAGGTCACACTGACCTATAAGTATTTAAGGGTCATTTTTTAGGTCTAAACAAACTTACTAATATGTTCATATACCCATTGAGTGTTGAGATATAAAGCAAAATCACTGAACCATGAAATTAAGTCACAGTGATCTATAAGTACTTTTGGGTTAAAAGTCTCATACGCATTCATAATCTAAATAAGTAAGAAAAAATACCAACTGAGTGTCGAGATATAAGGCAAAATCACTGAACCATGAAATTAGGTCACAGTGACCTAGGGATACTTCAGGGTCAAAGGTCTTGTCATACACAAACATATCGTGAAAACAGTATGTTCATATACCAATTGAGTGCAGAGATAAATCAAAATCAATGAACCGTAAAATTAGGTCACAAAGACTTAAAAGTATATTGGGGTCAAAGGCCTGGTCATACTCACTCATAATCTGAAAGAAGTATGAAAATATACTAATTGAGTGTCGAGATGCTAGATTTTAACCTCCAGCCCCACACCCTGGCCTGGAACCAGGGGCCCGATGCCATGGAATGAAAGATAACCCTACATGGTATCTACGGTCCAAATATGAGTGCTTTATGATGAGTGGTTGTCAAGATATGGACTTCTAGAAAACTTTAATGCAAGTGTAATGCACAAGCACACATGCACTGGAACGGGAACGTGGACAGCCAAGGTGACTTCAATATCTCTATGCACTTCATGCAGTTGGGCTAAAAATGTTATAAAACCTTGGATCTGAGCATAAAAATGTGCATACTCACCGACCCTCCTCCTTTATCAATTCCTCCATTATGAGAAGGAAAAAATCTCTCACAACTCTTGATGAAAAAACTTTCACTAAACCATTATTTACAGAAAACAGAACCTCATGCAGTGAAGCAGAATATAGCTGCCTATTTCATGATAACTTTGGTGATAATTTTGGCTATTTCTGCAGAAAACATGATACTATGCTCATTTGAGGCATTTACACTGAGTATCAACAACATGAGTTTAGGAAGAACTGACAAAAAGATTTTTTCAATTTTCATTTCCAACATTGCACATGATATGTTTATTCTTTAATGAATGTTTAATTAATATTGTCTCAATTAATGTTGCTCTGGTGCACAATGTTTGTTAGTTTTGTTTTTAACATTCCTGTCAACAATTTTATAGTAATGTGCCGATAGAGACATTACTTCCTTCGTATTAACCTGATTTTTGTGTGTTTGAATTGATGCTTTACGTCCCAGTCAACAGCTAAAGTCATGTCCGGACGTTGCCTCCATTTTATGGAACTTTTACCCAAAATGGGGATGTCATGACATCTAACAAGTGCTTGAAATAATACTAACCATCCAAGGCTTATGTATGAATGGTTTGACTTGAACCACTTTTCCTAGGCAGGCTCAGACCTGAGCGGCTAACCAGTAATCAGATGGTCAGTCAGTAGTGTATAAGCCTTGCAGCTCATCTATTCTTTAGGCCCCAATGGGCTGAGGCTCAAATTAACCTGAGTAACACAAATAGTAAAGGTGTCTCACTTAAGAGCACAGCCTGCCCCACTGGAGTTCAAGCCCTCCCCTCCCTCTCCTCCCCAACCTTTAATCTTGAGTTTGATCAACTAAACACTCATTAGGCCTCACAAAGTTTAGTTGGATTTCCTAAAGTGTGGCTCATATGATTAAAACAGTAGCAAGCAGAGTGAAAACATAAATTTGATAAGAAAAAGAGATATTGTTATTTTTTGCTCAGGTGCACTTGATTAATGTCTAGTTAGAAAGCAGCTTTCTACAAAAAGAAAGCAGTTTTATTATAAGGTTGCTGATCTGACTGCAGCTATATTCAAATTTCACAATTTTAATTCCATTCATACTTGGACGTGAAATGTTCACCCCCTAAAACCCCTTTTTTATGTACTAAAATTGGGGCATACAGGGGTATACCTGTTTTTTAGCTCACCTGAGCCACGACAAGAGAATATGGGTCTTCAGGGTTTCCGACCAGGTCTCAAGGTTATTAGACTAACTACAAGTCTGATAAATAAGTTTTTTTTTTTTTTTTTTTGTGCCTTTTTTGTAAATTTAAATTGCCTCTTTTCTTGAAAGTTAGAGCACGATGAATATATCTTGGCTAGAAAATCTAGACTCCTCATAGAAAGTAGACTCATATTATGCCCAAATGATGTACATGTACATTTTTTATAAAAGAGTTTACCTTTGTAGATTTGTCATTTTAACTCCTAGTGGCGAGGCTACAAGGTTATAAAACTTTTCTCATGACCATCTCAGCTAAGCATGAAATTTGAACTGCTCATAATTGCTGAAATAACCAAAATTGGTCCAAATTTCAGGTTAAAATTGCCAAAGCTTAAGTAATTAATCCTGCTAATAAATCGTGGGCTCAGCGCGAAAGGGTTGTAACTACATTTTTTGGTGAAAATCACTTTTTTGCATGGTTTGTCATATTTTTTATGTATACAAGTACTGTAAAAATAATTTAGCTGGAAACCCATTCCTGACCCCTAAAAACCAATAATTGTCCTAAGGTTGTAACTAAAATCCATAGTTTGTTCAGTGCGAAAGGGTTGTAAGTTGAGTTACAACCCTTTCGCACTGAGCCGACTGAGAACAATAATAAGGCAAATATAGTGCGAAACAGTTGTAACTCAAGATGCAACCTTTTCGCACTGAAAATCCAGTATGTATGAAGGGAAGCAACTCATCATTAACCATATTATGGCAAGCCAAATGCACACTAATTCGGGAAACCTAGGATATGTCCGTAAAACCTGGTTTATCTATTACATAAACCAGGTTTAACAGACATAAACCAGGTTTAACGGACATATACTAGGTTTCTCGATCGTTATCCTAAGTTTCATTACATAAACCAGGTTTAACGGACATATACGAGGTTTCTCGATCGTTATCCTAGGTTTTCTTCCCTAAACCTATGTTTCCGATCGTTTATCATCGTTATACCAGGTTTCTCTTTGTGAAACCTAGTATATGTCCGTTAAACCTGGTTTATGTAATGAAACTTAGGATAACAATCGAGAAACCTAGTATAAGGCCGTTAAACCTGGTTTATGTAATGAAACTTAGGATAACGACCCATAAACCTAGTATATGTCCGTTAAACCTGGTTTATGTGCGTTAAACCTGGTTTATGTGCGTTAAACCTTGTTTATGTGCGTTAAACCTTGTTTATGGACTGTTATCATAGGTTTTACTTAAAACTTGCGATATCACAGGTAAAAAAGTGTTAAACCTGGTTTAACAACCCTTTCGTAAAATCTCTAGTTAGGCTGCAAGCCAAATGCACACTAATTCCGTTAAACCTGTCCTCCGGATAGGTTTCCTTCCCTAAACCTGTGCGGAGGATAGGTTTCCTTCCCTAAACCTGTGTGGAGGATAGGTTTCCATAAACCTATCCCGAGCATAGGTTTTTCTCCCAGGTCACATGTTTTCATATCACAAGTTTCTCGGTATTCCATTGGCCCAAATGCACACTAATTCTATTGAACCTGTCCTCCGGATAGGTTACCTTCCCTAAACCTGTGCGGAGGATAGGTTTCCATAAACCTATCCCGAGCATAGGTTTTTCTCCAAGGTCATGTGTTTTCATATCACAAGTTTCTCGGTATTCCATTGGTCGGATCGTTCATCCAGGTAAATATGTCACATGTTTCGTTAAACCAGGTTTCTCACAATCTGATTGGTCAATATGCTTGTCCCTGCGAATTCTTTACAAAATATATCAATGAACTCTTTGAAATAAATAAATAAATAAATAAATAAATAAATAAATAAATAAATAAATAAGTTTCGATATGGTGTAAATTACACGGCTTCTGTAAAAAAAGATGCTACGTCGGTTAGAATCCGAGGTTCCAGAACATTATGGTGCACATTAGCACTGGGGATCTCAAAATTGAACTAAACTAAAACAGCAGTCATACTGTAGCGTATGACACAAATGCGCGCCGGGCATATGAAAAATCTCAACACGCTGAAGATTTTGGCCCCCTCATGAAAATTTGGTGTCTGAATCCTGTCTGAATTTGTCTAATTTTTTTCTGGAAATCTGCTGAAAAAAAATCTGAATCGGTCTGAATTAGTTATAATTGCTTTTCTTAATATATGCTGAAATTGGGACTATCCAGAAAAGATTCAGACAATTGAAGAACTGGTTCAGATATTTGATACATAAATAATAAGCACTATTCAGTCAATGTCAGAACTAATGTAGAAACAATCAGATATTTTCAGAACAAATTCAGTGTGAAATTCAGAAAGGTTCAGCCAGCTTAATCATTCTGAATTTAATCTAAATATTTCTGAATACTGCTTTTCTTAATATCTGCTGAATTTGGGACAATTAAGGAAAGATTCAGACATTTTGCAGAACTGGTTCAGATT
The DNA here is from genome assembly GCA_964017185.1 of Rugalucina vietnamica. Classification (NCBI taxonomy): domain Eukaryota; kingdom Metazoa; phylum Mollusca; class Bivalvia; order Lucinida; family Lucinidae; genus Rugalucina; species Rugalucina vietnamica. The sequence continues at coordinate 20,142,414 of OZ024878.1, read as the reverse complement.
CTTGAACCAACACTTAATATTTCTGAAATGTTAATCTGAACTTGTCTGATGGCTGAATCCCCCCCCCCCCCAATTTAACTCAAACTTTATTTTATATACCCATTATATTATCAGCTTCAGGAAGTAGTCTTTTCAAAGTATTCCCATAAGTTTTCAGATTGATCCTGGTTGATCACATGTTTCAAGCCAAAAATGAGTGTGTAACATGTATTTTGTAGTGGGTGGGGTAATGATATTTAACTTTAAAGGTGAATTTCAGGGCAACACATGAATAATAGGCTTATACAAGCATCCATTTAGTTCTTAATATTTTCTTGCATGTTTCAATCATCTTTCCTCATCATTCAATTTCTTTAAATTAAGTAAAACTTACTTCATAGAGATTTCTGTTGACTTTGACCTTTTTGTTCTGCAGACAACTTTGAAAAAGGAAATTCCCAGCATGCATAGAAGTCACATGACTTCCTGCTGAATTATTCAGAAAGATTCAGACAAATGCAGACAGAAATATTCAAAAGGATATGATTCAGACATATCCAGACCATTCAGAAAGATTCAGATTTTATTTCATATAAGAACTCATACTAATTTGGTTCAGAAAGATTCAGCTCATTATGAGGTTCAGAAAGATTAAGACCATACAATAGATTCATAAAGATTCAGACAATTCAGAATATTTCAGCCTGATTTCAGATTCTGAATCTTTCTGAATATCTATCAGAGCATGTCCAGTCATGGTTCAGAAACAATAAGACAAAAGGATTTAGTGTTCAGATGGAATCAGACAATAATTTAGTGTCAAGCCAAACTTCAGTACTAAATAAGATAACTTCAGCCAAGTTAATAAATTATTCAGAAAATTAAGTTCATGAGGGGGACGTATAAAAATTAATTTGTTCCTTTTACTCGCTTTAGCAGTCACACAGTAGCAAGTGACTGAGGCGTGTGTGCCTGACGTATTAAAAATCTCAAAGTTTTGGAGTATGTTTTTGTGTATGTCCTAAACACGATATGCACGTGCTACATGCCGCACAACAAACGTCCATTGCGCGTCTTACACACGCTGGGGACACGCTACTGGAGCACTATCTCATAAAATCGGAACGCGCATGAAGCGTACACTGGCGTGCCTAAAACCTGCACCGAACGCGTTCGAAGCGTATTCATCGCGCCTGGTAACGCGCGTGTGTAAAACTTATTCGAAACATATAAAACACACGCCCGGACACGCTGAGCTTGTAGAAATTTTTTTAAGCATGTTCAAAAAAATGGGCCCAAAATGCGCCTGGAGCGCACAGCGACGTATATCAATGTGCATCAAGCGTAAACCAAGCGTTCAAAACGCGGAGTAATGCGTTTCTAACGTGTCTCCGACGTGCGCCTGGCGTATCTTGAATTTAACTGTTTTTGTCAACACGCCCGGCACGCGTTTGGTTTATATGCTAATGTGTGATTGCTGTTTAAGAGAGAGAGAGTCAGAGACAGAGACAGAGAGAGAAGGAAGGAGAGAGAAAGAAAAGGTCACATAAAGAAAGAGCATAGTTGCAAACATTGATTTACGACTTCATGCTAATTCTAAATGCGAACATTATGATGCAGATTGGCACCAGGTGTCTTAAAATTGAAAAAAAAGACAAAAAATAACAAAGAGAGAGAGAGAGAGAGAAAGAAAAAGAGAGAGGATTATATACGCATTGTTAAACAAGAATCGGCATTGTGCATATTTTGTGCTTAGCCCTGATATAACCACCAAGTACATGTAGCAGCGTCCTTGGTTTTGTTACAAACATTTTCCAAAACTACTTTGTTAATTTATAGTTTCATTGCAGTCAAATCGCGGGAACCTACATTCTATGTTACAATTAAACAATTAACATCTTCAAAATACTAAATCGCAGTGAAAGCCATAAAAATGTTGATTACATCCTTATAAAAACACTAGAGATAAATGGATTAAAGTCATCATCGGGAATTCTCGTGAAGTCTCGTAAAATTACCGGAGATAGTATGCTTATAATTACCTGGGCTAGCTCAGGTAAGGCCTGTATGGGACAAAAACAGATATGACGCAGATTTCCCGAACAGATAGCTAGCCAATCGGATTCATAGAAACCAGGTTTAACGTTTTCGGCGATATCTAGGCTAGAACCAATGAAAAATCGAGAAACCTGGTATATGTAATCACGTGACGAAGGATAGGTTTCCTTCCTTAAACCTAGGCGGAGGATAGGTTTCTCGAATTATTGTGCATTTGGCTTGCCTACTATATTAAAGAATATGACAAAGTTTGTAAAACCTGGTTTATCTCCACATTTACTAGATAAACCTGGTATATGTGCGTTAAACCAGGTTTATGGACTGATATCATAGGTTTTGGCAGAAAAGCCTACGATAACGGACATAAACCAGGTTTAACAGACATAAACCAGGTTTAACGGACATATACTAGGTTTCTCGATCGTTATCCTAAATCAGGTTTAACGGACATATACTAGGTTTTACTGCCAAACCTATGATAACAGTTGTTAAACCAGGTTTATCGCACATAAACCAGGTTTAACGGACATATACCAGGTTTATCAATCATTATCCTAGGTTTCATCACATAAACCAGGTTTAACAACTGTTATCATAGGTTTTGTAGTTAAACCTAGTATATGTCCGTTAAACCTGGTTTATGTAATGAAACTTAGGATAACGATCGAGAAACCTAGTATATGTCCGTTAAACCTGGTATATGTCCGTTAAACCTGGTTTATGTAATAGATAAACCAGGTTTAACGGACATATCCTGGGTTTCTCGAATTAGTGTGCATTTGGCTTGCCATACCTGTTTAATGTATACACACTCCACATAATTAATTATGACCTGTTAACCACTTTGAAAATAACATGAAAAGGGTCAAATGGATACTTTCTATGAGCAAGAAAAATCCTGCACTTTTAGTTTCATAGAGAATTTCCAGGCTCCAGGTATTTTGATACCTAACTGGAGAATAACTGAATAAAATTTTCCTTAAAGTAAGTAGTATCCCGGCTCGCATATTTGCAGAAATATGCATCAGTCTTATCTGTTTCAGCACTAACTGCTATCTTTTTTAAAACATGAAACTGTTGTTTTTTAATCACATTAAACATGATCGATAGAAACAGTTTTCAATCATAGATCTAAATCATTAGGAGCTTTACTGTATTGCATTGTATATTAGCCTCAACGCAGAAAGTCCCTTCAGAAGCTCTGAAATGACTCAGGCCTCATTCTGTTATTTGGGCAATAGCTTCCATTTGGTCCACAGATTACCTCAGAGAAAAGCAATGATTCTGATGAGATTATGGATGCATAGGCTCACCTGAACCATTGCTTTTTGCATGCCGAAAGGGGTATTTTCTCTCACTGAGACTAATATTTATTCTTATGTTGTTTTAAAATGAAATACTTATGATTCCTGAATTCACTTTTGCTTATCTAATGTTCATGTTGAATAAAGTTAAACTCTGACAGAAATTATGTGGTCATTTAGTTTCCAGGCAACTGTTGTAAGTTTCTAGATGGACATGGTGCTATAATTATACCATGTATCAATTATAAAAATGCAAAATGTATTGAATTTATAAAATAATGAAGATACAATAGCTATCCACTCAAAGACATTAGTATTTTTTATGGTATTTGGCTGTTGTTACATTAACTCAAGTTACAACCATGATTTTGTATGCATATTCAGTGCGAAACAGTTGTAACTCAACTTACAACCGTTTCGCGCTGAGAATGCAATGGATTTATACAACATTTCAGCGGTGAAACGGTTGTAACTCAAATAATATCAAATAACTCTTTTAAAAATTAAATTTTTTGCAAACTTAAATTTTCCAATGTTTTTTAATGACATTTTACATCTTACATCTAGTTTACATCCCTTGGATTCGCTTTGAAGAAAAATGAGAATGTTTTTGTCTTTCCTGAAAAATTATGAAAAACACAGTTACAACCCTTTCGCGCTGAGCCCACGAAATGTTAAAATGCCAATAAAATTGCTGGCATTTCAACATTTATAAACAGGATAAATTTTAGTCTCAGCTGAGCGGAGCATGAAAAAGGTTTTATAACCTCAGGGCCAGGTACGACACAAACCGGTCTGTACAGTCACCGAAGAAAGTTATAAGCTTGAAATTTCAGATATAGAAAGAATAGTGGTTAAACTATCCATAAAGTGAAAACAAAGAACACCTGATCTGCTTTGTTTCTGCATGGGCAAAAACCTGTTTTCCTCATATGTCAATAGTCAACCTCAAAAGTTATTCAGACTAGAGCAAGAGCACCCTATCTGTTTAAACTGCCATAATGTTTTTCCTTAATATGTATTTCTAATCTTAATGATGCACAACAGAAACAAGCCCTACAAATTAAGTCAATGTTATCCTAGCCATAGCCCCCTCACCCCACCCCCACCCGCCTAGGAATCTGAGGAAGAGGAAGATAGGCCATAGAAACAATTTCGTAACCAAATCTTTATGAAAGAAATATGCTGGATGCTTCAATTTAAAATCATCAGAATAACATGTCCATGTAATGTGTACCCACTTAAACCCCACTTTTATAAAGCAAAACTGGGATGTACAGTGGTGTACCTATTTTTCTTATTATTGTTCCAAAACATAGACTGTGCATATGGGCACTCGTTAGGTTACCGCATCGTGGTATTTTTACAGCTTCAGAAAATTTTATATATTGCATGTTTTCCTAATTATAATGTTGTACTTGCTTATATTTGCCCCTAGTCTTCTGGTCAGTCAGAGTTGCCCACCATATTACATTGAGTGCTGTGGAAAGACACTTCAAGCAGCGGCCATTTAATCATCTTCCTAAATCAACGAAAATAGTAGGTCAAGTTACAAAAAATTAAAGATTCACTGTCGGCAATTTTCTGGAGGGTAGCCATTAGCCGTAGTATTGACCTCTCCATATGTTTTCAGTATTCTGTCCATCATTTGACGTAATAAGGCTCCTTAGGGGTTTATGAAGGTGCATTTTCATTTCTGTTTCTATACACGATATTGAATTCCCTTTCTTGGGCCTCATTCTTCGAGGCTAGACTAGGCTAGTGTTTGTTTTGTCGGCCATTTTTTGTCACTTTCACTTCGATAAATAAATCTATTTTCTTCACGCTAACAGATCATTACATAAGATGCTTATGATAAAATTAAACTGGAGATGTATTGTTTAATGATATTAACTAGGGTTGCTTAGTTTCAAATGTTTTTAAATTATAAGGTTTGGACGGACTCTCTCATTGACCTATTTATCGGTTTTTATCAGAAAACGATCCATATGACAGTATGTTTTTTTTTCCAATACAGTGTCCTCTTTCACGTCCGCTGTACATAGATGATTGACATGCGGTATCACGAATTACCGGATCGGACCGAAACTGTCCGAATCGAACCGATACTGTCCGGAACCCACATAGATAATATCAAAGCTGCAAAGCTAATCATGGGTCACCACATAGTAGCATGTGAAGAATTTTATGTACAACCCAAGAAAACCGTACCCGAACCGGATTTCTTACAGTACGGATTTATGCTACATCACGCGACGCCACACGAAAATGTATTGATATTGATCAAACTCTTAAAATGCAACCGTTTGTAATTTCAAGTGGTGACAAAATCTCTAAATTGCTGTAGTGCAAAAGTTCACAAAAGATACATGTATATCAGATTTTAGGAAAAATGTGGGGAATTCGGAAACTTTTGATTCATTTCTTTTCTGTTTCATCTATGTGACTTTTTTAAGTTTTAAAAGTATGTGCACAGAAAACGTCAACTTGAAATGTAACATGTCTACAGACATGTATTATTTCACATTTTTTGTCACAGAAAATAGAGTATATCTAGGTGAATATCCGAGATATTTTGCCAGTGTTATTTACAAAACAAACAGATACGGCAAAGTCTGGATCACACTACCCCTAATCAAACCTCATGGTTGAAGATTTCAGTATGGGGTGTCAGTTTAACCTCACTTTTAAGATTATACCATTTGGGTCACGTGCTAGCAGATTTTGGCTTATGTCACACAACCTTAGATTTAAATTATATTTATAGCACAGGTTTATAAAATTCGAACCATACTGGATGCACACTGTCCTTCCATTATTGCTTGATTATGTGATATTTAGTATTATTCTGATTGGCTCTAGCAAAATCAAACTTTCATCATGTATTTTAAATCTTTGTTTGGAGACTCAGAGAATCTAATCAGGTTAGGCACAAGCACGCTATACAACATAGGGTCACTCAGACAGCAAGAATACATGTTTGAAATTTCGAATAAAACTTGCTTTGCTGATGGAATTTTACATATGTTTGTTTGTTTGTTTGTTTAAGTTTTAAAGGTCAAGTCAACAATTCAGACGTGGTGATGAAACCGTTCACGGTTTAACACAGTATCTGTTGTATTTGGGATCAAAATGCACTATACGTTACTAAAGGAATCTTCTTGTCAGTGTAGACTTCTATCACAATCTCATATTATTTTAAACTTCCAAATTTCTATGAACCCCTCCATATAGCATGTTACTAAGAACATGCTATAATTTTCTTATGTTTTTTTTTTTTTTTTTTTTTCATCTCACTATTTCATGCAGATTTGGCACACTTTTGCTGAATAAAAGCTGCTGTACATTTTCTAGCATTATCTCCAATAAATGTTATCCCCAGTATGAATCATTACCAAAAAGATAAAACAAAATGCATATACGTAAACTCAGGTATTGTCCTTGTTTTTAATAATCTGGAGGATTCTACACATCACATTTTCCATCTTTAGAGCCACAAGATCTTATTTGAGTTTGAATCTTTTCTGACAAAGTTTGCCGAGATGACAAGTATTAGCTTTTAAAATCTTGGACCAAAAATAACAATAATTTGCATTTAGAATTCTGTATAAATAAAGAATAATTAAAGGGGTCGAAATTGCAGACAGTGCATCTTTAACTACTATGGTGACAATTCAGACATAAATCACATCAGTGGATCAATAGCCTCATGGGAAAAATATTGCGATTTTAGGTCAGGTTGACATATCCATAGGAGTTTGGAGCCTACAGCTGCCATGAAAAAAAAAACATGCATTTCAGTTCAATCTAATTATAATGCATCTTAATATTCTCCTATTTTAATATAACACAGCCATGTCATAGCTCCCAAAATGATTATTTTACTATATGTCTATTGTAAATAACCTCATTATAACACAGTTTCACTGATAACACTGTTTCCATGGACCCCAAAGATATCTTTATAATGAGGTTGATCTGTATATCTCTGGTATGCTTTTTTAAGATAAATAGAGTGCCTCTGGCATTACCAAAGTAAAATACACAATTCCTTGAAAAGTTAACAATGAACATTTTCAGTATTTCTATGGTAACAATGCAGAAATGGAATTAAATGAGCCGCAACGCAAGAAAACCGGTCTTCGGGGTTTCCGACCAGGTCTGACACAAACTGGCCTGTACAGTCTCAGAAGCAGGCTAGAAGCTTGCAAATTCGGACTGAAGAAGAAGAGAAACTGTACTATCTGTGTAGCGAAAACAAAGGTGCTGATCAGCTTCGCAGTTACTGCGAAGCTGATCTGTGCCTTTGTTTTCGCCTAGGCAAAACTCCAGTTTTCTCACAATGCAGGAATGGAATTAAATTGCCTCCACATGATTAATCAGACTGACAACTTTTAGCATTCATTACTGTCAATATAAAGTCATGATGGTAACCCACATATGAAATCGGAAAGCAGTTCAATTCCAATTTTCAGCAAAAAAAAAAATAAGAAAATCACCAACTTGTATAGGCAAAAAAAAAGCACAGATCAGAGCTGTGTAGTAACTGCACAGCTGCTCAGCGTCTTTGTTTTCGCTACCCAGATAGTACAATCCCTTTTCTTCCTAAATACAAAATTTCAAGCTTCTTATAGCCTGTTTCTGTGAATGTACTGGATGTTGTTGAACCTGGCCGGAAACCAAAACTGTTAGTTTTCTCATGCGAAGGCTCATATTTCTTTTCTCTTGACTTAAGATATATTATTGGATACAATATGCAAGTACATTTTTAAAACTCTTTTAGGGGAGCATAGCAGACTCCAGGTGGTGCTGGACCAGAGAGGATGGGAGCTTGGTACCCAATGGTGTCTGGTATCCTTGAGCAAGACACATATACTCTCCCTATAACTTATGGCTAATGCCAAGGAAGTAGTGAATGTTTCTTGCTCAAGGACACAACTTTGGGACACCAGTGGGGATTGAACCCAAGACCTCTTAATTTGGTTTCTGATGCTTTACCCCTAAGCTACCGCGCTCCCCCAAGTCAAAGAAATGCTGCCAATCGAGCTTAGATCACACCCGGAATGCAAAATAGTAGTGTAAATTCTGTGGTTCAAAATTACAAGGCTAGGTTGACGTGATGGAACTAATCACTCAATCTCATTAATGTCTCAAACCAAAAAGAGCCACAATGACAACATGAAAAGATTTTTTGGGGCTCTAGGGAACTATCTGTGGTAGGGCCAAAAGTTATTATGAAAATGGAATACGCGAAAATATTATTGTTTCTTTCAAGTTAAAACTGTCTATACACATGTACCATACAAACCACACAATTTGGAAAAGACCTATAGGTACTTGTACAATTCTGATTGCCAGCCTACATTGACTATAACACATAAGTGACTGCATACTAGGGACAAACCTTATAAACAAATATAGGCAATTATCAAATGATAAAAAGAATACAGTAACTGTTATGTTTTTTGTTTTTTTCTTCTTTGTATTGTTTTTCTTCCTTTTTAAGCTGCAAATGAAATGCATACTTCCCCGAATTTCAAAAGAGTTGCACCAAAAATCAGTAAGGAATAGATTCTGTGTGTAATGTGGGGGTGTCAGTGTCAGCATGATTAACCCATATTTGACGAATGGATTCTCCCATCATTATCAATTGGGTGAGTCCACTTTCATTTTTATGGGAGTTTGGAGTGATTTTTATTTTTAATCTCGTTTTTCGATGAAATTTCTTTGTGCAAACAGAATGCGGTGTCACATCTGGGGCTATGCTGTTTGCCTATGTCCCATAAAAAGGACGCCAGGCTTATATGAGTTAAAATGACCATGTATTCCCATGGCATACAAGCATAAGATGATCAAGCTGCGACACAAGAAAAACATGGTCTTCGGGATTTCCAACCAGGTCCTACACAAACTGGCCTATGCACTCACAGAAGAAAGCTAGAATCTTGAAATTTTGGGTATAAGTAGAGGAGGAATTGCATTATCCATGTAGCGAAAACAGAGGTGCAGATTAGCTGTGCAGTACCTGGACAGCTGATCAGCACATTTGATTTCGCTACACAGATAATTAAGTACAATCCCTCTTCTTCTTTAATCCAAAATTTCAATCTTCTAGCCTGCTTCTGTGACTGTATAGTCCAGTTTGTGTCGGACCTGGTCAAAAACTCAAATTTCAAATTGTCGTTTTTCTACTGCGAAGACTCATAATGATACTTTCTGTGACATCAGAACTTCAGTACATATGAGCCGCCTCGTGGGAAAACCAACAATGTGGTTTCCGAACAGGTTTGACACAAATCGGTCTGTACATGCACAGAAAAGCGCTAGAAGCTTGAAATTTCGGATTTAAGTAGAAGAGGAATTGTACTATCCGAGTAGCGAAAACAAAGGCGCTGATCAGCTTCGCAGTTACTGCGAAGCTGATCTGCACCTTTGTTTTCGCATATGCAGATTGTTGTTTTTCCCATGGGGCGGCTCAACTGCAAGAAGTCATCCATAATGTCTAATTTCCTTACCAGACAAACTCGATTAGAATCTATTAAGCAAGCATGAAAGTGAAATTGATTCAAAAGAAATTTTCTCACAGAATCATGATTGTAAAAGGCAGTGTTTTAAAGGGTAACAGGAAAACTTGCTATGAAAGTGGAGAGAGAATATGGTATTTGGTGAACATCACCGTAATACTGTAGATTCGTGAGAACTTAATTTTTGCTAATATTTGTGAATTGGTTGCCTTGCGAATTCCAAGTTCTCGCTAATGTAGTGTCACTATAATATTTATAGAACACATGGACACACCCTCGTGAAATCAAGAACTCGCTAATGAATCGGCAATAGAAAATTTGAAAATAAAAGTCAGGTGAAAACTTTAGAATTTACAGTGAATGAGCTGGAGTAAGTGATGGCATTGAAAGATTATCACTAAAAGCTTTGATCTGAATGAACATGAAATCAGTACAAGAAGTCCCCATGTTTTCATGCTGTTGTTTTTTTATGGAATCAATGGATGGAATCATGGCTGCTAGAAACAAAACTTTCCTCATGCAGACAGAGAAGACACCGATCAGACAAAAAAATATTTCTACACTGTTTCTACATGATTAGACATAATCAGTTGAACTAACTCAGAGATAGCTATTCCATATACCAATATTTTCGGTATAATACATTATGAAAACTTGCCCATATGATTGATATACAGAGATTTTTTCAGCTCTAAAAATGAAAAAATTTCATCAGAAAAAATTTGATATTTTTCTTATTTTTGCTCAAAACATAGATTGTGGGTACACGTTAGAACCAACTTGCCGAGGCGGCTCTAACGATAACCCACAATCTATGTTTTGGAGCAAAAATAAGAAAAATAGGTATACCCCTGCATACCCCAGTTTTACTATATAAAAGTGGGGTTTAAGGGGGTATACATGACACGGACATGTGTTCGTGATAAACAGAGCTAGACATCTACTAGATATCTACTGCAAATGTCCTAATCTGAAATCTGGTGTTCTGTGGTCCATTATGGTGTTTTTGATCGTATTACAGCTTATAGAATTAAGTCTAAAAGTCAATTAGGTTTAGGTGAAAATAAGATTCTACCAATATAGCATAGAACATGATGCTATATATGAGCCGCACCAAGAGAAAGACAGATTTTTTCCCTATGCGAAAACAAAGGCGCAGACCAGCTTCGCGTTAACTGCAAAGCTGATCAGGGCCTTTGTTTTCACTACACCGATAGTACAATTTCTGTACTTAATCCAAAATTTCCAGCCCCTAGCCATTTTCTGTGCGTGTACAGCTCGGTTTGTGTCTGACCTGTTCGGAAACCCTGAAGACTGGTTTTCTCGCGTTGCGGCTCAAATACAAGTGGAACTACCGAAAATGCTTATAAGATAACCATTTTCTATGTTTGCAACTGTTTATGAAGGTAGAAGTAAGCAATGATCAGGAAATAGCGCAATATCAGAGAGAAACTAGAATTTGTTTTCTATGTGAAAACTGATGTCTCCCCCCTTTCTACGTGCATGTCCAAAATATGCAAGCAAGAGTTATAGTTCTTGTGCATCACATATCCTGTCATTCTGTTTTATAAGTGTACCAAGTTTCATTGAAATATCTCTTACGGTTTTCAAGTTATAGAGCGGGCACGAAATTGTATGGAAAATAATCAAAGGGAAATAACTCCAAAGATATGAAAGCAAGAGTAATGATTCTTGTGCATAACACATCGTCTCATCATGCTTTATAAGTGTACCATGTTTCATTGAAAAATCTCAAATGGTTTTTTAGTTATAGAGCAGACACAAAATTGTATGAAAAATAATCAAAGGGAAATAACTTCAAAGATATGCAAGCAAGAGTTATGGTTCTTTAGCATGACACATCATCTCATCATGCTTTATAAGTGTACCAAGTCATCTCAACGTGCTTTATAAGTGTACCAAGTTTCATTGAAATATTTCTTATGGTTTTCAAGTTATAGAGTGGACATGAAATTGTATGGAAAAATAATCAAAGGGAAATAACTCCAAAGATATAAAAGCAAGAGTTATAATTCTTGTGCATGACACATTGTCTCATTGTGCTTTATAAGTGTACCAAGTTTCACTGAAATTTCTCTTACAGTTTTCAAGTTACAGAGTGTCGATCATCTCACCGGGTTCGAGCCCCGCTCTAGCCACATGTGAGACAAGCCAAGTTCTGCTTGCGGGTGTGTCAGGTGGTTTTTCTCGGGGTTCTCCCATTTTTGCCCCACCTACTGCTGATTGGCCCCTCTCATATGAGCTGAAATAATCTTAAAAGGAACGTAAAACTAAATTTAAAAAAAAAAAAAAGTTATAGAGTGGACACGAAATTGTATGGAAAATAATCAAAGGGAAATTACTCCAAAGATATGCAAGCAAGAGTTACGGTTCTTTAGCATGACACATCATCTCATCGTGCTTTATAAGTGTACCATGTTTCACTGAAATATCTCTTATGGTTTTCGAGTTATAGAGCGGACACGAAATTGTATGGAAAATAATCAAAAGGAAATAACTCATAATACAATCAAGCCAGAGTTATGGTTCTTGTGCATGACATATCGTCTGATCATGCTTAATAAGTGTACCAAGTTTTATTGAAAAATCTTAAACGGTTTTCAAGTTATAGAGCAGACACGAAATTGTATCGAAAATAATCAAAGGGAAATAATTCCAAAAATACTCAAGCTAGAGTTATGGTTCTTGTGCATGACACATCGTCTTGGGTTTACAGTGTACCAAGTTTCATTGAAAAATCTCTAATGGTTTTCAAGTTATAGAGCGGACACGATTTGTGACAGACAGACGGACAGACAGACGGATAGACAGACGCATGGGGAAAAACAATATGTCTCCCAACCCTGAAGGGGGAAGACATAATTCCCCCTACAAAAAGCATGTGGGAAGAACTAAATTGACAATCAGGTACTAACACAAAGAGAACATATCGTAAGCTGAGTGAGCGTATATTTCCCAATAGGTGGCCACTCATATGATTCATTATGGGATTTCTGCATTACAACTATCTGGCACTAGCTGTGGTTACCATGAAGCTTATTGGTGGACTTTGCAAAATGCATAGTGCATGTGTGGGCTCTAAATTTAAATTTTGTGTGGCACACTTTCACTCCCCACCCCCCTGCACTTTCATAGTTACTGAATAGAACAAAATACATGTAATAATGCCAAAAACTCATCATCAGAAATCTCTGGCTGTCTTGATAACAATTTAATTGATAAATACTATTTAAAAAAAAAATGTATCATCAGATGTCAGATTTCACACATTAGCTTGTTTTACATCAAGCAATCTGATACAACATTAAATAAAATGAGCCGCATCGTGAGAAAACCGGATTTTTGCCTAGGCGAAAACAAAGGCGCAGATCAGCTTCGCGGTAACCGCGAAGCTGATCAGCGCCTTTGTTTTCGCTACTCGGATAGTACAATTCCTCTTCTACTTAAATCCGAAATTTCAAGCTTCTAGCTCTTTTCTGAGCGTGTACAGGCCGGTTTGTGTCGGACCTGGTCGGAAACCCCGAAGACCGGTTTTCTCGCGTCGAGGCTCAAATGATCCAGGGTTGTTTTATGATCAATATTCCAATGATCTAGAGCCTCTAGCTGTCTTGAAAATGACTTGAATTCATAAAAAATACTGTAAGATATCAAATATTTATAATCATGCTTCTATTAGCTGTCAAAGTTTGTCAGAAGAGCTACAAGAAATCCATACAACTGTCTTTTCTGTATGATTTTCCGAGCTCCTACAGCCAAGCTACTGTAGCCTCTGATGAATTTGTGAGCTCAATTTTAATCATTTTTTATTTTTTTTTTTTTTTTCAAAAAATGAACTAGAACAAACCCGAGACCAAATTGTAGGTTCCAAGGTCACTGTTACATTTTGCCACTCACATTATCTACTGACTCTGTCCTGACATGACTGAAAAAAATGTTCACTGGGACATTAAACTAAAATACAAATATACAATTTTTAAGGGTAATGGTATAGAATCCTAACGATCATAGCGGACTTTTGTTACATATTTACCGTTAGAAATATGAATGACACGCCTGTTCCTATTGGTAAAATACATTCATTTCATTCATATATGAGCCGCATCGTGAGAAAACCGGATTTTTGCCTAGGCGAAAACAAAGGCGCAGATCAGCTTCGCGGTAACCGCGAAGCTGATCAGCGCCTTTGTTTTCACTACACGGATAGTACAATTTCTCTTCTTCTTAAATCCGAAATTTCAAGCTTCTAGCTCTTTTCTGAGCTTGTACAGGCCGGTTTATGTCAGACCTGGTCGGAAACCCCGAAGACCGGTTTTCTCGCGTCGCGGCTGATATGTACATGTACTATAATGGAAAATCTGTGACGCAAGTCTACTACGCTGGTTCGGGACCTATAAGGTTTGGCTCTGAGCAAGAGTAAATGTTTGAAAATATTAGGTCAAGGTCAACAAACAGGTTTACATGTAATTTGAATACTGTATGATAGCCCAAGTCATCACTTCCTATCAGAGACACAAAGTCAGCCAAAGCTAACAGATAGAAGTACATGGACAAACATAACAGCCATTATAAGTAAAACAAAGAAGACTGAACAGACTACTTTTACATTATGAAAACATGCCCATATGATATACGGTATTTTTTTCAGGTCAAAAATCGATAATTTTCAGAGGAAAAAGTTTTATATTTTTCTTATTTTTGCTCAGAACATAGATTGTGGGTACACGTTAGAACCGCCTCGCCGAGGCGGTTCTAACGAGTACCCACAATCTATGTTTTGGAGCAAAAATAAGAAAAATAGGTATACCCCTGCGAACCCCAGTTTTGCTATATAAAAGTGGGGTTCAAGGGGGTATACTTTACACGGACATGTTTTCCTGATGAGAAGAATGAAAACAGTTTGTTTTGTTTTGTGGTTTAAAAACACTGTCAACAATGTTTTTGTCATGTCGGGATGGAGCCACCGCTTTTGGGTATTAACCAGTACTCTGGGGAATATGTGTACTCTGTGTAGTTAAAAAATGTCTTGCCTATGGACACAACACCTAGATTTGGAGTCTGACGTCCTACCACCAGGCAATCATCACAATCCCCTAACGTAACAATGCATGCCAATGTGTTGTCATTGGGTTATCGAGATACAACCCCTTTCACTCGAGTATGCCGTTTGAGCATTTAGGTCAATCAAATTTGTTCACTTGAGTTTGCCATTTGCTTGTAAATCAGGTAACTTTTTATTCTATTTTAGAACTGAAACAGTGTCCCAGGTGCCAGGTGTTCTTAAAATCTATTTAGCATTTACCTTTAGGTAATGATGTCACCTCTTCTGATAAAAACATTATAATTGGTTGGTTAAAGCACATTTTTATTTCAAAATTCTTTGCACAACATATACAATGCATATTAAAGAACACACATTTGAAAAAAGAAAGAGACAAAAGCAGAATTTTATCAATTTTAGCAGTTACCTGATCCGTATCTACATGGCTAAAATTCTACATAGTAAGCTAAAAATTTCACTCAAGTTTGCCGTTTTAAAGGTCATTTAGTTTGAAACTGTCACTCAGATCAGCAGGTCAATCAATCCAGATGTCTTTATAGACAACATGAAAAGAAACTCAGATCTTCAAAACACATGGTCTTCTTGTTTGATGCAAATGCTCAAACGGCAAACTCGAGTGAAAGGGGCTGTAATGCTCTCACTTCTCCCTAAGATCAGCAAACTTCTCCCTAATATCCCTAGAGTGAAAAGTGACTTCTCCTTAAAATTCTGGGCCAGGATGAACCCTGAACCATCTTCCATTGTCTGTTGAATGTATCCTATCATGACTATAATTGATATCTGAATGCAACAGGTTTCAGGCAAATGGAATATGACCATAATTACCACTTAATGAAACCATAGTGTAAAACCAGCAGAAAAATCTATTTCGGACTAATTTAATAATTTCTCAATATATTTCTATTTCCTACAGTAATTTCCTTCACCATTATCTAACTCTGGGGTCTTTATAAGGCCACAATCAGAGTATGGTGGGAATAGATTTGCAGCAGATTTTACACTATTCGTTAATTGACTTGTCTCTATTGAATTTCATGGCGTTTTTTCTAATTATCGGTTTTGATCTGCTGTCGTAGACATGGCTGGTGGGCCTACATGGAACTGATCTCGTGGATACGGAAATGCGTCTGAAAAAATTGAGATTTTGGAGTGTGTCAGATTGAGAAGTTATGTTTTGTTGCACAGCAATTTGAGTACATTCAGACAGCAGTGCTAATATAAATGTTGTTGAATATCAGGGCAGCAAATTCATGCGCAGATCCAGAAATTTTTGTCAGGGGGGGTCCAAATTCCCAGAAGGGGTCTGACGGAAAATTTCAACATGGCAAAAATTAATAATCTGGCAATTCCAGGGGGGGGGGGGGGGGGGGGGGGTCCGGACCCCCTGTCCCCCTCTCTGGATCCGCCCATGAAATTTCAGGTTATGCTTCAATATTACAGTTCAACCTCTTTATTAAATAGTGCAGTTTTCAATATAACACAGCCATGCAATGGTTCCCAAAATGATTATTTTGCTATATGCCTAGTGTAAACAACCTCATTATAACATGGTTTCACTTAAACATGGTCTGTTTCCATGGGCCCAATGATTGCCTTATATTGAGATTGACCTGTTATCAAAGGATAGCTCCAATCAGTATCAGCTTTGTATCTATAGAAGGAGACCTGTGATTGATCTATAAAGCAATAAAACAAACATAACAAGTACATTTGATATCAAGTGCTATTGTTTATCCTGAGCAATGTTTTTGAGGCAGTTAACCAGAATCTAGTGCACATCATTTTGCCAGAATAACTATCAACTGCTCTTCTTATCAGCCAAAAACCAGATTGTCAATCAGTAGCGTAGAAGCTTTGTTTGTGCCTTGAGCTTCTACGCTACTGACGGACCATCTGATTACTGGTTAACCTCTCAGGTTTTAGCCTTCCCAGAAAAAGTGGTTCAAGTCAAACCATCCATACATGTTATTCTTAGTGGCTTAGTTGGGTGGTTATATCTGAAGCACTGTTTGGATGTCATGACATTCTAATTTTGGGTAAAAGTCCCATAAAATGGAGGAAATAATATGACATGACCATAGCTGTTGACTCAGGCATTAAGCAAAACATCAATGGCTGTAAAACTATTTTCATGGCCAAAACTTGAATTTTCTGTCTGAAAATTATATGTCACAAAAACTTTGATGATAAATCATGAAAAACACAAACTGCAAACTTGTGTATGACTCGAGGAGGTAACGAAAGGAAATTACTTCAGACAATTATTTCCTGTCAATGATGTAAGGAAAAGTCGTGTACTAGATATTCTGATTCACGAACAAAAGTCGGGCATGATGGACATTTTTAAGAACTGTACAGAGTGTGCAAAGGCTGACATATGAGCCTTCGTGTGAGAAAACCAACAATTGAGGCTTCCAAATAGGTCTGACACAAACTTGTGGCCATAAAATTGCAGCAAATTCCACAGACAAATTAATCAAACGATTCCAAAGTCCTCAGCCCCATCTATCTTGTGTAAGTTCAACAATGAAGAGTTTCCTTCCTCGCTTTATCATTGTCACACGCCTAATGATACTAACAATTACTGAAATGACCAAGACTTTTCCCCAATAATGATCTGACTCGCACAGGCATCTATCTCTATTAAACGATTCTAGACAGTCAGAATCTATTTCAACACCCCTGGTCAAGTGCTGTCTTCTTTGTCTAATACAACTGTTTTGCAAATTGGGTCATGAAACTGTTGTATGGAATTCGTGCGAGTGACCTGAGCATGTGTCACGAACTGTTAATGACCAGTTTGCAACACATGGGAATCGTCCTCTGGAAATTTAAAGTTTTAAATATGTAAATAATTCATGCGACAATAATGTCACTAACTATATAGTCACAAACTAGTCTCCAGTTGTCACATTCCAGTGAGATACTAGCTTAACTTAGTTCAAGTCAAGAAGATTTCCTGATGACATTGCATTAATGACACTCTGATCAAGATCTCCAGCTATATGAGCCATGTCATGAGAAAAACAACATTTCGCATATGCAAAACAAAAGTGCAGATCAGCTTCGCATTAACTGCGAAGCTGATCGTTAATGCGAAGCTGATCAGCGCCTTGTTTAGTACAATTCCTCTACTTTCTAAATCCAAAATTTCCAGCCTCTAGCCATCTTGTGTGCTTGTACAGATCTGTTTGTGTCGGACCTGTTTGGACACCACATAGTTGGTTTTACTCATGACACAGCTCATAATGACAGCCATCCCTAATCTGTACCTTTAGAACTATATGTTTGCATGAAATGATAAATGTTTGCATTTCATGAAAATAACAGCAAACAATAACACACCAGCTATCCGGAGACAACCAACCCAAATGAGAACAACCAATGCAGATGAACCCAATATAAGATGCAGAATGCAAACACCTATCTGGGACCAACTTGCCACGGATCCAACTGATCCAAGGCAAAATTTGTTTTGCAAACAGGTGTTTACTCCCTGCCGATCCTCATTTATTTCATCTGCATCGGCTACTCTCAGTCACTTCGGTTGTCTTTAGATAACCGGTGTGACAAAGCACTTAAGACTTTTACGGCATCATTTCCCTGTACTGTTCTTTCTGAGGCCCATCCATTACATGGACTTGTCCTGACATCACGAAAATAAATCAATGCATCCCCCACTATACCGCATGTTTGTATAGTAAAACTGGGGTAAACACGGGTATACATTTTTTTTTTCTTATTTTTGATCCAAAACATAGATTGTGGGTACTTGTTAGAACCGCCTCGCTGAGGCGGTTCTAACATGTACCCACAATCAATGTTTTCAGCAAAAGTACTAAAAATATCAACTATTTTCCTAAGAAATTTTCAGTTTTTACAGCTGAAAAAAAAATGTCTGTATATTGCATGGGCAAGTTTTCGTAATGCACCAGTTTCCTGTCTTCTCCATCACTGTCAACCGATTTAACATGACCTGGAAATCAAGCTAAAAGAGCAACAGTCTCACTGCCGTAGCCAATTTTCTTAAAGAAAATGTGTATTCTGAAGTTTTCTTTGAGTCTACATGCCAGAATTTTTGTGTCTTCCTTGTCATTGTCAAGCAGAAAGGTCCACACTCAGTCTGGTTATTCAGACACAACAAACGCGACTGCATGCATAAGACCAACACATAAATTCATAAGACAATTCATAGTGACAATGGAGAGAAAATGACTGTCTGGATATTACCTTTGTCATGGGTCAATCAGGTTTGTGGCAAGTTGTTCCCATATAGGTATTTGCATCCGACAACCTTATATTGATCTCCTCAGAATTCCTATTACTCAATCATGTTGGTTGTCTCTGGTTCAATTGCATCTGGTTTGGGAACAACTTTTGCCTTGGGTCAATCTGATTTGTGGCAAGTTGTTCCCATTTAGGTATTTGCATCCTACAACCTTATATTGATCTCATCAGAATTCCTATTACTCAATCATGTTGGTTGTCTCTGGTTCAAATGTATCTGGTTTGGGAACAACTTTTGCCATGGGTCTATTAGATTTGTGGCAATTTGTTCCCATATAGGTATTTGCATCCTACAACCTTATAATCTCAACAGAATTCCTATTACTCAATCATGTTGGTTGTCTCTGGTTCAGCTGTATCTGGTTTCTCACATCAGGAAAACATGTCCGTGCAATGTATACCCCCTTGACCCCACTTTTATATAGCTGGGGTACGCAGGGGTATACCTATTTTTCTTATTTTTGCTCCAAAATATAGATTGTGGGTACCTCGGTGAGGCGGTTCTAGCGTGTACCCATGATCTATGTTTTGAGCAAAAATAAGAACAAGTAGCCCAGGGGCAACGATCGCTCACCTGAGAGTCAACAAGTACAGTCACTGGACAAAGTAATTGGGGATTTTACCCCATATATGGGTATGGTGGCCATCTTGGT
Organism: Rugalucina vietnamica; assembly: GCA_964017185.1. Taxonomy (NCBI): domain Eukaryota; kingdom Metazoa; phylum Mollusca; class Bivalvia; order Lucinida; family Lucinidae; genus Rugalucina; species Rugalucina vietnamica. The sequence goes on along the minus strand of OZ024878.1, from coordinate 20,122,529 downwards.
CATGTGACCTTGAAACCCTACTTACATCAGCAGAAGAGCTCTTGTCTGGATTGTGTATCCTCTTTTCTGCCATTTTGGTTCACATGAAAAAATCATCTTACAAGGTCAGGGTCCTATAATGACCCCCGGGGTGGGGCCATATTTGACCCCAGGGGCAAGATTGGCAGGATTTATGTAGAGCTCCACATGACAATGTTGTATATCAAATATACAAGCTTTGTGTCATGCTGTTGCAGAGAAGATTTTTTCATATATTTCCATTATAAGTCTATGGTAGATAATGACATGCCTGGGGTGTGGCCTGTATGGACCCCAGGGGCACCCTTGGCAGCATTTATAAAGGAGAGGATTATACATTGGTCCACACAACATATGAAAGCTCTGGGCCATATGGTTTCGGAGAAGAAGATTTTTTTATGTTTTTCCCATTGTAAGTCTATGGGAGCTAATGACCCCCGGGGCGGGGCCATTTTTGACCCAAGGGGCATGATTGGCAGGATTTATATAGAGGACCACTACACATTGCTACATACAAAATATGAAAGCTTTGCATGGGCCTTGTGGTTTTGGAGAAGATTTTTTATGTTTTTCCTAATGACCCCCGGGGCGGGGCCCGTATGGACCCCAGGGGCACAGTAGGCAGGATTTATAAAGAGGACCATTATACATTGCTACACACAAAATATGAAAGCTCTGGGCCTTATGGTTTCGGAGAAGAAGATTTTTTAAAGTTTTTCCCATGACGCCCCCGGGGCACGGTTGGCAGCATTTATAAAGAGGACCACTATACATTGCTACTGACAAATTATGAAAGCTCTGGGCCTTGTAGTTTCGGAGAAGAAGATTTTTTTATGTTTTTCCCATTGTAAGTCTATGGCAGCTAATGACCCCCGGGGCGAGGCCTTTTTTGACCCCAGGGGCATGATTGGCAGGATTTATAAAAAGGACCTTTCTACATACAAAATGTGAAGGCTCTGGGCCATGTGGTTTCGGAGAAGAAGATTTTTTTATGTTTTGCCCCATCACGCCCCCGGGGCGGGGCCTGTATGGACCCCAGGGGCATGGTTGGCAGGATTTATAAAGAGGACCACTATACATTGCTACACACAAAATATGAAAGGTCTGGGACTTGTGGTTTGGGAGAAGAAGATTTTTTTATGTTTTTCCCATTGTAAGTCTATGGGAGCTATCTGTTGCCATGGAAACCAGAGTTCTGATCGGACCTGGCCCAAAACCTAACACAACCTTTCCCCCTCCCGGATGATGTTTTAGATAAAATTTGATCATGATTGGCCTTGTTGTCTTAGAGATATTCAAGTTTGAAAATGTGAACGGACGGACAGACGCACAGACGCACGGACAGACGCCGGCTCGACTACTATACTATAAGCTCACCTTGTGAGCCTTCGGCTCAGGTGAGCTAAAAATATCAAATTTTTTCAGCTGATTATTTTCAACTTTTAAAGCTCAAAAAATCTCTGTATATTGCATTGGCGTGTTTTCATAATGAGAAATAATCGGTGATTATTAGTGATCAAGATAAATTTCATAACTATAAAAGTTCCAGAGCTCATCGTTATTAAGAACAATTTTAATTATTAATGTGGATATGATGATAAATAACCGAAGCTGAACTATTAATAATGGCTGAGGGAATTTCTGCAATATTAGCAGAATATTTACAAGCATAATGTTCCCATTGTGATCCCATAGCCATCAGTCTACGCTCATATTTGTTAATATTCTGCGAGTTCTCGATTGTCTCGTATAATGTCTTTGTTATTTTATTCTCCGCTGTGAATGGCTGGAGCATTTCATCAAGTTTAAGTAATAAGTAGACGGAAGAAGTCTAAGCCTGATTTAGTTTCAGAATTTTGTAATATGTCAAAGACTTTGTTGCACTAGCTTATCACAATTATGGTTATATTTATAAATGAACTGAGCTTGATCAGCATTTTGCTGAACAGCTTTACGCCCACAGTCAACAGCTATGGTAATGTCAGATCAATCTGTTGTCTTGGCCATACTGTTCCTTTTATAAGCGAAAATCCCCATAGACTTGAGTTTTATAGTGAAAAGGAATTTTGTTGCTTCGCCTCCCTATCAACAGCTATCATCACAACATGACCATAGCTGTTGACTGGGACATAAAGCAATAAATCAAACAACAAGAACTCCGCGGAGGTCGATATCGCACCTGCATCGGGCAAAGTCAACAGACCGTGAAATATAGTTCAGGTCAAGGTGCGTGCTTGAAGGGCATGTCAAGGACAATTACTATGCAAGGTTTCAGATTCGCAGCTATCTCTGATGTCGAGAAAACCAAACTTCGACATAAAAATTTTCAAAGTCAGTGAACAGTGAAATATAGGTCAAGGGCACCGGGTTAAGGTGCGTGCTTGAAGGGTATGTCAAGGACAATTACTATGCAAGGTTTCAGACTTGCAGCTATCTCTGATGTCGAGAAAACCAAACTTCGACGTAAAAATTATCAAAGTCAGTGGACCGTGAAATATAGGTCAAGGGCACAGGGTTAAGGTGCGTGCTTGAAGAGTATGTCAAGGACAATTACTATGCAAGGTTTCAGACTCGCAGCTATCTCTGATGTCGAGAAAACCAAACTTCGATGTAAAAATTTTCAAAGTCAGTGGACCGTGAAATATAGGTCAAGGGCACCAGGTTAAGGTGTGTACTGGAAGGGTATGTCAAGGACAATAATTATTACTATGCAAGGTTTCAGACTTGCAGCTATCTCTGATGTTGAGAAAACCAAACTTCGATGTAAAAATTATCAAAGTCAGTGGACCGTGAAATATAGGTCAAGGGCACCGGGTTAAGGTGCGTGCTTAAAGGGTATGTCAAGGACAATTACTATGCAAGGTTTCAGACTCACAGCTATCTCTGATGTCGAGAAAACCAAACTTCAACGTAAATGTTGACAAAACTTCGGCGTAAAAATTTTCAAAGTCAGTGGACCGTGAAATATAGGTCAAAGCCACCGGGTTAAGGTGCGTGCTTGAAGGGTATGTCAGGGACAATTACTATGCAAGGTTTCAGACTCGCAGCTATCTCTGATGTCGAGAAAACCAAACTTCGACGTAAATGTTGACGGACGGACGGACGAAATTTGGACTCCTATATTGCACCCTGCTATAAGCAGGTGAGATAAAAACTACTTTCTTTATTAAACGCAAGTCTACGTCGAGAGATTTTTGTTTATGTGTGAAGAGGCCTTAACTACCAAATGCTCTTCTTCACAAGGTAGAATATATAGGAATAACGGCAACAGAAACATTTTCATGGACAAATCTTCATGAAAGAAATGTGATGGACATGAGGGTTGATTGAAGGCCAACTTAGTCAAGAATCGCACATGTTGATGATCGGGCTACTGCTTCTTAGGACTAAAGAATGGCTTTAGTATATCATTGATATTATCAGAAGAATGGCAATGAAACTCAGTATAGTCATATAATGGCTCATTCTAAATACAGTGCCTCATACTAATGCAATCTTTGGGTTCCATAGAAGCAGACTGTGTTATAAGTGAAACTGTTATAATGAGGTTACTTACTATAGACATATAGTAAAGTAATCAATTTGGGAGACATGTTACAGTTCAACCTCATTATAACATGCCTCATTATTGTGCAATTTTCAATATACTGTAGATCCGGAAATATTCGCGAATTGGTTGCCTCGTAAATTCAAAGTTCTCGCTAATAAAGAGTCACTATAAACTATATAGAATACATGGGCACTCAATCACGAATTCAAGAACTTGCTAATAATTCAGAAATAGAAAATTTGCGAAATAAAAGTCACGCGAAAATTTCCGAATTTACAGTAACACAACCAAATCAATTATTATTGGCTCCCAAAATGTTACAGCACAGTCTGTTTCCATGGACCCCAAAGATAGCGTTATAATGAGGTTGACCTGTATATTGAAAAATGCATTATAGTGAGGCATGTTATAATGAGGCTGAAATGTATGGCAAAGCTCTTAAGTTGCATGAGGGTGTTAATGGAAATACAAATTCAATTAGGAGTTGAACCTTTTCAATCAATTATTCAATCATTGAGTTGCATGACAGGATTCGTCTTCTTTAGGTGTCTAAGGACAATTTCCGTTTTCGGTGGTCTTGATCATAAACAAAAACAAAACAAAAAACTACAAATGATTAATACAAATAGAAAATAAAATTGAATGTTCCTGTAGATATAATGAAGTATTTTGCAATCCTCCAGTAAGATGGACCAATGGATTGGTAAATCATAGAAATACTTTCATAGATGCCCATGTCGATAGCCTAGGGGTAGGAGCAGATAACCCTTAATGAAGTCAAACTGTTTTCATAAATAAAGATCTTCTGTCTGTTTAGTCATTTTTTCTCATAAATGACTTTGTAACAGTTTTTTTTTCAGATTCTAATGAAAGAAGGTGACCAAAGTCAAATAGAAAGTGACCCAATTAAGTTGACCTTACCTCAAATAGGTCAAGGCCATCAGACAGTCATCATTTATATGCATTTTGTATAACTTGAGTCCTTGATGGTCCACACCAACTTCTTCTGATTCTGGTGAAGACCATTTTAAAGGTTTTTGTAGCTTATGTCAGCCAATTTGGGTCTGTGACCTGGAACAAACTTCCACAGGAGGCTCCATATGTAACTTGGCTTTCATTGGCCAATCAATTTAGAGATGGAATTATGGGCAAACAACCTCCTGAGGTCAAAATGTTTTCATAAACATAAATGCAAAACATCCTGAAATCCACCATATTCTAGTTTACAGTAATGATAATGATGAACTTACTATTTTCATACATACTCAGATTGAGTTCAATCATTTGTCGCACTCTGAAACCGAGTGGTTGAGGTCGCTGACTTCAGTGCTCTTAATCATTCGATCATCTCACCGCTGTGGGTTCGCGCCTTGCTCGGGGCACGAGTCACATGTGGGACAAGCCAAGTTCTGCTTGCGGGTGTGTCAGGTGGTTTTTCCCCGGGTACTCCGGTTTTCGCCCCACCTACCGATTGATTCGTCTCGATATGAGTGAAAAAGCTTGAAAGGGACGTAAAACTGAATCAAAAAAAAAAGAATCTGAAACAGATTTAACATGCTTATTGAACTTTAGGCCACAACTTTCCCTCCCAGTTATACTAATGATGAAACTCTTGCTATTTAAAGTGCGCAAGTGCATGCTATTTAAAGTGCGCAAGTACATGCTATTTAAAGTGCACAAGTGCATGCTATTTAAAGCGCACAGGTGCATGCTATTTAAAGTGCACAAGTACATGCTATTTAAAGTGCATAAGTACATGCTATCAAATGCTATTAAAAGTGCACGCTATTTAAAGTGCACAAGTACATGCTATTTAAAGTGCACAAATATATGCTATTTAAAGTGCACAAGTGCATGACATTTAAAAAGCACAAGTATATGCTATTTAAAGTGCACAAGTATATGTTATTTAAAATGCACAAGTAGTTTCGTATGCGTCGGCGATATTGTTACGAATGCGACGTTCCACACCCTCTGCTCTTGAACCGTAAGTATTACATGTATTGCTCTCGCAAAAATAGACAAAACCGACTTTATAAAATCGGCGTCCACTATGATCTGCAAAATTCTTCTATGTTCCCCCTTGAAGTCAATTGGAATACTTACGGCACTTGTGTTTTTCAGCTGTTGGTTTATAAAGTTGACATGTAGATACAATTTTGTCACGGAAACTCATTACATTCTTCAATTCCTTTTGTTTTTCTTTGTCTTGGTCGTAAACTAAACAGTATAACACAGTCCTGTGGGTGTCTTTATTGAAATATGTATCCAAACGGCTTTGTAAATGCACATTTATAAACTGAGCGTGAAAAATCAGTAGATAAGAATCTGTTGTATGCATCGAAGATGTTGTTAAAATTTAATATGCGACACAGAAATGCATCGTGGAAGAATGAGACCGATGATTCAGTAAAATAAAATAGCAAATGTTGTGATATGGAGACAGTGATGTATTTTCTTCAATAAATATTTTTAGATACATGTTAAAGGGGTCAACCATGGTTTTTATACTGTATTATTACTTGCAAAGGCTGCAGAAAGTTGTTTGAGCCCGAGGCCGAGGGTTCAAAGTGCTCCCGCAGACTCTTTTAATGTTAATGCAATGAAATAACCATAGTTGATCGCTGTTCTTGTATAACACACCATTCCAATGGAAAACTGCCTCGCAACCACATCTAAAAACTGCATAAACCCCTTTCTGTTGTCCCCCCCCCCCCCCCTGCTTATCAGAAATGTATGAAGCCACCCATATTCAATGATCATAAATTATTTGGTTTAGCCTTATATTTATTTAATGTAAGGAAACATATAAGCTCTGTCACTGATATGTCCGAAAATGATTTGCTGTTTCGAGGCAAGAAATCAGTTGTGTCACTCGAATGTTGACAAAGCTGAATCAGAAACCCCACTCTGTGACCTCATTCAAAATAAAAGTGGTATATGCTTTGAAGCTCACTCAACGAAGTGCACGTAGTCCAAGGAAAAAACGCCATGCAATATTTCGCTTGATAAAGGCACTCGTTATGCTTCTGCATATACGTAAATGACTTTTGAAAGAGCACAACAAAAATGCTAATTCTTCCATGACTCATTCTAGTAGTACGTACCTTCGTCTTCGATGCATACAAAAGATGCTTATCTTACTGTTTTTCACACTCAGTAAATAAATGTGCATTTACAAAGCCGTTTGGATAAATTTCAATAAAGACACCCAAGGACTGTGTTATACTTCTTAGTTTACAACCAAGACAAAGAAAAAGAAAAGGACTTTAAGAATGTAATGAGTTTCCGTGGCAAAATTGTATCTACATGTCAACTTTTTAAACCATTAGCTGAAAAACACAAGTGCCGTAAGTATTCCAATTGACTTCAAGTGGGAACATAGAAGAATTTTGCAGATCATAGTGGACGCCGATTTTGCAAACTCAACTTTGTTTGTTTTCACAAGAGCAAAACATGTGCTACTTACGTCCAAGGGCAGAGGATGTGGAACGTCGCATTCGTAACGATCTCGCTGACGCATACGAAACTTCATAATAGCATGCATTAACATTCCATGTCGCATCAATAATCACGATTAACAGTTAGGTCCCCGTGAAGTATATGCTATTTAAAGTGCATGAGTAAATGCTATTTAAAGTGCACAAGTGCATGCTATTTAAAGTGCACAAGTACATGCTATTTAAAGTGCACAAGTATATGCTATTTAACGTGCACAAGTACATGCTATTTAAAGTGCACAAGTGCATGCCATTTAAAGTGCACAAGTATATGCTATTTAAAGTGCACAAGTATAATTATGCTATTTTAAAGGAATAGGCTCACAAACTATTGTGTGTGCGTTTTATGAAAGCTTTCATGTAGCTTAACAGTTTGCAACAAATTTCATGAAAATCAACCAAGGTATAAGAAAATTATAGCGGTTTGAAAATTATGATGGCCCAAATCCAGAATGAGGCTGTGAGGGTATGACGTCACTCCCTCACAATCATGGAATTATAAATATCTGCCATTTCCATGCATTTTAAAGTATGAAAGTTGTTGAAATACTTTTCATTCCCTTAATAGAATTAAGCGAGGCAGTTCTAACGAGTACCCACAATGTATGTTTTGGATAAAAAATAAGAAAATTAGGTATACCCGTGCATACCCCAGTTTTGCTATATAAAAGTGGGGTTCAAGGGGGTATACACTGCACAGACATGTTTTCCTGATGTATGGTATTTAAAGTGCACAAGTGCATGCTATTTAAAGTGCACACGTGCATGCTATTTAAAGTGCACAAGTATATGCTATTTAAAGTGCACAAGTGCATGCACTCAGAGCAGATTTTGAGTTCAATCAAGTCAATGTTAATTATTCAGTTAACATTGTTTATTGAATGTTGTTGCACTGCAGCGCTTTCTTAATGGAATTTTAAACCTTTCTTAACCCATTTTGGAAGAATGGATTTGCCCATCATTATCGTTTAGGTGAGTCTATCGGTACTTTCATTTTTAGGGGCTTTAAGTATGCTTTTAAATTTTTATTCCTATGAAATTTCTCTAAGCAAACAGAATAGCCCCAGATGTGACGCCGCGTTCTGCGGCGCCACATCTGGGGCTATTCTGTTTGCTAATGTCCCATGAAAGGGATGCTAGGCTTAAATGAGTTAATACCCCCATTAGCATTCTTAAGCTAAATGTGGATTGATTTTAAGTCAAAAGATGCTTTTTATTAATGGCGCATTAAGAAACTTGGCGCATTAAGAAACTTCAAGAATTAGAGAAGTGGAAAAAATCATGATGAAATCCAGAGAATAAGTATAGGGTTCAAAACCCTTAGATTGACTTTTATACACTGGAATGTTGCCCTGACATTTTTAGCCAAGCTTCAAATTTTTCCCAAGTCTTAATAGTTACACAGACTTTATCTATGAATGAAAGTCCTGAAAACCCTTTGAGATGCCAGGCTATGTTTTCATAATACATGTAATACCAAAGTGTCCAAAAGGGTGGTCAGGTGGGAATATTGGGCCCCGCTCATTGGGGCCTAAAGAACTAGATGGGCTGCTTGTGCCTCTAGGCAAAGCTTAAATCTTCGCTTCTGACTGACCAGTCGATTATTGGTTATCTCGTGTCCTTGACATGGGAGAACATGTCCCCCTCATATCCCACATTTATATAGTAAAACTGGGGTTTACAGGGGTATACCTATTTTTCTTATTTTTGATCCAAAACATAGATTGTGGGTACTCGTTAGAACCACCTCAAAACATATATTGTATGTAACCACAATTTATGTTTTGAGCAAAAATAAGAAAAATATTAAAAAAATTCTACTGAAAATTTTCAATTTGTTCAACTTAATAAAATCTGTATAATTACATGGGCATGTTTTAGTACTTATTAACACCTAGGAAATGATTAAGCCAAAACTTAACAAATGTTTTTAACAGGGTGAGGTATCGATAAATCTTTAGTGTCCCATTGCTAGGAAATAATTATGTGTCACCATTTTTATTGCACAGCATGCCTGCATTGTGCCATTCAGTGCAACAAGAAAGAAAGTAAACAGAAGACAAAAATTTTCTTTGGTGCAAATCTGAAAACAGTTACCGAATTCAATAATTTTCAATGGAGTTTGTATGTTCCAAGTCATAAAGGATTATGTTTTCTCAGCCAACCCAAACCTTTTAAGTTACAACAGTTTTATTGAAATTCTCCCTAATCTGTATTGATAGATACATTGCAATATTGGCTGGAAAATCTCAGGAAAGCAGGCATAACTATATTATTAACCTGGGCTTGTGGTAGTCTATCGGTTAGAGTATTGGACTTGGGATCAAGTCAGGTCAGGAGTTCCAGCCCCACTGGCTCCAGGTTGTGTTCTTGAACAAGAAATTAACTTCCCATAGTACTGCTTAAAACCCACAAAGCATTGGCTCAACTAGACTGAAAACATTTAAGCACAAAACAAACACAAACCATAAACCAGGGGACCAATGGTCCTTTAAGCACTCACAAAGAGGTTATGGGTGTCTTTTGAGCCTAAACAGCAGTCACACAGTAGCGTATAAGTGAAACGCACGCCGGGCGTGATGAAAAAATAGCAAAGTTCCACATACGCCAGACGCACATCGGAAACACGTTCAAAACTGGCTACAAGCATGTTTGGTACGCTTGGTGTACATCCGGCGCGCATCGCTGTATGTCTCTAAAACATGCTAAAAAATTTTCTAGAAGCTCGGCGTGTCTCGGGCGTGTGACTTATACGTCCCGAATAAGTTCCATGCGCGCTACAGGCGCATTGAATACACTCTGAATGCGTTTTGCGCGCGTTAGAAGCAGGCCAGTGTACATTCCATGCGCGTTCCGATTTTATTAGATGTTGCCTCAGTAGCGTGCCCCAAGCGTGTGTGAAACGCACGTTGATCGTTTGATGCAAGCATGTAGTGCGTGCTTAGCGTGTCTGGGGCGTATCACAACCGTACTCCAAAACTTTGAGATTTTTTAAACGTCCGGCAATCGCCCCAGTCACCCACTAATGTGTGAATGCTAAAGCGAGTTAAAGGAACAAATTAATTTTTATATGTCCAAAGTCTTCAGAGTGTTGAGATTTTTCATACGCCTGGCGCATGTTTAGGTTATACGCTACTGTGTGACTGCTGTTTTAGCTAATATCGCCATACAATACCTATTGGGAATTTAATTAGAATTATTATTTTTATAGTGCTTTGACAAGCCAAGCTGTTTTGAAGAGCAGATGCATGGATGCCAGGCTGTGAAAATACTGTACGATCACTGGTGTGCCTGTGGCTCAGATGGGCTAAATATGATGAAATCTACTCTATCAAAATAATACATGTACTAATAATATTTCTAGAACACCCTATCCACCACACCCTTTATACCTGTGATTCTTGCTGAGAAGATTGATGCAACATCACACAACACATGATGACAAAATTGAATGGGCTTCAACTTACAGTGAAGAGTAAATTGCCTCGCTGTAGGTATTTACAAAATCTATCATTGTTTCACTGTATGTTTTTGCCCAATCTATCAGGCTTTCAATCAACCACATTCTATTTTGTCAGGTGTCATGTGATCAATCTGCACTGTAAGAAATTTGGTTGCATCACTGGTAAACAGGACGATATCCAGGTCAACTGTCCGATTTATTGTTCTTCTTGAAATTTCCCACTCCAGGTCAAGTGATTCTCTTTTTGCCGACTTAAAAAAACGAAAGTCATCATTACGTGAAAACGTTTCATTAATTGCTGAGAAAACAAAGTCTAGCCAAATTGATTAATGTCTTTGGGTTTCCATTTCCTCTCTGAACATATTATCTGCTAATTTCATTGACTTTTATTTCACTCCAGAAACCCACAGAATGATGACAAAAGACCAACCATTATGACAATTCCATTATTTGGCTGCTGCAGGGAATTCATTATGAAAACTCATCCATGCAATATAGAGCGAAATTCATTAGCAAACTTTTGAAATGTCTCTTTTTTTTTTTTTTGGCTCAAAACATTAATTTTGGGTACACATTAGAACTGAGGCAGTTCTAACGAGAACCCAAAATCTCTGTTTTGGAACAAAAATAAGAAAAATATGTATACACCTGTATACCCAAGTTTTCTTTACATAAAAGTGGGGTATAGGGCCCTTCATGGCCATGTTTTCCTGATGTCTTAAGTCTGATTTTGGATGCTTGAGGATTAAAGCTGTATGTGTCCACCATGACAGCATGCTTTAACCCATATTTGACGAATGGACTCTCCCATTGTTATCAATTGGGTGAGTCCACTTTCATTTTTAGGGGTGTTAGGAGTGATTTTTATTTTTTTATGTCATTTTTTGATGAAATTTCTCTGTGCAAACAGAATAGCCCCAGATGGGACGCCGCGTTCTGAGGCGTCGCATCTGGGGCCATACTGTTTGCCTATGTCCCACAAAAGGGACACCAGGCTTACATGAGTTAAAGACAGTTTGTGTCTAAATCATCCTTTCTTTACTGTACGAGCCAAGTTGTCAAACTTCTATATTGTAAGTGAGTTCTAGAATTCACAAAACAGTAACGATGCCGTGCAGCCAACCAATAAGTGATTATTAATTATAGCGATTTGCTGAAGGGGCGTCGCTCTTATGGTAGAAGGTGGTAAAATGGTCTGTTCTATTCTTTCCTTCCTTACATCGATAGAAAATCTTTCGTCAACTGGAACTGGAATTCGCTCAGTTAATTTGCATAAATCATCAGGAAATTTTATTCATTGGTCAGTATATTTTTTGTAGAGACCAATCGTGTACTAAGGTGTTCCGGAACTGGTGGTAGCGGTTAGCAACAGATATTTACGTTGAAACGTTTGAAATATTATTTCTTAATACGAATAAAGCAATATTTGATTTCCAACATCAGGAAAACATGTCCATGAAATGAATACCCTCTTAAACCCCACTTTTATATAACAAAACTTATTTTTGCTCCAAAACATAGACTGTTGGTACTCATTAGAACCGCCTTGCCGAGGCAGTTCTAACGTGTACCCACATCTATGTTTTGAGCAAAAACAAGAAAAATATACTATAAGACTTAAGTTTAGCAATTTTCTTATCCATCATTATTTTCAAAATCAAAAATTTGAAAACTGTCGATACCCTTTTAAAATGTCAAGTGATGGTCAAATTCATGTATCAAGACAAATTTGTGTGTTTTTCTAACGCCCACCAGCTGCTACGTTACGTTTAAAAAATTCTTGCAAATCACGTGCCCAGCATTCCACATGCATGACATGTTATCATTTTTGCCTTGTTTGATTGGTTAAAGTGTCATAAAGAATAAACCGGAATGACATTTGAAAAATTCCATCAGGGGACGGACGCCGTTATGGCATGACGTTAAACAAACGTAACGTGGAGACCCATATGCTCGGTGCAGACATGAAGAATAAGAAAGACAGTTGAATCTTTTAAGCTTGCAAGAAAACAATAAATCTCCTAGAGCCCTGTTCCATCATCTGACAGCGACAAAAACCGACATCATGACGCCAGACAAGGTAATGCTACCATAATATAGGGCAATGACAATTTGACGTCATAGTGACGTAATCGATTTCTAGGTAACCTATGAATTTCAGGCTTGATAATTAACGACATGGGAAGAGGGATTTGTATCGAAACAGCTGACTGGAAACAACCTGCGTGGTGCAAACACCGTGAATATCGCCAATAGGTTTCTGGTCCTGTAAACGTTAAACGTAAACGTGTAAGCCTACACATGAACACATCAAACCGTCTAGGCGTACTAAGCAAACGTTTTCTCGTACAAAAAGCGAAGTTGCACGTCATTTCAGCAAATAAACACTTATGGGATCATTTCAGGAGAATGGCAACCGAACAATACGACGTCAGTTACGTCATACACCGTGGCCGTTACCCGATTTCAGAATGTAATCAAATCTCTACGATCATGGTACATTACTATTTTTGAGCACAAGAAGCACAAGAAGGTGTTTAATGACTGTTTTGGGAATAAACCTTTAACTTTTCAGATGCCAGAAACAATGTGAAATTTGAGGCGACACCCCTGTATACTTTGACGCAACGTAATTGCATCAGGAAACGATGGCTTTCCGGCTAAAAGTGTACATTGTGGTTCCTTTACGTTTAAATATTGATGGGTTAAAGAGTTTCTTTCAGTTCATCTTCATATCAATTTACAATTTGGAAATTAATTGAAAATTGCTAAACTTAAGTCTCATAGTATATAAAAAAATTTCTACTTTTCAATTTTTTACAACTTAGAAAAAATCTGTATATGTATACATGGGCTTGTTTTCATAATGAAAATCAGGTTTTGTTCAAACAGCCTCTCTATTGCATGACATAATTATACACAAATGACAGCACAGTCACACTTGCGTAACATAAGCAAACACACAGTCATAATTATATTCTTGAACTCTAACCATCAATTACGCATTCACGCAATCATTACAGATAACATGCACAAATTTCACGCTTCAGAAAACAAGGTGGAACTTCAATAATCAGTTTTACCAGCAAAAATATGACAAAGTCTGACTAACAAATCAACGCTATAATTCAGTAACTGCACAGCTGATCAGCGCCTTTGTTTTCGCTACACAGATAGTACAATTACTCTTCTTCTTAAATCCGAAAATTCAAGCTACTAGGCTTCTTTGAAACTGTACAGGTTGGTTTGTGTAGGACCTGGTCAGAAATTCCATAGACCGGTTTTCTCACACATCACCGTTCATTTTATTTTATGATTCGTTGTCAATATTTTAAGACTATAATGAGAGAATTGCATGTCGAGAACTTCTACAGAGCAGAAGTCAATGATATAATCACAAAGTCAATGAAATTATCACAACATATGAGCCGCCTCGTGGGAAAACCATCAATGTGGTTTCCGAACAGGTCCGACACAAACCGGACTGCACAAGCACAGAAGATGGCTAGAGACTGGAAATTTTGGATTTAGAAAGTAGAGGAATTGTATTATCCGAGTAGCGAAAACAAAGGCGCTGATCAGCTTCGCGGTCACCGCAAAGCTGATCTGCGTCTTTGTTTTCGCATATGTAGATTGTTGGTTTTCCCATGAGGCGGCTCATATAAATGTGCAATGTGCCATGCTGACATTTTGAAATTTGAGTCGTCATGCGAAAAAAAACAACAAGCTGGGTGTCCAACCAGGTCAAACTGGCCAGTGCAGCCACAGAAAAGGGCTTAATTTTAGCTTGAAATTTTGGAATCAACAAAAACAGGGATTTTACTATCTGTGTAGCGAAAGGAAAGGTGCTTTGTTATTGCATATGCAGATTGTCGGTTTTCTGATGCAGCGGTTCATTTAAAGATATTCAAAACAAAAAAAAAAAAACATGGCAAGGCAAACATGTATAGCCTGATTAATTAAAACTTGCCCATGCAATAAATCAGGTAAATATGATACTAGTGATTTTGCTGTTGTCTGAGTAATGATATAACTGTCGATATACTCGGACGACAGCAAGATTTTGCATGTAATGATATATAAATGACTCGGATGACAGCACAGGTAGCATCATTTGAATCAGCCCCGTGAATAACAGCTACAAATATCTAATTAAACTTTTATGCGCTGCAACATAAGTCATCTCAACGAATCTTTGATCTCATTTAGCTATATAACGTAATAGGTGATCATTCTCCAGCCAGCGTTTGTTGTTCCAAATTGATTTGAGCCGCCTCATGGGAAAACCAACAATCTGCATAGGCGAAAACAAAGACGCAGATCAGCTTCGCGGTAACCGAGAAGCTGATCAGCGCCTTTGTTTTCCCCACTTGGATAGTACAATTCCTCTTCTAGCTCTAGCCTGCTTCTGTGACTGTACAGGCCGGATTCTCCAATCAGCGTTAACTTTTCAAATTGATTTGATCGGGTATTATTTCACCACCCAATCCTATTATGGTCATAAATGATGAAATAAGTCTGATTAATTATATAATTATATTAAGCTACCTCAGCACAAAATCTGATAACTAAGCAAAAATCAACAAAAGCCACCACAGAATGCAAAACTTTGTCAGTACAATGGCCGATTTGCATTGAAGATGCTCTTTGTATCATTATAGTGTTAATCCTTGCCGCGCGGTGAACGACTAAAGTCGTACCCGAATGTAAGGTCTGTCAACGCGGCAAACAACTGAGGTCGTTTTTCTCCCTACTTTCGTTTTCGATCGAGTCTGACCGTGGAATACAATGGGAGGACCCATTTTATAATACAGACTTCATCAATAGGCCCTGTACTGAGCATATGTAAAGTTTATACGGAACATATAATGGAATTTTTTGTTATGCGGAATGAAATCAATAAAATATTACTTTCCTTTTGGATTTCATTCATGAATTTGCAATGGCGGACACAGGAAATATTGCCCATACGGGGGTGATAAAAAGTTGAATATTACTTCAAAATAATGACTTTGACAAGGATTTCTTGTGTTTTGGATGTCAGAGGATATGAATAAGGTAAATTGAATTGGAAATATCTCCCGTCATCATCTTTTTGCGTACGAAATTAGCTTTCGTAACAGATTTGAAATGGAAATTTTGATTTTTTTTCGGCGAAGTTGACTTGTTGTGTCATCGCTACAAGTATTATTCACAGACATCCATTTATAATTTTTGGTTTATTTGATAGATAATTCAATGGCCTTTCGATCTCTTATTTGGTTTTTCAATGTAGCTTGTTTGTGAAAGAAGTTATATGGGTTTAAACACAAACAGTAGAAAATCACAAAATGGCTCCGACTTTGTCAGCGGTGAGCACCCAATTGGTAAAATATTTTGACGCGCGGTAAGGGTTAACAGCAGTCACACATTAGTGTATAACCCAAACACGCGCCGGGTGGATGAAAAATCTCAACATGCTGAAGATTTTGGACGTATGAAAATTAATTTGTTCCTTTAACTCTCTTTAGTGCATGTCACTGAGGCGCATACATGTGATACATTCTTTGGCCCAAATAGGGAGATTGGACATTTTTGGTAGGGAGATTTAGGTCTGAAATAGGGAGGTTTTTTCTCGACAAAATTATAGCCAATTTTAACCCGAAAACATATTTTCAGCAGTCCAGCATTTGTCAAATGTTTGCACTTCAATATGCATATACAACATATTCTCACAAATTTATAGATGATTACTAAAAATTAGAATTTTATTAAAATTATAAAAAGTAATTAAATTCTGATTGTAAGACATACATGTACTTGCTTTGTACCAAATGGATAGAAGTGCAGAGGCAATAATGATATCTTCCTTCAATAGTAGTTCATTGATAAAATAAGTAATTGTGCAATTAGTAAGTTTGTATAGGTTTAAAAAGGAAATTACATGTAGCATTAAAAAAAAAAAAAAGTAAAAAAAAAAAAATCTGACTTCTGCAGATAAGAAAAAAGAGAAGTAAAATAATGCAATGAAAAGAGGTTTGAATGGGAATAGAAGATGAAAAAAAAAATCTTTTTATAAAAAAAAAAAAAAAAAAAAAATTGCTCCAGCAGAGGTTCAAACCCACGACCTCCCGCATGACAAGCCAACACCTTAACCACTGCACCACTTGGCCACAATGACATCAAAGTAATCCAGTTAGGACCAGGGTTTATGTTTACACAATAAAACTGCATACAATGGGAAGCTGTGTATTGTCATTAGTTTACTTCGAGTCTTAGAAAAAGTTATTGAAACACGTTGGAACAGTGTTTTGGAGTAATATTATTGGGATTATTGCTTTTTTAAAAGGTAGGTTGTTTTTTTTTTTTTATCGAAGCACAAGACAAATGATCAATTAACTGATAATCCTTACTAAGCTTACCTGACACCCTCAAATCAAGTATGACAATTACCTAGCACCTATTAGCGTTAATCCAATTACCTGAGGCCAATAATCACACCTGTCACTTCACACTACGAAAAATCAATAGATGTGTCGAGTAGCGGCTGTAAACATTCTACTAAAGATCACTAAATGATCTTTTCAGGGGAAACACAAAAAATAGTGGCTTGCGGAAAAACACCATAGGAATTTTTCTTCGTCGGGATTTAGGCTTTTATATCGTTAGAGCGTTTTAGGGACCAAAATATCGGGAGAATCACGATCAAGCGTTAGATATCACATGTATGCTGAGGCGTGTGCCGGACGTATAAAAAATCTCAAAGTTTTGGAGTATGTTTGTGTTACGTCCCAAACATGCTAAGCACACGCTATAGGCGTGCAGCAAACGTTCAACCCACGTCCCACACACACTTGAGGCACGCTACTGAAGAAATATCTCATAAAATGGGAACGCACATGTAGCGTACACTGGTGTGCCTCAAATGTGCACCAAACGTGTTCAAAGTGTATTCTAACGCGCCTGCAGCTCGCGTGGAACATATTCAAAATGTATAAGACACACGCCCGGGACGCACTGAGCTTCAAGAAAATCTTTAAGCATGTTTAAAAAGTTTTCGAGTCCAAACGCGCACGAAATGCGCACTGACTTTTAGCGATGTACAGGGACAAACAGCGACGCGCATCAGACGTACACCAAGTGTACCCAACGCAGACAAAACATGTTTTTAATGTGTCTCCGGCATCTCATATCCCACCAACAGCAAAAGGTCATACTAAATTAATTTAGATGCCAGGCATCCAGGTTTAAAGGCTTATCAAAAAAAATGTTGAAGCCACGAATCAAAAGCATGGCCCTTGCTTTACTTGCCAAGTGGTTCAACCACTACCACGATGCTTCCACAGAAAGATGCCTTAAATTTCTATAAACTTCTGCACCAAAAACTTATGTCCTTTTATAAAAATTGTGACAATTATTCTTCTGCCAGCCCTTCACATAAAGTCTTGTGGCATCAAAACAAACCATACTGACTGAACTTCTAAAACTGAGGCAGGCAACTAAATTAGATTATAAAGAAATGTTTTCCTGAAAGCTTATGAGAATTTTATTGCTGAAATCTAATAAAATACAAAGAAAGTTTCCATGTGAGGCGGTTTAATGTCAACCCTGAATGAAAAATCCATACAGGACAACAGTTTTTTTCAAGACTAATTTCATATCAGACTCTGATATGCCTCAAAATGGTGACATACATGTAACTGCATGTCTGTAGATAGCATCTGTTTGCATGTTAACATGTCATAGCGAAAACTTGCCTATGCAATATACAAAGGTATTTTCCAGAAGCAAAAATTGAAAATTTCATTGAAAAATTTTGATTGCTTTAATAATTTGGCTCAAATCATATAATACGGGTACACATTAGAACCGCCTCGCCATACCCACAATGTACATTTTGGATCAAAAATAAGAAAAATAGGTATTCCCCTGCAAACCCCAGTTTTTCCATATTAAAGTGGTGAATTGACTCATTTGCTGAGCTAAAACAATGGAAAATCACTCAATATGCACAAGTTTTTACCATTCGGGTGTCCTCGGCTTTTTTCATAAGTGTAAATAGAGAACAAAAACAAAACATGTCTCACATCATAATGCTCTCAAAAACAGTTAAATGCGTAATGACTTTTTGTTTTTCGTGTATGATGTTGCGCAGCTTAAATGTTATAACAGAAGTCTAATGGACAAGCTGAAAACAGCCTGCAGAGTATACAATAGAGTTGGAAACTGTTTTGAAACCACATATGGTTGGATTGCAAAATTGTTTGCTACATTTATTAGTTTAAGCCTGTAAAACTATATAGTTTTAATAGGCCTGCCAGCAATTTATATTACTGATCGTTCCAAGGCGATACTTCTGTTACAGTAGTGGTTGTTAATTGTTTTATGTTTTGGTGTTGAATTTTTGTGCTGTTTTCACCTAAGCACGTTTTCATATTTTTAGTTAAGTTTGTGTAACTGAGTGGCCGTCTGTTGGGAAATAGCTGCTCACTTAGTATAAAGACCTGATTGTTAATGTAGTTTTTTCCCACCTCGGTTTTTGGAGTGGAAATTTCTTTCTGACTGCATAATTTCTTCATAATTGCCTAATGACTCGAACTTATTTTGTGTAATATACATAAAAAAGGGTTATTAATTCAGAAAACATGAAAGGTGAATAAAAAATAAAGGCTCTACATTTTAAAACTTACTTTTCCAACTTATGCAGGTGTGGAATCCTTCTCGATGGTGCAGTCTTATTCGGCATTTCAACGCTAGAATTTTCACTTTGTTTCACTTCGTTAACAGCTGCCAATCGCACGTCATTCACTTTAATTCCTTTTTCACTGATTTTCTCTTCTTTTTCACTGATTTTCCCTTCTTTTTCACTAATTTGACCCTCTCTAAATTTCTCTCTCAAAAGTTTTCTATCAATTTGTTCATCAGTTTCCGTATTTTCTTTCGCAATTTGTGTTTGTTTACTCAAATCCGCCGGATCTAAAGCTGACGTTGCACTTCTATCAGTTTCCGAAGTTGACATAATTCCAACTATCGAATCAATATAGAAACCGTACCAGAGCAACAGAGAATAGTGACGCCTTAGAGCAGGACAGATAGATAGATGCGAAACGAAATTGATCGCAGCAAGATTTCAATTGACTCGTTTCACTGATTTCCAATAAATTGTCCCAGTGTTGATTTTGATGCCGCTTAAGCAGTGGACAGAAACATTCTGGAATTAAGCTGTGTCATAAAATAACCCGTCTTTAGGGTTTCTAACCAGGTCCGACACAAGCCTGCCTGTATAGTATAGAATAGATGCTTGACACTTTGGAAAGAAACAAGGTATCATTCTAACCCTGTAGCAAAACAAAGGCACTGCACAGTTGATCTGTGTCCCTGTTCTCCCATTTGTTAAAAACATGTTTTCATATGATGCTGTTCATTTATTAGATAGGTGATAATCCGCCCTGTGGCTTGGCAAAAATCTATTCTCAGAGTTTAAATTCAAGGAAAACCAAGAAAGTATCTCAACTCAGCTGCAGGCATGCAAAGATAGCCAAGAGAAACCACAATGTATCATGATTATGTTAACAATGAACAAAAATGAAGCTCAAAAGGCAACGATCGCTCACCTGAGAACAAACAAGTTAAACTACTTGTGTGTTTGAAACATTTTCCCATGATGATTCTAACTCTATGGGGATTTCTCCAAATGCTCAAGGGCAGCTAACTCCACAGATGGAGGTCAAATCTGGCCAAAATAAAGGTGCTAAAGTTGCGAGTCTGGCAAAAAAATAAGGTGCTTAAGTTGCCACATTTTCCTCATTATTACACTATGGGTATTTTTTCAAACACTAAATGGCAACAAAATCCACGGTCTGATTCAAACTCATTCGAGATATTATGATTGTCCCTATTACTACTCAGAATGAACAAAATTGGATCAAAAATGAAGTTGCTAGAGTTGCAACAACACTAAATATTAATTTCTCTTAAGGGCAGCTATTCCGCTCTCAGAGGTAAGATTTGGTCGAATTTCAAACTCATTCAAGATGTTAGGGTTGTCCTAATTAACTGCAAGAATGAAGAAGATTCTCTCATGAAAAATAAAGACACTAGAGTTGCCACAATGTCTGTCCTATTATAAGTCTATGAGGATTTTTTCAAATGCTCAAGGGCAGCTAACTCTGAGCAGTCTGAGGTCAAATCTGGCCAAAATTCAAACTCATCTGAGAAATTATGGTTGTCCTAATGTTACTACCAAGAATGAAGAAGATCCAAACAAAAAAGAATTTACAAGTCTGTTGCCACAACAGTTCCCCCCATAATAACCCTATGGGAGCTATCTGTTGCCATGGAAACCAAAGTTTTCACCAGATCTGCTTCAAAACCTAATGCAGGCAATCCCCTGCCTAGCATGAATTTTTAATTTAAGGTCACAGTGAGGTCAAAGGTCAACTAAGTGCATTTTTGTAGAAATAACTGCTATCCTCGAAATTCCTCTGAAACCTCACAGTGGCAATTTAAGCACACTGCAATCAAGTTAGCATTAATACCAAGCATCAATTTTGATTTCCAGGTCACAGTCTTCTTTTCTTTGTCAAACTGTGCTAAAACATATATTTGAAAATGATGGACTATGACGGACAACAGACCATGGCTACATTTACAATAATCAGTTTTTCTCATGATATGGCTCAAATGAGCCGTGACACGAGAAAACTGATCTTCAGGGTTTCCAACCAGGTCTGACACAAACCGGCCTGTGTAGCAACAGAAGACAGCTTATAGAAGCTTGAAATTTTGGATTTAATAATATTAGAAGAGAAATTGTACTATCCGATCAGCGAAAAACAAAGGCGCTTTGTTTTCGCACAGGCGAAAATCAGGTTTTCTCATGACACAGCTTCAATGCTCTGAGTTATTATTACTATTTTTCATCCCAAAATGACAGATTTCCGCTAATTGGGAATGTTTACAAAGACATTCTACTAGGGATTGATAGGGTTTCCCTTAATCTTTCCGCCTCAAACCATTAATTGGGCAACCTATTCTTTTTAGTTTTTTTAGGAAAGTTAATGGGTACATAGTTTCCATAGCAACAACCTACCATCATAACTATGAGGTACACTGGTGATGTAGGTATGCTCGGCTTTCCTACTTTTAAAGGCGCTCTATGTTGGTTAATTAGGAACCGTAAAATTCTATCAAATGCCCGCACCTTTATTTGAAACAGTAACATCCTCTAACAAGTAGCCCAACGGCAACGATCGCTCACCTGAGAGTCAACAAGTATAGTCACTGGACAAAGAGATTTATTTTTATTTTTTTTTTTTTTACCATAAATGGGTATAACAGCCATCTTGGTCATGTTTCAGGTCTATGGCTGCAATAGTTACCATAGGATCATTGGTCCTGTAAACGCTTACCTGAGACCTAGTTATCTCTTTTTCCCATGTTTCCATGTTTGCTTATGTTTCCAAAATTGACCTTGACCTAAATTAATCACATACTTTCATCTACACTATTATATGTTTGCATCTACCACTTTTTAGGTCTCAGGCTACAATAGTTTTCAAAATATCCAATGTTTTCACTTTTTCCCATGTAAAAGCCTATGTTTCTGAAATTGACCTTGCTGTAAAATAGGTCAAGGTCATCCTAGGGTCATAATTTTATCAAACTATGATGGGCTGTAGTCCCAAGTGCTACATACCAAGTTTCGTGAAAATCAGCCTGCTGAATCAGGAGAAGATATGGGCATGGCGGCCATCTTGGTCATGTGACCTAGATTTCGTGATCATACTTTCGTTACCCTTACCCATGGATGCTGCACATAAAATTTCACTTTGATTGGCCGAGCGGTTTCAGAGAAGAAGATCTTTGAAAAGTGTGTATGGACGACAGACAGGCCAAGGTCAAGAGATGACCCTGACCTAAATTAATCACACACCTTCATCTACTCCTTTAGGTCTCAGGCTGCAATAGTTTTCAAAAAATCCAGTTTTCACTTTTTCCCATGTAAAAGCCTATGTTTCCAAAATTGACCTTGCCATAAAATAGGTCAAGGACATCCCAGGGTCATCATTTGCGCAAACTAAATGAGCTGGAGTCCCCGATGCTACATACCAAGTTTCGTGAAAATCAGACGGCCGGTTCTGGAGAAGATTTTTGAGTGGTTTTTACCATATAGGGGCGTGGTGGCCATCTTGGTCATGTGATCAAGATCCCGCAAACAAACTTTCGTTCCCCCTACCCATGGATGCTCCACACAAAATTTGGCTTTCATAGGCCAAGCGGTTTCAGAGAAGAAGACCTTTGAAATTGTGGACGACGGACGGACGGACTGATTGGTATACTATAAGCTCATCTTGTGAGCCTTCGGCTCAGGTGAGCTAAAAAGCTTTTGTCCTTGTCATATAACCTTTTGTTGAAACATGCTTTTGTCGAAAACCTTTCGACAAACTTTTACTTATATCTAACTTAGTAAGTTTGTACCTGTTGGTCATGTGATAAGAACTTCATACGAATATCATTCTTTATTGAAACAAAGGCATTACAAGAGCCCAAACAGCCAAAAAATGGGCCGCTGCATCAGAAAACCAACAATTTGCATATGCGAAAACAAAGGCGCAGATCAGCTGTGCAGTAATTGCATAGCTGATCAGCGCCTTTGTTTTCACTACATGGATAGCACCATTCCTCTGCTACTTATATCCAAAGTTTCAAGCTTCTAGTGTTCTCCTGTGACACTGCAGACCAGTATGTGCCTCGGTCCTGGTCGGAAACCCAAACTGTAAGTTGGCTCAATTTTTGTTGCCTAGCTTATTCATGTGATTTCTTTTACACTGTAAACCATAAACAATTCTAATGTGTACTTATAAAATGTTTGAGGAGAAGGCAAAAATCAGAACAGAGAATTCTAAATCAAATTTTAGAAAGTCTCTAGTGCATTATAATGCAATGGGCTTGTTTGCTTCAAGAATCAACGACTTCCCTCTAGGGAAATAAGGCAAGGATTGAAATGAGCCCTGACACACCAGAAAACCAGGCTTCGGGGTTTCCGATCAGGTCTGACATAAACTGGCAATGACAAGTAGAATCACATAAGAAGGCTACAAGCTTGAAATTTCGGATTTAAGAAGAAGAGTAATTGTACTATGCGTAGCCAAAACAAAGGCGCTGATGTTTTTGCATAGGCAAAAATCTGGTTTTCTCATGACGCAGCTCAAATTTGAAATATCAAAATACTTCCAAGAATTTAATCACATTATCATAGCAAGTCAGTTGCACTATTATTTTATAAAATGCCTATAAATAACTGTGTACCCACTGGCCCAAGACAAAAGAAGATCATCTCTGCATTTAGACTGTGCTTGCCTCTGTGCATTTAGACTGCATGTGCTCAATGCAGTTTTTCATATGATCAGTTTTAAATTACTGGTACGAATTTAAATGTCATCTAGAAACACTGATGAATTAGCTTTATAAAGAACCCAAATTCTCAAGGGTAAAATCATATTCAAACCAGTTTTAATTTCAGATAAGAAAAATCAGCCACCAATAACTTTTGAACTCCATGGAAAATTATTCTTTGTTGCCATCTCGCCACGGCGAGAGCGCATATATAGTTGAACAGGGCTGGAATCTTGTTGTTAATCGACCACCGACTTCCCGTCGTACTTGATTGGACGAGAAAGCTCCAATTGGGTCACACTAAATACTGTATGCCGGCTCGGGTATGAAAGCGCTGCCAGTCTTTTCGGTCTGTGGTTATCACTGTGGGTCATACAGTGAAAATAGTGCCGAGAGATCGCAAGCGTTTTGAAAAAGCTTATACTTGTAATTCTTATATTGGTCATTATTCCAAAGCATTGACTGATGATTTTGGTTTTATTATGACTTAATGCTAGAGTCAACAATTTTTCAGACATGTCGGGATGTAGGCACTGCTGTCTAGATGTTAACTGGTAACATTGGGAGGTATCAAAACTGATCTCTCGCTCTGCAGTCCTGCACTCTGTAGGTAACCTTAACTTTCTCCCGTAACGAACTAACCATAATTCTAAATGCTCTATACTTTTTTACCTCACACGTCCACAACCCCTCAACACAAAACATATAACACTACACCTGGTCCTGAGGTTATACAGCTTTTTTCATCACAGTGTATATCCGAGCGTATGCAGAACAGACGGTTACGGAACGGACAGACGTTTACAGGAGCACGCGCTTTTTCGCGCCAAAAATGTTTTGTACAGTTTTTCATCCAAAACTGTACGCTTCGAATGTATTGTTATATCGGCCTTGCATGTCCATCTACTATCTTCCAAAACACCATAATTTCCGGCATGGAAGCCTTGTAGTTTAAGCAGAATTTTGTTGCTTAGCAACAAAAACATTACGGAGCGGAACAGTCTACAGATTCGTTTATGTTACGGGGCGGAACAGACGTAGCCTACGAAAAAAACAGACGAATCAGCATACGGAGCGGTCACAGACGGCCATGAATACTACATGAACAACACTGTGATGTCAAATATAACACTTTGCGGCAACCTTCTGTATTGTAGCACTCGAACGTGACCAGATGGAATACACCTGGTGACCTGGATCAGCATCGTACATGTATCAGAATAGCATCGACTATGTTGTGAAAACAAAAAGTTGTTTGGGGGCAAACAGCAGATCAGAGAGAGAGGGGTGGGGAAGAGGTCCCGATAGCTCAGTGGTAAAAGCGCCCGCTTCGGGGGCGAGATGTCGTGGGTTCGCCCAGGCCGCGCCATATCAAATGCGTTAAAATGGTACCAATGGCTTCCTTGGTGCTCAGCATCACGAGGCAATCACGGCTTTTCTTCTCCTTTAAATATAGTATCACTAATAGTGCATATCTAACAATAAATTCTAAAATAAAAGACTGAAAAAAGTCTGAAAAGGTCCGATAATAAGACTCATGTCTGTTTTAACCGGAGGTCTATATGGAAGGCTGGCATTCGTGCTGAATACGTTAGTAATATAGAGACCCTAGAATTTCGGTCAAAGGAAAAGGTTCCCTGTTTGCATACTCAGTCCTTAAGCAAAGTCATCAAGCGAACACCCACCTCCGTACACACCGGCGGGAGTACTCTCCAAAGCATCGGTCATATATTCCAAAGTCTTTCCATATATGAATGTCAGATGCGTGAGAATCAGCCAAGACGCCGCAAAAGGGAGCTTGCGGCAGTAGATAAAATCTTTGGCGTGATTTGTAAGCATATATGATTCTGTCATGCATCTTACTTATTTGATTTACTCGCAGTTTATTACTATTTAGCCATGCTTGTGCATATTAACACGATGAAGCATCGGAATATGAACATGATGAAGCATCGAATGAATCCATGTTGTTATGACGTACGCCATAAACATTTATTAAAGTAAGGATTTAGAATTTTAGATGTCATGACAAAAACCTGTCGGGAAATGGCTTCCGCTGCCTGATTACTCATCGAAGTGCTAGTGTCGTCTAGCTGTGACAAGGACACAATACCGACTGTCAGCCACTAGCTAGCTGCGGGTGGCATTGAACGTGATTGGCCTGTGGTCCGGACATTAGCAGCCACCGGATGGCATTTCATATGTATTTCTCCCTATGAATGTGGTGAAATATTTGCTAAGCAGGATGGTGAGGAACAGATGGACAGACAGACGCTGGGTCTGTAAAAATTCCGCTGTCTATAGTGAATCAGAAAGCTCGAGTGAGCTAAAACATGTTTGTATCTTACATTTCTACTATACAGCGTCTGTTTCTATCAGTATTCTAAAGCTCGCCTACGTCTGTTCCGTTTCGTATGGAAATGCGTCATTTCGTCTGTTCCGCTCCGTAACAAACGACTGTACCGCCCCGTAACCATGAAATTACCATACGCTTCAGAAAAAAACAAATCTTGGCTATTTTTACTGGAAAACATATAAAATATTTAATGTCTGGTGGTTCAGGACATATTTAACTACATACGGACTAAATCCAAAAGGTTGACAATGGCTTATTTTGCAAGCAATCTCGACACACAGCCAAAAAAAATACAAAATATGCCATTTTTCACACGTCTTGGGCAGTTATGGCGAACCCCCTGAAAAATCATTGTGCTCTTGAGAACAGACAACTAGACGGGTATGTATGCAACACATCTGCTCTAGTTTGGTCTCAATATTTGCATTAGTCACTTTAAAAGAACGGAAAAACATTTTTGGCGCGAAAAAGCGCGTGCTCCTGTAAACGTCTGTCCGTTCCGTAACCGTCTGTTTTGCATACGCTCGGATATACACTGTGTTCATGCTCAACTCAGCTGAGACTAAAATTTGAAGTGCTAATAAATACCAAAATAGCCCAAATATATTGAAATTGAAGGTTTAGAACCCCAAAGCCTGTAATTTATCCTGCTCATAAAATGTTAAAATGCCAACAATTGTTGGCATTTTAACATTTATAAAATGTTAAAATGCCAACAATTGTTGGCATTTTAACATTTATGAGCAGGATAAATTTTAGTCTCAGCTGAGTTGAGCATGAAAAAAGTTTTATAACCTCTGGGCTTGATGCCTAATTTCAAACATTACCACACTGTCTGAAGATCTCGCTGAAGCAGCTGTCTAGCAGTTTAACAAAGAAGAAATTCAATTAATGAGGTAATGAGAAAAATCCTCTTCTAGATACTTCATCAAGATCTAAATAGAAAAATCCCCTATCTCAGCATCTATTGCTTAGAACTATATGAGACACGACACAACAAAACCAGTCTTCAGGGGTTCCGACCAGGTCGAACACAAACCGGCCAGGTACAGTCACAGAAGAAGGCTAGAAGTTTGAAATTTTGGATATAACTTGAGTAGAAGAGGAATTGTTCTATCCGTGTAACGAAAACAAAGGCGCTGTCAGTTTGAGGCTTTGAATTTCAAGTTTTATTTATCACGATAACATATTCGTGAAATGTATACCCCCTTTAACTCCATACTTATACAGAAAAACAGGGGTTTGCAGGGGTATACCCATTTTTCTTATTTTTGTTCGAAAACATAAATTGTGGGTACTTGTTAGAACCACCTTGGTGAGGTGGTCCTAACATGTACTCACAATGTATGTTTTGAGCGAAAACATTAAAAAAAAAAATCAAAATTTTTCCAATGAAATTTTCCATTTTTGTTTTTAAAAAAAATCTCTGTATATTGTATGGGCAAGTTTTCGTAATGTTATATAGAAAATTCTTTGATCAGGACTGTCAAAACTGTTTGAAATTCAAAATTTGAAAAATCGTTACTTTATTACATGTAACAATAAACTATAGCAGAAAATTTTGGGACCAACAGACGTCTTTGAAAAATCAAATAGTTTCGAAAGATCGGCGTTGAAATTGTACCATTAAGCTTACATGTGAAATTCGGTTACAAAATGGCCTGTATTTGCAAACATTCTGGTTCAAATTCCTCAACTTGGTCAACTCATACTCCATTCCATCAGTATGACAATGCTTGCCCCACACAGAAAAAAACTTGTCTGCAGTTACAAAACAGGTAGAACACAAGCCTAGCTGTATCATAGATCAAAATGATAGCAAGGAGCTTCACATCAGGAAAACATGTCCGTGTGATGTATACTCCCTTGAACCCCGCTTTTATATAGCAAAACTGGGGTATGCAGGGGTATACCTATTTTTGTTATTTTTGCTCCAAAACATAGATTGTGGGTACTCGTTAGAACCGCCTCGCCGAGGCGGTTCTAACGTGTACCCACAGTCTATATTTTCGAGAAAAAATTAGAAAAATATAAAAAATGTTCTACTGAAAATTTTCAATTTTTACAACTTAAGAAATATCTGTATATTACATGGGCATGTTTTCATAATGAAATTTTGGCACTAAATTCACTGTGTTGCAAAACCAAAGCGGAAAGGGAGTTATTGAAGCCTTAAATTACACCTATTAACCTTTAGCATGCTGTAGGCGGCTGCGGTCGCCCGTGGAATACCTATCTGTGCCAACTAGAGGCGACTGCGGTCGACAAGAAAAAACGCTTTCAAATTTCCCGCACTTTTCGCCCACTGCCTACTTATGAATATTAATGAGCGATGCCCAGACAGTTGCGCATGAAAACAACATGGCGGCTTGTGGTTTTGGGACCGATTTGTCGGCCGATTTTGATCGGATTTTCGTTATTTTTGCATTAGAAATGCATTTTCAGCGCTTTTTTCGCTGGTAAATGGAAAATTGGGTGCATTTACACCCGAAATATGACATCGTAACGGTACGTATGATGAATTTTTACGCTAGAAATCGGCGTAACAAAGACTTCCGAAACCGAAAGTAGATTTGTTTACTGCGTTTGTTGAATTTATTCAGCTGTTTTTATGGCTCAAAAATTAAGAAAACACGGAAAAAAATGGAAAAAAACGTCAGTGGGCTGCGATATCGATTTCACTATATTGCTCAGCATGCTAAAGGTTAAAAAGGTATGACCTGCAAAACTTCTCCCATATCATTCTTTATATTGGGGGAAATAATGCCTCAAATGGGACTGATAGCGAGTACTTCGAGGAAAAGTATGATCAGCTGATCTGCTACATAAAGGAAAGGAATAGAGATTGCAAAATTATGTTGGTGAACTCTTGCCCACGTGGTGATGTTGATGTTTCCCATATAAATGAGATTATATCAGGGCTTGCTGAACAACATGGCATTGTGCTGATAGATGCCTATAAGGCATTCTTCAACAAGAAGCAAACACTGTCAGTAAACTACTACTCTCAGGACAGAATCCACTTGTCTAATTCTGGTGTTAAACATCTTGTTGGTACCATAAATAACCATGTGGATATTGTGGATAGTTTCACAGATTTGGTATTCAGCGGTAGGAAGCCGACGGCCAGGCGATCTACACAGCGCAGAAGCATCAGACCCACCCCACTGCAGCGAGGAACTGGAACAAAGCCATCACCATGTACAAAATGTGGTGAAGAAAATCATAGGACCAGTGACTGTAAACACGTGGCCCCACTACAATGTCATAATTGTGGGTATTATGGACACAAATCACGGAAATGTCACCCACAATAGGGACATGGCGAAGATGCCAATTCAAAAGAAACATTCTTTCATGTAAATAAATTTATTGTTTTGAATGATTTATGTGCAGAGTGTAATCTGTCTGCATGTTGCTGCATTGGCATACAATCTACATGTCTTCTAAGTGACTATTCTGACCTCAGTAATTGTGATATTTCTAATATCAGTGAAAAGACATCAATGTTTTTACAGACAATCTGTGAAGAAGAAATTATTTATAATAATGACTCTACATCAGATATAAGTGATGAATCCTGTTTTAATATCTCAAAATGCTTAAATGATGCTATTATTTGTGATGATACCATGAGGCCCTCGTCTATAGTCAGTGTGCATGCTAGTTTAAATGTCACTTCACATGTTTCATCTGTAGAGACTGATCCCACCATGTCAGAATATAACCAGGTAAGCAATTCTTTACATGATCAAACAAGTCAGAACCAGATTACGCAGCAAATTCAAAATGATACTGCCGCCAATCTTACAGAAGGGACCAATCAGGTTGATCTTGGCTTTACATGCAAAGGTTTTAGAATAGGGCACATTAATGTACAAGGTTTGGGTAATAAAATTGACCAAATAAGACTCATATTAAATTCTGATGTAAATCAAATCCAAATTCTAGGTATCAGTGAAACAAAACTTAAAGACATTCATGCTGACTCATTTTTTGAAGTAGCTGGCTATCAAAAACCTTTTCGCAGGGACCGCATACAAAATGGTGGCGGTGGCCTATTAGTTTATGTAAAAAATGAGGTCAGCTGTAAAAGAAGACCTGACCTTGAAAATGAGCAACTAGAGTGTATTTGGCTTGAGGTCAAGCCAAAGAAAAGCAAATCCTTTTTGGTCGGTCAAGTTTATAGGCCTCCAAATTCTAGTATTGTCTGGAATGAAACATTTGAGGACTGTCTTGAAAATGCTCTGAAAGAAGAAAAAGAAATGTACATACTTGGAGACATGAACAGAGATCTATTAAATGAACAAATAAAGAGAGTATGGACCGAATACATGGAGCCATTTGGTTTAACACAACTTGTTTCTGAGGCTACTAGAGTAACCCATGACTCCTCGACTTTAATAGATCATGTCTATTCAAACTGCCCAGAAAATGTGACCTCTGTAAATGTTCCAAAAATTGGACTGAGTGATCATTTTCCTGTGTTTTTTACAAGAAAAATGCATGTTCAACCAGTCAAAAGAACACACTATTCTATAACTTACAGGTCTTTCAAAAACTTTGATGAGAAAAAATTTTGTGCTGACCTACAGGCTGTTCCATGGAATCTTATTCACTTATTTGATGATGCTGATGATGCTTTAGAAGCATGGAATGATCTGTTTTTAGAAGTTGTTGACAAAAACATACCTGTTAAACAGCACAGAGTGAAGAATATTAATCAGCCACAATGGCTTACGCCAGACATACTAGATGCTATGAAGTGTAGGGACAGGCACAAATCACTTAGCAACAATGAAGAGTACAAATATTGGCGGAACAAGGTATTAAGTTTAATAAAAAGGGCAAAGCGAGAGAAATATGAAGCATATATCGAAAATAATAAAGGCAAACCAGGAAGTATTTATAAGTTATTTCAAGAAGTAGGTGCGGGAAAAGGTACCCAAAAACAAAACAATATATCATCCATAAAAAACAAAGATGGTTTATCTTCTGAAGACCCAACTGAAATGGCAAACACATTTAATGACTTTTTTGTGAATGTAGCAAGTAAGATCAAAGAACCTGTAATTCAAAATAATCATGATCAGTTAAAAGAATTTTTGTAAAAACAAGATACCTGAAGGTACTAAATTCGAAATCCCAAGCATTGAAACATCGAATGTTACTAAATATCTATCAAACATTAATGTGACCAAAGCAACAGGAACAGATAATATTGGACCCCGTT
The DNA here is from genome assembly GCA_964017185.1 of Rugalucina vietnamica. Classification (NCBI taxonomy): domain Eukaryota; kingdom Metazoa; phylum Mollusca; class Bivalvia; order Lucinida; family Lucinidae; genus Rugalucina; species Rugalucina vietnamica. Next base: position 20,091,032 of record OZ024878.1, on the reverse strand, counting down.
TACTCAAGATTGCAGCCCCATATATTGTCTCTGAAATTACATATATTTGCAACAAAAGTATAAATACTAGTTCTTTCCCATGTAAGTGGAAGGAGGCTAAAGTTTCACCTCTTCACAAACAGGGCCCACATGATGATGTCAATAATTATCGCCCAATATCAATTCTACCTGTTTTGTCAAAGATTCTCGAAAGGCATGTGTCAGACCATCTTCTAAGTTATCTAAATCACAATGATCTCCTTCACAAAACACAGTCAGGATTTCGATCTCAGCATTCTTGTAAAACAGCTCTCACTCACATGATCGATTCGTGGTTAGAAGCAGTAGACAATGGACAAATGGTAGGCTTAGTCCTTGTGGATTTTAAAAAAGCATTTGATCTGGTAGATCACAAGATACTATTACGTAAGCTGGAGATGTATGGTATAAAAAATGAAGCACTACAATGGTTCACCTCATATTTGACTGAAAGACGGCAACAAGTAAAAGTAAATAATAACAATTCATCGTTCAAGCCTGTAACATGTGGCGTGCCCCAAGGCTCTATCTTAGGGCCCCTTTTATTTCTTATATTTATAAATGACCTACCTTTATGTATAAACAATGTATTTATTGATTTATATGCCGATGATACGACCTTATATTTTATACATACTTCTCAAGAAATAATTGAGCAAGGCTGCATTAAATGAATTACAACTTTGGTGTAAAAATAATGGAATGATCCTTAATTCTGCAAAGACCAAGGTGATGTTTGTAACAACTAATCAAAAACGACAGAGGCTGAACAATGATAAACTTAAACTCGATCTTTTACAATAATGAAGAATTGCAAGCAATCAATAATGACAAAATCCTAGGGGTTTTTGTAGATAACAACTTAACATGGTCTGGACATGTGAAGCATGTCACAAAGAAAATTACATCTAATATTTGGCTTCTTTCAAAGATTAAAGCATTTTTGTCAAAAGAACACCGTGTACAATTTTACAAATCCTACATCCAACCTCATATTGACTTCTGTAATATAGTGTGGGGTAGTACTTCAGAAGCTAACAAAATGACGATCTACCGATTGCAGAAACGTGCATGCCGTGTAATTTTAGACTACAATGTCGATGACTCCACGGAAGCTATGAAGTCCCTTAATATTCATTCCATTTATGATCGTGTATTTCTAAGGAAAGCTAAATTCATGTTTAAAGTTTTCCACGAAAAGGCACCTGTATATATTACAGAAAACTTTAAGCTGCGCAGCAATGTGAACACTTCAATAGTTTTAAGGTCAGCCACAGCACAATGTTATGTTCCCCCAAAGCCTAGTACTGAAGCCTTCAAGCAGAGTATGCGCTATTCTGGATGCATGATATGGAACTGCCTGCCAGAAACAATCAAGAAGGCAGATACTTAAGGGTCATTTCACAACCGATGTGTAAAATGGTTACTTGAAGGGTAGTTACTATCTAAAGCTTAATGTGATCACTCAGTCCTATAGTATTGTTCATATTGCAATTTTTACTTTCTATTGTTTATTTATTGGTATTCTGTACCAATTTTCTTGTTTTTTGTTTTTCATAATTGCTTAGTATTGTATTTTATTACTTTTTTATTCTGTTTGTAAAACTGTTTCATTCTTACTTCTTGATCATTCTACATATCATGTTCAAATTTATATGTGCACTAAGTCATGCATGAAATTTAATATGTATCATTATTGATATTTATTAATGGTACGTCTATTCAATTCCTTAATGAGTACCTTCTCATTTCGTTTGGGTTAAGGTGCAATGGATATAATGGATATGATGTTGTATTAGTATAATAATGCATATTACTACTGTTTATCATGCACTTGCTGATGCACTAAAGCTTCTTTCAATTAATTGCCTTGCTGTATGGACATGCGTAAAGAAGAAGGTTAAGCGTACATACTCTGACAGTTGATATGATTATTGTATTTATTCAACTTATTTCACCATTATATATGAATTCTGATACATTTGAATTTTGCTTAAACTGTTTTGTTTTGTATTTTGTGTATATATTTGCATATTTATTATATGAGGGCCTCATGGAAGATTAGTTGTACTACTAAATGTTGTTACCCTCTATAAATAAAGACTTTACTTACTTACTTACTTACTTACTCCTTTGTTTTTAATGCTCCAAGGTCAACTTTTTTGTCTTCTTCTTCATTTTCTTACTCCAATGAAGGTCAACTTTTATTGTCTTCTTTGTTTTTCTAACTCCAAAGTCCACTTTCTTGTTTTCTTCTTTGTTTTTACTGCTCGAAGGTCAACTTTTATTGTCTTCTCCTTTGTTTTTGTTGCTCTAAAGTTAACTTTTTTGTCTTCTTCCTTTTTTTCTTACTCCAAGGTCAATTTTTATTGTCTTCTTCTTTGTTTTTATTAGTCCAAGGTCAACTTTTTTGTCTTCTTCCTTGTTTTCTTACTCCAAGGTCAACTTTTATTGTTTTCTTCTTTGTTTTCTTACTCTTTGTCATCTTCTTCGTCTATTTGCTCTGAGGTCAACTTTTTTTGTATTCTTCTTTGTTTTATTGGTCCAAGGTCTACTTTTTTTGTCTTCTTCTTTGTTTTATTGCTCCAAGGTCAACTTTTTTGTCTTCTTCTTTGTTTCATTGCTCCAAGGTCTACTTTTTTGTCTTCTTCTTTGTTTTATTGCTCCAAGGTCTACTTTTTTGTCTTCTTATTTGTTTTATTGCTCCAAGGTCTACTTTTTTGTCTTCTTCTTTGTTTTCTTACTCCAAGATCAACTTTTTTGTCTTCTTCTTTGTTTTATTGCTCCAAGGTCTATGTTTTTGTCTTCTTCTTTGTTTCATTGCTCCAAGGTCTACTTTTTTGTCGTTTTCTTTGTTTTATTGCTCCAGATCTACTTTTTTGTCTTCTTTGTTTTATTGCTCCAAGGTCATTTTTTTCACCTTCTTCTATGTTTTATTGCTCCAAGGTCAACAGCTAAGTCATGTTCAACCAGTCAGTTATCCATAACAATACTGTTCCAGGGCAAACCTAGAAACATATTATCAGTACAATGGTGAACATCTTTCACCAATAACTGATAAACGATCTTGTTGAATCAACAGAATGAAGAATGAATGTAAAAATATTTTCATGACCAAATCTAATCGTTTAAGAAATGATTAATGCAATCAGAAATTATAATGACTGAGCTTGCTATCACATCCAGTCAGTCTAAAAATTTTTGACCTAATTCTTTGATACAATCCCTCCAGTATTCTACAAGGTCCACCAAGGAAATTTTGAAATTTGAAAATGAGGGATAGACATTCACGATCTGTATTGTTCCCATACATATGATCCACAAGTTTGCATTTCGCTTTAGCATAAACACTTTTTCCTTTATGTAAAAAGCAGACTTCCTAAAGATGGAGCTCAAATTAATCAAAAGCGTCTGGTGCCCTTTAGGAGAGCTATAATGATTTCGGGCAACTTTGATAGAATTTAGTTGCATCATTGATCCCCCACTAAATGCCTGTTTTGTAAGCATTGTCAAGGCAAAATTAGTGGTCAAGCAGCAGTCGAAAGACACATACTGCACTGATGGACATTTCAGTCTGTGATTTCGAGAAATTTTGGATCCGCAAATGAATGAAATGAGCCGCATCGTGAGAAAATCGGATTTTTGCCTAGGCGAAAACAAAGGCGCAGATCAGCTTCGCGGTAACCGCGAAGCTGATCAGCGCCTTTGTTTTCGCTACACAGATAGTATAATATTATTTCCTCTTCTTTTTATATCCGAAATTTCAAGCTTCTAGTCCGCTTCTGTGACTGCACAGACCGGTTTGTGTCAGTCCTGTTTGGAAACCCCGAAGACCGGTTTTCTCGCGTCGCAGCTCAAATGTTCCTATATATTAGACAATTAAGCGGGCAATCTATGTTTTATTGCTCCAAGGTCAACTTTTTCCGTCTTCTTCTTTGTTCTATGGTCAGCTCAATAATGGTGTATAGCTGTTGTATATTTGCAAGCCAAACAAAAATGTTTTATCCTTTACCATCGGTAAACATTGTTCATGGGCATAAACACAGAATCACTCACGATGTTATCTGAAAATTATTTGGGTCTGAATTCAGAACTTCACCTGATAATGCACTAGTCATTTGTAACCACAGCCCCCCGCCACCCCCCCCCCCCCCCCTCCCCAGCCCGGGGGGAATAGCGGGGACTTTGACTTTTGGTCCAGCAAATCCCCGCTAAAAGCTCCACTCTGCAGGAACTGCTCTTTTTTTTTCGCAGCCCATTTTACCTATATAAAGCAAACCCCAGGTATTTCCCCCGCACTGCCCTGGCAAAAGTTTGGTCAAAGCCCCGCTCATTACCATGGCTATCTCCCACCCTCCCCGGGTAATTTCCAACAGTCAACTTTATTCAAATGAACCTAAAATGAAGCGATATAAAGCTCAATATTGCCAATAAATTCATTATTTCACAGTAAGGTCCTTTCAAACTCGAAACTTTGTGAAGAAAGTAAGTGTTGAGTATATAGCGCAGTAAACCACCCTTGGCAGGTGAGCACGCTTTTCCACCGACAGGGGTTAGCTGTTGCTGTGGGCAGCTCACATTACAAAACATTATTTGTAAGCATCAAAAGAATCAGGTTTTCGCATATGAGCCGCCTCGTGGGAAAACCAACAATGTGGTTTCCGAGCAGGTCCGACACAAACCGGGCTGTACAGCTACAAAAGTAGGCTAGAAGCTTGAAATTTCGGAGTTAAGTAGAGGAGGAATTGTACTATCCGAGTAGCGAAAACAAAGGCGCTGATCAGCTTCGCGGTTACCGCGAAGCTGATCTGCGCCTTTGTTTTCGCATATGCAGATTGTTGGTTTTCCCATGAGGCGGCTCATATATAAAAAGCAGGTTTTCTCATTGTGCAGTTCATTTGAGCCGCGACGCGAGAAAAACCAGTCTTTGGAGTTTCCGACCAGGTGACCCACACAAACCGACCTGTACAGTTACAAAAGCAGGCTAGCAACTTGAAATTTCGGATTTAAGAAGAAGAGAAAAGAAATTGTACTATCCGTGTAGCGAAAACAAAGGCACTGATCATTTACTGCAAAGCTGTTACTGCAAAGCTGACAAGCGCCTTTGTTTTCGCATAGTCAAAAATTTGTTTTTTTCTCATGACGCGGCTCATTTGTTCCGCACTATGAATGTAGGCTGAAAATCACTGGAACATCACAAAATTCTGTCATGTTTGATTGAAGCATGCTAATGGGATCAATTCCCATGTTAGGCAATCCTGGAGTTGGATATTTGCAATGTCAACAATACATGTCTACAAAGTAAATGAGCCGCCTCGTGGGGAAACCAACAAGGTGGTTTCCGAACAGGTCTGACACAAATCGAGCTGTACAAGCACAGAAGCAAGTTAGAAGCTTGAAATTTCAGATTTAAGTAGAAGAGGAACTGTACTATCCGTGTAGTGAAAACAAAGGCGCTGATCAGCTTCTCGGTAACAACGAAGCTGATCTTCGCCTTTGTTTTCACCTATGCAGATTGTTGGTTTTCCCATGAGGCGGCTCAAATGAGAAAACTGAAAACATGAATAGATAAGCAATGATCAGGAAAGTATTCACGACATGAGAAAACCAGTAGGGGTATATGACCCGCTCCGACACAAAATGGCCTGTACAGTCACAGAAGAAGGCTACAGGCTTGAAATTTTGAATGTAAATAGAGGAAGGATTGTACTATCCACAGGCGAAGATCTGCTGTGCAGTTAATGCACAACTGCACATCTGCGCCTTTGTTTTCTCATATGCAATAATCCTGTTTTCTCACAACGCTGCTCAAATTATTCATACTTTTTTTTTAAATTCAGTTTTACGTCCCTTTCAAGATTATTTTAGCTCATATGAGACGGACCAATCAGTAGGTGGGCGAAAACAGGAGGACCCCGAGAAAAAACACCTGGCACACCCCCAAACAGGATTTGGCTTGTCTCACATGTGGCCAATGCGCGGCTCGAACCCGCACCAAACACAGCGGTGAGATGAAATTATTCATACAATCAGATCCCACAGGAATAATATTCCAGTAAACTGAAGGTTCCAAAAGGGTCCTGTTAATTTTTCTCAAATCACTGGTCTTGAAGTTTGACATCATTCATCAGAGTACAGTCTCTGACAAGGTATTCAGCATATATTGAACAAAAATGATGCAATTATATTCATTACAAAAACATGCCCATGCAATATACAGAGAATTTTTGAGCTTTTAAAATTAAAAAAATTGAGCTGAAAAAAATTTTGATCTTTTTCTTATTTTTGCTCAAAACATAGATTGTGGGTACACGTTAGAACCGCCTCGGCGAGGCGGTTCTAACGAGTACCCACAATCTATGTTTTGGACCAAAAATAAGAAAAATAGGTATACCACTGCATACCCCAGTTTTGCTATATAAAAGTGGGGTTCAAGGGGGTATACATTACACGGACATGTTTTCGTGATGTCACTAATTTCTGAGAAAGCTATGATTTAATTAATCAGATATAATTGCATTTTCTAAAAACTGATTTTCATTCTGATGATTATTGCCTGAGTTATTATGTCCATAGACATAGTAAAAAAGAGGTAAAACATAAAACGCCCATGTGCAAGCATTAACCCATATATGACAAACAGACTTGGGTGAGTCCACTTTCATTTTTAAGGGCAACAGGACTGATTTTAGGTTTTTCTGCAGCGTCACGTCTGGGGCTATGCTGTTTGCTTATGCCCCACAAAAAGGATGCCAGATTTATACGAGTTAAAACAATGACATCATTTAAAATTGGCTCTGAACCTCCATTCCAAATCACCATGTAATGGCTCAGGAGACACATTACAGAAAAAAGGAATGATATTCAAATTATCTCCCTTTCAATTAAACATATCAAAATTATCTCCTTTTCAATGAAACATATCAAATTATCACCCTTTCAATTAAACATACAGGAATTTTGTTTGTTTCAATTACGAGCTTCTTTGAAGAGTAACTTTATTTACTTTTCAAGAATTTTATAGAGAGCGCAGCTGACATCATTTCTTTGTGATATGAAGATTTAAAAGTGTATGCATGGGCAGTCAGCAAATCTTTCCTTGTTTGCACTATTTCAGATGACAAAAGTATCTTTTTCAATTTTAATCGAAATGAAAATCATTTTTTTTTTTTTTTTTTTTTTTTACCCTGACATTCATTAAAAAAACAAAAATTGTGATTTTTGTTGGATAAGAACACTGGTTTCTATGGCAACTTAAAGTTTCCAGGTTTCCAGGAGAAGTGGAAATCTCTGTCTCTGTGCGATATCACATTAGGGATATTTGAAATTTGTATTTGCAGAAATGTTTGATAAATTAGTCCTCTGTGTTACATATGACATCCAAATTATTTGATTTGATAGCCACTTGGCCATAAATTTTACAGTAAGCTATAGCTGTAAACTCAGGTGAGCTTCATGCCCCATGGGTCTCTGGTTAGAATATAGACAAGCCAAGGAACCAAATATGGTTTACGAAAAGAAATTTATACAAAAGGTTTTAAATCAAATGAGCCGCATCGTGAGAAAACCGGATTTTTGCCTAGGCGAAAACAAAGGCGCAGATCAGCTTCGCGGTAACCGCGAAGCTGATCAGCGCCTTTGTTTTCGCTACTCGGATAGTATAATTCCTCTTCTACTCATAGCCAAAATTTCAAGTATCTAGCCTGCTCCTGTGACTGTACAGACCGATTTGTGTCGGACCTGGTCGGAAACCCCAAAGACCGGTTTTCTCGCGTCGAGGCTCATATGGTTAACCATAAGAAATTTATACAAAAGGTTTTAAATCAAATTGCAAAGAAGTTGTGCTCCCGAGTCTGTCTATCAAATTAACGGAAGAAATGTCAAGAGGTTTGAAAAGATGAAAACATAGAAATAGCTTTTATCTCTTTGTGATTGGAACTGTATCAGGAATACGCTTTAAGGTCATTACGAAAACTTGCCCATGCAATATACATAGAATGTTTTCAGCTGTAAATATTGAAAATTTTCAGCAGGGAAAATTCTAACGAGTACCCAGAATCTATGTTTTAGGATCTAAACTAAGAAAAATTGTATACCCGTGGTCCTGTAAGTATGTACACCCCAGTTTTACTATATATAAAAGAAGGGTTTAAAGGGTATACATTTCATGGACATGTTTTCCTGATGATAATGTCTCAAGCGTTACCATGGTGACAACTTCAGCACATCGTGAGCAACCTGTTTTTAGCATTAGGTAAAATACGCCAATGCAAAATACAGAAAAATTTGTCATATATTGCATAAAAACCCCGCAGAAATCCCAGGCCATCCATTTGTTTCAGTGAAACATTGAAACATTGAAACATATAGATTATATAGGCCAAAATACTTAGATAATTTAACTAAGTTCACACTATGTCTTTGTTGCAACTTGTTTCGAAACGTTTCAAAAACAATTGTTGCAATGTTTCGAAACAATGTGCAACAATGTTGGAAAATCCCAGGTCATCCATTTGTTTCAATGAAACATTGAAACAAATTGAAACTGGCCAGAAAATGACTAAGTCCAAACTTTGAAACGTTTCGAAACGTTTTGCAACAAATTGAAACAAGGTTTCAGAAAAGGTGAAAATTCCAGGCCATATATTTTTTGTTTCGAAACATTGAAACATATAGATTATATAGTGAATCAAATGAAACAATTTGAAACAGAGCCAAAATGACTTAGTCCAAACTTTGAAACGTTTCGAAACGTTTTGCAACAAATTGAAACAAGGCTAGAGAAAAGTTGAAAATTCCATGCCATATGTTTTTTGTTGCGAAACATTGAAACATGTAGATTATATAGTGGATCAGCTGAAACAAGTTGAAACAGAGCCATAAATGACCAAGTCCGAATTTGAAACGTTTCGAAACGTTTCACAACAAATTGAAACAACATTAGAGAAAAGGTGAAAATTCCAGGCCATATGTTTTTTGTTGCGAAACATTGAAACATTTAGATTATATAGTGAATCAACTGAAACAAATTGAAACAGAGCCAAAAATGACTAAGTCCGAAATTTGAAACGTTTCGAAACGTTTCGCAACAAATTGAAACAGGGTTAGAGAAAAGGTGAAAATTCCAGGCCATATATTTTTTGTTTCGAAACATTGAAACATATAGATCATATAGTAATCAACTGAAACAAAGTGAAACAGACCCAAAAATGACCAAGTCCAAATTTGAAACGTTTCGCAACAAATTGAAACAAGGTTAGAGAAAAGGTGAAAATTCCAAGCCATATATTTTTTGTTTCGAAACATTGAAACATATGGATTATATAGGGAATCAGCTGAAACAAATTGAAACAGACCTAAAAATGACTAAGTCCAAATTTGAAACGTTTCGAAACGTTTCGCAACAAATTGAAACAAGGTTGGAGAAAAGGTGAAAATCCCAGGCCATATATTTTTTGTTTCGAAACATTGAAACATATAAATTATATAGTAAATCAACTGAAACAAATTGAAACAGACCCAAAAATGACCAAGTCCGAATTTGAAACGTTTCGAAACGTTTCGCAACAAATTGAAACAAGGTTAGAGAAAAGGTGAAAATTCCAAGCCATATATTTTTTGTTTCGTAACATTGAAACATATAGATTATATAGGGAATCAGCTGAAACAAATTGAAACAGACCTAAAAATGACTAAGTCCAAATTTGAAACGTTTCGAAACGTTTCGCAACAAATTGAAACAAGGTTGGAGAAAAGGTGAAAATCCCAGGCCATATATTTTTTGTTTCGAAACATTGAAACATATAAATTATATAGTAAATCAACTGAAACAAATTGAAACAGACCCAAAAATGACTAAGTCCGAATTTGAAACGTTTCGAAACATTTCCAAACAAATTGAAACAAGGTTAGAGAAAAGGTGAAAATTCCAGGCCATATATTTTTTGTCTCGAAACATTGAAACATATAGATTGTATATAGTAAATCAACTGAAACAAATTGAAACAGACCCAAAAATGACTGAGTCCTAACTTTGAAACGTTTCGAAACGTTTCGCAACAAATTGAAACAAGGTTAGAGAAAAGGTGAAAATTCCAGGCCATATATTTTTTGTTTCGAAACACTGAATTTAACATATAGATTATATAGTAAATCAACTGATACAAATTGAAACAGACCCAAAAATGACCAAGTCCGAATTTGAAACGTTTCGAAACGTTTTGCAACAAATTGAAACAAGGTTAGAGAAAAGGTGAAAATTCCAAGCCATATATTTTTTGTTTCGAAACATTGAAACATATAGATTATATAGGGAATCAGCTGAAACAAATTGAAACAGACCTAAAAATGACTAAGTCCAAATTTGAAATGTTTCGAAACGTTTCACAACAAATTGAAACAAGGTCAGAGAAAAGGTGAAAATTCCAGGCCATATATTTTTTGTTTTGAAACATATAGATTATAATGTACTCAGTACAAAAAGAAACACAAAGTTTTGATTTTTATTTTTTCGCGTAAGTATAATATATTTTCAAAGTCTAAGTGATTCTAAGGATTTGCCATTCATATGAGAGTTTCACAACTGTGTTTCTCTTCGATTTGAAAGCGGGTGCAATTTTTAGGTGAAAACTTGTGAAATCAACATTTTTCTCCAAAAACACAATTGAGAGAATAATTAAATAGAATTTTGCTTTGAGTATGATCATTGTGGTCCAGCAAATCATAAAAACACAAAATTGATTGAATTTCATTAAAAGAAAAAAAAATGTGGTGATTCTTAAAAATGTGTTTTATGAAAAATAACAAGCTCTTTCGAAATTCGGCATTTTGGTCTCCTTTCCGGTAAATGATGTCACTATTTCGATTAAATAATGTAAAGTTAACATTAATGTGATTCTCTTAAAGCTGACCCTCAGTTGAAAATTCTGGTCGTTTTTCTGAACTTCCGGTTCATTAAAAAACAGTTTCTCTTGGTGATAAAATGAAGGTTAAGACAAGGATTTAGAATTTGATAGCATGAAACTTTACTACAGTATTCGACGCCAATTTAACATAATTTGCAATTTGCTAGTCTCCCGAATTAATTTTTTACACATTCTTCAAATTTTGCCAATTTTTATCGAAATGTAGGGTGCGTTACATTTTATGAACAGTATACAGCTGTGTTTTATACAGTATTATTCTTCTGAAAGAAGTGTTTACCCATATCATTTTCAGCCAAGCCCAATTTTTACATTATGACACAAATTAATTGAGTGTGCCTTTTGAGCATTTTGGCCACTTATTCATGTTGTAGACTATAGCAGCCGAAGATAGTCTTAGTGACTGAACGACACAAACTCAATTCTGCTTTATGAAAGGCAATCATAAACTGATGAATTATCGTTTTAAGGCAAAAAAAGTGAACATAAGAGGTTTTTAAAGTGGTAAAAAAGCGTTAAAGTGGTAAAAAAGAGTTTTCATGACGACAAATTCTTGCGACTTTTTTTAAATGGTACTCTTTTTTGACGCCAAAAAAATATAATATTTCCGTGTTCGAAAAAATATGGAATTCAGTCTGCAGGTAGGAGACGTCATTCTTCGTTATCAGTAAATTTGAAATAGTTATCTTTAAAAATGTACAAGTTATGACAGAAAATATACATTTTGCGTTGCTTTATGTACTGAGTATAGTATATCAACTGAAACAAATTGAAACAGACCCAAAAATGACTAAGTCCGAATTTGAAATGTTTCGAACATTTCGCAACAAATTGAAACAAGGTTAGAGAAAAGGCGAAAATTCCAGGCCATATATTTTTTGTTTCGAAACATTGAAACATATAGATTAAAAAATCTTGCACCACCCTGCTTTTGTTATTTTTTATGATTAAGTAGAATTATTTTTATTTCTAACATTATTTTTGGTTAATTCCAATATCAAATCTTTGACTTTGCAGCAAATTCAATTAAATGTGGATAATAATGCAAAATTTTTGGGGCAAAAAGTGTAACATTGCAATTTTTGTGAAAAATTGATAACCAATGAAAATTTTCAATGAGTTTTCATTACATGCATGCGATCTGCATCATTACAGTAGCAGAAAAGCAACAAAGCATTTTAAATTTAAGGGAAATTGAAGTTGTAGCAAAATTTTGAAAATTGTCCGGTAGTTTTGAAAATTTCCTTAAAACAGCAAGGAATACAAACAAAAATGTATTCTCAGGCTATGACAGGTAAGCACATGCCCCATTTGACTGTTTTCACAAGTTTCATAAACAGAAGTCATATCCGTTCGCTGTACTTCCGGTTTGAATGCAGTATTTTTTAATTTTGATTTTACAACTATCGTTTACTTTAGGGGTTTTATGTGCCATTGTAATGTTTTGAGATTGAACAAATTGCCCTGTACGATTATTTGTTGGGAACAAAACAAGCCGTCCCAGCAAAGCAGCGTGAAGTTGGAGCTTTATTTGGAACGGTTTTAAAACAAAAGAAAAGCCTACCAAATAAAGCACTAACTTTACGCTGTTTTCCTGCGACAATTATGTCTCCCCCGGACAAGGTCGTGAGACATATTGTATTTCCCCGTGCGTTTGTCTGTCCATCTGTCTGTCTGTCTGTCCGTCTGTCAGTCACAAATCGTGTTCACTCTATAACTTGAAAACCGTTGAAGATTTTTCAATGAAACTTGGTACACTTGTAAACCACGATGTGTCATGCACAAGAACTTTAACTCTAGCTTGTGTATTTTTGGAGTTATTTCCCTTTGATTATTTTCGATACAATGTTGTGTCCGCGCTATAACTTGAGAACCGTTTAAGATTTTTCAATTAAACTTGTTACATTAAGCATGATCAGATGATGTGTCATACACAAGAACCATAACTCCGGCTTGAGTATTTTATGAGTTATTTCCCTTTGATTATTTTCCATACAATTTCGTGTCCGCTCTATAACTCGAAAACCGTAAGAGATATTTCAATGAAACTTGGTAAACTTATAAAGCACAATGAGATGATGTGTCATGCACAAGAACTATAACACTTGCTTGCATATCTTTGGAGTAATTTCCCTTTGATTATTTTCCATACAATTTTGTGTCCACTCTATAACTTGAAAACCGTAAGAGATATTTCAGTGAAACTTGGTACACTTATAAAACAGAATGACAGTCCTGATATGTGATGCACAAGAACTATAACACTTGCTTGCATATTTTGGACATGCACGTAGAAAGCTGGGGGACATCAGTTTTCACGTAGAAAACAAATTCTAGTTTGCTTTGTTCCTATCAATTTACTGTTTTGGGCAGGTTATTCTATTCTCACTCATTACATTGTCACATAAGAATTTAAAAAATTAGAAAATGGTAGTTGTGAAATCAAAATTAAAAATTCTTGCATACAGACTGGAAGTATGGCAGACGGGTATGACTTCTGTTTATGAAACTCATTTTTGTTTGTATTCTTTGCTGTTTAAAGGAAATTTACAAAACCACCTGTAACTTTTCCGAAAATGCTAAATTTCAAATTTTTTTAAAAACTTCAAATTCCTTAAAATTAAAAAGGTTTTTTGATGCAGATCACATGTACAATGAAAACTCTTTGAAAATTTTCATTGATAATCAATTTTTCCAAAAATTATTGCAACAGGCTTAATAGCATAGATTGAACTTTTTCAGGTGTTAGTGAATTTTGCTTCTTTTATTATTATTATTATTACAGAGGCAAACCCCCATCTATACCAAAATTATTTAATTTTCATAGGGAATTTCAAGAGCTTTTGTGTGAACCCGCCCTCCCCCCCCCCCCCCCCCCCCTTCATTATCAATAGTTCACAGGCTGCTTCATTATCAATAGTTCACAGGCACTATTGTGTATTTGAAATAGTAATGACTGTGTATTGGAGAGATTTATTGCCATCCATGAATATTGGAGGCGATATATTTCCTTATCAATAGTTCACAGGTGCTTCTGTGTATTGGAAACATGAGGCAATAAAGCATCCATGTATATTGAAGGGGGTATATTCCATTATCAGTAATTCACAGGTGCATTGGAAATAGTGCTGCTGTGTATTAGAGAACATTGCAATGTGTGCTTATTGGAGGGGGTATATTTCCTTTTCAATAGTTCACAGGACAGGTGCTACTGTGTATTGGAAACATGCTGCTGTGTATTTGAGGCAATAAAGCATCCATGTATATTGGATTATCAATAGTTCACAGGTGCTTCTGTGTATTGGAAATATGCTATTGTGTATTGGATAGATTTATTGTCATCCATGTACACTGAAAAAAAGTTATAAGATGCCACCTCATATTTTTTTCTTCTAGTTCAGAAAGTAAAATATGATCAACTAGAAAAAGTGTCTTGAGAGGCATGTATACCCCCGGCTGGTAGCCACCAAGCCCCCTCTCCCTACCCCCTACCCAAACACATGCTCACTCCTGACATTGAACCTCAAATCCCAAATGAAAGAGTACCATTATCAAGTACATTTTAGAAATAAGCAGTATAAGGCACTTTGCATACAAACATGGGGGAGTTTAGTTTTAGAATGACAGATCTATTTTAGAGCAGTATACAGAGCTGACGTGTATACTCAATCTAGGACTTAAAATCAGGGACATTGTGGGTCAGGCCCTCAGTCCTAGATTGAAATGAAAATAGAATGTCATTCTTAAAAAAATAATAATAAATAAATAAATAAAATAAAATATGTCCTAGATCTTGACCTTGAGTCCCACCCCCACCCCCATGCATGGACCCTTGGGTCTAACCCTTATGTGGTACCTGTGGTGTAAGCATGAATGCTTTCTGACACATGATTGTCAAGATATAGACCTACAGAATATTAATCTTGATAACTACTGTATTTTATAAATGTCCCAGATTTTGACCTCCAGTCCCACCCCTAGAGTTTGGTGCCATGGTGTATAATTCAACCCTAAAGGGTATCTATGATCCAAATAAGAAAATATTGCTGTAAGTATTTGTTAAGATCTGAACTTAGAGAACGAAAAACACTATGAAAATAGCACATTTTTAATGTGTCCTAGATTTTGAACTCTAGCCCCACCCCCGAGCATGGACCCTCGAGTCCGAACTCGTGTAAACAAAGCAATCCTCATAGGGTACCTAAAGTCCAACTATGAATAACTTCTGAAAATTGGCTCATGAAATATACACCACCAGAGAAACTTTAACCAAAACTGTAACCCAAATTAAAGGTGACCTAGATTTTGACCTCTAGCCCCACCCCCGGGCATGCACCCTGGGGTCTGAACTCATGGAAACAAAGCAATCCCTATAGGGTACCTATGGTCCAAATATGAATGGTTTCTGATCATTGGTTCATGAGATATACACCACTAGAGAAACTTTAACCAAAACTTTGATGTAAATTCTACGAACTAACGAACATACGAACAGACTAACGGAAAAGCGAAAACTATATACCCGTCATCATAAGTGCCGGGGTTGTAATTAAAGCTGATGATCAGTTGAATCAACCAATGTCTAACAGTGACTCTGTGAGTTTCTGTGTTCCAAAATGTGTAATATATCTCACACAGACGAAGCATGAGTAAAGGTATCCTCTTTTCAAAAAGTCACACTTTATTAGCATCAAATTAAATGTCATATTATGACATTGTGTTTTACATTTTAATTTATTAGAAAGTGCTACTGACTGCCAAATGAAGCAAGATAAAATTAAGTCAGATGTGTTGCTGTAATAAGAATCTTCATTTCTGTTTTGTACATGCAAGAAGACAGCAACATGAATAACAGGAATGCAATTTGCATATAAACTTTGTTCATCTACAGTTGCATTATAATCAGCAGTATGGAATTGAAATTTTCAGCGATTATTAAGGTCTAATACTAGACTCCGATAAACTTTGAAAGGCCTAGGGGATTTGAGGCCTGATTTTGGCCTCATGCGTGAGTAAAAAATTAAACGCCCTAGACCTTTAAAAAATTGTCCACTAATTTTGTTATTTTGTTTGTGAAAAAATTGGCATTGAAAACGGAAGTGTGCGGCAGCCGTAACCTAGCTGTTTGTCCTCGAAAATAGTATATAAATACAACATTGCTGAGAGGGTGATAGTAAGAATTTTCACCCTGAGGAAATGATTATCGACCGAGGCGAAGCCAAGGTTGATAATCATTTTCGAAGGGTGAAAATTCTTACTATCACCCTCCCAGCAATGTTGTATTTATTTTATCATACCGAAATTGATTAAAATCGTAAAAAAGTAATTCGATTTGAATGGAAAATACCAATTTTGGCGTGACGTTGCGTAACGTTATTTCGCATTTACGTAACGTCATCACAACAATCGATTGCCATTTACCCTTTTTAACGTCAATTTAGCCAATTTTCAGTTACCAAAATATTTCTATCTGTTGGTTTTACTTAATTTCCTCAAAATAGTATTAAAATTATGTGTTTTGAAGGCCTCGTTATTGAGATATAACGTTTTAGAAAAACGAACGGTACGCGCATATTTTATGCGCATGTGATAGTCGAAATTATCGCAGGGTGATAGCAAGAATTTTCACCCGCCGGCGTATGGGAGTTTAACATGGGGAATTTATATGAGGTATGATAATCTAAAATAGCCCATTCGAGTTATATCTCTCATTTCCAGGCCTCATCAAGTAAATTTAACAGGGAATAACATGTTTAAGAGGCACATTGATGAATTTTCCAAGAAATCTCAAAAATAGCGATTTTTAAAAATGCGTAAAAAGTCTACCAGCAGAGAAAATTCGAATGTTTGATGTTTTTCTAAGCCGGAAGGGCCCCTTTGATGACACCCGTTCCTAATTTCAATAAATGTTGTGCTTAAAATCCAATTTTTTTATTCAAAAACATTGATTTTTGCATTTTTACTCCAAAAACGTGTTTAGTGAAAGAACATTATTTCTGAACACTTTGAAACTTACTGACTTGAAAGACACTGTCTTCCTTCTTTAGGCAAAATATCGTGCAATTTTTAACATTGCTTAGAAACACAAAATGAGTTTGAAAAGGGGCCTCTTATAACTTTTTCAGTGTATTTTGGAGGGGATATATGTCATTATCAATAGTTCACAGGTGCTACTGTGTATTGGAAACAGTGCTACTGTGTATCTGAGGCAATAAAGCATCCATGTATATTGGAGAGGATATATTCCATTATCAATAATTCACAGGTGTATTGGAAATAGTGCTACTGTCCCTTGCGAAAATTAAACGCGGCTCTGTATAAAAGCTGCAGAAAATTTTCTGCGTTTCTTTTTCAAAGCTGTAGAAAAGGCGCGTTTCTAATTTAGACCTGCGTTTTAGCTGCGTTTTTTTCAGTGAGCTGCAGAAAAGCTGTACTTTTTTTAAGTGAGCTGCGTTGAAGCTGTATATTTAATTTGGATATCTGAAAAAGCCGCGTCTTTAGGTATAGAAGCTGTAGAAAAGCTGGATATTATTTTTTTTTCAAAACAGGTTTAATCTACAGCTCTTGAAAGCTGTAGAAAAGCTGCGTATTAGTGAAATTTCAAATCAGACTATTAAAAAAAATTAAGACGCAGCTTTTCTGCAGCTTTTTGAAGCCGCGTATTAAACTTTTCAACAAAGCTTCTGTATAGTATTACAGCTCTTCTTGAAAGCTTTGTAAAAGCTGGCTTTTCTCCAGCTTTTCTGCATTTATAAATAGGGGCTGTAGAAAAAATTAACTTTTTTAACTTAAGGTAGCATGCAGAAAAGGTGTGTCTTTTTCAAATAGCTGTGTTTCTTCATTTATTAGCTGTTGAAAAGCTCGATAATTCCTGTTCTTTCAAATTTGAAATAATTTGAGCTGAAAATGAATAATACGCAGCTTTTACGCAGAGCTGCGTATTTCTTCAACCATAGTCAGGTCTTATGTCATATTAAGCAGTTTTATCTTGTTGCTATGGCAATTTTACCTGAGGGGGCATCTGGCAAAGAAATCTGTTTCAAAAACACTTTTGAGCATCATTTATAGGCTGACAATTGAAGAGAAAAGGAGTGATTTTTAAATTTTATACATACTGTTTGAAATTGCTGTGGATTCTCAGGTAAGAAATTTATTTACTTCAGCTATTTCAGTGAACTTTATTATACATTTTACTTACATGTAAGACCAAAGAAAAACACACACACATGAGCTGGAATATGATGTTTCCCTGCTAAATACACAATCAATTGTATTTGTTGATGTTGAATAACTGTGGAGAGATTCTCAGATCAGCAGTGAAATAATATCCTTTTATTCCCAGTTATTCATACATAGTATAGATGTGTTATTCCAGCAGACTATCAACTACAATTAAGGTATGTATCTGAAAAAGTATTCCTTAAGTAATGTTTGGCTTCAAACTTCCTAGACATGTCATCCCTTCCTAATTGCCACTTAACTAGTTCAATAAAGATTAAAATCTTGTACCAAAGGATGCAACACAATGTCACAAACCTTCTACCACTCACTCTGGCCCTTGATGCTCTACCACTGAGCCAGGTTGCTGATCTACTTCCAGAAGGTAAGCATGATCCACAAACATAAGCATGATCCACAAACATAAAAAATTTACATGTGCTTATTTTGTTTTCTTTTCAAACTTGTGTTTGTCTGTTCTTATTTGCTAGTATGTTTTCTAGTCACCTGTCTGATGTTACTTTGTCACTTTTTTTTTTTTTTTCCAGTTCTGTTCTTTTTATATTAAAATTCTATTTGATATTGTTTCAAACCTTTTTGAAATTTTTGTTTGTCTGTTCTTATCCAGATTTTTTTAAAAGACGCAGGTTTATTAAAAGCCGCGTATACGCTGCTATAAAAGCCGCGTTTACGCGGCTGTATTAAAAGCCGCGTAAACGCAGCTTAGAAACGCGGCTTTTATAAAAGTCGCGTTTCTTAGCCGCGTATACGCGGCTTTCTGCGTATGTAAGCTTCGCAAAAGCTGTAGAAAAGCCGGCGGTATTGGCACCTGCGTAAAAGCCGGCTTTTCCGCAGCTTTCTGCGTTAACGCAGCTAGCTGCGTTTACGCGCCTTTCTGCGTTAAAGCTTCGCAGAAGTTTCGCAAAAGCCGGCTTTTCTACAGCTTTGTCAATATACCTGCGTAAACGCCGCTTTTCCGCAGCTCTGCGGAAAAGCTAGCTTTTCTACAGCAAATACGCAGGTGCCAATACCGCCGGCTTTTGCGAAGCTTTCGCGAAGCTTTTAAAGCTGCGCAGAAGCTGTAGAAAAGCCGGCTTTTTTTCGCAAGGGGTGTATTGGAGAACTTTATTGCAATGTGTGTTTATTGGAGCTGATTAAATGTCCTTATCAGTAAGTCACGTACACTCCCTGTATATTTGAGCAGGTTTAATAGGCTTGTGAGCATCCCAGTACTGGTCTTCAATGCCCCTGTATAGGTCTAATAATCTAATCAAACATGTAGTGCACAGTGAAGGTGATTTTTTCGGGATATCTGCTTTTGATTTTCTTTAATTCTGGCTTTAATAAAAAGAATAAAAGTAACTGCAGACAGTTGTAGGACCCAAATTAACACATGTGATACATCTGAGAAGCCAAATAGGGAGATTTACTTTTCAAAATAGGGAGAATGATTAAACAAAGAAGGAGATTCTTTATTTCATATAGGGAGATCTGAAATTTGAAATAGAGAGATGTATAAGTTATATAGGGAAATTTGAAATTTCAAATAGGGAGATTTGCTCAAAAATAGCGGTAGGTCTAGATAGCGAAAAGAGGTTTTTTTGGCGAAAAGAGGCAAAAAGAGGCATTTTACTATTCAATAGAGATAAAATATGCGTGATTTCCATTTTTTCCATTTATTTCAGTTAAAATATTAATATTGCCTCTTTAAAATAAATGACGATATCGAGGATAAGCTTTATATGTAGAGTCAGTAACATATCAACCAAGGTGTCATAAGGCAATAAATGCGCGTGCCAGCCAACACCTACCGTATAAATTCACACCTAGAGTAATTAAAGCGCAAGCGCACCTTTTTGTCGACATTAAATATTTCAGAAATTCTTATACTTGTATAATGACATGCTGCTACTATTTTGCTCTCTATAATAGCTAATTTGTAGTGCATTGTATGCATCATAAACGACTCTTTTGGCGTTCAAAAACCTCTTTTCGCATCTTTTCCCAAAAGAGCCTCTTTTCGCTATCTAGTCCCACCCAAAAATAGGGAGATCCCTCTGAGAAATGGAGATATCACATGTATGCCCAAATTGGCAAAAAAACATATATCAAATTGTTTCATAGCAGTCTGTATGTTTTATGTGTTATGGCCTGTCCAAATCACATCGAAAGAAAAAATAAGAATATGATTTACTATTATAATCTATATGTTTCAATGTTTCGCAACAAGAAATATATGGCCTGGAATTTTCACCTTTTCTCTAACCTTGTTTCATTTTGTCGCGAAACGTTTCAAATTTCGGACTTAGTCATTTTTGGTTTGTTTCAATTTGTTTCAGTTGATTTACTATTATAATCTATATGTTTCAATGTTTCGCAACAAGAAATATATGGCCTGGAATTTTCACCTTTTCTCTAACCTTGTTTCAGTTTGTTGCGAAACGTTTCGAAACGTTGCAAATTTTGGACTTAGTCATTTTTGGGTTTGTTTCAATTTGTTTCAGTTGATTTACTATATAATCTATATGTTTCAATGTTTCGCAACAAGAAATATATAGCCTAGAATTTTCACCTTTTCTCTAACCTTGTTTCAGTTTGTTGCGAAACGTTTTGAAACGTTGCATTTTTGGGTCTGTTTCAATTTGTTTCAGTTGATTTACTATATAATCTATATGTTTCAATGTTTCGCAACAAGAAATATATGGCCTGGAATTTTCACTTTTTCTCTGACCTTGTTTCGATTTGGTGCGAAACGTTTCGAAACATTTAAAAGTTAGTACTTAGTCATTTTTGGGTCTGTTTCAATTTGTTTCAGTCGATTTACTATATAATCTATATGTTTCAATGTTATGCAACAAGAAATATATGGCCTGGAATTTTCACCTTTTCTCTAATCTTGTTTCAGTTTGTTGCGAAACGTTTCGAAACGTTGTAAATTTCGGACTTAGTCATTTTTGGGTCTGTTTCAATTTGTTTCAGTTGATTTACTATATAATCTATATGTTTCAATGTTTCGCAACAAAAAATATATGGCCTGGAATTTTCACCTTTTCCTTAACCTTGTTTCAATTTGTTGTGAAACGTTTCGAAACGTTTCAAATTTCGGACTTAGTCATTTTTGGGTCTGTTTCAATTTGTTTCAGTTGATTTACTATATAATCTATATGTTTCAATGTTTCGCAACAAAAAATATATGGCCTGGAATTTTCACCTTTTCTCTAACCTTGTTTCAATTTGTTGCGAAACGTTTCGAAACGTTGCAAATTTCAGACTTAGTCATTTTTGGGTCTGTTTCACTTTGTTTCAGTTGATTTACTATATAATCTATATGTTTCAATGTTTGGCAACAAGAAATATATGGCCTGGAATTTTCACTTTTTCTTTGACCTTGTTTCGATTTGTTGCGAAACGTTTCAAAACATTTAAAAGTTAGGACTTAGTCATTTTTGGGTCTGTTTCAATTTGTTTCAGTCGATTTACTATATAATCTATATGTTTCAATGTTTGGCAACAAGAAATATATGGCCTGGAATTTTCACCTTTTCTCTAACCTTGTTTCAGTTTGTTGCGAAACGTTTCAAAACGTTGCAAATTTTGGACTTAGTCATTTTTGGGTCTGTTTCAATTTGTTTCAGTTGATTTACTATATAATCTATATGTTTCAATGTTTCGCAACAAAAAATATATGGCCTGGAATTTTCACCTTTTCTCTAATCTTGTTTCATTTTGTTGCGAAACGTTTCGAAACATTTCAAAGTTCAGACTTAGTCATTTTTGGGTCTGTTTCAATTTGTTTCAGTTGATTTACTATATAATCTATATGTTTCAATGTTTCGCAACAAAAAATATATGGCCTGGAATTTTCACCTTTTCCTTAACCTTGTTTCAATTTGTTGCGAAACGTTTCGAAACGTTTCAAATTTCGGACTTAGTCATTTTTGGGTCTGTTTCAATTTGTTTCAGTTGATTTACTATATAATCTATATGTTTCAATGTTTCGCAACAAAAAATATATGGCCTGGAATTTTCACCTTTTCTCTAACCTTGTTTCAATTTGTTGCGAAACGTTTCGAAACGTTTCAAATTTCGGACTTAGTCATTTTTGGGTCTGTTTCACTTTGTTTCAGTTGATTTACTATATAATCTATATGTTTCAATGTTTCGCAACAAGAAATATATGGCCTGGAATTTTCACTTTTTCTTTGACCTTGTTTCGATTTGTTGCGAAACGTTTCGAAACATTTAAAAGTTAGGACTTAGTCATTTTTGGGTCTGTTTCAATTTGTTTCAGTCGATTTACTATATAATCTATATGTTTCAATGTTTCGCAACAAGAAATACATGTATATGGCCTGGAATTTTCACCTTTTCTCTAACCTTGTTTCAGTTTGTTGCGAAACGTTTCGAAACGTTGCAAATTTTGGACTTAGTCATTTTTGGGTCTGTTTCAATTTGTTTCAGTTGATTTACTATATAATCTATATGTTTCAATGTTTCGCAACAAAAGATATATGGCCTGGAATTTTCACCTTTTCTCTAATCTTGTTTCAGTTTGTTGCAAAACGTTTCGAAACATTTCAAAGTTCAGACTTAGTCATTTTTGGGTCTGTTTCAATTTGTTTCAGTTGATTTACTATATAATCTATATGTTTCAATGTTTCGCAACAAAAAATATATGGCCTGGAATTTTCACCTTTTCCCTAACCTTGTTTCAATTTGTTGCGAAACGTTTCGAAATGGTTCAAATTTCGGACTTAGTCATTTTTGGCTCTGTTTCAATTTGTTTCAGTTGATTTACTATATAATCTATATGTTTCAATGTTTCGCAACAAAAAATATATGGCCTGGAATTTTCACCTTTTCTCTAACGTTGTTTCAATTTGTTGCGAAACGTTTCGAAACGTTGCAAATTTCGGACTTAGTCATTTTTGGGTCTGTTTCACTTTGTTTCAGTTGATTTACTATATAATCTATATGTTTCAATGTTTGGCAACAAGAAATATATGGCCTGGAATTTTCACTTTTTCTTTGACCTTGTTTCGATTTGTTGCGAAACGTTTCGAAACATTTAAAAGTTAGGACTTAGTCATTTTTGGGTCTGTTTCAATTTGTTTCAGTCGATTTACTATATAATCTATATGTTTCAATGTTTCGCAACAAGAAATATATGGCCTGGAATTTTCACCTTTTCTCTAACCTTGTTTCAGTTTGTTGCGAAACGTTGCAAATTTTGGACTTAGTCATTTTTGGGTCTGTTTCAATTTGTTTCAGTTGATTTACTATATAATCTATATGTTTCAATGTTTCGCAACAAAAATATATGGCCTGGAATTTTCACCTTTTCTCTAATCTAATGTTTCAGTTTGTTGCGAAACGTTTCGAAACATTTCAAAGTTCAGACTTAGTCATTTTTGGGTCTGTTTCAATTTGTTTCAGTTGATTTACTATATAATCTATATGTTTCAATGTTTCGCAACAAAAAATATATGGCCTGGAATTTTCACCTTTTCCTTAACCTTGTTTCAATTTGTTGCGAAACGTTTCGAAACGGTTCAAATTTCGGACTTAGTCATTTTTGGCTCTGTTTCAATTTGTTTCGAAACATGTCCAAGTGAGAACTTAGAAATATTTTAACAAATTTATTGCCCTATATATTCTTTATGTTTCAATGTTTCAATGTTTCACTGAAACAAATGCATGCCCTGGGATTTCTGCGGGGGTTTTGTGCAGGCTCTAAAATTTGTTGTAAAAATGAAAAATTTTCACTGGAAAAATTTTCACATTTTTCTTACTTGTCTCAAAACAGATTCAGAATCAGAATAGTTTACTGGTGAAACTGACAATACCACACCTTGCTGAGGTGGTTCTATCAAGTACCCACAATCTATGTTTTGGATCAAAAATAAGAAAGTTAGGTATAACCCCTGCATACCCCTGTTTTGCTAAATAACAAGAACTCCGCGAAGGTCGATATCGCACCTGCATAGGGCAAAGTCAACAGACTGTGAAATATAGTTCAAGGGCACCGGGTCAAGGTGCGTACTTGAAGGGCATGTCAAGGACAATTACTATGCAAGGTTTCAGACTCGCAGCTATCTCTGATGTCGAGAAAACCAAACTTCGACGTAAAAATTTTCAAAGTCAGTGGACCGTGAAATATAGGTCAAGGGCACCGAGTTAAGGTGCGTGCTTGAAGGGTATGTCAAGGACAATTACTATGCAAGTTTTCAGACTCGCAGCTATCTCTGATGTCGAGAAAACCAAACTTCGACATAAAAAATTTTCAAAGTCAGTGGACCGTGAAATATAGGTCAAGGGCACCAGGTCAAGGTGCGTGCTTAAAGGGCATGTCAAGGACAATTACTATGCAAGGTTTCAGACTCGCAGCTATCTCTGATGTCGAGAAAACCAAACTTTGACGTAAAAATTTTCAAAGTCAGTGGACCATGAAATATAGGTCAAGGGCACCGGGTTAAGATGCGTGCTTGAAGGGTATGTCAAGGACAATTACTATGCAAGGTTTCAGACTCCCAGGTATCTCTGATGTTGAGAAAACCAAACTTCGACGTAAATGTTGACAAAACTTCGACGTAAAAATTTTCAAAGTCAGTGGACCGTGAAATATAGGTCATGGGCACCAGGTTAAGGTGCGTGCTTGAAGGGTATGTCAGGGACAATTACTATGCAAGGTTTCAGACTCGCAGCTATCTCTGATGTTGAGAAAACCAAACTTCGACGTAAATGTTGACGGATGAACGAACGAATGAACAAACGAACGGATGGACGGACAGAAATTTGGACTCCTATATCGTACCCTGCTATAAGCAGGTGCGATAAAAAAAATGGGGTTTAAGGGGATATATATTTCACGGACATGTTTTCCTGATGGCACTTGTGAAAACAAACATGCAGGCCAGCCAAGCTAATAATCACTGTTTTTGCTTTTCGTTCCCCTGCGATAGAATAATTCTGATAACTTCCAAAATTTCAAACTACTTGCCTGTTTTGGATGTACAGCCTTGGAAACCCGTTTTACAGGTTTTCGAATCATGAGGTTGAAGGTTACTGTAACCACAAAACGGAATGCAAAAAAGATTAATCATTCATGAGAAACAGGGAAGTAGCTACACCAAAAGCAAAACCAACCCAACTGACCAGGTCTGATACAAACCAGTCAGTATAGGCTAAGAACGTTAGAAGCTTGAAATTTTGAAAACAGGGGCGCTGATCAGTTGTGCAATTACTGTGGTAAAGTGAAGCTGATCAGCGCCTTTGTTTTTGCTACACAGATAGTACAATCCCACTTTTGCTTGAATCCGAAATTTCAAGCCTCCAGCCTGCTTCTGTGACCGTAGCACCTGGTTTGTGTAGGACCTAATTAGAACCCCAATTGTTGGTTTTCTCACACATCGAAAGACTGTTGCACGACTGTTGTACGATGTTCATGCGAATGTCGCTAACCTGTTGCTGCAAATGTTTGGCGAATTTACAATGCCACAATTTCGCGACACTTGAGAAAACGTGAACAACTCTTGACTATCTGGCAAGAAAATAAAACTAAGCGACATTCATATAAATGCTGTAAGACACTCTCACGAATGTCAAGGGATTGTGGTACCAGTGAAAATGAAACTAAGCTACATTCGCGAGAGTGTTGTGAGACACTCTCATGAATGTCTTGCGACTTTCATACGAGTGTCCTGCGACTACTATCACACGACAGTCGTGAGATATATTTGAAAAAATTAGGCCCAAATTCGAGAAATTGTCGCATAAATGTCCAATCAATGAGACTGCAACATGAAAGTTGCATTTATAATGTTAATGTTTAACACGAAACTGTCGCGAACTTGTCACGAACTAGTCGTGAACTAGTCTCCAGTTGTCGCATTCCATCGTGATAGGGGCTTAAGACTTTCATCCATGTCACAGCCATATATAATATAATTATACATATTTCCCAGTATAGATGTTGTTACATTAATGTCATAAAAGGCAACAGTAATCAATGTTGGTAAATTGTCTTGCTATAATATAACTGCCCTGGGGGATGGGTAATTATGGGATAATTCTGCTTATTTCTCCATAAAAACCTATGTTGTGGGTGCTCATTAGAATCGCCTCCCCGAGGTGATTCTAATGAATACCGACAACACAAGTTTTTATGAAGAACTAACAAAAACTATCTTTCAATAATCGTCAAATTTAGTTCTCCTGGATGTTGGTGCTATTGCTGATGCTATAAGATGACCACCCTGGGGGCAGTTAATTAAGCAGAAATAAATGACATACAGCGTCATGAGAAAACTGGATTTTGCCTATGCGAAGACAAAGATGCAGATCAGCTGTGCAGTGATCAGCTGTGCAGTCACTGCACAGCTGATCAGCGCCTTTGTTTTCCCTACACAGATAGTAAAATCCCTCTTCTTCTTAAATCTGAAATTTCAAGCTCTTAGCCTTCTTCTGCGATTGTAGAGACCAGCTTGTGACAGACCTAGTCCGAAACGCAAAAGACTGATTTTCTCACTTCCTGGCTGAACTGACACTGTACAGCGGTTCCTAGCAACAAGTAGGACAGTGAGACAGTGGGTTACTGAACTTTACCGGATATCATGATCACACCAGTAATCAAGAGACAACAAACGCAGCTGGGAACAACTAACACAGATAAATGAGCATAAGACTAATATATTCAAACAGCTGTCTGATCCCTGGAAAGTTGTTGCCAAACAGCTATTTATTACCTCAGTATTGTCGAAATCTAATAAGAAAAATTATTGCATAAATACCCATGTCAAACGATATTAACAGCCGTTTATTAATGAAGAGAAAGCCATGCATTAATATTGCAATTCACGCGCGCACATGCTGTTATTGAATGGCTTTTACTTATGCTCGTTACCGGGCGCCACGCAAAGCACGTGCTAGTAATGAGAAACTGAAGTCCGCCCGGAACGAGCATAAAACCGAAAGCTTTTACGCTTACGAAAATGTGATGAGGCTGTAAAATATAGTGCACCATATTTCTTTTGTTTCTGCACTTATTTCTTTCGTTTCTGCAGAATTTATGCAATAATAGCAATCAAAAATGATTTTGTCATTCATTAACATTCGCTAGATCCCTCGGGGAGTGTTGAAAACCTCTGGCTAGGCCTTCGGTTTTCAACACCCCCCTCGGGACCTAGCGAATGTTGATGAATTGAAAATCATGTTTGATCCCTATATTGTATACTCCTTCTTGCACCAGAGTCTTGTACTATACCGCTAGGCTACCTCGCTGCCCTACTGGGATAAAAGTGACTGTGCAGCAATAATGATGATTCTTGCCAACACCCATTCCAAGAAATGTGAGAGACTTTCCATAACAAAAACATGTGATATGCACACTCTGCATGCCAAGATCGATATTTGATCAACGCCGGAGTGAGATAGCCAACTCCGAGGATAACGCCTACGCCTGAGGAAAATAGAGAGTGTTCTTCTTCAAAAAATGTCAAAATAAATTGGAAAACACGCTGTTTACTCAGTTTCGCTAATTCTGTATCATCCCATGACAATGAGTTTGTTGTTCAAAGCAATTTTAGGCGCAAAGATATTCGTATACTTGGTAAATTTATAAAAGATGTACGTTATTACAACAACCTAATTTAAACAGCTACACATGTGTTTCTGTACGAAGATAGTGGTTGAAATTGTGCATACAGAAGAAACGATCTATATTTGGCATTAATAGAACCAAAGCAAGCTTGTATTTGGTATATTTTGAACATTTTCAAGCATTTAATCAACATACCCTCTAAAGTGAAGAAATGAGGGTAACGTAAACGCCGGAGTAAGATACGACTGCAGCCGGAGGAAATGTTAGAGAAGAGACAAGACCAACTACGATGTCCGATTATGTTCTCAAGATTTGATGGTCTTTTAACCAAGAAATCATATTTACTATCACCCTATAATGGTTTGTAATGCCTGTAATCTCCTACAAGATGCTTACATTGTGGCGTGGGATCGCGCGCGCACGTTTCTGTTACACATAGAATTGAGGACATCTTGTTACACTTATTGTCTCAAATTCGTAGTTTATCCTTAGTAACGTTACAAATATTTCTGTACACGAAGATACAATCGAGCAATAATTGAAACAAAATCATGGCTTGCTTGATTCGCCACAGATATTCAATGCAACATGCACTAAAAGAGCACAAATTTATTTTCTTTTGCAGGCATGTAGATTGTACAGTTTCACTCGGTCCAGTCATTCATATTGATTCAGAAAACCTTTTGTTACAATGCATAACTTAAATGTTCATGTCATGCTTTTTAAATACGAATAGTAATAATTTTGTTAAAAACGGTAATGTATAGTCGTATGTGCTTAAAACAGGAAGAAAATGCATCGCGGTAAGTTTCCATAACCGTGGACATGCGTGCACGTATGTATCATTATGCAGGTAAAGCTGCAAAATACTGTTGCTACCACTCTACAGAGTAAAAGTCGAGTAAAATAGTTTTTGTTTTGAATCAGCATTCTGTGCAAACGTTATCATCCTCAGGCGTTGGTCATGTCCATATGTAACCTTACTCCGGCGTTGGCGATCCCATTCTTTTTTCCACAAGGGGTCTTTGATGGCAAATGATGTCTAAAATGCTTCATCAGAAATGAGTTTTAAGTAAAACAGTTTGCACAGCTAGTACGAGTTATAAATTATAGTGTGAATAGAGCATGAAAAGTTTAGACTTTAAAGAATTGTTAACTTCTAAATCAATCTTGACAGTCAAAACCACAAAAGTGTGCATGTTTTCTTGTATTTTATATGTTCTAGCCAAAGTATTGTAACATTATGTAAATTTTATGTGGAAGCAAGACCATCTTACAACATTAACTTATCATTACAAATACATTATCCCCTTGCTCTTTAAAATATTTCATAGTTTTACTGACAACCCTTCCCGCACTGTTCCTCAGGCGTTGGCTATTGCCTCGGAGTTAGCTATTTCACTCCGGCGTTGGTCGAATATCGATAATTGGCATGCAGAGTGTGGATATGTATACAGAGATTTTTTCAGCTGTGAAAATTGAAAATGTTTGATATTGTGATTTTGCTCTAAACATTGATTGTGGGTACACGTTAGAACCACCTCGGCAAGGCGGTTCTAATGAGTACCCACAATCTGCTTTGGATCAAAAATAAGAGAAATAGATATTTCCCTGTAAACCCCAATTGTACTATATAAAAGTGGGGTTTAAGGGGGTACATACTGCACGGACGTATTAACATGACACAACACATCAAGCTAACCCATTTGTGATGGGCTCACCAATCATTACCATTCGAGCCTCCGGTCTTCCAGGTACCCAACACAAACCGGCCTGTGCAGCTACTGGAGGTGTCTAGAAGCTTAAACTTTTGGATTTAGAAAGTAGAGGAACTGTACTATCTGTATAGCGAAAACAAAGACGCTGATCTAGCTGCGCCTTTGTTTTCACATAGACAAAAATCTAGTTTTCTCATGGCGTGGCTCATTTGGCTGAGCAGACCTTGACTTTTATAGGCATGACAGGAGAGACCTGATTTCTAACTTAATTTACCATTGTCATTTTCTTTAAGCAAACAGAATAGCCTGAGAAGGGACTCTGTTCTGCAGCATCCAACCTGAGGCTATACTGTTTGTCTATCTCCCACAAAGAGGCTGCACAGCTTGTGTGGTTTGACTCATAAAATATTCCTTACTATCTATCTTCATTTCCTTACGTCTTATGACTACCCTGGGGGTGATTCATTTACTCGGAAATGGAAGATATAATTAGCAGCACCGAGAGATACATGTACAGATCATTGACATTCTAGAAACTTTACTGAAATACAAACAAGATATACAGATCACGGAAATCAATTTGGAAAATTCAAATTATCACTGGAAACGACAACCTGATTGAGAGTTGGTGATTAAGATATGCCATAATGAAAACATGCCCATGCAATATACAGAGCATTGTTTTTGTTTTAAAAATGAAAATTTTCACTGAAAAAATTTGATATTTTTCTTATTTTTGCTCAAAACATAGGCGGTTCTAACGAGTACCCACAATCTATGTTTTGGAGCAAAAATAAGAAAAATAGGTATACCCCTGCAAACCCCAGTTTTGCTATATAAAAGTGGGGTATAAGGGGGTAAACTTTACATGGACATGTTTTCCTGATGCTACTTTGAGACAGACAATCTCACATCACTGTCACACTGGATGCACATATGCACATTTACGTGACTGATTTGGAGATTCTCCCCCCCCCCCCACACACACACACACCCTCCCCACCCCCAAGGGTTAGCATTCTATAATATTACCCTGCCTTTAGATATCACAGGTTGCCCTAGGCATAAATTGTATGATAAACAACCAACTCTGTGATTTATGGTTCTAAGCTGGGTGACATGAATGGCCACTTGCAGCATTAACATGCAAGACCTTGGGAGCACAATGTAACCAATTTCCTTTTCAGGAGATTAATTCTCTGTCTGGACAATTATAGAGAAATCATAACAAATGGGAACTGTCTAAGGAAAAATGTCCATGACATCAGGAAAATATGTCTGTGCAATGTATACTCCCGTATACCCCACTTTTATATAGCAAAACTGGGGTATTGAGGGGTATACCTATTTTTCTTAAATTTTTGCTCCAAAACAAAAATTAGATTGTGGGTATTTGTTAGAACCGCCTCGCCCCACAATCTATGTTTTGAGCAAAGATTTGTAAGAAAAATATCAAACTTGTTCAGCTGAAAATTTTCAATTTTTACAGTTGAAAAAAATCCATATATCGCAAGGGATTGTTTTCGTAATGAAATTTATGACTATGTACAACATACTGAGCACTTATTTTCACAGCTATTTCATTTTGTGATACATTCTTAAAGCATATTTTTCTCAGCAAATTTTCGAATTATGAAAAACTGACAAATGCAAGTACATGTATAATGTACAAGACACAAACTGGCCGGTAGAGTCATAGAAGCGTAAAATCTGGGACTTGGGGAAAAGAGGGACTGTACTATATGCGAAGCAAATACAAAGACACTGATCACTAGTGATCAGTTGAGCAGTTACTACACAGCTGATCTGTGTCTTTGTTTTCACACATGCAAAAATACACTTTTCAGATTGCACAGAGTTGCAAAGGTTGTTTGTCACCTTTTCTGATAACAAGTTATCGAAATGCATGTGAATTGAATATTAAATCATCCCTTGTTAGGACATAACAGGAAATTAACAATTCCATGATGCTATAAAATGACAGAAAAATAAGTTTGTTTAAAGAGACATTCACACCAGAAGTACATTTCTGCATTTATCAACCATTTCAACATCATCAGGAAAACATGTCCCAAACCCCATATATATATAGAAAAACTGTGGTATGCAGAGGTACATTTGTATACCTATTTTTCCTCCAAAACATAGATTGTGGGTATACGTTAGAACCACCTCAGCGAGGCGGTTCTAACGTGTACCCACAATCAATGTTTTGAGCAAATTATTAAAAATATCATTTTTTTTCCAATGAAATTTTCATTTTTTTACAGCTGAAAAAATCTCTATATATTGCATGGGCAAGTTTTTGTAATGTTCTAGTTTATCATGTTAACCAGTGTACAAGAACTCAAAACACTGCATGGAACATGGTTTATTGTAAGCGGACAAGAGTTAAATCCATAGTCAACAGCTAAAATTTATGGTCATGACGGTCAGTTGCCCTAGTCACACTGTTCCTGGGCTAGAACCCTTGATGCAGGCTGCAGCAGTACTTAGTGCACATTTCTTCATACTATTAAACTGACCAATGCTATTCTCGAATCAACGGCAGAGTAAGAATGGCCATTATTGCATAAATACCCGTGTCACGTGTCACGCAATATTAACAGCCATTTATCAATGAAGAGAAAGCCATGCATTAATATTGAAATTCACGCGCGCACGTGCTGTTAATACATGGTTTTTACTTATGCTCGTTACCGGGCGCCACGCAAAGCACGTGCTAATAATGAGAAATTGAAGTCCGACCGGAACGAGCATAGAAACGAAAGCTTTTAC
Source organism: Rugalucina vietnamica (assembly GCA_964017185.1). Lineage (NCBI taxonomy): Eukaryota > Metazoa > Mollusca > Bivalvia > Lucinida > Lucinidae > Rugalucina > Rugalucina vietnamica. The sequence goes on along the minus strand of OZ024878.1, from coordinate 20,058,780 downwards.
GCGTATGAAAATGTGGTGAGGCTGTAAAATATGTGCACCATTATTTCTTTCTTTTCTGCAGAATTTATGCAATAATAGCGATCAAAAATGTTTTTGTCATTCATTAACATTCGCTAGGTCCCACGGGCAGTGTTGAAAACTAAACTTCGGGCGCAGCTGCGGCCGAAGTTTTCAACACTGCCCGAGGGACCCAGCGAATGTTAATGAATGGAAAATCATGTTTGATCCCTATATAGAAATACTTTCATTGCCAAATGTTCGTGAAAGAAATGTGCCGAACAAGAGGATCATACACGGTAATGATGGATTTCCACACCCATTTTTCAAGGTTATTGGAGTCTTGGTCCAATTGTGGAAAGGCTGGAAACCTATAATATGGCATCAAACAGACTTTATCAATGTCTTTCTTATTCCTTTTCATTCGGGCATCAAACCTCATACTACCAATGCTCTGTCGATATCAATGTCCTTATTATCCGCTTCCAATCTGGTGTAGGACACAAATATTGAACTTAAGCTAGAAAACTAACAAAATCACTTAAACGCCTCAGCCCCGTTATTGAATCTTATAGTTACTGTATGAAAATAATTTGAGCCACGACATGAGAAAACTGGTCTTCAGGGTTTCTCACCATATCCGACACAAATCAGCCTGTACAGTCACAGAAGAAGGCAAAAAGCTTGAACTTTCAGATATATGAGCCACCTCGTGGGAAAACCAACAATGTGGTTTCCGAGCAGGTCCGAAACAAACCGGGCTGTACAAGCACAGAAAAGAGCTAGAAGCTTGAAATTTCGGATTGAAGTAGAGGAGGAATTGTACTATCCGAGTAGCGAAAACAAAGGCGCTGATCAGCTTCGCGGTTTTCGCCTATGCAGACTGTTGGTTTTCCCATGTGCAGGCTGATCTGCCCCTTTGTTTTTGCCATGGCAAAAATCTGGTTTTCTCATTCGGCGGCTCATTTATCCCTGCTGTAATAAAAGAGCCTCAACAAGACAAGTTAACAATGTGGCTTCCACCCGTTCTGATCCAGATCTTTGCCTGCTTCCAAGGAGAAAACCGAGGTCCTTTAACATTTATACAGGGGTTCATATCTAACGCCAGGGTTGCTATGCTCTGTGCCTCACTAACGAACACATACATCGCAATGCAAGTTTTGCTACAGCCTGACTCAGATCAAGGCATAGATCTATGTGTAAAATGTTGTCAATTTCATGATTAATGTCTTTGACAACTGTCCGTCTATTGATCAGTAAAATTATAAACCGCAAAGCGAGAAAGCCGACCAGCGCTGACACAATACCAGCATGTACAGTCACAGAAGATGGCTAGAAACTTGAAATTTTCAATGAAAGAGAAGAGGGAATGTACTATCTGTGTAGACAAAAACAAGGCCCTGCTCAGTTACTACACAGCTGTTCTGCCTCGAAGCAAAGGCAAAACAAAAAGTTTTACTCATGACGAGGCTGAAATTATTAACCCTAATATCAGGGCTTTTTACCATTTCCACTTTGCGTGTAGGCGTAAAAGGTTTACACTTCAGCAAAACTACAGTTTTCATTAACCCATATTTGACGAATGGATTTTCCCATCATTATCAATTAGATGAGTCCACTTTCATTTTTAGGGGTGCTAGGAGTGATTTTTATTTTTTATTCAATTTTTCGATGAAATTCCTCTAAGCAAACAGAATAGCCCCAGATGGGACGCCGCGTTCTGCGGCGTCACATCTGGGGCTATACTGTTTGCCTATGTCCCACAAAAGGGACGCCAGGCTTAAATGAGTTAAATTACTCATAAAAGTATCAAACCAATTTGATAGAAACAGCATTAAAATGACACATATTCAATTTGTGTGCATTTATTGTTGCAATAATATTTTGCAAACCACCACATCATCAAAGAAGTCAAGAACCCTTAGTGGCCACTTGCCCTGTCAACTCCCTTAGACTAAAATTTATCCTGCTCATAAATGTTAAAATTCCAACAACTGTTGGCATTTTAACATTTATTAGCAAAATAAAGTACAAGCTTTGGTGATCTAAACCTTATTTCAATATTTATGAGCAGTTTAGATTTTATGCTCAGCTGAGTTGAGCATGAAAAAAGTTTTATAACATGGGGAGGCGCTGCAAATTTGATTCCTGCCTTCTGCAGATTTATGAGTATTGGGATCAACCATGGTTTTGAGTGTTCAAACATTCGATGGATCACGAGGAAGGTGTTTGAACACAAGGCCGCAGGCCGCGTGTTCAAACACCTTCCGAGTGATCCAGCGAATGTTTGAACACTGAAACAAACCATGGTTGATCGCTATTCTTGCATTTTCAGTTCTCTTGAAAATAACATTAGCAACGTAAAAACTCACCGAAACTAGAAATGCGTGTTTGTAAAACACTATGCCCCCAACTGTATGCTTGTCCCTAAACTGGCAGTTTGTATGATTCATTTATTTCATTCGAATGCAGTCAAATTCAGAATGTAAGCTTTTTTGCAGGCGAGTTAGAACTGAAGTAAAAATCTAAAAATGGAGTAATTTTGTCAAAATTTGACAGAGAGTCCTAAAACGTTAATCAGGTGATCTTCTCAGCCCCAACCAGCATACCAAATATGAAGGCTCTAGCCAGCTAGCTCAAATACGTTTTGAGATATCTTGCACACATTATTCCAACAAGGGGCATAACACATACATGAAAAAATACAGGTCAACTATTTTTTCATGAGGAATCTGTATATGAAATTTCAAAACCCTATAATTCACCGTTCAAAGGTTTCAAATTTCACCGAAAAGTGGAAAAATCAATCAAAATTTCAAAATTCTGTATTTTTGTAAAAATTTGACAGAAAGTTCTCAAAAGTTAATCAGGTCATCTACTTCTCAGCCCCAACAAGTGTACTAAATATGAAGGCTCTAGCTTCAATACTTTTTGAGATATCTTGCACACAAGATTTTCAAATTTTGTTTTCAAAGGGACATAACTCAAACTAGAAATGCATGTTTGTAAAACACTATGCCCCCAACTGTATGCTTGTCCCTAAACTGGCAGTTTGTATGATTCATTTATTTCATTCGAATGCAGTCAAAATTAATTTCCTGAAGAAGCTGTTCTGTTGCGTCTGTTTTGACCTCCATCCAGAAACAGAATGTAAGCTTTTTTGCAGGCGAGTTAGAAATGAAGTATAACATTAAAAATGGAGTAATTTTGTCAAAATTTGACAGAGAGTCCTCAAAAGTTAATCAGGTGATCTTCTTCTCAGTCCCAACCAGCATACCAAATATGAAGGCTCTAGCTAGCTAGCTCAAATACGTTTTGAGATATCTTGCACACAAGATTTTCAAAATTTGTTTTCAAAGGGACATTATTCCAACAAGGGGCATAACACGTACATGAAACAAATACAGGCCAACTATTTTTTCATGAGGAATCTGTATATGAAATTTCAAAACCCTATCATTCACCGTTCAAAAGTTTCAAATTTCACCGAAAAAGGGAAAAATCAATCAAAATTTCAAAATTCTGTATTTTTGTAAAAATTTGACGGAAAGTTCTCAAAAGTTAATCAGGTCATCTGCTTCTCAGCCCCAACAAATGTACCAAATATGAAGGCTCTAGCTTTAATACTTTTTGAGATATCTTGCACACAAGATTTTCAAATTTTGTTTTCAAAGGGACATAACTCAAAAAAGGGGCATAACTTGGCCATACAAAAAAATACGGGTCAACTATTTTATCATGAGGAATGTGTATATGAAATTTCAAAACCCTAGCATTCACCGTTCAAAAGTTTCAAATTTCACCGAAAAAGGGAAAAATCAATCAAAATTTCAAAATTCCGTATTTTTGAAAAATTTGACAGAAAGTTCTCAAAAGTTAATCAGGTCATCTACTTCTCAGTCCCAACAAGTGTACCAAATATGAAGGCTCTAGCTTCAATACTTTTTGAGATATCTTGCACACAAGATTTTCAAATTTTGTTTTCAAAGGGACATAACTCAAAAAAGGGACATAACTTGGCCATACAAAAAATACAGGTCAACTGTTTTATCATGAGGAATGTGTATATGAAATTTCAAAACCCTAGCACTCACCGTTCAAAAGTTTCAAATTTCACCGAATAGTGGAAAAATCAATCAAAATTTCAAAATTCCGTATTTTTGTAAAAATTTGACGGAAAGTTCTCAAAAGTTAATCAGGTCATCTACTCCTCAGCCCAAACAAGTGTACCAAATATGAAGGCTCTAGCTTTAATACTTTTTGAGATATCTTGCACACAAGATTTTCAAATTTTGTTTTCAAAGGGACATAACTCAGAAAAGGGGCGTAACTCGGATATGAAAAAAAATACGGGTCAACTATTTTTTCATGAGGAATGTGCATATGAAATTTCAAAACCCTAGCATTCACCATTCAAAAGTTAACATACAGACAGACAGACAGACAGACAGACAAGCCGAAAGCAATATGCCCTTCCAACTTTTTCAAAGTTGGGGGCATAAACAGCAGAGCTTCTTCAAAGTCGGCCATTTTGTTTCTACGAAACACATGACTTCGTGTCGCATTGACCAATGACGTCGCCCAAAACCCATGTTCAAACGGCACGTGAATTTCATGATTTGAACATGGGTTTTGCTGTTTGAACACGGCTTTCAACCAATCGAAAACGGCCTCAAACAGCTATGCGCATAGATATCTATGCAAGAATATGGCATTAAACCAAGGTCCTGTCTCAGTATGACCTTGGCTGTTAGAGGGATGTTAAACCTCAAATCAAGCAATCAACATCGTCAGCAAAGAACTAAGCCTTTTTATATTAAAAGATCAGCTAAACTGATTATGTGGCTCTAACTAAAAACCATAAAACTCCTAAATTTTTAATTTCTCAGAATGACAGGGAAAATGACAAGCAAATTGGCCGCTTATAATGCCATCAGGAAAACATGTCCATGCAATGTATACCTCCTTATACCCCACTTTTATATAGCAAAACTGGGGTATAGAGGGGTATACCTATTTTTTTCTTATTTTGCTCCAAAACATACATTGTGGGTACTCCTTAGAACCGCCTCGCCAAGACAGTTCTAGCGAGGCGATTCTAACGTGTACCAACAATCTATGTTTTGAACAAAAATACGGAAAATATCAAACTTTTTTCGCTGAAAATTTTCAATTTTTACAGCTGAAAAAATTCCACATATCGCATGGGCAAGTTTTAGTAATGAAGAAATGGAATGTGGATTGCAAACACATACACTTTGGCCTGTTTGTTCAAAACCTTGAGACAAAATGTCATAAAGCATGGTGGCCAAGTCAATCCAATTCCATTACGAAAACTTGCCCATGCAATACAGTAATTTTTTCAGGTCAAAATCGATAATTTTCAGAGGAAAATTTTTGATAGTTTTCTTATTTTTGCTCTAAACATAGATTGTGGGTACACGTTAGAACCGCCTCGTCGAGGCGGTTCTAACGAGTACCCACAATCTATGTTTTGGAGCAAAAATAAGAAAAATAGGTATACCCCTGCATATCCCAGTTTTACTATATAAAAGTGGGGTTTAAGGGGGTATTCATTGCACGGACATTTTTTCCTGATGTTAATCCAACTCATAATGGTAAAAACAGTCTGTGAATCGTTAATATCATCGCAATGGTGACACTCACTGATAAAACCTTCTACAGCTCCTTCTTCAACAACAGAACAGAATGATATTTTACTCATACTAGAAACAAACTCTATACAATAGATCAATGCAGACTATAGAAAACCATGTATCCTCCAGTTCAAACTTCAGTCACTGCTTTGTTTTGTGGTTTAACATCCCAGTCAACAATTTTTTAGTCATGTCTGGACAAAGCTGCAATTCCTGGGTATTAACCAGTAATATGGAGAGTTCATGTTTCTTGTTCAAGGACATAACCTGGCCCCAAGGTTATAAAACTTTTTTCATGCTCAACTCAGCAGAGACTAAAATTTATTCTGCTCATAAATGTTAAAATACCAACAATTGTTGGCATTTTAACATTTATCAGCAGGATGAATTACAGACTTTGGCATTATAAACCTTCAAATTCAATATATTTTAACTATTTTGGTATTTATGTGTAGTTTAAATTTTATGCTCAGCTGAGTTGAGCATGAAAAAAGTTTTATAACCTCAGGGCCAGGTCATAGTGGGGTTCAAACCCTCAAACTCTCAATCCAGTCTGATACACTAACTATTAAGCCACTGCTCTTTTCTTACAAGAGGTAGAGAGCCTAACCTTCATTGAAACAATAAGGGGAAACAACTTCTATAGCTATTGTTGATCGGTCTTATCCAGTTCTCATTCTTGGCATTGTTGAGACAATACTAAAGACAAACAAATGAGCCGCAACGCGATAAAACCTGTCTTAGGGGTTTCTGACAAGTTCCGACACAAACTGGTTGGTCTGTGCACCCGAAGAAGAGGGTAAGAATCTTGAAATTTTGAATTCAAGAAGAGGAATTGTTCTATCCATGTAGCGAAAACAAAGGCGCTGATCAGCTTCGCAGTTACTGTGAAGCTGATTTGCGTGTTTGTTTTCGCATAGGCAAATATCCGATTTTCTCATGACGCGGCCCAAATCATCATGAGCCAAAAGATACAATAGCCGCCCCATAAGAAATCCAACAAAATCTATAGACGAAAAAAAAGACGCAGATCAGCTGTGGCACAGCTGATCAGCGTCTTTTTTCGCTACATTGATAGAACAATCCCTCTTCTTTTTAAATCCAATATTTCAAGCTTCTAGCCTGCTTCTCTAACCATACAGGCCGGTTTGTGTCAGAGCTGGTCAGAAACCTACATTGTTGGTTTTCACATTGTCAAATAATGCAGTTCATATGAGCCGCAGCATGAGAAAAGTGGATTTTTGCTTATGCAAAACAAAGTGGCAGATCCGCTTCGCAGTAACTGGGAAGCTGATCAGCGCCTTTGTTTTCGCTACACTGATAGCAAATTTCCTCTTCTACTTGTATACTACATTTCAAACATCTACCCTACTTTAGTGACTGCACAGACAGGTTTATGTCAGAGCTGGTCGGAAACCCCAAAGACCGGTTTTCTCTTGTCGCGGCTCATATGATCCTTATTTTTTTTTTAAACTAAACAACACCACCTACCTGTAAGAATGTCTATTCCTCATATCATAACCCATCCCCTCCGACTTCCGTCTGTCAGCTAACATGTCATATTCTTTGATACTGATATTTTCATCGCCGAAACTCACTCGTCTCGGGGCGTCATTTGAAGGCAGGAGTAACTTGTCCATGACAGTGTCATTCACTTCATCCTGATAATTCAAAGAATAAATTGAGCCGTGACGTGAGAAAACCGGTCTTCGGGGTTTCCGACCAGGTCCGACACAAACCGGCCTGTGCAACTACAGCATGTGAATAGAAGCTTTAAGTTTCGGATTTAAGAAGAAGAGAAATTGTACTATCCGTGTAGTGAAAACAAAGGCGCTGATCAGCTGTGCAGTAACTGCACAGCTGATCTGCACCTTTGTTTTCGCATAGGCAATAATCCCTTTTTCTCACAATGCGGCTCAATTAACAAAATAGCATAGTGGCAGAGCATCCGACTCCGATTGAGAGGTCCTGGGTTCGATCCCCACTGTTGTGTCCTTGAGTTAGACACATTTACTCCCCGGAGTACTGGTAAAAACCCAGAAAGCGGTGGCTCCATCCTGACATGACTGAAAATTGTTGACTGGGACGTTAAACCTCAATTCAAACAAACAAATTAATGCATATAATGTTTGTTTTGCAGTTTAACATCCCAGTCAACAGTTTTTCAGTCATGCCAGGATGAAGCCATTGCTTCCTGAGAGTTAATGTGTCTTGCTCAATGACACAACACAGCACCAGTGGGGTTTGAATCTCTGATTTCGTGACGATCAGCTTCACGATTACCATGAAGCTGATCTGCGTCTTTGTTTTCGCATATGCAGATTGTTGTTTTTCTCATGCAGCGGCTCAAATACACATGAGCCGCCTCATGACAAAACCAACAATTTGCACAGGCCAAAACAAAGACGCAGATCAGCGCCTTTGTTTTCGCTACTCGGATAGTACAATTCCTCTTCTACTTAAATCCGAAATTTCCAGCCTCAAGCCATCTTCTGTGCTTGTATAGGCCGGTTTGTGTCGGACCTGTTCGAAATCCAAATTGTTGGTTTTCCCACGAGGCGGCTCATATATAGTTGAAACAGCCATGAAATGTGAACTTGATCAACTTGAGAAAAGAAAAACATCATTTTGTCAACTCTTTTTGCATTGATGCTCATATTTTCTGTCATACATGGGGCAAAAGTAATTTTACAGGCAACATTTTCCATTAAACGCCAAGTTAAAAACACATGGGAACAATTTAAAGAAGATGATGTTCACAAAAGCAATCTATTCACACTATTGACTGGAGTGTTTTTCGTTTTTTTTTTCTAATTTGAACCGTAACGCATATCAAAAACACATGAAGTGGAGGCCAAAATATTCAAAACAAGCCTTCAGGGTTTGCTAACCAAAACAAATATCCAAATACAACCAACTTGATTCAGAACTGTCAACACAGAATGATGAGACCAATACATAAGCCTGCAGGATGCAAATACTTGTGTGAGAATAAAAAGAATCTATGATTGGGTCGAGGCTGAGACAAGGAAATCGCAGGCAAGTTTTCATCCGAGGCTCTGCCGAGGATAAGACTCGAAGAATCTGAAAACGAGTCAGAGATTTCCTTTCTCGGCCTGAACACCATCATTGATTATTTTTCTCACCCATCACTTAAACCATTATGACTCTCAATAGGCTTCAAATGCTGTTCAGGCAGCCGTTTTGTTTTTTTCCATTGTTTTAAAAAATAAAACTAATTTGTATAATATGCACTCCTGTAAACTTCCTGAAACTAACACCTACATGTTTAATTTTGTATGGATGTACACATAAAGATGTACATTGTACATTTCTATTGGCTAAATACAGAAATGATTGGCATTTTGAGACAAGCTAAAATGTACTTAGTACCTTGGACAGGCACATAATGGGATATGCTTGTCTGATGGGTGAGAACAATTAATCTTGGATCAGAATGATCCCTGGAGGGTTGTTCCTTGAGAGGTTTTAACTCCCTATTGTCACATTAATTTCAACTGTGTTAGTTGTTCTCAGTCACATTGGTTGTCTCTGGATAACCAGTGCGTTATGCCCCAGTCATTTGTATCCCCAGCTCCCCTAGAGCCGGGGAATAGAGGGGCTTTTACCTTTTCCCGCTAAAAGCCCGGCACTGCAGGGTCAGACTTGTGGTAGAATCCCTGCTAAAAGCCTGGCACTGCAGGGTCAGATTTGTGGTAGAATCCCAGGTTAAATCCTGACACTTTAGCCCCGCTTTGTCCCCGCTATCCCTGGCCCTAGGAGGGCCGGGTATACAAATGACCGGTATATTATACCAACCTTATGGTTATCCAGATCAGAACCATTCAGTGTCCACAACACTTTATTAGAATCTGGTGATCCCTCAACACCGTTTGGTCCCATTGTAGCATCCCTAGTGTCATTTGTTCCTGAATTATCAACGCCAGTATCATCAATGTTCAGATCAGGTATGAATTCACTTGATATGGTTTTATCTATTTTGTCCCTTGCAACAACTTCTTCAGTTTGAGCTTTGGTGGTAACACTGGTGTCGCCATTCTGTTTTTCAGAAAAGGCATTCATATTCTCATTGTTAGAGTCAATATTATCATCCTGAGCTTTGACTGTTCTTTCATTTTCATCACCTGGGACTTTATCTGCTGATATATCTGAATTTTCTTTAGAAGCTTCAGTAGTTCCTCCTTTAATGCCTATTTGTATACTATCTTCATTATTTGTATCTCCTTTATCTTCAGGAGAATACCTAGCACTATCAGTATTTTCTTCATTCACCAAATCTGATTTATCCATTTTAATTTCTTTTCCAGCTCAATCTGAAACTGAATGATGTGTGCAATTTTCAGCAAGGATCAGCAATTTCTGTGTAAACTTCTTTTCTGATCAATGAATATTATTCATCATTAGTGATATCTGCAACAATGGTATCTCTATTTATATCATAACTAGTTGGTGTTCCAGACAGGGTTCAATATTATCTGTGCATCCATTTGAACTCTGGTCAGCTGAGTCTGAAAATATACAATAAAAACACTTTTTATATCATGAGAAAATTCATTATCAATGTTTCCAACCAGGCCCCAAGGTTATAAAAGTTTTATCATGCTCATCTCAGCTGAGCATGAAATTTAAAGTGCTCATCAATACTAAAATAGCCTAAATAAATTGAAATTTCCCAATTAGATCAACAAAGCCTGTAATTTATGCTGCTTATCAATGTTAAAATGCCAACAATTGTAGGCATTTTAACATTTATGTGCAGGAATTTTTTTTTTTCATTCAGTTTTACGTCCCTTTCAAGATTAATTCAGCTCATATGAGATGGGCCAATCAGTAGGTGGGGCGAAAATGGAAGAACCTCGAGAAAAACCATCTGACACACCCGCAAGCAGAACTTGGCTTGTCTCACATGTGGCCGGAGCGGGGCTCGAACCCACACCAGACACAGCGGTGAGATGATCGAGTGATTAAGAAACAATGCTCTTAACCGCTCGGCCACTGGGGCCGCTCAGGATAAATTTTAGCCTCAACTGAGCTGAGCATGAAAAAAGTTTTATAACCTCAGAGCCAGGTCTGATACGAACATGTTTTGTCTTCGAAGATGGTTATAGACTATATATGCTTTTAATCTAACAATTTTTTAAAAGAAAAGGGATTGCACTCTTTATGTTGCAAAATGGCATTGAATGTTAAAGCCCAGTTCATATGCACTATGATACTTAGACAAAACCCTTTCACCTTCCAAATCTAAAATGCGCTTGATGACATGTTTTCGCGTGAAACAGCTCAATTTTTAACAATGTAGCCCATTATCAGTTTGTCAAAAAGGTCTAGAGCATCTCAATTAAAATCAAGTTGATTAATTCCAAGTCAAAAGTATAATCAAGGGTGGTGCTTTGTTAGTTTACTCCTTCGGTACACGGAAACTTTTCTTCACCCAGTTTTTCTTTAATAGAATGATGCGTAATGTGCACTTTTCAGAAAATTCATATCTAAAGCCCTGTTTTAAGCATATATTTACCATTTCCGTCAAAGATATTCAATTTCCATCCATATCCACACATAATACTAGAATCTATTTGAGAGATACTGATAAAAATGCCAAAGATCAAACACCTAGCGGTTTCTTCCTTTACAATTATTTCCTTTTAAGAAAGAGAATATTAACAAGTAATGACAGAAATCAAATGAAAGAAATTAATATCTGAGTATCTCATATTCTTAAAGGTTAGAAGTTCCTGCCATTAATGCGAGGTGACAAATATCTTGGAGCGTGACAAAATCTGCTTCTTTTTTTATGTGAATACATGTAAAAAGAAGCAGATCATGCAGCTCTCAATATCGCAATGCAGCTCTTATCTGCAAGTTTTGGCTTCACTAAATGAACAGAAAAATATCAATCAATATATCTCCCAAATCTTTGTCCCACAAGCTATTCCCCATTAAGGTTCACATCATTACTAGTGTCGTCTGAACAGTCCAGTTTGTGTCAAACCTAGTTATGCAATACCCCAAAGACAGGCTTTTTCAAAGGACAACTAGCTCAATATCATATGAATCTCGTCATGACAAAACCGGATTATTGCCTATGCTAAAACAAAGGCGCAGATCAGATGTGCACTAACTGCACAGCTGATCAGCGCCTTTGTTTCCGCCACTCGGATAGCACAATCTCTCCTCTACTTATATCCAAAATTTCAAGCTTCCAGCCCACTACTGTGACTGTACAGGCCCGTTTGTGTCGGACCTGGTTGGAAACCCCAAAGACCGCATTTTTCAAAGGACAACTAGCTCAATATCAAATTGCTGTCTCCTACAAGTCTTGTTTGAGCCCCTGCATGAAAGAACCAACTTGTTCATACTCGACCTATTTAAATAAGCAGCAGCATAAGTAAATCAACAACATGCATAGGCAAAAACAAAGGTGCAGATCAGCTGTGCAGTAATGCACCAGTCATTTGTATCCCCGGCCCCCGGGACCGGGGAATAGCGGGGCTTTTAACTTTTCAAATTTTAAAGCCCTGGTAAAAGCCCCGCCGTGCGAGGATCAAATTTTTGGTTAAACCCCTGGTAAAAGCCCCGGCCCCCCGGGGACTGACTATATAATGAGGAACAACAAATGACCTTATCTTAAATCACCTATTCCATGGTGGTGAGATTAGGCATTAGTTGGCCTAGTGGTTTCAGAGAATTTGAACACACACACACCGAGTCTTTGGCATTATTAAAATGGAATTAATACATGTTCTTGAAATTGTGCTTACTGGAATACAACAGATGAAATTAAATGTGAAAATACAGCTAAATGGTTCTGGCAGTTAATGCGAGACACTTATGTTTGAAAGTGTGATTGGACACAAAAATGCAAGAAATGAATCAATGAGTGTTGACACAGACCAAATATATCTGTAAATGTTGCATATAGCAATGGAAGAGGACAAACTTTGCACACATTACAGTTTCTGCAGACACCTTTATTTCCAACCTTATTGAATTTATAACCTGATACACACACATATACTATAAGACTTAAGTTTAGCATTTTTTTCATCCATCATTATTTTCAAAATCAAATGTTTGAAAACTTTACATACGCTTTTAATATGTCAAGTGATGCTCAAATTCATGTTTCGAGACGAGTTTGTGTGTTTTTCTCACGTCCAGGTGTTGCTACGTTACGTTTAAAAAATCATGCAAATCATGTGCCCAGCATTCCACGTGCATCACATGTTATCAAGTTTTGCCTTGTTTGATTGGTAAAAGTGTCGTAACGAATAAACCGGAATGACATTTGAAAAATTCCGTGAGGGGACGCCGTCATGGCCTGACGTTAAACCAGCGTTACACGAACATCAATATGCTAAGTGCAGACATTAAGAAAAAGGAAGCCAATTGAAATTTCTTAGTTTGCTAGAGTACGATACAGTGTCCTAGAACCATATTCCATCAGCTGATAGCATCAAAAACCGGCATCATGACGCCAGTCAACGTAAGGCTATCATGATATAGGGCAATGCCAATTTGACGTCATAGTGACGTAATCGGTTTTAGGCAACCACGAATATCAGGTTTGATAATTCATGACATGGAAAGATGGGTTTGTATCGAAACAGCTGACAGGAAACAATCCGCTTGGTGCGAACACCGTGAATATCGCCGTTACGTTTTTGGTCATGTTAACGTTAAACGTAAACGTGCAAGACTAGACTTGACATCACATCAAAACTTACAGGTCTACTAAGCGAATTTTTTCTCGTAAAAGCGAAATCGCACGTCATTTCAGCAATTAAACACATATGGGTTCACCTCGGGAGATAGGCCAAGGAGCAAAATGACGTCAGTTACGTCATACACCGGGGGCGTTACCGGGTACCATAATGGAACCAAATCTCTACGATCATGGTACTGTACTCTTTTTGAGCACAAGAAGATGTGAAATGACTGTTTTGGGAATAAAAGGTTAACTTTTCATGTGGCGAGAAACAATGTGAATTTTGAGGTGACACCCCTGTAAACTTTGACGTAGCGTAATTGCGTCAGGAAAAGATGGCTTTCCGGCGAAATGTGGAAATTGTGGTTCCTTAAAGATTAAAGATTGATGGGTTAAAGGGTTTAGTTCAATTCATCTTGATACCAATTTGCAATTTCGAAATCAAATAAAAATTGCTAAACTTAAGTCTTATAGTATATATAGCAAAAACTGAATGGAACTACTGGATGTTGACTACGGCTATTTTTCCCCGCTATATTGGCGGGAAGTTAAAACCCTGGCACATCCCCGGCACTGCCGGGACACATCGCAGGTTAAACCCCGGCACTTAAGCCCCGCTATACCCCCGCTATCCCCGGTCCCGGGGGGGGCCGGGGATACAAATGACTGGTGCATAACTGCACAGCAGATCAGCGCCTTAGTTTTCGCTGCAGGGATAGTACCATTCCTCCCCTTCCTAAATCTGAATTTTCAAGCTTCTAGCCTTCTTCTGTAGCTGCACAGGCCAGTTTGTGTCAGATCTGGTCGCAAACCCCAAAGACTGGTTTTCAGCTTCTGACAGATAAGACTATAATAAGACAGCAGATCCTCAGACTAATCTGAAATTTTGCTGGTGTACAGATGGGTCATCTGCAGCTTTACTTCCTCTTTTCTGCGACTTCTAAGTACAAGAATGGTTCTGATGACATAAACCAATTTCTGAGAATTCTTTTTGTCTCTAAAAGCTCTTGTCATAACATCAAAATATACTCATAATCAATAAAAAAGTTATCAAAATCCAAATACATGTATTAATGATTTTAATGATTTACGTCCCTTTCAAGATTATTTCAGTTCATATGAGATGGGCCAATTACTAGGTGGGGCGAAACAGATGAACCCGGAGAATAAACACCTGGCATACCCACAAGCAGAACTTGGCTTGTCTCACATATGCCCCCTGTAGGGCTCGAACGCACACCAGACATAGCTGCAGTGAGAGAAATATTTTTCTGAAATAGGACCTACAAATTTCACGTTGTTGGCAGTTCAATATGAACTGAGCCACGTCGTGGGAAAACCGGTCTTCAGGGTTTCCGACCAGGTCCGACACAAACTGACCTGTACAGTCACAGAAGCAGATAGAAGCTTGAAATTTTGGATAGAAGTAGAGGAGGAATTGTACTATCTGAGTAGCTGATCTGTGCCTTTGTTTTTGCACAGGCAAAAATCTGGTTTTCTCGTGACGAGGCCCAACTAATAAGCATTTTCTTCCAAAGCGGGGAAAAGGCTGGGATACAGGGGATTCATTTGTATGTTAGAGTTGGTGTATTACCGTTACAAAATGTTCAACAGCAAAGGTCATGTCGGGACTGTCAGCTGTTGTAGCCTGTGCTTAAGGAAGAAAAACAGATCTAAGATCTTATCTTCAGATCTTTATCACGGGGGTGATTCAAATGATGCTACCTGTGCTGTTGTAAGATTACATGCAAAAACTTGTTGTTGTCCGAGTATATCGACAATCGTATCATATCTCTGACGACATGAAATCACAAGTATCATATTTATGGCCATCGACCATTCACTCGGACAACAGCAATATTTTGCATGTGATGGTATACAAAGTACTCGGACGACAGCACAGGTAGCATCATTTGAATCACCCCTGTGTTAATTATAATGGTAAATATAATAATGCAAACAAGTTATCTTTACATCTTGACAGAAAATTTAAGTAATTATCAATAAACATGGAGTTAGCCAGAGTTCACCATCTAAACCTAATTCTTAAATTAAGGTAGAAATTGCTAAGCACATCTGCACTGTTAACAATATTCCAAGGAAGCTTCTTATGCAAGGTCAAAAAGATATTAGACACCAGGCGGGGAAAGAAAATCATCATCATCATCATCATCATCATCATCATCATCATCATCATCATCAATTTCATCTCCCTCTACAATACTTTCACCAAACTACCAATGGGTCAGCTAAGGCTCTAATCGTTGAAAATCATCATCATCATCATCATCATCATCATCATCATCATCATCATTATCAATCATAATCCATCCAACTTCCTTGCCACCACTCAACCCATAAAAACCGGAGAACATTCCAAATTCTACTGTCCTAATTGGCTAATATCTTGAACGTTTTCCCCTTCTTATATATATATATATATATATATATATATATATATATATATATATATATATATATATATATATATATTTTCTCTTATTCTTTTTGGCCATTTCCACACGCCCTCCACGTAATACTCTTTTTGAGGTGTATGGAGTATATGGCAGACTCAGAATACAAAATATTTTTTCCAAGCTAGTACAATTTTCCATGTTCCCATTAGATATAAAATATTGCTTTATTTCGCTTTCTGGAAATAGACTTAAAGGTCATATTCTGCCTAGTAAGGCCAGAGAAAATTAATGTTTAGATTCTCATCCCCGCCCGCCCCTGTCTGAAACCGCCCGCCCCGTCGTTTTTTATTTGTCAAAAAAAAAAAAAAATAAAAAACGAAAAAAAAAAGAAAAGGCCGAACCGACCCTACGCGAATGTTTCGGCCCGGACGCGAAAAGCTCTTCAACTGAAAACATTGAAAAGTTCTACTTTCGATTTCGAGTTATTGGAAAGGTGAAATCGAGTCGTTGTTTCTCGAACTTTTTACCGATTTTCAAGATGTTTCTTGTCATATGGATCCGAAAAGGAACTGAAACAATTAAACCTTGGTTCGGTATCAAGGCAGCTACAGAAATTGTCACATTGGCGGACCTTTTTGAGGAGTACAGACGCGGTGCAATTGACCATAAGCCTCCGTTGGAACTTGGAAAAAAACTGTATTAAAGTATACATGGGGCGAAATAAAAGTCATAGTTTATATTCAGGTATTGAATGAATAAAGTCCAGAAAAGTATATTTCACTTTAGCTTCCTACAATACTTGCAAATATAAATACACCGGGCTTCATATCGTCAGATCTTGATCAGCATCACCAAACCGAACGGTAGTCTGATAATAAAAAATAAAAAATAAAAATGCCCCACCCGCCCCATTTTTTTCCAAAAATTTGGATGAGAATCTAAAAATTAATTTTCTCTGGCCTTAATACAGTTAATTAAAGATTTTTTTACCTGTTAATGACAATCTAGAATAACAGTTCTATTCTTCAGGCATTTTTCCAGCACTTTCAAGTAACAGCATTTGAGCCGCCTCCTGGGAAAACCAACAATGTGGTTTCCAAACAGGTCGAACACAAATCGAGCTGTACAATCACAGAAGCAGACTAGAGGCCTTAAATTTTGGATTTAGAAAGCAGAGGAATTGTACTATCCATGTAGCGAAAACAAAGGCGCTGATCAGCTTCACGGTTACCGCGAAGCTGATCTGCGTCTTTGTTTTCGCATATGTAGATTGTTGGTTTTCTCATGGGGCGGCTCATTTTTTTTCATGATTTACGTATCACATTCATTTACACATGCAAGGTCCCTTAGGTAGTGTTGAAAACCGAGGGCACAGCCCCCTGTTTTCAACACTTCCTCGGGACCTTGCATGAATGTTTATGAATGGAAAGGTAAAAGTAGACAATAATCAGGAATGTGTGCAATCAAAAAGAAATTTCCACTCCAAAAACCAAGGTGATGGGAAAAAACTAAATTTACAGACAATCAGGTACTAATACTAAGAGAACATATCGTAAGCCGAGTGAGCAGCTATTTCCCAATAGATGGCCACTCAGTTTACCGAACTATAAATATGAAAACACACATAAGGCAAACAGCACAAAAATTCAACACCAAAACATAATACAATTAGAACCACAACAGAAGTATCCCCTTGGGATGAAAGGTAATATCAAAGTACTGGGGGGCTTAAACCAGTTTCATTATGAAAACTTGCCCGTGCAATAAACAGAGACTTTTTATAAGCTTTAAAAATTGAAAATTTGCAGCTGAAAATTTGATATTTTTCTTATTTTTGCTCAAAACATAGATTGTGAGTACCCACAATCTATGTTTTAGAGCAAAAATAAGAACTAGAGGACCATTGGTCCTGTAGCTCACCTGAGAGATTATCACATTGTAAGCTCATGAGATTTAAACTAATTGAGAATCGACCAATGAAAGTCTATGCATGGACACTATTGACCCCCAGGGCATGGCCAAATTTGACCCAGGGGCATGACTGGCACAATTTATAATGGGGACTACCAAACATTGCTACATACAAAATATAGAAGCTCTGGGCCTTTTGGTTTCAGAGAAGAAGATTTTTGTTAGTTTTTCCCATTGTAAGTCTATGGAGACTATCTACCCCCGGGGCGTGGCCAAATTTGACCCCAGGGGCATGGCTGGCACAATTTATGTAGAGGACTATTAGCCATTGCCACATACAAAATATCAAAGCTGTGTGCACTGTGGTTTCAGAGAAGAAGATTTTTGAATTTTTTCCCATAGCAAGTCTATTGAGACTATCAACCTCCGGGGCCTGGCCAAATTTGACCCCAGGGGCATGAATGGAACAATTTATGTAGAGGACCATTAGCCATTGCTACATACCAAATATCAAAGCTGTGGGCCTAGTGGTTTCAGAGAAGAAGATTTTTTATTTTTTTTTCCCATAGTAAGTCTATGGAGACTATCAACCCCCGGGGCGTGGCCAAATTTGACCCCACGGGCATGAATGGCACAATTTGTGTAGAGGACCATTAGCAATTGCTACATACCAAATATCAAAGCTGTGGGCCTAGTGGTTTCAGAGAAGAAGATTTTTTTAGTTTTTCCTATTGTAGGTCTATGGAGACTATCGACCCCCGGGGCGTGGCCAAATTTGACCCCGGGGACATGATTGGCACAATTTATGTAGAGGACCATTAGCCATTGCCACATACAAAATATCAAAGCTGTGGGCCCTGTGGTTACAGAGAAGAAGATTTTTTAATTTTTTTCCCATAGCAAGTCTATGGAGACTATCAACCCCCGGGGCGTGGCCAAATTTGACCCCAGGGGCATGAATGGCATAATTTATGTAGAGGACCATTAGCCATTGCTACATACCAAATATCAAAGCTGTTGGCCTAGTGGTTTCAGAGAAGAAGATTTTTTTAGTTTTTTTCCTATTGTAGGTCTATGGAGACTATCGACCCCCGGGGCGTGGCCAAATTTGACCCCAGGGGCATGATTGGCACAATTTATGTAGAGGACCATTAGCCATTGCCACCTACAAAATATCAAAGCTGTGGGCCCTGTGGTTTCAGAGAAGAAGATTTTTTATTTTTTTTTTCCCAGAGTAAGTCTATGGAGACTATCAACCCCCGGGGCATGGCCAAATTTGACCCCAGGGGCATGAATGGCACAATTTATGTAGAGGACCATTAGCCATTGCTACATACCAAATATCAAAGCTGTGGGCCTAGTGGTTTCAGAGAAGAAGATTTTTTTAGTTTTTCCAATTGTAAGTCTATGGAGACTATCGACCCCCGGGGCGTGGCCAAATTTGACCCCAGGGGCATGGCTGGCACAATTTATGTAGAGGACCATTAGCCATTGCCACATACCAAATATCAAAGCTGTGGGCCCTGTGGTTTCAGAGAAGAAGATTTTTTAATTTTTTTCCCATAGTAAGTCTATGGAGACTATCGACCCCCGGGGCGTGGCCAAATTTGACCCCAGGGGCACGAATGACACAATTTATGTAGAGGACCATTAGCCATTGCTACATACCAAATATCAAAGCTGTGGACCTAGTGGTTTCAGAGAAGAAGATTTTTTTAGTTTTTCCCATTGTAAGTCTATGGGACCTATCTGTTGCCATGGAAACCACAATTTTGATACAATCTGCTCCAAAACCTAATGCCATCAATCCCCCAACCCAATTATGGTTCACATTAAATTTGATCAAGATCGGCCTACTAGCTTCAGAAATATTCTTCTTTGAAATTGTGGACGGACGACGGACGGACGGACCGATGGACGGACGACGACGGACGACGGATGCCTGCTTATCCTATAAGCTCACCTGTGAGCCTTCGGCTCAGGTGAGCTAAAAATAGGTATACCCCTGCAAACCCCAGTTTTTTCTATATAAAAGTGGGGTTCAAGGGGGTATACTTTTCACGGACATGTTTTCCTGATGTACAGGGCTCTAATCTCACCCTAAGCTTCTAATAATAATAATAATAATAATAATAATAATAATAATAATAATAATAATAATCTGCAGTGGAAATTCATGTTTGACGACTCAATTGACAACCCGACAGAATTAATATCATGAGGAATAAATAACTAATGCACTGCAAAAGTACAAGATTTCAATTTCGATATGAATGATCTGAAAGGACATTTTGTGATTTCATTATCAAGATGGTAAATATTTAATTAAAATCTTCCTACACAATCAGCTTAATGCATTATTGGTGGCATTAATTTGACTGAATGAGCTACTATGTATTGACTCAAGTATATAACAAGATGCTATAAAAGGTACGTACATTTGCCATAGGTACGAAAGGTTTTTAGCTATATACTCCTTTAAGCTGAGGTGCAACAGTTCAAAAGATATGCAGCACATATTATGCTGCAGCTCCAATACGCAAATTAGTCAACAGGGGAGCGCGGTGGTGTAGTGGTAGAGCAATGGAATCCAAATCGAAAGGTCCTGGGTTTGATCCCCACTGGCAGCACCATGTTGTGTCCTTGAGCAAGGCATTAATTGCACTCCCTAGAGTACTGGTGAATTCCCATAAAGCTGTGACCCCAACCCGACATGACTGAAAAATTTTTGAATGGGATGTTAAACCTTAATACAACAAAACAAACTCAATGCATACATCACTCATTATTATCCCTAAAAAGCTCTGAAAAATAAAGCAAAGTGCCATACAAAAAAAACAAAAAAAAAACAGAGGACCAATGGTCCTGTAAACGCTCACCTGAGATTTGCTGTATATATCTTTGAATATTATTGTAATATACATGTATATTGCCCCAGGGTGGGGGCAGACCAACCCCTGGGGTCCAAATTTTTTTCAGTTTTTTAGAATCACATATTTTCAGTCCATTTGCCCATTTCCTGCAAGTTTTTCCTTTCAAATGACATTTTAACAAATTTCCCCATTCAGATGCATGGGCAACCTATGTTGACCTTGCCGTAAAATAGGTCAAGGTCATCCAAAGGTCATAATTTATAAACACATTGTAGTACTTAATTCCCCGATATGCTTCATGCCAAGTTTCGTTGAAATCTGTCCAGTGGTTCCAGAGATGAAGGATTTTGAAGGGGTTTTACCATATATGGGCATGGTGGCCATCTTGATCATGTGACCTGGATTATTTATAAACACATTGATTCCCCCTTCATATAGATGCTTCCTATAAAATTTGGCTTTGAATGGCCAAGTGCTTTCAGAGAAGAAGATCTTTAAATATTATTGTAATATACATGTACATTGCCCCTGGGGTCCAAATTTTTTTCAGAATCACATTTCTTCGGTCGATTTGCCCATTTCCTGCAAGTTTTTCCTTTCAGGGTGGGGGCAGACCAACCCCTGGGGTCCAAATTTTTTCAGTTTTTTAGAATCACATATTTTCAGTCCATTTGCCCATTTCCTGCAAGTTTTTCCTTTCAAATGACATTTTAACAATTTTCCCCATTTAAATGCATGGGCAACCTACGCTAACCTTGCTGTAAAATAGGTCAAGGTCATCCAAAGGTCATAATTTATGAACACATTGTAGTACTCCAGTCCCCGATGCTTCATGCCAAGTTTCATTGAAATCGATCCAGTGGTTCCGGAGAAGTAGAATTTTGAAGGGTTTTACCATATATGGGCATGGTGGCCATCTTGGTCATGTGACCTGGATTATTTATAAACACATTGGTTCCCCCTTCCCATAGATGCTTCATATAAAATTTGGCTTTGATTGGCCAAGCGGTTTCAGAGGTGAAGATCTTTGAAAATGGTGGACGACGACGACGACGGACGGAAAAAGGACGGACGGACGACGGACGGACGCCAGATCATGGCCATCCTATAAGCTCACCTTGTGAGCCTAACAGCTCAGGTGAGCTAATAAGATTTCAAAAATTTAATTTTCAAGTGAGCAATCTAAGATGCAGCAGTCCAAAATTTAAGTGAAACTCTGTAACTAACCTTTAAGTTGAACATTTTATGAACAAACTGAATGGAGAAAGTAATACAGATCTCCAGTCAAAGTATCTCATAACACATCTTTAGAGCAAACAATAACACATCTTTAGGAATATTTTACAATGTATTTATGAAAGAAGCATCCTGGCTGCCTGTTCTATTATAAACTTCCTCTGTAGTCATAAATATTTGCATCCACCCTCAAGGAAACTGCAGTAACTTCGCCATGGAAGCAAGGAGAAAATGCATCATTTTAAAAAGAGTCAAGTCATGAGAAAACCTGCTATTTTTACACACCTGCCGAGACACAAGAAAACCTGTCTTCAGGGTTTTGGACCGACACAAATATGCCTGTACAGTCAGAGACGATGGCTAAGCACTGTGAGCTTATTTGGCACTAGTCATTTGTAACCACAGCCCCCACCCCCTGGGAATAGCAGAGACTTTATCCCCGCAGGGTGACTGTTCATTGGTAAAACCACCACTGTTTTCCACCCGCAGCCTGCTATTTTTTCATTTCTTATATAAAGCAAATCCCGGGTATTTCCCCCGCATGACGTGGCAAAATTTTGGTCAAAGCCCCGCTAATTTCCACGCCTATCCCCTGTCCTCCTCCTGGTTACAAATGACTAGTGCATTAGAATGAGTACTATCATATGTCATGACAATTTAGGTTCATCTGCATTAAATATTCCCAGGAATCTAGCTGAGAAGATGACGCTAAGCTCCTAAGCCACCGAGAAAGACAATCAGATTAAATTCAGATTGTATCCAACAACCTAAATGTCACAGCAGTTTTTAGAAATATTTGAGCCGTCTCATGAGAAAACCAGCAATGTGGTTTCTGGACAGGTCTGACACAAACTGAGCTTTACAAGCTCAGAAGATGGCTAGAGGCTGGAAATTTTAGATTTAGAAAGTAGAGGAATTGTACTATTTGTGTAGCGAAAACAAAGGCGCTGATCAGCTGTGCAATTACTGCGAAGCTGATCTGCGCCTTTGTTTTCGCATATGCAAAATGTTTGTTTTCTCATGACATGGCTCTTTTTTTCCGTTTAATTTGTATCAGCTTTATTTTCACACATGGGGCTCTGACCATGGGGCTCGTCTGAAAAGAGTGGCATCACAGCAAATTTTCTCTTCCGAGTTTCATCCGACAGTAACCGAGGCTACGTGCTCAACAACAACGTCTTACAGCTTCAAATTTCAGATTTAGAATGTTTCTAAGAACTTGCAAAAAATCCACATCAGCTGATCAGATGCTGAGCTTACATTCTAAGGTGTTTTTTCTTTTTTTTTCTTTTTTTTTATTAATATTGTCATATGAGCCGTGATGCGAGAAAAATGTCTTGTTTTTGATTTCTTTTTAACCAGGTCCAATACAAACCAGGCTGTACAAGCACAGAACATGGCAAGAGGCTGGAAATTTTAAGTTTATAGGAACTAGAGAAATTGAACTATCCTTGTATTGAAGTCAAAGGCGCTGATCAGCTTAGCATTTACTGCGATACTGATCCACACCTTTGTTTTCGCAAATCCAAAATGTTGGTTTTCTCAGGATGCAGCTCATATTGTTATTCCATAGTCGTCACATAAACAGGCCAGTCAATTAATCAGGTAAATGAAAAAAAAAATGTGCAAAACAACTTACGATGATTTCTCTAAAGACCACGCTGTGCTGAGCGGATAATTAAATCAATTAATCCTAAATCACATTAAAATAGATGTTCCGAGTTATACTGAAGTTTAAAGCAAAATCCCAAGTCATGCATTTGCTTAGGCAAAACTTCATAAGAAACTGAAAGAGTCAATGTCAAAATTAATCATATTTTTGTCTTCTTATGATTAAACGAAATTAACCAAGTTTGAAGACATGCAATTAATAACTTCATGATGAGTTTTTGTCTGTGCTGACAAAACTCGATTTTGTAACATTAATTAATGAATTTTTAAATCTTGCCTCAGATAATGGTTTTTCGCAGATTATTTTTGTGTGGTAGATGATAGGAAAATTATAGTCATGTTAAAATCTTGATCACGTTTTTCCTGATTATCTAAGGACCTGTGAAAATTTTGAAAATCGGTCAGCAGATAAAGTTTTAATGGCCAAAATGAATTTTGAATAGGGATTTTGCATTTGGCAAGGGAGGTAATCGATGATCATGAATCCACACTTTTAAAAAAAAAAACTTAAATGTGAAGATTTCGTCTGGGGTAAGCATTAATTTTTTTGTGTCTTTTTATAATCGTTTTGAGCAAACATAATGAAATAAGTAGAATTCATCTTTTTTGCGGGAAAATATTTACCTCCCTTGCATGAGATTTTTGTACACTGAAAAAAAAAATCCCTATTCAAAAATATTTTTGGCCAGAACTTTTTCATTTGTTAACCGATTTTCAAAATTTTTGCTGCACATTTTGAGACAAACTAAATGCTCAATTGTGCCAAGAAAATATTTCATCTACATTTATTATTATCAGGCATTTTTTTTTTTTTTGCTTATTACTATTCAAACTTTACATAATATTATCTTTTTGTTAGGCATGTGAGGTTAGTAATGGTAGAAGAGAAGCCAGTACCTGTCTTATAATGCTGAACGCCAAACAATGTAGCCACTTTGGTATGACACAGCCTGGGATCATGCTCTCAAAGTGGACACTCTAACCATTAGGCTATTAGGACTGGTAACCAGTGCGTTGAATCTGGGTACAGCCCCTTTCACCATGGCCATGTAGATATCAATAAGATAACTGCTAAAATTGATAAAATTCTGCTCTTGTCCTATTTCAAATGTGTGTTCTTAATATGCATTGTATATGTTGTGCAAAGAATTTTGAAATAAAAATGTGCTTTAACCAAACAGTTACAATGTTTTTATCAGAAGAGGTGATACCATTATCTAAAGATAAATGCTGAATAGATAAATTTAAGAACACCTGGCACCTGCAGGGACACTGTTTCACTTCTAAAATAGAACCAGAGGACCAATGGTCCTGTAAACGCTCACCTGAGATCTGCTGTATATATGTATGTTATAGAAAATAGTCCCAGTATAGGGGCAGGTGAAGCCCTTGGGCCATTATTTTTTCAGAATAATCAACATACTGTCCATACAAGTTTTTCCCTTCAAATGACATTTTAACAGTTTACCCATTCCAATACATAGGCAACCATGTTGACCTTGCCTTAAAATAGGTCAAGGTCATCACAGGGTCATGATTTATACATACATTGTAGTACTTGAGTCATCGATGCTTCATGCCAAGTTTCTTCGAAATCGGTCCACCGGTTCCGGAGAAGAAGATTTTTGAAGGGTTTATACCATATATGGGCATGGCAACCATCTTGGTCATGTGACCTTGATTATTTATATATACATTGATTCCCTTATTCTATAAATGCTTCACATGAAATTTGGCTTTGATTGGCCAAGCGGTTTCAGAGGAGAAGATGTTTGAATATTATGGTAATATACATGTATAATGCCCCGGGGCTGGGGCAAATGAGCCCCTGAGGTCCAGTTTTTTTCAGAATCATTAATATTCAGTCCTACTGCCCATTTCCTGCAAGACTTTCACTTTAAATGACATTTTAAAAGTTTTCCCCATTCAAGTGCATTGTCGACCTATGTTGACCTTGCTGTAAAATAGGTCAAGGTCATCCAAAGGTCATAATTTATCAACACATTGTAGTACTTCAGTCCTTGATGGTTCATGCCTAGTTTGTTGAAATTGGTCCATTGATTCAGGAAAAGATGAATTTTGAACGGTTTTTACCATATATGGGCATGACGGCCATCTTGATCATGTGACCTGGATTATTTATAAACACATTGATTTCCCCTTCCCATTGATGCTTCCTATAAAATTTGGCTTTGATTGGCCAAATGGTTTCAGAGCAGAAGATCTTTGAACATTTTTATAATATACATGTATATTGCCCCGGGGTGGGGGCAGACCAACCCCTGGGGTCCAATTTTTTTTCAGAATTACCTACCTTCAGTCCATTTGCCCATTTCCTGCAAGATTTGCCTTTCAAATGACATTTTAACAATTTTCCCCATTCAAATGCATAGGCGACCTATGTTGACCTTGCCGTAAAATAGGTCAATATCATCCAAAGATCATAATTTATACAAACACATTGTAGTACTCTAGTCCCTGATGCTTCATGCCAAGTTTCGTTGAAATCGGTCCAGTGGTTCCGGAGAAGAAGAATTTTGAATTGTTTTCACCATATATAGGCATGGCGGCCATCTTGGTCATGTGACCTTAATTATTTATTTATAAACACATTGATTCCCCCTTCCCATAGATGCTTCCTATAAAATTTGGCTTTGATTGGCCAAGTGGTTTCAGAGCAGAAGATCTTTGAATATTTTTGTAATATACATGTATATTGCCCAGGGGTGGGGGCAGACCAACCCCTGGGGTCCAATTTTTTTCAGAATTACCTACCTTCAGTCCATTTGACCATTTCCAGCAAGATTTGCCTTTCAAATGACATTTTAACAATTTTCCCCATTCAAATGCATGGGCGACCTATGTTGACCTTGCCGTAAAATAGGTCAAGGTCATCCAAAGGTCATAATTTATAAATACATTGTAGTACTCTAGTCCCAGATGATTCATGCCAAGTTTCGTTGAAATCAGTCCAGTGGTTCCGGAGAAGAAGAATTTTGAAGGGTTTTTACCATATATGGGCATGGCGGCCATCTTGGTCATGTGACCTAGATTATTTATAAATACATTGGTTCCCCCTTCCTATAGTCGCTTCATATAAAATTTGGCTTTGATTGGCCAAGCGGTTTCAGAGAAGAAGATCTTTGAAAATGGTGGATGACGACGGATGACGGACGGACGGACGCCAGATCATGGCCATCCTATAAGCTCACCTTGTGAGCCTAACGGCTCAGGTGAGCTAATAAAAAGTTACCTGATTTACACACTAAATGCTCGAATGGCAAACTTGTGTGAAAGGGGCTGTATTCAGGTGCTAGGTTGGAGACTAAATTGATCAAGATTTCTACAAAAAGGCTCTCAATTGTATAATTGTCTGTCTGCAATCTTATCCCTCTATCTCATATGAACGGATCTTAAAGAGAATCTATATTGCTGTTCTTATGAGCTGTTTGCTGTTCGAATCTTAAAGAGAATCTGTATTGCTCTTCACAAAATATTTTGTTTCCCCCATTCTTTTTTTTTTTCTCTTTTTTTTTTCTGTAATAGTCATTAAAGCTGGCTTGGTGCCTGAAATTTCAACTTTATTAAGTTTTATATGTAGCAAAGCAATGGCCTTTGGCCTATTTTTTTATTTGTTCTCTACAAAAAAATCCAGAAGACTGCCTGCCCTAAATCGCAGATTTCCACCATTCAGCAATTTGTAGATGCATAAAAATGGCAGAGAGAAGCACATTATAGCTATCTATTTGTTTCCGATAAATAAATTTGTTCAATATGGGCGCTGCTAAAACTTGCCAAAACTGATTTGTTACAAGGACGAAAACTGACACATTTCCAGAGAAGAAAAGAACAAAATCATTAATTTTGGTAGGTAATTGTAGTTCAGTACAAAGCTCAACAAATAGTTCAGATTTATTTCAACTCAGCATGCAAGGCTGTAATTTTTGTCTGAAACAATGTGCTACCATGCATCTTGAAATGCCAAAGCATTATATTGCCAAAGCATTATATTATAGAAAGCACAGAAGCTATATAGCTACTGAATGAGAATTAGCAAACCTCACAAATCAAACACGCTTTGAGCAAAGAAAGTAATTTTGTTAAAGGGAGATAATTAAATTGCCTCACCTAGCAAATTGCAATAATTCAATATTTGATTTTTGGTGAAGAAATGGAATGAGTTGGGTTTTTTTTTTTTTTTTTTTTTTTTTTTTTTTGTGTTTTTTTTTCGCTTGTTTGAGTTGGTTCTTTATGCACCAGTCATTTGCCCTACCTACGGGGAAGGGCAGGGATTATGACTTTTCAGCTTTCAGTGCCCTGCTATGAGCCCCACCCGAAGGGGCAAACTGGAGGTCAAAACTTTGCTCTTTGCCCCATCCTTAGCAACAGATAATCTCCCTGAGATAAGGATCTTAATGTCAAACACCGCGTCCAATCGAAACGCCGGACGAACGGTCGAAACGCCGGATCTGCGTTGTTTTAACTCCGGATTGCGGTAGTTTCCGCTGGATTCGCAGCCATTTTGGAAGGAAATTTTTTCGACCAGGTAACAAAAACGTTTATTATAAATATTAAAAGAGTTTATATCAACGTAAGCACTAGCCTGTTCGGATCTACATACATGCCTCTAACCGCCGATTATTCTGCTGATGCATAAGCTCCACTAGGATATGCAAACATTCGAGGAGATTTTTGTTTTCCATGTTCGGCCATAGGCTAAAATAGTGTTCGCCCCAAAAAGTTTCGTACTATTGTCATTTTCTTCAAAGTATTGACAAACTGCTGGTTGATTTTGCATTGGTACATGAGACTATACCGTAACAAGCCAATTGCTCGTGATTTTTTTCCCGAACAAGCGTACGTTTCAATAAAATACCGCAAAATCAAAGTAACGCCGGATAATACGGCAATCTGAGTTTTCAAACTTGGCAAGTGTTTGCATAGATTAATGTCTTTTAAGGTCTAGTACGCAAGTGGAATGCTTATTTTTTTGCGCAGCATCACTTTCTTGGAAGGGAGAAGTTTGCTTTCTGACTGTGACCTCCAGAAATAAGTTCGACGTTCGGTTGTCATCATTGAGGTTTGATGATCGTTGACTTGCTGCTTCTCAGTCTAGATAAGCCAAGTAAGATAAGCCGTGTAAGATAAAAGTGGTTGATAGGTTTGAAGTCTGAGTTAAAGAGGCCATTTTGTAAGTATGCAGTGACCTAAAACGGGTTTCCTCAATACTTCTATCGATTATGGAAGGATATCTATGTTTAGGTCGGTATCTTTTATAGTACCCGAACAACAAATTTACCGTCAGAAATATAACAAAAATGTCCATATTTGCCCAGTCAAGTGAATTAAGTGCTTTTAGTTACCATATGACCCAAAAGGTTGGTATACACATATATAGGTCAAATGCATTTAGGCCAGATTTTTTCTGTTTATTGGTCTATAAACCTGGAAAGTGAAAAAAGAGTAAGATTTAAAATCATTTATCTTTGTGTTTTCCCCACTCTCTAATATTTGCATATGCTTGTAGCCCAAGGGGATCGAGCGATCGCTCACATGAGAGTAAGGAAGTACAGTCACTGGACAAAAGAACATTAGTTGTGGTTTTTACATTATATGGGCATGATGGTCTTCTTGGTCAGGTGGAGTGGAATTTTTGATACTTGTATTGGTCCACCTTCCTATATATGCTTGGACGGACGCCGGCTTGAGAACCGTAATTAAAGCTTTCTATGAGCCATTTTCAGAGATTGTATTTCGTCCTCCCACCCCAAATCTGTTGATGTTTTGCTGTAAATCAACTAATAAGTAAATGTTGGCCTTTGCATAGACATTAGCTGTTGATCCGGTTCTGTTATTTAATTCACTTGATTGAGAAAAAATGAATGCATTCCGTTTATATTTCTAACGGTAAATCTATGACATATATCTACTATTACTGGGTCGTTGTCATTTAACATTGTGTTGATGCAATATATTTTCAGATATGGATGCACCCAATCAATATACTTGTTTGGTATGTGGAAAGATACTTACAACACCAACTGCATTGAGGCGTCACTTGAAGCGGCATGCTGACAAAATTCACAAGTGTGACGTATGTGGTAAATCGTTTGCACGTAAAGACGAGCTGAAGAGACACTCGTCTATCCATACGGACGATTCCAGCCATGTGTGCGATAGATGTGGGAAGTCTTTTCATTCAACTGCATCTTTGTACAACCATAAAATGATTATTCACCAACTCAAGAAGTTTAAATGTGAAATTTGTACCAAGGAATTTGTATCCCAGCAGAACCTCAATCGACACAAAAAATCCCACGGCGAGCTAGATCAGTGCCACCTGTGTAAAAAGAAGTTTACACGACTGAGGGACCATATTACCAAGTGCATGGATAAAAACAGACAGAAACGTTTCGTTTGTGACACTTGCGGGAAAAAGTTCATAGAGAAGAAATATCTTGTTGAACATAAAAAATATAAGCATGGGCCTGAAAGGTATCAATGTCCAAAGTGCGCCCACCTATTTTCCCACAGGAAATCGTTTATTGACCATAAGAAAAAGTGTTGACTTTTATATCTACCAAGCTGATTAATCTGCATCCTTTTTTATTCCTTTCCTTTATCTACTTTTGGTACGACTCTTTTAATACAACCGTTCAAATAGGCATAAAGTCTAATTTTGACCAATTCTGGATATTAATAACAGAGACAGCTGCTCCTGAGAATTTTAAGTATTTAAGTTCTAATTATGTCAGTAACATCCTACTAATGATCATTGACTAGTTGTCATTGAGCTTCTGTAAACTCGATCTGTTCACTTTAACATGGTTGATTTTAATCAGGGCCAGAGGTTATTAAACTTGTTTCATGCTCAATTCACCTGAGCATGAAATTAACACTGCTCAATTACTGGAATAGCCTGAATAAATTGAATTTCTCATTTAGATCACTAAAGCCTGTTATTCATCCTGTTGGTAAATGTTAAAATGTCAACATTTGTTGGCATTTTAACATTTATGAGCAGGATAAAGCTTAGTCTCAGCTGAGTTAAGCATGAAATAAGTTTATAACATCGGGACTAGATCCATTTTGGATTTGAAGATAATGAGCACCTGTATAATATCTGACTCTGAATTTCGATCAGATCTGAACACTGTCTATAAAGTTTGCTGTATACGGAGGTTTTAACAATTGTCATCATGAAACGTACAATAGCTTACAGGTGAGCTGGTTGGGTTTTACTGTGATTTGTGGTTTTTTTATTTCGCAAGGAATGCGATGACAATCATTGTTTATTCTATATGTTTCATTATGTTTTCAAAGAGTTTTTATTTCAGTTTTATTACTTACGTCGATGATTTGTAAATTCAACTCCATTTCGAAAACATGCCCATGCAATTTACAGAGATTTTAAAACTTGTAATAAATGAAAATTTTATGTAGATTTTTTTATATTATTCTAATTTTTGCTAAAAACATAAATTGTGGTTACACGTTAGAACCGCCTCGGCGAGGCGCTTCTCACCAGTACCCACAATCTATGTTTTGGAGCAAAAAGGGGTTCAAGGGGGGTATACTTTTCATGGACATGTTTTTCTGATGCTGTGCTACATACCAGTTGGTTATAATGTAGAGCTAGGTTACTGACCACACAATTTAGGCAATGACCACAACCATTTGTATTGATGTTATGCTTTTACAGTACAAGATTTTGAGATAACATAACCTATCTTACTTCTGATTTGCTATACTCGTCCTTATAAAAATGCTGCATGTGTATTGGACACCCTCGCAAAAACAAGGATCTACTTCCAGGTAAACTATGAGACAACATCTATAACATGTTACCTGATCGCACATGTCAACGCCAATGAACAGTTGTCTTAAAATCTCATGCATTACCGTTTACATAGACTTAATAACTGAAGCCAGTTTTGTTTTATTGTTTACTTTCTTTTCAGTAGATATGAAAATAATAAGTCTTCAACTGTGATTACATATGAGTCACATGATGAGAAAATCTGTCTTCGCATTTCCGATCAGTTCAGACATCAAACTGTTCAGCTACTACAGGAAGCTTGAAGGGTTGAAATTTCGGATTTAGGAATTGAAGAGGTTGTGCTAGTCTATGTACTATCTAGGTAGCGAAAACATAGGAGCAAATCAGCAGTTACTGCATAGCTGATCTACGTCTTAGTTTTCTGATAGCGAACATCAAGTCTCCTCATGGTGCGACTCATAAAATTAAGATGTTCTTTCGTTTTTGTTTTCTTCTTTTACCTTTCTGAATGTTTTTCACATAAATCTAGCGATTTTTTACGTTTTACATGATTTACAAATAAAATGCCAATTATTTTCCTTGTGTTTAAATATCAGCCAGATTCTCCACATTGTACATGTACATTATTATACTCGTATTGTGCGTCCTTGATAGTACAACCCATTCTGCAGAATTTCAAGCCTCTAGTCTTCCCCTGTAACATCTCAGCCCGGAAAGTGTCGGCATTGGTCGGAAATTAGATGGCATGACGTTTTAATGACGTTTCCTCTCACAAAAATGGAAGGATTGTCCAGACATGATCAAAACATGCAAATAAAGAAGCAATTACACAAAAACGTCAGTCGCCTTTTTGCAAGCCATTTATCGAGCACTACTTCAATAAAATGTCCTTTGTTGACACAAACTCACTGCTGGTTTATATACATGTGTCTGTTAACTTCCCGAGCCTTTTTTCTCCAAGAATTTTCGATTCATCTCTACGATGAAACTGCCGGACGGGAAGTGCGCCTCTGGATGGAGCTGATGGCGCGGACACTGTACCAAACCGAATTCTCCTGGCAGCCTTCTTCTTTCTTGGTCTGTCAAATTCGTGTTCCCTGCATTGAAAAACATAATAATAAAATAGGCCGTTGTGTGAGGAAACCAGTTTCAGTTTCTGACCAGGTCCGACACAAACCGACATATGCAGTCAAAGAAGCAGCCCATCAGATTTAAGAAGAAGAATGATTGTACTATCTGTGTAGCGAACACAAACCGCTGATAAGCTTTGCAGTTACTGCACAGTTGATCTGCGCCTTTGTTTTTGCCTATGCATATTGTTTGTTTTCGTATGTGGCTGCTCATTAATAAGTGTTTTGTATAGCTGTGTAGAAAGAATTGTCCAGGAACACTGGTTATGATGACCGAGTGCACATGTACACATTTACTTTTTATTTAGGAGTTATTTCTTGGTCAGTCTTGGTCACGTGTATGATTCGAGGTATTCATTTGCGCATGCGCCGTTTTAGCATGTTTCATTTAGGTGCGAAACACAGCAAGCCATGGCATGCATGCCATGGAGTGCTTCGCCTAACTGGCAGGCATGCCATACAATGGTTTTGTATTGAGGTTTAGCGTCCCAGTCAACAAATTTTCATTCGAGTTGGGACGGGGCCGATGCTTCAATGGTATTAACCAGTATTCTGGGGAGTAACTGTGTCTTGTTCAAGGACACATCATGGCGCATTTTGAGGCCATCGAACACAGGGCCTCTAGATTCGGAGTCCGATACTCTACCACCAGGCCACCGCGCACTCGTAATACAATGGGATTGTGTGCTTGTTCCTTCGACACGTTATCCATATGCAGCTTGACAATCATTCTTAACCATTTGTAAGTCAATTCCTATCCAATAGAATACACGTTTCTGCACTATTTTCTAGCCAGCGGAATGCTGCATTCTACGACGCCAAATACATGGCCCGGTTTTGATTGGGTTAAAATATTGCACCTCCTATATAACTCCTATTATTATCTAACCTTGGCTTTATCAGTGTCATGCACATCCGTGTCCCCGAGTCCGATGCTGCAGAGATATCAGGCGAAAGTATTTCGTCGGACTCGTGTACTGGATATATTCCGCTTCCCCGGGATGTCCTCATGTAGAAACCTCTGTAACAAAGCAATAGCCGCATATTATTAGTTTCTGGTACAAGATACAGCTATTTTAATCAAAGTATGTATATGAACCGTGTCGTGAGAAAACCAACATTTTACATAAGCGAAAAAGGCGTACAGATCAGCTTCGCGTATTGAACCCACAAAGTTGATCAGCGTCTCTGTTCACGCTACAGGGCTAGTAAACTGTCTATACTTTCTTAATCAAAATATCATGTCTCTTATCATAGTTTGTGGCAACATTTTGTGTCGGACGCTGTCGTGCTACTAAGAAGATTTGTCCAACTTGTGATCCGTCAATGGTCGAAATCGGACTAACTGTGTGTGTGTGAGAGAGAGAGAGAGAGAGAGAGAGAGAGAGAGAGAGAGAGAGAGAGAGAGAGAAAGAAACAGAGATTGTATTGATATTGGCTAGCACAAACCGTTTAGGGTTCATTTTGCATGTCATGACTTCTACCACTGTTGATATAAGTGAAGGAACATCTCTAGCTTTGATGGAAACAGCTTGAGTAGGACTCATCTCTTGCAGGACCCCAACCATTGTTTCAGCTGCCAGGCTACCCACGCTTCTTATATTATATGGTCCACAATACCCATGGAGTTGTAATTTTGTATCAATGTCAATCATAAGTCCTTCATATGTTACAACTGGAATTTTATTAATGTATCGTCCAGGTGGGGGAAAAACTCCAAAGTCAACATCTTTAAGAAGGAAGTTCCGCATTTGAATCAAACCATGGATTCTGTCATCAACACATATTCCTGGTGTGTCTGAAGCCTCATACCAATCCCTGATAATCTTTGTGACACGAGCAGCTTCGCTGTAGCCGTTATTTTTCATCCAGTGTTCTACTTCTTCAGAAAAGTTCGTTCTAGCATTTGGAACACTTTGCTTATCTAGTAAATCCTCAACGAACGCGACATTCAGACGAGTTTCATTTGAAGCGGCAACAGCTTTCCATGCATTAGATGGTACAGCTCCGATACCAGTCGTGCATGAGCGAACGCGTAAATGTGTAAGATTATGAGAACAGTCTATGCTATTTCCCAAAAGATGTCCAGTTGCAGGATTTTTGTCTGGATATGAATACCAAAATGGAATGTCTGTTTCATGACCCTGGATAACTGTGTTAGACTTTATAGAAGCGCTCTCATTCCATTTTTTCAGTTCGTCCATGTAGATGTAACTTGCGTAGGCCACGTTTAAAACCGCTTTAGGAACCTTCCTACATTGATTTATACATAACTTCGATAAACTCGGCGGAGTCTTTCGTTTCGTTCGACGGCCTGTGTGTGGCATGGTGTTAACTTCTTTATTATGGAGGAAATTTGTTATAGCGTTTACTTTTGCTTCCTTTTTCCATGTTTTGCGCAATGTAGGGATACCTTGGAATATCATAGACAAAGCTTCATGCAACTTATTCAACTGTTTATGCGTCAAATCCATTATCTTTGAGTTGGAGTTGAGAATCTCAAGTAATTGCTCCTCATTCATGGTTGACAAAAATTTCGGTTCTTCCTTTAGCTTATTGAGTACTGTTTCAATCATAAATTGATTCTGTGTCAATGTTACAATAGGCTCAGATGAATGCTCGCCTGATGTCTGTTGAACAAGCAAATGCGATGCATCATCTGCTGAATCATTTGTGTTATCATTTATCCTGTTGTCGGTGTCATTTGGCGATTCATTTGAATCAATTTCAACTACATTTTGTATAGCTTCTGTTATATTTGTGGTATATATACCTGCTGTTTCAGTTCCAAAGAGAGTAAACCCTTCCTCAAGAATAGCTTCTTCAGCTACTGTACTCCTGTCGTCATCTCTTTGCATTTGACCATAAATCGAATGGTTTATATTAGACACAGCATTGTGGAGTTCTTGATCATCTGATGACTGTAATGTTTGTATTACTTCTTCAGGCATCCATTCCGTACTTTCTTCAGCATTCTCCCTGATATCAGATTTCTCCGTCTCTGCATTTTTCTTACCAGAAGACCAAAGTTTCGTATCCTTGCTTGTTTTGATTGTGGCAAAACATGTTTGTTTGCTTGTGACAACAATGCCAGATGTTTCATTTCTTTCTATGTTAATCTTTTCGGAAATTTCTTCTCTTTGATTATTTACTGTATTGAGGCTACCAATTCTTTTTAATAGCTCTGCTTTGCTGATTTTCTGTACTTTACCCCAAACATGTTTTTGAAGTTGAAGTAAAGTCAGAGGGTCGCCATTCTCATTTCTGGTCATGAGGTTGATCCACTGCCCATCAGTAGAAAATGAGCAAACTCGGATACCTTTTCCCTACACTTCATAAGAACATGATTGGTTGCTTCTCTCATAGCCTGAGTTGTAAGTTTGTAGTCTTTGAGACCATATGCGATAGGAAGAGAGCACGGTGTCTCAGATGAGGAATTTCTGTTAACGTTGGTTAAAACCCAAACCATTACTTCTGTAGCCTTGCGTCTCATAAGGTTATAGCACATTTCTGTACTTTTTTCTGCATTGCTTATTAATCTCATTAAATCTTGTTTCATAACCGACAGTTCAATGCGATTTCGACTGAGTTTTGGCAAAGGAAACTGAAATGGCAAACTGTCAATCACCTGTGATGCTCCGCTATCCTGAGCAGTCACTGAAGGCACCTCCACAATAAACCTTACATTGGATTTTACGAATTCTTTTATACCTGACTTTATTTTCTTGACGGTTTGTCCCCCTTTCTGTGGCACTTTTGGGATGTCTCCGTCATAAATTTCAGACAAGTAATCCCATACAGTTTTCCATAAGTCCTCATCGAAGGTCACCTCCAAAACTGTTGAAGACTCCTTAGAATAGCACACGTAAATTAGTTTACTTGTATTTAGCACATACATTTCAGCCAAACACTGACAAACGTAATACTCCGGGAGAGAATAATGTACTGGCAGCGTGTTCTCTTTGGGATATGGACATTTTGCCTCAACAGCTGCGATGGCTTTTCCTGATAGGCACCCCTCACTAGTTTCAATTTCTCTTACACTTCCATCAGGAGATACCACGAGAGCCACTTCTCTCTTTAATCCTGGCTCAGAATAACAGCCTTCCTCAATGTAGTGACATGACGGAAAATATGCCGGAAGAACAATGCTAGATAATGTAGTGATTGCATTCATCTCATTATCTGTACCATAACTCAGCCTTGCGTTTTCGTCTTCTGTTCTCTCATAGTGACCCTGACCAGTAACTTTCTCAATATGTTTTATCTGTTCTTTTCTACCTCTAAGTCCGAGTGCTGAGTGGATAGAACTTCCTGTTACTAATGCCTTTTCCCTCAGATTGAACCATAATTCAGTTCTTTGCTTCAAGAATCTTGATTCTATGATGTCGCGAGATTCCTCAGATCTCAGCAGAAGCATATTTTCCTGATGGGCGACGTCCACAGTTTGAGATTCAGGAAATGTTGATATACAACATTCCAGTAGCCCAATGTATTTGCAGAGACCTCTCGTTAATTCTAGAGCTTGTCTTATGTAATCATTCAGTTGATATATGGAGGCTTGAAGTCCACTGATTGCATACACATATTTTGAATCCTTCCAGTTTTCGCCACCGAGAGCCTTAAAATGGTTCAAACCATATTCTTGGTGTCTTTTCAGTTCTCTTGAGTCTTTAAGTCTACCACTTATGATTGAACAACATTCTTTTAACCGAGTAGAGATGATTGGCTGTTTTTCACTGAGATCAAAATCTAAACCATCCTTTAGGTCCAAAAGAATACCGGCAAATACATTAAGTTCATTTTCAAGTCTTGACTTGCGTTCATTTAGTTTTATTCCGTCTTCAAATCCAAACATATCCACGTCCCCACCTAATTTATCCACACCAGCCGTAACTTTCTTTCCGTCTGCACATAGCATATAAGCTGTATCACCTGAAGATTCAGCAAGACATTCTAGAACCGGCTCAATAACTCCTGTCGGCATTCGGCCTGGTAGATCTATTTCAGTGACATTGAACTTCTCTAAAGTTGTCACACTTGGCACTGCAAAATTGATTTTTGCCTCTTCTGGTTTGTATTTAACCTTTTGAGATACTTCTAACTTTGACATTTCTCCCACGTGTTTTGGTCCGCCCATGAAGTACAAAAACTTAGCATGAAATAAGCGATATCCCGATTTCCAAAACCTTTTAGTGGTCTCTGAGTAGCGCATTTCTGTTGAGCTTTCACAATTGTAAAAGCGTACTGTTTCTAAGAACAACAGCAAAGATATGTTATCAAGTGGAAATTTCTTTGTCAAGACAAGTTCAAAGAAGGCCATAAACTGTTCACCTAGACCAGCTTCGTTTAACACGCTGAACGCTGAATTTATAGTTTCAGATTCTTCATTTTCGATACTGTTCATTTGTTCCGAAGTTTCTAGATTACTTAGGTTGAGGGTGTCCGCCGGACTGATCTCAATATCTTCCCATTGATTATCAGTATCGTCAGTTCGTATTTTCTTCGACGCTTTTGCCAATGGTGTGACGGGTCTCTTCTTCAGTGACAGGCGTTTAAACGGTGAAGACATAGTTTTGAATTTCTGAACTGTTCCAAACTTATGTTTTGTTGGAGATATTATAGGGGATTTTCTCCTGGTTTTGAATGGGAACGTCCTAATAGCCGAACGGATCAGTACACTTGTCTCCCTCCTGTTTGTCGCCGGTGTTGTTACATGGATTCTTCTGAACACAGCTCTAACACGCGTGTCAGCCTTGTAAGGGAAAGCTGGTTTCCTGCGACGCCGTCTCGAGGCATATAGAGCCAAGTTTGATTTTTTGCGCATTTCGCTGAAAAAAATAATGCAATAATTGTTAGAATCAATTTTAATTTCATTTATAGTATTTTATTATAGTATATTATCAAGTTCATATCAGAGAGAACGGGAGATGTTCTATCATGCTTGATCTACTTTGATTAATTATTGCAAGACCCAACGCTCTAGCTTAGAAAAATTAGTGAACATCGATGTCTCTATCTCTTGTTATTAATCTGTTTGAAACATTAATATGTTAAGCTTTCATACATGTACAAATAAGTGATTCTGCTCAAAATTGAGCATTCCACTTGCGTACTAGACCTTAAAAGACATTAATCTATGCAAATACTTGCCAAGTTTGAAAACTCAGGTTGCCGTATTATCCGGCGTTACTTTGATTTTGCGGTATTTTATTGAAACGTACGCTTGTTCGGGCAAAAAATCACGAGCAATTGGCTTGTTACGGTATAGTCTCATGTACAAATGCAAAATCAACCAGCAGTTTGTCAATACTTTGAAGAAAATGACAATAGTACGAAACTTTTGGGGGCGAACACTATTTTAGCTTATGGCCGAACATGGAAAACAAAAATCTCTTCGAATGTTTGCATATCCTAGCGGAGCTTATGCATCAGCAGAATAATCGGCGGTTAGAGGCATGTATGTAGATCCGAACAGGCTAGTGCTTACGTTGATATAAACTCTTTTAATATTTATAATAAACGTTTTTGTTACCTGGTCGAAAAAATTTCCTTCCAAAATGGCTGCGAATCCAGCGGAAACTACCGCAATCCGGAGTTAAAACAACGCAGATCCGGCGTTTCGACCGTTCGTCCGGCGTTTCGATTGGACGCGGTGTCAAAGCCCTGTCATTTTTCCTGCACTGAGATGACACTTGAAAAGTAATTGCCCTGCACTTTAGCAGGGCTATCCCCCACCCTTCCCCACAAATGACTGGTGCATTACTTCCATTGGTCATTACAGCTCTGGTCATGTTAGGATTGGTCAGTTACAGAGGCAGCTTATAAGTACTTAGTGCGCATTAATTTCACCACAAACTGACATACCGGTATGCTCTTCTTGAATCACCAAGGGTGAAGAATGGTCATGAAAGAAATTTGGGCCGCCGCATAAGAGAACCAACAATCTACATATGCGAAACCAAAGGCGCAGATCAGCTGTGCAGTAACGTACTGCACTTCTGATCAGCGCCACGGATAGTACAATTCTTCTTCATCTTAAATCCGAAATTTCAAGCTTCTAGCCTGCTTCTGTGACTGTACAGGCTGGTTTGTGTCACCTAATTGTTGGATTTCTCACGCACAGGCTCATTTTCTTGAAGTAAAGACTAATATAAGAGCTCCACTTCATTCCAAATCAGACATGCTGCCAATAGAGCTATCACGTCCTGAGTCTCCTGCTCTCGAAACGGACTCTAACCATTACGCTATCGGGACCAGTAACCAGTGTGTTGAATCTATTCAGGTGTTGGGTTGGGGACTAAATTGATCAAGATTTCTGCAAAAAGGCTTACCACTGTAATTGTCTGTCTGCAATTTTATCCCTCTATCTCATATGAACAAATCTTAAAGAGAACCTATATTGCTGCTTTTATGAGCTGTTTCACAAAATATTTTGTTTTACTTTTTCTGTTTAAGTGAAATGAGGCTGTGATTAAGCCACAAAAGCTGGCTGGGTGCCTGAAATTTCCAATTTATTAAGTTTTTATATGTAGCAAATGACTTTTGACCTATTTCTTTTGTTTTGTTCTCAATAAAAAAAATTCTGGAGACTGCCTGTCCTAATAAAGCATTCATAAATTGCAGATTTTCACAATTCAACAATTTGTAGATGCATAAAACAGCAGACAGAAACACATTATAGCTATCTATTTGTTTCCAATAAATAAATTTTGTTCAATATGGGCGCTGCTAAAACTTTCCAAAACTGATTTGTTACAAGGACGAAAACTGACACATTTCCAGTGAAGAAAAGAACAAAACCATTAATTTTGGTAGGTAATTAGCCCAACAAATAGTTCAGATTTATTTCAACTCAGCATGCAACATGCTGTAATTTTTGTCTGAAGCAATGTGCCACCATAGAGCTTGAAATGCAAAAGAGCATTATATGAGCCACGTTGCCAGAAAACCAGTCTTTGGGGTTTCTGACAAGGTCCGACACAAACCGAGCTGTACAAGCACAGAAGATGGCTAGGGGCTGGAAATTCCGGATTTAGGAAGTAGAGGAATTGCACTATCCGTATAGCAAAAACAAAGGCGCTTTTCAAAATTATAACTGTGAAGCTGATCTGTGCCTTTGTTTTTGCATAGGCAAAAATCTTGTCTCATGATGCGGCTGATATTATAGAAAGCACAGAAGCTATATAGCTACTAAAGAGAAGTAGCAATCTTCACAAATCAAACAATGCTTTGGGCTAAGTAAGTAATTTTGTTGAAGGGAGATCATCAAATAGCCTCACCTAGCAAATTGCAATAATTCAATATTTGATTTTTGGCGAAGAAATGGAATAAATTCAAGTTTGTTTGTTTGTTCTTTTTTTTTTTTTTTTGTTTGTTTTTTTGTTGTTGTTGTTTTTTTTTTGTTGCTCTTTTATTGTTTGTTTGTTTGAGTTGGTTCTTTACGTCCATTGGTCATTACAGCTCTGGTCATGTTACGATTGGTCAGCTATAGAGGCAGTTTATAAGTACTTAGTGCACATTAATTTCACCACAAACTGACATACCGGTATGCTCTTTTTGAATCAACAAGGTTGAAGAACTTTGGGCCTCCGCATAAGAGAACCAACAACCTACATATGCAAAACCAAAGGTGCAGATCACTGTGCAGTACCATACTGCACTTCTGATCAGCGCCACAGATAGTACATTCATCCTTCTTCTTAAATCTGAAATTTCAAGCTTCTAGCCTGCTTCTGTGACTGTACAGGCTGGTTTGTGTCAGACCTGGTAAGAACCCTGGTTTTCTCACGCACAGGCTCACTTTCTGGAAGTAAAGACTAATAAGAGCTCCACTTCATTACAAATCAGACATGCTACCAATAGAGCTATCACGCCCCGAGTCTCCTGCTCTCGAAACCGACTGTAACCATTACGCTATCGGGACCAGTAACCAGTGTGTTGAATCTATTCAGGTGTTGGGTTGGGGACTAAATTGATCAAGATTTTTGCAAAAAGGCTTACCACTGCAATTTTATCCCTCTATCTCATATGAACAAATCTTAAAGAGAACCTATATTGCTGTTCTTATGAGCTGTTTCACAAAATATTTTGTTTTCCTTTTTCTGTTTTAGTGAAATCAGGCTGTGATTAAGCCACAAAAGCTGGCTGGGTGCCTGAAATTTCCAATTTATTAAGTTTTTATATGTAGCAAATGACTATTGACCTATTTTTTTGTTTTGTTCTCTACAAAAAATGCAGGAGACTGCCTGCCCTAATAAAGCATTCATAAATTGCAGATTTTCACAATTCAAAAATTTGTAGATGCATAAAAACGGCAGACAGAAGCACATTATAGCTATCTATTTGTTTCCGATAAACTTTGTTCAATATGGGCGCTACTTAAATTTGCCAAAACGGTTTGTAAAACTTGCCAAACTGATATAACAGACATAACTGACACAATTCCAGAGAAGAAAAAGAGCAAAACCATTAATTTTGGTCTGAAAGTTTGTAGTTCAGTACAAAGCTCAACAAATAGTTTAGATTGATTTCAACCCAGCATGCAAGGTTGTAATTTTTGTCTGAAACAATATGCTACCATTAGACCTTGAAATGCCAAAGCATTATATGAGGCGCATCTTTTGATGCTGAACGCCAATGTAGCCACTGGTACCATTTTAACGTCTTTCATATGACACGGCATGGGATCAAACCCACGACCTCCTGCTCTCGAAGTGGACACTCTTATAACCATAACGCTATTAGGACCATTAACCATTGTGTTGAATCTATTTCAGGTGTTGGGTTGGAAACTAAACCAGAGGACCAACGGTCCTGTAAACGCTCACCTGAGATCTGCTGTATATACGAATGTTATAGGAAATAGTCCCGTATAGGGGCAGATGAAGCCCTTGGGCCAATTTTTTTTCTCAGAATAATCAATATACTGTCCATACAAGTTTTTCTCTTCAAAGGACATTTTACATGTAACAGTTTACCCATTCAAATACATAGGCAACCCATGTTGACCTTGCCTTAAAATAGGTCAAGGTCATCATAGGGTCATGATTTATACATACATTGTAGTACTTGAG
Organism: Rugalucina vietnamica; assembly: GCA_964017185.1. Taxonomy (NCBI): domain Eukaryota; kingdom Metazoa; phylum Mollusca; class Bivalvia; order Lucinida; family Lucinidae; genus Rugalucina; species Rugalucina vietnamica. The sequence continues at coordinate 20,016,303 of OZ024878.1, read as the reverse complement.
CCATCGATGCTTCATGCCAAGTTCCTTCAAAATCGGTCCACCGGTTCCGGAGAAGAAGATTTTTGAAGGGTTTATACCATATATGGGCAAGGCAGCCATCTTGGTCATGTGACCGTGATCATTTATATATACATTGATTCCCCCATTCTATAGATGCTTCACATGAAATTTGGCTTTGATTGGCCGAGCGGTTTCAGAGGAGAAGATGTTTGAATATTCTGGTAATATACATGTATAATGCCCCGGGGCTTGGGCAAATGAGCCCCTGGGGTCCAATATTTTACAGAATCATTAATATTCAGTCCTACTGCCCATTTCCTGCAAGACTTTCACTTTAAATGACATTTTAAAATTTTCCCCATTCAAATGCATTGGCGACCTATGTTGACGTTGCTGTAAAATAGGTCAAGGTCATCCAAAGGTCATAATTTATAAACACATTGTAGTACTTCAGTCCCCGAGCTTCATGCCTAGTTTTGTTGAAATCGGTCCATTGGTTCAGGAGAAGAATTTTTACGGGTTTTTACCATATATGGACATGGCGGCCATCTTGGTCATGTGACCTGGATTATTTATAAACACATTGATTACCCCTTCCCATAGATGATTCCTATAAAATTGGGCTTTGATTGGCCAAGTGGTTTCAGAGAAGAAGATCTTTGAATATTTTTGTAACATACATGTATATTGCCCCGGGGTGGGGGCAGACCAACCCCTGGGGTCCAAATTTTTTTCAGAATTACCTACCTTAAGTCCATTTGCCCATTTCCTGCAAGATTTGCCTTTCAAATGACATTTAAACAATTTTCCCCATTCAAATGCATGGGAGACCTATGTTGACCTTGCCGTAAAATAGGTCAAGGTCATCCAAAGGTCACAATTCATAAACACATTGTAGTACTATAGTCCCCGATGCTTCATGCCAAGTTTTGTTGAAATCGGTCCAGTGGTTCCGGAGAAGAAGAATTTTGAAGGGTTTTTACCATATATGGGCATGGCGGCCATCTTGGTCATGTGCCCTGGATTCTTTATAAACACATTGGTTCCCCCTTCCTATAGATGCTTCATATAAAATTTGGCTTTGATTGGTCAAGCGGTTTCAGAGAAGAAGATCTTTGAAAATGGTGGATGACGACAGACGGACGGACAGACGGACGACGGACGGACACCGGATCATGGCCATCCTATAAGCTCACCTTGTGAGCCTAACGGCTCAGGTGAGCTAAAAACTTGATCAAGATTTCTGCAAAAAGGCTCACGATTGTAAATGTATGTCTGCAACTTTATCCCTCTATCTCATATTAAAGAGCTCTTATAAGCTGTTTCAAAAAATATTTTGTTTCCCACCATTTTTAGTGAAATCATGAGGCTGTGAGCCATAAAAGCTGGCTGAATTTTCAAATTTATTAAGTAGTTTTATATGTAGCAAAGCAATGACCTTTGGCCTATATTTTCAACAAAAATTCAGGAGTCTGCCCGCCCTAATAAGCATTCATAAATTGCAGATTTTCACAATTCTACAATTTGTAGATGCATAAAAATGTCAGACAGAAGCACATTATAAGTACATGTATCTATTCGTTTCCGATAAATAAATTTGTTCAATATGGGCGCTGCTAAAACTTGCCAAAACTGATTGGTAAAACTTGCCAAACTGATATGAGCCTGTTCGTGAGAAAACCAACAATTTGGAGTTCCGACCAGGTCCGACAACAACTGGTCTGTACAGTTACAGAAAAAAGTTAAAATCTTAAAATTTTGGGTAGAGGTAGACGAGGAATTGTACTATCCGAGCTGCGAAAACAAAGGCGCTGATCAGCTGTGCAATTACTGCACAGCTGATCAGCGTCTTTGTTTTGGCATAGGCAAAAATCTGGTTTTCTCATGATGCAGCTCATATGTAACAGACATAACTGACACAATTCCAGAAAAGAAAAAGAGCAAAACCATAAATTTTGGTCTGAAAGTTCTTTGAGGTAATTGTAGTTCAGTACGAAGCTCAACAAATAGTTCAGATTTATTTCAACTCAGCATGCAAGGTTGTATTTTTTGTCTGAAACAATGTGCCACCATAGAGCTTGAAATGCCAAAGCATTATATTACAGAAAGCAAAGAAGCTACAGCCCCTTTCACTCGAGTTTACCGTTTGAACATTTGCATTACACAAGAAGACCATGACTGTGTTCTGAAGATCTAAGTTTCTTTTCATGTTGTCCACAAAGACATCTGGATTGATTGATCTGCTGATTTGAGTGACAGTTTCAAACTAAATGACCTTTAAAGCGGAAAACTCAAGTGAAATTTTTATCTTACTTTGTTGAATTTTGGGCATGTAGATACCTATAGGTAACAGTAGTAATGGGTGGCACTCTGGCCACATTTTCTGAAAACTTCTGGCCACGTTTTTCTGGCCACACTTCGAATAAGCGGTAGCGCCAGAAGTGTGGCCAGAAAAACGTGGCCAGAAGTTTTCAGAAAATGTGGCCAGAGGTGCGCACCCTGGGTCTCAGTTTTACAAATGAACTAGCTAAGTTGCTTGTGTAGGTAAGTATCCTTGAGTTAAGACAAGCCTGCACATCTGCTCATCTGCACATCTGCTCATCTGCACATCTGCACATCTGCTCATCTGCACATCTGCTCATCTGCACATCTGCTCATCTGCACATCTGCTCATCTGCTCATCTGCACATCTGCACATCAAGCCTGCACATCTGCACATCTGCACATCTGCTCATCTGCTCATCTGCACATCTGCTCATCTGCACATCTGCTCATCTGCTCATCTGCACATCTGCACATCTGCTCATCTACACATCTACACGCCTACACATCTTTAGAGACTATGAGATAACTGACATAGTCATGTTTTTCTGTAGGTATGTTCCATTACGAAATTAAGAAAGGGCCTTTTTCCCCTCTTGTGTTCCTGGGTAGACTTGTCACATTGTGACACTTGCTGGACTTGTCTGGGATGAGGGCAGTCGTGTGGGTATGTAGAAGATTCTGTTGCTATACAGCTGAATGCGTCTGAAGAGTGTCTCAGTCTTGTATCTAAAGACTTCAACTCTGTTAGAGGCATGTCTCTATAGCTTCCTTAGAGGCTTTAAAGTGGTATGTGTTTCACTGTCTCTTGGTCTTGTATCTCAAGACCTCAAGTAGTCAAAAGGCATAACTTTACAGCGTCTTCCTAATATATTGAGGCTTTTCAATGTTCTCGTATCTCGAGAACCTTGATAAGCGTCAAAAACTCAGCTAGTTATTGTCAAACTTTAAACCCTTTACTACTACCTCCTGAGAAGAGAAATAAAAAACCCAAGACTGACTTTAACATTTTCAACAATTTTATTTGTCCCGCTAACTATGAATGCACGATGAAACAGAGGATTAGGACCGTCCCTCTGTTCTCGTTTACAAGTATTTCCCCTGAATATAGCTACTCTTTGGTTTATTGTTAATACTGTTCATATGTGTTTTATGTGGCAACAATGATGTCTGTTCCTCGGCCACTTCGTAGCTTGGTGGGTCATAGTCATTCAGTTTCTTCTCAATCAAGAATTTTCGTTTCTTGATGGCATACAGTCTTGATTCGTCCTTGTCATAATCTTCTTCATCCCTCAATCGTTTAGCTGTTTCCTGTATTTTCTTGTTGACTGGATCTTTTCTTAGTGCAGCTGAGAGATCAGTCAGATACTTGTAGCGGGATACAAACTCTGACAGATACTTTGGCTTTAGTTCATCATATGCTATCTCTTCAGCCTGTTGTACGTCTTTGCCAGGATGTTCATGCAGGGCCTTTTCAACCGTTTCGTTGAAGGTGTCTTGCATCTTATCTGTCGTTATGTTCATCAAAACATCCCATGGTTTTATTTTCTGAGGTTCCTCCTCCTCATCATCATCATCATCAATATCATCCTTATCCTCATCATTATCTTCTTCTTCATCATCTTCTTCTTCTTCATCTTCTTCTTCCTCATCTTCCTCACTTTCTTCAGTTTCATCCTCTTCTTTCTCATCGACTTCTTCTACATCTTCAAGATCAGGTTTTCTGAAGATGTCTTTTCCATCATCCAGTGATCTTCTTTCAGATATAACACTTTCTTCATCACTGTCTAACATGTTAACTTCAGCATCTCTGCAGATACCACTGTCCTTGCGTCTTCTCAAATTGTATGATCTGGCAAATACTCGATCGCACTGATGGCACTGATATCGACCCATAGCTGGTTAGTCGAAGAATACTGAGATTCATCCTGAGTCTGTCTCTTTTATACCATACTTTCTAAAGAAGTCATTTCTTAAGCGTGTTGTACAAAACTGATACTTTTACAAACTCTGAGATTGTATTTATACTAGTTTTTCTTTCTACGAAAGTGTAATTTTAAAATCGTTTTGCCTGTTACAAAAGGAACAATCTTACCATTTTCTGTTTTTAATGTAATGTTCACTTGGTCTACAATAGATTTTGAAACAGAAACATAGTGCAGAGTTTTAAATTCTTTATAGAAGAAATATGAATCTGATTTACTTTGAAATGGAACAACTCGTAAAATAGGTGCTACAGTATCACCAATAAAAGTGAAACTTGCAATGTCAGAATAAACATAGAAGTTGCTAAAATTGTGATTCAACTTTGCATTGAACTTAAACACATTTTGCACATTACCTATAGGCTTTTCGACAAATGATCAATCTAATCCTAAGATCTGAGCAAATGGTTTTGGGAATAAAAGCCTAACCAGCCTTTCGTTTTGGGCTGATATTTTGAAACGTTGACTCAAATGATCATATGTCATAGTAATGTGAGCATTGAATTTTTTCAGTATGCCTTTTTCAAAGTTGTCAATGGAGTTCTGCATTTCTTCAGCTAGATATTCATGTGACTCATAATTTCCAGTTGGAATTGTTAGTTTGAAGTTATAGCAGCCGTTTTCACTGCTACATATGTCTGTGATGTTTTGATTTCCAACTCTGCCTAAACTGGATTGGTCTAGGAAAGTCAAAAAGAAATAGTTGTTTTCTTCTGTTATATTGAGAACTTCAGATGGTGTTGCGATTTCAACCAAGGCAACCTCCCAGCTTTCCATGTCAATTTTAATAGGATGATCCAATCTTACAGTAAATTCAGACTGTTTATTTGATGGGAACATGTTCATAGAACTGTCACTTAGTAATGTAATGTAAAAATCCTTCATGTCTGAAGAAGTACAGAATGTGTCAGTATTACTTGAGTGAATGAATAATTCAGCTCTTGAAAATACTATATATCAGTTTAATTTATAATGTGAAACACAAACTATTTAAATACAAAACCTTTTGTCGATTTTCATTCATGCGTCGTTTTCCGAAAATTATCTACTTTCAGTTTTAGAATTTTCTGAAAATGCTAACCTACTTTTCTCAGAAAAACCAATACCTATAGTTCCCCTTGAACGTACAAATATATTAGCTATAAAATTAATAAAACTTGAATTTTCTGTAAATATTCAAGCAAAATGTGTTTATTTATTACATCTAACTCACGATAATATTACTCTGCTACTCTCTCTATTCCCCCATGAACGCCGACTTATTACCAGCCGTGTAAGACGCCGATACGTTTGTAACCCGTGTGAAATCAACCACCGTAAAATCATGCAAGTCATGAATCAATAACAGTAAACTTAATCTTTTTGCTCGGCGCATTTATGGCGAAAGGACGTGTTTTTGAATTCAAGACATTTCCAAAATATTTTGGGTCTTGGTTTGTGTCCTTGGCTCGAGCAGCTCTTCTTTCCCCCGGGATTGCTGAACAAACTTTGTTTTGTATGTATTTGTTTCCATGCCATGTATTTCTCTTGTTATTTCAGAGTTTGCTTTGAAATTTGATGTCGATACAGGTAAGTGCAGACTGTTCCCGTTTCATTATGGGACAGTTTTTTCTTATGCAGGAATTGTTTTATGACAATTCATGCGAAGTATTTTCGGCTTTTACTTCCATTCTTCGACCACATTCGTCGGTTGTTGGCAGTGGTTGTTTTAGCGAAATAACTTATACGATGTTGGGGAGTTTATGCAGCCGGTTGAAATTTCTTGAGTTTCTCCTTGCCCTTTTCCGAGGGTAACGAGAATCCGCTGAACTTTGGTAAGTAGTTTGGTGTGAAATTTCTTCCTCTCAGGCTTTGGCCCTTAATTGGTCCAAACACTGGGGCATATTCTCTTGAGTATTCCACGTACATGTATCTGGAAAACTCTTCCCAACAGTTGTGTTCGGGGAATCTGTCTTTAGTTCAGGCTCCCATGGCTTTGATTCTTCTGATTAAGTTCATTGAAGTATCTAGCTTTTGAACATAACAGCCGGGTGCTTAATATGTAGGCCTGCCTTGGCAGTGCCATATTTGCACCGTATGAGCGCTCTTCTGAATGCTATATTCAGGAACCGCTCTTTTTCAGGCCATCCGTATCACATTGTGTGATTCCGTTCCGACATGAATTTGTTCTGGGACGTTTAGGCCTAATTTCGAACCTAACAGACACATTGTGTGATTTTGTTTGGTTGGGAAGGTGATGCGCCTTGAACTCGCGCTATAGCTAGTTGCTTAACGCTCGGGTGATATAGGCCGTTACTACGCACCGGCTGTCGTAACTAGTGATCTTGAGTCTAGACCGAGCGATGGCTCGTATGTCTTTTTTCTCAAGCACTAGACGGCTACATTGCACGCCTCGTGTGTTGCGAACTCAGGCGAGCATTGGCTTGTGTGCTCTTTTAGATGCTAGGCGTTTGCTTTGCACTCGCTTCGAGCGTCGACGGCTTCATTGCACGCCTCGAGTGTTGCGAACTCGGGCGAGCATTGGCTTGTGTGCTCTTTTAGATGCTAGGCGTTTGCTTGCACTCGCTTCTAGCGTCGACGAGTTTAACTCGTGTGCAGTCTTTGCTCGAGCAACACTAGACGATGAGTGGCTTTCAGCTCAACACGAGCTCTGAGCTAATGGCGGCTCGTATGTCCATCGTCTGGTGCACGATAGATGCCTTGCAAACGATTGTATGCAAGTGACTGCCAAGTGCACAGAAGAGCTTCTTAAGGGTGTAGCACACGCTAATGGAAATGCTCATGTCTTTCGAAGCCATTCGATTGCATTTTGTGTTGTCGTCTGGCTAAGTTCGAGCATTGCACACATTTTGCTTTGTAACCACTGAATGCATGTGTAGTTACAGGCATTGAGGCGCTTATTGTTAGAACCGTTGTTCTGATATCAGATGATACGGCTAACTTGCGGCTTCTTTTTGGAATTACGCTCGTCGTAACGTAGTTTGAGCCGATTCCTTAATTTGTCCAGTGACACCAGCAGGTTGTGTCAGTCTGGAAACTTGGAATGTTTTTAGATCATTTCAATGACTCATACAATTTCAAGTTTATTTCCGATGCACGGTTTTTATCACCGTGTATAACGGGAAATGTTCAGTAGGAAGCGCTGATTTCTATATCTCGACTTCATTTCTGAACATCGCTTGCCACGGCTGACAACGAGCCATGGTCAGCCCTTATCGCTTGTACGATAGTTATTTGCCTTGCCATTGGAATTGTACACTCGTTTGTTGCGTAGTTTCAATTCTAATTGAGGCATTTTCTTTCTCCTTGAGCCATGGTTTTGGGTACCTTCGGCTCCCATTCGTACATCGTACTACGTGAGAAGATCTCGTTTTATGCAGATCGTTCTCCTTTTTGTCATGTGTCAGTGGATTATCTCACGTGTCTCATGACGATTTGTACCTTTTATTTTGACACCATCCCATGTGCTTGGTGGCAATTTTCTTGGGGCACTTTATTATGAACGTGCACCTAAGACGCACGGGGTACAACCAGACCACAGTTTATTTCGCTAATAATTAGTTTACGAAATACTCTTTCTGGTAGCCGAGAGACTTATTTATTTCATACTACTGATGAAATAATCAGGGTCTCATTTTTAAGAGCAGCATTTTGCTTGCTTCTTCCTCGGGTGCACATTTTTAAGACAAATTTGTTCCCCGCTATTTGAATTACAGGATCTCTACACCTGAAATTCAATATTTGGCGAAGACCTGATCGTGACTATAGATCCGAGATCAGTTTCTTTGTCATAAATTGGTTGGACATTTGTTATGGTAACATAACAGTCTTCGGATTGTAAGAGTTACTTTACATTTGATGAAGATAACATAGTTACATTGTACTATGTTTATTTTCTTTTTATGATTCCATACAAAGTTATTTTACTAACTTTTTAATTGGAATCGTTTTCTTATTCAACTTATAAGATCATCTAGCTCTTTGTTGAGTAGTCTGACTTTGAATGTTGAATAAGAGTTGTCCATCTTTATGTTGCCAGGTATTCTTTTATGCAAATACAATAGTTGTTCCTTGCATACATCCCGGTTAAGTCTAATGACCGATTACCGGGCGGTTCATGTTTTCCTGTCATCTCTTGTTCCTTCATATTTGAAGTTCAAACAGGAGTTATCTTCCCTGTGCTTCAGTTTCGCAAACTTGGAAGCTTGGGGAGTTGTTTTGTATTCGGCGCAGGCATGTTTCTTTTTAGTACGTGTTCTGCTTGAATACACCGTTGAGCACGTTTGGCGGGGTTTTATCTTGCATCCCTCGCTGTACGTTTCAACACTGACTTCGCACAGAACGTATCAGTTCGTGCTAGCAGCCATGTTATTTCATGATTCATTGATGTAATTTTCAATGTATTCATATTCGTCCTTCGTCCCATTCTTGCCCATTAAATGCTTCTGGGCAGGAATGCCACTGCTATTTCGTAAGCTGAAAGCTTCCACGGAATGTTGCAGTTCCTTGTATATCATTACAAGGTAGTGGGGACTTCCTTTGAGGGTTATCATGCACCTTCGTATAGACATTGCCTGGGGGTTCCTGGGGCTAGTGTTCTGTACAGGGTAGACCTCATCTTGTGGCTTCGGGTCTTTGTGAGATTTCAGCTTCTGCTTATTATGTTTATATGGCCATTTTATGACGTTAGTCATTTTTCGACTAAGTTTCTTGGAGACTCTAGTCGTTTTGGTCTTATCTAGGAGCTGTAGTCTCACTTAGGTTCTAGATACAGTTCATGTGTCTGCGGGGAGTTCTCCTATCTATCTGAGAACATACCCAACTTCTACCAAAGATTCAATCTTCAATAGAGGTAGAATCTGTGAAGTTTATGCCATTCAACCTATCATTTCATTCTTATGAAGTAGCTAATTATAGCATTGATTGGTTCGTTGGTCATGAAATATACTTTCTGACTAAATGGGCATACACATTTTTTCCTCAACGGAACATTGGTATCAGCTCTTCTGCCTTTCGAGGTATGGGCGAGCTACTTATGTTGACCTGACGTTCCTTCCGGAATAGTTTCTTGTCAATGAGATATCTCTTTTCCTTTTCACGGGGAAAGGTTCCTTAATCTTTTCCCTTGGGGCCTCAAGACTTTTTGTATGTGCTCCCAAGAATTTCCTTCTGAAACAACATCTTTTTAGGATTTGTTTCTTGGATTGTCCTTTTTGTATGCGCAAGAATTAACTGGAGTATTGTTTCCGGTCATAGTTCTTGCAATGGAACATGCAGATTATATGCTGACCGAATTGTCAATTTTTATAATGTTTTCAATTCGGCTCGTCAGCGTGTTTCTGTTTCTGTCTAGGGTTTAAGTCGTTAATTCGGCTTCAACCTATCGACCAATCTCAGTTAATCAGACCTTGGTCGTAAACAGATCACCCATGAGTCGTATTACCATGTGTGTTTTAATCTGCATTGCTATCTTTTTTAGCCAATCACGAATTACCTGTCTTAATTCGCTGTTTGGACTTCACCAGTCTTAGTTTACCTGGTATTTCGATAGCATTTTGTTCCTTCATTGTTCTGACCAATTTACATAATTCGTTAGTTCACAGAGCAGTGGTATTGACTATTTTCCCCTCCTTAAGAAGAAATGGTTTTCGTCCATTCTTCTTTATTTGGATGACCCATTTTGCGGGTATAATTCAATCCTTCTGGAAGCTTTATTCTGTAGCACTTGCTATCTGTAGCATGTTACAGTTTTGTCTTCTTGAAAAAGGAGGGGGGGGGCGATATTTCGAACTTGACGGTCATGCCTGTCAGTTTAACAGACTGGTACGAGTAGGCATAACGTAGTCTAGAACCTATAGACGTGTCTTATCGGTCATGCCTATCAGTCTGACAGACTGGTACGAGAAGGCATTACTTAAACCGGTACCTATAGACATGCGTCTTTATCGGTTATGTTCGTAATATATCTGCTGAATTATACCATTTCGCTATTTAGTAGGGCTGATTACCACTCGGAATAGTGTATATTCTGAGGTATTCCGGTTGCCCTTCTCATAGATGTGTTTGCTTTGGCTAACAGTCAATGTTTTATGTCTCATTCTTGACTCTGCCAATTATAGTGAAGACACATAATTGAATCCTGATTGGTTATGCAAGACTTAGTTTCCTGCGTTTCTTCTTGATGGTCACACCATCAATTTTAGGATTCTTCTTTCCTGCACAGTTTTTGTTCTGCAGGTTGTGTCAGTTTACTATTCTGATAGTCTCTATCTTAGAATATTTCCTGACAGCTTCCAACTAGTTCACGAATGTTTCAATGTTTTAGTAAATATTGAACCTTTTTTTATATCTGTTTAGACATTGCATATGATCTATCCTTCGGGAGATCTTTGAGTTTCTGTAGAGACTCGGGCCATTCTGCATTTCTAAACAGCGTGAACGGTTTTTATTCTGATTTTTCAGAATTTGAAAAGTCATTTATTTAGATGTTAGCTTAGGCAACGTCTTTGATTAATTGTCTTTTTGTCACAGGCTATCTGTTTATGCCTTTTTTCCTGCAGATCAGAACATTTTTCTGGCTGCATTTTGTTTTACCTGGGAAAGTAGCGAGAATTTTCTGCTACTTCCGGTTCTTTTAGCGTCTGTATCACTGTTTTCTGATACAGCAGCTAAATTGCTATATTGGACACAGATGTTCTTTGAGATCTGTGCCATTTTCAGTTTGACTGCATTGGACAATTTTGTCTCTTACATGTCAAACTTAATAATGAGGACTTGTTTTAGACAGACACGTGTCTTATCGTTTTTCTCTGTTGCCGACTACAATGTAGTCTGCCGTTCTCATTATTGTCTTACATGTTATACAGGTTTCTTATTCATAGGTATTCAATATACACTGTGAATTAGTTTCACTGTGAAGCTCATTGATTTTGATTATTTTTCGCCTTTTTGGTGATATCTAGCGTTGCTCGACAATGGTTCCTTACCATTGCAGAGCGGCTATTTGCGCCCTTTTTCCGGTGGCGTTCTTGGGATCGAAAGGTCTCGAATACGCATACCTCCAAGTTTTTATTCGATGCGTGTATATACCGTGTTCCGGAAGTCAGTCTCTGTTGCTATGCAACTGGAGATAAATTCCGGTTCCGGTTTTGAACGTGTAATCGAGTATTGTTGACTTGCAACAAACTTCGTTTTTTCGGCTCGTTCTGAACTTTTTCTTGTTGAATTGTTCTGAACGTAGGTAGGCATCTTTTCTGGTGAGAACGTTTTGTCAAATGCTTCCGTTTGGACGCTAATCCGAGTCATCTCTAGCGTGAAATAGCCGTATTATTGCGGCTTTTCATTATGACTGTATCCCAGCCATAGTACTAGTAGACTCGAATTTGGCAATCTCCGGGTTGGCTTCATGTGCATTACTTTTGCCATGGACATTTCCAGCCCTGTTGTTCCTACACCGAATCTTATTGTAACCTAGTTCGAATGGTAAGTCTATGACTTGTTTTCCATTCAGTCCAGATTATTCCCACCATCCTTATAGATAAAATCTGTTTAGCAGAGTAATATTATCGTGAGTTAGATGTAATAAATTTTAAATGTTTGAAATAACATACATATTTATTAATCTATACTCACGATAATATTACGATAGGCCCGAGCAGACAATTACTCTGCTTCCCGCCTCCCCGCATATCTGTACTTTACTTATTTTCTCGCAAAAAGAGGAAGTTTACTGTTATTGATTCATGACTTGCATGATTTTACGGTGGTTGATTTCACACGGGTTACAAACGTATCGGCGTCTTACACGGCTGGTAATAAGTCGGCGTTCATGGGGGAATAGAGAGAGTAGCAGAGTAATATTATCGTGAGTATAGATTAATAAATATGTATGTTATTTCAAACATTTAAAATTTATTTCTTTTTAATTAGAAAATGTGATATTTAAGTAAATTATATTTCATGCAATAAAATAATTGCAACACTTTTCTTACTTTTGATATGAAAATGAATTTCCATATGCAAATTTCCATTCACAAATTTTAATCATCTTTGAAAACTTCACTTATATAAAGTTTTAATGACCTGTACTAATCCTTAAATAATAATAAAACAAAGGGGCATTTTACTTGAAGTTTCTATGTATGCCAATGCAAAATCAAATACGTCTACCCAGGAACACTAGAGGGGAAAAAGGCCCTTTCTTAATTTCGTAATGGAACTTACCTACAGAAAAACTTGACTATGTCAGTTATCTCATAGTCTCTAAAGATGTGTAGGCGTGTAGATGTGTAGATGTGCAGATGTGTAGATGAGCAGATGTGCAGATGTGCAGATGAGCAGATGTGCAGATGAGCAGATGTGCAGGCTTGATGTGCAGATGAGCAGATGTGCAGATGAGCAGATGTGCAGATGAGCAGATGTGCAGGCTTGTCTTAACTCAAGGATACTTACCTACACAAGCAACTTAGCTAGTTCATTTGTAAAACTGAGACCCAGGGTGCGCACCTCTGGCCACATTTTCTGAAAACTTCTGGCCACGTTTTTCTGGCCACACTTCTGGCGCTACCGCTTATTCGAAGTGTGGCCAGAAAAACGTGGCCAGAAGTTTTCAGAAAATGTGGCCAGAGTGCCACCCATTACTACTGGTAACTGCTAAAATTACTATAATTCTGCTTTTGTCCACATCCTTTTTCAAATGTGTGTTCTTAATATGCATTGTATATGTTGTGCAAAGAATTTTGAAATAAAAAAGTCCTTTAACCAAACAATTACAATGTTTTTCTATCAGAAGAGGTGACATCATTATCTAAAGATAAATACTGAATAGATTTTAAGAACACCTGGCACCTTCAACACTGTTTCAGTTCTAAAATAGAATAAAAGTTACCCGATTTACACACAAACTTGGTTGACCTAAATGCTCAAACAGCAAACTTGAGTGAAAAGGGCTGTATATACTACTGAAAGAGAATTACAAAACCTCAAATCATACAATGCTTTTTGTTAAAGGGAGATAATTAAATTGCCTCACCTAGCAAATTGCAATAATTTAATATTTGATTTTTGGTGAAGAAATGGAATGAATTCAAGTTTGTTTGTTGTGTTTTTTGTTTGTTTGAGTTGGTTCTTAACTTTTTTTTACATCCATGGGTCATTACAGCTTTTGCCATATTGGGATTTGTCAATTAGCCTAGCCATACTGTTCCTGCACAAGCCTCCTAGAACCAGGTTACTAGTACTTAGTGCACATTAATTTCACCACAAACTGACAAATCCTCTTCTTGAATCAGCAGAAGTTGAAGAATGGCTTAACTCATATAAGCCTGGCATCCTTTTTATGGGACATAGGCAAACAGCATAGCCCCAGATGTGACACTGCAGAACGCTGCATCCCATCTGGAGCTATTCTGTTTGCACAGAGAAATGCCATCGAAAAATGAGATAAAAAATAAAAATCACTCCTAACACCCCTAAAAATGAAAGTGGACTCATCCAATTGATAGTGATGGGAGAATCCATCCGTCAAATATGGGTTAAATCAGAGCCCTACTTCATTCCAAATTAGTCATGCTACCGATAGAGCTACCATGTCCAGTCGAATTCAGAGTCTTTTGTTTAAGTCCAGCTGAGTTTTCATAATGATGTACAAGCTCTGCATGCAGCTCAGATATGAGCCGTGTCATGAGAAAACCAGATTTTTGCCTATGCGAAAACAAAGATGCAAATCAGCTGTGCAGTAACTGCACAGCAGATCAGCCCCTGTGTTTTCACTACACAGATAGTACAATTCATCTTCTACTTAAATTTGAAACAAGCTTCTAGCCTACTTCTGTGACTGTGCAGGCCGGTTTTTGTCTGACCTGGTCAGAAACACCAAAGACCAATTTAAACGCATAGCGGCTCATATTGTACAAGCTTTTTTTCTCAGAAAATGGGCAGCTGAATGACAGCAGAGTAATTACATGTCAAATTTCTAATAATGTTCTCTGAAACGCCCAAGGAAATTCTTGACATTTTAAACTCTTTTGTGAGCTTACTAGTAGTAAAAGGATAAAACATTCTTTTTCATGCATTAACATCTGCTAAGCCGAAGGACAATGTGTAGCAGCCCAAACTAGCAGTAAGGGCTGAGACATATTATCCCCCGAGGGCTTGGCAAAGTTAATGTAGGGAAAAGAATATTATATCATCATTGTTACATACATTTCCTTCAGCACACATACTTGTTATTTATTTATATTTGAGCCGCGTCATGAGAAAACCTGACTATGCGAAAACAAAGGCGCAGATCAGCTGTGCAGTAACTGCACAGCTGATCAGCATCTTTGTTTTCCCTATACAGATAGTACAATTCCTCTACTTATATTCAAAATTTCAAGCTTCTAGCCTGCTTCTGTGACTGTACAGGCCTGTTCGTGTCAGACCTGGTCAGAAACCCAAATTGTTGGTTTTGCCATGGGGTGGCTCATATTTTGTTTTTCTTGTTTTTTGGTATGGGAGCAATGAATCTTCCATAAAACAGAAGTTGTGAAAGCATTAAAACGACACTCCTCTGGCAACATGAGAAGGTATACACCAACTTCTTGTTGTCATTCAACTTAGTCCAAATGCTGATGCAGGGGAGCAAAAATGATTTGCTGTCATATACATGTATATGTATATCATAATTGAGCCGCATCGTGAGAAAACCGGATTTTTGCCTATGTATGTGAAAACAAAGACACAAATCAGCTTTGCAATAACTGCGAAGCTGATCAGCACCTTCGTTTTTGCTACACTAGCTGATAGTACAATCTCACTTCTTCGTAAATCCGAAATTTCAAGCTTCTAGTCTGCTTCTGTCACTGTACAGGTCCGTTTGTGTTGGACCTGGTTGGAAATCCCGAAAACCTGTTTTATTGTGTCGCGGCTCAATTTTATAAATACAAAATTTGTAACTAAAAATGAAGGAGAAGCCATTTTGACAAGCATAAAATGTCTTGAACTATGATTGTGCTTTATTAAATGAAAATCCCACAGCCCCTTGATTGGTCAGTGATCAGACGAAATGACACATTAATAGAAAGTGATAGATCATCCCACTGTACAAGAATCTGCGACATTTCATCGAAAATTACATTTGTCGAAAATGTCCCCATGCCCAGACCTTTACCCTTACCCTAGTGGTTGGTGGCTCAAAATGTGGACCTGTAGGCTAGTCTTCTACGGAATAAATCTCAAAATTTTGCGGTGAATATTTTTGAAGTTACAAAATATTCGACAAAACACATTTTCGACGAAATATCATGCATCGCTGTATAAATCGCAAGTGACCTTACTCTCATTCATGTCACTCCGCTACTGTGATGACTATTTCCTAGAGTTTTAAAACTTTTACTTCTGTTCCCGACAGGGAGCTGGGACACTCTCTAAAAATTGCCTGGACACATTCTTGGACAATATTAATGACATCATTGCAAATATGACGAGACGCGTGGCAACTGGTCTTCCTGGTTTTAGACCAGGTCCGGCACAAATCAGTCTGTACAGTCACAGAAGAAAGCTAGAAGCTTGAAATTATGAATATATGTAGAAAAGGAGTTGTACTATCCGTGTAGCAAAAACAAAGGTGCTGATCATCTGTGCAGTTACTGCCATCTGATCTGCGCCAGCTTTGTTTTCGCATAGGCAAAAATCCTGTTTTCTCATGATGAAAAAGGAGAAATTTGACCTCAAAATATATTGTACACCATGCCTTATCCCCCATAGACACATTTGCATGAAAACTTGACATCAAAACAGTAGGATAATGAAATTATATCATATAATTGTACCATTGTGTCTCAATGGAACATTTCAATTTTCCATTGAAAGAATTCTTATTTTCCAATAAGAAAGCGCTTAAATCTGGCCATCCTATCTTTCTATTATATGACAATCTAGCTGTGTTACATAGCACAAATCCTTGAATGATATAATCAATTGACCAATAAATGGCAGAAAATCTTGCAGAAATGTTTCCTTTTTCTTAAAAAAAAAGAAAGAAAAATAAGTAAATGAAGTGCAACTGAAGTGCATAATATGCATTCAATGCACTTACTTAAACCACTTTAAGAGACATATGAGCTGCATCATGAGAAAACCAACAATATGATTTCCGTACAGGCCCGACACAAATCAAGCTGAAGATGGCTAGACCTTCTAACCACTAGGCCACCATGCTCCTCAAATTCAAGTTCTATATTTCATGTACAATTTAAATACTAAGTTCTACAGAACTTTAACATGTTTAAGACATTTCATTAGACACAGAAAACCTTTTGCAATCATTGACAAAGTTGAATTAAAGCCTCTTGTAAAAAAATGAAAACACTTTGGAGGGCCTTGAAGCCAATGATTTATCTTAACTGAGTCTTTAACTCATTTAAGCCTGGCGTCCCTTTTATGGGACATAGGCAAACAGAATAGCCCCAGATGTGACGCCGCAGAACGCGGCGTCCCATCTGGGGCTATTATGTTTGCTTGGAGGAATTTTATCGAAAAATGAGATAAAAATTAAAAATCACTACTAACACCCCTAAAAATGAAAGTGGACTCATCCAATTGACAATGATGGGAAAATCCATTCGTCAAATATGGGTTAAGATTGATTGCTAAAAATTGCTCATCTGAGAAAAGAGCACTAATTCACTGCCACTAATGATGGCTGTTTAGAATAGAGAACTGAATGAAATCTGTCACTATAAACTGTTAGTGCAGAGCGGTGCAACATAACAAAAAAAAATAATTGAGGTATATTTACTGCACAGCTGATTATTAAATGAGGTATAACTGTACAGCTGATTATTAAATGAGGTATACCTGCACAGCTGATTATTAAATGAGGTATACCTGCACAGCTGATTATTAAATGAGGTATACCTGCACAGCTGATTATTAAATGAGGTATACCTGCACAGCTGATTATTAAATGAGGTATAACTGCACAGCTGATTATTAAATGAGGTATAACTGCACAGCTGATTATTAAATGAGGTATAACTGCATAGCTGATTATTAAATGAGGTATAACTGTACAGCTGATTATTAAATGAGGTTTAACTGCACAGCTGATTATTAAATGAGGTATAACTGCACAGCTGATTATTAAATGAGGTACAACTGCACAGCTGATTATTAAATGAGGTATAACTGTACAGCTGATTATTAAATGAGGTATACCTGTACAGCTGATTATTAAATGAGGTATAACTGTACAGCTGATTATTAAATGAGGTATACCTGTACAGCTGATTATTAAATGAGGTATAACTGTACTGCTGATTATTAAATGAGGTATACCTGCACAGTTGATTATTAAATGAGGTATACCTGCACAGCTGATTATTAAATGAGGTATACCTGCACAGCTGATTATTAAATGAGGTATAACTGTACAGCTGATTATTAAATATGGTATACCTGCACAGCTGATTATTAAATGAGGTATACCTGCACAGCTGATTATTAAATGAGGTATAACTGTACAGCTGATTATTAAATGAGATATAACTGCACAGCTGATTATTAAATGAGGTATAACTGTACAGCTGATTATTTAATGAGGTATACCTGTACAGCTGATTATTAAATGAGGTATAACTGTACAGCTGATTATTAAATGAGGTATAACTGCACAGCTGATTATTAAATGAGGTATACCTGCACAGCTGATTATTAAATATGGTATACCTGCACAGCTGATTATTAAATGAGGTATACCTGCACAGCTGATTATTAAATGAGGTATACCTGCACAGCTGATTATTAAATGAGGTATAACTGTACAGCTGATTATTAAATGAGGTATAACTGTACAGCTGATTATTAAATGAGGTATAACTGTACAGCTGATTATTAAATGAGGTATACCTGTACAGCTGATTATTAAATGAGGTATACCTGCACAGCTGATTATTAAATGAGGTATACCTGCACAGCTGATTATTAAATGAGGTATACCTGCACAGCTGATTATTAAATGAGGTATACCTGTACAGCTGATTATTAAATGAGGTATAATTGTACAGCTGATTATTAAATGAGGTATAACTGCACAGCTGATTATTAAATGAGGTATAACTGTACAGCTGATTAGAGAGACTCTGTTTTGGCGGAACATTTATTATGCTAGTATCTCATTGGCATGCGAATTTCCCACAACTGTTTCGATAATTTTGTTGCGAAACATTCGCACAACAATCGTATGAGTGTTGCGAGAATTTTCAAGTGTCGCAAATGCTTTGAACATGTTCTAATATTTTTTGCTAATTTTTTCGCCAAAATATTCCCGAACTGTCGTAAGACTGTCGCGCAACTGTCGTACATCAGTCGTATGATGTTAGTGCAAGTGTGTAGCGAAGCTGCAGCCGCAACATTCTGGCAAATTTACAATGCCACAACATCTCGTAAGAATGTTGTACAACAGACCTGCGATAATCTCGAACAAACATGCGAACAACTCGCAACTATGGCTAGCACTATTCCTCCACTACTAGTATACAAAATTTCCTTCTGTGACTGCACAAGCCAAATTTTGTCTGACTTGGTTGGAATCTCCAGAGACCAGTTTGCTCACATTGCAGTTCATTTGTAAAAGTGCAGCCCTGTTTTTGCCAGACCTGTTGAGGAACCCTGCAGACAAGTTTTTTCATGACATTACAAAAACATGCACATGCAATATACAGAGCATTTTAAAGTTGCAAAAAATGAAAATTTTCAGTAGAATTTTTTTTATATTTTTCTTATTTTTGCTCAAAACATAGATTGTGGGTACACGTTAGAATTGCCTTGATGAGGCGGTTCTAGCGAGTACCCACAATCTATGTTTTGGAGCAAAAATAAGAAAAATAGGTATACCCCTGCATACCCCAGTTTTGCTTTATAAAAGTTGAATAAGGGGGTATTCATTACATGGACATGTTTGCGTGATGCATGGCTCATGTAGCCCGAAAATGTCAAGATGATGAATATCTGTCTACAAAATTTCAATAAATTTCAGTTAAAAAATGTATTATGCAGGGAAATATAAGACTTAATGGATTCCACTGTACATAATTAAATACCAGTCACACACTGGCATAAGACAAGGCATATTGAAAAAATGCAAAATTCAACAAAAGTCTGAAGCAAGATGGAGACACGTTAGAAACACGTGTGGTGTGCTGGGTATGCTTGGTGTTCATTTCTTTATGTTGCTATATTTCGGTGTGCATTCTCGTCCCCTTGGGATATATATATAAAAGTTCCCTTTTAAAAGGAATGTTTGTCCAGTATTTAAAATAGAAAACAAACAAACCAGAGTACCAATGGTCCTGTAAACACTCACCTGAGTTCTGCTACATACATCAATAAACATGTATGTATATTATGGTATTTAGCCCAAGTGCAGGGCACATAAAGCTCTTGGGCTATATTGTTTCAGAATAATCAATATTCTGTCCATTTGCCAATTTCCTGCTCGTTTTCCTTTTCAAATGACATTTTAACAGTTTTCCCCATTCAAATGAATAGGCAAACCATGCTGACCTTGCCTTAAAATAGGTCAAGGTCATCACATTTTCTCAAGTTCAGCATACCTCGGATGTGAGTCAGAGTTATATGTTACATTAAGTTCAGAACAAGTTCAACACATTAATTTTGGTACATACTTTGGACATGATGGGATATGTAGGCTACATGAGTGTTCTGATTTTCCGAGATATTGGCTTGCACACTTGCTGAACACTTAAGTAACATTCCCAAAGTGTGTATGAGATGTAATATATGCCAATAGAGTGTGCTTAACGTGTCTGGGACATAATAGAAACATACTCCAAAATTTTCAGCGTTCTGAGATTTTCTATAGGTCCTGCACAGGTCTGATTTACAGGCTAATATGTGATTGCATATTGAAGTTTATAAAAAAAATTTTTTATTCATTTTCAGCATGTTGCTATTTTTCATACGTCCTGCACACGCTCGACTCACAAGCTAATGTGTGACTGCAGTTTTTATCTGTACTTGCAATTGTTTAGATGAACATGCATAATGCAGATTTGAGCCACGTCATGAGAAAACCAGATCAGCAACTGCACAGCTGATCAGCGCCTTTGTTTTTTTTCCTACAGATAGTACCGTTTCCTCCTCTACTTATATCCAACATTTCAAGATTCTAACTTTCATCTGTGGGTGTATAGCCCGGTTTGTGTCCGACCTGGTCGCAAATTCCGAACACTGGTTTTCTCATGTCGCGGCTCATTTTATGGTTACTAGATTCTAACAACTTGGCGCCAGTTGTTCAAAATTAACGCTACCGCTAGTTAACGATTCGTTAAAATTTTAAATGGCAATATTACAAATACGCTGTTATTTTTTTTTGATAAAATGTGAGAATCCTTTGCAATGCAAAGGATTGTCACATTTTGTCAACAAAAAATAACAGTGTATTTGCTTATGTTGTCAGCATTTACTTAACGAGTTGAGGTCTTAACGATGATAACGTTAAGCTAACGAAGTTTTGAACAACTGGCCCCAGACCATGCTGTCGCCAGCTAGTGACAATCAAACTCCATAAACAAGGAAACAGATTCCTGAACAAACAAGGAAATTCTCAGTTACATATGAGCCTATGAGTGAGAAAACCAACAATTTAGGTTTCCGACCAGGTCTGACACAAACCGGCCTGTACAGTCACAGAAGACAGCTAGAAGCTGGAAATTTTGTATGAAGGAAGAAGAGGGATTCTACTTTCCGAGTAGCGAAAACAAAGGCGCTGACCAGCTTCGCGGTTTAACCGCGAAGCTGGTCTGCGCCTTTGTTTTCGCCTATGCAAATTGTTAGTTTTTCCATGCAGCGGCTCATATGGTATTGTAGACTGCTTAATCAGCAGGATCTGACAGCTTTTCTTACCATGTCAGTCTAATTGATTCTTGGCATACTACAATATGTAGGGCTCAAACTTTGATAAAGATTTTCACATGGGCCTGTGTAGGAGACAATGTGAGCCTGGCATAAGGTATGGGGAAAAGATGAAGAACCGACTCGCCATTAGGTGGTTCTAACATGTACCAACAATCAAAGTTTTGAGCAAAAATAAAAAAAATATCAATTTTTTCTACTAAAAATTTCTGTATATTTCATGGACATGTTTTCGTAATGCTGGTAATGCTTAGTTTCAGATCTTGCAATTTAAGTTAGAAGCATGTTGGTACAATGGTGCCATGATCTACCGATGACACTTGCCTTTTTAGCTCACCTGAGCCGAAGGCTCACAGGTGAGCTTATAGTATACCCATGCTCCGGCGTCCGTCCGTCCGTCGTCCGTCGTCCACAATTTCGAAGATCTTCTTCTCTGAAACCGCTTGGCCGATCTAGTAGAAATTTTATGTGGAGCCTCCTTGGGTAGTGGCATTTCAAGTTTGATCGCGAAATCCAGGTCACATGACCAACATGGCCGCCACGCCCATATATGGTAAAAACCCTTCAAAAATCTTCTTCTCCAGAACCGATGGGCCGATTTCCACGAAACTTGGTATGTAGCATCGGGGACTTCAGCCCATCATAGTTTGATAAAATGATGACCCTCGGATGACCTTGATCTATTTTACGGCAAGGTCAAATTTGGAAACATATGCTTTTACATGGGAAAAAGTGAAAACTATGGATTTTTTGAAAACTATTGCAGCCTGAGGCCTGAAAAGTGGTAGATGCAAACAACTAATGGAGTAGATGAAGGTATGTGATTAATTTAGGTCAAGGTCATCTCTTGACCTTGGCCGTCCTGTCGTCCATACACACTTTTCAAAGATCTTCTTCTCTGAAACTGCTTGGTCAATCAAAGTGAAATTTTATGTGGAGCATCCATGAGTAGGGGAGACGAAAGTTTGATTGCGAAATCTAGGTCACATGAGCAAGATGGCCGCCAAGCCCATATATGGTAAGAACCACTCAAAAATCTTCTTCTCCAGAACCGGCAGGCGGATTTTCACGAAACTTGGTATGTAGCATTTGGGACTCCAGCCCATCATAGTTTGATCAAATGATGACCATAGGATGACCTTGACCTATTTTACGGCAAGGTCAAATTTGGAAACATATGCTCTTACATTGGAAAAGTGAAACTATTGATTTTTTGAAAACTGTTGCAGCCTGAGACCTGAAAAGTGGTAGATGCAAACAACTAATGGAGTAGATGAAGGTATGTGATTAATTTAGGTCAAGGTCATCACTTGACCTTGGCCAGTCTGTTGTCCATACACACTTTTCAAAGATCTTCTTCTCTGAAACTGCTCGGCCAATCAAAGTGAAATTTTATGTGGAGCATCCATGGGTAGGAATAACGAAAGTTTGATCGTGAAATTCGGGTCACATGACCAAGATGGCTGCCATGCCCAACTATGGTAAAGACCACTCAAATATCTTCTTCTCCAGAACCGGCTGGCCGATTTCGTGAAACTTGGTATGAAGCATGACTCCAGCCCATCATAGTTTGTTGAAATGATGACCCTAGGATGACCTTTACCTATTTTACGGCAATGTCAATTTTGGAAACATAGGCTTTTACATGGGAAAAGGCGAAAACAGTGGATATTTTGGAAACTGGTGCAGCCTGAGACCTGAAAGTTGCTAGATGCAGACAACTAATGGAGTCAATGAAGGTAAGTAATTAATGAAGGCCAAGGTCATTTCTTGACCTTGACCCCAGGTCATTTAAATATCAAAATTAAAATTATGGTTTTCTCAGAAATCACTGGGTTTGGAAACTATTGCAGCCTGAGACCTGAAACTTTGCAGATGCAGACAACTTATGAAGTCAATAAAGGTGTGTGAGTATTCAAGGTCAAGGTCATTTCATGATGACTTAATACTCCAAGATCAGGCTTCAGGTGAGCGTTCTCAGGACCAATGGTCCTCTGGTTATATAGAAGCAAATCAATTTTTATGACTATATTAAAAGTCACATCCATACATGGAAAATTGGAAGGAAAGTTCCAAAAAACTTTTTGAACATGCAGATAATGTTTATCACTATTAAGTTCAGTTGCACTTAAAAGGGTTTTCAGCTTTTTAGCTCACCTGAGCCGAAGGCTCACAAGGTGAGCTTATAGGATGGCCATGATCCGGCGTCCGTCCGTCCGTCCGTCCGTCGTCCGTCGTCCACAATTTCAAAGATCTTCTTCTCTGAAACCGCTTGGCCGATCTAGTTGAAATTTTATGTGGAGCCTCCTTGGGTAGTGGCATTTCAAGTTTGATCGCGAAATCCAGGTCACATGACCAAGATGGCCGCCACGCCCATATATGGTAAAAACTGCTCAAAAATCTTCTTCTCCAGAACCGGTGGGCCGATTTCCATGAAACTTGGTATGTAGCATTGGGGACGTCAGCCCATCGTAGTTTGATAAAATGATGACCCTTGGATGACCTTGACCTATTTTACGGCAAGGTCAAATTTGGAAACATAGGCTTTTACATGGGAAAAAGTGAAAACTAAGGATTTTTTGAAAACTATTGCAGCCTGAGGCCTGAAAAGTAGTAGATGCAAACAACTAATGGAGTAGATGAAGGTATGTGATTAATTTAGGTCAAGGTCATCTCTTGACCTTGGCCAGTCTGTCGTCCATACACACTTTTCAAAGATCTTCTTCTCTGAAACTGTTTGGCCAATCAAAGTAAAATTTTATGTGGAGCATCCATGGGTAGGGGAGTCAAAAGTTTGATCGCGAAATTCAGGTCACATGACCAAGATGGCCGCCACGCCCATATATGGTAAAAACCACTCAAAAATCTTCTGTTCCACAACCGGTGGGCCGATTTCCACGAAACTTGGTATGTAGCTTTGAGGACCTCAGCCCATCATAGTATGGATCTCTTGACCTTGGCTAGTCTGTTGTCCATACACACTTTTCAAAGATCTTCTTCTCTGAAACTGCCCGGCCAATCAAAGTGAAATTTTATGTGGAGCATCCATGGATAGGGGAGACGAAAGTTTGATCGCAAAATCTAGGTCACATGACCAAGATCGCCGCCACACCCATATATGGTAAAAACCACTCAAAAATCTTCTTCTCCAGAACCGGTGGGCCGATTTCCACGAAACTTGGTATGTAGCATCAAGGACCTCAGCCCATTGTAGTTTGATAAAATGATGACCCTTGGATGACCTTGACCTATTTTACAGCAAGGTCAAATTTGGAAACATAGGCTTTTACATAGGAAGAAGTGAAAACTATCAATTTTTTGAAAACTATTGCAGCCTGAGGCCTGAAAAGTGGTAGATGCAAACAACTAATGGAGTAGATGAAGGTATGTGATTAATATAGGTCAAGGTCATCTCTTGACCTTGGCCAGTCTGTTGTCCATACACACTTTTCAAAGATCTTCTTCTTTGAATTTGCTTGGCAAATCAGAGTGAAATTTTATGTGGAGCATCCATGGGTAGGGAAGACGAAAGTTTTTTAGTGAAATCCAGGTAACATGACCAAGATGGCCGCCACGCCCATATATGGTAAAAACCACTCAAAAATCTTCTTCTCCAGAACCGGCAGGCCAATTTTCATGAAACAGTATGTAGCATCAAGGACCTCAGCCCATCATAGTTTGATAAAATGATGACCCTTGGATGACCTTGACCTATTTTACGGCAAGGTCAAATTTGGAAACATAGGCTTTTACATAGGAAGAAGTGAAAACTATGGATTTTTTGAAAACTATTGCAGCCTGAGGCCTGAAAAGTGGTAGATGCAAACAACTAATGGAGTAGATGAAGGTATGTGATTAATATAGGTCAAGGTCATCTCTTGACCTTGGCCAGTCTGTTGTCCATACACACTTTTCAAAGATCTTCTTCCTTGAATTTGCTTGGCAAATCAGAGTGAAATCCATGGGTAGGGGAGACGAAAGTTTTTTAGTGAAATCCAGGTAACATGACCAAGATGGCCGCCACGCCCATATATGGTAAAAACCACTAAAAAATCTTCTTCTCCAGAACCGGCAGGCCAATTTTCATGAAACTTAGTATGTAGCATTTGGGACTCCAGCCCATCATATTTTGTTGAAATGATGACCCTATGATGACCTTGACCTATTTTACGGCAAGGTCAATTTTGGAAACATAGGCTTTTACATAAGAAAAGGCGAAAACAAACTGTTGCAGCCTGAGACCTGAAAGTTGCTAGATGCAGACAACTAATGGATTCAATGAAGGTAAGAAATTAATGAAGGCCAAGGTCATGTCTTGACCTTGGCCCAAGGTCATTTAAATATCAAAATAAAATTATTGTTTTCTCAGAAGTCACTGGGTTTAGAAACTATTGCAGCCTGAGACCTGAAACTTTGCAGATGCAGACAACTTATGAAGTCAATAAAGGTGTGTGAGTATTCAAGGTCAAGGTCATTTCATGATGACTTAATACTCCAAGATCAGGCTTCAGGTGAGCGTTCTCAGGACCAATGGTCCTCTGGTTTATTTTTAGTTCATTCACTTAAATCTACATTTTAATTTTTACTAATCAAATTTACCCTTATTTTACTAATCAAATCTACATTTGAGCCGCATCGTGAGAAAACGGGATTTTTGCCTATGCGAAAACAAAGGCGCAGATCAGCTTCGCGGTAACCGCGAAGCTGATCAGCGCCTTTGTTTTCGCTACACGGATAGTACTATTTCTCTTCTTCTTAAATCCGAAATTTCAAGCTTCTAGCCTGCTTCTGTGACTGTACAGGCCGGTTTGTGTCGGACCTGGTCGGAAACCCCGAAGACCGTTTTCTCGCGTCGCGGCTCATTTTAAATTTACTAATTATTCTTCCGCTTGTAAGGAATTTATCGATTCAAGTAAAGTATATATAGTATGTAAAGAATAGACAATTCCTTGGAGACAAAGCTATAAATTACCACAATAATGAGTTGCTCATGAAAAAAAAAAGGATTTTTGCCTATATGAAAATAAAGATGCAGATCAACTGTGTAGCTCTAGCTAGCTCTTAGTTTTCGCTTCACGGAAAGTACAATCCCTCTTTTTGTTAAATGGGAAATTTCATGCCTCTAGTCTTCTTCAGTGACTGTAGAGGCCAATTTATGTCGGACCTGGTCAGAAACCCCTTAAACCTGTTAAGACCGGTTTTCTTGCATCGGGGATCATATCAGCCTTTCGCAGACCTACATATATCCATTTCGGTGACATTTATTCGAGATATATCTGTGACAGTTTGGCATCATCCTAATAAAGATGTTGGAAGCAATTAGCCTCCGACAAAGCAGCTGGGAGTGAAATATGAGTCGCCAACTGGACGAGCGAAAACAAAGACGCACACCAGCTGTGCAGTAACTGCACAGCTGATCAGCATCTTTGTTTTCGCTACACAGATCATGCAATTCCTCTTCTACTTAAATCAGAAATTTCAAGCTTATAACCTGCTTCTGTGACTGTACAGGCTTTTTTGTGTAGGACCTGGTCGGATACCAAAATTGATGGTTTTCTCATGCGGAAGCTCATATGAGCCTTTTCTTCTTATTTTCTTATCAATAAGTTCTTGTAAGAGGAAATGTATGATTTAATATGCATATTGTTGTCACCCCAGTTCGTTGTCCTACTGTCACTAAACCATGGTTAAATTAGACCAAAGGAAATTAATTGTAAAACCGCTGTCACACTATCACGTATCGACTCACGTATCTACAGCGTATCAAGATACGAAAGGTATGTCATGCGTACATCAGTGCTACGTTTTTTTATGTGTGCACTTAAAAATTTGTAGCACGTACGTGGCAGGTCCAATATGCCATACATACGTCACACATACGTCATACATACGAAAGCAACATTGCAGGTACGCCGTAGATACGTAGCTCATACTCCTGATACGCCACCCGTACGTCACTGTTAACATGCCACGTAACCGTGACATATGTACAGCGTACCTTTTGTATCTGCTACGTATGTGTGGCATATCTTCGACTCTCTTTTCGTATCTACAGCATATCAGCGACGTACGTGTGGCATATCTCGGGTATCAATGGCGTATGTGCTACGTATGTTTCGCTGCTGTGGAGTATGTGTGTCGTATAAGGAGTATTAGGAATATTTTGTGGCGTTCTTGGTAAATAGAATCTTAATGCTTCTATATAAATGTTTTTGTTTTTTCAAAGTCATGGATCAGATGTTTCTCACGATTCGGGGTGCCGTGCAGGGTTCTTTCAGGGCTACGCAACAGTTTAATTTAGATTTCTCCAGTGGCATCTTCGACCTCTGATAATTGATAACTGTACCTGTAATGTGCGATTTGCATAATCAAAGTGAACACAGCCATTTGTTCTCATAGGTATTAAAAAGCAATTGGTACAGAACAGATACGCCACAGATAAGAATGGAACGTAGTACATACGCCGTAGATACGTCACGCGTACACTTCAAACGTCAAACATAGCACATACGCCTTGATACACTGTACATACGAAAGTGAAACATACGTCACACGTACGTACGTGGTACATACGTCGCTCAAACAAAATATGGCTCGGACACGTGAGCGATACGCCGCTGATACCTGAATTGTGACAGAGCTATTAGGTTCTCATCAAATTCTTGAAACATTTTGGGTGGGTGGATTTCATTTTTCCAGTTTTACTTTTAGGGCATCAAGTTTGACTGTCTTGGAGGTACAGCATCAGTCTGGTAAGTTTTGTTTTGTATTGAAAGATAAACAGGCAAAGAAACAGATGAAATAAAATATACACGAGCCGCTTCATGAGGAACCCGGATTTTTGCCTATGCAAAAACAAAGGCGCAGATCAGATGTGCAGTAACGGATTTAGAAAAATTTGGCTAAGTGCTTTTGAAAACCGTGTGTAAAAGAAAGCTGTTTCCAGATCCTGTTTCTGTATATGAGCCAGTGTTACTAGAGGCGTGTACTAGATGTTGACGTCATTTTCCACGATCATTGAATAATGGAATGAAACATGGATGAATCAATAGTCAAGAGGCCAACTTCATTTTGAAAAATACTTGTTTAATATTTTTGTAAAATTCATTTGAAAATTATTTTGATTCGGACTGTCCACAGATTCACTACAGCTACAATAAGTGTACAGAAATAAGAGCGTTTTCGGGACTATTGGTTCTCTGGTTGTTCTTGTCCTTTTGCAAGAAAGCACTTATCTGAAGCCATATATTATCATTCTGTCAGGCAATAAATGACCTCAATATTTCAATTTGTGTCTGGTATATAATAATTATGGTATGGACTCTTTCATCGTGACTTACCGTACATTAGCCTTTTGGATCTGACACCCAGGATTACATTTCTTTTTAGACATCCAGGGTTATATTTCTGCCAACTGCACTTTATATTGTTCACTCCTTTCAGAGAAGTTATTGAAGGGTATTTACCACAAATGGCAATGGCAGCAATCTTGGTCATATAACAAACATTTTTTTCTCCTTTCCAAAGAAGCTCTACATAATATTTGGCTTTGACCGACTGAGAGGTTTCAGAGGAGATTATCTTTGAAGTTGTCAAAGGACAGATAGATGGACAGAGTGACATGGAATCATATAAGTCATGTACTATTCCCACACATGATGAACATGTGCTAAAAAGACCTAAATATTTGAAGTATAATTCAAAAGTAGAATATGCTTCATTTCATGTCCAAAACTATTGGCCTATATTTTAGCATTCAGGCACACTCTAAAGGAAAGGCTCTATTCATCTGAACCTAATTTATATTGTTGTATTATCTGTTGTCAAGTCTGCTCGAATTGAGCCTGAAACTATATTCCAAGAAAGAACTTGGCTAACAATTCACCACTTGTCAAGAAAATACTGACTTTGATAAAGAAAAATGTCTTAAAGCTAATACGAAATGCTGAACCATAGCAAAATACAATATAATTGCATCTTGAGTTTCGTGAAAATATCACAGGTACAAAGGAAAAGAGAACAAACAGTACTAATCATTTGACCAATGGTCCTGTAAACCCTCTGAGATCTGCTATACATGTATATACCAATAAACATGTTTTAATACGTGTATTAATATGGTATAGAGCCCAAGTGCCAGGGCAGATGAAACCCTCGGGTCATTTTTTTTTTCAGAAAACATTACGAAAACACGCTCATGTAACATACAGAAAAATATTTGGTTTTAAAAATGAAATTTTTCCCAGGAAAAAAGTTGATATTTTTTCTTATTTTTGCTCAAAACATAGATTGTGGGTACACGTTAGAACCGCCTCGGCAAGGCACCGAGGCGGTTCTAACGAGTACCCACAATCTATATTTTGGAGCAAAAATAAGAACCAGAGGACCAATGGTCCTGTAAACGCTCACCTGAGATCTGTTGTACGTATATACCAATAAACATGTTTGCATATTATGGAAAAAAGCCCCAGTAAAGGCGCAGATGATTCCCTGGTGTCCATTATTTTTCTTCATAATAATCAATATCCTGTCCATTTGCCAATTTCCTGCAAGTCTTTCCCTTCAACCGACAAATAACAGTTATCCCCATTCAAAGGCATAGGCAACCTATGTTGACCTTGTCGTAAAATAGGTCAAGGTCATCACAGGGTCATGATTTATATATACATTGTAGTACTTAAGCCATTGATGTTTCATGCCAAGTTTTGTTGAAATCGGTCCACTGGTTCCAGAGAAGAAGATTTTGGAAGGGTTTTTACCATATATGGGCATGGCGGCCATCTTGGTCATGTGACCTGGATCATTTATATATACATTGGTTCCCTCATTCTATAAATGCTTCACATAAAATTTGGCTTTGATTGGCCAAGTGGTTTCAGAGAAGAAGATGTTTGAATATTTTGGTAATATACATGTATATTGCCCCGGGGTGGGGGCATATGAGCCCCTTGGGTCCATTTTTTTTTCAGAATCATTAATATTCAGTCAAACTACCCATTCCTGCAAGATTTTCACCTCAAATTACTTTTTAAAAGTTTTCCCCATTCAAATGCATAGGCGACCTAAGTTGACCTTGCCATAAAAAAGGTCAAGGTCATCACAGGGTCATGATTTATATATACATTGTAGTACTTGAGCCATCAATGCTCCATGCCAAGTTTCTTTGAAATCAGTGTACCGGTTTCGGAGAAGAAGATTTTGGAAGGGTTTTTACCATATATGGGCATGGCGGCAATCTTGGTTATGTGACCTTGATTATTTATATACACATTGGTTACCCCTTCCTATTGATGCTTCACATAAAATTTGGCTTTAATTGGCCAAGCGATTTCAGAGGAGATGATGTTTGAATATTATGATAATATACATGTATATTGCCCCGGGGTGGGGGCATATGAGCCCCTGGGGTGCAAATTTTTTCAGAATCATTAATATTCAGTCCTACTGCCCATTTCCTGCAAGACTTTTACATAAAATGACATTTTAAAAGTTTTACCCATTCAAATGCATTGACGACCTATGTTGACCTTGCTGTAAAATAGGTCAAGGTCATCACAGGGCCATGATTTATATATACATTGAAGTGCTTGAGCCATCGATGCTTCATGCCAAGTTTCGTTGAAATCCGTCCACCGGTTCTGGAGAAGAAGATTTTTGAAGGGTTTTTACCATATATGGGCATGGCGGCCATCTTGGTCATGTGACCTGGATTTCTTATATACACATTGGTTCCCCCTTCCTATAGATGCTTCATATAAAATTTGGCTTTGATTGGCCAAGTGGTTTCAGAGGAGAAGATCTTTGAAAGTGGACGGATGACGGACGACGGACGGACGACGGACGGACGGACGCCGGATCATGGACATCCTATAAGCTCACCTTGTGAGCCTAACGGCTCAGGTGAGCTAAAAATAGGTATACCCCTGCAAACCCGAGTTTTTGTACATAAATGTTGGGTTTAAGGGGGTATTCAATACACGGACATGTTTTCCTGATGATCAATAATATCCAGTCCATATGCCCATTAAATTTTAACAGTTTTCCTCCTAAAATGCATAGGTAGCCTATGGTGACCTTGCCATAAAATAGGTCAAGGTTATCCCAGGGTCATGATTTATAAATTTATTGAAGTACTCTAGTCATTGATGCTTGACATGCCAAGTTTCGTTGAAATTGATCCACAGGTTCCAGAGAAGATGCCCACCTTGGTTATGAAATCTCCATAAAAGACTTTAGACCTCATTAGGAGTCTAAGACAATGTGGAAAATTCAGACTCTGTGGTTTGCTAGCATATTCAATATTTTCTCGTTATAAAACATAAATGAGCCTTGTCATGCGAGAAACAGAATTTTTCCTATGGAAAAACAAAGGCACAGATCAGCCATGCAGTAACTGCACAGCAGCTGATCAGGGCTTTTGTTTTCGCTATACCAGCAGTGCAATATCTCTTCTAGTTAAATTTCAAATTTGAAGCTTCTAGTTTTCTTCTTTGACTGCACAGACCAGTTTGTATCAGACCTGGTCAGAAACCCCAAATAGAGGGTCATATTATTCAGCAAATAGGTTAGTGTATGGGCGGCACCTCATGAATACTTTATTAGACCTATACTACTCTTGAC
The DNA here is from genome assembly GCA_964017185.1 of Rugalucina vietnamica. Taxonomy (NCBI): domain Eukaryota; kingdom Metazoa; phylum Mollusca; class Bivalvia; order Lucinida; family Lucinidae; genus Rugalucina; species Rugalucina vietnamica. Next base: position 19,984,459 of record OZ024878.1, on the reverse strand, counting down.
ATAGGTAAAAGCTAAAGGTATATAATTAAAAGATTCAACTCACAGGTTTTCCGTTAGAAAATAAACTAGAAATTGTATTATTCACTGTATTGGACAACAACATACAGGTAGCTGATTTCTAACAGAAAATATGTAACAGCGGTCTAAACTAACTGAGTTTGCCTTTTCTATAATCTCCCCACTTGAACAAATATACTAACTGACCATGCCCAGATATGAATATTAAAGTTGCAGCCTATACAGTAACCTATTTGCCAAATAATACTTACTTCTCATCTTCAAGCAACAATACCTTCCAGCAACAATTCCACATAAATTGTTTCATTTAAATTTTAAAATCTTTACTCTCAAAGGACAAAGTCAAGCTCAAATTTCTATTGCAATGTCTATGCAATATCAGTCAAACATCTGTCGGCTGTCTGATATAACATGCTTTATCATAAATGTTGACTCTAGGCAAGTTTAAAACCAAAGATATAAAGATCTGTCGCATTACAGGCAGGATGAGCCAAACAAAAATGTTTTTATTCACATTTAGCTGCAGCTAATCTTCCAATAGGACTTCTGTACTAACCATTATTAATTAACTTATAAAGTATATAGTAGTTATACACAGAATTTGGTCTGTGGCATTCTGGTGACGTTTCTTGTTTTGTATAGTCTATACTGGATTTCACCTCGACCTAATACAGCTGGCCTCGGACTAATGCGGTTGACCTTGTATCTATATGGATTGACCTGCTACCTATATGGAAATTCCAACATCTGATTGGTCAAAATACGACACATTATGTCACGTGCCGAGTTGAATGATTTGAGATAAAAACATAATGGCAGCGATTCAGCCGATCAAGTAAAATAGTGAACAAACAAACAAAAATCATGTCAGCATCTTTGAAAAGAATGTCAGACATGGACGCTAAGAATGACAAATGTATGCTTGAGGTACTAGCCGATGATATGGACAGATATAGACTTTTGACAGTTAATTAATAAAAATCTCATTAATCAAGTTATTTCGTATTGGACCAGTTATCGGTCCTTGGTCAGCAGTATTGGACCTCGGCCTTTGGCCTCGGTCCAATACAGCTCACCTCGGACCTGTATCTAGTCCAATACGAAATAACTTGATTAATAACATTATATTACCAAAACTTGACCATGCAATATAGAGATTTTTTCAGCTGTAAAAATTGAAAATTTCAAAGGCAAAAAAATTAATATCATTAATATTTTCCCTCAAAACATACATTGTGGGTACATGTTAGAACCGCCTCCAGTACCCTGGCACAATATATGCTTGGGATCAAAAATAATAAAATAAGGTATACCCCTGTAATCTCCAGTTTCACAATATAAAAGTGGGGTTTAAGGGCGGTATACATTACAGGGACAAGTTTTCCTGATGCTATGGCAAATTACAAAGAACTGTTTGTTTGCTTGCTTTTATTGGCTCTTTACACCCATGGTCAACAGCTGCCATAATCAGAATTGTCAGTTATCCTAGCAACACTTTCCTGGGAAAGCCTATCAGATGCAGGTTACCAGTACCTAATGCACATTTCAATCATCATTAACTGACAAATGCTCTTCTTGTATCAGAGAATAATTTCCAATGACCAGGGTCCAGTTGTTCAAAACTAACTACGTCGTTAGTTAACGTTTCGTTAAAATTTCAAACATTAATATTACAAATACACTGTTATTTTTTGTTGAAAAAATGTGAGAATCCTTTGCACTGCAAAGGATTCTCACATTTTTTCAACAAAAAATAACAGTGTATTTGTTACTTTAGCTGATATTTGCTTCACAAATTTATGTCTTAACGATATCGTTAAGCTAACGATGCTTTGAACAACTGGGTCCAGTTCTTCACGTCACATCCGACCTGGAGGGTCAATCTCGAGTAAACTGGTTTTTGCCTGTGTGAACAAAAGGACACAGATCAGTTGTGCAACAACTGCACAGCTGATAAGCATATTTGTTTTGCCTGGATATCGAAAGTACATTCTCTCTACTTCTAAAATCCAAAGTTTCAAGCTTCTAGTATTCTTCTAAAATTCAAAATTTCAAACTTCTAGCTTTCTTCTAAAATGCAAAATTTCAAGCTTCTAGCATTCTTCTAAAACCCAACATTTTAAGATTCTTCCCCTGTGAAAATGAAACTGAAATTTCACTGAGATTTCACTGTTATTTCGATGAAATAACAGTGAAATTTCAGTGAAAGAATTGGTCAAATTAACACCAAGATATCGATAAATATACATGTATAGATTTCTTCCAAAATCCAAAAATGTCATGCTTCTAGCTTTCTTCTATGTCTGTGCAGGTCAGTTTGTGTTGGACCTTGTCAAAAGTCCCAATGACTGGTTTCCTTGCAATGCCGTTCATATGACTCAGGCATGCAACCAATAGAGCTACCAAGCTCTGTGGTATCAGGAAAACCTGTCCATGAAATGTATATCCTCCCATCAGGAAAACAAGTCCGTGAAATGTATACCCCCTTATACCCAACTTTTATTTAGAAAAAATGGGGTTTGCAGGGGTAGACATATTTTTTTTATTTTTGATCCAAAACATTGATTGTGGGTACTGGTTAGAACCGCCTTTTGGACCCACAATCTATGTTTTGAGCAAATTTATTAAAATTATCAAAATTTTTCCAATGAAATTTTCAATTTTTACAGCTGAAAAATATCTGTATATTGTATGGGCAAGTTTTCGTAATGCTTAAACCCCACTTTTATCAAGTAAAACTGGTATTTGCAAAACTAAAAGCAATGCTAAAATAGCCACAGCATCATTTCAGAAGAGAAATAAATAACTGCAATAGCCTTATTATATAAGGAATATTGATGTAAGACCTAACAGAAAAACGACAAATTTGAGATTGAATAAATATTGACATATCCCTGTTATATCATAGAAATTTCTGAAAAAATAATCCTGTTCAGGCATGCTACTTGTCTGCTCAAATCAACCTAATAATCCACATCATATCCAATAAAATAATTTTCTACACCAGATGATTGAATTGCAGCTCCTTGCCGCCAAGGAAACTTTGCTATAAGTTCTGAAATGTTTAAAGAATTTGATTTTTGCTAGTACATGCATTTCTTGCCTCACTTCAAGAGCCTTTCAATAAGGAAAAGCATGTTCTCAGAACTTAATTGCTGAAGTGAAGACAGACGTGGACAAACAGTTGATCAGACAAAGGAACATTGGTACAATATAGGTCAAGGTCATTCCAGTGTCATAAGTTATAATAAGAGCTATCGAAGGACAGCGTTGCTTGCCTGTCTTGTGCTTGGCAACAAAGTCTATGACCTTGACCTCGGACATGATGGTAAAGCATAAAACTTCAGACCAATATCTATCAACAGTCAAGATACCAACTAGATCCATCTACAAGTTTACAAATTATTGAATTCTAAAATTTTAAACAAAAACTTAAAAATTAAATTTTGAAGTTCATGACCTTGACCTCTTAGTCACTCAGGCAAGCATGCACCTTCAGACCAAAATTTAAACCAAACACTTTATTATAAAAAGTCCATATCCTTGACCTCATGGACATTCAGGTGGGTCGGGATGGTACAGCATAAAACTTCAGACTTTTGGTATTTCGATATTAATTTCAATCCAATATCTCAAACAGTAAAAATATTATGACTTTTTAGATGGATCAATTAGAACTTTGGGCCAGTAGATTCCCCGAGGTTATGCTAAAACTTTTTTTTTCATGCTCATCTCAGCTGAGCATAAAATTTCAACTGATCATAAATACCAAAATAGCCCTAATACATTCAAACTGAAGGTTTAGAACTCCAAAGTCTGTAATTTATCCTGCAAACAATTGTTGGCATTTTAAGGTTTATGAGCAGGATAAATTTTAGTATTAGTTGAGCTGAGTATGACAAAAGTTTTATAACCTTGAGGCAAGGTATCAACTAGATTCATTCACATGTTCAAGAGTTATAGAGTTCTAAAAACTTAAATGAAAAACTTTGGCAGCCTTACTGAAAAGCTGGTTTTCTTATCAAAAGTAGCCCAAATTAATTGGATACTTGTTCATAAAATTATAATATATACATTGTATGCTTATTTCTGCTTTAAGTTAAGATACAGGTAGGTACTCATTGAGGCACTTCTCATTAATATTTCTCCAACAACTATTTTTTTTTTTCTTTTCTTTTTTAATATCAATTTAAAAAAAAATATTTCTAAAGCATCACCAGCACCAGTATCAAGGTGTTGTAATAAATTAGTCTAACCTCTTACCTTATTTTGACATCTTCACAATTTTCCGATGATGGACAAATGTCGTGCACACCGCCGACTTATAATTTAATCCAATCATCTTCCTTCTAGGAGACTTTATACTTCCTGTGAAGTAAACGGAAATACAAAGATACCCTCGTAATGTAAATCACAAAGTATTGATCATAATTGAGCCACGTTGTGTGGAAATCTGATTTTTGCATATGCTTAAAAACAGACGCAGATCAGCTGTGCAGTCACTGCACAGCTGATCAGCTCATTTGTTTTCACTATATAGATAGTACAATACCTCTTCTATCTTAATCAGCTATTTTAAGCCTAAAATCATTTTCTGCATCTATACACCTTGATTTGTGTCGAGCATAGTCGCAAACCCCAAGACAGATATTCCAATGACAAGGCTTAATTATTTACAACGCTATTAACCGATCATTCCTCACATGGCGTCCAATGTCCCCATAAAAAGTCTCTAATCTTGCTTTGTCTTGAAAATCGAGACATAAAATTCCGCTAATGAATATTAAATCCATATGCGGTAACAGAAAGTTGGAGAAAAGAATTTGAGCCATCACACGAAAAAACTGGAAAAGTTGCATATCAGGAAAACATGTCCGTGTAATGTATACCCCTTATACGCCACTTTTACATAGTAAACTGGGGTATGCATGGGTAAACTATTTGTCTTATTTTTGGTCCAAAACATAGATTGTGGGTATTCATTAACGAATACCCACAATCTATGTTTTGAGCTAAAATATTAAGAATATCAAAATTTTTCCATGGACATTCTGAATTTTTACAGCTGAAAAAAATTCTCTGTATATTGCAATGGCATGTTTTCATAATGAAGTGTACCCTAGCCTGCAAAATCTCAGATCATTACGTTCCCTGTTTATTGTTTGTATTGAGGTTTAATGTCCCAGTCACAAAATTTTAAGTCATGTCGAGACGAAGCCACTTCCTTCTGGGTGTTAACGTGTGTCTTGCTCAAGGACTAAACATCGCACTCCATCAGGCTTTGAACCCAGGACCTCTTGATTCCATGTCCAATGCTCAACCACTAGGCCACCGAGTTGCCCGTTCACTGTTTAGAAGAGCCCTACCTGGATCAAACTGGGTATAACTGAATGCTGATCATGATTAGAGACATGTTGCTGCGATGACGAAATAACTTGTTTGGTTTGTGCTTTCCTCATGCTCCGTGGGTGTTGATTCTCAATTAATTTTAATTGAACATTAGTGAGAATTCAGAGCTAAGCAATTACTTGTAATTTGATTAATGAATATTAAAGAACATAATAATTTCAAAATATGATTACAGCATTAAATTTGTGGTATGAGCATTAGCATTAAAAAAACCCCAACATTTTGGGGTCCTGACCAGGTCCAATAAAAACTGGCCTGTAGAGTCACAGAAGCAGGCTAGAAGCTTGAAATTTTGTATTGAAGAAGAAGAGGGATTGCGCTATCTGTGCAGCAAAAACAAAGATGTTGATCTACGCCTTTGTTTTCGCCTATGCATGTTGTTGGTTTTCAAATGTGGGGATGGGGCCACTGCTTCCTGGACATTATCCAGTACTAAGAGGAGCTTAACTCATATAAGCCTGGCGTCCCTTTTGTGGGACATAGGCAAACAGTATAGCCCCAGATGAGACGCCGCAAAACGCGGCGTCCCATCTGGGGCTATTCTGTTTGCACAGAGAAATTTCACTGAAAAATGAGATAAAAAATAAAAATCACTCCTAAAACCCCTAAAAATGAAAGTGGACTCACCCTGTTGATAATGGTGGGACAATCCATTCGTCAAATATGGGTTAAAGTGTTAGGCACAAGGACACTACATATTGGACCCAGGACTTCTTGTATTCTCCGATTCCTGTATTCTACCACAAGGTCATTGCACTTCCCCGATTGGGTGACAGGCGTATGCCTTCACACAATGGCCCTTTCTTCAACCCAGTCGGCCAAGAACATAGTTCAAGACACAGATTAGCAGCATTCTGTAGATATCAAATGAGCCGCGACACAAGAAAACCGGGCTTCGGGGGTTTCCGACCAGGTCTGACACAAACCGGCCTGTGCAGATACAGAAGGTGGCTAGAAGCTTAAAATTTGGGATTATGGAAGAAGAGAACTTGTACTATCCGAGAACGAAAACAAAGGCACTGATCAGCTGTGCAGTTACTGCACAGCTGATCTGCGCCTTTGTTTTCGCTTAAGCAAAAAATCCGGTTTTCTCATGGCGCGGCTCAAAAACATCATATTTTAGCCATGTCATGAGAAAACAGGATTTTTGCCTATGAGAAAACAAAGGCGCAGATCAGCTGTGCAGTTATTGCACTGCTGATCAGCACATTTGTTTTCACTACTTGGATAGTAGAGTTCCACCTTATCCAAAATTTCAAACTTCTTATAAGCATGCTTTTTTGACTGTACATGCCGGTTTGTGTCGGACTTGGTCAGAAACCCAAATTGTAGTGTTTTTGTTTGTTTCTTTGTTTGTTTGTTTGAGTTAGCATCCATGGTAAACAGCTAAAACCATGATGGGATGGTCAGTTATCCTAGTCACACACTTCACTTAGGCAAGCCTCCAAAATGCAGGTTACCAGTACTTAGTGCACATTTCTTTCACCATTAACTGAGCCGCCTCATGGGAAAACCAACATTCCGCATAGGCGAAAACAAAGGCGCAGATCAGCTTCGCGGTAACCGCGAAGCTGATTAGCGCCTTTGTTTTCGCTACTCGGATAGTAAAATTCCTCCTCTACTTAACTCCAAAATTTCAAGCTTCTAGCCTGCTTCTGTAGCTGTACAGGCCGGTTTATGTCAGACCTGGTCGAAAACCACATTGTTGGTTTTCCCACGAGACGGCTCAATTGACAATTGTCGTGATCTTCTTGAACCAGCTGAAGAAGAAGAATGGCAGTAGAAATATTTTCATGATCAAATCATCAGGTGAAAGTAATATGCCGGATGCAAAGTTCTACTGAAGACCTTCTCCGCAGTCCACAGGTCTGCTTCGTTACCAACCAGACATGCTACCAATAAAAAGCTATTGCCTTTGGTCACAATCAAATAATTTATGCTTATTTATTTCAGTTTATTAGCGGCCCCCGTGGCCGAGCGGTTAAGAGCGCTGTTTCTTAATCACTCGATCATCTCACTGCTGTGTCTGTTGTGGGTTCAAGCCCCGCTCTGGCCACGTGAGACAAGCCAAGTTCTGCTTGCGGGTGTGTCAGGAGGTCTTTCTCGGGGTTCTACCGTTTTCACCCCACCTACTGATTGGCCCGTCTCATATGAGCTGAAATAATCTTGAAAGAGACGTAAAACTGAATCTAAAAAAAAAATAAGAGCTGTCGCAGAACAGCGTAGCTCGCCTGACTTGTGCTTTGCCACTAAATTTATCAAAATCTATGACCCATGACCTTGACCTCAAGGTCGCTCAGATGGGTCGTAAAAGCATAAAATTTCAGACCAATAATCTACAAACATGCAAAGTATCAAGTTGATCTATCAACATGTTCAAGAGATATAGACTTCTAACAACTTAACGAAAAACTTCAACAAAAAATTTCTAAATCTGTGACCTTGACCTCACGGTCACCCAGGGTGGGTCATGATGGTACTCCATAAAACTTCAGACCAATATCTTCAAACATGCAATATCTTCAAACATGCAAAGTATCAACTTGATCCATCAACATGTTCAAGAGATACAGACTTCTTAAATCTTTAATGAAAAACTTTAACATAAAATTTCTAAGTCCGTGACCTTGACCTCAAGGTCATCCAGGGTGGACCACGATGGTACTGCATAAAACTTCAGAC